>OY728133.1:1493701997-1496101997 GCA_963277665.1 Viscum album
GGTGCCTTTGTTAAACCATACTTCATGACTACATATTCATAATGGACATATCTAGAAAGAATCAAGTTCTTTTTAATGTCTACCTCCATATCATTCAACTAAAGGAACAAATCCTCTTGTTAACCTTCGAAAAATATTTCACTCCTTGGATTTGATAAAAAATCATCAATATGAGTTAATGGATATTTATTCTTAATTGGGTTGTTATTAAAGGCTCTGTAATCAATGAAAAGTATCATTGAACCATAATTATTTCTAACAAACAAGACAGTTGAAACCCAGGGTGATGTTCTTGGTTGAATGAAAAAATTATATAATGGCTCCTAAAAATGCTTATTTAGCTCTAAAATGTATATATAACCCATTAATTAAAGGGGTTATGAAGTTGGATTAGAATAAAGAACTAAGTCATCGGTAAATTAAGCTTTGTGAACAAGTATAATACCCGAAAACTCATCTGAAAAAATCAACATCCTCATATACCCCAAGAAAAACATTAACTAGAATTGTTCGTTTTTTCAAAAATATGAATATGATAAAATTTGTTCCATATATTAATATTTTCTCAACATCAAGATATGTTATAAATGGTAAGGCTTCATTTCTGTACACAAACTGAATGTCATTGTGAACAAAAAGATCATTAGCTATAAAATCAATATTAGAATGGTAAACAGAAAGTTAATTTGTACCCAAAAGAACATAAATCAATTTTATTGAAAAAATATCAATTTTTGAAGGTAAATTCATTCCACATATAAGGATAGGAAAATTATTATAATTTCATTTTAACCCAATATTCCCCCATGTGTTTTTACCTTTCAAAAAGGATTAATTTTTAGATTTGGAATTCCCAATTTACTAGAAAATTTATCCGAACGAAATAATTTATAAGCCCTGAATCAAACAACAAATTAGCAAAATATGAGTAAAGAAAAAATATACCTTATGCAATAATATCTAATGGACCAACATCATACTGATGTATGTGAAATTTTTTTCACCACACATTTATTATTATAGCACTATTTCTTCCCTTTATTTTAGTTCTTCATCAGACACTCATTTTTATAATGACCCATGTCATTTCACTTAAAACATTTTTCTAAAAGTCAATCAATTGTTTTTCGTACCCCTACAATTATCGTTTTTTGTGCAGTTTCAGGGCTTATTACCCATTTTGCCACATCGTAGTCACTTACTAGAATTTAGAAGGCAACATACAATGTTCTTTTTTATGTACTTTTCACAAACTAAAAAATTAATTTTCTTACCATTATTATTTTTTGTTGAATTATTCTATTTCTCCTACAAACATAACCCTCTTATTCTTAATTTTTTCAAATAATACATGATCATTTGAATAATCTATTTCCACCTTCTCCACACATCAAACATGTTTTTTGTAAAAATTAATCTCATGAGAATCCAATGCTCTTTGATACTTTGGAATTCATCCTATGTAGAAACGATTCATTTTACTATCAATTATGTAGAATAAATATGGAGCATAAAATTCTATTTGAGTGAATTTTTATTCATTAGTAGTCATTGAGTTCTCATCTTTCCTTGGTGATAAGAATCATTTTTCCATATTAAGTCGAACCACCTTAGGAAAATATTTATCATGAAACATATTCTTGAATTCATCCCAATAAAGAGAAGGAATTCCTTATTTTCCCTGATATTCTTAACCATTAACTACCATTGGTCAGTTTCACCTTCAAAACGTTAAATAAAATGACATACCATTAGATTGTATTAACACCCCATTAGATGTGAAATCTATTCTAATCATTTATTCTACACATCAGGTAGAACGGGGTCAGGTGATCCTCTTAATGTTGGAGGGTGTTGCCTCATGTAATGATCCACTACGAACATGTTCATATTTTGTAAATTTTTCTGATCTTGTGCACGGATACCACTTCTATTTATAGCTCAATTCACCTGCACCATTACTACAACAGACAGTTCAGTTCGGATTTCGACTATCACTGGTTACTGATTTTGGAGGTTTTCCTTAGGATATTATCCTAGACCAACTACTATATTCCTATTCAAGAA
The DNA here is from genome assembly GCA_963277665.1 of Viscum album. Classification (NCBI taxonomy): domain Eukaryota; kingdom Viridiplantae; phylum Streptophyta; class Magnoliopsida; order Santalales; family Viscaceae; genus Viscum; species Viscum album. The sequence goes on from OY728133.1 coordinate 1,493,704,065, forward strand.
ACCATTCTAAACACACTTATCATAGATGAAAAAACATAGAAATGTTCAATTTAAAAATCTTTTCAATTTGACCGTAAATTAAAAATAATTAATGGATATTATTTTAACAATGTTCCATCCCTAAATGGAATATAAACATACATGTGAAATCTACAAGGCCTCATACTTCATCATTACATTATCTTATGTTCAGTCAAAAATTCACTTGGTTTCACATTTAAGATATTATCAGGTTTAGTGTATTTGAACATCAGGACATCATTAATAAATAATAACCCATAATCATACAAGATTACTCTACCTGAATATTATCTATTTTTTTCAAAATTTAAAAAATTTAAATTAAACCATGAATTATTTTCTTTATAAAAATATCCTTGACATCTTCTTTTCTCTTACCCATCCTTATACCCTATGGAAGACTTTTAAAAACCATGTGATGAGAAAAAAATCTTAATAAGGGGTATAAAATAAAGAATTAAATCATTAGTGTCATGGCTTGTCCCTAGAGCCCCCTGTCGTGACTACCCTGAGCCCGCCTTCCATAGGCTAGTGGCTGACGACTAGTACCAAAGGCGCAATTCCCCTAAAACTGGGAAGGAATTTCCTTTATATCCTAAAAACACACACAATAGAGTACAAGCTGGAAGCTAATCACTAATTAAGAAATTTATAACAAAAGAGTGATGAAAAGAAAAGGGGTTGGAAATACAAGCCCAACTGTAAATCACAGGTACAACTGAAAAGGAAAAAACAACTAGAAGGTGAAAAGCAGCTCTTAGATCATTCACCACGGGTCCTACCCGAAGGGTAGGTAAAGATAGCCTACTCCGCACTCCATGTCTATTGGTCTCCTTTGTGTACCGACACATCATATGGTCCACCTTTGGGTACCGTCCACTCCTTGTACTCTCAGCCTGAGTCAGCGATGTCCATCGTCGGCAACCAATACAACGAGATGTGGGCATAGCCCTTGTCGGGGTGAGTATAATTATACTCAATAGGGACCCTGAGACCCTCAAGGTCTCACAGAATCCAACAGAGATAAACAATAATGTATGAATTAAACGGATAACCTCACATAGATATATTCCCATACATATAAATATGTTATCATGTAATCTATCTCAATCATGAGGTAAAAAAAATAGTTACTGACTCATCTTAAACTATGATTTTATTCTTGGGATAGTATCAAATATCATCCCCCATCACATAGTTGAAACCTTTGTTGTTGGATTAATCCTCGTGTATTGAGTATAGTGGGCATGCCATGACACCAAGGTGCTTCCCACTAACCTTAAACAGCTAAGGTACTCACTCAGTCGAGTATCGTGGGTCTTCTGCGTCAAACAGAGGCGCTCCCCACCATGTGTCTGTCGCGTCACAAAGAGGCGCTCCCCCTTGTATCATACTGAGGTAATTCTTCTATATTGTACCATGGGTCTGCCTTTTCACATAGTGGAGCTCTGCACTGTGGGTTCTCCAGGACACCAAGGCGCTCCCCACTGGGCTAGTCGAGTGACTCAGAGTTGAATTGGTCAGCATTTTTCAGGTCTCATCCAGCTACTAGGAATTTATGCTTTGATCGCTCGACTCAGGTAGGATCCTCTTCACGAGCTACTATTTGATACTCTAACTATCACAAATTCCCAAAAAGAAGTAAAACAAATGTCTGCCATGTCATAAGAGTCTCAACGCAAAATAGGGAAAGTCAATCGGATGCCTGGTCTATGAGTTATTAGCCTTTTAGACCAGGGGCCCGGTTGGATTCATGCACGATCCAAACTGACTGTATCTCAACATTACCCCAAACTCTAGTGGGGTATTATCGAAGAGACCATCGCGCCCGAAGAAAGCCAGTGCTGCTAACGGTTTATCAAATGGTCATCTTGTGCCAATGATATGGCTAAGGAATGTAAATTGGTCTATAGTGTGCCCGGGTCTAGTCCAACCTGGTCGGACTGACCCGGTCCATCCAAGTCCAGGACGACCTGGTCAGATGTGTTGGGTCTTGCCCGACCCATTGGGCCGGCCATCCTGTTAGGTTCGGCCCGGCCCGGTGGGCCCATCCCAGCCGACCGCGTGGTTGGTTTGGCCTGGGCTCGGGGCGGGTTCGACTCGGAGTGTCACGAGGGCATAGCTCAACTCGGAGTGTGCTGTTGGGCGGGTTCGACTAGGGCACCGCGAACAGGGGCCAGGGCGGCACAGGGTTCGCGGGGCATGCGGTTTGGCCAGGCGCACGGGAGGTAGCTGGGAAGGCCGGGAGGCAGGCCAGCGCACTGCTGGGCAAGGCGTCGTCAGGCCAGCGGGGGGCCGGGCAGGGCGCGTCCATGCCGGAAAATGGCTGGGCTGGGTGCCAGGCGGGACAACGGGTGGCTAGGAGGTGGTCAAGCAGGCTGGTGGGCCGCGGCGCGGGCCAGTATGGGCCGTTTGTGTTCGACCTGGGCAGACGGGAGGCTGCCGCCGGCCGGCAGCCGGGATGCTTAGGTGGGAAGTGGTGCATCCGGGGAGGCCTGGCCAAAGGGTCGGGTTCGGCCCAGCGCACCAGATCGCCATGAGGGCAGCACAGTTAGCGGAGGCCGCCAATATCACGACCTTTGTCATCACCGCCTTTGTCGTTCTGTTGCCCAATATCCATGCCGAAGATTATCACAAACTAAAACAGAGGAGGGGTCAGGCCATGTTGGTTTGGCCCGCACCCTCTGTGTTTATGGTAGTAACAATCGGTTAATAAAGATAGAAGTACGATGAAAAAAAACTCACCTGCAACAATTCTTTTCCAACCATAAAAGAAGATTCAAGGAAAGCATCAACATTTAATAAACCCCCTACATTTGATTATTGTTTGATGATGTATTCACGGAAAGTAGATGATGAAGATTGCCATTCATCGTGTCTACCACACACATCCAATCCCATGTTCTGTCGGCTGTGGATGATTCTCCACATCAGTAGGTGTTCAGGGAAAAAGATCAAAGAGGATCATTACCATTATTTTTCATTCAAATAACACTTTCTTCATTCTTCATTCTTCATCAGAAGATGGGGTACTTCATTTTCTAATTCTAATCCTCCCAAGGTCTCCTCTCGCCAATATTCAACAAAATGAGAAATGCCATCCAAAATAATAATATATTGTGTTATCTATTATTTTTTTGGCATAGAATTTAAAATGGTGAATTAATTAACATGGCTCCCCCTTAATTAATTCATGAGTGTTGGCACAAATTATTTTAATGAGGAGGATTTGCGCAATTTAATTGTTGGAGTTGTCACCAATAAATGAGGGGGAGTGTGGAGAGACTCTCCCACATTAATGAGGGGAGTTGAGAGGTTTTCCTCTCCTACCATTAATATGGGAGTTTAGTCTTGTGTGGTCCCCACATCATAACCTCTCACAAGAGGTTAGGTTCAGGTAAGCCCCACCACCACAACATCTCACTGGAGGTTATGGTGTGGTGTCCCCACCTCAACTTTCATCCTCCACAAGGAGTTTATAGGACTAGCGGAACCCACCTCTAAACACAGACATGGTGGCTCAAATAAAAATAAATTGAAGCTCACTTTATTTTATTATTCTCCATGAAAGCCCAAAAATTAACATATCTTCTAGACTCACTGTCATCAAATTGAATGTCTTCCTAAGAAAAAATGGCGTTACAAGTTAAATTGTGCCCTCGGATTTCAATTCGTAGAACTAGTTCAAAAGTTAGAAAAATTATCTTGTCTGTTTATTGAAAGTACCCGGACAAACCTTTTGAAACTGTTTCCAGGATCACCGATCCTCAGAATCATGCACTGTCAATTTTCACAGACTCATAAAATTCACATGTATTTAAGAAAAAAAATTACATGGAATATCCAGGTTTTTACGTTCTCCCCACCTCAGAACTTTACTTCCCCATAAGCTACAACACGAACTAAGGGAACAAGTGGGGGTACTGAGCATGCATCTAAGGCTCCCACTCCCATTTCTCTCCTAGAGGTTCTCGTACTACCAATGAATGCGCACAAGAGGAATCGACAGTCTACAAAGGACCCACTCCTGTCGTTCCTCAATATCCACTGAAACCTCCACAAAAGTCACCCCATCATCGATGTCCAGCTCTCAATGGTCGATGATGTGAGAAGGTTCATGCACATATCTCCTAAGTTGAGAAACGTAGAAGACGTCTTTCACCCAGTGCAATTGATGTGGATGAACTAAGGGGTATGCCACCTCGCCAACTCTACAGAGGACATGCAAAGGTTCGATGAATATCAGAGATAACTTTCCATTTTGGCAAGATCTCTATAAACCTCATCGAGGTGAGACCCATAGAAATATGTGGTCTCCATCCTAAAATTCTAGAGGTATCCATCTTTTATTTGAATACGACTTTGGCCTGCTCTGTGCAGTCTTCATCCGCTCCTAGATGATCTGCACCTTTTCTTTGGTGGTTCATACCATCTTTGGTTCAACTATTGCTGACTCCCTAGGGACAGTCCACCACAGAGGTGATCTTCAAGGTCGCCCATATAATTCCTCAAATGGTGCCATCCATATGGTGGAGTGATAGTTTTTTTTGAAGAAAAACTCCACCAAAGGAAAGTGGTCTTCTCATCTGTGACTGAAGTCGATGACTTAAGCTCATTGAATTTCCTTGAGGGTCTTAATGGTCCACTTAGTCTGGCCATCTGTTTGAGAAAGGATGTTTGTGCTCAGACGAAGCTGCATCCCTAAAGCCTGCTGCAACCCCTTATATAGGTGGGAAGTAAACTATGAGACACAATCAGAGACAATAGATGAAGGTTCTCCATGTAGTTGCACAATCTCCTACACATAGAGGCATCCAAATAATTCTACAAAACACTTCTCTATGGTCGGTAGGAAGTGAGCCGACTTGGTGAGTCAGTCAACAATCACCCAAATCGAGTCATGACCCCTATATGTACGTCGAAGTACAATCGTGAAATCCATGGATATCCCATCCCACTTCCACTATGAGACCTCTAAAGGCTGAACCAAGCCTTCTGGTACCTGTTGCTCTGCCTTAACTTGTTGAGAAATGAGGCATCAAGAGAAAAACACTACTACTGCCTTCTTCATACCGTTCCACCAGTGCTGTCGTCGAAGGTCCTGGTAATTCTTCGCCACTCCTGGATAAACCGCTAGAGGGGATGTGTGGAACTCCCTCATCATTTCATCCTAAAGTGACACTGGTACCATAGTGCATCCTTTGAATAGGATTACGTTCACCCCAACCATCAAAAAATCCATCAGGAGTCTTCCCTATGGATATATGAGCACATCCTGTCACGCAGTCAGCATCCCCATTATATGCCTCCCTGGCTCGCTGAAGAAATGGGGTAGTGACTATAAGGGACTAAAGGAAAGCTAATACATCTCTATCTACAAAGGATATCTGTAAAGTAGCAAGCTTCTCCGTCGCTTGGACTAGAAGATGAATAACAGATCTCCTACTTAGTGAATATACCACAATGTTCCCCTTCATAGGAGTATAGTCTATCTCAAAGTCATATTCATCAAGAAACTCAATCCAATGTCATTGTCTCAGGTTCAGGTCCTTATGGGAGATGATATACCTCAGAATCTTGTGATTAGAGTACACTGTAAAATGTTCACCCATCAGATAGTGTCACCACATCATCAAGGTGAAGACTACTACTGCTAACTCCATGTCATTGGTAGCATAGTTCTGCTCCTGCGGTATTAGAGGTCACGAACCATATGCGATGACTGATCACGCATGCATTAGGACACACCCGAGTCTGATCCTTGATACATCTCAGTAGACTACGTACCCTACACCTTCCTCTGGAAGCCTCATGATAGGGGCACTTTTCATCCTCTACCTTATCTCCTAAAAACACTGATGGCATCTCTCTGACCACATGAAGGGTTTCCCCTTCTTCGTCAATGGTGATAGTGGTGCTGCAACTCTGGAGAAGTCTAGAACAAACCTCTGTTATTAACCAGCCAATCCTAGGAAACTTAATTCATCTGTCACACTCCTGGGTGGATCCCAAGAAAGTACAACCTCAATCTTCACTGTATCCACTACAACTCTAGCCTCTAAGATGACGTGTCCAAAAAAGTGAACCTCTCGGATCTAAAACTGGCACTTCGATAGATTACCATCAATCTGGTTCTCTTGGAGTGTGTCTAGTACCACCTGCAAATGGTGGGCATGCTCCTCCTCAGTAGTCATGTAGATTATAATTTCATCGATGAAGACTACGACAAAGTGATCGAGGTATGGCTGACAAATCATGTTCATGAGTACCATGAACACTGTTGGAGAATTGGTTACACCGAAAGGCATATCTAAGAACTAGTTTTGGACGTACCGACATCTGAAAGCTATCTTCTGCATATCCGTTTCTTGAACTCTCAGCTGGTGATAGCCTGATCTGAGATATATCTTCGAGAACCACCGATATCACTTCAACTGATCAAAGACGTTCTCAATAATTGGATGTGGGTTCTTATTCTTCATGGTCACCTAGTTCAGGATATGGTAGTCAACACAAAGTCTCGAGCTTCCATCCACCTACATGGCGAATACAATCGGGGCTTCCCAGGGAGAAACACAGGGTCAGATGAATCCCTTCCTCTGCAAGTCCCGCAGCTGTACCCATAGCTCACGAAGCTCAGAAAGAGTAATTCGATATGCTGGTGAAGATATCGGTGTCATCCAAGGGTACAGGTCAATGTTTAAGTCCACCACATTGCGAGGAGGTAAACTACGGACATCCTCAGGGAAAACATCGACATACAATTCCACCACTACAGGATAAGTTGGACTCTCCACATCAACTGCTTCGAGGGTAAGGCAAGCTAATTGATCAGTGATCAGTAGTACTCTCCTCCCGGAAAGTCCATCATGCACTACAAAGGCTCCCTTCTCACTGGTGAAGGTGAACCTGGTCTCATCTTTGCGGACGCACCCCACTTTGCGCCTAATACAATTGATCTGAGCATGTACTATAGATAACCATTACATACCCATGATGATGTCGCATGTCCTTGATGCCGCTATGAGGAGATCCCATCTGAAGCTCTAACATACTTGAGTAATCTCACACTATCAACAGTAGTGCGTAATCGTCAAGTCTGATCCTGTAGGAGTATCCACCTGTAAGGATCGAGCCAAAAGCTCTGTCAGATTCTCTGATATCCAAATGAGGGCAGTGGCAATGAAAGAGTGAGTGGAACCTGTGTCTATAAGAGCTAATGTTAAGGTGGAGTAGACACACACCGTACCTCAAAATCATCTCCAGAGCGCCATGATCATATGACTCAACTGTCTGGATCTAAGCTCTCTCCTGCCCATCTCCTCCATGTGGTTAGGGTAGACCTCTTGGTGGTCGTGGCGGTAGCACCTCGAAATATCTTCCACCGCTAGTGGCACAACCAGCTCCTCTGCCACGTCCGCCTACTCCCTGTAGACCGCCTCGATCGAATCTCCTTCTCTACATGGGTGGTCCTTCAACCGTTTGATGATCATCCGAATGGCGGGTTAGATAGTCATGACACATCTTTCCCTAGCCACCACATGAGTAACACTGCTCACTCTTGGAATGTATGTCTCTACCCCAGGTGCCCCATACAACTATTCATGAGTGATGTGGTCGTCCACCCATTGATTTGGTCCTCTTGGACCTTTGCGACATATGCCTACTGCCAGCTGCAGAAGACTCTTCTGTATGTTGACTAGTGGTGGGTCTCACTGCTGGAGACTATTCAACAATGAAGCCCCCCACCATGAGGGATCTCTCTAGCACCCATGCCTGCATCGGGATGCTCAGTGAGATCATTGATGCTCTGATCTCTCTCCTGAGACCCTGATTGAAGGTACGATCCCTACAGAATGGGTCTCATACCATGTTAGTGGAGTAGTGTGAGAGGTCGGTGAACCTTTCTGAGTATTATTCCACTATCATGCTTCCCTGCAGCATGTAAAGTAGCTATTGTATCCACACTGCATGTAGGGTGGTTAGGACAAACTCCACCCGAAACAGGCACTCGAAGTCTGCCTAGAGATGTGTCGCCTCTTAATGCTGCTGGATCATCAGTCTCCACCATCTGCATGTTTTTTCCTAAAGGAGACTCGCGTCAAGGATCACCATAAGGTCTACTGGTTTCCCTACCTGTTTGACGACTCTCACCACATTCTCCAGCCAATCCTCAGCTTCCTGCGGGTCTATCTCGCCCCAGAACCTAGATAGCCTCTGGTGTTGGAACTCGTGCAATGCGCTCAAGAAGAACGCATCGTCTACTACTGTTGTTGGTGGAATAGGTGCCCGAACGGGGAGTAGTACTGTTGTTGCCTCCACTGGAAGAGGAACCTACAAGAGGTCTCGTCGCTCGGTGGGCTCTCTGTGCGTACTAATAATCGGACTCTCATTGGTCGTCCACGTGGTGGCATCCATAATGAAACAAATGTGACATGATCAATGATTTAAACCTGGTGAGATGACCTATTTGAGATGACATAAAGAAATATTTTGAAAACACACATATAGTCATTGTTTTCATGCACTGATTCAGAAATCAGTAGTTAGGGTCATGGAGTATGGATACGTTGGCCGCCACAACAAGACTAGAATACCTGAACTAAAAACCACACATAGTACCATCAACACTACTGCTTCACAGAAAAGATCTTAGCCTTAGGTTATGCGGTATAACTAACTTATATGATAACAATTTGTCACGACCCGTCCCCCGAGTCCCGTGTCATGACTACTGCAATCCCGCCTTGCATAGGCCAGGGGCTGGAGACTGTTGAGTCAATAAGGTTTCCTTATGAGATCTTCATTCATTCATATATGGGGAGATTGTTGAGTCAAGGAGGTTTCTTTATGAATTTTCCATTCCTTCTTTTTTTGAAAATCACAAACACCTTATCATAAAGAAAATTTCATTTTACCCTATGTTTTACATTATTAAGGAAAATTTTCTTTCCCCAACGAAATTTATCATTACCATGCTTCTAATTATTCATTTTGTATATGTTTAAAATTCAAGTTTCTATCCAAAACCTCAGAATCATATATACGTAGATTTAAAGAATTCTGTTTTCAGGATATGAATTCAGGATCCGAGTTTTCTGAATTCAGACTCCAAACACTTATGAAATCTGACATCGAGCTCTCTGAATTCAGACTCCAAACTCTTATGAGTCCTTACTCCGAGTTCTCTGAATTCAGACATCTAACTCTTCTAAGTTATGACTCCATGTTCTCTGAATTCAGACATTGAACTCCTCTACGTTCTGACTCCGAACTCTCGGAATTCCGACTCCGAACTCTTCTGAGTATAGACTCCAAATTCTTAATTATTCATATTCTGAACATTCTATGTTCATGTTCTGAATTCTTGAGAATATATATTTTTAATTTCCTTGAAATTATGACTCCGGAATTCTATAGAATTCAGGTTCTGAATTCCTTGGAAAACCAAATCTGAATATCCTTATAATATAGACTCAGAATAGTTTTCTAGTAGACTCCGAACAATCATTTTTTTCTTACAATTTGAAAAATCATGTTTCTTAAGTAACTATATATTTTTCTTACTTATGTTTTGGTTATAAAATAATGTCATGCATTCAGTTACTAACTAACTATTGTTTGAGGGACACATGTACAGGTCCCTCTGTAATTCATGGAAAAATATGACCGTTGGATGAGGGAGTCAACCATTGAAGTCCTCCCCATAAAAAGGAGTGCATTTGAATTACCTAAATACTTTTTACAGACGAACTTTTTTCACACTAACCTTTGATAATTTGATCAATCTAGATCTTACACGTTGTTGAAGTGATTTATAGAGAGAATGTATCTTATAAACTCTGAGGATTCATGAAAATTTCTTGAACGGATTGTTCAAACTTTGCATTATGTAGAAATTATTTGTGTAGAGGTGTGATTTCCTTAAAATCATAGACTTCGGGTTGTGAAGTCAGAGGTACCGATTTCCTTACAAATTGAGGGCTTGTATAGATAGCAAGACAAATACTTGTCTTCGGATTGAGGGCATACAAGGTTGTGGGTAAGACAAAATTTCTTAAAAGTATAAATCAAGGGACCTTTATCAATGGTTTTTGGATACCCTTCTTTTTGGGATAAAATATTTACTACTTTTTAATTGTAGTGTTTCAATTTTTTTTCACTGTAATTTTTCTCTTTGAGTAATGTATAACTATCTTATACTTCCATAGATGTGTACTCTAATTAAATAGAATTCAATATGCTTTAAAGTTGAATCATTGTTTACTTAGAGGTGTTGTTAATTTTGTTTATACAAAATTTTCTTAAAGATTTTTTTAGTATACAATTCAGCCACTACTGTATATTGATTATCTACACCATAAATTGATAATACAATTAGTATCATATCTATCTTAAAATCAATCCAAAAATTGGTATCAAAGAATTGGTTCTATCTGAATTTATCTCACGATTAGATTTAGATGATAAATCTTCTTCTTCACATTTTTGGAATCAGATTCTCAGACTCATAATTTCAAAATCATATTTTAGTTAGAGATACTCTAGTTCAATTTTATGTGATCAGGATATTTTTTCTTATTTAAAAATTTTATTACTAACATGTTTGGGTGGAATGAGTTTCCATAAGATGGGAGGTTTAAATATTGGTTCTATTGACAATTTAAATCCTACCAGACCTCCTATTTTTTATGGAAATAATTATGAGTACTTGAGAGATAGAATGAATACATTCATTATTAATACTAGAGTTGATAACTACCCGATGCTGACAAGAGACTATTAAATTCCTGATAAGGAATTGATAACTTTAACTAATCAGGAGAAATCAGAATATCATGAAAATTTTAGAGTCAGAAATACATTGCTATGTTTTATGACTAGAAACATATATAGTCAAATATCTTCATGTGATGCTGCAAACATTATCTATAAGAAACTTGAAGTTACACATTTTGTTACTTCTAAAGTTATAGAGTCAATAAGAGCTATGTTTAGAGCTAAATACAAGGTCATTAACATTCGTTATAGAGAACCTATAAGAAATGTTCATCAAAGGTTTATGACTATTGTGAATAGATTACAGTATATGGGAGAAAAATGTTTGGATGATGAGGCCCTTATAAATAAAATCATAGACATCATGCCAAATGAGTGGGAGTCCAAAAGGGAAAAAAATTGATGAGAAAAAGAAAGTCACCTCGATTTCCTTAGAAGTGTTGTTTGGAAATCTTTTGCAGCATTAGACAAGAATTAAGTGAGATACTGATAATGTTAAAAAGAAAAATGGTAATGGGGGAGTTTCTTTTAAAACTACTTAAAACATATCATAAACATGACTCCAGAAAGATTTACTAGATCCAAGTCAAACATTGTCACCATTCGGTCAGAATCTTGTGATACTGAAAAGTCTCATAATGAATTTTCTAATCTTGCTCAGAGAATGAACAAGATAGTTGCTCAGAAAAACTATAAACATAAGTGCAATAAAAGAGACTACAATTATAAGAAATATGGGGAAGTTACTTTTTATGAATGTATAAGAACATGTCATATCAGACTTGATTGACCTCTATTGAAAAAGAAGGAAAAGAAGGAAATCAATTCAGAGAGAAACAAGAATAAGTTATATCCTTTGAAGATTAAGAAATGTCTTAAAGCAAATGACACTTGGAGTTCTAGCTTTGGAGACACTTCGGGATGTGAATCTTTTGAATATGAATCATCAGCATAGAAAATTATTGGATTTATTCCTGCTAATTCATTCCCAAATACATGTCTGATGGACAGGGTACACACTGCCGAGGATTTAACAAATTTTTCTCTGGATAAGAATTACTATTCTAAAGATATTAATTAAAATAAAGATACTTCATCTTCAGATAATGATTATAAAGCTTCATTTGAAGAAGTATCTAGATTTACCATGTTGTTAGAAGAAAAAAATTGTAAAATTTCTAAGAAACTAGACAAGGAATATACTTGGGAAGAAATTCTTACAAAAGAGATTTCAGACCTCTCTAGAGATCTTGAAGATATGGATGACCTTCTAGACAAACTCTTTAAATACATTAATTAAATTCTAAAAACAAATTCTAAAAATCTTAAGAATGCAATTTTAAAAATAAATTTGATTTGTGGAAAAATCTAACTCTAAGGAAATAATCCCTGAGGATAGGAATTTAGTTATAAGACTAAAATCCAAAATATTTTCCCTTATGAAAAATCTTTCAAACTATTGTTCTAGTAAATATAATTTTGACTCGATGATGTCTGAAATAAAATCTCAAGAAAATACTACTAAAGTGGGTTATACTCATAAAAACTGTTTTAAAAAACAACTATTTTTCCATCCAGGGACCATTTTTTGTATTAAATGTAAAAGTGGATGGCGTTGGAAGAAAAAATGTTATTTGAATAATGTAAAATCTCTTGGGTTTTTTAAAAATATTTTTCTAAACCTATGTGGATACCCAAAATTTTATTGTCTAACAATTTCATATCCAAGAATGTTTTGATTTTCAAAGTATAACATTCTTATTATCAGGAAAATAAAGAATGTGCCAACAACAATACTTGGTACATGGATAGTGGATGATCCCAACATATTTATGGTAACAAAAACATCTTTGAAAATATTATCAAGACAAAAGGAGGAAAATTAACCTTTTGAGATAATACTAAGGGAAATTTTTTTGGTATAGGTAACATTGTTATTCCTAGAAAAACGTTGATTTCAAATGTTTTATTTGTTAAATGTCTTAAGCACAACCTCATAAGTATAATTTAATTATGTGATGAATAATACCTTGTGAAATTTAGGAATGAAAGGTGCTTAGTACACAATTTCATGGAAGAGTTTATTCTTTCTGCCAATATGAAAGAGAATGTTTTCACACTAAACATAGAAGATCGTAAGAGCCAAGACCTACCTTGACATAGTGTAATGGAATATCATTCTTGGTTGTGGAATAGAATGTTAGGTCACAATATCTTTAGTAACATATGAAAACTATCTATGAAATTAATTGTTAAGGATATACCGGAGCTTAGATTTGAATCTTGAAATGTTTTTTATCCCAGACAATTTGGAAAGAAAAACAAATCTAGTTTTAAATTAGTCGACTATGTCTCAAACACTGATGCATTACAGTTGGTGCATATGGATCTTTTTGGACCAACACAAACAATATGCATTAGAGGAAAATTTTATGAATTTGTCTTAGTTGATGATTATACTAGATTTACATGGGACTATTTTCTAATATATAAATCTTAAGATTTTTCTTATTTCAATAGTTTTAGAGGCCATGATGAAAATGAGAAAAACATTTATTTGATAACTAGTCATGGTGATCATGGAGGAGAATATATAATTTCTGATTTTGAAACATTTTGTAGTAGAAAAGGAATTACTAATAACATTTCATCTCCCAGAATATCTCAACAAAAATTTGTTGTTGAAGGAAGAAATAGAATTATTCAAGAGATAATAAGAACAATGTTAAGTGAATATTCTATAGCCAAACTTTATTGGCTGAAGCTATAAGTACTGCTTCTTATACTATAAATCTTGTTTTGATTAGACATTTTATAAATATAACTCCTTACTGGTTATGGAATGTTATTAAACCTAGGCATTCCTACTTCAAGGTTTTTGGTTGCAAGGTATTCATTATGAATATTAAAGTTAACATACACAAATTCAAACCAAAATCTTATGAAGGAATTTTCCTAGGCTACACCACAACTTCTAGGAAATAGAGAGTTTTCAAAAAAAACACTTGTTCTATTGAAGAAACATTACCTGTAAAATTTGACATAACCGATCCCTTTGTTTTTAAACATCCAAAACCTACATCTTCAGATGAGTTTTCAGAAATCGATTGTCAACCTTTGTTAGAAGACACTTCTCATAAGGAAAATGTCAAAGAAGAATCGTCTGAATCAATTACCCCAGAAGACTTTCTACCGTATTTTGATGAACACATTTTACAATACCCAAATCAGTTATTTCTTAAGAATCATCCCAATGATAGTATCATTGGATATGTGATTCAACCTATAAGGACTAGAAGTTCCTTATAGATTGAAGTAGAAAATCTAGAATTCATTCCCCCATGAGAACCAAAATGCATTGATGAAGCGTTAGGTGATGATGATTGGATAAATGTGTTTCAAGATTATCTAAATGAATTCAAATGGAATAAATTATGGACCTTAGATGAAAGACCTAAGGAATCTTTTCTTATTGGAGTAAAATGGGTCTCCATAAATAAATGTGAAGAAAATGAAATCGTAGTAATAAATAAAGCTAGATTGGTTGCTAAAGGCTGTTTTCAACAAGAAGGAATATACTAAGAAAAATCCAATGCTCCCATAGATAGACTTGAATCTATTCGTATTCTACTTTCCTTTGCAGTATTCTTCAAACATCAAACTTTTCAAATGGACTGTAAATGTGCTTTCCATAATGTTTTTGTACAAGAGGAAGTCTTTGTTTAACAACCTCCTTATTTTGAAGATAAAAAACATCCTGAAAATGTTTTTAAACTTTCAAAAGATTTGTATGGCCTTATGAAAGACCCTCGAGATATTTATGATTGGCTTACATGATTTTTTCTTCAAAATAATTACGTTAAGGGAAATTCATATCCAACCCTTTTTATAATGAAAGATAAGAAAAATGTAATGATTTTTCAAATTTATGTTGATGACATTATATTTGGTTCAACTTAGAAATTTTAACTGATTCCTTTGCAAATATGATGAAATATGAGTTTGAAATGAGTATGATGGTTTAGTTAATAATTTTCCTTGGTTTTCAAATTTCTCAAAAAACATATTAAATATATATATCCCAACAAAATTATATTAAAGATATTATTAAATAGTATGGATATGACAACACTAAGAGTATTAGTACTCCAACTGGTACCTCAAACACACTTGATCTTGATGAATATGGGAAACCAGTAGATCAAACATTTTTTAGAGGTATGAGAGGAATTCTACATTACTTGAAAGCTAATCGTCCAGACATAATGTTTTCTGTATAATTATGTTCAAGATATCAATCCAATCATATAAAATCTCATTTAATGGTAGTGAAAAGAATTTTTCACTACTTAAATGGAACCATTGATTTAGGAAACTTTTATACTTCTATAAAAGATTTAATTTTAAAGAGTTTCTCAGATGCTGACTTTGGTGGATATAGAATGGATAGAAAAAGTACATCCAAAACTTTTCATTTCTTAAGAGATTTATTAGTTTCTTAGTCATGCATGAAGCAACACTCAGTAGCACTTTCTACTGCATAAACAAAATATGCCGCAGCTGGAAGTTGTAGTGCTCAGGTGTTATAGATACAACACACACTCACAGACTATGGTATGAGTTTTACCAAAACACGAATTCTCTGTGATAATACTAGTGCCATTTCCTTAAGCAAAAACCCTTCACATCACTCTCGTGCAAAACACATGGATATATGGCATCCCTTTCTTAGGGATCACACACAAAAAGGGAAAATCATTCTTCAATTTATCTAAACACAAGACCAAATAGCTGATATTTTTACAAAATCATTACCTTTCTATAGATTCAAAGACATTAAATAGATGTTATGAATAAAAACAATGAGGTAATATTCCTTGTTAACTTTCCGTTGAAACCAATATCCTAATAGTAATAAAATATTTTTCATAGAGGGATTATATTTTCTTGTTAGATAGATCACAATCTTTTGTAATGGCAATTTTCCTAGTCAGATCTTTCAAATCATTCATAACAAAAACTTCCATACTCAGATTTTTCAAATATTTTATAATGAAAATTTCTGTAGTTATATTTTCCATATCATTCAAAATGAAAAACTTTATTTTTCAAATTTTCAAATATTTCATAATAAAAATTTTTGCAGACAATTTTTTAAATGGAAATTTTCGTGGCTTTTTTTTTTGTCCAAAATTTTTTCGTACCCTTAAAATTTTCATAATGAGGATTTTCTATATTTTCATAATGACGATTTTCTAAATTTTCCGTAATGAATCTTTCGTAGTCTAAAAATTTATCGTAGTCTTAAAATTTTTGTAATGAATATTTTCATACTCAAAAATTTATTAAGGAAGATTTTTGTACTCAAAATTTTCATAATGAATATTTTTGTACTGAAATTTTGAATAATGGAGTCTGTTGTCTTAAAATTTATATTTCGTAATCAAAATTGTCAGTATCTAATGTCCTTCAATAAAATATTTCCTCAATAAAATTAATATTCAAAGCAATCCAAAAGGTATGATTACATTAATGTGTTTTCGTAATCATCATTTTCTTGCTGGTAGTTTCTTTTGTTTTTAAATATTTTGGATTCTCTTTTCCTTAAATTGGAAGTTTTTTCTTAAAAAACCTCAAAAGATCGGATCCAAGATTTCTTTGTGACTATCATATCAACTGTATGATATGATAAGAATTATTTTCAGCCATTGGATTGATTTTGTAAGTTGTACTATCACATCAAACTCCTATATAAAGGACCCCATGATGGTTGTCCCACATCAAATCTCAAGCTCTCGCATGCGGATGTTTTGATCATCTAAAAAAGATCATTCCAAAATTTTCAAGGGTTTCTCAATTTCGAATTTCTATAGAAGAATCCTCTTTGAAAGATATGTCTACATTTAAGCCAATCTCGGAGTGACAGATCTATATAGAAAGGTTGGTTCATCAGAACTTCTATAATAATTATTATTTTATTATCTTGAAGATCATTAAGCTAAATGGATGGGAGAGTGTGTGCATATCAAATCCAGGGGCTCAATATTTGGTGTATCCAGATTTGATTGTTGAGTTTTAGGAATCATTCTACTTCTTTAAGGAATAATGCAAAGAGAATATTGTGTTCAAGAGCTATGGAAAGACTTACACACTTTCATATACTAAGTCAGCTAGATTGGTTGGTATTCCATATGAAGTAGAAGCTGAGTTCTGTTCTCATGTGTTTCCAGATGTTAAAATAATGTTTGTTATGGTGAAATATATAGAGTGTCTTGGTCTTATAGATGTTAAGACTCTAAAGATTGGCCACTTGTCTACAAATTTCCAGATTCTCTAATTATTGGTTCAGGGATTCATAATTCCAAAAAAGGTGACAAATATACATTAAATAAAAGTGACATGTATATCTTGGATTTCATAGTACATATAAGGAAGATCAATTTGGTTAAGAATATTCTCATTACTTTTGAGAATATAAAGAATGGAAACTTGAAGTCTCGTATAATCATGTATACAGTTATTCATTCCATGTTAATTGTTCGGTGCTCTGAACCTTTTAAAATTCTGTATAGCTCGAAGCTAAGGAATTTCAATGTCATGTAAGTTAGTGATGATATCCTGAAGAGGATGAACCTTGGTTTTTCAACAGACTCCAATGAAATTTATAACCTTCCTGAAGAAAAATCTGACGGTTTTTTAAAAAACAAAGATGTGGCTTGTAACTCCCCAAGATTTCATAGTGTGTTATTTCTTCAAAATAATACAATAACTTTCACTACACGAAACAACGAGTTCAAGCACACCATGACTTACCAAACAAGCCGTTCAAAAGAGGTTATGAATAGTATTAACTAAATTTTAAACTTTATATAATCCTTATAATTTTAGAATCCATATTATGAGTTTCTTAGACATAATGTAAGAAACAATTCATTTTCAGTATTGCACTTTTACCAACTTTTAATAGTGAACCCTTTTTAAATACAGTATTTTAAAATTTTTGACTAAATGGGGACATCAAAAAAATTTAAAATGAAACATCCCAAGCTTCCACGGTACGCTTTCCTTTGAATAATACAGTAGCGTGTGTTGTACGCAACTTTGAGTTCTAACACACCACAACCAATCAAACTAGCCGTTATGAATAGTAATACCTACTTTTTGAAATTATATATATTTTATATTTAAAAATGGACTTCATTTTTGGATTCTGAATATGGAATATAGCCTAGGGTGAAGTTTTGGTACTTTTCGGATAACTTTCATATTTTGATGAATAGTGAAAATTACTAAATTTTAATTAAAAACAACTTTTTTAATCAAAATAATTAATATTGATAAATTATGAATTTGAGTGGTTTTAAAGTATATTTAGAGTATATTTTTACCATTTAATATAATTTTGGTCATTGGACATAATTTTACAATTAAACCGAACATAATCAAGTGTCAATCTTTTGATAGTTATTATCTCTTAAAAACACGCTTTTTGTTTTGACAGCGGGAATTAATTTTAAATTAATTTCTGCCACTTCTGTGTTTTGAATTTAGAAAAATGTATTCCATATTTGGAATCAGAATGTTCAAATTTTGTAAATAGGTAACTTTTATTTTTAGACATTTTGAATAATTATTGCGGTAAATATTTTATTTACCATGGTTAAGGGTAAATCCGGTAAATAAGGGTTAAAAAATAATATTATAATAATACTAAATTACCCTAAAACGTTTCCTAGACTTATTGGTTGATACATGTTCGACCATAGGCATCTTTGGGTCGATTTTGGGACCCCATGGTGCCACTTGTAGGCGATAGGGACACTTTATTTTAATTAAGTTAAAATTAATACAAAAATGACACAAGCATATATCTTTTAGAAAAACAATTTTTACATAGGGTTATATATGTTGGATTTTAGATTATAAATATTCTCTAGAAAGATAAAACTATTTCCTAGATAATGATATTTTATTTATAATTTTTAGACATTAAATAATTTAATTTATTTATGACAGAATGATGATGAATTAATTACTATAATAGTAAACAATTAAAATAATTGATATTATAAATACCCAAATAAATATAATATGAAACTTTTAATTAATTAAACTAATTTTATAGGATAATATGATATATTTTTATTGATTTAATGGACTTTTTTAGAAGTAATAAATCTGTTATGAGTTTCAAAAAAATCAACTATTGAATAGTGTCAAAATTGACATAAAAGAGTTCTTAAAACAAATATTATATTATTAATTGATATTAAATTCCTAAAAATCTAAGGTTCGGCCAAGAGACTTATATCAATATAGGTTCATCATTAGTGGACCACTTGGGGGTCTCTTGGCTGTATATAGTATGTTTATTAACCATTTATATAAAAATACAAAGAGACATTGTAAAAGTGAAACTAATTAACTTAGAGTTAATACTTAAAGATACGGTTAATATAAGTACCCAAACCTGTCTAAATTATATTGGTTGAGTTTTTTTCGACCCATCCCCACCTTAAAATTTAAATAATAAACTTTGGAGCCATTAGAAACCGAATATGAATTTATTATAAACTAATATTTCTAGCTTTTCCAAAGGTTCCCCTCACCCCTCTTATAAAAGGGAACTCCTCCTTCTCATTTATTCATACCTTCAAAACCTTTTGGTTCGTAAAAACTCTGCCCAAATACTCTCCCAACTTCCGTCAATACAACCTATAGGCCTTAGTTTGATCAGAAAGCTAACCTATGGAGCCTTTTGATCAAATCAAAAGGAAGAACCCGAAGAAGAGGTAATGATTCCACCACCATTTTCCATGTTTCTTTCTTCATCCACTTCTTCTTCCTTTGTTATTACCATTCTAAAATAATAACTCCAGTATCATATATATACTGAGATGTTATTATAAATATCGTACAACCATATTAGGTATTCTATCCACCCTTTGAATAACATGTCACCATACGTGCGTACGTACGGCTTACCGTCTCCACATCGTGGTGTAATTGTTATTCAATATATTATTATTTGGATGGGTATAATAATGATATGTAACTCATGTAAATAATAAATATAACATATTAATGATTCTGTATATATTATATAACAACCATTTATATATTATTTCAAAAGAATGATTTTGTCGCTCGTGCGTACGTACGGACTACCGTCTCCACGAACGCGATGAGATTCATTCTCCATCGTATCCATTCAAGTATAATTATCATTTGATGATTTAAAAATGATTTTTAATGACTTGATATCATTCTGGATATGAATAATATACAACCTATCCATTACAAACATGGCTTACGTAACAAAAGATATAAAATAAAACAAGTAAGTTAACACCCGAAACAACGATAATACTAAGATATTATTATCAAATCAATATTAAAAGATCATATATGATATCATATTAATGTATATGATTCTTGTATAATTTAATAACAATTATTTCACCATTATACAGGAGGTTGACCTACCCCAACCAAGGAAAAGTACAAGGTAAGGGGTTTTCATCTCACTCCTTATTCTCGTGAGATTCATGCCATATTCCCACCATCACCTTTTGTGTGGTGTATGTACTACCCATAATTATATTCTTTGTGTAATACACTCTAATTTATGTTTATTTACATATTCATTGTATGATACCTCTTTCATGGGTTGTATGTTTCATAAGTTACCAAATTGGTAAGGGTTATTTCGCAAACTTTTCATTATCCGAGGTTGTTTATACGAAATAATCTACTGGGATCTCTTTATCATCCACATCCATGTTTCATAATAATGTATTTCAAAACATTTTTACTATTTACAAGAATATGGGTTAAATTAATTTCTACCCTTATGTGTTTCTAAAGGAATCTTTCTGTCGTTTTCCAAACAAGGCACTTTTAACCTTTTCGACAAATTTAAGGTAAGAATGTTTTTTAACTTATACGGCGGCTGCGGTTATTTTCCACCATTATAAAATCGTTGAAGCTTCCCTTACAAGCTTATAGTAATATTTTCAAATTTAATCTATTATTTTATAATTATGTTACTTTTAAAATGATTTCAAATAAAAGAGATATTTCTCTAAAATAGTTTTGATTTCATCTATGTCAACATCCTTTGATGGATTTTAAGATTATTTGAAGTTGATTTATTATGTTATATAACATCCATATTTTATTGAAGGTTTTGTGATATTTTTGACTGTGGATAAGTTATTCTTATGTCACTCATGGTTTTTGTTTAAAATATTGACATTTCATAAGTTATTTTTAATCCAAATGTTTATGTTATATTTCAACCTTTCATTCAGATGAATGTGTTAGACAAGCATGTTCCGGGTTGGGGACCAGTAAAAGTAAGCCCTCCGGTTTGGTCTCTGGTTATTAGAGGAACTCCGGTTTGGTCTCCGTTTATTAGAGGAACTCTGGGTTGGTGTCCAGTTATTAGAGGAACTCCGGGTTGGTGTCCGGTTATTAGAGTCACTCCGGGTTGGGTTCCGGTTAAAGTTAGCCCCTAGGTCTTGGGACGAGGCCTTGACAAAGAAATTAAAGTTCAGCATATTGCATTCCGACATTATGAAAGTGGTTATTGATATTGCATGTGATTATTCGATTAGTATAATATTCATGTGAATAATTAAATGGCATTATTTCATTTTACTTTTTCCATACTATGTTGAAGTTCAAGTTTAAAAGGATTTTGTTTTAGTAATGCATTGCCTTAAATGTTTATGCTTATTTTTGAATGTTCTGTTATATTGTTATCCTTACTGGGCATTTGAGCTCACCCCTTTTCTATGTTTTATCTTTCCCAGGATGTGAAAAAGTAAGTTATGAATGACCTGCAGGGATATTATGAGGGGATAATAGTGTGGACTATAGAGACATTATGTTGTCATAGTAGTTTTTCACTTTATGATCTAATGTAAAACTTATTAATATATATCTAGTGTTTCCAAGGCTACTAAACCAATCGGTCTTTCGAGATTTGATCTTTCATCTGATCAAGCCAATGTTATGTAATAATGCACTGACTCTGGGTAACTAGGGTCGGGGAGTTACAGTTGGTATCAGAGGAAGATTAGTACAAACCTTGGAAGATAGATTTAGATAAACTCTGATTAGAGCATGTAGACCTAAGATGAACATTGAAGATTAGTATATAATAACTTCCTAGAATTTTGGTATTGTAGAGATTTTGTAAGTTTTCCGAGCAATACATCTCTGTCTGGATACGAGAAGGTAGAGGCGGCTCTGGCATAGATGTACCTAGGGGTAAAACCCGAAAACACCGCTTTGAGTTGGACTCGAACGGGAACTGGTGCACGACAACGGGCCTTGCTGTAATCTTGGTTACAACACTCCCAGGGGATATGCTTAGGATAACTCTCATTTTCATTACAAATCATTATGAAGGGTTTAAGAGTATATACTTCCTCAAAGGAGACATTTTTATGATTATGGATTATATCCATAAACTATTTAATTTATGTTATGTGTTTTAAAAGTTTGGGATTAGGTATTTTTACTCATAAACTAATCTAGTGTATGCCATTGTTTAGAAATGGCGCCCAGTAGAAGGAATGAGAACTCTA
Organism: Viscum album; assembly: GCA_963277665.1. NCBI lineage: Eukaryota > Viridiplantae > Streptophyta > Magnoliopsida > Santalales > Viscaceae > Viscum > Viscum album. The sequence continues at coordinate 1,493,726,462 of OY728133.1, forward strand.
TCAATGCACATGATCCAAAGAGAAGGAAGGATCATATCTTCATGGTCTTAAGCCATAATTTATAAGAGAAATGGTTTGCATGTATTTTCATCATATGAAGAAATAATATCATGTGTCGATAATATAAGTAAAGAGTTTACTAAGTCCTATGGCTTTGAAAGGCAATAAGAGAAGAAAAGGATGGAAAAGAGAAAGATGGATAAAGGGAAGAGGGAAAGAAGAATTTTCTCATATGTGATAACTGTGAGAAGAAACACCCTGGAACATGCCTAAAAGGAATGGGAGTTTGTTATAAGTGTGGAGGAAAAGGGCACAAATTACGTGACTGCAAGGGTAAGAAAATGGTTTCAAATGTACAATGCTTCATTTGCAAGGAGTTTGGACACTACGCGAACCTATGTCCCAGTCATCAGACTATGCCGCAAAAGATGCTATTAGATAATAATAAAGTTATGATACTACCACAGATGAAGAGGAATGATTAGAGTTCTTATGTTGATTATGTCAATTGAGTGTTGTATCAACAATGTACTTGTTATAATAATTATGGAGTATATAAGGATTGTACTGCAGTACTATTTCATTAAGGACTTGAGATTGTGTGGAACAAAGAAAAGTGACTCAATAGCAGGATAAATTTTTGGAAAATATATGGTTGAGAGAATTATAATCCATATTATAGTTCTGATACCGAGGTAGTGATTTTGGAATAATACATGATTAATTTGGATAAATTATATTGGATATTCTTGACTACCATGGAACTGATTAATGATTTGTATATTCCATCATTGTTGGGGTTCAAAACATTTTTAGATTGATGAAGTATATCCAGCATTCTATATGTTATAAGGGAGCATGAATTTAATCAATAAAGAATATGGTAATTCAGGATGATTCAGTGTATTAAAAGAATACATGATGAAGGTATTCATATGATATTACGGGGTAAAAAGGATCTACATTATGTTTACCTTCCTTATAAATGTTGGACTACGAGTTTGGACAGAAGTATTTTGGATAGTTCTAGTTTTTATTATTTTGGATTGCCATAAAAGGACAACCCGGAGGTCGGGCGGCAACCCGTCGCGTCCGGTAAGGCCGCGAGACTTGAACCCGCAAACGAAGGGCGACAAGGGTGTATCAGCTACCACTGGCCCACGAGATGTCCTGGATTAAATAATGTAGTTTTTTTTAAAGATCTGGTAGATGAATTATAAATTCTTTTATTTTGGAACCCTGTATGAATAGTATAAATATAATTTTTTTTACGTTCTATTATCTTTTAGAGTGAAAGATGATTTTGTGGTAGAAATTTATTAATGGATAAAACTCTAATTATAAAGTAAGTATATCTCCTTATGATCTTAGCCAATCTCATAAATAAATTCCTCAACATTAAGAAAAGTAACTTAGAACAAAAATGTTGTCCTAGATGGTGCCTTAAATCATCACTAATTTATGGCTTTGGGATTGTTGGCATTTTCATAGCTATGTTATCTACCAATCTCCATCAGATAATTGATGGTTAGATTTCTCTTCCATATCCATATTTTCCTACATGAAACCCTAGTATGTGTTATTTTTGGTAATCTTCATACTTTCCACTCTTTATTTTAAATAGAGGCCTCATTAATTCATTTTTCGATGTGGGATTTCAACTAAGATATTTTGAAACGTCAAAAATGTTCTATCCCAATACCCTATGTTTTGTTGAACCGATGGTATTTAAAATCATCATAGATTGATGAGTTTAAGGACCTCAATTTTATACTTGTTTGTGATTGATGTCCTCAATAACTACCTATAAATATTTACGTTTTTCCTCCAATTATATGTCTCTAATTGCCACCAATGTTCTCCTAATCGATATCATAATTTAGTGGTGACCCTTTCATTTATCTTTTCCTCATATTAAGACTAAATTTTAGTAACCCAATTTCCAATGTGGGTTTTCCCACAAATATATTTTCTATTTTCAACCTTTTATTTTCGAAAAACAATTTCAAATTGCGAGGACGCAATTTATTGAAAGAGGGGAGAATGTAACACCCCAAGGTTTCATAGTGTGTTATTTCTTCAAAATAATACAATAACTTTCACTACACGCAACACAGAGTTCAAGCACACCATGACATACCAAACCAGCTGTTCAAAAGAGGTTATGAATAGTATTAACTAAATTTTAAACTTTATATAATCCTTATAATTTTAGAATCCATATTATGAGTTTCTTAGACATAATGTAAGAAACAATTCATTTTCATTATTGCACTTTTACCAACATTTAATAGTGAACCCTTTTTAAATAAAATATTTTAAAATTTTTGACTAAATGGGGACATCAAAAAAATTTAAAATGAAACATCCCAAGCATTCACGGTACGCTTTCCTTTGAATAATACAGTAGCGTGTGTTGTACACAACTTCGAGTTCTAACACACCACAACCAATCAAACTAGCCCTTATGAATAGTAATACCAACTTTTTGAAATTATATATATATTATATTTCAAAATGGACTTCATTTTTTGATTCGGAATATCGAATTTAGCCTAAGATGAAATTTTGGTACTTTTCGGATAACTTTCATATTTTGATGAATAGTGAAAATTACTAAATTTTAATTAAAAACAACTTTTTAATCAAAATAATTAATATTGATAAATTATGAATTTGGGTGGTTTTAAAGTATATTTAAAATATATTTTTACCATTTAATATAATTTTGGTCATTGGACATAATTTTACAATTAAACCGAACATAAACAAGTGTCAATCTTTTGATAGTTATTATCTCTTAAAAACACGCTTTTTGTTTTGACAACGGGAATTAATTTTAAATTAATTTCTGCCACTTCTGTGTTTTGAATTTAGAAAAATGGATTCCATATTTGTAATCATGATGTTCAAATTGTGTAAATAGGTAACTTTTATTTTTAGACATTTTGAATAATTACTGCGGTAAATATTTTATTTACGATGGTTAAGGGTAAATCTGTTAAATAAGGGTTAACAAATAATATTATAATAATAATAAATTACCCTAAAACGTGTCCTAGACTTATTGGTTGATACATGTTCGACCATAGTCATCTTTGGGTCTATTTTGGGACCCCATGGTGCCACTTGTAGGTGATAGGGACACTTTATTTTAATTAAGTTAAAATGAATACAAAAATGACACAAGCATATATCGTTTAGAAAAACAATTTTTACATTGGGTTATATATGTTGGATTTTAGATTATAAATATTCATTAGAAAGATAAAACGATTTAATACATAATTATATTTTATTTATAATTTTTAGACATTAAATAATTTAATTTATTTATGACACAATGATGATGAATTAATTACTATAATAGTGAAAAATTAAAATAATTGATATTATAAATACACAAATAAATATAATATGAAACTTTTAATGAATTAAAATAATTTTATAGGATAATATGATATATTATGATTGATGTAATCGACCTTTTTAGAAGTAATCAATCTGTTATGAGTTTCAAAAAAATCAACTATTGAATAGTGTCAAAATTGACATAAAAGAGTTCTTAAAACAAATATTATATTATTAATTGATATTAAATTTCTAAAAATATAAGGTTCGGAAAAGAGACTTATATCATGATAGGATCATAATTAATGGACCACATGGGGGTCACTTGGATGTATATAGTAAGTTTATTAACCATATTATATAAAAATACAAAGAGACATTGTAAACGTGAAACTAATTAACTTAGAGTTAATATTTAAAGATAAGGTTAATATAAGTACCCAAACCTATCTAAATTATATTGGTTGAGTTGTTTTCGACCCCTAACCACCTTAACATTTAAATAATCAATTTTGGAGCCATTAGAAACTGAATATGAATTTATTATAAACTAATATTTCTAGCTTTTCCAATGGTGCCCCTCACCCCTCTTATAAAAGGGCACTCCACCTTCTCATTTCTTCACACCTTCAAAACCTTTTGGTTCGTAAAAACTCTGCCCAAATACTCTCCCAACTTCCCTCACTACAACCTAGAGGCCTTATATTGATCAGAAAGCCATCCTATGGAGCCCTTTTGATCAAATCAAAAGGAAGAACACGAAGAAGAGGTAATGATTCCACCACCCTTTTCCAAGTTCCTTTCTTCTTCCACTTCTTCTTCCTTTGTTATTACCATTCTAAAATAATAACTCCAGTATCATATATATACTGTTATGTTATTATAAATATGGTACAACCATATTCAGTATTCTATCCACCGTTTGAATAACATGTCACCATACGTGCATACGTACGGCTTACCGTCTCCACGTCGTGGTGTAAGTGTTATTCAATATATTATTATTTGGATGGGTATAATAATGATATGTAACTCATTTAAATAATAAATATAACATGTTAATGATTCTTTATATATGATATAACAACCATTTATATATTATTTCAAAAGAATGATATTGTCGCTCGTGCGTACGTACGGACTACCGTCTCCACGAACGCGATGAGATTCATTCTCCATCGTATCCATTCAAGTATAATTATCATTTGATGATTTAAAAATGATGTTTAAGGAATTGATATCATTCTATATATGAATAATATACAACCTATCCATTACAAAACATGGATTACATAACAAAACATATAAAATAAAACAAGTAAGTTAACACCCGAAACAACGATAATACTAAGATATTATTATCAAATCAATATTAAAAGATCATATATGATATCATATTAATGTATATGATTATTGTATAATTTAATAACAATTATTTCACCATTATACAGGTGTTTAACCAACCCCAACCAAGGAAAAGTAGAAGGTAAGGGGTTTTTATCTCACTCCTTATTCTCTTGAGATTCATGCCATATTGCCACCATCACCTTTTTTGTGCTGTATGTACTGCCCATAATTATATTATTTGTGTAATACACTATAATTTATGTGTATTTACATATTCATTGTATGATACCTCTTTCATGGGTTTTATGTTTCATAAGTTACCAAATTGGTAAGGGTTATTTCACAATCTTTTCATTATCCGAGGTTGTTTATACGAAATAATCTACTGGGATCTCTTTATCATCCACATCCATGTTTCTTAAAAATGTATTTCAAAACATTTTTACTATTTACAAGAATATGGGTTGATGTCATTTATACCCTTATGTGTTTCGAAAGGAATCTTTCCGTCCTATTCCAAAGAAGGCACTTTTAACCTTTTCGACAAATTTAAGGTAAGAATGTTTTTTTAACTTATACGGCGGGTGCGGTTATTTTCCGCCGTTATAAAATCATTGAATCTTTCCTTACAAGCTTATAGGAATATTTTCAAATTGAATCTATTATTTTAAAATTATGTTACTTTTAAAATGATTTAAAAAAAGAGATATTTCTCTAAAATAGTTTTGATTTTATCTATGCCAACATCCTTTGATGGATTTTAAGCTTATTTGAAGTTGATTTATTATGTTACAAAACATCCCTATTTTATTGAAGGTTTTGTGATATTTTTGAATGTGGATTAGTTATTCTTATGTCACTGATGGTTTTTGTTTAAAATATTGACATTTCATAAGTTATTTTTAATCCGAATGTTTATGTTATATTTCATCCTTTCATTCAGATGAATGTGTTAGACAAGTATGTTCCGAGTTGGGGACCGGTAAAAGTAAGCCCTCCGGTTTGGTCTCTGGTTATTAGAGGAAATCCGGTTTGGTCTTCGGTTATTAGAGGAACTCCGGGTTGGTGTCCGGTTATTAGAGGCACTCTGGGTTGGTGTCCGGTTATTAGAGGCACTCCGGGTTGGGTTCCGGTTACAGTTAGCCCCTAGGTCTTCGGACGAGGCCTTGACAAAGAAATTAAAGATCGTCATATTGCATTCTGACATTATGAAAGTGGTAATTGATATTGCATGTTATTATTCGATTAGTAGAATATCCATGTGAATAAGTAAATGGCATTATTTCATTTTACTTTTGCCATACTATGTTGAAGTTCAAGTTTAAAAGGCTTTTGTTTTAGCAATGCATTGCCTTAAATGTTTATGCTTATTTTTGAATGTTCTGTTATATTGTTATCCTTACTGGGCATTTGAGATCACCCCTTTTCTATGTTTTATTTTTCCCAGGATGTGAAGAAGTAAGTGATGAATGACCTGTAGGGATATTATGAGGGGATAATAGTGTGGACTATGAAGACATTATGTTGTCATTGTAGTTTTTCACTTTATGATGTAATGTAAAACTTATGAATATATCTAGTGTTTCCAAGGCTTCTAAACCAATCGGTCTTTCGAGATTTGATCTTTCTTGTGATCATGCCAATGTTATGTAATAATGCACTGACTCTGGGTAACTAGGGTCGGGGCGTTACAGTTGTATCAGAGGAAGTTTAGTACAAACCTTGGAAGCTAGATTTAGATAAACTCTGATTAGAGCATATAGACCTAAGATGAACATTGAGGATTAGTATATAAGAACTTCCTAAAATTTTGGTATTGTAGAGATTTTGTGAGTTTTATGAGCAATACATCTCTGTATGGATACGAGCAGGTAGAGGCGGCTCTGGCACAGATGTACCTAGGGGTAAAACCCGAAAACACCGCTTTGAGCTGGACTCAAACGGGAACTGGTGCACGACAATGGGCCTTTCTGCACTCTTGGTTACGACACTCCCGGGGGATATGCTTAGGATAACTCTCATTTTCTTTACAAATAATTATGAAGGGTTTATGAGTATATACTTCCTCAAAGGAGACATTTTTATGATTATAGATTATATCCATAAACTATTTAATTTATGTTATGTGTTTTAAAAGTTTGGGATTAGGTATTTTTATTCATAAACTAATCTAGTGTATGCCATTGTTTAGAAATGGCGCCCAGTAGAAGGAATGAGAACTCTAGCAATGCACATGATCCAAAGAGAAGGAAGGATCATATCTTTCATGGTCTTAAGCCATAATTTATAAGAGAAATGGTTTCGCATGTATTATCATCATATGAAGAAATAATATCATGTGTTGATAATATAAGTAAAGAGTTTACTAAGTCGTATGGCTTTGAAAGGGAGAAAGAGAAGAAAAGGATGGAAAAGAGAAAGATGGATAAATGGAAGAGGGAAAAGAATAATTTTCCCATATGTGATAACTGTGGGAAGAATCACCTTGGAACTTGCCTAAAAGGAATGGGAGTTTGTTATAAGTGTGGATGAAAAGGGAACAAAGTACGTGACTGCAAGGGTAAGAAAATGGTTTCAAATTTACAATGCCTCATTTGCAAGGAGTTTGGACACTACGCAAACCTATGTCCCAGTCATCAGACTATGCCGCAAAAGATGCTATTAGATAATAATCAAGTTATGATACTACCACATATGAAGAGGAATGATTAGAGTTCTTATGTTGATTATGTCAATTGAGTGTTATATCAACAATGTACTTGTTATAATAATTATGGAGTATATAAGGATTGTACTGCAGTACTATTTCATTAAGGACATGAGATTGTGTGGAACAATGAAAAGTGACTCAATAGCAGGATAAATTTTTGGAAAATATATGGTTGATAGAATGATAATCCATAATATAGTTCTGATACCGAGGTAGGGATTTTGGAATAATACATGATTAATTTGGATAAATTATATTGGATATTCTTGACTAACTTGGAACTGATTAATGATTTGTATATTCCATCATTGTTGGGGTTTAAAACATTTTTGGATTGATGAAGTATATCCAGCATTCTGTATGTTATAAGAGATCATGAATGTAATCAATAAGGAATATGGTAATTCAGGATGTTTTAGTGTATTAAAAGAATAAATGATGAAGGTATTCATATGCTATTATGGGGTAAAAAGGATCTACATTATGTTTACCTTCCTTATAAATGTTGGACTGTGAGTTTAGACAGAAGTATTTTGGATAGTTCTAGTTTGGATTATTTTGGATTTCCATAAAAGGACAACCCGGAGGTCGGGCGGCAACCCGTCGCGTCCGGCAAGGCCGCGAGACTTGAACCCGCAACCGAAGGGCGACAAGGGTGTATCACCTACCACTGGCCCACGAGATGTCCTGGATTAAATAATGTAGTTTCTTTTAAAGATCTGGTAGATGAATTATAAATTCGTTTATTTTGGAACCCTGTATGAATAGTATAAATATAATTTTTTTTACATTCTATTATCTTTTAGAGTGAAAGATGAGTTTGTGGTAGAAATTTATTAATTGATAAAACTCGAATTATAAAGTAAGTATATCTCCTTATGATCTTAGCCAATCTCATAAATAAACTCCTCAACATTAAGAAAAGGAACTTAGAACAAAAATGTTGTCCTAGATGGTGCCTTAAATCATCACTAATTTATGGCTTTGGGATTGTTGGCCTTTTCATAGCCATGTTCTCTACCAATCTCCATCAGATAATTAATGGTTAGATTTCTCTTCCATATCCATATTTTCCTACATGGAACCCTAGTATGTGTTATTTTTGGTAATATTCATACTTTCCACTCTTTATTTTAAATAGAGGCCTCACTAATTCATTTTTCGATGTGGGATTTCAACTAAGATATTTTGAAACATCAAAAATGTGATATCCCAATACCCTATGTTTTGTTGAACCGATGGTATTTCAAATCATCATAGATTGATGAGTTTAAGGACCTCAGTTTTATACTTGTTTGTGATTGATGACCTCAATAACTACCTATTAATATTTACGTTTTTCCGCCAATTATATGTCTCTAATTGCCACCAATGTTCTCCTAATCGAGATCATAATTTGGTGGTGACCCTTTCATTTCTCTTTTCCTCATATTAAGAATAAATTTTAGTAACCCAATTTACGATGTGGGTTTTTTCCACAAATATATTTTCTATTTTCACCCTTTTATTTTCGAAGAACAATTTCAAATTGCAAGGACACAATTTATTGAAGGAGGGGTGAATGTAACACCCCAAGATTTCATAGTGTGTTATTTCTTCAAAATAATACAATAAAATTCACTACACGCAACACCGAGTTCAAGCACACCATGACTTACCAAACAAGCCGTTCAAAAGAGGTTATGAATAGTATTAACTAAATTTTAAACTTTATATAATCCTTATAATTTTAGAATCCATATTATGAGTTTCTTAGACATAATGTAAGAAACAATTCATTTTCAGTATTGCACTTTTACCAACTTTTATTAGTGAACCCTTTTTAAATCAAATATTTTAAAAATTTTGACTAAATGGGGACATCAAAAAAATTTAAAATGAAACATCCCAAGCTTCCACGGTACGCTTTCCTTTGAATAATACAGTAGCCTGTGTTGTACGCAACATCGAGTTCTAACACCCCACAACCAATCAAACTAGCCGTTATGAATAGTAATACCTACTTTTTGAAATTATATATATTTTATATTTCAAAATGGACTTCATTTTTGGATTCAGAATATCGAATTTAGCCTAAGGTGAAATTTTGGTACTTTTCGGATAACTTTCATATTTTGATGAATAGTGAAAATTACTAAATTTTAATTAAAAACAACTTTTTTAATCAAAATAATTAATATTGATAAATTATGAATTTGAGTGGTTTTAAAGTATATTTAGAATATATTTTTACCATTTAATATAATTTTGTTCATTGGACATAATTTTACAATTAAACCGAACATAAACAAGCGTCAATCTTTTGATAGTTATTATTTCTTAAAAACACGCTTTTTGTTTTGACCGCGGGAATTAATTTTAAATTAATTTCTGCCACTTCTGTGTTTTGAATTTAGAAAAATGGATTCCATATTTGGAATCATGATGTTCAAATTGTGTAAATAGGTAACTTTTATTTTTAGACATTTTGAATAATTACTGCGGTAAATATTTTATTTACCATGGTTAAAGGTAAATCCGGTAAATAAGGGTTAAAACATAATATTATAATAATACTAAATTACTCTAAAACGTTTCCTAGCCTTATTGGTTGATACATGTTCGACCATAGGCATCTTTGGGTCGATTTTGGGACCCCATGGTGCCACTTGTAGGTGATAGGGACACTTTATTTTAATTAAGTTAAAATGAATACCAAAATGACACAAGAATATATCTTTTATTTAAAAAAATTTTACATAGGGTTATATATATTGGATTTTAGATTATAAATGTTCATTAGAAAGATATAATGATTTCCTAAATAATTATATTTTATTTATAATTTTTAGACATTATATAATTTAATTTATTTATGACACAATGATGATGAATTAATTACTATAATAGTGAAACATTAAAATAATTGATATTATAAATACCCAAATATATATAATATGAAACTTTTAATGAATTAAACTAATTTTCTAGGATAATATGATATATTAGTATTGATGTAATTGACTTTTTTCGAAGTAATCAATCTGTTATGAGTTTCACAAAAATCAACTATTGAATAGAGTCAAAATTGACATAAAAGAGTTCTTAAAAAAATATTATATTATTAATTGATATTAAATTCTTAAAAATCTAAAGTTTGGCCAAGAGACTTATATCATGATAGGTTCATCATTAATGGACCACTTGGGGGTCTCTTGGATGTATATAGTATCTTTATTAACCATATTATAAAAAATACAAAGAGACATTGTAAAAGTGAAACTAATTAACTTAGAGTTAATACTTAATGATAAGGTTAATATAAGTACCCAAACCTGTCTAAATTCTATTGGTTGAGTTTTTTTCGACCCATCCCCACCTTAAAAATTATATAATCAACTTTGGAGCCATTAGAACCCGAATATTAATTTATTATAAACTAATATTTCTAGCTTTTCCAAAGGTTCTGCTCACCCCTCTTATAAAAGGGAACTCATCCTTCTCATTTATTCACACCATCAAAAGCTTTTGGATCGGCAAAAATCTCCCCAAATACTCTCCCAACTTCCCTCACTACAACCTAGAGGCATTAGTTCGATCAGAAAGCCAACCTACGGAGCCCTTTTGATCAAATCAAAAGGAAGAACCCGAAGAAGAGGTAATGATTCCACCACCCTTTTCCAAGTTCCTTTCTTCTTCCACTTCTTCTTCCTTTGTTATTACCATTATAAAATAATAACTCCAGTATCATATATATACTATGATGTTATTATAAATATGGTACAACCATATTCAGTATTCTATCCACCCTTTGAATAACATGTCACCATATGTGCGTACGTACGACTTACCGTCTCCACGTCGTGGTGTAAGTGTTATTCAATATATTATTATTTGGATGGGTATAATAATGATATGTAACTCATTTAAATAATAAATATAACATGTTAATGATTATGTATATATGATATAACAACCATTTATATATTATTTCAAAAGAATGATATTGTCGCTCGTGCGTACGTACGGACTACCGTCTCCACGAACGCGATGAGATTCATTCTCCATTGTATCCATTCAAGTATAATTATCATTTGATGATTTAAAAATGATGTTTAAGGACTTGATATCATTCTGGATATGAATAATATACAACCTATCCATTACAAGCATGGCTTACATAACAAAACATATAAAAGAAAACAAGTAAGTTAACACCCGAAACAACGATAATACTAAGATATTATTATCAAATCAATATTAAAAGATCATATATGATATCATATTAATGTATATGATACTTGTATAATTTAATAACAATTATTTCACCATTATAAAGGAGGTTAACCTACCCCAACCAAGGAAAAGTACAAGGTAAGGGGTTTTCATCTCACTCCTTATTCTCGTGAGATTCATGCCATATTGCCACCATCACCTTTTGTGTGGGGTATGTACTGCCCATAATTATATTCTTTGGGTAATACACTCTAATTTATGTTTATATACATATTCATTGTATGATACCTCTTTCATGGGTTGTATGTTTCATAAGTTACCAAATTGGTAAGGGTTATTTCGCAATCTTTTCATTATCTGAGGTTGTTTATACGAAATAATCTACTGGGATCTCTTTATCATCCATATCCATGTTTCTTAATAATGTATTTCAAAACATTTTTACTATTTACAAGAATATGGGTTAAAGTCTTTTATACCCTTATGTGTTTCTAAAGGAATCTTTCCTTCCTTTTCCAAACAAGGCACTTTTAACCTTTTCGACAAATTTATGGTAAGAATGTTTTTTTTAACTTATACGGCGGGTGCGGTTATTTTCCGCCATTATAAAATCGTTGAAGCTTCCATTACAAGCTTATAGGAATATTTTCAAATTGAATATATTATTTTATAATTATATTACTTTTAAAATGATTTAAAAAAAAGAGATATTTCTCTAAAATAGTTTTGATTTCATCTATGTCAACATCCTTTGATGGATTTTAAGCTTATTTGAAGTTGATTTATTATGTTACAAAACATCCCTATTTTATTGAAGGTTTTGTGATATTTTTGACTGTGGATAAGTTATTCCTATGTCACTCATGGTTTTTGTTTAAAATATTTACATTTCATAAGTTATTTTTAATCTGAATGTTTATGTTATATTTCAACCTTTCATTTAGATGAATGTGTTAGACAAGTATGTTCCGGGTTGGGGACCGGTAAAAGTAAGCCCTCCGGTTTGGTCTCCGGTTATTAGAGGAACTCTGGTTTGGTCTCCGGTTATTAGAGGAACTTCGGGTTGGTGTCCGGTTATTAGAGGCACTCCGGGTTGGTGTTTGGTTATTAGAGGCACTCCGGGTTGGGTTCCGGTTACAGTTAGCCCCTAGGTCTTGGGACGAGGCCTTGACAAAGAAATTAAAGTTCAGCATATTGCATTCCGACATTATGAAAGTGGTTATTGATATTGCATGTGATTATTAGATTAGTAGAATATCCATGTAAATAAGTAAATGGCATTATTTCATTTTACTTTTGCCATACTATGTTGAAGTTCAAGTTTAAAAGGCTTTTGTTTTAGTAATGCATTGCCTTAAATGTTTATGCTTATTTTTGAATGTTCTGTTATTTTTTTATCCTTACTGGGTATTTGAGCTCACCCATTTTCTATGTTTTATTTTTCCCAAGATGTGAAGAAGTAAGTAATGAATGACTTGCATGGATATTATGAGGGGATAATAGTGTGGACTATGGAGACATTATGTTGTCGTAGTAGTTTTTCACTTTATGATGTAATGTAAAACTTATGAATATATCTAGTGTTTCCAAGGCTACTAAACCAATCGGTATTTCGAGATTTGATCTTTCTTGTGATCATGAAAATGTTGTGTAATAATGCACTAACTCTGGGTAACTACGGTCGGGGCGTTACATGGCTCCACCATCAAAAATGATTGGAAAAAAGGGGAAGTTAAAGGATGTAGAAGAGGAAGAAAAAACCCAAAAATCTATGAATCTCAATCCACAACTCTAAAACCCATGAAGAAAAAATCTTATCCTGATGAGTTTGTAGCAATGTGGAGGGATGACATGTAGAATAGGAAAGAAGTGGAGAAAATTTTTGGTTTGGATCTTTCTGAAGAAAAAGCCTTAAAAGAGAAGACAACTGATGAGAGAGAAAACCAAGATAAAGAAATAAATCAAAATAAAAAGTTAAATGAAGTCGAGGTACTGCAATCCCTTCTCAGGGATACTGAGAATGCATCTAAGAGTATCACAGTACCAAAATCTTTAATTGTAGAAGCATTACCTGAAACTCCGGGGAAGAAATTTGTGACTCCAGAAAAAGTTCCACAAGTAAAAGTATTAGAAGATGTTGAAGAAGGAGTAGAAAGAAGTGGTGACACCATAGATTTGATTATGCAAGTGGAATATTTCCATGAGAAATAAATTCTATCCGAGAAGCTCTCAATCAAAACTTTCCAAGCCGAATCTTCATAGCTGGCTACTCAAGGGAAGGATGAAGGAAAGGATGGTGATGAAGCAAATAATCCATCTAAAGAAGAAAGTATTAATATATATATCATTCTTCCTCAAGATGCAGAGGCAGGAGATGAGGAAGAAGATATAGATGAATATAATATCGTTCAGATATCTGATAGTGAACATCAATCTCCGGATGAGGAAGCCATTCCGAAAACTGATAAGGTTATATTGGTGGTGGTTGATACACCTACTAAAGTTGTTGTAATGAATAATAATGTTGCCGGTTATTCAAAGAGGAAACATGATGATTTGGAGAAAGATCCATCAACAAAAAAAATTAGGATTCATAATCATTATCCCTTGGACATAATTTCTTTGTTCAGTCATTGAAAAATCTTTTTGGTTATGATTTTTTCAAGCATTGATTTGAGATGTCAGATGCTTTAGTACACCTTGATCTAGAAATCAGATTCATTATCCATGGAGATAGATAATTGTGTAAATCTTTAAGTTGATTTCATGAATTTCTTCACCAACTAAGATGCCCACAAAACATCCTATAAGAAAAGGGTTAGCTGGTAAAATAAGACAGTTGATGATTTGAGAGATCTTGAGGAGTTACAAGATAGTGTATAGGAGGCATTTGACGTTGATGTTGGTAAGATGAAGGATCTCACAATGAGTTTTGAAGAAAAATAGAATTTGGAACCGAATTCTATTATTCAAGAAGTGAAGGATTTGAATGGGAAACTGTATTAAGTGGATAAAAGATAGGAAAGAGAAAAAGATCATCAGATTGAGATAGAAGAAATTCATTTTAAGAAAGGAGAAGTCATGATGTCTCAGGCAGACGAACATAAGGCTCAGAAAGATAGAATCAAAGCCTTAAAGAAGAAAGATGAGGATCAGAATCTGATTCTCAAGTGAGCATAGGAAGACCACAAGGAGCATAAGAAGCTCAAAACAACTGTGAAAAAGATGATTCCCAATGAGAAGGAAGGATGATAGACTCAATCCGATCTTTTGTTGTATTTTCCTTCCTTGTATACATTTTTCCGAGCATAATGAAATATTTGGTTTCTTGACTTTTAGATGTGTTGTACTAATATTTCAGGTACCATAATTTGTTTTCCATTACCTCAAATTCTTTTTGGAAAATCACAAAGGGGGATAAAGGAAAAGTAATACTGAGTAAAAGATGAAATGTCCCTATGTAAGGGGAAGTTCATCCATGGGGTATTTTTCATTTCAAATATTTCTGTATTCAACATAATAACAAATCTCATTCTAGAAATCTATAATATGATCTTTATTCTTCCAAAGCCTAAAGGGGAGTTGGACGTATTCATCATTTCCCATGTGTTAAGGGAGATAAGTTTTTTTATCAATGGCGAGAAACATATTTTCTAATTCCTTATACTCTTTTTCATAAATATATTTGTGATTTCCAAAAAGTGGGATATTGTTGAGTTAATATGGTTTCCATATGACTTTTCCATTCCACCATGTTTGGGGGGATTGTTGAGTCATTAAGGTTTCATTATAACTTTTCCAAAACTTCTTGTTTTGAAAATCACAAACACCTTATCTTACTGAAAATTTAATTTTACCCTATGTTTTACTTTGAAAAGGATAATTTTCCTTCCCCAAGGATATTTATCACTACCATGTTTTTCCATGTTCATTTTTTCTATGTCTAAAATTTAGTTTCATGTCCAAAACCTCAGAATTATATATACTTAGATATAAATCATTATGTTTTTAGGATACAAATTCAGGATCTGAGTTCTTTGAATTCAGACTCTGAGCTCTTAAGAGATCTAACTCTTAGTTCTCTGAATTCATACTCCAGACTCTTATGAGTTCAGACTCATAGTTCCCTACATTAAGACTCCAAACAGTTCTAAGTTCTTCCTCTAGGTTCTCTAAATTCAGAATCCAACACCTCTGAGTTCTAACTCCAAACTATCTGAATTTAGACTTTGAACTCTTCTGAGTTCAGACTCTGAATTCTTATGAATTTAGATTCAGAACATCTAATTTTAGGTTCCAAATTCTTGTGAATCCTGATTCGTAATTTCCTTGAAATTGAGACTCCATAATTCTATAGAATTCAGGTTCTGAATTCTTTGGAAAACAAAATCCAAATATCCTTATATTATATACTCCGAAAAGTTTTCAGGTAGAATCTGAAATTTGATTTTTACTTTCACTCAAAAAAATGAATTTTCTTAAGAATCCATATTGTTCTCTTACACTTATTTTGGTTATAAAACGAAGTCGTTTATTCAGGTTCTAACTAAACGTTTATTGAGTGACGCATGTATAGGTCCCTCTAAAATTAAATGAAAAATATGACCATTGGAGGATGGAGCCAACCGTTGATGTTATTCCCATAAATATGAACTCATTATAACGAGATCAGGAATATTTGTAGATGAACTTTTGGCAGACCAACTTTTGAGAAGTTGATCAATCTAGAGATTACATGTTGTTGAAGGGATTTCTATAGAAAAAGGCTCTTATAAACTCTCATGATTCATGCAGAAAGTTTGAACGGCCTGTTAAAACATTTCTTCATCCATAATTTCTTTGTGAATAGGTGAGATTTCCTTAATATCATAGACTCCGGGTTGTGAATTTAGAGGTTTCGATTTCCTTTCAAATCGAGGGCTTGTGGAGATAGAAAGATAGATACTGATCTTTGGATTGAGGGGTGACCTTGGTTTCGGTAACAAATACATTCTTGAAAGTATAAATCAATTGAACTTTATCCAAGGATGTTGGATAATCTTCTTTTTGGGATAAAATATTTACTACTTGTTACTTGTAGTGTTTCAATTTTGTTTTCTGATGTAATTTTGGTTTTTGATGAATGTATAACTATCTTATATTTCCTTATAATTTTACTCATATTAAATAGAATTATATATTCTTTAAGGTAGAATCATTGTTTACCTAGAGGTTTTGTGAATTTTGTTTATAAAAAATTTCCTTAATGATTTTATAAGTATACAATTAACCCCCCCTCTTGTATATTGAGTATCTACATCATATTTTGATACAACAATCAGTATCATATCTATCTTACAATCGATCCAACAATGACTAGAACCAATGGTGTAATTTTTGAAAACTAGGAAGGCATTGCCTTTATATCCTAAAAAACCACACAATAGAGTACAAGATGGAAGAAAAACACTAAGTAAAAACTGTATAACAAAATAGTGTTGAAAATTAAAGGGGCCCGAAATACAGGCCAAACTGTAAAGTAAAAGTACAACTGAAAAGGAAAAAAACTGAATGGTGAAAATCTGGTCTTGGATCATCCACCACAGATCCTACCTGAAGGGTAGGTACAGATAGCCTCCTCAACACTCCACGTTTTCAGTCTCCTCCATATACCGACTGGTCATATAGTCCACCTCTGGGTACCGTCTAATCCTGGTACTCTCAGCCTCAGTTAGCGTTGTCTGTTGTCAGCAACCAACACAACGAGGTGCGGTCATATCCCATACAGGGGTGAGTATAATGATACTCAGCAGGGACCTTGACACCCTCAACGTCTCACAGAATCTAACAATGGTAAAACGAAAAGTATGAAATCTAAATATAATCTCACATAGGTATATTCCCATATATATAACTATGTTTTGAAGTAATCCATCTCAATCACGAGGTAAACACCCAAGTTACTGACTCACCTCAAACTCGGATTTTATTCTATGGGTAGTATCAAATATCATCACCAGTCACATTTTTGAAACCTCGGCTGTTGGATAACTCCTCCTCTATCGAGTACAATGGGCCTTCCACGACACCAAGTTTCTTCCCACTAACCTTGGACTACAAAGGTGATCCTCTTGTCGAGTATCGTGGGTCTTTTGCATCACATAGAGGCACTCCCCACCATGGGTCCGTCGCGTCACACAGAAGTGCTACCACTCTTAGTATGCTGATTTACTCCTCCTGTCGAGTACCGTGGGTCTGCCGCATCACATAGAGGTGCTCCCCACTGTGTGTCTTCCGCGACACCAAGGTGCTCCCCACTGGTCCAGTCAAGTCACTCTGAGTCTAATCGGTCAGTAGTCATCAGGTCTCAGCCAGCTACTAGGTCTCTGATCTATGCACGCTCATCTGGGGGAGGATTCACTCCATGAACTTCTGGTCGATACTCAAACTATCTCGAAGTCCCATGAACAAGTAAACCAGTGGTCCTTGATATCATATAAGTCTCAACACAATATACGGAGTATCAATCAGACTCTCGGTCTCTGAGTTATTAGCCTTTTAGTCTTGGGGTCCTGGTTGGATTCGTTCATGATCCAACCTGACCGTATCTCAACATTACCTCGAACTCCAGTGGGGTATACTTAAAGGGATCGTCGCACTCCAAAAAAACCATCATCGCTGAGGGTTTATCATACATTCTTCTAGTGCCAAAGATACGGCCAAGGAAAGTAAAGGGGTTGGGCGGGCCAGCCTATTCAATTTGGCCCGTCCCACGGGGCCCAGCCCAGCAAGCTGCGTGGGTGGTTTGGCATGGGCTTAGGGTCTGTTGGGCTTGGAGCGTTGAGAAGGTACGACCCGACATGACTCAGACCAGAGGGCACGACCAGGCAGGTTCGTCCAGGGCTCCGTGTGGGGGGAGGTATAGGCATCACAGGGGCATGTGGTGTTCTATTCGGTGGGGCGCACTGGAGGCTATCGGGCAGGCTGGCGGGAGGTCGGGCAGGGCGCGGCCAGGCCTGCAGGTGGCCGAGCAGGGTGCCTGGTGTGCCGGCAGGCGGCCAGGTAGGCCGGCACGACACAACGTAGGATGCCGCTGTTCGGCCAGGGCTTACAAGAGGCCGGTGGTGGTGCGGCAGGGAGGGCTCAGTCAGAGGACCGAGGTTCAGCCCTAAGCACCAGAGCACCGCAGGGGCGGCGTAGTTTCAGGAGGCTGCAGGTAGTGAAACCTTTTTCCCCGCTACATTCATCTTTTTGTCACCTCATCACCATTCCAAATATTATCACAAACAATAATGGTGGAGGGGTCAGGCCCTGTTGGTTTGGCCCACACCCTCTGTGTTTAGGTTAGTAACAATCGGTTCATCGCGATAGAATTGCAATTAACAAAAACACGCCAACAATAATTATTTTCCAACCGATGAAGAAGATTGAAGGAAAGAATCAACATGTAATAAACCTCCTACCATTGATCATTATTTGGCGATGAAGTCACAAAATTTATATGAAGAAGATCATCATTTGTCACGTCTTCCGTACACTTCTTATCCCATGTTGTGTCGGCTCTGGAAGACGCTCCACATTGGTAGGTGTTTGGGGAAGAAGATCGAAGAGGATTGTTGTCAGAGTTCTTCGTTGGAAGAATGGGTTTTTGGTTCTTCATTCTTAGTTGGGAGATGGGGCTATTCATTAGATAATTCTAATCCTCCCACGATCTCCTCTCCCCAATATTCCACCAAATGATAAATTCCAACCAAAAGAATAATAGATTGATTTATCTATTATTTCGTTGGCATAGAATTCAAAATGGTGAATTAATTATCATGGCTCCACCCTTAATTAATTCACGTGTGTTGGAACAAATTAATTAAAAGAGCTATCAAGATGAAAGACCTATGGGGATCCCCACCATCTCTTGAATGAAAACTGAAATGTCCAACATGGGAAAGACCTATGGGGCTCCCCACCATTAAAAAACATTTCTGATGCTCGAGACAAGACGAGAAAACCGACACTGGGAGGTTCGAGAGGGCTCCCCACCACCAAAGAAAATTCCAGCACTGATTCATTCTAGTGACATTTGTGCGAGACCCAATGTGGGTCTCCCCACCATTATGACTGACAGAGGGTACAAACCATTGAATATTCTCCAACGGTGACCAAACACCCCACTAAAGGGGGTGGGGAGGGAGGGGCCCAACTACCGGGGCGTTAAAACCACAACCCAAAAAAAACCATCACCTTCACGTCCCTGGATGAGCACTATTCAAATTTGAGACTGCTTAACCCAAAAGACCCCATAAAGACCACTAAAAGTGATTACATCTGGTGGGATGCAACCCTCGAGACTTTAAGGTGATGAGTAAAACATGCCTCTACATAGTCACGGAAACCTCAACGGTTTGTTTGAAATGGAACAACTATAGAAACAATTTCAAGTGCCTCTACTTCCAAAACTGATGGAAGAAATAAAGTCGGGGTCTCATACACTCCCATGGTTCCTGACCACGTGCCAGCTTCACTTCGATGCCTATGGATAGAGTCCTGATGTTTGAAGCATCTCCTGCCTCGCAGTCAGGTATTGAAGACTCTTGAACGGAGCTTCTCCCTTTGGTGTCACACGCAACCACAACGCAACCGAGACAACACCAGAAAACACAACACACCATGACATCCAACTGATCCCACATGGAACATTTACCAACACAAGAGCTAAAATTGTGCATGCACATCACCCCTTGTTACACTGAATGAGAACATGACACCCCAAATCATCACCGAGCTCGATCATTGTTGTCGAGAGAAACATTGTGTTGAGAAAGACTTTAAACTACATCTTGGACAACACGAGATTCCTACAAACGACCGTAGCAGTATCATAAGACTGGGTCTGCCAAACTAGTAGCCTAACACGACCCTTTTCTTAAACGAAACATTCGAAGGACCAAAGGTCATTTAAAAAAACATCCCACACCAACAACCCCAGGTTGCTCCCACCTTTGCACTTCAAAATGAACTGACACTGCAAGTGGTCACCAAAAATGACCCCTACAGCCAATGAAAACACTAAAATGCATTCAAGACATCGGTAAGCACTGATAACTCTGAATCCACTTCACCATTCCCCGCTAGAATTTCTTTCACCGCTTCCAGGGGAACCTTTAGACACAAAGATGTTAAACTTCATACCGGAAAACTAAGATAAAACCAAGATACCAAATTCCCCTTCAACTCCTATCGCTTCTTCCATCCCGCTGCATGAGGATCCGCTTAACTGGAAAGGACAACAGACAACTTATCATTATCGCTCAAAAGGGAGAGTCCTTATTTTAATCAACTGGAGGGTCGGCCAACGGTGAACTGCCTATGGCCGCACATCGATTACATTTTAACGCTTTATGGGGGGGACGTGCACCTGTCATGAAAGGAAACCATGGACCCAACCAAACTGGTCCAATGGTCAAGACATACCACAAGTGAACACCAAACGTGCAGGGGGAAACCACTGCAAGGGCTCCCCGATGAACTTTTCAAAAGAATTCACTAACTACAAACTAGCATTCCAACTTACAAATAAGAATTAAAACTCAAAACAAAAATCATTCAGAAATGATCCTCGGCTCAAAACGACTCACATCCAACCTTTCAAAAATACAAGGACACACCACACAATCACCGGTTATTTAAAAACACCAAATTTTCATTTACATTTTTTTATGAAAATAAATGAAGCTACTGGGCTGCACAAACACCAATGGTGTCACATGGTCCTTGCACATGCATGTTCTCGTGCCACACCAGCACCCACCTCATGTCCATCCAGGCACTCATCCACTCGTTCCATTAACCATTTCCTTTTACAATATACATTCATGCATGTGGTTTCCCACGAGAACACTATGGATTAAAATCATACCATTCCATTTTTCAGAACCAAAACATCCAACCCACACCTTCCAAACCTCACACACCATTTAATTTTTAAAGTGCTTCATTTGAAAGCATTTTCCAGGACCAAAAACATTTTTACGTAAAATCCAAATCTCCACAAATCCAAAACAAAGAGTAGAGAAACAACACAAGTGAAAACATGTGTCAGCGGGTGGCTGGAACGTATGGTTTGTAGCCACACACCAGTCATGCCGCCTGGTATTGTATGTAACAAGTGGGAATGATTTTACCTGAAATAAAACACAGAAAAACAACTAGCCAGATAAATAAACTAAAACTGGGAAAAAAAGACAACCAAACATGTCTTTAAACTATGAACATTTATAAAGACTACAACTTGAACCAAAAACTAAAAAGAAAAGATGACAGCAGAAGATAAAACTCTTACTGAAACCACCAGGTAGAAGAGAGGCCACATCAACACCACTCTGCATGAAATGACCAACTGGAACCCGAACCACCATCACTGAGCACGAAGTCACAACATGGAAAGCAGAAGAAACAGAATCTACAAACACCCAAGGGTGTATGTAGGGTGTGAGCTAAAATCCCAATAGGACGTCACCCAGTAAAAAGGATACATGCCACAACATCAAAAATACAATTTAATGTGCTTATTCAAAATTATAATTTCAAAATTCTTTTGAAGGAACACATTTACAAGATAAATGCTAAAGGAAAACACTAAAAAGAACTCGTTTCACAAACATGATTTTAAGGAGGAAGAGAAAAGTTCATTATGGGAACACACACACATACTCACACACACACACATATACTCACACACACACACCCACACATACTCCCACACACACACACACACTCACACCCAAGTGGTCCTCCATATGCCGATGGAAGGCACCACACCATAGATAGTATAGCACTATGGGTACATCCCCTAAGGTTCATCTAGCTCGAGTGGGACCCTAGAACCTCGTGTCTCGGTGAAACGTGGCTTAGAAACCACGTCCCTTAGAAAACGTGGCATAGAAGACCACGCCCCTCAGAAAACGTGGCTTAGAAGGCCACGACCCTCAGTTGTCATATGTTTAGTTAGTGTTGTAATCGTCAATCCAGCTAAGTGAGACAGGGATGATACCCATCCAGCTCACTAGCGCACTAGTTCTAGTCTTCCCACCTAGAAACCCAGGGTTTTCCCTTGTGCTAACCTAAGTTTCACATTCACATAATGTATATCGCTTTCACATATCCCGAACCAAACCAAACATTACACATACACGTCACCGCTTGCATGCCCAAATACCATTAAAAAAACACACACACACCAAAACCATTTTATAACATAGTTTGGATCACTTGTATGACTTGATAAACTATTTTAAAAATTTTATGAACATTTAAAAATAGCACAATAAGTGTTTTCACATGAGACATTCCCTGTTTCACATGTAAGAATCCATTAAAAAAAACATTACGCACACATAATTCTGTCAAACACAACTTCCGCACTCCACATATAATTTCATAAGTGCAATTAACAATTTATAAAACACATCAAATTAGAAATAAAAGGTTTAAACAAGAAAGACAAACTCGATTTCATATAGGAACGTCGCTTTAAAACCAAAAGTACAGCATATACAAACCAAAACATGTTTTTTCCATTATTCAAACAATTTTCAATTTAATTACAAAAGTACGCAACACGGAAAACACACCCAAAGTGACTCATTTTCATTGAAAATATCCATTTAATTACACAGACACCTCAAAGAACATGAAAACACATTTAGAACCTACCAAACAACCACAAAAACCTTCCCAACCATGATTCACATATCAAACACCACCTAAATAAACAATTTCTCAATTCATAAAACATTACACATGCATACTACAAGGTCTTAGTTTAAAACACACAAATTTTAGATGTCGTAACCATTTGAAAATCAATTGTACATCCCAACCCTTCTAAAACCCCATTCGCACCCCTAGAACATACTCAAGGTTCGTACTAAAAATCAACACTTGATAATAGTTTATCTTCTTTAAAAGAAAAACTGAATTTAATCACCCTTTCACCTCAAGTGTTCGTGAAAACACAATTTTCACACCTTATCCAATTAACCAAAATAAATATACTGATTTCAACAACACAACGCACGTGAAATACATTGGTATTTAATTAAAAAAATTCAAATTCATCAAATATGAATATCGAATCACACCCAAAAAAAATTTCGCATCACACAATTTATCATTAGAACACATTATAATATAATTAAGGAGCAATTTAAATCATCTAAGGATGGTATGGTATGAAACCACATACCTTGAACCAAGAATCTTCCGCAGAATGTGCGAAATCACCATTGCACCTCGACCGCACCACAAGCAACAACAAATTGACCATCATTCAAGCATTTGAACCGTAAAAATAAAATTAGAACCCTAAATTCAGACCTCATTCCAACTGAACAACCATGAACACCAGATGAAAAAAAAAACGAAGAAAAAAACTCAACCGGAGGGGAACTATAAGGCCCCAGCCTTAAACCTTACTTAATATTGAATTAAATGAGTAATTCACAGTGAAGATCTTTTCAGGTTTAGAGTTTTAGAGAATTAGGACATAACTATTACATCTCAAAAGATTACAAAGTAGTCGCTTCTAATAAATTTCCATAATAAAAAAACTCTTAAAAAGAAACGTGTCTAGTTCCATGTTTTATATAGGATGACATTCCCTTGATCCCATCCTTGACCTTATTCCACATTAAGTCCTGTGAAAACATTTCAAAAAAAAACTTGGGGTGAGCATAAAAAGCTCAGTAAGGAATATAGAAAGAATGAAACCTGTTAGTTTTTCAAACATCCAATAAACCATATATACTCTATCAAAGTTATACCTTCACCTTCATGAAGTAGTAAAAACTCTTCACTGAATAAAGTGTCATTACTTACCTTTTTGTAACCAAAGGATTACCATAAAATCCATAAAAAGAACACATAACATATATAAAGGTAACTTGGGACATAAACATACTTAAGTGGAATAACCATACGGTCGACTTCCACACATATCACTTAATGGAATAGCCATACGGCCAATTTCCATACATACTTAATGGAATAGCCATACGGACGACTTCCATACCCAATGTATTGGAGGTTATAATGTAACCACCCGTCCTGGTATTCACGGCACCACCCGTCATATGGTTTATAATGTAACCACCCGTTAAAATGTCCAAGTACCAATATAAAATCATAAAACATAAAACCAATATAAAGGAATGATAACATTTCCACATTTCAATCACAATATATCATAAATATATTGAAAAAATAGAATCATTTTTCAAAACCATTTTCAACACCAAAATACATAAAAGATTATATGGTATTTATTTTATTCTAAAAACATTACGGCTTGTTGAGAATGCCAAAGACCATATAATACTCGCAGCGGCGGAAAAGGTCGTTGTCACCGCGTACGTAAAAAAACATTCCTTTTTGTCGTTTAGTAAAACGCTTCGTAGAAAAAGATTCCTTTTGTATAAAAGTAAACGTCAAAGGGGTTTATACACCGTATAAAAGAAAGTTGTGTATAAAATGAAATATGACTCAATGAAAGGAGATTGAGACGAAGTCCCTTACCTCGGGTCCGACTTGACTCGATCGTTCTTTAACGTCCTGAATAATAAACTTGAGTTAATTTATACTTGATTAAAAACCTTTTTAAAGTTCATTATTCCTTTTATATCACTTATTGCCATGTTATAATCATTATGTAACCATTTAAGTCAATAATGTTTGTTTTGTCAATATTTGGTTCTTAAGTCGAAAGTGGACTTCTTACAATTACATGTTGTTCGTGTGTTCAAAGGTTCTTTATATCCAAAATGACATTCCTGATTTGGATATCATATATATCATATATATCCAGCATATAAATGTATTTATAATATTACATAATCATTTAGAGGTAAGAAATGAAATGCACTGTTCATGGAGACGGTAAGCCGTACGTACGAATGAACACTACTTTCATTTCTTTGTCATATTAATGGAATTAAAACTAAATGAGAGGTATGTATATTTTAATTCCATAATTATATTAATCATTTAGATATATCATTAATTATATATATCCATTATATACATGTACTTTTAATAGTACATTACATTTGGGGATAAGAAATGAAATGCACCGTTCATGGAGACGGTAAGCCGTACGTACGCATTAACGCTACTTTCATTTCTATCTCATACTTTAATGGAAAGAAATAATAATGATATAGAGGTATATTATAATTCCAGTATAACATCATATATAATAACTTTAAATCCATCTTTACACGTCCCACATATGGCATTAACGAATCACATCACTTTGAGGGGGCGGTAGTCCGCACTTCCTTAAATGAAGATATCGTGTTTACCCATAATGGAAACCATAACGGTATGCCCAAAATGAAAAATACAGAAGCTTAAAGAAACAATAAACATATTATATATCATATATAAAAATAGTGACATCATAATGGCCACCTTTGAAGGTGTTAAATAAGTATTGAACAATCATTGTTTCGGGAGGCAGAATTTCGCCATCCACGGAAACTGTGTGTTCTTTAACCATTTGATGTTGTTGTGTGAGAGTGTAGCTCGAATAAATCTTATAAAAACATCCTAGTATATTGAAGATACCGGTGTTGTTACAAAAGAAGTAAATAAAAAGAGTTTAGAGGGTTGGAGAAGCAAAATAAAACAAATGAACAAGAGAGAATGAATTACCTTTAAAAGTGTAACTACTTTTGATTTGAGCCTAAAGGATTCCTTTGAAAGGATTCTGCCCAAAGGGAATCCTCTAGTATGAGGATAGGGATGTGGAGAGAGTAAATTGGCAGGATTTTGCCGAGCCAAAGGCTTGAGGAGTGTGTGTAATGAGGTAGAGGTGGGGGCCTTTTATAAGAGGAGAGGAGGGGCACTTTTGGAATGTAAAGAAATATTACTTTATTTGAAAATGTGTTTCGGTTTTAAAAGGTCTCACATTGAAATAATTAGTGGATAAGGTGATAAGGGTTCGAAATCCACTCATCCAATTGGTTTTGGACATGTCTAGATCATAGATTTAACATTATCTTTCCATTTTATTTAAATCGTCAAATAATGATGTCATCGCTGAATCATTATTATGTCATAAATAATTTAATTTATTTAATGTCTAAAAATTATAAAAAAAATATTATGATGTAGGAAATCTTTTTATCTTTCCAATGACTTTTTATAATCAAAAATCGGATCTTTATAAGCCCATGTAAAAATTGTTTTCGTAAAACATATTATGTTTGTGTCATTTTTACTTTTAACATTAAATAAAAATATATTATTGTCATTTTCCAACTAAAGTGGCTCCATGGGGTCCCCAAGTTGGCCCATGGATTGTCTTGGTCGGCCATGACACAACCAATGAGGGTAGGACATGTTTCAAGCTCATCTTATTTTATTAAAGCATTATTTTTACCTTAAACTACACTAATTACCACTAATCGCGATTAAGAACCTAATAAGTTACTATTCCCCAAAAAATTATTATAATCTCATTGAACCACATTTTACTTCTTAATGAAAACCATGTATGTCGTATTTTTGAAATTCAAAACACAATGATGGAAAAATTTCATTTAAACGGAAAAATCAGTTTTTATAAGTACCACTTAGTGATTTCACTATTCATCAAAAATTGATGTTTTTCAGAAAAATTCCAAAAATTCACCCTAAGCTATATTTGATATTCCAAATTCAAATATTAATTCCATTTTACAAACTTCAAAACATATTAGTAAAATTAATTAATTTAATAATTAATTCCCGCTATCATGACAAATAGCGTGTTTTTGTGAAACAATAAGTATCAAAAGATTGACAGTAGTTTAAGTCTGATTTCAAAGTAAAATTAATTCCAACGACCACTGTTGGATTTAATGGTAAAAATATTTTCTAATTTCACTTTAAAACCAATTCAAATAATAATCTAATCATATAAATAAATTAGATTAAAAGAGGTTTTGAATTAAAATACAACATTTTACACTATTCATTAAAAAAATGAACTTTATCAGAAAGGTACCAAAAATTTACACAAAGTAAATTTTGATGTCCCGATTCTAAAGAAGAGTTATATTTGGTCCAATAGAATTTATAAGATTGATCAAAACTATATTTAATGACGGTTTGTCGTCAAATGGTGATAAGTGAACCCTTAGTGAAAATTAGGGTATAAATTCCTAAAATTGAATTCTTTCTGTATTTTAAGCCTTTATCTTTTATTGGGTAAGTATAAAAACATTTAAAAACCTATATAATCATATTTTAGTTATTCCTATCCATTCCCGCAAGTACAACGACTACATGTTAACTACCATTTAAAATAATATTATTATATTACTATTGTGCAACGTAAGATTTCAATGAAACTCATCGTTGCGTATCGAGTACGCTATCGAATGTAGAAAACCCCTTTTAATTAAAATTAATATTTAATTCATAAATATTAATAAATATGAAAATTATTTATTCTTTATTTACCTGGGATGTTACATCCTTCCCCCCTTTTGGGAATTGCGTCCTCACAATTTTATTCACTTATCAAAATAAGTGGGGGGATTTATCCCTCATAGCATTTTCAGATTCCCACGTTGCTTCTTCAATCACATGGTTTTTTCACAAAACCATTACCTGATGAATCACCTAATTCCGTAACACCTGCTCCCTGTGGTCAAGAATCTGGACTGGTTGTTCTTTATAAGATAGGTTCTCTTCCAGCTGAACTACCTCTGGACTCAAAACATGAGATGGATCTGGCATATACTTCCTCAAAATTAAAACATGAAAAACATTGTGTACCTGAGATAAACTTGGAGGTAAAGCCACTTGGTAAGAAACTGATCCAACTTTCTCCAGAATTTCATATGGTCCAATGAATCTTGGACTCAGCTTTTCTTTCTTACCAAATCTCATCACACTTTTCCATGGAGAAACCTTGAGAAAAACATGATCACCTACCTCGAAAGATAGATCCTTCCTCCGGTTATCCGCATAACTCTTCTGCCTGCTCTGAGATATTCTCATGTGCTTCTGAATCAACTGAACTTTTTCTGCGACCTCTTCTACCAATTCTGGTCCCATCAACTTCCTTTCACCCACTTCATCTCAAAAAGATGGAGTTCGACACCGCTTACCATATAATTCCTGAAATGGTGTCATCTGTATACTAGAATGAAAACTGTTATTATAAGAAACTAAACCAAAGAAAGATGTTGGTCCCAACTTCCCTGATAATCCATAGAACAAGCTCGTAGCATATCCTCCAATGTCTGGATTGTTCATTCTGACTGCCCATCTGATTGAGGATGAAAAGCTGTACTAAAATTTAATTCAGTACCCAACGACTTCTGAAGGCTTTTCCAAAAGTTAGAAGTAAACCTGGGATCACGATCTGATACAATGGAGAGAGGAACTCCATGTAACCTGACTATCTCTTTAAGATACAAACGGGAAAGTTGATCTAGAGAGAAAGTATCTCGTATAGAAAGGAAATGAGCAGATTTGGTCAAGCGATCAACAATAACCCTGATTGCATTATTACCTCAAGATGTCCTCAGTAATCCCACAACAAAGTCCATGGATATGTTTTCCCATTTCCACTCTGGCACTGGTAAAGGCTGAAGCATCCCTGCCGCTCTACTTTAACCTGTTGACATGTCAAACGCTTCACAATAAAATCAGCAATGTCTCTTTTCATTCCATCCTACCAGTAATACTCCCGCAGATCTCTATACATCTTAGTACTGCCAGGATGAACTGAAAACGGGGAACTATGAGCCTCACATAACAACTCATTCTTCAACTATGAATCACAAGGCACACATAACCTCTTCCCAAACCTCAAAACACAAACTTATCCAAGAACTCATGGAAAATTTTATTCATAAGGTCCATGAATACAGCAGGTGCATTGGTTAACCCAAAAGTCATAACTAAAAATTTATAATGGCCATATCTAGTACGGAACGCAGTCTTCGAAACGTCTGCTTCTTTTACTTACAACTGATGGTACCCCGACCTCAAGTCAATCTTCGAAAAATACTGAGCTCCCTGGAGCTGATACCACTTCATTCGATGGCCCAACATCTACTGAAGTTGTTGCAAAGGATTTTACCACCCCTTTCTGCTTGTAGTTTGGCTGCATTTCTCCAGTTGATTTCTTCGTTGGACACTCGTTTGCATAATGACCCATTTCATTACACTTAAAACATCTTACCGTTGGCTTTTCATTTCCTGCTTGATCATCTTCCTTATAGTTACGAGCAATATGACCAGACTTACCACACCGAAAGTACTTACCAGACTTGGATAAACATTCTCCAGGATTCATTTTACCACACTTCTCACAGGATGGATATTTGGTTTTCTTACCTCCTTGCTTCTTTGATGAATTCTTCCCCTTTGCCTGCCAACTAGACCTCTTATTCTGTTGTTTGTCATAGAACACCTGATCATCGGCAAACTCCATTTCCACCTTCTCCGCACATCGAACAAGCTTTTCATAACTTTTGAACTCACGAGAAGCTAAAGCCCTTCGATAATTTGGCTTTAACCCTGAGTAAAAACGGTTTATTTTACTATCAAGATCTCGTATGAAGTTTGGAGCATACCTTGCCAATCGAGTGAACTTTTCTTCATAAGCAGCCACTGAATCATCCTCCTGCCTCAAATCTAGGAACTGTTTTTCCATCCTAAGACGAACCACCTTAGGAAAATATTTCTCAAGAAACATACCTTTGAATTCATCCTAGTGAAGATCCTCAATCTCATCACATTCCCTTATATTTTTCACCATCGACCACCACTGATCAGCTTCACCTTCAAAACGGTAAACAACAAGACTAACCTTTTGATGTTTTGAACACCCCATGACATCAAAAATCTTCTCCAGTTCTTTAATCCACCCTTCAGCTTGCACATGGCCAGATGATCCTCTAAATGATGGGGGATGTTGCCTCATAAAATGATCCACCACTGACATGTTCCTCTGCGGTTGATCTGGCTGATCTCGTGCATGGATACCACCACCATTTATAGCCTGAGTCAACTATGCCATCACTGCAACAAACTATTCAGTTCCGATTCCGACCATCTCAGGTTGCTGATTTGGAAGGTTATCTTCCTCCTGATGTCGTCCCAACATAGCTGCTTTGTTTCCTCTACGGAAAACCATTCTGAACACAGAAATATCTTAGGCGAAGCAACATGGTAATCTGTAAATGCTATATCATTTCAATCATATTATAATTTAACACTTTTCTAACTCCTAAAGTTGTCTAAACCGACCACTGATACCAACTATAAGGCCCCGGCCTTAAACCTTACTTAATATTGAATTAAATGAGTAATTCACATTGAGGATATTTTCATGTTTAGAGTTTTAGAGAATTAGGACATAACTATTACATCTCAAAAGATTACAAAGTAGTCACTTCTAATAAATTTCCATAATAAAAAAAACTCTTAAAAAGAAACGTGTCTAGTTCCATGTTTTATATAGGATGACATTCCCTTGATCCCATCCTTGACCTTCTTCCACATTAAGTCCTGTGAAAACATTTCAAAAAAAAACATGGGGTGAGCATAAAAAGCTCAGTAAGGAATACATAATGAATGAAAACTGTTAGTTTTTCAGACATCAAATAAACCATATATACTCTATCAAAGTAATACCTTCACCTTAATGAAGTAGTAAAAACTCCTCACTGAATAAAGTGTCATTACATACCTTTTTGTAACCAAAGGATTACCATAAAATCCATAAAAAGAACACATAACATATATAAAGGTAACTTGGGACATAAACATACTTAAGTGGAATAACCATACGGTCGACTTCCACACATATCACTTAATGGAATAGCCATACGGCCAATTTCCATACATACTTAATGGAATAGCCATACGTCCGACTTCCATACCCAATGCATTGGAGGTTATAACGTAACCACCCGTCCTGGTATTCACGGCACCACCCGTCATATGGTTTATAACGTAACCACCCATTAAAATGTCCAAGTACCAATATAAAATCATAAAACATAAAACCAATATAAAGGAATGATAAAATTTCCACATTTCAATCACAATATATCATAAATATATTGACATAATAGAATCTTTTTTCAAAACCATTTTCAATACCAAAATACATAAAAGAGTATATGGTATTTATTTTATTCTAAAAACATTACGGCTTGTTGAGAAATCCAAATACCAAATAATACTCGCGGCGGCGGAAAAGGTCATTGTCACCGCGTACGTAAAAAAACATTCCTTTTTGTCGTTTAGTAAAACGCTTCGTAGAAAAAGATTCCTTTTGTATAAAAGTAAAAGTCAAAGGGGTTTATAAACCGTATAAAATAAAGTTGTGTATAAAACGAAATATGCCTCAATTAAAGGAGATTGAGACGAAGTCCCTTACCTCGGGTCCGACTTGACTTGATCGTTATTTAACGTCCTGAATAATAAACTTGAGTTAATTTATACTTGATTAAGAACCTTTTTAAAGTTCATTATTCCATTTATATCACTTATTTCCATGTTATAAACATTATGTAACCATTTAAGTCAATAATGTTTGTTTTGTCAATATTTGGTTCTTAAGTCGAAAGTGGACTTCTTACAATTACATGTTGTTCGTGTGTTCAAACGTTCTTTATATCCAAAATGAAATTCCTGATTTGGATATAATATATATCATATATATCCAGCATATAAATGTATTTATAATATTACATAATCATTTAGAGTTAAGAAATGAAATGCACCGTTCATGGAGACGGTAAGCCGTACGTACGAATGAATGCTACTTTCATTTCTTTCTCATATTAATGGAATTAAAACTAAATGAGAGGTATGTATATTTTAATTCCAGAATTATATTCGTCATTTAGATATATCATTAATTATATATATCCATTATATACATGTACTTTCAATAGTACATTACATTTGGGGATAAGAAATGAAATGCACCATTCATGGAGACGGTAAGCCGTACGTACGCATGAACGCTACTTTCATTTCTATCTCATACTTTAATGGAAAGAATAATAATGATATAGAGGTATATTATAATTCCAGTATAACTTCATATATAATAACTTTAAATCCATCCTTTACACGTCCCACATATGGCATTAACGAATCACATCACTTTGAGGGGGCGGTAGTCCGCACTTCCTTAAATGAAGATATCGTGTTTACCCATAATGGAAACCATAAAGGTATGCCCAAAATGAAAAATACAGAAGCTTAAAGAAAAAAATAAACATATTATATATCATATATAAAAATAGTGACATCATAATGGCCACCTTTGAAGGTGTTAAATAAGTATTGAACAATCATCATTTCGGGAGGCAGAATTTCGCCATCCACGGAAACCGTATGTTCTTTAACCATTTGATGTAGTTGTGTGAGAGTGTAGCTCGAATAAATCATATAAAAACATCCTATTATATTGAAGATACTGGTTTTGTTACAAAATAAGTAAATAAACAGAGTTTATAGGGTTGGAGAAGCAAAAATAAAACAAATGAACAAGAGAGAATGAATTACCTTTAAAAGTGTAACTACTTTTGATTTGAGCCTAAAGGCTTCCTTTGAAAGGATTCTGCCCAAAGAGAATCCTATAGGATGAGGAGAGGGATGTGGAGAGAGTAAATGGGCAGGGGTTGGCCGAGCCAAAGGCTTGAGGAGTGTGTGTAATGAGGTAGAGGTGGGGGCCTTTTATAAGAGGAGAGGAGGGGCACTTTTGGAAAGTAAAGAAATATTACTTTATTTGAAAATGTGTTTCGGTTTTAAATGGTCCCACATTGATATAATTCGTGGATAAGGTGATAAGGGTTCGAAATCCACTCATCCAATTGGTTTTGGACATGTGTAGTTCATATATTTTACATTATCTTTCCATTTTATTTAAATCATCAAATAATGATGTCATCGGTGCATCATTATTATGTCATAAATAATTTAATCTATTTAATGTCTAAAAATTATATAAAAAATAGTATGATGTAGGAAATATTTTTATCTCTCCAATGAGAATTTATAATCAAAAATATGATCTTTATAAGCCCATGTAAAAATTGTTTTCGTAAAACATATTATGTTTGTGTCATTTTTACTTTTAACATTACATAAAAATATATTATTGTCATTTTCCAACTAAAGTGGATCCATGGGGTCCTCAAGTTGTCCCATGGCTTGTCTTGGTCGGCCATGACAGAACCAATGAGGGTAGGACATGTGTCAAGCTCATCTTATTTTATTAAAGCATTATTTTTACCTTAAACTACACTAATTACCACTAATCGCGATTAGGAACTTAATAAGTTACTATTCACCAAAAATTTATTATAATCACATTGAACCGCATTTTACTTCTTAATGACAACCATGTATGTCGGATTTTTGAAATTCAAAACACAATGATGGAAAAATTTCATTTAAACGGAAAAATCAGTTTTTATAAGTACCACTTAGTGATTTCACTATTCATCAAAAATTGAAGTTTTTTAGAAAAATTCCAAAAAATTTACCCTAATCTATATTTGATATTCCAAATTCAAATATGAAGTCCATTTTACAACATTAAAAACATATAAGTCAAATTAATTAATTTAATAATTAATTCCCGCTATCATGAAAAATAGCGTGTTTTTGTGAAACAATAAGTATCAAAAGATTGACACTAGTTTAAGTCCGATTTCAAAGTGAAATTAATTCCAACGACCACTATTGGATTTAATGGTAAAAATATTTTATAATTTCACTTTAAAACCAATTCAAATAATAATCTAATCATATAAATAAATTAGATAAAAAAGAGGTTTTGAATTAAAATACAACATTTTACACTATTCATTAAAAAAATGAACTTTATCAGAAAGGTACCAAAAATTTACACAAAGTAAATTTTGATGTCCCGATTCTAAAGAAGAGTTATATTTGGTCCAATATAATTTATAAGATTGATCAAAACTATATTTAATGACGGTTCGCCGTCAAAAGGTGATAAGTGAACCCTTAGTGAAAATTAGGGTATAAATGCCTAAAATTGAATTCTTTCGGTATTTTAAGCCTTTATCTTTTATTGGGTAAGTATAAAAACATTTAAAAACATATATAATCATATTTTAGTTATTTCTATCCATTCCCGCAAGTACAACGACTACATGTTAACTACCATTTAAAATAATATTATTATATTACTAGTGTGCAACGTAAGATTTCAAT
Source organism: Viscum album (assembly GCA_963277665.1). Classification (NCBI taxonomy): domain Eukaryota; kingdom Viridiplantae; phylum Streptophyta; class Magnoliopsida; order Santalales; family Viscaceae; genus Viscum; species Viscum album. Next base: position 1,493,761,326 of record OY728133.1, read on the forward strand.
GAAACTCATCGTTGCGTATCGAGTACGCTATCGAATGTAGAAAACCCCTTTTAATTAAAATTAATATTTAATTCGTAAATATTAATAAATATGAAAATTCTTTATTCTTTATTTACCTGGGATGTTACAGGAACTGCTCAGGTAGAAGGAGGGAAAGCCACCGGTGGGGGAGCCGGAACCAGTGAGGCTACTGGCCGGAAAGTAGGGCGGCGCGACGGCTGCCTCGTCGGATGGAGGTCGTCGATTATGGGTTGTGGGGCAAGGAGCAGCGACCATGGGGTGTGGGTCATCGCGATGGGAAGACGATAGGTCGGCGGGGTGGTGCATCGCTAGACGGAGCAGGGGGCGATGGTTCAGCGGACGATGCAGCGAGGTAGGGTTTCGGGGCAGGGAGGGTCGGCGCGACGCACAAGATGTGCGACGGGAGAGTAGGGGAGGAAAAATAGAGAAGGGAAAAGAAAAAAAATGGAAGAAAAGAGGAGAAAATAAAATAAAAAAATAGAATAAATATATATGTGAAATAGAACCTAAAAAATAATAATAAGAAAATGAAAAATAATATTATTATTATTGATAACATGTTAATAATTTTATCATAATCATAACTTAATTAACAATTATAAAAAAATTATAATATTAATGAAAAAATTTAAAAAATAAAAAAAATTACCATTCTTATTATCATTAATATATATATTTTTATTTTTATTTAAAGAATCAGGAAACTACGCATTTACCCCGCACAGCCCATAAACATTTAATAAAATGACGATGATGAAAATAATAATATCTTAATAAAAAATTTATCCTTAACAACAATAATAATAATAATATCTGCAGACAATATTATTATTATTATCATTAAAATAATTCCTTAAATTTTTATTACTCTTCTTATTTCTATTTCATTTCTATTTTATTATTCATTTTATTTTATATGCATACCTTGAACACCAAGCAGGCCATGATGTTAACCGGGTGAGGTCGCGCGGTGACTCGGACGCGGCTGCGCAACTTCGACTACAGTGCGTTGGAAGCTGTCAAGGCCAAAACATGAGTTTAGAAAAAAAAAATCAAAAAAAATTTTATGTCGGCGTTCGACCCGAACTACTTGATGCCCAGAAAATTAACGAAATAAAAATAATAAATAAAAAAATTAAACATGACGGGTGTTACAATTCTCCCTACCATAAATCTTTTCGTCCTCGAAGAGCCATAACTAACATTGAAACCCAAAGCAATAAATGACACCCCCTTGGGGTTCAGATGGTATCCCCATGAAAAGAAAGTGGAAAGAGGCAAATGCACCGTGCTCAGAGATAGCGACTCAAAAGACAAACTCAAGGAACCCGTAGAACACTTTTCGCTAAGTGTCACCTGCACCAGAGTGCTAGAACACCTCCAGTAGATTTCATAGGTAAAGGAACACTCGCACCCACAGAAACCAACTTAACAAACCGAAACACCTCAAGCATTATTGAATGAAAAACACCCCCCATTTTACTAGAATGAAGAAACAAGACCAACCCCCATCCAAAGAATACTCCAATAACCTACCACTGAACCATCTCTAGGATGAAAACTGAAAGGTCCAACATGGGAAAGACCTATGGGGCTCCCCACCATTAAAAAAATTTTCTGATGCCCAAGACAAGGTGAGAAAACCGACACTGGGATGTTCGAGGGGGCTCCACACCATCAAAGAAAAGTCCAGCACTGATTCATTCTAGTGACAATCGTGCAAGACCCAATGTGGGTCTCCCCTCCATTAAGACTGAGAGAGGGTACAAAACATTGAAAATTCTCCAATGGTGACCAAACACCCCACTATAAGGGGTGTGGAGGGAGGGTCCCAACTACTGGGCCATTAAAACCACAACCCAAAAAAACCAGCACCTTCATGTCCCTAGATGAGCACTATTCAAATTTGAGACCGATTAACCCAAAAGACCCCATAAAGACCACTAAAAATGATTAAATCTGGTGGGATGAAACCCTCGAGACTTTAAGGTGATGAGTAAAACATGCCTCTACATAGTCGCGGAATCCTTAATGGTTCGTTTGAAATGGAACAACAATAGAAACAATTTAAACTGCCTCTACTTCCAAAACTGGTGGCAGAAATAAAGTCGGGGTCTCATACACTCACGGGGTTCCTGACCACACGCCAGCTTCACTCCGAGGCCTATGGATAGAGTCCTGATGTTTGAAGCATCTCCTGCCTCGCAGTCAGGTATTGAAGACTCTCGAACAGAGCATCTCCTTTTGGTGTCACACGCAACCACACCGCAACCGAGGCAACGCCAGAAAACACAACACACCATGACATCCAACTGATCCCACACAGGACATTTACCAACACAAGAGCTAAAATTGTGCATGTGCACCACCCCTTGTTACACTGAATGAGAACATGACACCCCAAATCGTCACCAAGCTCGATCATTGTTATCGAGAGAAACATTGTGCTGAGAAAGACTTTAAACTACGTCTTGGACAACACATGATTCCTGCAAACGTCCATAGCAGTCTCATACGACTGGTTCTGCCAAACTAGTAGCCTAACACGACCCTTTTCTTAAACGAAACCATCGATGGACCAAAGGTCATTTAAAACAACAGGCCGCACCGACAACCCCAGGTTTCTCCCACCATTGCAATTCAAAAAAACTCACACTGCAAGTGGTCACCAAACATGACCCTTGTAGCCTATGAAAACATTGCAACCCATTCAAGACATCGGTAATCACTAATAACTCTGAATTGCCTTCACCATTTCCTGCTAGAATTTCTTTCACCGCTTATAGGGGAACCTTTAGACACGATGATGTTAAACATCATACCTGAAAACTAAGATAAAACGAAGATACCATAGTCCCCTTCAACTCCTCTCGCGTCTTCAATCCCGTTGCGAGAGGATCCGCTTAACTGGAAAGGACAACGGACAACTTATCATTATCGCTCAAAAGGGAGAGTCCTTATTTTAATCAACTGGAGGGTCGGCCAACGGTGAACTGCCTATGGCCGCACTTCGATTACACGTTAAATCTTTATGGGGGGGAGTTCACCTGTCATGAAAGAAACCACGGACCCAACCAAACTGGTCCAATGGTCAAGACATACCACAAGCGAACACCAAATGTGCAGGGGGAAACCACTGCAAGGGCTCCCCGATGTACTTTTAAAAAGAATTCACTAACTACACACTGGCATACCAACTTACAAATAAGAATTAAAACTCAAAACAAAAATCATTCTGAAATGATCCTCGGCTCAAAACGCCTCACATCCATCCTTTCAAAAATACAAGGACACATTACACAATCACCGGTTATTTAAAAACCCCAAATTTTCCTTTAAAATTTTTTTTTGTAAAAATTGAAGCTAGTGGGTTGCACAAACACCAATGGTGTCCCATGGGCCTTGCACATGCACGTTCCCGTGCCACACTGACACCCACCTCATGTCCATCCAGGCACTCATCTTCTCGTGCCATTAACCATTTCCTTTTCCCATATACATTCATGGATGTGGTTGCCCACGACAACACTAAATATTAAAATCAAACCATTCCATTTTTCAGAACCAAAACATTCAACCCACTCCTTCAAAAGCTCACACACCATTTCTTTTTTATTGATCTTCATTTGAAAACATTTTCCAGGACCAAAAACATTTTTACCTAAAAACCTAATCTCCACGAATCCAAAACAAAGAGTCAAGAAACAACGTAAGAGAAAACTTGTGTCAGCGGGTGGATGGAACGTATGGTTGGTGGCCACACGCCAGTCACGCCTCTGTCACGGAGGGCATTCTAGGAGAGAGTCGCCAACTCCACATGGCTTTCCAGACCCTATGAGCTCACAAGGACCACTGACCTTACCCCATTTCATTTCCCTTGGACAAGATTAACTGCAATGACCAAAAACTCGGAAAAACCTCAACATACTTTGGTAACTTGAGTCCCGCCACGAGTTGTGCTGTCCAGGCACCTTACTCGTAGCTAGGACGTCGAGTCCCGAAAACATTAACTCAAGTCTACCGTGACTCTATCCCAAAGGAAAATTACCCAGGAGAGCAAACCTTTCCCTCTGATACCATTTTTTCACAAACCTGGTCGTGTCGCCATCCGACCCGGTGCCCGACCCAGCCCACGGCAAGGCCCGAAGGGCATTCCCGATCCCCACGGGCTGGCACATGTGCCCGGGTATTGTAAGTAACAAGTGGGAATGATTTTTCCCGAAATACAAGACAGAAAAACAACTAGCCAGATAAATAAACTGAAACTGGAAAAAATGACAACCAAACACGTCTTTAAACTATGAACATTTTTAAAGTCTACAACTCGAACCAAAAACTAAAAAGAAAAGATGACAGCGGAAACTAAAACTCTTACTCAATCCACCCGGTAGAAGAGAGGCCAGATCAATACCACTCTGCATGAAAAGACCAACTGGAACCTGAACCACCATCACTGAGCACGAAGTCACAACCTGGAAAGTAGAAGAAATAGAATCTACATACACCCAAGGGTGTATGTAGGGTGTGAGCTAAAATCCCAGTAGGACGTCAAACAATAAAAAGGTTCCATGCCACAACATCAAAAAGAAAATTTAATGTCCTTATTCAAAATTATAATTTCAAAATTCTTTTTAATGAAAACATTTACAAGATAAATGAAAAAGGAAAAACACTAAAAAGAACTCGGTTCACAAACACGATTTTAAAGAGGAAGAGAAAAGTTCATTATGGGCACACACACACATACTCACACACACACACACAGATATACTCACACACACACACACATACTCCCACACACACACACACAAACTCACACCCATGTGGTCCTCTTTATGTCGACGGAAGGCACCACGCCATAGATGTTAGAGCACTATGGGTACATCCCCTAAGGTTCATCTAGCTCGAGTGGGACCCTAGATCCTCGTGTCTTGGTGAAACGTGGCTTATAAACCATGACCCTCAGAAAACATGTCTTAGAAGACCACGACCCTCAAAAAACGTGGCTTAGAAGGCCACGACCCTCAGTCATCATATGTTTAGTTAGTGTTATAAACGTCAATCCAGCTAAGTGAGACAGGGACGATACCCATCTGGCTCACTAGCGCACTAGTTCTAGTCCGCCCACCTAGATACCCAGGGTTTTCCCTTATGCTCAATTATGTTTCACATTCATGTAATGTATATCACTTTCACATATCCCGAACCAAACAAAACATTACACATACACGTCACCGCTTGCATACCCAAACACCATTGAAAAAACACACGCACACCAAAACCATTTTATAACATAGTTCAGATCACTTGTATGACTTGATAAACTATTTAAACAATTTGAAGAACATTTAAAAATTGCACAATAAGTGTTTTGAAATGATACATTCCTAGTTTCACATGTAATAATCCATTTAAAAAAACATTACGCACACATAAATCTGTCAAACACAACTTCCGCACTCCACATATAATTTAATAAGTGCAATTAACAATTTACAAAACACATCAAATTAGAAATAAAAGGTTTAAACAGGAAATACAAACTCAATTTCATATAGGAACATCGCTTTAAAACCAAAAGTACAACATATACAAACCAAATCATGTTTTTTTCCATTGTTCAAACAATTTTCAATTTAATTCCAAAAGTACGCAACACGGAAAACACACCCAAAGTGACTCATTTTCATTGAAAATGTCCATTTAATTACACATAAACCTCAAAAAACTTGAAAACACATTTAGTACCTACCAAACAACCACAAAAACCTTCCCAGCCATGATTCACATATCAAACTACACCTAAATAAACAATTTCTCAATTAATAAAACATTTCACATGCATACTACAAGGTCTTAGTTTAAAACTCACAAATCTTAGATGTCGTAACAATTTGAAAATCAATTGTACATCCCATCCCAGCTAAAACCCCATTCGCACCCCTAGAACATACTCAAGGTTCGTACTAAAAATCAACACGTCAAAATAGTTTATCTTCTTTAAAAGAAAAACTCAATTTAATCACCCTTTCACCTCAAGCGTTCTTGAAAACACAATTTGCACACCTTAACCAATTAACCAAAATACGTCTAAAGATTTCAACAACACAACGCACGTGATATACATTGGAATTTAATTAAAAACAATTCAAATTCATCAAATATGAATATTGAATCATTCCCAAAATAAATTTTGCATCACACAATTTATCATTAGTACACATTATAATTTAATTAAGGAGAAATGTAAATCATCAAAGGATGGTATGGCATGGAACCACCTACCTTGAACCAAAAATATTCCGCATAATGTGAAAAATCACTATTGCACCTCGACCGCACCACAAGAAACCACAAATTGACCCTAAATCAAGCATTTGAACCATAAAAATCAAATTAGAACCCTAAATTCGGACCTCATTCCAACTGAACAACCATGAACTCTAGATGAAAAAAACGAACAAAAGAACTCAACCGGAGGGGAACTGGTCACACGGAAGGAGGGAAAGCCGTCGGTGGGGGAGCTGGAACCAGCGAGGTTACTGGCCTGAAAGTAGGGCGGCGTGACGGCTGCCTCGTCGGATGGAGGTCCTCCATTATGGGTCGTGGGGCAAGGAGCAGCGACCAGGGGGTGTGGGAATTGCTATCGGAAGAGGACATGCCAGAGGGGTGGTGCGTCGCTAGACGGAGTAGGGGGTGATGGTTCAGCGGATGATGCAGCGAGGTAGGGTTTCGGGGCAGGGGGGGTCTGCGCGATGCACAGGAGGTGCGGCGGGAGAGAAGGGGAGAAAAATAGAGGATGGAAAAGAAAAAAAAGAGAAGAAAAGGGGAGAAGAAAAAAATAAAAAAATAGAATAAATATATATGTGAAAAAGAACCTAAAAAATAATAATAAGAAAATGAAAAATAATATTATTATTATTGATAACATGTTATTAATTTTATCATAATAATAACATATTTAATAATTATAACCAAATTAAAATATTAATTAAAACAATAAAAAAAATTACCATTCTTATTATCATTAATATATATATATATATATATATATTTAAAGAATCGGGCAACCGCGCTTTTACCCCGCACGACCCATAAAATTTTAATAAAACAATGATGATGAAAATAATAATATCTTAATAAAAAAGTTATCCTTAAAAACAAGAATAATAATAATATCTTCAAACAGTATTATTATTATTATCATTAAAATAATTCCTTAAATTTTCATTACACTTCTTATTTCTATTTCATTTCAATTTTATTATTCATTTTATTTTATATGTGTACCTTGAACACCAAGAAGGACATGACGTTAACTGGGTGAGGTCGCGCGGTGACTCAGACTAGGCTGTACAGCTTCGACTGTAGTGCGTTGAATGCTGTCAAGGCCAAAACATGCGTTTAAAAAAATAATTAAAAAAAATTATGTCGGGCATCAACCCGAACTACTTGATTCCCTGAAAATTATCGAAATAAAAATAATAAATAAAAAAATTAAACAAGACGGGTGTGACAATTCTCCCCACCATAAAGCTTTTCGTCCTCGGAAAGCCACAACTAAGGCTGAGACCCAAAGCAATAAACAACACCCCCTTCGGGTTCAGAAGGTATCCCCACGAGAAGAAAGTAAAAAGAGGCAAATGCACCGTGCTCGGAGATAGCGACTCAAAAGACAACCTCAAGGAACCCGTAAAACAATTTTCGCTAAGTGTCACCTGCACCAGAGTGCTAGAACACCTCCAATTGATTTCATAGGTAAAGGAACTCTCGCACCCACGGAAACCAACATCACAAACCAAAACACCTCAAGCATTATTGAATGAAAATCACCCCCCATTTTACTGGAATGAAGAAACAAGACCAACCCCCATCCAAAGAATACTCCAATAACCTACCACTAAACCATATCTAGGATGAAAACTGAAAGGTACAATATGGGAAAGACATAAGGGGATCCCCACCATTAAAAAAAAAATCTGATGCCCAAGACAAGATGAGAAAACCGACATTGGGAGGTTTGAGAGGGATCCCCACCAACAAAGAAAAGTCCATCACTTATTCATTCAAGTGACATTCATGCAAGACCCAATGTGGGTCTCCCCACCATTAAGACTGACAGAGGGTACAAAACATTGAAAATTCTCCAATGGTGACCAAAAAACCCACTATAAGGGGTGGTGAGGGAGGGGCCCAACTACCAGGTCATTAAAACCACATCCCAAAACAAACCAGTACCTTCACGTCCCTGGATGAGCACTATTCATATTTGAGACCACTTAACCCAAAAGATCCCATAAAGACCACTAAAAGAGATTACATCTGGTGGGATGCAACCCTCGAGACTTTGAGGTGACGAGTAGAACATGCCTCTACATAGTCACGGAAACCTCATTGTTCTTTGAAACGGAACATCCATAGAAACAATTTAAACTGCCTCTACTTCCAAAACTGATGGCAGAAATAAAGTCGGGGTCTCATACACTCCCGGGGTTCCTGAACACACACCAGCTTCACTACGAAGCCTATGGATAGAGTCCTGATGTTTGAAGCATCTCCTGCCTCGCAGTCAGGTATTGAAGACTCTCGAACGGAGCTTCTCCCTTTGGTGTCACACGCAACCACACCGTAACCGAGACAACGCCAGCAAACACAACACACCATGACATCCAACTGATCCCACACAGAACATTTAGCAACAAAAGAGCAAAAATTGTCCATGCGCATCACCCCTGGTTACACTGAATGAGAACATGACACCCAAAATCATCACCGAGCTCGATCATTGTTGTCGAGAAAAACATTGTGCTGTGAAAGACTTTAAACTACGTCTTGGACAACAAGTGATTCCTGCAAACGACCATAGAAGTCTCATACGACTAGCTCTGCAAAACTAGTAGCCTAACAGAACCCTTTTCTTAAATGAAACTGTCGAAGGACCAAAGGTCATTTAAAACATCAGCCCGCACTGACAACCCCAGGTTGCTCCCACCGTTGCACTTTGAAAAGAACTCACACTGCAAGTGGTCACCAAACATGACCCTTGTAGCTGATATAAACACTAAAACCCATTCAAGACATTGGTAAGCACTGATAACTCTGAATCGCCTTCACCATTCTCCGCTAGAATTTCTTTCACCGCTTTCAGAGGAACCTTTAGACACAACGATGTTAAACATCATACCTGACAACTAAGATAAAACGAAGAGACCAAAGTCCCCTTATAATCCTCTCACGTATTCCATCCCGCTGTGAGAGGATCCGCTTAACTGGAAAGGACAACGAAAAACATATCATTATCACTCAAAAGGGAGATTCCCTATTTTAATCAACTAGAGGGTCGGCCAATAGTGAACTTCCTATGGTCGCACTTCGATTACATGTTAACGCTTTATGGGGGGGCATGCACCTGTCAAGAAAGGAAACCACGGACCCAACCAAATTGGTCCAACGTTCAAGACATACCATAATCGAACACCAAATGTAAAGGGGGAAACCACTACAAGGGATCCCCAATGTACTTTTCAAAAGAATTCACTAACTACACACCGGCATACCAACTTACAAATAAGAATTCAAAATCAAAAAAAATCATTCAGAAAGGATCCTCAGCTCAAAACGCCTCACATCAAACCTTTGAAAAATACAAGGACACACCACACAATCACCGGTTATTTAAAAACACCAAATTTTCCTTTAATTTTTTTTTTGAAAAGAAACGAAGCTAGTGGGTAGCACAAACACCAATGGTGTCCCATGGGCCTTGCACATGCATGTTCCTATGCCACACCAGCACCCACCTCATGTCTATCCAGGCACTCATCCGCTCATGCCATTAACCATTTCCTTTTCCCATATACATTCATGCATGTGGTTTCCCACGAGAACACCAAAGATTAAAATCAAACCATTCCATTTTTCAGAACCAAAACATCCAACCCACACCTTCCAAACCACACACACCATTTCATTTTTAAATCGCTTCGTTTGAAAACATTTTCCAGGACCAAAAACATTTTTACATAAAAACCAAATCTCCATGAATACAAAACAAAGAGTCGATAAACAATGCAAGAGAAAACTTGTGTCAGCGGGTGGCTGGAACGTATTGTTCACAGCCACCCGCCAGTAACGCCACCGGCACGGAGGGCATTCTAGGACAGCGTCCCCAGCTCCACATGGATTTCCAGACCCTGCGAGCTCACTAGGACCACTAACCTTAGCCTTTTTCATTTCCCTTAGACAAGATTAACCACAAGGACCAAAAACTCGGACATACCTCAATATACATTGGTAACTTGAGTCCCGCCACGAGTTGTGCTGGTCAGGCACCTTACTCGTATCCAGGACGTCGAGTCCCGAAAATTTTAACTCAAGTCTACCATGAATCTATCCCAAATGAAAATTACCTAGGAGAGCAAACCATTCCCTCTGATACCATTTTTTCACGATCCAGGCCGTGTCGCCATCCGACCCGGTGCCCGACCCGGCCCACGGCATGGCCCGAAGGGCATTCCTAATCCCCACGGGTAGGCACAAGTGCCCGGGTTTCATAAGTATCAAGTGGGAACGATTTTACCAGAAATAAAAGACATAAAAACAACTAGCCAGATAAATAAATTGAAACTGAAAAAAAAAAGACAACCAAACACGTCTTTAAACTATGAACATTTTTAAAGTCTACAACTCGAATCAAAAACTAAAAAGAAAAGATGACAGTGGAAACTAAAACTCTTACTCAATCCACCTGGCAGAAGAGAGGCCACATCGACACCACTCCGCATGAAAAGACCAACTGCACCCCACACCACCATCACTGAGCACGAAGTCACTACCTGGAAAGTAGAAGAAACAGAATCTACAAACCCCCAACGGTGTATGTAGGGTGTGAGCTAAAAGCCGAGTAGGACGTCACCCAATAAAAAGGATCCATGCCACAACATATAAAAGAAAATTTAATATTATTATTCAAAATTATAATTTCAAAATTCATTTAATGAAAACCTTTACAAGAAAACTGTTAAAGGAAAAACACTAAAAAGAACTCATTTCACAAACACAATTTTAAAGAGGAAGAGAAAATTTCATTATGGACACACACACACATACTCACACACACACATATACTCACACACACACACACACCAATACTCCCACACACACACACACACTCACACCCAAATGGTCCTCCATATGCCGGCAGAAGGCACCATTCCATAGATGGTAGATCACTATGCGTACACCCCCTAAGGTTCATCTAGCTCGAGTGGGACCCTAGAACCTCGTGTCTCGGTGGAACGTGGCTTAGAAACCATGACCCTCAAAAAACATGGCTTAGAAGACCACGACCCTCAAAAAACGTGGCTTAAAAGGCCACGACCCTCAGTCATCATATGTTTAGTTAGTGTTGTAATCGTCAATCCAGCTAAGTGAGAAAGGGACGATACCCATCCGGCTCACTAGTGCACTAGTTCTAGTCCGCCCACCTAGATACCTTGGGTTTTCCCTTGTTCCCAATTAAGTGTCACATTCACATAATGTATATCGCATTCACATATCCCGAACCAAATAAAACATTACACAAACACGTCACCGCTTGCATACCCAAACACCATTAAAAAAACACACGCGCAACAAAACCATTTTATATCATTGTTCGGATCACTTTTATGACTTGATAAACTATTTAAAAAATTTGATGAACATTTAAAAATAGAACAATAAGTGCTTTCACATGAGACATGCCCAATTTCACATATAATAATCCATTTAAAAAAACCTTATGCACACATAATTCTGTCAAACACAACTTCCACACTCCACATATAATTTAATAAGTGCAACTAACAATTTATAAAACACATAAAATTAGAAATCAATGGTTTACACAAGAAATACAAACTCGATTTCATATAGGAACATCGCTTTAAATCCAAAAGTACAGCATATACAAACCAAAACATGTTTTTTTCAATTGTTTAAAAAAATTTCAATTTAATTCCAAAAGTACGAAACACAGATAACACAGCCAAAGTGACTCATTTTCATTGAAAATATCCATTTAATTACACATACACCTCAAATAACATGAAAACACATTTAACACCTACCAAAAAACCACAAAAACCTTCCCAACCATGATTCACAAATCAAACGCCTCCTAAATAAACAATTTCTCAATTAATAAAACATTACACATGCATACTACAAGGTCGTAGTTTAAGACACACAAATTTTAGATGTCGTAACCATTTGAAAATCAATTGTACATCCCAACCCATCTAAAACCCCATTCACACCCCTAGAACATACTTAAGGTTCGTACTAAAAATCAACACGTCGAAATAGTTTATCTTCTTTAAAAGAAAATCTCAATTTATCACCCTAACACCTTAAGCGTTCATGAAAACACAATTTTCACAACTTAACAAATTAACCAAAATACGTCTAAAGATTTCAGCAACACAACGCATATGAAATACATTGTCATTTAATTAAAAACAATTCAAATTCATCTAATATGAATATCAAATCATGCCAATAATAAATTTCACATCAAACATTTTATCATTAGAACACATTATAATTTAATTAAGGAGAAATTTTATTCATATAAGGATGGTATGGCATTGAACCACCTACCTTGAACCAAGAATCTTCCTCAGAATGTGTGAAATCACCATTGCACCTCGACCGCACCACAAGCAACCACAAATTGACCCTAAATCAAGAATTTGAACCATAAAAATAAAATTAGATCCCTAAATTCGGACCTTATTCTAACTGAATGACCATGAACTCCAAATGAAAAAAAACGAAGAAAAGAACTCAACCGGAGGGGAACTTCTCACGCGGAAGGAGGGAAAGCCGTCGGTGGGGGAGCCAAAACTAGCGAGGCTGCTGGCCGAAAAGTAGGGCGGTGCGACGACTGCCTCGTGGGATGGAGGTCATCCATTATGGGTTGTGGGGCGAGGAGCAATAACCAGGGGGTACGGGTCATCGTGATGGGAAGAGGACAGGCTGGCAGGGTGGTGCATCTCCAGACAGAGCAGGGGGCGATGGTTCAGCGGACGATGCAGCGAGGTAGGGTTTCGGGGTCGGGGGGGGGGGGGGGGGTCGGCACGAAACATAGGAGGTGCGGCAGGAGTGAAGGGGAGGAAAAATAGAGGAGGGAAAAGAAAAAAAAAGAGAAGAAAATATGAGAAAATAAAATAAAAAAATAGAATAAATATATATGTGAAATAGAACTTTGAAAAATAATAATAAGAAAATGAAAAATAATAATATTATTATTGATAACATGTTAATAATTTTGTCATAATCATAACATAATTAACAATTATAACCAAATTAAAATATTAATGAAAACAATAAAAAATAAAAAAAATTCCATTCTTTTTATCATTAATATATATATATATATATATATATATATAAATTCGGGTAACCACGAAGTTACCCCGCACGACCCATAAAATTTTAATAAAACGACGATGATGAAAATAATAATATCATAATAAAAAAGTTATCCTTAACGACAATAATAATTATAATATCTTCAAACAATATTATTATTATTATCATTGAAATAATTTCTTAAATTTGCATTACACTTCTTATTTCTATTTCATTTCCATTTTATTATTCATTTTATTTTATATGAGTACCTTTATCATTAATCAGGCCATGACGTTAACCGGGTGAGGTCGCGCGATGACTCGGATGAGGCCACGCTGCTTCCACTGCAGTGTGCTGGATGCTGTCAAGGCCAAAACATGCGTTTAAAAAATATTCAAAAAAAATATGTCGGGCTTCGACCCGAACTACTTGATGCCCAGAAAATTAATCGAATAAAAATAATAAATAAAAAAAATTAAACATGACGGGTGTGACAAAAACCCAAAAACTAACTTATCTTCTCGACTCACTGTTGTCAAAGTGAAAGTATCCCTAAGAAAAAAACCAGCTTTGCGAGTTCAACATTTTCGTCAGATTTCAATTTCGAGCACTAGTTAAATGTTATAAAAACCCACTTGTTCATTTACTGAACGTACCCAAAAAACATCAAAAATTTTATTTCGGGAACACCAAGCCTCAGAATCATGCCCCTTCAATTTTTGCGGACTCATAAAATTCCCTTTTATTTAAGAAAATGAAATTTCCATTGAATTTTTTGGTCGTTACAATTAGTCCGTGAGTATTTTAATCTTGAGAAAACATTTTAATAAAATCATACTTCACTCCAATAAAAACATTCATCATGATATCATAATATTCCAAAATATACTTCATAGAAATCATAAATCATAATGGTAACTTATGGAATCCATATCGTACAAACATTGTACCTTTCACATCTTCATAGGGAGTAATCATTATGTTTACTTTGGAAATACCCATCATAGTCTATTTCTTAAATCTATTAGGAGAAACCCTCACATTTAATTTTGTCTCATTACCAAATTAATTTGAGAGCTATCATGGGGTCACCGAGACATGGTTTTTCAGGGAACCACCCGTCTACATAATAAATTCCAAATAATCAAAACATAATCACATCACTTAAATCATGCATAATGGAAAAACCACATTTCCACATTGGAATCACAATATATTAGTTAAGATATTGACATATTGAATCCCTTTTGAAAATCATTTACAATACCAAAATATAATAAAATGAAATATGGTATTTATTTTCATTTAAAAAACAATACGTCTTATAGTGTAATCCAAATATCAAATAACGGTTACGTTGGTAAAGAAGTCGTTGTCGACAAATACGTCAAAAATATTCCTCTTGTAATTTTCTATTAAAAGATAGACCCAATGTATAAAAAGATTCCATTTAAAAAATCATGTAATAAAATTATATATATCAATAAAATTAATTATATAAAAAATTAATTTCACATGTAATTGTTTAATTACATAATCATGAAGAAGAAATATAACCCAATGACTTGAAATAGTGTTATGAAATTCACTTACATCGAGTCTGAAGTAGTCTTCTATGTACTTAATCTTCCAAAATAATAAAAATAGGAAAATTTATACTTTATTGAGAACCATTTTATTTTTTATTATTTTTATACATCAATTTATATATTATTATAAAAATAATAAAATTATTATTTTTCATTTTGGACGTTTTCTCGATATTCGGTTCTTGAGTCGAAAATGAACATGGTTTGATATCAATAGTCCATGTGGTCAAAATTCCATCATCTCTCTAATATGAAACAAGATATAAATATATTATATATTAATTATATAATTATTTATTACAATCGTTTTTTGATAAACAAAAAAACACTATTCCTGGAGATGGTCGACCATACGTACACATGAACATTATTTTCGATTATCCTGTCGTATTGAAGGTGTGAAATTAAATTAAATGTATATAAATTATTAAACATATAAAATATAATTAAATACTAATTAGTATTCCATTTATATAATATATTTTTACTAATATAATACTTAATACCTTCCATGTAATTTTTGAACAAATCAAATCATTTTGAGAAGGTGGTAGTCCACAAATCCAGAAATAGAGTTATCATATAACAAAAATATGGAAATCTTGATTTTATTTTTAATATACCATTTGAAGAATATTAAATAGGTTATTATATAAATATTTAAATATTATTTATCCGTCAAAATATTTTTAATACCATCCTTGGTAGCAGTAATGGAAAATCAATAAAAACATTATTCACAAAGGCTATTAACCGGTATAACATAGACAACAATTTCGTTTTTTTTAATAATAGGAGGTGAGAAATGAAATGTATATGTGCTATTCCATTAGAAACATAAAACTATAGTATGTAAAATATTCTATATGTATCATTCATTTATGTATGATGTGGGTGATAAGAAAATCAAAAAACATAGTAAATTAAGATATGTACATTGAGAAAATTACATCTTAAATATCCCCTACTTGAATGACCCTTAATGACCTTGTATTTGGTCTTTTGGTGAGACCATCAGATCATTGATGTGGAGAGATTTAGTATGGGAGTTTTGGGTTGATATTTTATAAACTATAATACCTTATGGATCAAAATAGGGTGGTTGGGATGTGGTATTTATACTTGAGGATATGTGGGTTCAAGTGATTAATCAATTGATTATTTTATATTAAATGATAATCTTTTAGAGGTGGCATTAAATTAAATTAATTTTCAAAGTAATTGATGTTTTATAGTCTGGTTAGGGTTGATAAACCCATCAAAACCCATTAAATATTGTAGTTTTTATATATTTTAAGCTCTTATCTTTTATTTTTAAACCTTGTCAAAACAATCTCATTTACTGCTACAAATAATTTTTTTACCATGGTATTTTTTTATAACTAAAAATTTAATTAACCTTAAAATATAAATTTAACCATATGATTCCAAATATAGAATACATTTTTCATTATTAAATTCATATAATGGGAAAACTTATATTTGAAATTAATTCCATAGACAAAACAGAAAAGCGGGTTTTTAAAGTGAAACATTCAGAAGATTGAAATGTATTTATATCTTACATCAAATTGTAATTGATTCCAATGAACAAACCTTAATTGAATGATTAAAACATAATCTACATATACTTCAAAAAAATTAAAAGGATAATATAAAACATTAAATAAATTATATTAAAATGTAGTATTGATTTAAAATATAGTATGTTTCACTATACATTAAAATAAGATTGTTATCAGAAATTTATGAATGATTTGTCCAAATGATATATTGATATCATTCCACCAAATATAATGTTTGTTTTTCCAAATAAAAACCATAAAGTATTTAAAAACTAGATTTAAAATTGTTTTGAAATCATAATTATCTAAAAATAACTTTTAAAAATATTAGATCCTTTATGCCTAAAGTTTGATTTATTCATATTTTCTGTCCCTAAAATTTATTGAATGAATGTAAAAAAATTAATTAACATGTTTAAACATAATATAAATAGTTATGATAGTTATCACAAATACTATATCTTTGTGATAACAAACATTTAAAATAATAATATTAATAATGTATTATAATTCCATGTAACATAGTTTGTGTGCATCATACGATTTCGAAGATACCCATTGTTGTATATCTAGTACGTTGTTGAACAAAGAATATAAATTAATTTAAATTTAATATCATATTACTAAATATTATGTAGATATGAAAATGACTAATTCTATAATTACTTGAGATGTTACATTATCGTATTTCTCTATTCACTTTAAGTTTAACTACTTTAAAAAAAACTAAAAATTCATTCTATCCATTTTATAACATGTATAATTCAAATAATATAATCCATTTTTGGGAAATTATTTTCTAAATATGAATATTTTAATTTTTAATTAAAATTATCATTTATTTGTATAATTATGATTTTAAAATTATAACTGATTTTATAATTCATGGAAATTTTTTTGAAGGTATCATAAAACTATTTTATAATAATAAGAGAACAAAATATTAATTTGTTTAGTCTATTTTATGAAAATAAAAATTATTATAAATCCATATTTAAAGTTTAAAATTGAAATAATCATCTATGTCTTTTTAAAAAAGACACTTAATTAATAATTATAATAACATTCATTTACATATACTACTGTATAAATATATCAAAATATCTTCTATAAAACTAAAAAAAATTATTTATAATTCATTGACATGGTTATTATTCTATTTTCTTGATTATTATTCCTAATAGTTTCATTTCTATTCAAATGGTCAAGTTACAATTCCAAGGGGTATATGTTTCTTATCTTATAGAAATAACTATTATTTCATAAATTCAACATTCATAAGAAATTATTATATTATTTATGTGATTTTTAATGATTTATTGTATTTCAGATAATTATAAGATGTTATTTTCCATTGATAAAATTATGGTTTTTTTAATTTCCCCCATATGAAATTTCTCCTACAAAACTTCATTTCACAAAAATAAGTGAGTGTAAATATATTTCATTGATTTTTTTGGTTCCCATGTTTCCACTTTATACATATGGTCCTTCCATAATACCAAGACTAGCTGAGTAGACTTGTTTTATAGATAGTTATCTCTATGATCCAATATCTTCAATAGCTACTCATTATAAGTGATAACATTTTCAAAATATACCACCTTTGGATTCAGTACATGTGACGGATCTAGATTATACTTTCTCAAGTGGGATACCTAGAATTCATCGTGTACTAGAGTCATATCAGGTGGATTTTCTATTCAGTAGGCCGCAACATTGACAGGATCTAGAGTCTCTATGGGTTCGATGTTCTGGTTAACCAACTTTCCTTTATTCCTAAATTTCATGATCATATTCCATGTAGATATGTGGAGGAATACCATGTCCCCATCATAAAGCTCTAGGTAACATCGACGATTTTCTACCAAACTGTTCTATCGACATTAGGCTACCATGATGTTTTGTTGAATGGATTTCACCTTTTCTACCATTTCATTAACCTTTTCATATCATATCTACTTATGATCACTATCAACATCATATCATGTCTTTGATCTATATGTTATCCAATAAAATAAATCATATGAAGCCCCTTATACCATCGAGTGGATAATTCTGTTGTGAGACAACTTATCCACAGGTAGAGTTTGGTCTAATGCTTATTTAAAATCAATAAAAAATTATCTCAACAAGTATTGCAATGTCTAAATAGTCTACATACACTAACTATTAGTATTAGTATGATAATCCATAATAATGATCACATTTACTTTTAGATAATATTGGAGAATTTACTACAACATGGAGGTGAATCATGGATCTTGATCTAATAACCTTGATAGTTTTACTCCATGAATCCATAAAACTTCTCTAATATAAATATATGAATGTTGATATAGTGAGAAGTCTGGGTGAATTGTGTTAAATTGATCTTTCTATGTTAGATGATCCAAAACAACCCATGTATAGTTTTTTCCTCTAGATGTATTCGAGAGTCTGGTGAAGAATTACTTGGTGTATTTTACCATATCCATGTTGGTGTGGTTAATGGTTGAATCATTGACTTAGAAATTGTCCTTTAATCCTTCACTTGATGACATACCAGGCATTTTTATTTATATTCAGTGATATCCTTATTCATATTATCCCACTAACAGTTCTCTCATGAATCTCAATACTTCTTCATGCTTTCTAGGGGTAATAGAGAAGGTTGAGCTATGTGGATAATTAAAAAGATCATTCATTATCTTTGGATTGGATAGTACACATAGTTTTGGAACAAATCTTTCACCTCCTTCTTCATAAATTTTGAACTCTTAGGATTTCTCCTATCTCATGGCATCCACAATCTTCAAAATTTTCATGTCATTAATTTGATAACCATTTATTTTTTCTATAAGAGATGGTTGATAATAAATTTTTGAAATTATTTATGATGTTACATCCTTATTTATTCCCATGTTAATACTTATAAGATATAAGAATATTCAATCCCTCTCAATTATCATCATGGATAATATTTTAGGATCATTTCTATATATAGCATCCAACACATTATTTTCATTACAATGATGGAATTATATTGTGTAGTTTTAATCATGTATGAGCTCTAACAATATACATTGTTTAATACTAATATCCTTAAATGTGAATATATATTTTAGGTTTTATGATTAGTATATATCTCACACTTCTCCCTGTAGAAATAATTCTTCAATGATCATAGCAGCAAACATCATATCATGCGTATTTTTTCTGTTGAAAATCTCATCTACCTTGAGGTTTAGGCTATAAATTTATCATATTTTATCAGTACATATCTTAATCCCTTCTTTGGAGAATAATTTTATCCAAAAAAGGTTCCCCACTTGTTAGAAGTGTGAGTACTAACTTATTTATAAGAATCGTTCTTAACTCTTTGAATTAGTCTTCACATTCACTAATCCAAACTAACATGTCTACCTTACAAGTTATATTAGTTATTGGGATTTAAAATCATGATATGTTATTAAAAATAGCTATTAATACCCAACTAGTCTAAGGAAATAATGGATCTCCATTATATATGTCAGTATGGGCCACTCTTCGATTCCCTTTTTCGAAGATGGGTCTACAGATATTCCTTTTCGCATGATATCATATCCCAATAAAGATACCACATCCATTAAGAAAAAACATTTACTATATTTTCATAAATTTCCCCCCTCTATAATGTATATAGAATAATATTAAAATTATCCTAATGATGCACTATTATATTTGAGTATATCATAATATCATCAATAAAATAATTCCACAAATTTGGTGAGGTAATCTCTAAATACATTATTCATTAATTCCGTGAATATTTCCAGAGAATTATTGAGTTTGAAAATAATCACTAAAAACTCATAGTGTTCAAACCTAATTCTGAAGGTAATCTTGGGAATATAATTCTTCCTCACCATTAATTGGTGATATCCCAATCGATGGTCCACCATAATCAAGTATATAGACCCTCACAGTTAATGAAACAATTCTTATATCCATGGTAGGGGATAATTTTTATTTATCATAATTTTGTTAAACTCATGATAAAAAGAGCTGAATTGATCCATCCTTCTTCATGATGAAGAGGACTGGTGCACCCCATGGTGAAGATCATGGGTGTATAAACCCCATTTTCAGATTCTCATATAACAGCTTATTTTGTTCCTTGAACTCATTGGTGTCCATTCTATAATGTTCCTTTGATAATGGAATAGATCTAAAAGTAATTTCAATTGAAAAGTCAACCTATTTATCATGAAAAAGAAATATAAAATATTTTAGGGAACACATCACAATAGTCATTATCAATGGGAATGTCTTCATGGATGAACCTCTCCTTTGTCCTGATAATTTGTGCTAGGCATGATTTCTCATAAGTAAATAATATCCACAAATGAGATGATGATTCTAAAATATATTCCTCCTACTATTTACAATTGTATAAAATTTAATGATTCTTTTATATGTGAAGAGTGATCTCCCTTTCCCAATAGTTAATGTTTTATTTTTATAATGATTTTCAATCCATACACAATATAGCACCAAACTCCACCGAAGTATGTCTGACATGATTTACTGGGAGGTTCATTCTAAAACAATTAATTGGGGATTAGTTATATAGTTTCGATGCAATAAATTCCCCATTTTTTATTGTTATAGTTAACTCTTCCTCCATATTTTGAGGTGGTGTTTTAATTTCTTTATTAAACATGAATGATATTAATGAATTCATTGAAAAAGAATCCAATAGTACATTCAATATTATTCTGTTAATAACCATTGTACCTATCACCACATCATTGTCAATATCCACCCTTAAAGTAGTGATGGGAAAATCATTCATTTTTCCACTGGATTTTGGAGATAATGATGTTAATTACCCTTTTACAGCCAATGGTTTAGTGAAATGTCTTGAATATTCCACTTTATATCTGTAATTGACTAAGTTAACTATATGTGGTGGTCTCCATTCCTCCACTATATTTTATATCTTTCTCATTTCTCTTTAGTATCCAAGATAATGGTGTTATTTTCTCCCACCCAAGGAGAATTTACAAATCCTTTTGAAGAAATTCACACGATGTTTCTTCCCATGTATTTGACATATGAGTGGATGACTTTTATCCACCATTTCCATTAGATCGTTAAGCATGAATCACCATCAGTCATTTTGTAAGGCCATGGATATAGGATACTCATTAATCTTTATCTCCACATTGATAACACATTAAAAAACTTCTCCATAACACTAAAATTATCGAATTTCATGATCATTTCAATGAAGTGCTTTAAATCCAACAAAGAATCTACCTATTTTTATATCATTGTTGAAAACAAATCATATGTAATATATTCAATTCCATGTGAAATTTTCTTCATATTTTATGATAGATTCACCATTCATTTTCATAAACTATATAAATTCTCCCAACATATTTATATAATATGTTGAAGTAAAATAAATATTAACATTATTTTCTTAAGTTCCTCCATCACCATCTCTTCAATTTCATCCTTTTTCCTGATTTTGTTAATCAATACCCTACATTGATCAACCTCTCCATCAAAACTATTAAGAGTCATAGTCACCTTCTCCATATAAAAAAAATTAAGAATATAAAATTTAGTCTCCAATGATTTTACACAATATTATAGGACTATTGTATTAGAATATACACTAAATTCCAGTGGTCATTATCGCATAAAAGACAGGAAAACATGTTATGACATTTTAGGAGAAGGATGATGTTCCACATTATTTGGGTTATTCTTCATAGCCTGAGAAATTTTGGTATGTATTTCCATAAAATTTAGAACTCCACCTCTCAATGAATTTGGGATGTCATTTGGGAAATCTTTATATTATACCTCACAATGATTTTTCAAAAGGTGTCTCTTGGTTCCCACCATATACTAAAATTGATAATATTTGAACAAAACATAAGTCAACAAGTCAGGAATAAATAATTTATTTCATCATTCATTTTATTTTAATGGATTATATTTTTGGATCCCCATGTATATAATTTTTCAAAAATATATATATTCATGGGTACTTACATATTCTTAGTCTTATACAAAGGTTTTTCGTTTATGATCTATAATCCTAATTCCCTAATAGACTAATCTGTGTTGTGATACCATGTAAAGAAACCCTGATTTTTCTTATATTAACATTAAAACATTTTAAAGGTAATCACTTTAATATTATTACAATACTTGGATCCATGGTTAGAGTGTCGTGGAAAAAATTAGAACTAGACAAAATTTTTACGTTAAAAAACATATATTTTAATTTAATTCCTTGTCATATGACTTCTTATTAGCCTTAATGTTATGCATTTTATAAGTAGTCACTTGGGGATATAAATAAATGAATGGGGTGAGCTAAAATCAGAGTAATAGGATAGATACCAATACGAATCCATATAATATGGGGTGATAAAAATCACCAACTTCATAGCATAAGCATACAATCATTATCATAATCATGAGATTAAGCATCAGATAAAGTCTTGGGATATGGAAATGAATAAAAAAGAAACATCATTTCTTAGTGTCAAACCACCACACATAGCTATGACTAATGATAGCCTCATGTTCATTAATATTACAACTTATATCAAGAGATTCATCACTTTACCCAATGAATTTGAGTGCTATATAATTCTATGGACACCTATCACATCATAACACTAACATTATCATACACGCCACATAGAATTTATATCTTCGTTAAACATTAAATAATCATGGAAATGAAATGGGTGTAAAGATATTTAAATAAAGAATACATTCATGAATTAACCATATATTTCAAAAAATAAAACTTAAATAACATACTTGGTACAATAATAATCATAATTTAGTGAAGAAGAAACAATATGAAGATCATAAAAACATGTGATTTTAAAAAGAAGTGTTATTTAGGAAAAATGTTTTCATTTTTCTAAAATTAAGATTTGAAGAATTTATATACCATAAATGAAAATGGAATTAAAATTAAATTATATTTTATGAAAATTAAAACATCATCCACACTGAAATTTTTCATGATAGAGGAATAACCCAATTAATGGAAATTGTGATCAAGTGTCCCCTTAACATAAATCTGAACAGTATCTTCTCATTAATGTCTTGGATAATCAAATTAGATTATTTAATTAGTAAACCCTGAACTACTTATACATGTTCTTAATTAATTATTATTTAATTATATTGATTTATGAAAATTTTCATGAGTTATAGTGTTCAATTTCATCATTCAGAAGTCTTTATTTTCTTGTTTATCATGATTTAGTCACATCTATACATGTATAGAAGTTCATGTAAAATGATAATAATTTTAAATAATAGATATTTTATATTTTATATAATAATAAGGAATATTGAATGAAAATATTTATCATTTGGTTATATTCTATGGGGATGAATCTCTAGATAAAATGTTAATGAAAATCATTTTGAATAATTTGGTAGTTTTTCAATCAGCAAAATATAGCTTCATTTTAAATTTAATATTATGCATAGTTTTTAGTTCCAGAACATAAAAAGTGTATAAAATAAATTTTAAAATATGTATCAACTATTATAAAAGTTTTATGACCATCCATGAAGGAATTATAAGAAAATTAAATCACATTATCCATGATGGTGGTAAATCGACACATCGATGATGATGGTTTCATTTTTGATAATAAAAGGGAGAGGCTAAAGGTTTTGAGAATGGATTATTACATTAAAATAATAATACTATATTTTATTTATGATACATGTCATTTCATGAAACTGTGGTAAGGGGATATGAGTAGAGAATATAAAAATAAGTGAAATTTAAATTAAATTAAAAGAAAAGAAAGAGATTTTTTGCTCTGGTATTCATCTCCTTGAGAACCTCAATAATGAAATTGTATTGGCAATTTTTTAGTCTAATTAATCCTAGAAATGGGATAAGGTCGTGGTAATAGAATTGGATACAAATTGGATGAGCTTAAATTCTTTTACAGTGTGTATAAAATAGGTGGGAAGGGTGGTATTTATACGGGATTATAGGGGTGTTTTTTTATTAATTTATTCATTAGGTTATTATTTTGGATCACGACTATGAATACATAGAACCTTATAACTATATATATTAAAATTATTAAGTATATGTCTTTTATTTTTTACTTATATCTACAAAACATCATCTAGGGGTCAATAATTTATGAATTTGTTAAATACCATAATTTATTGAATGTCACTATTCACAAAAAAATCAACTATTTTAGAAAAACCGCAAGAAAATATCCCTAAATTTTTTTACATGTTGATTTCAAAAATGAACTCCAATTTTTGAAAATAGCATTATAAACATGAAAATTTTATGTCTTAATAAAAAATATCGTTTCTGTGGAGAATATAGATGTTATAATTATTGATATATTAATAATACTTTGAAAAATTAATTAATGTCTCATAAAATTATACTATTATCATAAGGAAAAAATTAATTTATGAATAAATTTTATAGATATAAACATTCTATTAAATCATTATTTTTAATATTAGAATGTAAATAAACATTTATTTTTTTAAAAAATAATAACTTAATTAGTAATTTTAAAAACAATTAATTACATACATTATTATATAATTAGATCATAATATCATTTACGAGTTATGTAAATTTTTATATATTTTAATATATGTGTTTACTATTTAATATTCAATATTAATATTCATAATGGTCTCATTACTATTCTAATGTTGATGTTAATATTCCTCTGGTATAAGTACCATAACTTCTAGAAAACCCTCTTCTTTCATTTAATTTCTGTTTATAATGATTTTATTGTGTTATCTATATTATTTTATGTAATTTATACTATATTAGATAATTATAATAATCATGTTTTCATTGATAAAATTAAAGGTTGTTATAACCTTTCTTCTTCTTCTTGTCATTTGGTTGTGGAAATTCTATTATGTTGTGTTTTCAAATCTGTTGATTTTGAGGGGATATTCATATTTATTCATTCTATATCCATTTCGTGATATTATTACGAAGGATGACCCCAATGTTGGTTTTGGTGTGGAATTCAGGTTCCTTGAGCTATATATCATTTTATCTTCTCCACACTTACTTTTTCTTGTGGAATGGATTTTGAGATGTAACGATTTATTCAAGGGCCTCTTTTGTAGTTATTACATTCTTCGGTCAAAAATGTTTTGGGAAAATAAGAATTTTTAATTATTTTGTTAAAATAAAATGATATTTTAAAATTATTGTGAAATTTACATATAAAATGGTTTTCAAATCAGGTTTTTGTTGAAATCATTTGGAATATTTTTCAAATGGGAATCCTTGGGTACTTTAGTGGAAGGTGTAGAAATATGCATCTTATTTTGATACAATCAAGTTGTTCACTCAAAGGGTGTTCTTTTCTACCCTATGAATATTATTCTTTGAACATGTTGGACATGTGGGTAGGTTCACTTTATTAGCTATTTCCCTAAATGATAAATTTGATGCATATGTATAGAGACCTGATGTACACAATTTTTTATATCCATTTATGAGTGTCCTAGATATACTCAGATGTAATTATCCTTTGTAGGGCTTAACTTTTCCTTGGATTGTAATTTTTTGGATTTTATATGATATAAGATACATTCCTTGACTTCTTTTTTGTACACGATATGATTTGAAACTATCTTACCTGGATTATTTGATAATGTGTACAAAAGAGGCATTTTTCCATTATTTTTATATAGATAATTTTTAGCTAATTACCATATATTATTTTTATTTAAATTTTTAATCTATTTTTTATTGTATATAGAATTATTATAGAACACATAGGTTGTATCCTATTGTGCCTATTTATCTCACACAATGTGCAACCCTTCTCAAGTGTGTAGACCTTGTTATCTTTTCAATACAGCAAATATAAAGGCATTATAGATTTGAACTAAGGTTCTTGTAAGGTATGTTTGGGTATATATTGGTGATATTATGGTTGTTTTCCAATAATATCACTTGAAGTAGCTATTTTGGTTTTTATATTTTCTGTTATTTTGTACCTATAACATGGAAACTATTTTGTTACTTTTTGAGTTGTTTCCCTTCTTGCATCTTCTTGTAGAAATTATGACTTTTAATTTTCCTTCCACTTAATCATTATATATATATACATATAATTTAATTTGTTTAATTTTAAGAGAAATAATTCCTTATGGTTGTTTATTCATTCCATTTTTCGTATCACCAGCTTGTGGTGATTGCAAATTCCATTCTCATAAGTGACGGGTCAGTGTGGGTACTGTTTTGAAAGGGTATCCTAGGTTGGTTCATTATTTATATTTTCACCATTGTTTCTTTTAGAAGTTCTCTTCACATAAAAATATATTTCACATATGAACATATTTTCCATTTCATGCTATTTTAATTAGAATTTAATGATATTATTATGAGGAACCATTGATTTTTTCATTTACAATTCAAAAAAATATTCATCTACAAAATTTCAGATTTGTTAGATCACATTATTTATTGATTGAATGTAATTTTAAATACCTATATGACCCTACCATTTTCTTATATTATAATTTTCTTCTTTTTTCTCTATGGTAATTACACCTCATCATCAATAACCACTTATTTTATCAAAAAATATTAAAAAATAAAACTATGACATTGTTAATAATAACTCAAATTCTTACCAAATATGATTTTTTCTAGGTCTTTATTTCACTTCATACCAATGATTTACAATTTTTTTCTAAATATATTATGGATTATTTTATATTATTTTATTAATTACCATTACCCTATTTTAAAAAGAATAATTTAATTATGAATTTTTATATTATTTTCACACATTGTTATTTCAAAATTCTAATATATGGTTTTATATCACTTCAAATGAATTATTTGTTTCCACTATTAATTTTTTTAATGACAATTATTTTTTTTATAGGATTGCTTATTTTATACTCTTTATAATATTGTATTCAAAATTCTTCTCTATCCCTTTTCAGATTTTTTTAAATAGGTTTCACTTCATCTTTTGTAACAGTGTTCAGAAGGTTTTATAAAAACTTTTACATTTTCACATATTTATTTCCTCTAAGGTTTATCTCCAACGAAGTGATTTTTAGATGACCGTATATTTTTATTATGATATTATCAAATTTTCATGATATTATTTTTTTGATATCTTATGATTATGTATATTCATTTAATGTGTTGTTTCTGTAAAATTTAAGAGGAATATTCTTTTTCTTATAGGTTCATTATGACATATTCACGATTGATATTATGTGACATTGATAAGTAGGGATATTGATGTATGAGGGCCTACATTACAGTACAATTGATTACTTTATTTCTATATATCATATAATAGTTAGATGTGGGCATAATGATTTTGTTTACCCCGGCTTGATCCTAATGATATTTCTCATAGTTTTCTGGCATGTTCAAAATTATTTTTTCACATTATTATTGACATAATGAGTATTATCCTTGTGGTTTTATTATATTTTTGTTTGTCCAACATTTCCAAGGTTTTGATTATGTTATTAAGAATTTTTAAGATATTTTACATCCTCATAGTATGAATTTTATAATGAATATGACTTTTCTAAAATTATTCATCACTTTTATATTATGTTTACATACTTTATTATTATTGATATATATTTTGTGCCATGTCATAACTGCTAAGCTTCAATAATGAAATTTTTATATTAAAATGTTTCTCTATCATGTTTTTTATCATATATGGTCTTATGATCTCTTGTTAAGATATTAATTTACTCTATTACTCTACATAATATATGTGATTGTACAGATTATATCATGTTTTTCCCATATGGTGTGTCTGATCTCACCATATTCATATGGTTCCATCCCCTGGTTATAAAGATCTTATATGTTGTTAGATGTTTATAAAAGGTTTTAGAGGATATTTATTATGGAAAAATGTATCCATGTTTTGGAAAATAATTTTTTTGTGTAGCTAATCAACTGGAAACTAATATATCACTATGATATCTCACCATGATCCAGCTATTGACATCCTATCCTCTAATGAATTTATGGAGATATAGAGGTATAAATTTTTGGATGTGGATACTCTGATATTGAAACCCAATTTACATGGATGATTCAATTCCAAGTATTATTATTTTTCAATGTTTGATAGCTCTAATAAGATTCCAAGACGGTTGTTGTAGTTTATGGTTCCCGTTATCAAACCTTCTAAGCTTATTCTCTTATGGTGTATTAGAAAAAATTTGTTACCATCATATGATCAAATGATGAATGCAGGTTATCATATTGTATATGCAAGAATTTTTTTGTATGCGGGCTGAAGAAAACATGCATAAATTTTTTTTGGAGTGCCCCAATGCGTAAGAGATATGGGGTTACATTAGTATGTTTTTGAATACTTATTTTTAGTGTTGTAGGTACCGGGTGCTGGCACTGTAGTGTATCTGTTTGAGTGGAATGAGGATCCAGGTGCACAACCATTTCCCAGCTTCATCGGCTTCCATTATGCATTCAATATAGTTGTCAAGGAACCATCTCTCCTTTAATAATACACTTTCATCTGTTTATACAGCCTCGGATGCGGTCCATAGGGATATAAATGTTTTTGTTTCTTTTCAAGATAAAAGTATGAATAACTTGATTAATGAACTACAGGTCATTTGGTTTATTGGGGTTGTGGGGAAACCAAAGAGTCCAAATTGACTCACCTTCATCTCTTGTATTACCCCTCTCCCTTCATGGATTAAGGTCAACATTGATGGTGTTGCTGCTGGTTTTCTTGGACCAGCAGTCTGTGGTGGAGTTTATCACACCTACCATGGGTTTATGAAGCGATGTTTTCACCACATCATTAGACAAGGTAATGTGTATGATGTATATCTTAGGTATGTCATTTTTTAAGTCAAACATGCTATTTGATGCAATTGTTCACTGGTGTGGTTTGAATCTAATTCACAACTTGCAGTTAATGCGTTAAGAGCCCAGTCGAGGGATGTTCCATGGCGTTTCATCCCAACCTAGGTTTCGTGTCTTCGCCATGAAAAATTTATTCCTAGATCTGTTTCTTATGCCATTAGGGAGTCCAATCCGGTGTATGATTCCATTTAAAAGATGGTGATTGTGGAACCATGCACTATGTGTTCTTGCAGGATTCATGACTCATTTTCCATGTTTTTTAGGACAATATGATGGACGTGATTAACTCTCGATTATGTAGGACTTCTTTAATGATTGACCTTGTTAGTTTACTTTTATTTTAACTATATAGGGCATGTATTTCCTGACCCTTTATCTTTTTGGTTCATTATTAGGTGGAATAAATGGAAAATCATGACTAGGTATGCTTAACCTTTCTATAATTTGATATATATCTTAATTCAGACCAAAAAACATTATGATAGGGATACATATTATTATGATATCTTGTGATTGCACACTATTTTATTTATTTTCCTTAGTAACATGATGTGTGCAGTTCCATGCTAGCCCTGATCAAATTTACCTTAGGCCACCAAGAGATGGTATTAAATTGTTTTTAATGGTTTTGTTACCATTACTTGTTATTTATTCATGTTTTTAAAAATATTTATATTTATATTATTTTAAAACTCAAATAAAATGGTTCATTGCCATGATATAATTTATGAAATTGAAAACTAATGTTCTTCATGTTTTTTTGGGGATATTTTAAATTGGATATTCATTCAATTTTATAAATGATTATGAAAAACTTATCTATTGATATTTTATATTTTTAAATTTACCATAATTGATTTATATTATAATTTTAATTATGGAACATGTTGTATATAACACCACAGGTTTTCAAAAAACATAATCCTTAAATAATATATACCACTTAAATTGTAATCATTTTTTCTAAATGTTTAATAAATGAAATAGATTATGGAGTAATCCAAAAAAATGATATGAATAATACCAACTTTATTTTTTCATCCATAATAATAAAGTAAAACAGATAACATGAAACATTTCATTAAACAATCAGTATTATTAATCACTAAGGACTAGATCATTTATTAGATATCAATATTTTTAAAGGGGTAAATAAATTTAATAGGATGAAATAATCAATACTAGGATATATGTTAGAGAATATTATTCTTTGAGGACCACCAATAAAAAATAAAAAACTGTAATTATGAAGAACATCAAAATAATGAAAGAATACTATCAAATCTAAAATGAAAATGGTCTAAATAAGAAGTGTGAATAAAATTATTTTATTAAGACAGTATATACGAATTTAATATAGTGATTAAAAATATAGTAATTTCTATTATTTTCAAAGAAAATATGTTCGTTTTAGATATGATTTTTTTGTATACATACAATAGGTATATTGAATTCATGTATTGTTACAATTTATAACTCAAAATAATATAAAAAAAGATCACAAATTATTATAAATATATATATAAATATATATATACAGGTTTTATTTAAGTTATATTATTATTTTTATAATTTCACGTGATGTATAAATAAAATTCATGTAACAATTTAAATATCAGTGGATTAGTAAAAATTAAATTTTCAAATGTAAATAATTAATTAATGGTATTTTCTGAATCATGTTTAGAATAAAAATAAATTTTATTTTTAAAAAACATTTATATTAGGTATTATAGATTTTAATAACTAAATTAAACTGAAACTTCTTAAATATTATTATTCTAGAACAAATACATTTATATAATTTAAAATATAAATTTTTATTGAATATTAGAAATAAATAATGTTGTAAAGTGCCATTATCAATAAAATAATTTTTAGTTACAATTTATTTTAAAAAATAAAAAAATAAAAATATTAATTTTAAAATATTAATTTTTTAAAATAAACATAATATTTTAGTTAAATATATAAAATTTATCTTTATATGAATTTTTGATGTTTTTCAAAAACAACTGATTTAAATGTAAATTGATAAAAATACAGATTTTTTCAAAAAACTATAACTTTTATAATACAAGAATGAATTAAAAATATATCAATCCATATAATATAATAAATATATACAAATAAGTTATTTATATCATTTAAAAATGATATTTTTAATTTATATAACTTGTGTTTAACATATTTAAAACTCTGGTAATCATTCACACAAAAAACTATTTTTACACACATACAATAAAAATTAGACCTAGTTACTTTTAAAAATTAAATATAAAAAATATTATTTATTTATTTATTTCATTATTTAAATATTATTTTACAATTTCAATTTAATTTATAGAAATAAAAATAATTTTTACAAGAGAAAAGATAATTTCTGTGCTAATGGAATGACTAATTTTTAAAATGACATGTCTTATTAATATCATGTAATTTTTATCTAGTCAATTAAATTGATCTAATTTAAATTATATAACTATATTTATTTCTATATATATATATATATTAAATATCATTATATTGGTCATTATTACTAAATAATAATATGAACGCATAATGTTTAGAAGTCATTAAGTTCTATTTTTAGAAAATATATAATTTAATTTAAATAATTATATCCTCATATTTAGAGTTTGAATTAAAAGAAATGGATATTATATTTTGGAATAAAAATATCTATTTTTAAATAAATTTTTGACCTTTAATTTTTTTTAAAAATACAAATTACATATTTAAAAACAAAAAACCAAGTTAAAAATCAAAATGTTAAAATGTAAAAACATATTCTAATATAATATAATCATGTTTGAAACACCTGTGTAATGTCTGGAATGAGGATTATTAAACCCAGTGTCACCCTAAATGTCAATATTATAAAATCTTACTGTCATTTACCAAGTAATAGTGTCTTATATATTGGATTTTTAATGGGTATTACCAATAGTTCCTATTTTTTACAATATACAATAGGATAACTTCCACCCCTCTATGGTTAAACATACCATTAAAATTTACATTCCCGATATAACAAAATTACCTTAACTATAAGTTAATTTCTCATTATAGTACTCTTGTATCCATAAATTATCTTAATACATTCATTGTTAAGGATATCTCTAAGAGAAGATCAATTCTCCAACATAAGTATTAACTTTTTTTAATCCTTATTCCATAATATTCTACATCAAAATATATTATATACATAAAAATATAATTATATTAGTGTTATTATTATATTGATATGTTATTGGTTTAAATAAATGACCTTTATTTTTTCCTCTCTATCAGCTAATAAAAACAAAAGTTTCATTCGAGTGTTGTGTGGTCTACCTCCTCCAAATAGTGATATCTTCTTTTTTTCATCAGTGAAATTAATGGATAGTAAAAATGAATTAATTGATAAAAAAATATCATATATATAATATAAATATGATTCTAAAACTTCAAAATTATCATTTACCCTCAATACCACTCATTATTTGATAATTGTAATCTTTACTCATGTTTACATACAGTATAATGCCTCTACAAGAAATGAATATAATTTTTTATCACCACCCGTAATAGATGGATTTAGGTATATTTCTAATATATTAAAATCATTTTTATGTCATTATTTATACTATAGAAATTATTTTTAGATAATAAAAAATTTTATATATAGATATTACCTCTTAATAAATGAATATCCATTATACTTTCGAAATACATTCCAAAGTATCACAAATATTTATTGTATTTTGAGATTTGATACACAATATTATTATTTCATTAATGATCACCAAAACGACCCATAAATATATTCCCAAATATTACTCATCATAGACATACCCTACATAAATCCATTATTCAAAACATATGGAAATGAAATATAATAAAAGGTGAGATCAGGGTTCTTAGTAAAGGTAAACATGGGAGATATAAATGATCACATTAGCATAAAATGAGTATATAAATATATAACAATATGAGCATAATATTTTAATAATATACCTTTCATATAATATATCATAATAACTGTTCATGGTATAAGTCATACGAGTTCATAAGATTAGAATCTTTAAATAATTAAAGAATATGAGCTATGAAAGTATAACCTTAGCATAAGACATATGTTTTTTTAATACACTGAAGCATGGATAATAATATTTATACTATTAAATGATAAAATATAAGACTATCATAGTGTATTGTGTTCATACCCAATTATTTAGTATAGTTTCACTCCCATGACTATCATAGTTTCCAAAGTATCTAATTTAATTGGGTTCACTCTCCATTACAATTAGTAATATCTCATGAGATATCAGTCATCACTCAATTAATTGGAAGGTTATATAATTCTAGTCCAAACTATCACATAATTAAAATCATATATATTTGTTCCATGAGATCTTATAACATTCATATTGTCATAATAAAAGGAAAATATAATGGGCTTTATAAACATTAAAAAATTTCATTATAGCTTAACCCATGTAAAATAAATTTGTTTCAAACATATTTTGTCATCATTATAAAAATATATAGGGAATGATCAGGGATTTTAACGATTGATAATATACCCAATAAATATTATATAACATTGAAGGTTGTTTTTATAAATGATATATTTATTTAAAGGAAGTCTAGAATATTTTTTTATTAAAAATTCCTTTTTAACATAGTAATAACTCATTTAAAATATAAAAATTTCACAAATATTATGAAAAACTTTTCTTTGAAAATTTTTATGGAAAATTTTAAGGAATATTTAAATAAATTATTATTCATGATTTAAAAAAATATATTCATTTCGTGTGGTTTAATAAAAATATTCCTTTTCTTTTTTCGTAAAAAGTGCAAAGTATCTCATTTAGAAAACAACATTAAGATTGAATTTTATAAAATATATCCAAAAATAACAAATTTTGGTAAAAAAGATATATAAATTAATAAGATAATATTAAAAACATTATTTATAATATTTTTTTAAAACATGGATAAAAATGAAAAAGGACTATCACCCAAAAAGATAAATAATGTCAATTTCCATAATATATATTCTTTTTGTCTCTTATGGTATTAAAATGTTTAAAATAAAATTAAAAAATGTAAATAAATAAATTACAATAGTATAATAAAATTCATAATTAACATTTTTGGTATATTATGAAATTTTTCCAGGAGAAACCCAATGATAAATAATTCCAATAAATAATTAGATTGTAACATAAAACCCCCACTTTAACTTCAATATTCATTAAATAATCACAAACTAACATTAGATTAATTGAAAAATTATTATAATTACCCTATACAAACATTGAGAAACTAAAAATATTATATATTTTCCTATTATAACATTTCAAAACTCATTTATTAATAATTCCTCATAAACATCATCATTTATGGGTGTTAAGAGTTTCATTTTTCATGGGAATTTCCATTGAGTAATCCTATTCATTTTACATATATAACACTTACATAATATAATGAATTATAATAATGATATAAATATAATAACTATTCATTATATGTACATATTAATCGAAAAATGTAGATATAGACAAATGAATTACATCATTAATGGTGATGGTAGGTCGAATGTTTTCAAAACACTATTTTTCAACATTAAAAAAATAAAACAAAACAATAGTAAATGATATTTCACCTTTTTATAATAGTTATATGAAATATATATCTTATATATATTCATTAAATTGAAATTTTTTACAATCCATGTAAAGAGGAAATTAAAATTGAATGATATCAGTTCATAGAGGTTGAAGTTCACAATTACGTAGGAGCAACATTATCATTTTCCATTGGATGGAAGGAATGTTGATATTGTTTTTCCATGATAAAAAATAAACATTAATAAAATTAATATACTTAATTATTTATTTTTAATAAATTCTATATATTTATAGGAGTTATAATAATAAATAAAATTTATATTCCTCTCTTAAGATTTATATCTCTTGGTTTTGGAATCTGACAAGACTTACACCATAGGCCTTGAGAGGATGGTATTTTGGAACAAATAAAGATCTAAGATATTGGAAAGAATTATAAGAATATAATTTCATAGTAATTTTCCAAGATATAACTCTCAAATGGTGTGACCAATAGATGATAAGGGGTTCCCTTTTATATGTGAAGGGGAGGCACTCTTGGAATTCTAGAAAGTAAAAAATTAAAATAAATTAACTATTAACAACAAATTTTCTAAATTGATTTCATTATAATATTAAAAAAGGAAGATTATAAATACTCAATTAAAATATACTTTTGACTAGTTTTGGTAAATTATTCACCAGTATTTCTTAGTTTGAAACCTATATTAACCATTTTCTTAATTTCTGTAATACCAATGTTTTCTATAATTAGGTTATCAAGAATCAAAAAGTAAAATAACAATTGGCCAATAAATTGACCATGTATGATATACTAAACCATAATCCATTTAATTGTTATAATAACTGATTTTATAACATTTTAAATCTTTTAATGAATTATAGTTTATAATAAAATATCATTACGTCAATTTTGGAATAACCTGAAATACGAAAATATAACATGTTTCTTAATATTATAAAATCATTCCAATATCGTATTTATTTGAAGAAAATGGAATATGTTTTTTATATAATCATAAAATTATATTTTCATATATTTATATATCATTTAAAACCTTATCAATTTTTATAACCCATTTGTTAACCGATTAAAAATTAACTATTCCGATGAAATATTCAACTATATAGATAGTTAACTTTAATAATAACCATTAAAACATATACAATATGATATATATATTTATTTATTTATTATTTCTATACATTATATAATTAAAAAAATTTACATCTATCTTTCTTAAAAAACTATCTAGATTTTTCAACCTCTGTCATACGAAATATAGAAGTGTTCCATAAGAATTTATGGTAATTATCTATTCAATAAAACATTTAAAAAATTACCATTATAAAATCAGTAAATTAATATTTAAAATATTTATTTCAAACTAAAAATAATAGTTTTTTATCCCAGTCCTGATATATTCTATAATATAAAATTCAAGAAAGTGATATTATTTAATATATTTTTCTCAAATATTATATAAATGAATATCAATAACAAATTAAAAAAAGTAGTATTTTTAAATTTTTTATGAATATGGATAAAATATACTCGTACAATAATAAATTTTAATGTAATTTGATGAATTTTAGGGTTTGTTGCCTTATTTTTAACAATAATTAACCCATTTTACCAATACCATTGTTTGAGATATACAATATGATTACTATTCATATTGACCAAAGAATGGGGCCGATTTACCAAATATAGACTTGATGATACAAAATTTTGAATCCATTATAAGTATTTCAATTATATTATTATAATAATTTAACTTATTTTAAAAATTCAAATGACAATAAAAATATTTTTTCTAAAAAAATAAATTTTTACGAGTAAATGTATTTTAATACCAAATCCAACCAAAAAATTGATTCCAATAAACATAATATTTTTATTTACAATAAAATATAACATATTTTACATTGAAACTATTTAAAAACATATTTTTATTTTCTTGATACATAAATACCGTTTTGTTAAAAAATTGGTATTTTTTACTACTCAATCGAAAATCAATATTATCAGAAAAATTCCCAAAAATCTCCATATGATAATATGAATATTTTAATTTTAAAAATGATATTATTTTTATCAAACATAATTTAAATGATTTGTAAAAAAATATTATTATATTCATTAAAAAAATGATTTTTGAAGAAAATTTATTTTGAAACATAAAATAACATTAATAAAACATGGATTATTAATTCCTAATAATTTTCCAATAAATTTGTATTGATTATAAATATTATATATATTTATATCAAATTTAAATATTTTCAAACGAATAAATTAAATGTTTATTTTTTAATGGTCAAAAAATAATATTATTTTCTAGTCTGTTTGAACTTGGTGTCATATGGTATATACACAATAAAACATGATGATATTTTATGATATTAGGGAGTTACATTATCTCCCACCCACATTAATAAATTCCATACCAAATGTTTTAACTTTGTATCATTTATCGAGGATTTGATATTTTATAATTCCTTTAATAAAAACCTATACCATGAAAGGATTAATAAAACATCTTATTGAAAAGTGGAAAAGGGAAATGTGATGGTCATCAAGAATTAAACATAACTAGGATTCCCACTATAAGAAAATTAGTGGGATATTGATATAGTGACATGGGGTAAATTAATGGCCAGAAAATGATGCAATTTTATAGATATCATTGACTATGAGAAATTGAAAGATGATGACAAGGGTAACGACCACAAAACAGTAAATAAAAGTGGGGAGAAAAAAGAAAATCGTTTCATCCAAAATGAAGGTAATATGTGATATAGTATTTTGATCAATTTCCTTTATTTGATGAACTCTTTTACTGTATATAATTGTAATTGATAGAAATATAATTAATTTACATGTTTAGTTTCTTCAATTAGTCAATCTCTACTATTATCTCATCTATTTACCAAATTTATGATTATTGAACATTATTTTTTCATGCCC
Organism: Viscum album; assembly: GCA_963277665.1. NCBI lineage: Eukaryota > Viridiplantae > Streptophyta > Magnoliopsida > Santalales > Viscaceae > Viscum > Viscum album. The sequence continues at coordinate 1,493,799,422 of OY728133.1, forward strand.
GATTCACTAAAATCATCTTTTAATGGATAAAGTAATTTTAAATATTAATATAATTATATTCATCTTATATTTAGATATTAACCACACCAATTTTTTTTTGAAAGGAAATATTACTCCAAAAAATTAATAACCTTCATATGATTCTATAAATCCAAAGTTAAACTCATATCATTCCATAAAGAAATGACACAACATCCCAAATAACCACATAATTTAAAAGATTATTTACATTCTTCCCAAGTAATATTTAATGTAAAATCTAATTTTATACATAGGGGTTACATATACCTTAACCAAGTAGACCTAATCAGAAAATATCACTAATAAACATGATAAATGAATACATACTCTTATAATTTAAGAAATATAAAAAAATATCATGAGTAATATTTAGATAATAACCCAAAAGGTATTACTTAGAATGACAATAAATATATATGAAAATCTATCATAATTCAATGAATCTCATTTCGACTATCCATAATATATATATCCTAAAATCTAATGGACCATATTTAACTTAACCATAATTTTATCAACTAATCTAACGGTTATTTAATCCTCAATATAGTGTTCTTAATAAAACCTCATAAATGATTCAAATCAACAAAAATTTATTTCTAATCAACTCAAAATAACTACACATAAATCCTAAAAGTGGTATTTAATATATATATCTTATAATCAATCATAAAATTTTAAAACCATAATGTTATTTATAACTCATAAAAGTATCGATTGTTGAATATATTCCATAAATATAATTATGATATAAAATATATCAAAGATTCCTTAAATAACTTTTTCATCAAATCACTATATAATTTCATTGAAATAAATAATATGCCATTTAATTCATCAATCCCAAAAATGTATTACTTCCAATTAATAATTTACACCTTACTACTCAATTACATAAATTGGTTATTTATCCCATTAAAAATATATTTTCAAATCATTAAAAACTACTATGATACAATTCTTTGATGTTTCTTGATTCTTATATCAATAAAATAATTTAAATAACACTTCTATAGTACAATTATAAAATAAATCAATTCCTTCACATCGTTGTTTAACATAACGTAGGTCACTACTTATTCAAGGTGAAAAATACAGTATTATGGAATTAAATTAAATAATTTCTATATTTTCCACATATAAGACATGAACTATTATTGGTACGTGAGGATAAACATCATTTTCATCAACTAAAATCATCATTCTTATTTTTAATTACACAATATATGCCCATCCATTCCACATATAATTCATATGCTCATTCCCCAAATAAAACTAATTGAGGACTTCTACCCACTTTCTCAATATGTAGGAGGATAAATATTAATTCCTGTTTGTTCTTCAGTAAATTAATCTTCCTCTTATTTAGTGTGTCAAAAATATAACCCAAGCAAATATTTTCCTTTATATAAGGATGTTGTTGATTAAGAATAATAATATGGTTTCCCCCTATATCCCACATTTAATTTTGTTTCTTATGTGTATAATCATTCTATTTTTCATCAAATTTATCATTATAATGAGGCCTCCTAGTTCTACCAATAGAATAAAACAAAAAAAATTGAATGAGGAACATTAGCCATTTTGAAGAATAATAAAGAATAATTTTTAGGATATATAAATTATGAAACCACAATTTAAATATAATAAATTTATTGTTTAAACTTGGATATCCATGGTTATAATCTGTTCAATACATTCATAATGGTTCCTAAATAAAATGGTAATTAATCAAAACACATCCCCTAAGACATCAAAACTAAGATCATGGTGAGACCACACACACTATGAAACAGAATGAGGGTTGATATATGCTCAACCAAATATTTTGATTAATATTACACCTAGATGCATATTTCCTAAAACAATATCAACATTTAGTATCCAAATAAGGTTCTATTTCTTATAAAACAACAAAAATTTTCAGAAATGGAACTATATGCTTTTAATCTAAGGGTTTTTAATGAATGTTCTCTAATCGTGGCTATAAGGTATTGACTAAATAATACCATCATATAATGTATAGTGACTACTAATTTTCATAAATAGAAATTACAAATTAATATAATAATACTTGTTATATTTTAAAAATTCATGCCTCATTACGATAAAGGATAAGTTCCTTTGGAGAGTAGATACAAAATATTATTATTTCATGATAGATGTTATAAATTTCCAATAATTATCATCCAATATAGTACTTATCTTAGACATTTCCTACATAAAATGTGTCTCTACAACTTGGGGAAATGAAAAATAATAATGTGTGAGCTCAAAATTCATAGTAAGGGTAAACAAGGGAGATATCAATGACCACTTAACCATAACATTATCATAACAATACAAGAATATAAGACTAAAAAATTAAAATCATAACCTTAATATCCTAGATCATAATCCCAATTCACGGTCTAAATCATGTTTTTCACTAATACACTAATCATAATCAAATCAGAGAATATGAGCAATGAGTAAATACCATTGGAATAAGGCATAATTTTGTGGCACACACATAAGCAATGATATTCATTTTGTAAGTATTCAAGGATCACATCCAAAACTAAAATAGTGGATTAGTATCACTATTATTTCTAAATTCAAGGTTAACTCCAAGGACTATCATAGATGATATAGTCCCTTACAAAGATAGGTCCATCTTCCATTCTTTTAAATATTATATCAATGTATATCCATCTTTACCCAATGCATTAAATTTTTCTAAAATTCCATGAACATACATCTCATAATGAAAATCCTATATATTTTTTCCACATGATCATAATAAATTCTAAATATTATAACCCATGAAAATGAAAATGGGTTTCATAACTATTTAAACATGCCATCATTGCATGACCTGTGTATAATATTGATTTTATATTATGTACATATCTGTTTTATATTATATGTAACATTAATGGATGTCATAATAAATTATAATATTATTTTAAAGAACTATGTAATATTACATAAGGAAAAAACCTCTTTCAATTTGAAATAAATGATTTAAAATATATGAATTTCCAAAATAATAAGGAAACAATTTACTTTGAGAACAACCTTGTAAACATCAATTGGAAGCATTAATGAATTTAGTGATCATGATGTATGTAATTAATTTTCATACCATGTAAATTAAAATATAATTTCCTTTCAAATATTTTGTAAAAAGAAAAATGTACCTAGTTTGTAAAATGATTAGAAGAATCCATTTAATTTTTTTAAAAAAATTAATCTTGGTTGAAACAATTTTTTATGGAAAATTATTTTTGAAGAATAAAATAACTTAATTGAAAATTTATTACATACTTAATATTTTTTTAAAAATTAATTATAATTATATAAAACCATTTTAAGTATTTTAATTATGTTTATATTCATAATCATTCCACATATTTTACTAATGGGTTATAATTGTCACATTTAAATAATAATATTTTGATTTTGGTTCATTTAAATTAATTTATCTGTGTAAACTATAATATCAATGAAATAAAATATATTTAATGATAAATATATCGTGATATGTTTGTGTATTAAACCATGTGAAAGAATTCATTGTATAGGTTGCTCAATTGGGTTGTATCTTATATAAGAGAGAATTATTTCATTTGACCTAAAGATAGATAAGGTAGTTTCTTGGAAATATTATTACATTAAATATATTTTTTATTTCTATAATATTTTATGTTAGAGGTTGTGTCCAATTATAGAATCGTTTTCTATGGGAAGAGAGTCATGTAGATGTTTATAGAGTAGGATAATGCTTTGATCCATTCCCAGTAGTCAACACCATAATATTTTTCCTTTTATGAATAGGGTTTAGAAATATAAATCTATGGGAGTGTGTCCATGATTCATCAATATGGAAAATAGTTTTTAAATTCATTTTAGAGTATGATTCATTTAATCCCATTTTAGATACTCACAATGTATGCCACATGAATAACTAATGTTTTCAAAAAAAAATGGGGGTTTTCGATTCTAGTGGATCCCATTACAAAGCCTTTATTAGAATGATAATTGTAACTAATTTTGATCACATTTAAATAAACACAAATTATATGGTGGGATTATCAATTTTTAATAAAGTGTTATTTTGAGGGATTCTATAGTGGATTTAATAATATAGAATGGTTCATACCTCAGAATAGATTTTGTATAATTTTTAGAACTGTATAGTAATGAGAAGTTAAACAAATGAGTTGATTCACATTACCCCAATAGTAATTGTTATATTTTCATGTGTGGAGAGTGGATCCAAACCTAATGAAATTATATTCTTATACACATCATATGGAGAACATTTATTTTATCCTTTTTAATATATATGAATTCAATTCTTGTGAATGTTGAAAAATGAATGATTTATTCCAAAGGGGTACCCATGGTTGTTCCTTGATGATAGACTAACATATGTATTAAATTTCAATGTGAATATGGTGTTATAGTTTTTATAATTGAAGTGATGGGTCAAATATTCTCGGGTATATATTCTTGGAGGATCTTGATAATCATTCAAGAAAATTCATTTTTATTTACTTTTAAAAAACCCAATCTATAATAAACAATTCAATCATGGGATAGAGATTCATAATGTAGTGGTTTAATTTTTTGAGGTTATGGACATTGTCATTGATGAGATATGATCCACATTGTAGTGTCATGGTGGCTATCTCCCTTTACATGAGGCACTATGCCTGTTGGAATTGGATGTTCTTATGTAACTAACATCATAGTAGTTGATTCTTTCTTAGAGAGGGATTAGTTTTTCATCAGTAATCAATAGTGGTATATCAAATCATTATTCCTTATGTATTCGATGCCCTTGGTGGTTAGGTTGATTTACTAGTACAATGTAATAAATGTTCTTTGTTGATGGTCCTAAAGTGTTTAATTAATGGTGGGATTCATATCATTCAATTTTTTGGAAAGTATTGATTTTCTCTACGAGTTCGTATTAATTATTTTGGTGGGAATAATGTGTTATGGCAATACTTCTAGATCATGGACCTTATTATAGTATGTCATTTAGATCATTTTGGGGGAACCCATCCCATGGTTTGTTTTTTTATGTGGTGTAGGTGAAGTCTTTCTCCGGTTGTTTTCAAACTTCATTGGCTATGTTTTGGCCACTGATATTTTTGGGTATGGAACTAACATAGTAGGGAAATTTAAATGTCCAAGACATTAAAATTTTAATTTTATATGTTTAGTCCACTCAATGGGTAGTTCTATGATGTTGATTGGTTTCATAAATTTTGTGTTTCCCTAATGTTCTCATTGGATTTATTTACAAAATAAAGAATATCACACTACCATGTTGTCTTAAATAGTTGATAGGGACCTATGAAATATTTTGATGGAAATGGGGAATTATTAGGTATGATGTAGAGAATTTGAGGAAGATGGACTGTGTCATTTTTTTCACGCAATTTATATTAGTACTTTTTCCTTATAGTTAGGAGATGATAAATGAACTAACATTTTGTATGTAAATCTTATAATCTAGGAACTATATTAGTGAAAATGTGAACATTTTAGGTAGTTTTTAGTAATGGAGTGCATCATAGATGTGATGTTCTCATATAAATACAATCAATATTTTTCTTTAATGGTGGGGTTTGGTGCGATCACACATCAGGTAACCTTGAAAATGAACCATTGTAGGAATATCTCAACAATTCTTGGATTCACTTTTTACCATGTAGTGTGGAAATATATATTTTTAAAAAATTTGGTGTTGATGCTTTGTGATAATAGAAAAGTGAAAAGAAAATTGTTCCCCTTGTTTTGTTTATTTAAGATGAGGTAGATCCAACAAAATCAATGGTGAAGTAAGAGCTTCATTTCTTAGGAAGTTATTAACTGATTTCATATTTGGGATTAGACATCTAAATAGTATGAATTTGAGTTTAATAGTGGTTGGATTTCATTATGAGTTTGTCTCATGAGTTTCATTCCCCAGGATATTCAATTATTAAATATTCATGAACAAAAAAATTTTAATGTGGGGAGGATGTAGTGGACCGATTGTTCATGATCAAGACATAACTAATTTTTGGTTCCCATTTCCATGGATGTCCCCAAGGATAAGATGGTAAATTTTCCATAGAAGATAATCATGGAAAAACATTCTGTTGGTTTATTTCATCATACGGTGTAGTGTGTGTCCCCGTGAGAAGATTTGGTGAACTTTTAAGTGTATAGAATTTTATGTTATTTTTAATTTGTTTTTAATAAAATGAATATTCATCTTCAGAGAACCGAGGACTATATCTACTAAATAGGGGGTATGACTGGAATTTGAAAAAAAATCTAAGAACATGGTATTTCATAAAGGCGAGGAATAAATTAAACACTGAGGCATTAGAACATTGATTAATAATTTTTATGAATTTAATAAAAATAGAGATTAACCTAATATTTGGATATATATAACCATTTATATTATTTTTTTGAAGGTTATCCATTTAGGACATTTGTTTCACCCTCAAGATATTTAGATTATTTTGAAAACTTCATTAGAGGGTCCATAATTTAAAGAAGGTGTTGAGGTGAATTTAAAAATAAAATTCAAGAAATGATAGGTATCATGATACTGATAAATGGATTATTGTGATGTGGGGCTTATTATTTAAAATACATGCCCCATTATTCATGATATTCAATTTTTGGAATCCACCTAATTATTAATATTGTTCTTTTTTATTGTAATTGATATTAATTATTCAAATTCTTGACATCATTGTTATCCTTGTTCAGATGTATTATTTTCAAAATCTTTATTTTTTAGTGCGATTTTATCTTGTCATGTTGTTCTATGATTTTCATTGAGTTCATCTCTAAGAAAATCCCATTTCCCTTCATTTTTATGGTGTTCAATATATGTGGATGATTGAGCAGCTTATATTTCCACCTTCAATGAATATCCCTCTAAATTCCTTATTTTCCCCCCAAGATGGTGCTTATTTATAGACATTATCATAGATAATAGATTGATGTTAACATATAGATTGTTAAAATATGAAAGTGAGTAGTGATGATAGTGGGAATGTGGAAAAGGGGTTAATGTATAGAGAGGGTAATTTTGGTGTATTTATTGTGTGGTTTTGACTAAGGTATGATGCGATGGCTATGCGTATTCAATTCACTACTGATTGGGTCATGTATAAGGGACCTATATGGTTTTTGATGATTATGGGTGGCACAACCGCATTATTAGAAGAAATTTAACAAATATGAGGCATAAAATTGGTCAAATATATAATACTTGGTGTAAAACATGACTATACTACATTTGGTGGGTACCTTCCTATCTATGACTCTAGGGTTTCAAGAAACCTTTTAAAATAGAATGAAATGTGATATGGATCTAAAAACCATTTAGGTTTTACCATGTATACAAACAGCCACATGGAGTTTAGATATAGTACATGTAATATAGATTTTTCATAATAATACATGGGTTTTGGTAACACAGAGGATTATACTTGTGCACCACACACCATGTTCCCATAGGAATAATTCATAAACATAATAGACAACATGAATTAGGAAAACGGCTGAGTGTGTTGACTGAACTGGATGGATCAACACATCATATATCTTAATGTACACACTGTGCTGGCCATTTGTGTGTTCCATGTGGTGAGGTAGTGCATAGAGTAAATTTTATTAAGGGGATAAAAATTGTGTATAGCTACAGTACATTTTATGAACTTTGCTATTCATTTTTACATTCTGCATCCCCTTTCTCATAAATAACATTTGGGAATATGGGTTGTAAATTTTCCCATTCAGGATCTGATTTCATATTACTTTTTAGTTTCAGATATAATATTTGAGGATATATATAGTTGATCATTATTTCTTAATGAGGCTAAGAATCTATTCTGGGCACAGTGATTAGAGTGTTATTGAGATTGGTACCCCTTAGTGGTGAGTTCATGTCATGATGAGGATCCACCATCAAATTAATGATAGGGTTAGTTGCTACTCCACACTATTATGGAATGGTATATCTATATACCAAGCTAGTCCACCCCACCCCACCCCAACCCCAACCACAACTAAGAGATCAAATTGGGTGAGGGTGAACCATTGGAATATGTTACCTTATTGACCAATACTTATCCATCATCGAGGTGATGTTACAACACTAATATTCTATAGAGTTGAAATGTGATTGTTCATAGATAAGTTGTTATGGTAATAGGGTTTATTAGTCCATTTTACATTATTTATCCCTATTAATGTATTGGGTTCCCTTATATATTTCCTTAATAGTCACATAGTGATGATGGAAGGTATGGTGTGGTACTTCATCGAAAAATGTGAATCATTTTGAAAGGTGAAAGTTCATTTTTCTTGATATTATGTGTGCTGTAAATTAGATAAGATGATAAAATTATTCAAGACTTTTGACTCCTAAGGAACCCCTTTTTTCCATCAAGATATGACATATATATCTATATGAACTTCAAACTATATATTATTTTCAACATATCAATAATTCTTTATTACGAGTGAGCCACGACCTTTATGGAATATAGTTATACTAAAGAAGAAAACATTGATCCCTAATACATTTAATTATAGATAATATTTGGACATTTTCTTATAATTACCTATATTATCCTCTCGTATAATTACAATTTATCTAACCTATTTATTATTCTTTCCACAGTAGTTTTTTGGTCCGTCCTACTAATAATGTTTATACTCACCCTAGCACGGCCTTTTTGCCAATGTGTATTGTGTATTTGCAGGTGGTGAATAGTTTAAAGGTTTTTTTGGTGGGTGTGAAGACTATATAGATTACTCAAGGAGGAATTTTGTGATGAATTATGATTTATTATATTCTACGACATTTCAGGATGGTTTTCAAGATTATTATGTCAGAAGATCAATCTTGGAGTGCATGATTCAAGGATGGGATTTTTAGTTTCTTTTGGATTCCATATTTTAAGGCCATTCATATGTAATTTTTATTTGTCCTTTTATTTTTGTATTTGATTTTTTATTTTATGTATCATTAATGTGTTTAATTTAGTGTATATATATATTGTCAGTTTTTCATATGATTTTATTCCATAATGATATGTGTCACTTTTTGTATGATTTTTTATTTGGACTTCCTATTATGTGATATGGTTACTCAGTGTTGGTCATCAACCTATCACCTATTTTAGAGATTTATAGCAAGGAAAACATTTATTACTATGGTCCAATTTCATATTTTCATGATTGATTCATTTATGTAGAACAATTACAATATGGAAAAATAGAAACCATTAATGACATGTAGGGCTCAAGAACAGGATAAAATCATATCATCCATAGTGGTAATTAAAATTTTAATGTCATATGAATCCATAAGGAAGACTAATTCTAAATCCTTAAAACACCAATAATAAAATACTACCCCTTGAATGATACGTCTGACCAATGATACTAGACAAATTATCCCCCCCCCCCCCCGAGATTGATTTAGAAGGATGGGGCTTTTCTGTTCTCCAATTGAGGTATTGTAAACATGTGGATTTATTCATGTAGTGATGGGACCATAGGGAAATGATAAACCATGGGAACGTATGGGAGGGTATTTCAGTCGGAAAAATGAGTGACATCCCAAGGGTGAGAAACTATTGGATTCAAGATGCATTCCTCCCCCTCTTATGTGCATTTGATTATAGTAAATACCATTGTCTCCTAAACAATGGAGGGCCTATGCAGAGATCTCTCGAGTTACTTTATTAGTATTTTTGTTTTATTACATTAAAATAAATATATTTTTGTTATATATACATTATATTTATGAAATATAAAATAAATGTATATAGAATATATGTAACAAAAATATAACATTATGTAATGTAAATAAAATGAAAATATAATGTTATATAATATGAATATAACATTAATATAATGTTCTCTAATATAAATATAATGATATATTTATGTAAAATTTATAGTATATATATGTTATAAAATGTTATATTTTTTTAAAAATTTATGATATATAACATTAAATTATACTTCAATAATATTTATGTAATTTTTTTATTGTAGTAACATTATAGTGTTTTATTTAAATATATTTTGAAAAGGACAATCAATATAAGTAATCATTATCTAAGAGGGGGTGAATAACTGAAAAAAAAAATTATTTTTATTTTTTAGTAACAACCTTTAACACCTATTAATGTGATTAAAAATAATCTCATTGCACACACAAAATCACAAAAATATGTGTCAAAACTTATTTTTACAAGGTCCACTGCTCAAATAGAGCAGCAGTTATACCTTTCCATGATCTATCAAAACCCATGATCCCTTAATCTACTATAATAATAATTTTGGATAAAAATAGATGGGTTTATCCTATATCTATTGATACACAAAAAAATAACACCCTACTTGTTTAAATTGATCCTACAAAAACAAATATATCAAAAAAATCATTAATAACAAGAGTATATTCAACCGATTTAGAATTATACCATGATTCTATTCTGGTTATTCTTCATCCTCAACATCATATACCCGCACAACACCAACTAATCTTTAATTGGAACATATCTTATTTTATCAGTCTTTTTAGATATCTCTATTCAATCATATCTTACACTGTGAGAGTATTTTCATAAATGTAAAATTTCAATTTCAAATACTATTTTGAACTACTTACTTCATTTATTTCCTTTTGAAATTCCCTTACTTCTTTTAGATCTATTATATCATTCAAATCCTTGTATTAACCATGGAAAGACATAAACGATCAAAAGGGAGTATCCCTCGTGACATAAAATGATTTCTTTAATAAAATCCTCTTAAAATATAGAACTCTTCACTAACCATTGACATAGAACCTTCACCCCAACTTGTTGTATATCATTTCATTTAAACATATCAGACATGATAATTAATTTCATTTAAAATATATTCTTCCAAAACATACTATCCCACTCTATTTTATAATTTTTTTATCATATCATTTATTATTACATTGTTTGTGATTTTCCATTTCATGAATCATTAAATAACCAATTCGTTCCACTTCTTTTGGAACTAGCCTCCAAGATATTTCAGGGACTTCCCAATAATTATAAAATTTGTAAAATTAAGCATTGTCTCCACCATATTTATTTCTATACAATCACAAAATTTTCTAAATATATTCTACTCAGAACCACATGGGAAACATATTTTCCATAGTTTTTATAGGAATATCTATTTCTGAAAATTAATCTTTTCAATTGAAACAGATTTGAAACCCCATTTATAAATATGATATACCTATTTCAAGACAATATCATATTGTTTTGTACTTCTCAACATATTATAATATTCTTTATCATAGTAAATCTCATAAAAACAGTCAGTTTATGAGAATCTAATTCATTTAAATTCCCAGACTAGTGGAACACCTATTTGTAGTGGACCACAGAAAAGTGTGGCCACCATTACTTTAGAAATGACTACTAAACATAAGAATTATTATCCAAGTAATTTTGAGAGCTCATAATCCATGGAATGTAATTTACATAAAAATAAACACCATGAATCACTTGAGTTTGGAAAGGATTTATGAGTATAAAAAAAAACAAGAACCGTGTATACTTATTCCCTAAATCGACTTGCCCAGTAACTTACTTGATATAAATACTCTATGTATTTCAAAACTCATCTTAAGGTAAAAAAAATTGTTGATCATAATATATTATTCATTTATACTCTCAAAAATCACTCACATTGTGTTTTGTTACAACAATTAAAAATAAATCAATATATAAATTCAATAATTTTTACAACAAATGTTTTTTCAATAATCCAATGATAACATGAGAAATCTCAATGACGGAAATAAAATGATTGATAAATAATATGATTTTTTCCATTAACATGACTTAAATCGATAACATCATAGAACACTATCCTATAAAATCTAATTTCTTAAAAATAAATATAATTCCAATGGATGAAATCATTATTCATTTTATTTTTTTTATGAAAACAGACCATATAGATTCTGATGGAAAATGTTATAACCATTCAGAACACACACATCGTTATTTATTTAATAGAATACCCATTTTAAAAAATCCCTCTAAATAAAAGTTATTATTAAATAAGATATCTTTTTTCTATTAGGTTAAACACATTTCTTTGTATTCTATAATGATATTATTTTCTATCGCTTATTAATGCAGTCCCATTTGTATACTATATAAACACATAAAAGGATAATCATAAGAGGATTATATTTTATTTATCCCAAATTGATAAAAAAATATCGAAATAATATATGATATAGTGTATGTAATACATTTCCATAACCTAGATAGTAAGGATATTGAACTACAATAAGCAATTTGAAATTCTGAATTTCATTATTTTGGCATAGATTAGTAAAAGAATTTACTATTTTTCCGTTGTTGGAAAAAATTAAAGATTTAATATATATTTTTCAATATAATACCTAATAAAGTGATATTTTATAACAATATGATTTTATCATTAATATTGATCCATATTTCACGATAAACTGATGGATAGTTGATTATTACAGTCATTTAGTAGTTGTAAATTCACATCAACCTTGATATCCTTCAATTGAGTTTTCATCAACATAAATTAGGTTTTTTCATGATTTTTACTGATCAATTATTCTTCAGTAGTAGATAGGTTCATTAAATATTTTTATTAGGTTCCCTTAAACACACCTTTTTCACAATATGAACAATCATCAAGATATTGATCTTCTATCACCATTGTTATTGGACTAATTTTTGTCATTATATCTAAAAATATTTATTCAACCATTGTATTCATATTTCAGATCATAATACATTAAGCTTTAACATAACATATTATTATCTTTTGAGTAACAAATGAGATTATTTAATGTCACTTTGATAAATAAAACATTATGTAATAAAATAAAATACATTGAGTCTTGATGTTATTGGTTAACAAAATCTCCCAATTATATTCCAAAATCGACTTGACTAATAGTTATATACTTTTTCATCATTTGAAGTTAGGAATATTATTATTATTTGAGTAAATATCATCTTTTATTCCACCATTCCAAAATTTTCAAATTTTATTAATCATATTATTATAGAGAAATAAATATATTTTCTTCCTCATAAGAAATTTTTTTAGAACAAAACCCAACATTTCTATAAGCAATCACATAACAAGTATCATTTTGGTCTAGTATTAATTCTCCTTCCGGGCACATTATCTATTTCAAACATATACAATATCATAATTAAGGATAATAATAACATGTGATATCACATTGTCTTTTTTTAGGGTGATTGGTTTCTCCACCCCTCCTTTCATCAACATTAATGCCTCCAACCATGAATATATAATAAATTACCAAATTATTGTGGATTAATTTAAGTTATATAGTGCCTTTTATATATTTAAAACATAGATTAAATTTTCTCTATGAAAAAATTATTTGAATTTTTCAATGAACACTTCTTCATTTAGTTCAGCATTTTTTATGGTTGACCTGATATACATCTAAAAACTCATATCTCACTTTTATGTTATAGTAGAAAGAAATATTCTATTGTACTTAAGCCTAGAAAATTGTGTTAATCAGTAATCAAAATAAATTCAATAATACAATGAATTGACTTTTCATTCGATTTTTCCCTTCTTACTCATCAAATATTTTTCTCACTCGTCTTATTATAGAACACTCAGATTGTTCCAATGAAAATTAATACTGTTAGATTGTGTAAAAAATCTATAGTTAAGTTCTTCAAAATCTACTACAAATCCTCATTAATAGAATTAATCCACTATTAATCCACAAAATCATCTTTCCAATAACTTGGTTTAACATGATAAATAAAATAGTTCTGTGTTTTTTTCATTAATGTTTTCTTACACTGAATAGGTTTTCCTTTATATCCAAAATCATTTTATATATTTTTCATCATACTATGCCTTTTTTTGTAATTTTTTTACATAACATGAAATGGATGAATCATCTTCATAAATATATATTTATAATAGAATGAAACAATATTCATAATCATCATATTTCTTCTAAATAAAATGATCTTTATTATCTTCACTTTTGGAACGTTATTCTTCAGACATACTTTCATTATTTTAGTGCTCTAACACATTATCATTTGTAGTATCCACAATATTTCCTATCCATTTTAATTTACAAAACACATCCTATTCCATTTAATAGTTAAATTAAGAATATACCATTAATTATTATTTTCTCCAAATTTACAAGATTTTCACCTTTTAATTTGATAATATTGGGTCTAGCAAACACCTTTTAGTATTTCATGCAACACCACTAATTATAGTTAATCGAATATTTTGAAAATAATTAATTTTTAAAAAAATGAAATTCTTTTTAATATGAATTGTATTAATAATTCCATGTCTCTTAAATATTAATATGTTTCATTCCCATCAATATTTTACGAGATATGTCCACAAAACTCCAATTATTATAATCAGCGATAAAAAAAATTTATGGTATATATATTTTAATGAAACCATTGTGAATTTAAATGTTCTTAAGATATGCTTCCCATTTTCCACTACTATATTTAGTACCATTTTCATTTTAAATCATCTTCATGTAGAAACCAATCTCTTTATCAACAATACATTTAAAATTATTGAACATTTAAAAGGCCTAAAACATATTTTCATGAAAACTTTTATTTTTATATGACTAAATTAATATATTAAATATATATAAAATATCTCTCAATTTTATTCATTATTCATCATGGGCCCACAAAAATATGAATATATGAGCTATAGTGGGTATGATTTTTGAATCATTGTTTTCTTATAAAATAAATCACAATTGTACCCTTTTAAAATATTTATCGCATCCCAAATAATTATCTCTTAAAAAATCACATTAAAAAAATATCTCTTGGGTAATATTTAACATGTTCATTTTTAGAAGATAACCAATCCTTCAATGACACAATTTATTTTCCTCCATTAAGAATAATAACAATGAAATTTCATTATCACTTACCCTAAAACACATTTTCATGTGTTTTATGTCCTATAATAAATAAATAATAATAATCTTTCAACCACATTATTTAGAACCCATATTTCAAAAATACAACTTAATTTATTTATTAAAAATCTAATATGCACTTAATAAATTTGTTTTCACCCAATTAACATGTATCCTTTCCTTGGATTCAAACATTACATTTCAAATTATTTTTGATCCAAATTCATTTATTTGATATGAAAAGAGATTTCCAAATGAAATGAGAAATTATTATACTTCTCAATAACCTTTAAGAGCCATAAATATCCTATCATGTGTGATTAAAATCAACTACTAAGAATTTATTTACAATATTTTTTCATTCTTTAAGTAAAACGTCGACTACCAATACATTCTCTTTACCATTTTCATTTTCACTTAATTATTTTATGTATTACAATTCATACATAGTTTGGAATTAATAATAGTAATAAATTATTTTCTAATGTGACAAGTCTATTCACATCATTCATAAACCACTCCTAATGATTTGAAATTTTTCTCATCCTTATGATTATAAAATTCATATTTCGTCAAAATTAGTTTTTTTTGAATGTTCAAACTACACATGAAAATGTTTCTCTAAAAATATTTAGAATTTATATATATATTATTAATTAGGAAACAAATATCATATACAACATCCAGAAACCATAATAATTCCAACAGTTTCCATAAAATACATATTTTCATTAAAATAATTTATAGATATTTAAAAATTCCCTTCATCTATAATTTAATAATCAATTCATAATTAATTTTTGAAGATTTTTAGGGTAAAATATATAATTTAACATTTTCTCCATTATTTATCATTAAATTTTATAGGCCACCATATAAAAATGTTTTTAATGTAGTATTAATTTTCCCAGAGTTTCTATATTTATGAGAATCATTTTTCTATAAAAAATAACTTTTTACCTCATGATTGTAAATTTATCTTTTCACTAACTCATAGAATATTTTATTCAATCATAAAATGAACATTTATTTAAATTAAAATTAATCATCACTATTTTAAAAATTAACACTTTCTACAATTTTCTCTTTTGATCTTTCTTTAATTTCCTACCAAAAATATTTGAACATAAATTTGAATTAGGTAAATAAATATTTATACACCCTTACATTATGTTGAATAATATTAAGCTAAATATGAAGGGGTTTGTGGCCTAAAAACAACTAATTTTTACTTTATTCATTAATAAATACCATATCACATCTTGATTGTTCTTCTGCGTAAAAATTCATTTGATAATGTCTTAAGAATATTTGTTGTAAAAAACGTCACAGCGGATCCCTACTATGATGAGAACATAGAAGGGCTATAACACAATTATTTAATATATGTTCTATGTCCAGATGATATTATTTTAGGGATGCAAACAATACATTCCATTATGGGTGAGAACTCATAAAACATAAAGGCACCATCTCATGGTGTGCACCCTTGGTAATATCCAAGAGGATATTATGAGAATGATAACCACCAGTAGGAAATCCACATTTCATTGTGTCATTAGATGTTCCTATCTAGGGACACGTGTATTGGTCCATGGAAATTATTATTATTAATGTGTATTAAAACTCATGCGCTTAGATGTATTGATGAAAGCTGTGATGCCGCACTTGTCACAATGAAGTAGGATATGTTGGGTTGTCATGAGTTATACACCATGAAATAGATTATGATAGAAAGGATTTGTTCCTTCTATTCCATAATAGAAGTATATATCTCAGCCCCTTTAAGGGAATTTATATAGCCTAAATAAATCTATGGTCACGGTGAGGGATGGGAATGCTCAATTATAAGAAATCAATGAATGAATAATCGAGAACATTGATTGATGGCACCAGCATGAAACCCACTTGATTCAATAAATCTAGTCAAAGGGATTACATTACATAGTATGTGTTCGTATAAGTTGACACATCATTACGGCATTAACATATTTATCTATGGGTGCCTTGCTGTATTTCTAGATTCTATCCTTGGAATTTTGGCAGACTCCACTAATTCCATTAAGAAAGTGGCCTAGAGGGAAACACACTAAGTGTGTCCTAGTATCTCAATTAAATATTAATATAACAATTTGAATAAAGATTATACCCTATTGTGGATTAATAATTATTAAAGGATGTCGAATCGCATATATTTTGACACTAGTTATTCAAGATAATATATTTTTTGTGAAATAATATATTTATTATTGAGTAATGTAATGAAATTTATTTTTGAAACAATTAGCCATTATTAAAGGTCTAATACATGTCGTGCTGGAAATAATGAAAACTCTAAAAACATAAGTGCACGCTTTGTATATTAAATCTACATGCCATGTTTTTTTGCGAGGAATTTATAGGAAATAATATTATTTTTTAATTAAATAATTTTAGGAGTAATTCATTGGGAACAAATAAATTAATAATAATTGACAACTGTAATTATTAGACATGGGGTATTACTAAGAATTAAATGAAATGAATAAATGATTTCGAGTAATTAATTCATTTTATTGTTCTATGTAATTAATATCCCAATTATATATTTCTCATTAGCATAGAAATTTTTTTGGGTGTTGTGCACAATAGATTTGAAAAATATCTCAAGCCAAGATAAAATTATTTTTTCACCAAAAACACTCTCATGCTACAAGAGAGAGATCCACCTCCACTGGATCACGGTGATCGAAGGCAGACATCACAAGTGAAGGCTCTTCCGCGCTAGCACATAGAGATCCCTTCGGTGACATCCCGATATACGTAGAGCATCAGTGGATTATTGATAGAGGAATCCTACACATTTATTCTACAACGCAATGATGGATCACATCAGATTGTGGCTGGAAACATCAACGAAGAGAGAATTATAACAAGTTAATAATTATATTTTAATTCAATTAATTATAACCAACATATGATGATCCTAACTATGGTTTTTGGACACTCTTTATTTTATTTCGTTCTTCAATCTATTCCAGTGATCTTGTGTTTTATTATAATGGTAGATCACAGATTGATTTTTGTTAATAGAAAAATTAATGTTGGGTACACCAAAAAATAGGCTTTCGTTCCACCTGAAACCTACAAGTGGTATTAGAGCGGTCATATCATTGATTATAATTATTTAATTTTTTGTTGGTGATTTACACATTTAATAATTTAGGTATTTCAATTCACGTTAATCATTCTGAAAACTTGAATCTTGAGATCTGTTCCTCCGCTCTCATTTACCATTCTACTTATAGAAACGACATGTTCTTTTTAATTTTGATTGAAATAAAACTAGGGATCTCATCTGAAGGTTCCAAACATTCCTACCCATACAATACCATAATACAAGTCATGTATTCAGCAGTACACGGTGTGTAGTCTAGGGTAAATACATTGGACTGGTCTGCCAAATCAGACTGTGTTTTGGAGTATTTGTATTTTTTAAATGACCTCATGTGTTGACCCGGAATTGGTGGAACACGTTTTACAAAATACACATTGTGTGTTCCACTGACCTAAACGTACAGTCCCATCGGGTTAGGGTTTGACTGTGTACCCCATACACGGCTTGGCTGGCTGGAAACCATATGACGCAGATACTACATGGCGTGTGTCTCACTTAACACGCCATGTACTCTAAAGATTTCTGAAATACATCTACACTCCATGTTCCTGAGTGTCTACTTTGGATGGATGGTGAACAAAAGTACAGGCCATGTAGTTAGAACTACAATCCACGTGCTCATCCAAAATACACAGATTATTAAAATTTATTATTATATTATGCAAACCCTTGAGACGTGTACCATAGTGTATGCATAAATGTGAGGCACAACACCTGATAGGTTATTTATATATACGTGTTTAATTTAACATCTATGTAATGTTCATTTATAATTATTTGGTAGTCATGAATGGAAATTCCCCAGGCTACCTCCAAGGTACTAGATATGTACAAAGATAATTTTAAATGCATTTTTTGATTAAAATTATGATGGATGAGAATCTCATAGAAATTCATAAAAAGGGTTTAAGATAAAAAGGATTGATTAATTAAATATAATTAATTAATTTGAGCATGATTTACCATAAAAATAAATATATAAAATTAAATGAAAGTTTTATTATTATGTAAATATAATTTCATATATGGATGATAATGAGCTAGACCATGACCTTTGTATGTGAATGGTTTTTTAATTTAGTTATTTAAATTAATTTTTTTGGCCTACGAGCCATCTCATCATTAATATGTAGGGAATACATGGCCATGGTTTTATTTATTTAAAACCATATTTTACACCTCACCTGAATGTCAGAGAAAAGAATATGCAATGTATGGAGATCCCAAGCTAGTGGATACAGTTCATGTTAGGAGACAAGGTGAATCCAATCCAAGGAGATACAAAGGCGGACATGTGGAAAGCTGAAAAAACAAACCTAAAAGGATTGAGGTGTTAATCCCCTCGGTCATGGGTTTGTTTTTTGAAACTCTTGTTAAACTAACCAATAGAACAAGCTAATGATCATACTATTTACATTATTTTTGGCAGTTGGATTGTTTATTTATAGTCGGTTTGTTGTCATGGTCACACTATTAATTAATTAAACAAGCATTCAATATTGAACTAAAATAAATCCGGCTTATGCGTAAATATTATCTTTGGAATGTTTAATCACATATGTATATCCCACTAATTATTAAAAATCATGTAATCAAAGATAATAATGTGGAAATTTATGTATAAGGATATAATCCCTCAGTGAAATATTAAGTCAGAATAATGCTCCATAATCTTCTTTAGAATCTAACCATAGTTCAAATTGCTTGCCCAACCCTAGTTGGGGTGCATTCAGTTTTTGGGGATTTCTAATTCATGGTTTTTGGTTGAGTTGACTTGGTTCACATCAAGGGTTTAATACCACAACATGAATTTGTGTGAACAAGTGGCAAAGGTTGAGGAAATCCAAAATAAATGGAATTTAGGATTTCGGAGTCCACTCAGCAGATCAAGGAGCTTCAAGTTAATAATGTTGGAATTTGGAATGCCAACCTAAAAGCCTTCAAGTTTCATGACCAACCCTAGTTGGGGTAATGCAAAGGGAAATACAAATCATTTCCATTATAATATTCAGGAAATAGAATATTATGACGTCAATGGTAAGGGACATTGGATTTTGATAAAAGAGTTGGAGACTGATAAGTATTGATTTATTTATTTGTCTTAGTTTTATCCTAATAATGTACTAAACCTTTTCTCATTTTAATTTGTAGAAACTAAATAAAAATTGACTTCAAACATATCATTTAAAACCATACTCGAGAAGGAAAAACATCTCACCAGCACAATTTTTTAGGAATGGGAGAGGCATTTACCTGTCATCCTAGGCCACGAGAAGAAATTGTACATGTTGGAAGATCAGATTACCGTTGTTCCTGGAAAAGGGGCTACTGGTGAGGAACTATCTCTCTATTTAAAACATATAGATGATTCCACAGATGTTTAATGTATCATGCTATTTTCCATGTCTAATGAGCACCTAAAACAACATGAAAACATGGACGTGTATAGCATGATGTCTCAATTAAAGTATCACTATAAATAGAAGGCGAGACAAGACAGATATGAGATCCCCAATGATTTGTTTACAACTACTCTTGGATATTCTTCGCTAGATGGGCCTCATGTAGTCATGCTTATTATCTACATTGAACACCTAGACATCATAGGGGTTATGTTCTTAGACGGGTTGTGTAAATATCTCATCCTATCATCACTTATAAGACCATACCGATCTTTATTGTCAACAACAACATGAGTAATAATGAGAAGAATCTATCTAAACGTCTGACCTTAATTCACTAGGTAGATAAGGACATGGGGAATGACAAAGTCATTCTTTATGTCTAATAAGAAAATGAAGGACAAGGAAAAGGGGACAAGGACTTATAAATTGTATGAAGCACCCAATCATCATCCCTCCATAAAGGGGATGATCCATAGGCAGGGAAAGGAATGAGAGGAGGTATGTTTTTCATGTGGCATGCAAGGCCACTGGAAGAGTAAAAGCACCCAGAATCAGGGGGACGCAAAAGGTGAATTCATTATCAAGTGTAATCATTCCATTTATATTCATTGGGAATTAAATACTTCTTGTGGGGCTCACATCTATATTCAAATGTAAGAACCAGTTAGATTTAGAATGATTTCTAGAAGTGAGGTGGATCTTTGTGCTGCCAATGGCGGGAGGCTGGCTGCATTGGCCATTGGTGATTACAACCTCTCATTTCCAACTGGGATGATTTTTGTTTTACAAAACTGTTATTTTGTTTCTATTGTTACCATAAAAATAATTTCTATATCTAATTTGGATATGGATGGATTTATTTTCATGTTTGTAAATAAGGGTTTCTTATTTTATAAGAACAACATATGTTATGGCATGGTGCATTTTAAACAATTGTTTGCATGTATTAAATTATGAAAACCAAGTGTTGGAAATAAATAACGAAACAAAATCACATGACTCATACATCACCAAGTTGTGGAATCACCGTCTCGGTCATGTAAACAAGAAGAACTTGAAAAAAATCTTCCAAGATGTCTATTTAGACTCTAATGAGGTAAAGCCACATGATATATGTCAAGGTTGTTTACAACGTAAAATGACCAAGCTGCCTTTCGGTGGAGAGGGTGAAAGGGCCACAGAGCTTCGAGGATTGCTGGACATGGATGTGTGTGGACCATTTATAGTATAATCTAGTAGTTTATATTCTTACTTCATTACATTTACTGATTATTTGAGTATATATGGCTATGTCTATTTAATGAAGTATAAGTCAGAGTCCATTGATAAATTGTTGGAATTCAAGAATGAAGTTGATATTCATCATGGTTAGAAGATAATGAAATGTTGATTTGATTTAGGAGGATAATATCTGAACCAAGAATTCATCGATGTTCTAAAAGAGTTTGTGATTTTATATCAAAAAACTACTCCTTATACACCTCAGTGGAATGGTATTGGTGAAAAGAGTAACCACACATTGTTGGACTTGGTGTGTTCAATGATGAGTCATGCAGATATTCCATTATCCTTATGGGGATATTCATTACAAATATTAGCATACACATTAAACTAAGTAACAACTAAGGAGTTAAATGGAATTACCTCCATGTTATGGAATGGAATGAAACCCATTTTTTTGCACACACGTGTATGGGGATGTGAGGCATTTTTTAAGGACTTCACAGGGAACAAACTAGAACCAGAGGACAAAAGGTGTATATTTATAGGATTTACAAAGGAAACGAAAGGATATTACCTATATAACACTTTAGATAAGAATGTGATTTTCACCAAACAATCCATCATTCATGAGTGGGAGAACATACTCAAATAAGGATAGTGAGATCAATACTAAATTCGATGAAGTTGATGCTCAAGATACACAAGAGTTGGTACATAAATAGGTTCCACATGACCCTATAGAAGAGGTTCCAGAAACACATGTATTGTGTAGGATCTCGATAGAGGCAAGGGAACTTGAGTGATTTGGTTTCCTAGTAACTAAGGATGGTTAATCATTATTGTTGGACAAAGATGAACCTCTCTCATAAAAGGAAGAAGTCGAATGAATAGAATCTGCATGATGGATAGAAGCTATGAATTTTGAGATGGATTCCATATATCAGAACCATGTTTGGGTTTTGGCCAATGAGCCAATTGATGTTAATATTTTTGGATGCAAAGGGTATTTAAGAGAAAGTTGGACATGGATGGTCAAGTTAGCACCTATAAATAAAGGATAGTGGATAAAGGATTCAGATAGTGAGAATGAATTGACTATAATGAAAACTTATCGAATGTTTCCTTGTTTAAATCAATAAGAATCATACGTGCCATAGTATCTTACCATGAATATGAGATTTATCAGATGGATGTAAAAATAATGTCCTATAATGGGAACATTCAGGTATATTTCTATATGACACAACCAGAAGGGTGTGTGACACTAGTTGAAGACAAATAGGTTTTCAAGCTGCAAAAATTCATTTATGGATTAAAACATGAATCCAGGTTAGGGGAAATTCGATTTGATGAAGCTATAAAAAAAATGTGGTTTCATTTATAACGAATTTGATCCATGTGTTTATAAGTGGTTTAATAGGAAAGTGGTCAATATCATAGTAGTATATGTTGATGAAATATTTCTTATTGGAAATGATGTGAATGTCTAACAGTTGGTTTGGGACTAGTTGAACAAGTGTTTCTCCATGAAGGACTTGGGTGTAGAGGCCTATATTTTAGGGATCAAGATCATTCATGATATATCCAAGAGGCTACTAGTACTATGTCAAGGTACATACATTGAAAAGATACTAAAGAGATTTAGTATGGAACAATCCATGAAGGGATTGGTTTCAGTGTCACATGGCCTAAATCATTCTAATAAAATGTTTCCTCATATACAATAGGAGAATGATAGGATGAGTAACATCCCATACAATTCGTCTAGAGGATATATCATGTATTCAATGTAATATATTCGGCATGATGTCTCCAATTCACTAATCATGGTAGAAAGATATCAGGTAGACCTAGGAGAATAGAATTGGACCGATGTTAAGACTATCCTTATGTATCTCATAATAACTAATGATATGTTCCTTGTTTATGGAGGATTAAAAGAGGTTGTCATTAGAGGGTGCGCTAATGATGGTTTTTAGACAGATCAAAACGATCTGAAGTCACAATTTGGATATGTTT
Organism: Viscum album; assembly: GCA_963277665.1. Taxonomy (NCBI): domain Eukaryota; kingdom Viridiplantae; phylum Streptophyta; class Magnoliopsida; order Santalales; family Viscaceae; genus Viscum; species Viscum album. The sequence goes on from OY728133.1 coordinate 1,493,823,288, forward strand.
TCTATATCAATGGAGGTGTTGTGAGGTTGAAAATTTCAAAGCATCCAGTTGTCGCCGATTCTATTGTGGATTCTGAATATATAGCGCCTTTTTATGCATCTATGTAATCCATCTAGATTTATAACTTTGTCCAAGACATTGATGTGGTGCCTAGCAGTAATGATACAATCACATTATACATTGATAATAGTGCATTGGTTTCTCTTGAAAATGATCAAAGGTCACATTAATAGACAAAGCACATAATCCGTAATTATAACATCTTGAGGGATTGCTATTGACTGGGTTATGTTGCAGTGATCTGACTGTCCAAGGAAGAGAATGTGGCAGACCCGAGGACTAAAGTCATATCTTAGTAGAAATAAGAATATCATGTGAGAGCTGTCAAGTTAAAGGGTTTTAGCAGCTGTCTCCTGTCCAAGTGGGAATCTCTTGGAGTTTGTGGCCAAGAACCGACTACATTGTACTTTATTCATTAATAAATACCTTATCACATCTTGATTGTTCATTTTCATGAAAATCCATGTGAAAATGTCCAAAAGATAGTTGTTGCACTAAAAGGTCATAACAGATCCCTACTACGATGAAAAATCAAAAGTTCTATAACATTGTTCCTGAATATCTGTTCTATGGCCTGATGATGTTATTTTAGGGACACAAATAATACTGGATATTAGGGGTGATGACTCATAAAACATTGAGGCACCTTATCATGGTGTGCACCCTTGGAAATATCTAGGATGATATTATGAGAACGAGACCAGCCAATAGGGAATCCACATTTCATAGTGCCAAAGGATATTCCTATCTGCGGACATTTTTATTGGTCCTTAGACATTAAGAATATTATTAATGGGTATTACAACTCTATATCTTAAATGTTTTGAAGAAAACTGTTACAAAACATTTTTTTCAGTGAGGTAGGATATGTTGGGTGCATCACATGTAATATTGCGTTAATAGATAATGTGGGAAAGGATTTATCTCATCTATTATATATTGGGAGTATATATCTCAGGACCTTTGATGGAATTGACATAGCCTAAATAAATCCATGGACATGGTGAGGAATGGAAAATATCAATTATAGGAAGTCAAAGAATGAATAATCAATCACATGGGTTGATGTCTCCAGCAAGCAACCTTCTTGATTCGAGATATTGAGAAATAGAGATTACATTACACGGTAAGTGTTTATAAGAGGTTACATGTCATTGAGACATTAAATTATTTCTCTATGCATGCCTTGGCGTGTTTCTAGACTCTATCTTTGGACATAAGGTAGTATCTGCCTAATACCATTGAGAAAGCGACCTAGAGGTACACACACTACGTATGTCCATGTATCTCAGTTAAATATTAATTTACCATGTTTAATAAAGATTATTCCCGATTGTTGTATATGAATTCTACAAAGATACAATGTCGCAATTATTTCTTCACTAGTTATTTGAGAGAATATATTGTGGGCGAAATAATATATTCATTAGTGAGTAATGTAGTGATATTTATTTGAGAAATAAATATACATTATTCAAAGTCTAATAAATTTGGTGGATGGAATAAAAAAATAGAAAACAAAAGTACACACGGTGTATATTAAATATACACGCCAGGTATTTTTTCTAGGAATTTATGAGAAAAAATATTATTTATTTAATTAAATAATATTAGGTGAAATTCATCGGGTGCAAGTCAAGCAATAAAAATAATCAACTGTTATTATTAGAAATGGTGTATTACGAAAATTAATGGAAATGAATAAATGTTTTCGGGTAATTAATTCATTTTATTATTCATTGTAATTTAAATCTCAATTAAATTTTTCTCACTAGCCTAGAAATTTTTAGTGGTGTTTTGAACAATGGATTTTGAAATTCATTCAAGCCAAGAGAGAATTCTTTCCCCCCAAGAATGCTCTCAAGCTAAGAGAGAGAGATCCACCTCCACTAGATCAAGGCGATCGAAGGCATACATCACAAGTGAAGGCTCTTCCATGCTAGGTCCCAGAGATCCCTTCGGTGAAGTCTGGAGATATGTGGAGCACGTGTAGATCACTACTAGATGAATCCTACAATTTGATTCTACTTTGCAATGACAGATCACATCTGATCATGACTGGAAACATCAACAGAGATAGATAATTCCAAAAAGGTAATTACTGTATTTTATTTAAATTAATTATAACCAACATATTATGAACCTCTATATGGTTTCAGGACACTCATTATTTTATTTCATTCGTCATTCTATTCTAATGATACAGAATTTTATTATCATGATGGATCTCAGATTGATTGTTGTTAACGGTAAAATTAAAGTTGGGTACACCCACCAATGTGATTCCACTACGCTCGAAACCTACAACATATTATTTTTATTAACCTTAAATAAAATGTAATTTTGGAATATCCTTTCACTAATGAGATGATTCTTCAAATTATTAATCTCTTTTGTTAGTTTTGAATAATTTCCATCATGAATAGAATCATTTTATATTGAATAATTATTTTCTTCATTTAAAATTTTATCCCTTTTTCCAATTTTGAAATTTTTTATGAAATTATTTTAGTTCTTTATTTAACAGAAAATTAATTTCCCTTTCTTCATGAGTTTTTTTTCTTATTTCATTACTAGTGAACTATTCATCATTCACTTTTACAATCAAAATTATTTTAACATTATAGGATGTATCAGCTATATCTTCATATTTACTTCCAATATTATCCAAAAACTATTATTAAGAAGATTATATTATTGGTATTTGGGAGTTTCTTGACATTTGATTTTAATAAATAGGAACATGTAAAAAAATTATATTTCTTTTGTGAGGAACACCTTGGACCCTCATCCTCGTCTTCAAAATGTTATTCTCATTTCTCAACATAAAATTGCCGACAATTTTTTCAAAATATCCACATATTATACACTTCAATGGTAGTATTCCCAAAAACATTATTTTCCCATTATCAGACATCAAGAAATTATTGACATGATTTTATTGAAAATCAATTTAATAACTTACTTTTAATTAGAATATTATCCTTATAAAACTATATATCATCTACTGTTCCCTTGATTCAAAAAATAAAAGGAATTATTTCATTCAACCTTTAAAAAATTATTTCAGAATCAACCCATCCATATTTCATAGGAAAATATAATTTTATAAAGATAATCTAATGGAATTGTACGGATATCATGATCTTTAAGAATCAAGTCCTTTTCATCATACTTATAAATAAAAATATATTATATTTTTTCATCAACTGTAGAATAATACAGCTTAATAAAGATACATTTATGGTACTAAAAGATAACATAACTATATATAATAATATATCATTTGGTTCATAATCATGAATCAGGAGGTATTAATACTTTAATATCTGAAAATTTAGCTTGGTTATGTTTAGTTTTTCATTTCCTTTATATATATTTTTTAGGTTGTACCTAATGGGAATTTAAGTCTTTGTTCCTATTTGTTTTTTAATCTCATTTTATGGAAGTGATGAAAATATTCCATTCCAAGAATACCATAACTCAAAAATATTTTTTTATCAAATGATTACATAAAAGCAAGGTAATAACGAGGAACCAAACCATTTGTAGAAGCTTCTAAAACATCAAGATTAATTAGTAACAAGTTTAAGAACATATTATATTTCCATATATGATTTTTTAGAAAATATGAATATAACGTACTATTTATTCAATTGTTATTTCCATGAACATAATATAAATTAAAGGATTGTATCTTATAACATGGGAAAATACCTTTCACTTAAACAACAAAATGAGATGATTTTCATCAAAGGGATTTTACTCCCTCTAATAACTCCTGAAATTGACCCTCATGGTCAATTATAATTATCTAAGATGCGTTTGGAATATATTAATTAAATTAAATTTAAACATTATTTTTTAATAACACTAGACACATGTTAAATTTAATGAAAAAATCACTGAAAATTTTAAATAAATCAAAAATCCACCGTGAATAATATTTTTTTGAGATCAAAATAAAAAAATGATAGGATAATCCTTGTAATTGTTAAATAAAATCCTTGGTAAAAACTCCACTATAATCCTAATTTTTAATACAATGGTAATGGATTATCCTTGAACATTTATTATATAAGAATCATCTCTTGAATTCTATAATGTGTTCCCATATTAATAGAAATGTATAATCGTCTTTTTGTAAATAAGAAAGTCTTAAAACGTGTTACACAACCTAAAATTTAATGTTATCATTATTTTCATCTTTTCCCATATATACATTCCTGATAACAATTAACCTTATCTACACTCTTATAATATTCACTCCACATTTTGTGAATGATTCATGTTGATATAAATCTTATATAGTAAGATGATTTTATTTATGTTCACATATTTTTTTCATATTAAAAATAAAATTTCCAACTTCCATGATATTATTTTCAACATATTCCACTTCCATTAGAGCTTGTGAATCATTCAAGACCCCTTTCTAACTATTGATGTATTCTAAAACTTTAGAGATAGAGTATGAGTAACTATTGATCCTTAAAATGAACCATATAATCAAATCTACTAAAATTGTGAAACCCATAATTGAATAAGGCCTGAGAACATCCAGCCTTGTGTTTTGTACACCATTTCCGTTCAACTATCAAAACCAATATCTATCATATTTAAAAATTCCATGTTCTATGAAATTTTATCCCCTACCTATCATTTTTTATAGGAATCATTCTCAGACAACACAAAATGTTCTATAGCGTTAGATTCCTCAGTTTGATCGATTGTTAATTTGAAATCAATTTCACATCACTAGGATGTACCTAAATGAGAACCATCAGTGAACTATAGTTTCTTCACCTCCATTTTCATTTCACGAAAATTACTCAATTTTTTATATTTCTTATTCCCAACCCCATAATATCTATGTCTTCTTACACGATAGGTATGAACCTCATACTTTGTCACAAAGAAACATACATACAAAAATTCATTCAAATTTCATGTTTTAAAGTTGATTTACATATTTTATGACTATTCCATGTAATCCACTACACCATCAAATAATAAGTTCATCTTCCTCATACAATAGCTTTCTAAAATTCTAATTTCATAAGAATTCATGATTTTTCGCTTCTTAGACATTCTCCATCTTTTTATTTTTATTTAACATGGCTTAGATAGGATACTTATTCTTCGAAAACATATCCTAAACATAAAAATGTCCTTAAATATTACATTATTAACTGAAAAACATATAATTAACTTCACTATTGATGCTCATGATTGAGCATTACACACTTTTCATTGTAAGTAAAATTTTTGTTCATATATCCTTATGGATTAGTTGTATCATGTGACATATTCTTCATTATTGTAACATTAGTGTTTTGGATTTAATATTTCTCCTAGAGTAGATTCTGAAAACTATCATGAACTCAATCATATGGGAATTCTCACACCATATCTCTTGCTTTCAAGACCGTTAGATAAGATGTTATCTAATGGAGACCTCACACCTCATATGTAATCAAGTGATGAAATGAAGACCCCATTCATGACAATGTGAAGAATATTAGAAATATTCTATCATATCATTACATTATATAGACTATATGATGGGTCTTAGGTTCATGTAGAAAAAAAATAATTATTGTTTGATATTTCAAGTGGTACATTATAAGCCTATGACACAGATAAAATGAAAATCGCTATATATGGATTATGGGGTCATGAAAAGCATCCATTTGGACATGTGTTTCCATTAGTATATTCTATATATAGGCTATGATTGTGATTCATATTGTATGTGACCATAATCATGGATAGCAAACCCATTAATGAGACTGAATAATGAGAGGTAGAGGAGTTCAACACCTGCTATATTTGGTGCAAAAATGGCTTACATTCTGTGAATTAAGGCTGTGGAACGCCCACCTGTCCTAGGGCATGGATTAACAATGTTTGAATATCCATACATGGAAGTATTATAGAATAATTTATATAACATATAAAATTAATACTAAAAACCAATCATGTGTTGAATGTGTCATGTGAAATCACAGTCTCTCCCATATAAAATCCCTAAGAGGATGATACTACAAAGATTTTTATTTTTTGGTTTACCATATATTTGAGGAAATTCTATATATCATCAATGAAACTCCCTATATGTATCACAGAACTAAATAAATCTTCTATTAGGTTATTTGATCACACAAATCAAAATTCATGTCGCATGAAGAATTCTAGAAGTTTATGTGCCTCGAAGACAAATCATAATGCAGAATTTTTTTAGGCCAGAGGATTAGTACATTAGTGTGATAGTCGGTGAAGTGTATTTATCGTACATTCCACCATCATTGGATGTGATGATGAAATTTACTCCCTCATCCATTAATACAGGTAAATGAATAATTTTAGATGGATGCTTCAAATCCAGAAGGAATGATCTCATTTACCTTAAGAAAATGGAATGTGGTGTGCATGTATAACGGTTATGTGATGGGTAATATGTGAGAAATACAATGTATAATTATTCTCATGAAGTGTATTGAACCCAAAAAGTTCCTTCACATAAGAATTCATGTGAAAGGTTGAGGCACCACATCACATGTAGGCACACCATAACTTATCTTTCGAAGGGAAGTGTCACGAATAAGTTATCACATGGAGATATGATGCACTCTATTTATGTAATACATCATCCGAACATTATACCAAGAACATATCATTATCATGACTCATCATATAAGGATATTAAATTACCACATATCCGGTTAAGTGAATAATTACGGATTTCTACTCAAAATTAGTCTATGTTCATGTCCAAAAGAAGATGTTTGATGCCTTAAAAAATATGACAATGAATAACATTAAGGACTCAATGCACCATTTTGATCTGATCGAATTCCACACCACACACATTCAATATTCATGTGTGCATGAGAATCTCCATTCCATGATTGATACTACCATGTGATAAAAATAAATACTTCATGTATATGTGAGTAATATCACTATGATACTCCATCACTTTACCTTTTTAACTATATTTAATCAGGATTTATATGTCTTGTCACTCTCATGTGTGAAACGTCATCTGAAAAACACATTTTAGTGGCTCAGGTTATGAAAAAACTTTGATACATCTTTAAATACTTTCCAAGGACCATATTAAATGATTCCATGAAATGGAAACACCATTACTAATACTGTGGAATCATAAAACCATGAATATTTGATTCCTCAATATAAGGTAGAGTGACTATCCCTGATAATGTCAGAACTCCATCATTGATCATTCTGTTATCCACATGCAAGAAAATGAATTTTTCATGGTAATTTTCATGCACTATCACCGTATTCATTATTGTTCATGAGTTTCATCACAGAAAAAAAAGAGTGATTGTCATCGACAGAAATCATATTATTGTGTGAGATCTCGAAAATATTGTAAAAGAATGATAAAAAGATGAAGAATAGTGGATCCTCTTGTGGTCATAAAAATCTTGTGATGCACCCATGCATCTCCCGATACAACATAGAATCCCATGGAGACATTTCCACCTCACCACGTGAGATCCCCACAGGAATATCTTCCTCATCATGTGAAAGGACATGGACATATCAAGGAAGTAATTAACACCCCCATTGGATGAAAATATAAGCAGAAGGGGTTTTCCAGGAAAATTCACATGCATTGTGCTCTATAGGACCTCACAAAATGACTATGTCATAATTTCTTTGTCTCATAAAAACCCTCAAGAAATCCATAATTATCTCACAAATGATCCTGAAAAAGGTATCAATGATCTCATGAAGGCTATTCAACAGGAACCCTAGTCTCATGAAATTCCCCATACATGTTTTCCTACAAATATGAAAGCCCCATAGAATTTCCACCAGGCTAATCAAGACCCCATTAATTAGATATAATCCAATAAATAGAGTGTTTATGTGATGGTCTTGTGGTTGCTGTAATCATGCAACACCCCCATAATGACCTTCCCAAAGACATCACGAAAGGCATGACATCAATGTTATTTAACGAATCTATCCTAGGATTTTGTGATATGTGTCATGTAAATTGGAAAATAACACAGGTTGTTAGGACTACAAATCTTGAACCCCTGCATGAAAAATGAATGAAAAATTCCTTGGAACCTTTCACAGGTGCGCCCAAGCATCAGAGTTTATTACTCTAAGTGGATAACCCTACAACGGAAAATGTATTACACCATATAGGATAATATGAACAACTAGGTCAATGAGGAAGAATGAATACGTTATCACAAATAGATCATGGTATGAACTTCTAAAGGGACACGCATAAAAAAACCCCCCATATTTTCAAAATTAATTGATATTTAAAAGATTATAAAATTGAAAAAATCTAGGTCTTACACAGTATATGGTAGGGAAAAGACTAAAATATAGGATACTTTCATGAAGAATATATACGTTGATCCTGATTTTCTTCACATGAACCACCCAAACCATGGGTTAGTACTAGGACATGTCACCCTGATCATGTTACCATACATTGGTACACTATTGGATCATGAGAATTTCCATGGACATGTTAGAGCATGTAACAATGAACCCCCCAGCCCTAGGCATGCCACCCTTGTCTCATGAAACCCTCCTAATTTTCAATACATTCCTCTTAATTTCCACTAAACATGTTATCCAAAAAATTCTATCGAACCATTTAGTTTCATACATGTCTCATTGTAGAACTAGGGTTGGTCAATAATATCTTTTGATGTTCTCGAAACATGTCATTTGGATCTCCCAATAACACCATGACAAGCTTCATGGGTCATGCATCAACCTCTACATATGTCGCATTGACTCACATGATGCCCTGAGAACATGTCATCCAACATTCGTTATGACTCCATGGTAAGTTAGATGGATCATTTGATGCCCTCAATGCATGTTAGTAAGGATCATGTGATGGATTCTAGGATTAGCTGATGGGGTATCATGATGTCCTCTGGACATGTCATCATTGGTCATCTGAAATCATTCATACAATACATCAAGGTCATGTGATGTCCCTTCGACATGTCCAATTGGTTAGGCGAGTGTATTTGGACATTCTAGGAAGCCACCATCCGAAATTTCAAGCATAAAACCATGGTAGTTTAAGAAGTTAATCAATTCATTCCATATAGACAAGAATGGAATGCCGTACGAGAATCCCATGACATGATAACCACTTGTGGCTTCTATAAAGGGATACTTCCTTATGCAACCCCTGAACAAAAAAACTATGATAACTCTGATTCCGTCCATAATGATAATATATAAGACTTGTTATTAAGGATAGTGCTCGATTATAAACATTAAAAGGGAAGATACAACACATAGTCCCACATAGACATATAGGGAGATCGATTGGTTTCCATCTATTGTTTCTTACACCGAGTATAGTTCATGAGGATTAGAGACCTAAAATAATAATATCATTCATTCATACTTGGAAATCATAGTCTGTAGGCCTCGATCAGAGGAATAATATTCTATTCCCTCAATATAAGGTGATCCTATATGATTAATTCGCAATCCAATAAACAATGAGTACTCTTATTCTTGTAATAACCATGTTAAATAGAAAAACATCCAATGGACTAATATCAAATGCGAATCCAATTCATTTTATGTCCCCTCACGTCTCCAACATTTCATCCATTAGGACCCGATCATACTCATTGGCTGATCATCCTACCTCATCTAGTAGTATATTGATATGTCAATTGAACTGTGATTACTATTATTACAACTATAACCATTATACACAGGATGCCTTCATAGGTCCCTATATCTATAGTGAACATCCATAGGTATGTACCATTATATAAGTCCCCCATCTACATATATTAAGACTAATTACCTTTTATCCATTATTTCTCACAACATGAATTGATCATGTGGGCATGGGGAATTATAATGGTCATATAATTTGCATCATCAATATCCACCTACTTGGGAAACCACAGTTTGTAGGCCATAAAGATTTGCATGATATGATTACTCCATATAAAAGAACATATCATGGGTACAATCCCAATGGTGTGAAAAAACTATCAAAACTCTAATACAATCAATAATCAGGATATGCAGGATGTCTCCTCAATAGTAATGTAATAATTCCCAATTCATATATTCCGACACAGACATCATTTTCACAATACATTAAAATTAATAGGATTTTATGAACAATGTCGTTATTATTACAATTATAATTATGAAACATAGGATTCCTCAAAGTGGTTCAACCCCCTCATCAGAATATTACCCACCAACCTGCATGGATGAAAATTACAAAGTGACCATGTATGTCGCTTCAAAATATAAGTAGATAATAATTCTTAGGATGTGTATGAAGAAAAATAAATACAAATAGTTGGAATCTGTAATGACATCCCCTTATTCTGCACATGAAAGGGGATAACCTATGACCAATTTGTTAGGGTAATTACTATCATATAAAAATATGGAAGATATTCAAAAATATATCATAAATAAATAAGAGAATCTTAGGGTAGGAAAATATTCCCCCCAAATGGTCTCAATGAGTCTAACCAGTCATCCTCTCTTCTAATGACTGTTTTTAAGAGTTATTGGGTTTTAAACCCCAACTAACCACCTACATTATGATAAAATTTCAATATCTGTTATATATGTGGGATCCATTAATGGTTTCTATTAAGGACAATAATGTAGACCAAATATCAATTACTATAGATGAAATTGAACCCCTAAAAATAAACCATCGTTAAAACCTGATTTCACCCCCGTAATTTTCATCTCTATTCAAGAATGAATTGTGAAACTTTTGTGAATAATTATATCTCATTTGCAACATAATAATGATATACTTTCTGATCCTCGTCAAACTATTTTTTTCTCCTAATAAATTTTATCTATAACATCTTTCCTATCGAAAAATGTTAAAACTTATATGAAAATATCAAATAATAGATTGATCTATTAATCATGCATTAGGACATTTTTAGTTTCATATTATACACAATAAAAAGTAATGAACCTCACATAAAACCCTGAAATAGAAGGATGGTAATTTTTCAATGTGTTGGGACACATTTTTCACATATCAATAAAAGATTATTAGCCTAAAAAATCATTCAACTAATCCTATATAATGGTGCTCCTATGAAATAATACAATCATCTCTTTGAAAATTACACCTGAGCAGAATTTACAGTTCAAGAATAAGAGAACACTTTTGTTAACAATGCATATATGATTGAGCACGCATCATTCCAATGACTTTGAAATAATTAGTGAGCATGTTTTATCTTTAATGCATGGCTGAAAATACTGCTCTCTTCAACAATATCTCAATATGAGAAAAATATTCATCCACTGATCATTCCAAAAAACCATTTCTGTATGGAACCCCTACAGGTTGTAAAATGATATCATGTTCTTAATAACTTCAAAATTATGTTCCAAACACAATGGTCAAGTAATGCCATTAATATTTTGCAACAAAGACCCTCAATAATTCCCATGAGTGTCCCGATGTACTGAAACTGATGATTCTTCATCATTGAAGTAAACATACAACTAATACAGTGGACCTCATTTAACCATAATACAAATTTGGGAGGTCTTCCTTGAAACACAATTATCAACACCATTAGGATATGATGAAGGTTGACCGAGGAGTCAAATACGGCTCCCCTTACATTAAATAATTGTAGTTGAGGGATCCTTTCAACATTAATCTCCAACAACATCCCACTAGTACCCATCAGTCTCCTGTTAAGGGTAACACTAAATGCACTTCCACCTCTTATACCCATGCATTGGAAACAAGGAAGAATCATCAAGCAACGAAGGCTCTTGGTACCCACGAGCGAGTTCATATCCCCAGTACAATTGATGACGCCTTCCAGTATAATATTGAAGTGACCACTGAGAATACTCATATCCCTACTCACATGGAATACAGTTTCATCCATATTCTTAGAGGAGGAATGGGGTAGGTGCATATCCATACCCTCGTACATTATCTCCATTGGCATATTCTAGTGGAACAATGAAGATAGAAGTTGGATAATATCACCACTTCAATTTAAGATATATCCCCTTATATATTGGAGATGGAAAATGTGAAGGCATATATCCGTGCACACAGTTTTCTAGAATTTCCATACATCTTAGAAATAACTGAATAACAGGGAAGTGGGTCTCACAATGTGAGTGTGGAACATGCATTTGTATAAGAGAACATTCCTATAAAAAAAGTCAAACAGCATCTTCCAATAGCCCCGGATCGAGCTCATTTCGTTATTCTGGATCGGTCTCACGATGTGAGAGTGGAACATGCCTCAAGATAGTCTAAAATTCCTATCGAATAAGACCAACGATATAATTCAAAGGTGCATTATCAGGCTGATATCCCTATTCATGATGGAGATAAAAAGGTAAAAATGGTTCATGCCTTGGGTAAGTCTCATATTCCAATCAGTAAATCTGTAAAGGACATTATAGTAAATCATGGAAGCCATACACATATTCCCAATTCCCCAGATGGATTATTTCTCTAGAATCCATCTGAGGAAATATAGGGGAGGCTCATATCAATTTTTCCAAATATAGTTTTTCATCAATATATTCTAGTGGGGGATGTTTATTCAAACATGGGTTATAGTCATGTTTCAATAGGGGTTCATCAAGTGAGAGAGGCACATTGTTAAAGGTAGGTTTAAATCCCTACCATAAAACATCCAGTGACATATTACAAGCTTTATGATTAGGATCATACACTATTTCCGATCAATGCTCACTATGTGAGAATAGAGAATCCCATAGGACATTATGAAATTATTTATAATAATTAGGATTCTCATTATCATATTTTATGAGTGGGAACATACATCGAAAATAGTAGAAGGTTATAAACACGATTTGTTAGATTCCATAAATCAGAATCATATCCCGTCATAATTCCATAAGGCAATTCGACAGATTTTTGTCATAAAGCAGAATAAAAACCAATTCTGTAATATTCTCCAGGATAGAACAATTTAGGTTATCGAAGACACATTCTCTTAAACTAAAGTGTTCATAAACTCTTCAAATAAAGTAAAATATGATCATTACCATGATATTCATCCCCATGGTTATGGGGAGATGGATCACATGGTCTATAAACTTGGCATCTTCTATGGGAATCTTCTATATGGTAATATCTACCACTGATAATGAAATGATCCCTTTCATAGAAAAAATAAAATATAATTGTCCAAAACTCAAAATCCTTTATCTTGAGAGGTGATAAAACATTGCAGACAACCACAAATAGTTCCACATCCACATTATGTATCACTCCACTCCAATCTTCAAGAAACCATAAGAATCATTTTCTATTGTCTAATAAGATAGAGGTGTTTTTGTTTGATGAAGAGGAGTACTACATTGACATGTGGTGATATATATCCAAAAATAACTTCCCCACCATCATATATGCCTTTACTATGTCAGACTATGAGGTCCCTTGTGGAATAGAAAAAGAGTGTATTCCATACCTATGTAAAAATATGTGGCTTAATGGCCCAATAATTAAGGTTACCAATCTACATAATCCAGGGTATTTTTATCACCTTTATCTCATAAATATAATATATTGTCTATTATATGTGGATTCCTTTTTCATATACTGAAATGCGAGAATGAATCAGCATGAAAAATTCCTACACAATGTTGGTGTCTACAACAAAAAAACTCTCTATAAACTGATTTATATTGCAATAAGAGATGTGAATATCTAATGATGGAAAAAATATGGTGAAATCCACTTTACTATATCCCCAAAATTACAGAACCCATAATATGCTAATTCATGTATTGTTATATCTTCTAGAGAATTTATATGATCTGGTAATACATGAGCCAGTTGGTCACAACAACATAATGTCCCAGAAACAACAATTCCCAGACATCATAAACGGAGGGAGAGGATAACTAGAAGATCATTGAACTAGTCCCCTAAAAGCAATAATAATTTATTCCAGACGTGGAAGGAAAATTTTTAACTAAAAAACATCTTCCTATGAAGAACAATTCCTGTCATGGGATAACATTGCATTGCGATCCTACATGATCATAGCTACACAACATCAAGTGGTCACAATTGTAGCTTCCATGGTATCTTTCTAAAAGATATACAATCCCAATGGGTGGGTGAATATCTACCACTAACTCTACCACTAAGATTGTAAAATCTTGAGAGTATTAACCACATTTCATCAGCTACTGTAGAAAAACCATTGACCATTAGATTGGGAAAATTTATATCTATATCACCATCAATATGTTCATTATCCCCGTAGAGGTTCCTAGGGAAATAGAAGATGATATTATATCAACCAGCACCTAGTAGGTTTGGAGAATATATATCTCAATGTATGTCCCTTGTGTTATTAATTCCCTAACTATAATTACTCGATCCTCAATAAAAGTATCAATAAATGCCAATTGTGGAACTGAAAAACCAATATCCTGCATGGTTTGGTGCATTTTCGTCACCATCAGCACCACAAATAGAATCAATATTATACATGTTGGGAGGTAAATATCAATAGATGATATCCAATCTGTTTATAATTCTGTAAGACAAACCTCTTACATTCGGCGCATATTTTAAAATTACGACCAGAAACTTCTTCAATGTCATTAAACACTTTCCATGATAAGATGAGCATACAGAGATGGTATTCATACCCCTCTAGGGTCACAATATAATATTTCTCAATATGGAAAGGGTTTTATGAAATGACCCAGATGAATGAGGTGAATAATAATCAATTCTTTTGAATGTAGTGGAACAACCACCATTTTCGGATTCACCTATATAAATTTCATCACGGTCAACACAAAATAAATTTTGGATCAAGATGCAAATACAATGGGCCACAATATGGGAAACATACATACATAGATTGGTGATCTGGATACACTAACCGATGTATCATACACCTAAAACTACAGGAGGATCTAAAACATAGAACATAAAAATATCAAATATATATATATATTGTGCAACACTTCTGAAGAAAAAGGGAAGGTAATAGACACATCCTAATCACCTCCATAATGAATCAACTTGCTTTCTATAGAGAAACGGTTTACACTTTATTATGGAAAGATAAAAAATTATCTAAAACTTGATGACGATATAATTAGGGGAAATATTCACATTAGTTATCAACTTTATGATAGGGCCTATATCCCTCCTCCCATAAATATGGAAATAATTGATCATCCAACCGAATTAGTATCAGAGTGCCATCCTTGATCAATGTCTAGAAAGCCAACCTTTGTAAATGAGGAATTCAAAAATGATCATGACTTCCCTTTGTTGTGATGAAATCATCGACCTCACTAGTGTTATCATTTAGTATTAGGAAGAATCAAGAATCAGTGCGATATGAATATAGGGCCACCTCATTTGTCCCTAACCATCTTCATGTAGATGGGAGGTGAATCTGACATCTGTACCCCTGAATCTTCTTAACAAAGTCCATTCCCTATCTATTCAAATGGAAACCATGAAAAGTTTTTGTGATCCTATATAGCCTGAGAGAAATCCATATCCTGAGTGGGTGGAAGATACTTTTCCACAACCCTATTTTAATAATATTACATTCTCTACCTTTATGGTGTAAGAGATTTTGGAGATCATCCCACCCACTACTTATCATAATGTGGTCGTATGATTGTCCCTCAAGATCAATGGGATGCGACATGGATAAGTTATTTTTTATAGACTCTGACATGGAAATACTTTAATTGGTATAACGGTTTTCTAGTAAGATCTATTATAGTATGTGAAGAACTTTTTCATCATTTCTATTATCATTTTAGCTCCACGCTATGGAAAATGATAATGTTCGAGCTAACAGACTAAAAAAATTAAAAAATTAGAGGGTTGATGGATTCATACATAGATGGAATGGTTTAAGATATTCACTCTACATCCCCAATCATAGGAAAAAATTTCAGAACTCTTAGATGAAAATAATTGACATTAGCTAAAAATAGCTCTATTCCTAATGAAGTATCCTTGTAGGTTCTAATAGTTTATATTAGTGGTAAAAATATTGGATGAATACATTTAGAAACCCAAATCCAAATATTGAATGATTTCCTAAACATAGGGGTAATGGCTTGGAATGGAAGAATATATATATTTCAATCTTTATAAAAAAATCATTTCTCATCCAGGAAACTAGGAATATCCTGAACTACCCATCTCCTTTTATAGAGTGGAAAAACCCATTAAATCACAGTCATCTTGATTTCAGGAGAAATCATAGTAACCATAAATATTTGTAATGGATCAATTAAAAAAACTCCCTCTAAAATGAACAATCTCCTAGTTATTTCATGGAAGACATGGACAATAACTTGTTCTAGTTGCCATAGCCTAGTATTTCTAATGATGTAAACCTCACAGACTGTCCCAACTACTACACTTTTCATCGATTGATGGTTCATAATATCCAAGAATACATCATCTTCAAAGACTTACTACAAGTCATGGTTGATTATCAAAATGTGTTATTAGATAACACCTTATAGTATGTGGAATGCATTACTATTTCCTAGTTAGAAGAAGATGGTTTTTGAAATAACATTCCATCTAGGTGTCTAAGTAATTTTAAAAACCGGATTACTCAAAAGATACTTGATCTAACTCATGCCACCCAAGTATCATAGCTACATGGGGCCACAATAGCTCGTCCACCTACGGAGCTAACACCAGATGTGCCACTCAATGTTAGAGACAACCATAGAAAGTATGATGAAGCAAATGTAGAGGATCTTATTCGGAACCAACATATAATCAATCTCTTGAAAATTACTTCCCTAAGAAATATGAAGCATGAGAACTTTCCTATCAAATGGAAACCTCATAAGACTAAGAGTTAATACTTATTTCTTTTAATGTGATATAATTTTCATACCCCTTCTTAGATGATGAAATGTTTTGGGGTATTAGTTTCCCACACCATACCAGAGAACAGGATGATGCATGCATAGGAACCGAGGATATAGGAAATAGAATAGACATTGTTAGACCCAATATTTCTATCACATACGCACATAGTAAATATATAAAGGTGTTCATTCACTCTAGAAATCACATAAAATATGGTGAGGTTAGTTATAATCCTCCATTATGCATCCACACCTAGTCATATAGCATCATCATCTAGTAGGGTGTAGATTATCCGATCAACCCAGGAAATAGGGAACGATGTCATGACCCATACCACTAGTAGTAGATGATACCGTGACCTGTGAATAGGCACCAAGAATACATCAAATTATTCAATTCCTATGACACATTTCATATAGAGAACCCACTTCATGTGGCAATAAAATCTTTAATAATAGTCAAACATTAATAAATATTCGGTTGTTGTCCTAGCCAAGCTCTAACTCCTCAATGCACTCTATATAGAAAAAAGGTCTGAGAGGCACTCATTAAATCCCTCTATAAACCATGAGAATATAAGAAAGATGTCTCTATAGAAGAGGTCTATCGAATGGAGACCATGTTAGTAGAATTTCTTATCACCATCTTATTCACAAAGCATGAATATAAAGAGGCCATTTTTGGACACATCGGACCCCTATATGTTTTTGGAGGACTCGATAATGTTGACAAATGATGCATTACAATTGAAAATGGATCTAGGTTCAAACTCATCTCGGTTCAAACCCTTGAATGTTTGGTCTATAGTGAAGGGGATTTTTCTACCACAATGTGGAGGAGTAATGGGTATGATATGCTTGGGGAAATTCATCTCAAGAAAATAAAACTCAAACCATTTTTCTGAGATATCATATAGGACACAAATTTTATGGTTATCTAGCAAGAAATTCCATAAAATGTATTTCTATGAATTCCGGTGCTCCAAATCTATTTGGTGGTACCTTAATCACGACATAGATATCCAGGATACCTCATTGATGGAATGTTAAACTGACAACATGGTGATAATTCCCCATTTGAGACTTGGGAAGCCACATGTGATAAATCTGGTTTCTACAAATTGGGAGGCAAAAAAACAATGGTGGATAAAGATATACAGGTGAAGCCCCCAATGGTATTCAGACCATCCATAAAAATACTTAGATTATTCTTAAAAGTGACAATGTACTCCTCATAAATATAGCTGAAATGACAGATCTGGTCCCAAAGGCCCAAACCCTTCCTTTCCCTAGAGAAAATGTAATATACAGTCATCTCTTACATCTCTATATAATGAAAAAGGTATTCAGGGATGATAAAATATCTTCTCACAACCTCTCTCAACTCAAAAGTAACAAATATTTCCTAATATAGTATCTTTGTATAAAAATTCCTTCATAAACTTAGAGGTGTAAGAAGTAGAGGATGGCCTCAATAACTCCCCTCCTACATTTGAGAATTTTTTATTTCCCACCATTAAAGAGAATAGGTAGGTGATTCTTGGAATTATAAATGAATCAAATCATACATTTATTATTTATCACAATCCCCATGAATAATAAGATATGTATATTTAATTTTTAATGAATCGATGACATGTTTTCACTTCGATCCATACAAAAATTTAATATAATAAATATATATGCGGAAACACACCATATCTTCTTACCAAATTAGATTTGAGACTTCTAGTTGGAATCCCAGAAGATGCATCCATGTCATACCTCAAATGTAGAGGTGGATGATGACATAATAATCAAAGAAAAAAAATTTCGACAAGTGAAATACCCAACATGTCTCTTCACCATCATCCTTGTCATGAATTAGAACATGAAAATTTGGTTCTACCTCGCTTTTTGAGTCCTTAATCAGTACTATATAAAGGATCATTTTCTATTACTGATCATTTTTCTTATTATTGATGAAATAGATAATTTTTAATTCCATTCCCTCATGGATGGGTATTTAGGGTACAAATCAATAACTATGGACCCCAAATATGAGGAAGCCACAACCTTGACGGTGGATTAAAGGGACCTTTTACTCTCAAGTCATGTGATCTTCATTAAATAACAATAGAAACATATATCAATGCACCATACATCATATCTTTATGAAAATTTTTGGAAGTAGAGACCAATATTACATCAACAAGCTAGTTATTTAATATCGAGAGTGATACGTTCACTTCATAGATCATGAAACTATATTCAATAGGTTGTAAAATATTATCCCTAATATAGTTTCGATGAAATTAAATTTTAGTATAACATCATGTATGTTCCATGGATTTATGGTATGCCCCCATGACATTCAGGATGACCTATAGATGACCAGTGCTATTATAGAAATTTCACTCACAGAAATAACAGTGAACTCTGGGGGATCTATTGGAACCTCAACAAGATTCAGTGCTTCATAGCCATTCGAAACAAAAATGCAATCCCCACCACTAGGTTAATAAATAAGGATGTTTCCCTCCAATGTGATGATAACTGCCAATGAGCCTTCAAAATTATAAAGTAGTGTATATTACACCTACCAGTTCTGATACCTCTAGTGGAAGGGAGGCCACTCATATTATCTATGGTTGTCTATAATGATAATTGGTAACCATCCACAAAAATGGAAATTATTAAAGGATCAATAATAGTATATTTTAAATCATCCGAATAATACTAGGTAATAATACTTTTAGGACCATTTTGTGTATGAAGATTTTATTTGTTGTCAACAGTTGTCAATACTCATCAAAATGAAAAAGGATATGATGAAGGACTAAAAATATAGTGGAGAATGGCTAAAGTGAGGTTTCCTAGATAATTTTTATGGAATCATAGCATTGGATTTCATACTTGAGGAATTCTCTAAGAAGATCAATTCAGACGACTGTTGAACTGATCCTAAGTTCGAAGAACCTGTGTCAAAGGTGACACATTGTTTACAACAATGAAGAATGGATAAGTATCATCCATTTGAGGATTATTGGAGGAGAATGGTGGAGTATCATCTATCTAAGGATTGTTGAAGAATAATTTATGATTTTAAGTGAGGATGAAAGAAGTACTTTTGAATTCATATTCCAAAAAGAATGCACAAATCAGACAATGCTTTACTGATTTGTATTTTACAATCATCAAAAGTTTGGAAACTTGTGGTGCAAGTCGTATGAAGGATAGAGAGAGTAAATAAGTGTTTTTAGAAAAACACATTTCAACATCATACAATCCAAAAAATTACAAAGGCAAGAAGAAGGCACGTAGGTGGCGGCACGTAGGTGGCGGCATGCAGGTGGCGGTGCACAAGTGATGTAGAGGTGCGCAAGTCATATTTGAAAAAGCATTATTTCATAAATATGGAAAACGAAAGAAAGTGGTGTGCAAGTATTGGTGCGCAAGTAGTGGTGCACAAGTGTTGGAACCCATGTATTTGCGCGCAACTATAAGTGGCAGGCAAGTCCTATTTACAAGATCATCCAATCAAAATATGTCAAAGGAAATAAAGTGGCTCTCAAGTTAGAATGTTTCGTTCAAGTCAAGAGTGCCACGCATGTATTGGCGTACAAGTCTTGGAGTGCAAGTACATGTTTTGAAAAATTCATATTCCACCATCATCACATCAAAATATGAAAAAGGAAATAAAGTGTCTCATTTGTGATGGAAGGTCGTGCAAGTGATGAAGTGGCGTGCAAGTGATGGAGTGGTGTGCAAGTATAGGCACGCAAGTCTAGGTCACGCAAGTCTCCGAAATGCCTATAAATAGAGGACTAGACTCCTCATTTTCTAAGGCTCAACACATAAGAAAAAAATTTGTGCTTTGAACACGCAAGTTTAGAAAGGGGATTGCAAGCTGAATTAGCATGCAAGCTAAGGTTTATTTATAAGGTGTTCAAGTATTACCACGCAAGTATTTCTGTGTAAGTATTTCCGCACAAGTATTGCCGCGAAATTATTGTCGTGCATGTTTTGGCATGAAAGATTTGGTGAACAAGTTGTTAGAGGTACGCAAGAGAAGATTTTGTTTAATCCAAAGGAGGCACACAAGTTTTGGTATGGGAACAATTGTGGTGCGCAAGTATTTGGTGGCGCGCAAGCAGGGATGCACGCAAACAAGTTGGTGTGCAAGTAAGGATTGGCGTGAAAGCTGTGAGTTGTTCTAGAAGTTCATACCAGCTTCTGTTCAACCTTGATGATGCTAATTTGATCTAGACATCATTTTTTTACAATCACAAAGAGAACATGTGATTCTAGCAAGAAGATGAAGAATAAGAGCTCAGTGAAGATGGTTTTGCACTGAGAGAGTACGTGTAAAGAAGAGAAGGTTTCAGTGCAGTTGTTTTTGCATTAAAGAAGCAGAAGGAGAAGAAGAGTGTGTAGATTACAGGTTTGATGCATAAAGAGCAGAGAAGAAGAAGAATAATAATATGAATAGATTATGCCCAATTAAATCCTACAAATCTTTAGGGAAATTTAATTCAGATGATGATTTGTGAGTTGATCTTCAGTTTCTGAATAATCGCATTGGTATATGTGATTCATGCTACGAATGAAGAATAAGTTTTAGTGCATTATGTTATTTCAATAAAGAGAAAGAAGAATTCCTAGTACAGTTGGTTTTTCACTAGTGACGAAGAAAAGAATAAAACGAGAAGAATTGCTTACCTACTGCATTTCAAGTAATCAAGTGAAGAGCACTGAACTAGATCAAGAGTAGAACCTACATTTTGAAGAAGTAAGATGACTATCTCTATAGGCAGTATAAAGAACAATCTAGACGGTGCATGTTGGGCTAGGTCATCACCAATCCAGGGAAGAGGATTGTTTCCCAACCCCCCTCCAATGTGTAGGTACTCACACTGGAAAGTTAGGCTAGGTCATCACCAATCCAGGGAAGAGGATTTTTTCCCACCCCCATCTAAAGTGTTGGGATTCACATTGGTTAGAGGATTGTTTTCCTAGCCACTCCATTGTAACAACATTTGACATTATAGTTGAGAATCCATGCACTAGTCATCCCCATTCATGGAAAGGATGTAGCTACTCTTATTTAGTGGTGAACCTTGTAAAAATATCATGTGCATATTTTAACTACATTCTATTATTGTATGTGGTAGGGAAAACAGAATAAGAGAATCAGGATCCTAATAGGTTAAGAGGTACAGTGATAAAATTGGAAATTCGTTTTAAAAGTCCCCAACACTGATTCACCCCCCTCTCAATGTTAAGTATATCTGAAACTGGTCCTCTCAATTGGTATCAGAGGTACAAGTTCACCTCTGTTGGATTATCTATAGTGAAGTAATTCTCTTTTGAAAACTTGAGTTCTTTTGCTGAGTTAACAATGAAGAGCAGTGTTTATAAAGATTTATCTATCTCTGAGTAGAAAGATATATCTACCAAGACCATGATGAAAAGGAAAAATAAATAGAAGAGAAAATGGAAGAATAATTCCCTCTCATGTAAAGAAGAGAAAGCATCTAGGTATCCATATCTTGCTGACATTGATGACACAACAGACTTGGAAAGTAATTAAAAGGTGGCTCAAGTCCCCACCAAGATGATGTACAACCTTCCTACCTCAAATGATAAGGAGTTATGTGTTAGTACATTTGGAAATTATTCCCATGATGAAAATTCTGGCACAAGTGGTGATGATCAATCTAAAACATCTCAAGAAATATCAATTGATAGATTAAGAATTATTCTGTATAGTATTATTGAAGAGAGTGAATCTATTGTTTTTGGAGTATTTCAATGCATGTAGGAAAATGACACTCAACTAGAAGAAGAAACTAATTATTTGGAAAAAGGCTTACAAGAAAAAAAATTTCGAATGTTTAAATCTATCCAGACATGTTGGAGCCTTTGAAGCAACAAAGAGGGGATTTTATGAAAGATCTTCAAAGTGAATAAAAGATTTTGAAGAAAATGATGGAGTCAACAAGACTCTGGAATAGAATATCCATGCACTTGAAGAAGAGATGAATAGGGGAAATGAAGCAAGAAGTTATATTTTTGAAGATAACTCCAAGAAGATCAATGAAATTGACTCTTTGATTCAAAAAAAATTAACAACTCATGAAGATGAAGTTGAAAGATTGAAGAAGGCTTGTGAAGATAAGATGACTATGATTGATGACCAAAAGGTCATCCTCGATATGAGATGTCCAGAGTTGGAAGATCGTTTGACCAATCATGAGAAGACACATATTGAGTCTTCACAAAAGAAAGAAACAATTTCTACAAGTACCCAATTTTCACTGGAGGATTATACTGTCAAAAGACCTCAAAATGTGATAATAATATCATGACTTCACTCGTTGATCCATCACAAGCAGCTGAGAAAGTAAAGGTATCATCCATACCAACTAGTATTAATGTTTCTAAAATTTCTTCTATAAAATGTTCAAGTTGGACGAAAAATCCTAAACAAGATTCGATGAATAAAATTGAGATTAAACCTATCACCATGGATACGGTGGATAAGGGAAAGAGTCTGGAATATAGATCCCCACAGAATGCACAAAATACCAAGAAGAAGACATAGAAACTGTATCAAGGAGATGATAAAAAGTCAAGGTTTGTTGGTGAATGTTGTTGTGGCAATATGTTTGGGCATTGTGCACTAGATTGTTGGTACAATCCCATCAATGTAAAATCACAAAGAAATCCCATCTCAATGGGGAAAAATCCAAAGATAAAGAAGCAACATCCACAGATCCAGAAACATTTGTATACAGAAAAAAAATTGTAATGTGAGATAACATCTGTGATGTATGCAATAGGAGTGGTCATATGAATGGTGCTTGTTCATATAAGAAAAGAAGACCACAAATGTTGGGAAAGAATGAAGAAGCATCCTTGGGATATAATCATATGAATAATGTGAAAACAACTTCTACCAAGAATATTTCAATAAGGAATGATGAGAAGTACTTGGATTCTAAATCCAAATAGGTGAACGGTAGTGCATACAAAAGAACTACTAAGAAAGAAGCCACTCAAAATAATCCATGTAGAAGAACCTATCATAATTACTCAATCCCTAATGATATATTGGAGGTTCGGACAGATGATTCGGACAGAATGAGGAAAATGGAAGATTCACAAGCAAAGGATAATGAAAAATACAAAAAGAAGATTCTACATGAAGACAATGAAGTTCTGTGTGTGAGGTGCAGCAAGGATGGTCATACTATGAGAAAGTGCATTGAATTTATTCCAGCACAATAGGAATTCCTAAAAAATCTCAAAGATGCGTAGGAGATTCTAGTGCTTTGAATGCACTTGAAGAAAGAATATTCACACATAAAGAGATGGAAGAAATAGTGAGGTACACAAATCACAATCATCATTGAAGATCAAATGTGAAAGTGTGAGGACAGGATCCAATGGAGCATCTTGGTTGAGAAAATCATCTCAGCCTTCCTGCTCACATTGAAGAAGCATGGAAGATCTACCTTATTCCCTTAATTCTTTCTATATTGTATTTTTTCTCGTAATACAGGGAATTTAAGGATAAGAAAGATCTCAGGGAGATAACTTGAGATTCAGTGATGAAAAGTGTTCCCTTGTGGGGGAGACATGTGAATAAGTTTCCAGAGTCATTATCTCAATAAGT
Organism: Viscum album; assembly: GCA_963277665.1. NCBI lineage: Eukaryota > Viridiplantae > Streptophyta > Magnoliopsida > Santalales > Viscaceae > Viscum > Viscum album. The sequence goes on from OY728133.1 coordinate 1,493,847,937, forward strand.
ATCATCTTTAGTTTGTTCCAAATTCTACCAATCTGAAAATTTTATGAATATCACGTCATTGGAAATGGTATGTTATTTCTAAATCTCTCTTCCTTGGATACTCAAAATAAAGATCATTATACAAAGCGGGAGTAATAAAGATAATCAATGACATAAGAAGAGTGAATGTGCACCAAGGCCACTTATCCTAGAAATTTCACTTAAATGTTTCTAATCATTTTGATGAAGTTATTGTATGAATTTTAGATTGATTATTTCTTATCACATTCAATATATTCAGCCTGGAAAGAATTTGGAAAACCCTTGAAGAAAAGTCTATGAGTTCCCATCTCATGTGGTGTCATATTCAGTGGGTAATGGAGATCTTTGGTGTCTAAATCAAATACTCTTTTTTTTCTACAGCGAGAATTTCTCAAGTAGACTTATAGTGAAACGATTGATGGAAAAATGGTTAAGTATGGAATGATACCCTCTCTACCATGAACATTGTATTTCTTGTCAATAAGGGGTAGTGAAAAGATATGAATATATAGGGGAGAGAAAGAAGGGGAGAAATAGGATTCTTATTTTGACATTAACACATTCATCTGAGGATACTTTATGGTATTGACAACAAAATACAAAGGGGGAGATTGTTGGGACCACTTTGTGTATGAATACTATATTTTTTTGTCCACAGTTGTCGATAATCATCAAAAATGAAGAAGGAGATGAAGAAGGACTAAAAAGTTAGTGTAGATTGGCTGAAGTGAGGTTTCATGGAGAATTGTTATAGAATCAAAGCATTGGATGTCGTACTTGAGAAATTCTTTAAGAAGATCAATTCTGACGATTGTTGAACTGATCTTAAGTTCAATGAACTTGTGTCAAAGGGTACTCACTGTTTACAACAATGAATAATGGAGAAGTATCATCCATTTGAGGATGATTGGACCAGAATGGTGATGTATCATCTATCTAAGGATTGTTCAAGATGAATTGAGGATTGGAAGTGAGGATTTGAAGTGAGGATGAAAGATGTAAATTGGAATTCATATTCCAAAAAGAATTCGGAAATTAGACAATTCTTTACTGATTTGTATTTTACAATCTTCACAAGTCTGTAGAACTTTTGGTGCAAGCCGTATGAAGGATAGAGAGAGTAAAGATGTGTTTTTGGAAAAACACCTTTCAACATCATACTATCCAAAACTGAAAAAGGAAAGAAGAAGGCGCACAAGTGGTGGTGCGTAGGTGGGGGCGCATTGGTGGCGGTGTGAAGGTGGTGGCACACATGTGTTGTAGAGGCGCGCAAGTTATATATGAAAAAACATTGTTTCAGAAATATGGAAAAGGAAAGAATGTGGCATGCAAGTATTGGTGCTCAATTAGTGGCGCGCAAGTGGTGGCACGCAAGTATTGGCATGCATGTATAAGTGGTGCGAAATTCATATTTCAAAGATCATCAAATCGAAATATGAAAAAAAAATAAAGTGGCGCGCAAGTTAGAATGTGTCGCACAAGTCAAGAGTTTCATGCAGGTATTGGTGTGCAATTCTTGGCGTTCATGTACATGTTGTGCGTATTTCATATTCTAACATCATCATATCAAAATATGAAAAAGGAAAAAAAGTGTCATGTTAGTGATAGAAGGGGGCACAAGTGATGAAGCGGCGCGCAAGTGATGGAACAGTGTGCAAGAATTGGTGCGCAAGTCTAGGTCACACAAGTCGCCGAAATGCCTATAAATAGAGGACTATCTTCCTCATTTTTTATTGCTCAACACTTATGAGAAAAATATGAGCTCTGAACGCGCAAGTGTAGAAAGCGGTGCGCAAGATGAAATGGCACGCAAGATGAGGGTTATTTATAATGTGTGAAAGTATTTCCACGCAAGTTTTTCCACACAAGTATTTCCATGAAGGTATATTCGCGCAAGTATTCCCACGCAAGTTTTGGCATGCATGATTTTGTGCGGAAGTTGTTAGAGGTGCGCAAGCTAAGGGTGCGTTTAAGAAAAATGTGGCACACAAGTTTTGAGTTGGGAAAAATTGTGGCATGCAAGTCATTGGTGGCGCGCAAGCAGGGAAGCACGCAAGAAGGGTGGCATGCAAGTAATGATTTCTGTGCAAGCTGTGAGTTGTTCTAGAAGTTCTTACCAGCTTCTATTGAATTGTGATGATTCTAAGTTGATCTAGACTTCATCATTTTTATAATCACAAAGAGAAATTCTGATTCTAGCAAGAATAAGAAGATGAAGAGCTCACTGCAGATGGTTTTGCTCTGAGAGAGAATGTTTTAAAAAGAGTAGGTTTTAGTGCAGTTGGTTTTGCATTGAAGAAGAAGAAGAAGTAGAAGAGTGTACAGCTTATAGTTTTGCTACATAAATAGAATAGAAGATGATGATGATGAAGAACAGATTATTCTCAATTAAAGCCTATAAATATTTAGATAAATTTAATTCAGATGACGATTTGTGAGATGATCCTCAGTTTCTGAATAAACACATTGGTATATGTGATTCATGCAAATAAAGAAGAAGATGTGTTAGTGCATTCTGTGATTTCACTAAAGAAAAAAGAATAATTCCTAGTGTGGCTGGTTTTGCACTAGTGAAGAATAAAATAAAAAGACAAGAAGATTTTCTTGCCTACTACTTTGCAAGTAATCAAGTGAAGAGCACTGAAATAGATCAAGAGCAGAACCTACCTTTTGAAGAAGGAATTAGAATGTATCCATAGGCAGTATAAAGAACTATCTAGATGCTGCAAGTTGGGAAAGGTTATCACCAGTCTAGGGAAGGGGATTGATTCCCACCCCCCTCTAAAGTGTAGGTACACACACTAAAATGTTGGGATAGGTCATCACCAGTCTATGGAAGAGGATTATTTCCCACCCCCCTCTAAAGTGTAGAGACTAATAATTTCTAGAGGATTGTTTTCCTAGACACTCCATTGTAACAAATTTTCACAATATAGTAGAGAATACATGCACTAGTCATCCCCATGCCTGGAAAGGACGTAGCTACTCTTATTTAGTGGTGAACCTTGTAAAAATATCATGTGCATATTTTTACTGCTTTCTATTAGTGCATGCGACAGGGAAAAGAGAATAAGAGAATCAAGATCCTAACAGGTCAAGAGGTATAGGGATAAAATTTGAAATTGGTTTTAAATGTCCCTAACACTGATTCACCCCCCCCCCCTCTCAGTGTTAGGTATATCCCAAATTGGTCCTCTCAAAGACCGAATAATCGGATGTCATGAATAAAACCTTTCACATCTCATCGTAGTGCCAATTATGAGGAATTAGTTGTATCCCCAATAATTCCATATAGTCTCTTATATTGATTGTATTAAGTAAATCCTTGGGTTTCCCATTCTAAATGGGTATTTGGCCCAATTTTAATTCATTATACAAAAATATGACACCTAATTCATGTCATATAGGGTTGTTAAGTGCAAGCCCTAGCTAATATACTTATGGAACATCCTTCCACAGTTAATACATCATTTGAAACCAATCTATCATATGTGTTAGTATTTTATTCCAGTGACACTCCCCTGATATGGGGGATATATTTTGATAGTGCCTTCTGAAGTCTTATCACAAAAGGATGGAAAACCTAAAGCCTGATTGGGTTGTATAAGTGATTGTATTTGTCTCTCCAATCAAATTAGTTTTCCCTATTGTTTCTTATTATCTGGGGGATTCATGAATAATTAGTTAGAATGACAATACATGATCATTTTCCTAAAACTATCATTAAATATATAGATAGACTACGCTAATTTTAAGAGGGATTGAAAAGTAGTGATAAATAATTTCAATGGTGGATATTCCATCAAAAAGAAATAATTGGCCCCAATTATTGGATTTTCTAGGAGAATGATGGTAGAATTACAATTTTATCCCACATTGCAACATTCTCCCTGATAACTGAATGGTTAGATTCAAACATTGGCTAATTCAGTAAGAATCATGGTGAAAACTAAACATGAAGATGTAATATTCCATATCACAAACCGAAGAACGGTGTCATCAAATTTTTTCTATGACATAGAAGAAATCAATCATCTTAACACATCCTCTGATAACGATGAACTGATACCCACCCCTAGATGGATAGAGCCCATAATCTATTATGTACAAAACTATATTGACCCTTTATTAACATACATTAACATTACATTTTTTTAGAATACATAAAACATTACAAAAACCGACACCCAATGTCCACATTATTTTACAACCTTTGGAAACATGGAAACCAATAAATTTGTAAATAACTAATTTACATTATCTCCCACTAAGTTATTCATGCCTACAACTGTTCTTAGACACATCATACATTACATGTATCATCAATACCTGAGTAAAGGGGAACCCTAAATATAGGTTAGATAAGATGTTCAAAAAGGGTAAATAATGTATATATGTAAGCATTACCAAGTTTTTAAGGATATGAGAATTTGATAGTAATATCATAAGATCGTACCCTACATATCAAATATTATAAAAATGATTCATGGAATAAATATAGGTAGATAATAAGACATGAACTGCAAGGGAATCAATATCATAAACTATTGAATAAAAACATAGGAATAAGACACATAATTCTGTAATAAACATAGTCATATAATATTATTTCCATATTATTCCAGGATTATTTCCAAGGACAACTTATTAGTGTGGTTTCATTCCCCATACCATCTTTTTATTCATGGTTTACTCCCATGACCGTCATTCTAGTTAAGGAACACTCCCAAGACCATCTTTGTGAAAGATTCCTTTACTAACCCATGTTTTATCCCCATTCCAGCCATTTTTCCCATGAGATATAAATCATTACACAATGAATTGGAGGGTGATAGAGGTCCTAACCATCTCATAATTAAATCATATATATGTGTTCCATTAGATCATAAAACTTTATCATATCATAAACAAAATTAAATTTTAGTCATAAACATGTAGTCATGTCATAACCTGTATAAAATAAACATGTTCCATAATCATTTCATCAAAGTGTAATACATTAAATGAAGTTGGTTTCATAATCATATAAACCATGAGAGAGAAATGGATTTCATAAACATCAAGCATTGAAAACATAAACTATTAAGAGAAATAATTTATTTGGAACCATTAGATAAGTTACCTTAAAGGAGTGAGTAACACAAATGAATTTAATCATAGATATAATATAATTTCGAAATATATTTTAAAAACATTTTATATGGAAAATATCCTTTCAATGTTGAAAAATGTTTTTTACCTAATTTTTTTTAAAATCTTTTTCATTATATAAATGATTAAAAAATGAAAATGAATGATTTGAAAACAATAAAAATTATAAAATAATTTTCCCATGAAAAAGAGAATAAAATATCATATTATAAAAAAAATATGATTTTTTTAAAACATGTTTTTTAATAAAAAGTATTTCCAACAAATAAAGAAATTATTTTAGATTTTTATAAACTCATTATCTATATTATATTAGGTTCCAAAGAGTGAAAATATTGTAATAATAAAAGAATATATTAGGACTATCCAAAAAAATATGAATTTGTTTAGTGTCTTAGAATGATGGATCATAATATTTCATCAATTAAATCATAATAAAAAATAATCTAAATAATCGAGGAGATTGCTGCAATAAACTTTTACCTTTTGGTAACTTTGATTCATACACCCCATGTAAGAATATAAAATTTAATGAAACTTAAAATATCATCATGATAATTATATTCATGATATAACATTTCAATGGTATGTTTATACACCTTGTAGAAGAATATAGGTGCATAATATGGAATTTCACCCAAAGAAGGAAAATTATGACATAATTATTTACCGATTAGTTAAATTTTGAAACATAAAAAAAACTAAAGAAATATAATAAAATATATCAATAAATTACCTTAAATTTAATTATTAAATACATATAATATAATCATGGGTAGTATATACACCACACAAAAGAAATGGGTGGTGAATAATGCATAAATCTCATAGAAATAAATTTTAGATGAGAAAACTATGACCTAATGTCATGAATCTCATCGTACTCATTTAAAAATCCTATGTAATACATATAATTTATTTTAAATATATTATATAACCATATTCATAATTATAATACAATATATGATTGTATTATGAATTTATATGACCAGTTTTTAACAATTCATTATTAATGTTAGGTTTCTGGTAAAATTTAATTTATTTTTCATATAAGTATATAATTATTATTTATGATTTTATAAATTATTTCATGAATTAATTATTTAAATAATTTAGCAATTTTTTAAATAAAATAAATATTATGCACATAATTATTTAAAAATATCAACAAAGGTAGATTCAGAAAATTAAATGCATCGTTCGTGGAGATGAAAGGACATACGTTCGAACTAACGAAGTTTCCATTTTATTATTTTTTTTAAAGAATGAATCTAAATAAACTATTTATATATATAATATAATTATAGTAGAATTAATATGTTATATATTTCATATACATTCACTAAACCCATCCTTCAAACATTACATGTAATTTGTGACCGAATAACATCGTTTGGAGGAGGCGGTAGCCCACACGTCCAGAAACGAAGTTATCGTATTTACAAAAAATTGATGGAGGGGATTTATGCCTTTTATAATAATTTCATAATCATAAATACATAATAAATATTAAATATAAATTTTAAAAACAGAAATTACTTCATTATTTCTATACTTAAAAGGTGTCAATAGAAGAACTAGTGACATCAGCTTGTGGGGCGGTAGTCTATTTTACACATGAATGATGATTGTGTATCTCATTTTAGGGAAGTGAGTTTGAATGTTGGTAGAAAACATAACCTCAATATATATAAATATATTTGGGGTAATGTGGTTATTATATAATCATGGAATAGGAATAGTTTAGTGGTTGATAATGAAAATAAAACCACATACTTTTTTGAATAATGTTACTTCATCTTTGGATAACACCTATTATTTTTCACCAAATGGATTCCTCGGTGGGATTTATATCCAAATATAGTATTATAGATGTTTGGGAGGGAATTTTGGAGGATATTTGAGTGGTGGTTGTCCAATCCAAGGGGATTGAGATGTGTGAATAATTAAGTGTTGAGTTCCCTTTTATAGTGGGGGACGAGTGGAATTATTGTAAATATAAAAATGGAAAAAACAACTGAGAGGTCTCTCATACATCATGTTCCTAAAATAATTTTCCATTTTAGATACAAGAGGTTAAATGGTATAAATATTTCCATAAAATTCCTTTTGTACATATTTCTAGGTCATTGTCCATATATGATAATGTTTAAACACTATGTAATCCTGTTTTTACAGTAATTGTTGCAACTTATTTTAATTAATTTAAATGCTATTTTTAGTAAAAAATAATTTTAACATGTTTTAAAATATGTATTACTATGATTCCAAATATCTAATCGATTTTTTCAAAGTTATAATCATATAATTTGTATAAATTAACTTAAAATTAATATTGTATATGTTTCATGACATTTCTTTTTTTAAGCGCGCACGTTTAAAAGTATGAAATGTTTTTAAATCCAATTTCAATATAAAATTGGTTACAATAGCATAAAATAGAGTATATTGTGTAAAATTGTTCTATGAAAACTTTAAAACTGAATTAAAATATTATTTAGTAGTATAATTAAATTATAACAACAAAATTTTATAAATTAAAATTCCGAAATTTTTTCTATTGATACAAAAAATTATGTTTTTACAGAAACACCAAAAAATTTACCCGCATATAATTTAGAAAATTTAATTTTAAATTTAATTTTTATTTTACCAAATTCAAAATCAAAATTTTTCTAAATATTAATTTTACTATTGTTCATAGAATGACATAGAAATTAGATCATTTGAGAAAATAGTATTATCAACCATATAATAACTACCAAATTGTATGAGTTTTATAATAAATATGTTTCATAAATATAACAACATTATAAATAATAATTAAAAATTAATTATTCATATTAATGTTACTATGTTTAATGGATATATTATAAATATCTCTTAAATAATTATGATTATTAAATGATGTTTCAAAGAAACATAGTGTTTCAGGTACCACAATATTAGATGACACTGTATTTAGCACAAATCTGAATTTATGTAGCATATAATGAAATTTTAAAATGTTATAGCATACAATATGAGGAAAAAAATAAATTAACTTATTAAAAAAGTTTGATAAAAACACAGGGTGATACATTTTACCCCTCTTATAATTAATTTTTTCCTCAATATTGGTTATTTAATACAAAAAAATTAGGACACATTTGACTCATGATTTCATCAATTTACAAAATAAATTCCTCTAACTACTGATTTCCTCCAAAAATATTTAACATGCGAGTGGCCTTGTTTCATATAACCTTCTCCATACGGTCCAATATATAAATCGGTTGTTCCCCAAAGAAATATCCTACTCCAGTGTTATGAATTCTTAGATTAGTACATGTGGAGGATAAATAATGTACTTCCTCAGGAGAGATTCATTGCACAAATGATTAACTATAGATATATTTAGAGGAACATCTAAGTGATAGGCTACCATCACATTATGATAAATTATTTTAATGGGACCAATATACCTCGAGATTAGTTTCCCATTCTTCCCAAATCTCATAAACTTCTTCTAGGGATAACTTTATTGAAACACCTTCTATCGAACATAAAAATCTTTATCAAACTGATGGTTTTCTGCATTAAATTTTAGCTGACTTTGAGCTTCATTGATATACTACTTAATGGTTATTACCTTCTCAACCATTTCATTAATAATATTAGGTCTTAATAGTTATTGTTATCCAACATCATTCTAGATTCTTGTAGATATAAATTTCTTCCTATATAGGGCATTATATGGAGCAATCTGAATACATGAGTGTACACTATTTTTGAAATGAATCTAAACTAGAGTAACGAGTTTATCCCAAAAACCGTTTTAATATTGAGAATAAGATCTCAAAAATATATTTTAGAGTTTGAATTATTCTTTCATTCTAACAATACATATAAGGATGATAATTAGTGTTCAAACACAATTCAATGTTACCTCTTTCATAAGAATTCATCAAAACATTGAGGTAATCCTCAGATGATGATCAAATCCAATGTAATGCGGTACTCACTGAAACCTCACCACCTACATAATTTATAAACTAGATATCTAATATATGGTGATGTATCATCTCATAATAATGCAGTGTGTTGACTTAGTAAGGTGATCGAATACCACCCTTATAACATTAATCCCATTATAAGTTTTAAGTAGTATAATGAAAAAATACATAGTGACATTCTTCCATTTTTTATGGGATGGTTCTGGGATAAAACACAAAATATTCTTCTTATTTCAACCCTAACATCCAATCAAACCATGCCCTCGAAATACAAACACTTTGATATCCCTCTTCATCCAATTATACCAGATATATTCCATCATGTCTCTATACATCATAATACATCTACGATGAATATGGAAAGATGAAATATGATCTTACTATAATGGGTCTTTCCTAAAATAATGTATGTATGTAATAAAACATAGTCCATGAACCATATAATTTCATTTTCAACACGGTTATAATATGGATCATTTCTAACTTTCTTCTACAGTTCAACATCTTATTTATATTTCACATTAATATTAACTTAGATAGAGTGTTAAAATTCAATTGATAAATATATTATTTTTCTACTTCCTTCATGATTTCCATATACATAATATTAATATATAAAAATACTATATCTTTATTTATCCTCATCATGGATAACCTGGCATGATCCTTTTGACTCAAAGCATCGACAACCTTTTTCTCCTTCCCTGGGAGGTATAGTATTGTGCAGTCATAATCATTCATCACTGTAGATTCAAAACCCTTCTCTATTATAGGGGAATGTATGCACATGTTCCCCGACCAACCTTATCACTAGTTCTTGAAAGTTTCCTCACATTCATCTATCCAGAGGAACATGTAACCCTTTAGAGTAATCATGGACAGAGTGTTAGATACTAGTGATAAATTCTTCACAATCCTTTAAAAATATCTGACTAAACTAAGAAAAAATTATATCTCTGTCACCGTGGTTGGTCAAGGAAAAAAATCAATAGCTTCCATATTTAATGGATTTACAGTTATCCCCCTCTTGATATAATATGACCTAAAAATGAAATATTTTCCAATATTAACATTTTTTAAATTTTACTTATTGTTCTCCATCCTTAGGGTCTTTATACAATTATCATGTTTTCTTACTTATCATATTTTCTCTTTAGATATATAATAATATCATCTATAAAGACTACCACCAAATTATTGATGTAATGTCCAAAAAACCTATTAATAAAATCCATCAATATAGTAGGATAATTAGTAACACAAAAAAGTCACTATATATTCACAATTTTGATACATTTCAGAGAATATTATATTGTGTATATCCTCCCTAATTTCCCTCAATTGAAGATATCCAAATTTAAAGTTAATCATTGATATATATTGTTTAATTCATAGTTGATCAATCAAATCATCAATTCAATGAAGTGGATACTTTTTCTTGACAATCATTAGTTAAACATTAGATAATAATTTTATACTCTCATTTATCTATCTTTATTTTTCACAAATATAAAATGACCACCCCAAGGTGACACATTTGGTTGAATGATTCCCTCTTCAATATTTTCTTGGAGTTTGTTCTTCTATTCTGTTATCATAATTGTCTCCATTCTATAGGGAATATTTGGAATTAGTTTGGAACCAAGTATGAGTTTTATCGAGAACTCAACATCATGTTTTGTTGGAAACCAGAAAACACTTTCGGAAACACATCCACAAATTCCCGATGTATGGGCATATAATCGATGTGATGTGTCTATCGAAACATTTTATATCAAGAACCGTTATGAATTGGAATTAATACCCATACATTCGGTGTAATCCCCAAATTAATTTCATACATATTCTTGCATAGACAAACAATCATATCTTTTTTGAAAATATCATATGTAGCATCCCTTTCTTAACAAATGTTGTGGTATTTATGAAGATCAATCCATTCCAGGCCTAATATAACCTAAAATTCATATGAGGAAGAATTTAGTTATTTTCATGAAGCACATCTACCCAAAACTCAATCGGAGAGGAATCATACATATGGGATGGAAACATTATACCAATAGGGGTTGTTTATTACAAATTCTGCATCAAATAATTTTTTTATATAAATAACCATTTAAAATTATTTACATATGAATTAGTGGGTAGATCTATAATCAAATAGGGCATTATAATTTCTATAGTGGATCATTAGTGATCCTATACCCACATCTTTATCATAGACCTTATCAGAAATAGATATTTCTTGATATTTCCCCGTATCCCTAAGATTAAGAGGTTACTGAAATTGATCTTCATCATTAAACTGAACTATTTGGAACTAGTTAGAAAAATTACCATTCTCCTAACACATTTATCACTAATGTGGGTACTAATCATTCTATACATCTTTTTATATATTCACATAGGTAACTTACTTCTTCCCCCCACGTTGAAAATCAAATGAATGATAACCTACCCTTCTACACATAAAAACTCATTATACCCCTAGGAAATATTTATTCCATGATATGTTCCATAATTATATCTTAAAGAAATGCTCATATTTTTATCTTCATGGTTTTTATCTTTTCTATTGAACACCATGTTCTATTTCTTGTGAAATCCATGACAATGATACGTAACTCCAACATCCTTTTTAACCTTGATCTCATAGCACACAATCACTTAGTACCATCAAAATCCAATTATGTCCAAGGACCATCTGACACATGGATTTAATCCACAGAAGAACCTATTATGTTTACATTTATGATGGATTATAGTACAATAATCATACCTCGCAAGTCATGTAAAATTGTCTTCATAGTTACTGATAAATTCATTATCACTTTTATATTACCCAAAGAACTATATCTTCATCATTTTACAAAAAATATGCGGAATTTTATTATTGAAAAATATGTTCATGATATCATCTCAATACATGGATTCAATTTTATTTTTCTTCCTCATATTCTTAATAAGAGTCTTTCACTGGTCTTATTCTCCTACTAACAGACAAATAGCTAGAATGAATTTCTCATTTTCTAAAAATTGGAGAATGGAAAATATATTTTTTATTGTATTGATCAATTGTTCATAATACATATGTCCTAAGAAACATTAATTCAAGGTGGAATATTCTTCATCAAATAATCAACATAATTTGTTCCCATCATTTTCTCAATTGAAGTCCTACATTATTCATATTTTGAAAATTTGAGGGATAAATTCAATTGTGTTTATCATTTGGACTCTCATAGAATTTAATGCTCAGGGGCACAATCATTTCATTACTCATCACACACAACATTTTTGTGGTTCCTTCATGTTTTATCCATTGAGTAAATATAAATTCATAGAGTACGAAAAAATAATCTTAGCAGGGAATAACATAATCCTAAAAACCACTTATTGGAAGTCTAAATTATGACACCTTCTTAAATATATGACAAAGTAAGATTATATTATATTATTAATATAAAAATTTTATTTCAATCCTTAATAATGGATCATGAAATGTTTGAGAATTTCTGAAGCATATCCACTGGGAGTATAAAATTTGGTGTACAATTAGGCAAAATATTTTGAACTAGTTCATAGTTGAGCCAGGTTCAATATGATGTTATTGGGATTATTACCCCAATAATATTATTTTCAATATGAAAATCCATTTTTATTGTCCAAAAATGGATTTATTTCTAGGAATCCACACTTTCTATGCATCCCGCCATTTTATAACATAAACTTTCATTACATTACACAAAATTGAGGATCTTTAAGGTCTAGTGTCTTGGAAACCAGGAACATAATACATGAAAACAACCTAAAACATTCTTCTTAAAAACTTGAAAGGCGTCTCCTTAAGTTAATTCTAGGTTCATTACTGCATCTCATAACCTGGGGACATACATCAAAAGAAAGGGTGAGCAGAAGGCCCAGTAAGGGAAACAAGAGGAACATTTTACATGTGAACTTGGTATACTTCAATAAGGACATGAAAAGAACTTTAAGGCATGAGAAAGAAAATCATGAGGCATTTCATAATAAAAATAACATTTTCCATAACTTGAAGATGTGGCTACATCATTTAACATAGAAAATCATTAACATATCACCAAGGTCTATCCCCAAGGTGTCATTTGAAAATTACCAAGGTTATTCACCAAGGTATCATGAAAATTGTAATCTCTAGTGGTTACATCATTACCCAATGCATTGGAGCGATATCAGGGCGCACCATTAAATTTGCCTTTATTATCATGTGAGCCACATATATCATCATCAAACATTTCATAAATAACCCACATAGCATAAAATAAATGGGTTTCATTTCATAATCATAACGTTTTAAAAACTGCTTTAAAGACATGATCTTTACGTCACTTTAAACCCACGGAAAAGGAAAGCGGGTATCATGTATGTAAATCCCAGAATTTAAAATGGAACATTTTTATATATATGTGAATACCCTTTTAGAAATAAGATCTTTGAGTATTCACTTTATAACATAAAATAATTTTTGAGAAAAGAGAGAGGCATTTTGAGGGGAAAATTCTCCAGCATAACGGCTAAGTTTCGGGGTTTTAGAAAACATTGAAATGAGAGGGGACATGGGTCACCCACTCATAAATGATCCATAAAACAGTAGGGTGAAAGAATAAGAAGGACATATGGACATGGTAATAAAATTTTAGGGACATACCATTTGAAATGAAAAACATGGAAGGAAAAAAGATTAGGTTTCTCTTATGAAAATTCGGCAGCCTTGCAGCGTCACTTAACTTCAAAAGAAAATGATTTGACAAGATCAAATAGGGTCCCTCATAATATGATCATAAGAAATAAGTATGATATATATAGAGATCATACCCCAACATAATAAAAAGGAGCTTGAAAGACTTGACATGAAAATCGAACTTGAAAAATGAGAAGGGTGAAAGAATCCCTTAAAAATTCGGCAGCCTAACGGCGTCACTTAAACTTTCATAAAACGAATTGATGAGAGTAAGAGGGGATCTATCATCATATAAACATGAAAGGTATGTAAGAGGAATATAAAAGAACATCCTCTCACATAAAAACATGGAGCAGAAAAGGAATGACATAAAAGAGATTACATGAAAAGAAAGACAGGGGTCGGATCCCTTACCTTAAAACGTGACTCTTGAAACTCAATGTATTGGACCTTGAGGGCTTGGGGCACCTTGGGGGGACTCCTTGGAAGGTAATAAGACCCGAACTTCGTTGGGGGGGAGTTGGGAGTCAAAACTAAGGGAGGAAAGGGTGGGTATTTATAGGGAAAGTGAGGGGACAAAGCATTAATGGCCAAGGGACACCTCACTAGTGGTTTTGGCAAAACCATGGGCTTGCCCATGGTATTTGCCCATGGTATTGGCCACTTGGGACACCTCACACCTTATCTTACTATTAATAATTCGACCATATTGAATATATACTTAATACATCATTTACTGATGTCATTAAACACCCGTAACATAAAAACTATACTTTCACTATTCACCGAAAATTCAACTTTCTCAGAATAATCCCAAAATTTCACCTTAACCAAATATCAATGCTATGATTTCAAAAATGAACTCCATTTTATAAAAATTATTTTCTAAATATTTTTAATTTTATTTTTAAATAAATACACTATTCACCGAAAATTCATTTTTTCAGAAAAATCCCCAAAAATTACCATAACATAACATCGATGCTCTGAGTTCAAAAATAAAGTCATTTTTATAAAAATAATTTTCTAATTATTTTTAATTAAATTTTTAATTAAAAACACTATTCATCAGAAAAAAACTAATACTTGAATAATAATTTATGAAACCATTATTTACCCATTTTATTGAATCACATTACTTAATTTAGGTGTCTAAATTATATTAAAACTTTCTTTAAGTGAGATTACTAATCCATTTGGTCACATTACTAATCCTAAGCGTAAAATCACTATTCATAACTTACTATTCATCAAAAATTAAGTTGATCTTATTAGACTCCAAATTCCTTACTGAACACTTTTGTAGAAGACCATTTTTTGAAAATCGTTACACATCATTAGTTATTTAGGGTTTACATAAATATTTTAAAATATCCTTTTTTTCAAAATTCATCAATAAAATACATTCTAAAATTATCCGGACATTTGAAATTTCACAAACATCACTAAAGGAAGAAATCTCAATTTATTCACCCGAAAGGACTACACAAGGAAGCTAGGGTCTCGTCACATAGCCCCTTATAACACCGGCATAAGACCTGAGTGTAAGGTGTGCTTTGGTGAGAGAATCTGAGGGAGGCTCAGATAACATTGCCCTAGTAGTAATCTCTACTAACTTGAACTTCTCCCGTAGGCGTTTCCGTTCAATCTTGACACACTGGAGCTCGTCTTGGGCTTGGTCCAAAGCGAAGCCCACAGATGCTACCTCCTTCCCAAGCTCTGATAAGTGGGCTTCATAAGGGTCGAGTCTACTGGATGAAGCCATCGACTCCTCTTTCTGCATTAACCATTAACATCTTATTAAATCAATATGAGTAAGTTAATATACTACTCAAAAAGATTGGGTCGTTACATTCTTCCCCCCTTAAGAAATTTCGTCCCCGAAATTTATACTTGAGGCCTAGTCGAAAAGGTGAGGGTACTTTTGCTTCATCGTTTCCTCAGGCTCCCAAGTCGCTTCTTCATATTTATGATTCCTCCACAACACTTTCACAAGGTGGGTAGTCTTGTTTCGTAGGACCTTGTCTCTACAGTCCAAGATCTCCACTGGCTGCTCCTCATAAGAGAGGTCATGTTCCAGTTGTACCACCTCTGGGTTCAGTACATGCGAAGGGTCAGGTATGTACTTCCTCAAGAGAGATACATGGAAGACATTGTGAACTTGAGCTAGGTTCGGTGGAAGTGCTAGACGATAGGCCACTGCTCCTATGCGATCAAGGATTTCATAGGGGCCAATGTACCTAGGGCTGAGCTTCCCTTTCTTCCCACACCACATGACTCTCTTCCATGGAGAAATTCGAAGGAAGACTTTGTCACCAACACCAAACTCCAAGTCCCTTCGACGATTGTCATCATAGCTCTTATGCCGACTTTGAGCAGCCTTTATGTGTTGTTGGATGGCATGAACCTGTTCCATCATCTCTTTCACGAGATCAGGCCCAAGAAGCTTCCTCTTACCAGTTTCATCCCAACAAGTAGGAGTTCTACACCGTTTTCCATACAGAGCTTCATAGGGTGCCATCTGAATACTCGAATGGAAGATATTGTTATAGGAGAACTCCACTAATGGGAGGTTTTGATCCCATCCACCCGTAAATTCCATTGAGCATAATCTCAACATGTCTTCGAGTGTCTGAATAGTCCTTTCAGATTGGCCATCAGTTTGAGGATGATAGGCCATACTAAAATTCAATTCAGTATTCAGAGCATGTTGAAGACTTCTCCAGAATTTTGATGTGAATCTTGGGTCACGATCAGATACGATGGATAGTGGTACCCCATGCAGCCTTACCACTTCCTTCATGTATATCTTGGCAAGTTGATCCAGAGAGAAATCTTCCCGAATAGAGATAAAATGGGCTGTCTTGGTGAGACGGTCCACAATAACCCATATCGCATTGTTTCCTTTGGATGTTTTTGGGAGACCAGTTACAAAGTCCATGGTGATATTATCCCACTTCCATACTGGTATGGGTAGCGGTTGTAATACCCCCTTTGGAAGTTGTCGTTCTGCCTTTACTTGCTGACACACCAGGCACCTTGTAGTGTAATCGGCAATCTCCCTCTTCATGTTATCCCACCAATAATGATCACGATGGTCTCTATACATCTTAGTGCTTCCCGTATGTATAGAGAAAGTAGAGCTGTGAGCTTCATCCATCAGTTCTTTATTTATCTCCGGAATAGATGGAACACATAGTCTTGTACGAAATTTCAATACACCTTCTTGATCAATATTGAAATCAAGGAAATTCCCATCCTTTACAGCCTCGAACTTCTCCTGCAGCAAAGGATCTTCTTTTTGAGCCTTCTTGATCTTCTCTAGTAATGAAGGTTGAGAAATCATTTGGGATAGGGTTGATGATGTCCCTTTCCTTATAATTCCCATGTCCAGTTTTACTAGATCTTTAATCAAGGGATCTCCCAGGATGCTCATTGTTTCCAGAACAACAGGATCTTTCCTTCTTAACACATCTGCGACTTTGTTTGCTCTTCCAGGGTGATAATGTATTGAACAATCATAGTCCTTAATAAGCTCCAACCATCTCCTTTGTCTCATGTTCAATTCTTTCTGTGTGAAAATATACTTTAGACTTTGGTGGTCAGTGTATATATCACATTTCTCCCCATAAAGATAGTGCCTCCATATCTTTAGAGAAAAAACAACTGCCGCCAGCTCTAGATCATGCGTAGGATAATTCTTCTCATGAATCTTCAACTGTCGAGATGCATAAGCAATTACCTTGTCATTTTGCATGAGGACGCACCCAATCCCTTTCAGAGATGCATCGCTAAAAATAACGAATCCTTCTCCGATAGAGGGTAGTGTTAACACAGGTGCAGTAACCAATCTCTTCTTCAGCTCTTGGAAACTTTCCTCGCATTCATTTGTCCAAATGAACTTAACCCCTTTTCAAGTCAACTTGGTTAGTGGATTAGAAAGTCGTGAAAAGTTTTTCACAAACTTCCAATAATATCCCGTTAAACCAAGGAAACTACGAATCTCAGTTACTGTTGTGGGTTGAGGCCACTCCTCCACAACCATTGTCTTTTCAGGGTCAACCGAGATTCCTTCATTGGTTACGATGTGCCCCAAGAAAGCCACTTGTTGTAACCAAAACTCACACTTGCTGAACTTCCCAAAGAGCCTCTCCTTCCGTAGAGTTTTCAAAATAACCCTCAGATGATCTTCATGCTCCTCGTGACTTTTTGAATATATCAAAATATCATCAATAAAAACTACCACAAAGTTATCAAGGTAGTCCTTAAAGACTCTATTCATCAAATCCATGAAAATAGCAGGAGCATTAGTCAAGCCGAAGGGCATAACAGTAAACTCATAATGCCTATATCTTGATCGGAAGGCAGTATTTGGAATATCTTCCTTCTTCACCCCCAGTTGATGATAACCAGATCGAAGATCAATCTTAGAGAAGAATTGATCCCCACGAAGTTGGTCAAATAAATCATCAATTCTTGGAAGAGGTTATCTGTTCTTCACTGTGATCTCGTTCAGTTCTCTATAATCAATGCATAGCCGCATTGATCCATCCTTCTTCTTCACAAATAGAACTGGTGCTCCCCAAGGAGACACACTCGGTCGGATAAACCCCTTCTCCAACAAGTCTTGGAGTTGTTTCTTTAGCTCCTCTAGCTCCACATTTGCCATTCTATACGGAGTCTTTGATATCGGTTGAGACCCAGGTATGAGTTCAATAGAGAACTCTACCTCTCTTTCTGGGGGAGGTCCAGGTAACTCCTCAGGAAATACATCCATGTATTCTTGAACAATCGGAACATCTTCAATTTGTATGCTCCCTTTCCCTTCTTCCTCATCACCGATTAACTCCATAAAGAAAGCAATAGGATGTGCTTCTAGATAGGGATCAATTCGGGATATCTCTCCTTGGAAGATAACTGTAGGTTGTTCATTCAAGACTACTGAGATTTCCTTACTTCTGCATTTGATCTTAGCATTATACTTTGAGAGCCAGTCCATCCCTAGTATAATATAGAATTCCATCATGGGAATGACTACTAGATTTGAGATAATATTGAGCTCACCAAAGTAAACACTAGAGTCTCTAAATACTTTTGATGCAGGGATAATCCCACTTGGATTCTTGACTGACAACTCTACCTCTAGCAGTTCGGGGATTGATTCTATATTCCTTGCAAACTTGGAGGAAATAAAGGAATGCGTAGAACCAGAATCAAATAAAGCACTTGCTAGTTTTGAGAGGACAACAAGAGTACCTGCTACCACATCGTTCGGAACTTCAACTTCAGTTGTTGTGATAGAGACAGCATGACCTTGATCCCTTGGCCTCTGCTGAGGTTGATGGTGATTCCCCTCCACCGCCCTCGGATTTGGACATTGATTAGCAAAGTGCCCAAGATGTCCACACTTGAAGCATGTGACTTCGGGTAGGGCCAGAACCATCTTTCCTCTGTCGTTAGTGTTGGGAAGTTGAGGCTTCACATCACCATGACAAATCCGAGAAATATGGCCTTCTTTTCCACACCTATAGCACTTGCCACTTCCGATCAAGCAGTTCCCCGGATGCTTCTTCCAACATTTATTGCATGTGGCATGTTGCATATGCTTTCCACCTCTTTCTTGATCAAAACATCTTCCCAGGCTTGGTTCTAGAGTTCTCTTCTTCTCATTAGATTTGTGAGACCATTGTGTCTCCCCAAACTCTAGTTCAACTTTCATAGCACTTCGAACTATTTCTTCATTGCTATCGTAGTCCCTGTTGGCTAGATTCTTCCGCAGATGTGGTCGTAGTCCGCCAAAGAATCTATCAACCTTCCCATTAGGGTACATGACAAAGCTTGAGGTATAACGGGAAAGCCTTGTGATGTTCATCTCATAGCTTCCGACAGATTCGTTCTCCTTCTGCTTTAGCTCGAGAAACTCTTTCTCCATTTTCGTTCTCATGGAACGAGGGAAATACTTGTTAAAGAAAATCCCCCGAAATTCTTCCCACTCCATAGCTTCCATCTCTCCTCGTGGCTTCGTGTTTTTGATCAGTGACCACCACTGATCAGCTTCTCCCTCTAGGCGGTAAACAGCAAGGGTGACTTTTTCTTGTTCCGAACAATGAAGTACAGAAAAGATCTTTTCAATGGAGCTTATCCATTGTTCTGCAACCAATGGGTCAGTAGATCCACTGAATGTTGGCGGTTGTTGACGCATGAAGGACTCAACAGAAAGTTGTTCCCTTCATGGTGAGGTCGGCCTCTCATCTTGATTCAAGTTATTACTCATAACTTGAGTCAGTTGGTTCATCATTTGCATGAATGTTTCCATTCCGGCTTCCATCGGAGGTCCATCAACATATGGTGCATTGCAGTCACCATCGGCACGGTTCCTCCTATTGCCCGCCATCTTCTAAAAGAATAAAACCTTAGTGAGAAACGTATTTCATTTATGAATCTTTTATCTAAGACTTCATGCTTAAACAATTATACTTCTCTATAATTCCTTCATAATGATTCATAAAAATCTTGTGATTAACCAAACATATCCCCCGGGAGTGTCGTAACCAAGAGTGCAGCAAGGCCCGTTATCATGCACCAGTTCCCGTTCGAGTCTAGCTCAAAGCGGTGTTTTCGGGCTTTACCCCTATGTACATCTGTGCCAGAGCCGCCTCTACCTGCTCGTATCCAGACAGGGATGTATTTGTTTGATAAACCACTTACTCAATACTTACCAAAATACCAGGAAGTTTTCCTATATTTAAACTTTTCTATAGGGTTCTTCCTAAAGTTTTTATATCCTAATTTCCACAAATAACTAAACCATCCTTTGATACCAACTATGGCATCCCGCCATTTTATAACATAAACTTTTATTACATCACACAAAACTGAGGATCTTTAAGGTCTAGTGTCTTGGAAACCAGGAACATAATACATGAAAACAACATAAAACATTCTTCCTAAACACTTGAAAGGAGTCTCCTTAAGTTCATTCTAGGTTCATTACTGCATCTCATAACCTGGGGACATACATCAAAATAAAGGGTGAGCAGAAGGCCTAGTAAGGGAAACAAGAGGAACATTTTACATGTGAACTTGGTATACTTCAATAAGGACATGAAAAGAACTTTAAGGCATAAGAAAGAAAATCATGAGGCATTTCATAATAAAAATAACATTTTCCATAACTTGAAGATGTGGCTGCATCATTTAACATAGACAATCATGAACATATCACCAAGGTCCATCCCCAAGGTGTCATTTGAAAATTACCAAGGTTATTCACCAAGGTATCATGAAAATTGTAATCTCTAGTGGTTACATCATTACCCAATGCATTGGAGCGCTATCAGGGTGCACCATTAAATTTGCCTTTATTATCATGTGAGCCACATATATCATAATAAAACATTTCATAAATAACCCACATAGCCTAAAATAAATGGGTTTCATTTCATAATCATAAAATTTTAAAAACTACTTTAAAGACATGATCTTTACGTCACTTTAAACCCACGGAAAGGGAAAGCGGGTCTCATGTATGTAAATCCCAGAATTTAAAATGGAACATTTTGATATATATGTGAATAAACTTTTAGAAATAAGAGCTTTGAGTATTCACTTTATAACATAAAATAATTTTTGAGAAAAGAGAGAGGCATTTTGAGGGGAAAATTCTGCAGCATAACGGCTAAGTTTCGGGGTTTTAGAAAACATTGAAATGAGAGGGGACATGGGTCACCCACTCATAAATGATAAATAAAACAGTAGGGTGAAAGAATAATAAGGACATATGGACATGGTAATGAAATTTTAGGGACATACCATTTGAAATGAAAAACATGGAAGGAAAAAAGATTAGATTTCTCTTATGAAAATTCGGCAGCCTTACGGCGTCACTTAACTTCAAAAGAAAATGATTTGACAAGATCAAATAGGTTCCCTCATCATATGATCATAATAGATCAGTATTATAGTTATAGAGATCATACCCCAACATAATAAAAAGTAACTTGAAAGACTTGACATGAAAATCGAACTTGAAAAATGAGGAGGGTGAAAGAATCCCTTAAAACTTCGGCAGCCTAACGGCGTCACTCAAACTTTCATAAAACGAAATGATGAGAGTAAGAGGGGATCTCTCATCATATAAACATGAAAGGGAAGTAAGAGGAATATAAAAGAACATCCTCTCACATAAAAACATGGAGCATAAAAGGAATGACATAAAAGAGATTACATGAAAAGAAAGAGAGGGGTCGGATCCCTTACCTTAAAACGTGACTCTTGAAACTCAAAGGATTGGACCTTGAGGGGTTGGGGGCACCTTGGGAGGACTCCTTGGAAGGTAATAAGACCATAACTTCGTTGGGTGAGAGTTGGGAGTGAAAACTAAAGGAGGAAAGGGTGGGTATTTATACGGAAAGTGAGGGGACAAAGCATTAATGGCCAAGGGACACCTCACTAGTGGTTTTGGAAAAACCATGGGCTTGCCCATGGTATTTGCCCATGGTATTGGCCACTTGGGACACCTCACACCTTATCTTACTATTCATAATTCGACCATATTGAATATATAATTAATACATCATTTAATGATGTCATTAAACACCCATAACTTAAAAACTATACTTTCACTATTCACTGAAAATTCAACTTTCTCAGAATAATCCCAAAATTTCACCTTAACCAAATATCAATGCTATGATTTCAAAAATGAACTCCATTTTATAAAAATAATTTTCTATATATTTTTAATTTTATTTTTAAATAAATACACTATTCACCGAAAATTCATTTTTTCAGAAAAATCCCCAAAAATTACCATAACATAATATCAATGCTCTGAGTTAAAAAATAAAGTCATTTTTATAAAAATAATTTTCTAATTATTTTTAATTAATTTTTTAATTAAAAAACACTATTCATCCGAAAAAAACTAATACTTGAATAATAATTTATGAAACCGTTATTTACCCATTTTATTGAATCACATTACTTAATCTAGGTGTCTAAATTATATTAAAACTTTCTTTAAGTGAGATTACTAATCCATTTGGTCACATTACTAATCCTAAGCATAAAATCACTATTCATAATTTACTATTCATCAAAAATTAAGTTGATCTTATTAGACTCCAAATTCCTTACTGAACACTTTTGTAGAAGACCATTTTTTGAAAATCGTTACACATCATTAGTTATTTAGGGTTTACATAAATATTTTAAAATATCCTTTTTTTCGAAATTCATCAATAAAATACATTCTAAAATTATCCAGACATTTGAAATTTCACAAACATCACTAATGGAAGAAATCTCAATTTATTCACCCGAAAGGACTACACAAGGAAGCTAGGGTCTCGTCACATAGCCCCTTATAACACCGGCATAAGACCTGAGTGTAAGGTGTGCTATGGTCAGAGAATCTGAGGGAGGCTCAGATAACATTGCCCTAGTAGTAATATCTACTAACTTGAACTTCTCCCGTAGGAGTTTCCATTCAATATTGACACGCTGGAGCTCGTCTTGGGCTTCGTCCAAAGCGAAGCCCACAGATGCTACCTCCTTCCCAAGCTCTGATAAGTGGGCTTCATAAGGGTCGAGTCTACTGGATGAAGCCATCGACTCCTCTTTCTGCATTAACCATTAACATCTTATTAAATCAATAAGAGTAAGTTAATATACTACTAAAAAAGATTGGGTCGTTACACTTTCTATCCTTTACTAAAATTTAGTGAAATTTTTCTATACTCTTCCTCACCATTAGACTTATAATTAAACATGTCCGTGAAATTATCAATATGGATTTCTTATACACCGTTCAAAATGATAACTATAATTATTCTCTAATACAAAATATGTAAATTCTAACATAACATATATTAATATTATATAATATTGTTGAAATACTTAGTACATGAAACAAACAGATGCCCAAAGACCAAATTAGTTTAGTGACATAGAAAGATGGGGACATAAACACTGGTACATAAGTGTGTTACATTATCTCCCATTAGGTTCTTTATTACTATCACCCTTATTCCAAACGTCATACACAATACAAATCATTATAACCAATGTAAAAGGAATCATAAAAATGGGTGACATCGTATGCTCAATATGGGTATGTAGTGGAGATTTGTAAGCATAAAAAAAAGAATAAGGGTATGAGAATTTGATCATAAAATTAGAATATCATACCCTACATTTCAAAGAAAGTAATCATGAATCATGGAATAAATATTAGCAGCTCATAAGACATGAATCATCAGTAAATCAAGTGAAAAATTCAAAAATGAATAGCATAAGAATAAGACATGGAATTTTGGAAGACAATTAATGATATAAAATGACTTACATAGTAGTAAATTCTTATTTCTAGGGCAGTGTTATTATTATAGGTTCACTCCCCATAACATATTAGTAGTCATGTTTCACTCCCATGACCATCTTAGTAATCAAGGTTCACTACCAAGGCTATATTCACAGAAAAATTCATTTCCAGAAAAAATTCTACACCCCATTCCTGCGATGTATATCTCATTAGATATATCTCATTACCCAATACATTGGAGGGTGATATACATACCTCCAATATCAAAATGAAATAAAATATATGTGATCCACTAGATCATAATTATTCATCATATCATATACTTGGAAATGAGAAGGGTTTCATAAACATGTAATCATATCATAACCTATGGAAAAAATAAAGTGTTCATAGTTATTTCATCCAAGAGTAACACCTAAAAAGAATTGGGTTTCGTAAGTATATAACGATCCAATGGGAAACAGGTTTCACATTCATCATTCCATAAAAAAGTAGACAATTTAGAGAATCAATATGAATGTAATATTTGTATAATTTTCTATAAAGTAATCAGAAACACTGATTGATGGCATATTAAATGGGAAATAATTATGAAATTTTCATTTTGAATCATTTATTGAGAAAAATTCCATTTTTTCATTGAAAATCATTTTTCAAAACAAAAAATATTTTTGAAATCCTTTTTATTTGAAAATTGATTTACAAGCTTATCAATGAATCTTTGAAAGTCATTAAAAGTTTTACAAATCATTCTTTGTTGAAAATGATCTTTAAATATTATTTTAAGAAATAAATTATACATTTTTCAAATCAATATATTTTGAATAAAACAAATCTTTGACTAAATAAAGGAATGATGTAATGTTTTATTAATAACGTTGTATTAGTTATCTTAAGAAAAAAATAGTGGAATAATAGAACTAATAAAATAACATATCTTGTATAAAAAAAGAAGAATAAATGTAATGATTTTTCATGAAATATATAACATAATATTTCATCAAGTAATGAATAATCATAAATAATCCTAATAATTGATGAGATTAATGAAAAAATCTCTTACCACATTATAAAATTAAATCACAGTCCCCATGAATGAAAATGAAATTAAATGAAGCTTAAAATATCATTAATATATGTATATTCTAGTGAAAACATTTTTACTGAAATTGAATTCACCACATGTTATAATATAGTTGTGTAACACGGCATGTGTCTCAATGAAGGTAGATTGAGACAAAATTACTATACCGATTTGGTAATTATTAAAACATAAACCCTATATAATATATATCATCAAATAGTTATGTAAGTATGCAAAATTTTAATCGTAGTAATTAGGGAATACATTCATGGTATTTATATACACCACACAAATAAAATTATTTGTGCATAAGGCATAAATATCACAGAAATAAATGTGAGATGAGAAAACCCTTACCATATGTCTTGAATCTCACCATACTCATTAAAACATTAATTATAAAAAATATAAGTTTGTTAAAAATATACCTCATAACTATATGCCTTTATAAAATAAAATATTCAATTTTATTATGGATTTATATTAGCCAAGTATTGATAATTCCATGTTAATGTTACATTTTGGGTAAAATCTACATTTTTGTGTATGTTTTGAATTATTATTCTTAATCCTCCTACATATATAGTTATTTAATTGTTTCTAAAATGTAAAATGATATAAATATAATAAATAATAGTTATAAAAATATTATTAATAATCTATAAAATTTAAAAATGTAGAATCAAAAACACCTTTCATGGAGACGATAGGCTGTAAGTATGTGTAAATGGTTTTTCCATTTTTTGACATTTTGATGGAATGAAATGAAATTAATTGTATGTATATATATATTATAATTAATATAGAATTATTATGTCACATATATCATATACATTAACTAACCCCATAAATAATGCATTCTAAGTAAATTATGACTGAATCCCAACGCTTAGAGGAGGAGGTAGCCCACTCGTCGACAAACAAAGTTATTTTATATATAAAAAAATAAAACCACGATGGTATGTGATGTATAAGATTTAATGAAGCATTAATATTTCAAAAATATTATATATATCATATAAAAACATAATTCCCGTCATTATTTCCTACAATTAGAGGTGCAAATTGAAGAAAGGGTGAAATTGGTTTGCATAGCAATAGTCTGTCATACACACATATGAAGATTGTGTTACCATTTGATAGAATTATGTTTGAATTTATGTTGCAACCATTGCATAAAAACATCTCATTATATTAAGGATACTTAGTTTATTATATAATCATGGAATATGATGATTCTATGTCGTGGATAATAAAAATTAAACAAACATTCTTGTGGATGTATGATACCTATTCTTTTAGTAACTTACTTTGGTTTTGAACAATGGGATTCTCCATGGTTGGATTGTAGAAAAAATAGAGAATTTTTGGATGAATGAATGGGTGTTTTGAGAAGATTTGGGATGATTTTTGAGGTCCAATGTGATTTGAGGTGTAAAAAAGTGAGGGGGTGTGTTCTTTTATATTGTGGAGGTTGAATTACATTCTTATAAAAATAAAAATGAAAACACCATTGAGAGGTGTCCCTTACATTAGGTGCCTCCAATAATTTTCCACTTAGAGAAAATAGGGTACATGGTTGAAATATCTCTTGATAATGTTTTTCTATATTTTTATAGGTTTTTTTCAATTGAATATAAACATTAACTAGTATGTATTCTTTTTTATTACTGAAATAAATTTAATTAACGGTAATTACATTCAAAAATTGTTTCGGTCAAAAAAACTATTTACTTTATTTGAATTTATAAAATATTATGATTCAAAATATTAAACACAGTTTTCCAAATTCAAATCACAATTGTTTATGAATTTAATTTAAAATTATTCATTTAGATGATTAGAGATGAAAACTATTTTAGATAAATTGGTTAGAAAGATATAAATGTTTATAAATAAAATATAAATGTGAAATTGTTCCAAATAATCTATATTGGATTAATTTTTGTAAAATTTAACTAATATATCCTTAATAAAATTAGATATTTTTTTAGTTATTTAAATCATTTTTGACAAAAATTGATATTAAAATTAAAATTAAGTATTTTTCACTCTTCATCCAAAAATAATGTTTTTCAAAAACACACAAAAAATTATAACAAAAATTATATTGACATTATGAATTAATAAAGGACACATATATTACAAAATTGAAAATATAAGAGTATCTAAACATAATTTTATTATTGTTTATAAAATGGCATAAATTTATTTCACTATAAGAAAAAATTATATTATCAAACATATAACGACTTTCCCCAAAAATACATGTTTTATTATCAATATGTATTATTTATATGAAAAAATTATATATAATATTTAAAAATTATTCTTTACTATTCATATTAAAATGATTAATTTCTACATTATAAATATCCCATTTTAACAACATTAATAATGATATTTTGTTCCATATAACCTCTAGGTTGCCTGTAATATAAGATAAGCCGATATTGCATGTAGCACAAGAATAACATGGTGTAGTATATAGTGAATTGATAAAATTGTGTAGATTACAATTCAAAATGTAAAATAAATTTATTTATTTGACAAAAATATTTATAAATATCACTATGCTTCAAAAATGGATCTCTCCAAACTGAATGAGCCAGAAGGGAACATATTCATCACCATCCAGCTAATTATACCTTGTAGGGTGGTCAGAATGTTTAGAAGGCCCTTTAGATGAATGGATTTTACAGATAGCTCCTATGATTCATAGAATAATATGATATTCACATCTTCATGTATATTTATATGGAGGCTCCTATGGTGCTCTTCATTTTTGGACCATCCTATCCCACCTATGGATGAGGTGGGTTAGTATTGGAAAACTGTCATACAAGAAAATCTGAAAGTCACCGTGAAATTTTGTGTATTCAATTTTCATAAAAATGGTTTCTATAAACACCCTTAATTACTACATATATATAAATATTCTTGTTATTTTTCTATTTAGGGAATGGGTGTTGTAGGGAAATATCAACCAGTCACACCTAAGCTATACAAGTACATCATTGATAAAACCAATTTCTTTTCAAATTGGTATAAAAAAACCCATCAATGAATTTGTGATGAATAATATCCAAAAAATTATAAATACCCATATAATCATCCTAGTTGGTTTCCCTCACCTGATATTGATGCATAATTATGAAAAATTGTATTCTACAGAGTTGTGGAAATTTTACCTGGATTAAATATTGAGTTGAGTCACCCATATCTCTATTATGTAGTCAAAAATTGATATATATAGGCATTTAATAAGAATCTGTAAAAAAATTCATGAATGGGTGATCAATGATAAGAATTAATGGCAAGAAAATATCATCCATGATTTATGGGACTTCTGTACCACCGCGTGTACTTCTACACAAGCAATGTCATACTCATTGTTGTCTGAGATAGTGGTAGTGTTGCCCATTATAGTCCAACCTGCTTCTATCTAAAATGTAATTTATGGAAAAATATCAGATTAAGATAAATTGAAAAAGAGGATGGATGAATTAGAGAGGCTCTATAAGAACTTGTTGCATAAATTTCACATCCTTGATGTCCATCTGAATTGGATCTCATGTTCCTTTAATAAAAATGTATGCATGCATTCAATCCGCTATGTAGAACTGTTGTTGGCTCTTAGAACCCAAATTATAGTAAGGATTAAGCTTCAAAATATGGAACCCAAATGGTAAGGTCCTTACATTATAAATAACTTCTATAATAAAGTATCAACTCGTTATATACAGTTGATGGGTAGAGTCTAATAACACCAAAAATGTGAGATTCCTCAAGAAAAAATTTCTATAGAAATCATCAAGTGCCCTTTCTCTGGGAAGCATGACGTTAAACGTCATATGGCCTCTTGTCCTGGAATATGATAAATTGAAAAAAACTTTATGTCATGGAAAAAATACATTAATATTCATAACACCTAAAATCTTATAAACAAGACTTTAAACTAAATAATGTCTTATATATGGAAGACATGCTGTTAAATTTTACAAAGTTGTCCTTAGAGTCCCAGATATATGATGTTAATCTACACAAAATTGTCCTGACCACATGATGCTAAATAGAATGGAGGACATCCTCACTACGTGATATTAAAAGACACAGATACCCTAATGGTTCATCTTCATTCACAATAAGTGACCTATGTCTTTACTGTAAGATGTTGAACTACTTGGATAATGTCATTTTAAGAAGAAATCGCACTAAACATGTTGAATAAAACAACATATGACTTTATTCTAATTTCAATGAAATAAATATGTATTCCACGATCCTATATATTTGTCTAGCCACCACATGATTCATCATTCCCATTTCATATTCTTAATTTCCTCAATTGAGTGAGTGGAATCCTTTCCATTCATTATTTTCCACACCCATCATTCCTCCCGTGAGCATTGTAATTTCAATACGGATGTCCCCACACAAAAACATTGTAACTTCTCAACATAGGATCATCATGGTCACATATGAGTTTCCATTAATGGAATACAATGATTCATCACCACATCATGTTAAATTTTATGGTTGATGTATCTTTCATGACAAAATATTGCACATTCCCAAGGACCTCACCTAAGAGGACCACTATTACAGGTGATGGGTCTCCAATCACACCTTCACTTAAGAAAATTTTGTTACTTGAATACTAAAATCCTTGTATACATAGTGACATCAAAATATCAAACCCTACATCTTGTGAAAACAAATAAGAATACTAAATTCACCCACCATGCATATAGGTCAGACCTGTTCATGAAGCTCGATATTTATAAATAATGTGTATCTACATTCATATTATAAGAAGATACATAGTAATGATCATATTTCCTTCCATGGTCCCACATGCATGACCATTTTTCATGTTTGATAGTGTATAATATTTTTTATGATGTTTAACTTCATGGTTTATGCTTAAATCTTCAATCTTAGGATCAACAACAATAATCAACAGAAACAATTCCCAGCTCTGCATATGGTTCAGATCTATGTAGAGAGTTTCCCATTCTGCAGTTATGTGTCGATTGATTCCTATAATAATATGATATGTATTGAATCTAGGATCCATAATAATTTTCCCATTTAGAACATCATATAAAAATGTGGCCCACTGCATCGGGGTTGAGGCATACAGGAGTAGTTTTCTTACATAAGAGTTAGATTTACATGTGCCCTACTTGTGAACGTAATATATATTGTAAATTTTTTTAATTAGTTTCCCACAACCTTATTTTGTGATGATTAAATTGAAAGTAAATCATCATGGTTTCCCAATATTAAAATATCACATAAAATATATACATAAAACATAATGTTAAACTGTAATAAATAATACCCTTACTTCGTGATGTTAAACTATTCAATAGAAATTACATCCGAACAACCAAATTTTAGAATATGATTACCATAATTCATTATTATCATTTATCAAAGGAACTCAATACAATTACACATTTAATCCAATGTATGGGGGTCTTTCGTCGTCTTTTAAGTACCTCAATCAACAAATGAAACTACAAGTCTCAAACACCTCACCTTGTCGCAAACTGTACGAAGCCAATGTAAAAAAGAAACCATGCTTCAAGAGACCATTTGTTTAATAGTTATGTATTTATTATAGGACCTACACATGAATCTACATTCATCACCAAAATGTATCACTCTACAGAAACGGATTTCTGATACTTTTGAACCAATACATCGTTGTGGTAGAACTCAGCATCCCATTGTGTTCTTAACTATTCCAGGTATGATTTTCTGATATATTTACTCAGGACCTAATAACCTCGATCCATAATTTAAAATATTTTCATCTCCCAATTAGAAGGATTTTGGGGTACTCTTTACCAAGATTATCCTAATTACTCTCTTATGTAGCATCCCTCATGTCATGTCCATATGAGTCACAATCCTAAAATTCCTTCACTATCATCAAATATGTATAATCATAAAATATAGATTACAATGTTCTAAATATGAAGACCTTAAAATAATACTGGATGAGACACAAAACATGTTAAGTGCATAACATACAAAGGGAATGATGAAAAAAATTGAATTATTCTCTTAGTAACATTATCAGCACATGAGTTTATGAAAAAATTAGGGCACATATAAATCAAGCATAATGCTAATAGGGCCTATTTTATAGCCCTAGTAAATCTCAATATATTCTTTCTAAAACCCCTGGTTTAGTAAAATGTTTATGTAATGAATTTCCACATCCCTTACCAGGAGATTATGTTTTCAAAATAGTGACAAATATATTTGGGAGCTCCCTCCCTACTTGGATATTTCGCTTTACACAAATCAGAATTCATTATTTGATCACCTCAAACCATTATAAATCATACATGGCCTTTTTAAAATGATAGCCAGTATAAATTTACCCTTTCTTTGACTACACATGGTTGCATATGAATCCTTCATTTATTCCTATGTTCATCAAAAAAATTGTCTCACTCTACAAAAAGGGCTTTCTTATACATATGATCCATAAATTCAACGTAGAATAACTCAACACCTCAATGTGTTTTAGGCCATTCTAAATATGATTTTCCAATATCTTTCTTCCAACCTGATCAGCATGTACTGTCATTTATATTTCCCATACTAAAATATCATAGTGGATTCTACATACACTCCCTTACATCATAGTGTTTTGTACACTTTCTCAAATCTGGAATGTGAAACTCTATTCCAAAACCTTTTATTTCCCACACCTCATGATTATAAACCACATGAAATTTGGAATTAACTTTACAAGGAAGCGATTAATTACTGTAGGGTTCAAAATTTCTTCCTATATTGCTTCCGTCCATAATCAACCTCATCATATTGTTGTTCGTGTCTTCACAAATCTATCATGGCCCATTGTGTGATGACCCAAAATCTCTTGCTCCTACCCTTTGCCAAAATCCGGGTTCTAAAGGAGTGGCGTCTCGGTGAGACCAATCAGTGAGACCGATTGGCATCACCCGACCTTGTCATGTTGTTTCCAGTAGTTCTCCTATGCACAAATAGGGTTTTAAACCCTATTCTTGACTCGTTTAAGAGTGTTTTTAAGACCCGTAACGTGCATAAGAGCTTTAATTAAATACTTAATCAATTCATCAGTCGACTTAAACCACCCGACCCCCTTTTTGTGACAAGTGGATCCACGTGGTCAACCCACGACCCCCACGCCTTATGCGGTTTCACGTTTTCACCTCAACCGTCCCCGACCCTTATAAACTAAGGGTTATCCGTGGTTTCTCCTTTCCTCGATCGTGGATTTTCACAAACAGCTTCTGGTGCATCGGGCCCGCCGCATCGTTATCCGTAAAGTTCTGTGACCCCAGCCTAAACGTCGATCATCTATCAACAAGTAGGGAAATTCTCCTTCGTCTCTCTCTTTTGTGTATCATGCGGGTGGGCATGCTTTTGATTCTGTAGAATTGGGTAAAACAGACCTAAATAAGATAATGAACGAATTCTATAAAGAAAGAGGGGGGGTTGTGATCATTGATGTTGTTTTATATTTTGATGTTGTTTCTTCTATGACCATCTTGCTAAGTTGTGCTGGATTATGCCTCTTGAAAATCAAGGCTGTTGGTGGTCGTTGTTTGTGCACTAATGAACCCTGCTAATGTTTTAATGGCTTGTTTGTGGTTGTAAACTCCTGCTGTTAAAAGGGATTTGGTTAATCACGTGTATCTAGCTGAATAAATTGGAAGCACCAGGATCAACCCTTCTGTGATAACTCCCGGTTAGAACACAAGGATTTTGAAATCATGGAGTGTGTTAAGTCGTTTAAATCTGAAAATATACCGGAAATCCCTGACTTGTGTTGGTGGTGGTAGTTGGTTGTTTTCATTTTGGGCCGATTGCTGGAGATGTGGGAGGGGATGGGATCCCCTGTTCTTTTATACCCTTGGTGGTTGTGTGTTTTAAATCCGGGTGGTTACTAGTTTATATCAAAAATTGGGGTGGAATCCTTAGTTGTTGAGAACCGGGTGTGGACGTTTTGGTTGATGTTTGACTGTTTACTTTCCTGGATTTATTCTTATGCATACTAGTTTCCCAATAGTGCTTAAATGTAAACATTATTACTGAACGTGAAATAAGAAAGGGGACAAATGGGTTGTTAGCGTGAGTCGTGACTCAAACTTGAGTGTTGTTGTGATCTGTAGGCTGTCAGAAGAAAAACCTAGCTTGGGTGAGTGCTTGTTACCTATATATATATATACCTGTAGCTTTGTGTTTCTTATTCGCGCCCCACCCAAGTTGATCACTTAGTGTCGAACACCCCCATTTCATGGGGGAGGGTGTTTTTTCCAACACTATTCATAGTGGCTGGTTATTAGCTCCTTTTCTGCTCCCTTTCCCGGATATCCCAAGTATCTTCGGGCAGGCTGTGATGGTCTGAGGTCCATTATTAGCCCAAGAACCTTCGGGCTGGGTAGTGTGGTGGTTGGCTAGGTGTGTGCAGCAGGTGGGTTCCCATGTGTCTTCGGGATGAGTCCCAGGTGTCTTCGGGTGTGGCAGTGGATCCTTTAGCCCAGGTGTCATCGGGCGCGGTGGTGGTTGTTCTGGCCTAGGTGTTTGCAGGCATGGTTACATGTGACAGTTTGAGGCCCAGGTGTGTGTGGGCGGGATTCAGTAGTGGGACTGCGTGCGGTTGAGGCCCAGGTGTGTGCGGGTGGGATTCAGCAGTGGGATTGTGTGTGGTTGTGGCCCAGGTGTGTGCAGGCTGGTACGGCAGTGGGACTGCGTTGAGAATGGAGGGATTGGTCTGATGCGTAGGATGTCACAATAACCAGTGGGAAAGTGGCACGAGGTACCCAAACATCGATGTGCTATTATTATATATATTACTTGACTTGCGTTATTTGGAGAGTGTGCCTTGGTGAGGCCTGGGTTGGATAGTTTACCTTGATAGGTGTTTGGCTTACTCCTTTTCTCACGGGACTTTAGTACGTTCCCCCACATGTGCACGAGAGTCTTTGGGTTTCCCTACTGAGTGTACTTGTATGCTCACCCAACGTATATAAAACTACTTTCAGGTTTCCAGGAGGACTTCGGGGATCACGCAGGACCTTACTCGCTCGGACCATTGGAGCAGTTGCAGTTGTTTTTATTCTTTTCCACTTTGGTACTTACCTTGTAGTCACCTTTTTTACTTTGTGGCTTTTACTTTTGGAACATGCATGTGGGAATGGTTTAATTTTGGCTTTAATTTTCTTTATACCTTGGTGTTGTTGGGTTTTCATCTCCTTATCTCTCGATCCTATAAAATAAAAAGTGTAATGCCTTCCATTTGTGAGAAATTTCTATACCCTTGGTGCTAGTCGCCACTACGGGACCTATTGTAGGCGGGTTTTAGGGGTCATTATCTCTCCTTAAACTTAAAGAAGGAAGGGCCTGGCAATCTGTTGATCCTTCCCTCCTTTTGGTGAAGGCGGGTCGTGACAGAATGGTATCAGAGGTGAGGTTGGTTGAGAGATAGGATGGAGTCTGGAGTTAGGCATAGTGAGGATTGAATGGGATGGTAAGGCAACAGTGTTGGGTGACCTTGGCCCGTGAATTTGGCTAGGGAAGATCGGCTAGGACACGGGATTTTAGGGCCTACCGTGATCCGATGTAAGGACTCTGGACCTACCGAACGACCAAGTGAGGCCACACTGATTGTAGGGTAGAGACCCTAGGAAAGGTACATGCATCATAATGACTTGCGTTCTTGTGTTTCTGGGATGTCTTGGGAGTTAAGAATAAATAAAATTTTAAGAAGTTTTAAGAACAATATTCTGCACTAATTGGGCTTAGGCATTCCTTTTTTACCTCGCAGCTATGGAACCTGGGAGGCGACCATGTGTGGTACAGGCGATAGAGGCCCCGGAGATTACTTTGGCCGATTGGCAGAAAGCTGATCGAGAGGAAGAGGACGACCAGTGGAAGAAGACTCTTCGAGCCTTCTAGCGACAGGCCCTCGAGAAGTATGAGGACAGCACCTCCGATATGAAGATGGAAGGCTGGCTAGAGGAGCTAGTTATAGCCTTCGGCCTGATTTGGGCACCGACCAAGTATTGGGTTCCTCTGGCCGTTAGCCAGATGCGGGGAGTGGAACGTCAGTGGTGGATGATTTACCTAGGGGATATGAGAGAGTCTGAGGTGGCTTGGGTGGATTTCGAGAAGGATTTCTGGGCTGAATTCCTCTCCTCGACGATGAAGGCAGAAAAGAGGCAGGAACTACTCTCCCTCCAGCAGGGGAGTATGTCTGTGAGGGAGATAGGAATCAAGTTCGAGGACCTCGTATGTTTTTCTCCGGACCTCTTTCCCGATGAGGAGTCTCGGGCAAGATGTTTGGAGGAGGTACTCCAACCCTCCCTCCAGTATGATGTTACCCCCTTTACCCTGCAGACGTACTTGGAGGTCCAGAAGAAGGCCAAAATGGTGGAGCGGATGCATGCTCTAGGGGGACTGTCGCGAGAGGGGATCCAGCTGGGACCATCGAAGGGGAAGGCTGTCAGCACCAGGCCTCCGGCGTCAGGACCCTCTAGGTTCCGACCCACAGGGAGCAGGCCGCAGTAGTTTCAATTTCGATCCCCCGGCCCTCGCCCTTTTCCTACGGGCCCGGGACCACGGTGCTTCATCTGTGGGAGCCCTAGGCATCTCCGAAGTCAGTGCCCCGACCGGGTGCAGTACAGCAGTGGCAGTCATCCCCAGCACCCGCCCCAGCAGTAGCTTCCAGCCAGACCTTTCCAGTTGCTGCAGTAGGGACAGCGAGCTCCCGCTCCTCCGAGGGCGGACATAGGAGGAGGAGGCTGACCTCAGGGCGCTCCACAGGGACCTCGACCAGGGCGTGGTCGGGGAGGTGGCCGATAGCCGAGGGGCAGGGGAGCTGGGCGTGGACAGTTGCACGCTACAGAGGTAGTAGTTCCACCAGGGCCAGAGGTTGTTCGAGGTACGATCAGTCTGTTTAGCACTCTTGCTTATGCCTTGTTCGATACCGGAGCTTCGCACTCCTTTGATGCACCCAGTCTAGCCTGTGCCTTGGGTCTAGATTCCGAGAGACTTCCAGTGCCCCTGGTGTTGAGCACACCAGTCGGAGGTCAGACCGACTTGTTGTTTGTTTTTCGGGGATGTAGACTAATGATAGGGCCACACCAGTCGGTTAGGGATCTTCTTCTGCTACAGATTCAGCCATACGATGTAATCCTAGGCTTCGACTGTCTATTTTCTGTGTGCACCGTCATCGACTGTTTTCGAAGAAGGGTGGTGTTCTCAGACTTGGACAGCCGGTGTGTTACCTTCACCAGCGAGCGGAGCAGTCCGAAGGGAAATAAGAGATAGGAACCTCTCCCCTCCTTGTTGACCGAGATGACAGTGGAATCAGTAGATGCTGAAATGGTGGAAGTGACAGAGATATTCTGTGAGTTTATGGACATCTTTCCTGAGGAGGTGACGACTCTACCCCCTCGACATGATATCGAGTTCGGGATAGACCTGCATCCTGACGCTCATCCAATCTCGATGGCTCCTTACCGGATAGCACCTTCGGAGCTACAAGAGTTACAGATACAGATTGACGATCTCATGAAGAGGGGTTATGTTCGTCCGAGTGTGTCACCATTGGGTGCTCCGGTCTTGTTTGAAAAGAAGGCAGATGGTGGTCTTAGGTTGTGCATAGACTACAGGAGGCTGAATCAGGTGACGATCAAGAATCGCTACCATCTTCCAAGGATAGATGATCTTTTTGACCAGCTGAAAGGGGCAGGATGGTTCTCGAAGATCGACCTGCGGTCTGGGTACCACCAGTTAATGGTGAAAGAGGGCGACATCTCGAAGACAGCTTTCAGGTGCAGGTATGGACACTTCGAGTTCGTAGTCATGCCCTTCGGTGTTAAGAACGCCCCGGCTGTGTTCATGGGACATATGAACTCCATCTTCCGGGAGTACCTGGATTGGTTCGTGGTTGTGTTCATCGATGACATCCTGGTCTACTCTAGATCAGAGGAGGACCATGAAGAGCATCTGAGGACAGTTTTGGAGGTCCTCCGACAGGACCAGCTCTATGGGAAGTTTTCAAAATGCAAGTTCTGGACACGAGAAGTGCACTTCCTCGAGAACGTAGTGTCTGAGCAGGGGGTAGCGGTCGACCCATAAAAGTTTGAGGTAGTTGTTTCTTGGGAAGCACCCAAGAATGTGGCAGAAGTCTGAAGTTTCCTCGGGCTGGCGGGTTACTACCGGAGATTCATGCCCAACTTCTCTCGGGTTGTAGCCCCTTTGATGACTCTGACCAAGAAGGACTAGGCTTTCGTATGGAGTGAGCAGTGCCAGTCAGCCTTCAGCTATCTGAAAGAGAAATTGGTCCGTGCCCTAGTGCTGAGATTACTAGAAGAAGGGGTGGCCTATGAGGTATTCTGTGATGCTTCGGGACAGGGCCTGGGATGCGTGTTGATGCAGCGACGAGGGGTGATCTCTTATGGATCCAGGCAGCTGCGTTCCCATGAGCGTTATTACGGCACCCACGACCTAGAGCTTGCAGAGGTCGTTTTTGTGCTAAAGTTATGGTGGCACTACCTCATCGAGGAACGCTTTGTGGTCTTCACGGATCAAAAAAGCTTGAGGTATATCTTCTCCCAGCGGGACATAATCTTGCAATAACGGAGATGGGTGGTGTTCCTCCAGGATTACGACTTCGAGATCTCTTATACTGAGGGCAAGGGAAATTCGGTGGCCGATGCCTTGAGCAGGAGGACGCAGAAGGATGTGGTCCGAGAGTCGGTGGACGCCTGGAAGGCAATGGAATAGTTGGCTGTCTTACACCTGGATGCGACGATGGATAGCGGGAGAGGCTGCCTATATCAGATGATAGTGCAGTCATCCCTGTTTCAGCAGGTGGAGGAGTCTCAGTGGGGTGACCTAGAGTGTGAAGTGATGCGTGACCATGTTGACCAGAGCAATGCTTTGGAAGGATGGACCGAGGATGATCAGAACAGGATGCTTTTACAGGGAAGGTTGTTTGTCCCAAAGGCGATGCGAGGCAAGGTTCTCAGTGAGTTCCACAACCCACCCCTGGTGGTACACCCAGGAGTTTCCAAGATGTACCAGGGTTTGAAGAGGTAGTTTTGGTGGCCTGGAGTTAAGCGAGCGGTGGCAGAGTTTGTGGCCATGTGCCTAGTGTGTCAGCAAGTGAAGGCTGAACACCGAGTTCCAAGCGGCCTACTACAGCCCCTTGATGTCCCCGAGTGGAAGTGGGATGACATCTCAATGGATTTCGTCACGGGACTACCCAAGGTCCAAGGAGGGTACGACGCCATCTTGGTGGTAGTGGACAGGTTGACGAAATTGGCTCACTTTCTGGCGATCAGGGAGTCGAGTGTTGTGGATGCTTGGCACAAATATACGTGGATGAGGGGGTGCAGTTGCATGGAGTTCTGAGGTCTATAGTCTCGGATAGGGATGCACGGTTTACCTCACGGGTCTGGAGAGGATTGCAGCATGCGTTTGGCACCCAGTTACGCCTTAGCACTGCTTTCCATCCCCAGACAGATGGACAAACTGAGCGCACCATCCAAACCTTGGAGGATATGCCGCGAGCATGTGTTCTGGACTCAGGAGGGTCATGGGTGCAATACTTGCCTCTGGTAGAGTTTTCCTACAATAATAGCTACCACTCTACCATTGGCATGGCCCCGTTTGAAGCTTTGTATGGGAGGCCATGCCGTTCACCTGTGTGTTGGACCGAAGTAGGAGAGGCAGGCATCCTTGGTCCGGAGGTGGTGCAGAACACGACAGAGAAGGTTCAGCTCATACGGGAAAGGATGAAGGCAGCCCAGGACCGACAGAAGTCGTATGCTGATACCAGGAGGAGGCCCTTGGAGTTTGAGGTTGGGGACCACATGTTCTTAAAGGTCTCCCCTCGGCGTGGGCAGTGGAGGTTTGGAAAAGGGAGTAAGCTTTCTCCCAGATTCATCGGACCCTTCCAAGTGTTGCGGCGGGTCGGCGAAGTGGCTTACCAGCTAGCGTTGCCACCGCCGCTACTAAGGATACATGATGTCTATCATGTGTCCCAGCTCCGTCGGTATCTGCACGACGATTTGCACGTCCTTGATTGGGGTGAGCTGGACATCGAGGACAACGTGACCTTTGTGGAGAGACCAGTGGTGATCGAGGATCGCAAAGAAAAGGTGCTTCGCGGGCAAACCATTCCCTTGGTTCGCGTGTTGTGGAGACATGGTGGGCTTGAGGAGAGTACGCGGGAGAGGGAAACACATATGCGTACCCAGTACCCAGAGTTGTTTTAAGTTTTGTTCCATGTTTCACCTGTTCTGATAGAACGTTTTGTCTTTTGGCTATGAAATGTACTGTTTTTCTTCCTCTGCTTGTGTGTGAAAACCCCCGGCTATAGGGAAGGAGAGATCCCGACCCCTCATCAAGATGCAATAAGGTGGATGTGGTTAAACCCGTGAGGGCAAGTCAGTGCCGCCCAAAGCGGATAATATCTTGACATGGGAGAGGAGACTCCCCAACCCACATGCCCGGGCAGTTTGGCATGGTATGTTGCTTGGTTCGTGACAGGAAGATGTTCTTAGTTAACGATGAGGTTCACTCTTGAGAGGTATCTTTTGGGGTGGTTGTTCGGACCCACCCTTTCCTTCTGGGTTGTTTAAATTCTCGGGGACGAGAATGGTTTGAGAGGTATCTGATGTGATGACCCAGACTCTCTTGGTCATTCCCTTTGCCAAAATCCAGGTTCTAAAGGAGTGGCATCTCGGTGAGACCGATCGATGAGACCGATCAGCGAGACCGATCGGCGAGACAGATCGGTGAGACCGATCGGCGTCACCCGGCCTTGTCAAGTTGTTTCCAGTAGCGCTCTTTTGCACAAATAGGGTTTTCAACCCTATTCTGACTCTTTTAAGCGTGTTTTTAAGACCCGTAACGTGCATAAGAGCTTTAATTAAATACTTAATCAATTCATGAGTCGACATAAACCACCTGACCCCCTTTTTGTGACGAGTGGATCCGCGTGGTCAACCCACGACCCCCGCGCCTTACGTGGTTTCGCGTTTTCACCTCAACCATCCCCGGCCCTTATAAACTAAGGGTTAGCCGTGGTTTCTCCTTTCCTCGATCGTGGCTTTTCACAAACAGCTTCTGGTGCAACG
Source organism: Viscum album (assembly GCA_963277665.1). Classification (NCBI taxonomy): domain Eukaryota; kingdom Viridiplantae; phylum Streptophyta; class Magnoliopsida; order Santalales; family Viscaceae; genus Viscum; species Viscum album. The sequence continues at coordinate 1,493,888,396 of OY728133.1, forward strand.
GGCCCGCCGCATCGTTATCCGTAAAGTTCCGCACCCCCGGCCAAAACTTCGATCATCTATCAACAAGTAGGGAAATTCTCCTTCGTCTCTCTCTTTTGTGTATCATGCGGGGTGGGCATGATTTTTATTCTGTAGAATTGGGTAAACCAAACCTAAATAATATAATGAACGAATTCTATAAAGAAAGAGGGGGGGTTGTGATTGTTGATTTTGTTTTATATTTTGATGATGCTTCTTCTATGACCATCTTGCTGAGTTGTGCTGGCTTATGCCTCCTGAAAATCGAGGCTGTTAGTGGTCGTTGTTTGTGCACTAATGAACCTTGCTGATGTTTTAATGGCTTGTTTGTGGTTCTAAACTCCTCCTGTTAAAAGTGATTTGGTTAATCACGTGTATCCGGCTGAATAAATTGGAAGCACCAGGATCAAACCTTCTGTGATAACTCCGGGTTAGAACACACATATTTTGAAATCATGGAGTGTGTTAAGTCATTTAAATCTGAAAATATATCGGCAACCCCTGACTTGTGTTGGTGGTGGTAGTTGGTTGTTTTCCTTTCGGGCCGATTGCTGGAGATGTGGGAGGGGATGGTATCCCCTGTTCTTTTATACCCTCGGTGGTTGTGAGTTTTAAATTCGGGTGGTTACTTGTTTATATCACAAATTGGGGTGGAATCCTCTGTTGTTGAGAACAAGGTGTGGATGTTTTGGTCGATGTTTGACTTTTTACTTTCATGGACATATTCTTATGCCTACTAGTTTCCAAGTAGTTCTTAAACGTAAACATTATTACTGAACGTGAAATAAGAAAGGGGACAAATGGGTTGTTAGCGTGAGTCGTGACTCAGACTTGAGTGATGTTGTGATCTGTAGGCTATCTGAAGAAAAACCTATCTTGGGTGAGTTCTTGTTACCTATATATATATATATATATATATATATATATATATATATTTGTAGCTTTGTGTTTCTTATTCGCGCCCCACCCAAGTTGAGGACTTAGTGCCGAACACCCCCATTTCAATGGGGAGGGTGTTTTTCCCAACACTATTCACAGTGGCTGGTTATTAGCTCCTTTTCTGCTCCCTTTCCCGGATAGCCCAAGTATCTTTGCATAGGCTGTGATGGCCTGAGGTCCATTATTAGCCAAAAAACCTTCGGGCGGGGTAGTGTGGTGGTTGGCCAGGTGTGTGCGGCAGGTGGGTTCCCAAGTTTCTTTGAGATGAGGCCCAGGTGTCTTCAGACGTGGCAGTGGATCCTTTAGCCTAGGTGTCTTCGGGCACGGTGGTGGTTGTTCTGGCCTAGGTGTTTGCAGGCATGGTTACATGTGACATTTGTGGCCCAGGTGTGTGCAGGCGGGATTCAGCAGTGGGACTGCGTGCGGTTGAGGCCTAGGTGTGTGCGGGCGGGATTTCGGTAGTGGGACTGCGTGTGTTTGTGGCCCATGTGTGTGCGGGCGGGTGCGGGAGTGGGACTACGGTGAGAATGGTGGGATTGGTCCGATGTGTAGGATGTCTCAATAACCAGTGTGAAAGTGGCGTGGGGTACCCAAACAACGATGTGCTCTTATTATATATATTACTTGACTTACATTATTTGGAGAGTGTGCCTTGGTGAGTCTTGGGGTGGATAGTTTACCTTGATAGGTGTTTGGTTTACTCCTTTTCTCATGGGACTTTAGTACAATCCCCCACTTGTGCATGAGAGTCTTTGTTTTTCCCTACTGAGTGTACTTGTATGCTCACCCTACGTATATAAAACTGCTTTCAAGTTTCCAGGAGGACTTCGGGGATCACACAGGACCTTACTAGCTCGGACCTATGGAGCAGTTGCGGTTGTTGTTATTCTTTTCCTCTTCGGTACTTACCTTGTAGTCACCTTTTGTACTTTGTGGCTTTTACTTTTGGAACATGCATGTGGGAATGGTTTACTTTTGACTTTACATTTCTTTCTACCTTAGTGTTGTTGGGTTTTCTTCTCCTTATCTCTCTATCCTATAAAATAAAAAGGGTAATGCCTTACATTTGTGAGAAATTTCTATACTCTTGGTGCTAGTCACCACTCCGGGACCTATTGAAGGCGGGTTTCAGGTGTCATTATCTCTCTTTCAACTTGAAGAAGGAAGGACCTGGAAATCTGCGGACCCTTCCCTCCATTTGGTGAAGGCGGGTCGTGACACATTGGACGGAGTGGATATCATCTTTTATGATCATGCTATCAATGATAAGGGATTTAACATACCAACTAATGTAATCTTCTCTTTATAATAATATAGATTCAATAATTATGAACCATTGAAACATAGTGGGAGAAGATATAACTTCACGGTGTTATATGAGATCCATGGAATGTCTTTCCAATCCCATATTCACTAACTCCAAATTTTTAGTTATAACTTATATCACCCATAATTTAACTATCCATGAGGACTTAGCATCCATAGTATTTATCCCTTATCCAATATTACCTCCATAAATATTCCATAACCCTTTTCAAATAGTGGATACCCCTATGTTTTATGATGCTAATAACACATAAGGTGTTTGAGCTAAAACCCAAAGGTACCATATTCTCATAGAAAAAGAGATCTAAATCTCATGCACCTTTGAAACACCATGGTAGAACACAACACTACAGGTTTATTTGGGTCATTCTTGGAATTTATGCATAAAATTATATGATAATCGTTGTAAGGCCTCAGCCTAAAACATTACACAATCTTGAATTATGTTAATAATTCACATTGAACATCTTTTTAGGTATATATTTTTAGAGAATTAGGCCATAAAAATTATATTACATCTCAATATTACAAGTTAGACACTTATACTCTACCCATATTTTTCACAACATTAAAACTCTATAAAAAAATTAATAGTTATTTTCTTGATATAAATCGTCTTGAAATACTTACATTCTCTTACCCTTATTCCATGTGAAATTTTTTCCAAAATTAGATATTAGAATAATAATCATATTAAGGGATATAAAATAAGAATTAAAACATTATCCTATAAATAAATAAAAATAAATGAATTCATACTTTTCTATCAAAACATGCCTCATGAAATAATAATATTTATGAATAACACAGAAGAATAATAAATCATAAAGGTAACTTGTGTAATACATAACATAATAAAATTATAGTTTTCACAACTACATAGGGAGTTACATTTGGAATTCCCATGATAGTATATTCCCTAAATCTATTTGGAGAAACATTGATCTTTACCCATGTCATGTTACCCATTGCATTTGAGAGCTATCTCGGGCTCACCATCCCTAGGTTTATCATGAAACCACCCATATACATAAACCATTCCCATGAACCATAACATAATCATAACACATGAACATGCATAAAGGAAAGATAACACTTCCACATTAAAATAATAAAATATCAAGCCATGATATTGAAATATTCAATCCATTATCAAATCCATTTTAAATTAAAAAATATGTAAAAAGGTTATATGGTATTTATTTTTCATTTGAAGACATCATGGATTGTCACGTAAGATGAATATAAAATAATTCTAATGGGGGTAGAAAAGTCATTTTCACTTTGTACGTTAAAAAGAAACATTCCTTTTTTATTTTAGTAAAATTCATTGAACAAAAATTTGCCTCAAGAAAATCATTTAAAACATTTAATAATGTTATTTTTGAACCAAAGTGTCCAATAAAACATTGAAAATGATATATAAATTAACATTTTAAAACATTATTTTCCATATAAATAAATCATTAAAACCCTATTAAAAACATACACATTAATAAGAATGAATTATAAGATCAAATCTTCAAAAAATCTAAAACATGGATTTAGTTAAAGAGTCCCTTACCACATGAGAAAATACTTGAATAAAAATAGTTAAAGAATAAAACTAATAAAAAACTGATAATATAATGTGAATATTGAGATTCATGATATAATATTTAAAGAGAATTATATACACTCTGTAGGATAATAATTGTGCAAAATATCAAGATATTCCTTAAATAAAAGAAGATTGAGACATAGTCCCTTATGAAAATTCATCAGCCAAACGACGTCAATTTAAAATTCAAAAAAGGAGTTTATGAGAGAGATAATGTTCTATCATCAATTGAACTTAAAATGTACCTGAATAAGGATATATATGAACATATCCCAACATATGAAAATTGATATTGAAAGACATATCATAAATGAAATCATTGACTAAAATAAAAGGGTTAAATGATCCCTTACCTTGAGACTAAATCAGCATGTAGGTTCATTGTTCATCATGAATAATAAACTTATGTTAATTTATACTTGATTCATAACCCTTTTAATGTATGATATTCTTTTTTAATCAATTATTTCCTTACTATAACAGTCAAATAATCACTCATGTTCATATCTGCTGTTTTTTTGATGTTCGGTACTTGAGTAAAAAATGAACATGTTATAATAACAAATAGTCCATGTGGTAAAAAGTAAATTATATACTCAATGATATTAATGATTTAGATATCATATATATCATATATACTCAGTATATATGTATTTATAATAGTCCATATCATTTGGATACAAGAAATGAAATACACCATTCATGGAGACGTTAAGTCATATGTACACTAGAATGCTACTTTCATTTAGTTTTTATATTTAAAGGAAATGAAAACTAAATGATAAATAGGTATATTATAACTCTATAATAATATCTATGTTATAAATGTTTCATAAGTTCATTATATATATCCTTTGTACCTTCCATGTGTATCATGAACGAGCCATATAACTTGGAGGAGGCGGGAGTCTGCACTTCTTCAAATAAAATTATCGTATTTATACAGCATGAGAAGAATAAACATATTTTCTAAATGAGAATTAAAGAATCATATAGATAAAATAAATATCATATATATATCATATATAATTATAGTTCCATCATAATGGCCACCATGAGAGGCATTAGGTGATAATTTAACAATCATCATTTCGTGATGCAGTAGTTCATCATAAACAGAAATAGTATGTTCTAAATCTATTATATGGAGGTGTTTGTGAGTGTTTTTAGAATACTTCTAATAACAAAATCCTATTAATTATTGGATAATGGTGTTTTTATGTAATCGAATAATATGAATAGAAAAGGGAGTAAATAAATAAAATAAAAGAAGAGAACATGAGAGAATACATTATCTTTAAATCGGGTAACTCCCTTTAGATTGAACCAAATGGATTTATTGAATTTCCTTCTTTCCAAAGTAATGATTATAGGTGGAATATAGGGATGTTTGGAGCTTATTGGAGCAGAGGATGGACGATCCTTGGGGTTTGAAAGTTTTATTTTATTATAAATTTTGTTTTTCATTTAAAAAAGGTCCACAACTCATTAAAGAAGAATTTAAGATGAATATAAGTTGAAATAAAATCATCTAATAAGAATTAGATAGGTTTTTTATGTTTTTTAATCATTATATTTTTTATTTAACCATTGTTTACTCTAAATGTTTTATCCTGTATTTAACACTTTCAGAATCAAAATAGTTTCCAAATCATGAAAAATATCCAATTAAATAGTAAATATTAATATTTTACACTTATTATAACTATTTTCCAAATATTATATTTTATTGAATTTTATAATATTTAATAAAATATTTTATACTTAAAATATGAATAATGTAATTTTTTGACAATATTCATATCATTATTGTTTAAAAATCCATAACAACTTAATTGTTTTGAACAAAAATCATTAATAAAAAGATTAAATATAAATATAATACATAAAATTCTTGGATGAAATCAAAATAACCAAATTACATTTGTTTTAACATTTATAATATCATTTATTTGAATACAATATTAATGAAGCAACCACTGTATCATCATTATGTCATAATTGAATTTATTTTTTTAATGTCAAATTTTTTTAAATAAAATACCATGATTTATAAAATCCTTTTTGACTTCTAATGAATATTTTTAGTTGAAGAGATAACTTATATTACCCCATATAAAAGTTGTTTTACTGAAAGTTGTTTGATTATATTAAATTTTCCATATCTTTATACTAATTTTTATAAAATGTCGTTCTCAAATACAAGGGGCTCCATGGGGTCCCACAATACAACCAAGGATACCCATGATGGGATATATATAATCCAATATTGTTAGTACATGTGTTAGGGTAATTTAATATTATTATAATATTATCTTTTCCCTTATCTACTAGATTTACCCATTAACCATGGTAAACAAAATATTTACTGAGGTTACAATTCATAATGTCTAAAATTAAAAGTTGACTTTTTAAAAAAATTGGACCGCCTGATAACAAATAGGGAATCCATTTTTCTAAATTCAAATAACAGAAGTTGCAGAAATTAATTTAAAATTAATTCCCTTTGTAAAAACCAAAAATCGTGTTTTTATTAAATAATAACTATCAAAAGATTGACATGGGTTTATGTCTAATTAAAAAGTGTAATTTTTTCCAATTACCAAAATTATATTAAATGATAAAAAATCTAATTACACTTCACAACCAATTAAAAATGTAATATAACCATAAAAATAAATTATATTAAAAGAATATTTTGAATTACAATGCAGTATTTTTTACTATTAATCAAAAAATGAACATTATCAGAAAAATACCAAAATTTTACCCATTGTTAATTTTGAATTCTTGATTCTAATGAAAAAGTTCATTTGGTCAAATGATCTACATAAAAGTTTCAAAAGAAGATTTAAAAAGGGTTTACCATCAAAAGGTAGTAAAATGAATTTTTAAAAATATTAGTGTTTTTCATGCTAAATATTGGATTCATTCTTATTTTAAGCCTCTAAAATTTATTTGATTAAAGAAATTAACAATTATTTTTTAATAATATTTTAATTAGTTTTATTCACCCCACCAGTACACCATATAGTCGTTAACTACCATTTAAAATAATAATAATACTATATTATTTTTCAGTATAACTCAAAATTGTGTGAAAGATATGATTTCAAAGAAACTCCATGTTGTGTGTTGCATACGCTATCAAACATAGAATCCCATTTAACGTAAAATTAGTATTTAATTCAAAAATATTAATAAATATGAATGTTTCATATGCTTTATTTACTAGGGATATCACATCCTATTCCTCTTTTGTGAATCGTGTCCTAACAATTTTAAAATTGTTCTCGGAAACATCATTAAGACTCCGACATCCAAAAAAGTGTTAATAAATATATCAATTTAAATGCAAGAATGATAAGTAAAAAGTTCACCTGATTTAACTGATTATTTGATTCCATGTAGAAAAACATAGATATATAAGAGAAACTAACACTCATTGATTGAAAGAGAGCAATAGAGATCTTGATCACAAAAAAATTACCACCGTAATACTAAAAATTTGTGGTTGGGTTAAAGACAGATGATAAAATAAATCATATAACTTTATTTCTTCAAGATCATTTTCATATAGTTGAAGAATTTTATTACTGCCTCGAATATGATCATAAGGAAATATACTTACTTGAATAGTTGTGTATCATCCATTAATAAAATATCTACCACAAACTCATCTTTTCTCCAATGATGAGTATTCAAGATGACTTGGTCACACCTGAAGTGCTAGAATCAAATTTTGGAGAATAAAATAATCCAAAAAATATGAACTATATATTTCCCTTTTCTTTAGTCATTAACCAAAACCAAAATGGATAGTACAAGATCATATGATCCCATAAAAAGATAATACTTTATTGAAAAAAAAACACTTAATCTATAAAATTAAATAAACAATACTGAAATTTCCAAAATGTCCATTTAGTAAAAAAATTTCCATAAAATTTTTCAAAAAAATCAAAACTGTATTTGGAACCCAAAATTCAGAAGGATTTGATCACATATTCGTCCATGATAAATCATAACATTTCTCTCTAAATATCAACGGCTGATCCAAATGTCGCATAAATAAAATTATATAATCTAATCACATATTCTCTATAATAGGTTAATCAATTTCATAAATAACCCAAATTACTATAAGTCCACAATAAAAACATGTATTCCTCCAAAATAAAATTCCATCATTAATCCTCCAATGAAATCTTATAGTATTCTATTTTTTGTAGGCATATAGTTTTCCCAAAAGAGAGAATCTCATCCAAAATGACATTTTTCAATTAATCACAAAACCATTTTCCTATAATAAGGATATCATTTTGATAAAAAAGAAGTTCCAGAAAACCACTAATTTTTTATCCCTAAAATTATTTTAATTAAAATAATTATGCATACTAACCAGGGACTTCTCATAGGCACGTGGTAGGCATTGCAACCTTATTTCCCTTCAGTTGGGGATTTGGTTACCATGGGATTTCCTGATGCAACAGGTTGTCCCCCAACCTATGGGACGTCCGTTTTATAAAACCATTTCATTTTTATAAGATTATCAAAAAATAATATAATTTTCAAAAAAATATTCATAACATATTTTATCCTCAAATTTTATCTAATACCATTCATTTTGCATCCCAAAATGTAACAACCACTAATCAATTCAAAAATAAAAGTTCATATGAACCCCCTAATGTTATCCATTTTGTTGACACCAGATAAGATAATTCTTTCTGGAATAGAATTTTCACATATCAAACTTTAGGGTTACACATACTATAAAAATTATTCCAAAGTAATCACATCATCAAAAGAGCCTTAATACTTTTAAGTATTTCATCATCCTAAAATCTACCATAACTCTTGAATCAATTATATGTATACTTCTTACTCATTCGACATTATTCAATATCCATTAAAAATTATTTTCCAACTTATCATGTAAAACTTCTTTCCTACAAAAAAATCACGAATCATATCCTTCATTTCAATAATGTAAAAATATCAGCTAAGAAATAATCCACACCTTTCACTAGTAATTTTCAGTTTCAAAATCCTCAGTTGGAATGGAATTAGGTATTATAAACATATATTTGTGTAGTTCTGCTAATCCCATTCATGAACCTTCTTCATAGGATATCTATTTGTGTAATGACCATGCACACCACATTTAAAACATTCAATTAATCCCTCAGAAAGAACTTTTTTCCCTTTCCTAGAGTCCACATGATGCTTCCTTTTTCAATGGAAGGTTCATTCATTATGACCTTCATTACCACATCTATAATAACTTCCCCTCCCTTTGAAGAATTTTCCCAGGAGTTTCTTTCCCCATTTTTGTCACATTGATTTTCTAATATACATTCCATTATTATTATTAACTAATCATCTATAGGGATTTATTAATCTCGTATATGATGCCTCATAATATTTACCAAGGCTCGGGTGGTCAATAATGACTCCAGATAGTTGGTTGAGAATAACCACAAGTGTTCTCATTGTAGGTCCCATTTCATTTGATTGCTCATTCAGAATACCAACACAGTTTCCTTCACATCCATTATTAAAATTATGCCTCAATGATATAGCCATTTACTAAAATCAAAAAGGATAGTGTGATTATATCAGTAAAATCATCATATAATATCTTCTGGGAGTGTAAATACTATAATATACTTATTTATGTTATAATAAACTCATTCAATTTATCTAAAATAGATATGAATATTTCTAATATTCTACCCATTATGGTTATGTCACATATATTTAAATAACAACATAACCTCTAATTTTATCTAAACTGACCTCAGATACTTACTATTAGGTCATGGTATAAAACATTACATAACCTTGAATGAAGATAATAATTCAGAATGAGGATCTATTCATGTTTATATTTTTTTATAATTAGGCCACAACAATTACATTAAATATCAATATTACAATGTAGACACTTTTACTCAATCCATATTTTTGAAAAAAATGAAACTCCATAAATAAAACAAGAATTATTTTCTTGATATAAATCTTCTTGAAATACTTTATTTCTATTACCCTTCCTTATCCCATGTGAAAAACATTTCAAAAACATGGGATGCACATAAAAACATAATAAGGGTTATAAAATAATGAAATAAACATTAGCCCGTCAATAAATACAAATTAATGAAACCAAACTTTTCAACCATAACATACCTCATGAAATAAAAAGGTTTATGAATAACACACACAAATCATAAATCATAAAGGTAATTGTGGCATAAATAACATTCATACATAGTTTATTTAACAACTACATAGGGTGTTACATTTGGAATACCCATCATAGATTATTCCCTAAATCTCTAAGGAGAAACATTAACATTTACCTCAGTCACATTACCCAATGCACTTGTGAGCTATCTCGGGCTCACCCACCCAAGATTTATCACAAAACCATCCATATATGTAAAAAAATTCTCATGAACCATAACATAATAATAACACATGATAAATAATAAATAAAATATAACATTTCCACATTTCAATCATATGATATCAGTTCATGATATTAACATAATAAATCCATTATCAAAACCATTTTAAATACCAAAATACGTAAAAAAAGGTATATGATCTTTATTTTCCATTTGAAAACATCACACATTGTTAAAGAATCTAAATATCAAATAATTCTCATTGCATAATAAATGCCTTTTTCACCATGTATTTAGAAAAAAACATCCCTTTTGTCATTTATTAGAACACTTTGTAGAAAAATATTCCCTGTGAGTACATTTTATAAAATTTCATAAAGTTATTTTTGAACTAATGTGTCCCATAAAAAAATTGAAAATTATATAGGAATTAACAATTTAAATAATTAATATCCTTATAAATAGATCTGTAAACCCATATTGAAAACATGTAAAATAATAATAATGATTTATAAGAATAAATCTTTAAAACATTTGAAACAAGGTTTTACATAAAGAGTCGCTTACCACATGAGAAATTACATGAATAAAAATAGTTAAATAATAACATTAAACAGAACATAAAATTTCCTGAGAATATGGATATCCATGATATAATATGTAAAAGGGATGTATATACACCCTATAGGATAATAAAGGGGCATTAGATCAGGATATGCCTAAAAGGAAATGAGATTGAGACATAGTCCCTTACGAAAATTCGGCAGCCTAACAACATCACATTAAAATTATGAAAATGAATTGATGAGAGAGAAAAGGATATCTCATAAATTAAACATAAAATTTAAATAAATAAGGATATATAATAACATATTCCAACATAAGAAAAATAAAATTAAATGACATATTATAAAGGATGTATTTTACTAAAAGAGAAGGATGAAATGTTCCATTACCTTGAGTCTGAATCATCACGTAGGATCCTTGTTCTTCATGAATAATAAACATATGATATTTTTAATTTCATCATAACTTTTTTCAAGTTTATTATTCCTTTTACATCACATATTTACTTGCTATAAAAATTATATAATTATTCAAGTTCATATCGGTTGTTTTGTTGATGCTCGGTACTTGAGTAAAAAATGAACTTGTTATAATTACAAATTGTTCCAGTGATCAAAATTTAATTTTCAAAAGAATTATATTAATGGTTTATATATCATTTATATCTTACAAAATAAGTATATATGTATTTATAATATTACATATCATTTGAATATAATAAATGAAATGCACTGTTTATGGAGATGATATATCGTATGTACACATGCACATTTGTTTCATTTATTCTTCATATTTAAATGAAATGAAAAATAAATGATATATAGTATTATTATAACCCCAATTATAATATCTATGTTATATGAGTTACATATGTTCATTATATTCTGCCTTTATATGTTCCATGTATATAATGAACAAGTTATATCACTTTGAGAAGGCGGTACTTCACACTTCCTCAATTGAAATTATCATATTTAAACAACATGACAAGCTCGAAATAATAATTAGAATAGCATAGAGATAAAATAAATATCATATATATATCATATATAATAACAGTTACATCAAAATGACCATAATTAGAGGTGGTAGGACAAAATTGAGCGATCATCATTTCATGAACCAGTAGTTCGTCATCTATAAAAAACTATGTTTTAAATACATTATATGGAGTTTTTTGTGAGTTTAGGTCTAATCGTACTCATAAAAACATCCTATTATATTGATTATAATATTATTTTTATATAAGAAATGAGTAATTATAGAATATAAGGTGAAGAAGTAAAATAAAAGAAGATAACTTGAGAGAAGAGATTACCTCTAAATAACGTAACTCCCTTTGGTTTGAACCAAATGGAATTATTGAAATGCCTTATTCCAAAAGTATGTATTAAAAGTGGAATATAGGGATGTTGAATGATTATTGGTTAGGATTTTTATGATCCATGGGGATTGATAGGTGTTTGTAATGGGTCATAGGTTGTGGACTTTTATAAGAGGGAGGAGGATATCTTTTGGATTGTTTTAAAGTATCCTTTTAATATAAGATTCTTTACAGTTTAAAAAGAACCAGAACCCATTAAATTAGAATATAAGATGGGAATATATCTAAATTAAATCATAAAATAAATATTATATAGGTTTTGGATATTTTATAATCATTATCATTTTTATTTAACCAAGTTTTTCTCATACCGTTTTATCATGTATTTAACACATTGAGAATTAAAATAGATACCACAAAAACAAAAAATATATCAAATTAAAGAGTCAATAATAAAATTTTAGACTTATGATAACTAGTTTGACAATAATATATTTCACATAATTTATTAATATTTAATAAAAGATTTTACATTTAAAAAACAAATAATGTCAATTTTTGACACTATTTATATCATGACTTTTCTAAAAACCATAACAACTTGATTAATTCGAAAATATTTCATTATTAAAAATATAAAATCGCACTATCATATATAAAATTCATGTATGGAATCAAAATAACAAAATTATATGTATTTTAATATTTATAATATCATTTATTTGAATCCTTTATTAATGAAGCGACCACTTCATCATCAATGTGTCATAATAAAATTTATTTATTTAATGTCTTGAAATTATAAATAAAATAAAATTATCTAGTAAATCTTCTTATCCATGTAATGAATATTTATAGTAGAAGATATCCCCTATATAACCCCATATAAAATTGTGTTAATAAAATATGTTTGTTTATGCTACATTTTCCTAAACATTAAATTCATTTTTATAAATTGTCAATTTCAATTACAAGAGGCACCATTGTGTCCCCAAATCGACCCAAGGATTACTATGATCAGAAATGTATCATAAAATAGGTTTAGGACATGTGTTTGAGTAATTTTATATTATTATAATATTATTTTTTACCCTTATTTACCATATTTACCCACTAACCATGGTAAATAAAATATTTACAGATGTTACTATTCATAAGGTCTAAAAAAGTTAAATATTTGAAAAATTTACACCTCTTGATTCCATAAATGGAATCCATTTTTCCAAATTCAAAACAAAAATATGCATAAATTATTTGAATATAAATTCTCATTTTCAAAACCTAAAAATGTGTTTTTTGACATAGTTACTATCAAAAGATTTACTTGTGTTTATATTAATTAAAAAGTAAAATTATCTCTAATTAACAACATTGTATTGATTGTTAAAAAAGTAATATAATTAATCTTTAAAACTAATTAAAAATATAATATAACCATATAAATAAGTTAGATTCAAATTTATTTTTGAATTAAAATGCAGTATTTCTCACAATTCATGAAAAAATGCACTTTATCAAAAAAATACCAAAATTTCTCCCAAAGTAAATTTTAATATCTTGATTCTAAGGAAGAAGTTTATTTTTTCAAAGAAAACATAAAAAATTGAAAATAATATATTTAAAAATTGTTATCTTTCAAAACAAGGTAAAACAACTTTTTAAAAATATTAGAGTTTTTTATGCTTATTATTGGATTGAATCATATTTTAAGCCATTAACTTTTTTTGGATAAAACATAGTTATCAAAAATGTGTAACCATATTTTGGTTATTTTTATTCATTATCGACAGTACAATGAGTAGTTGTTAACTACCATTTAAAATAATAATTATATTATATTATTTTTCAGTATTACTCAAAAATTTGTGCACCGTAAGAATTCAAAGAAAAACATTTTTTGCATGTTGAGTACGCTATCATACATAGAATCCCACTGAATGTAAAGTTAATAATTAAATCAAAAATATTAATATATATGAAAATTTAATTTTATTTATTTACTTGGGATGTAAAAATCTATCATGACTTGGTAGTAAGACATTATACTTCCTGGCTTACTATGGTTTTGGCTAAAATACCCTAAATTACAACTATTAAAGATCAATGAAAGAAGGACCAAAAGTTCATCGATATAAGGTAAAATTTAAAAGGACCAAAAATAAATTAATAGATGGTCAAAACTAATCTTCCCTAAACAAATATAGATATATTTTCTAATATAAAATACACCAATATATAGAACAATAGTGATGTAGCCTAATTTAATGGCAAATATATATGTCTTTTGAGGTTCACTTTATAACATCATAATAAAATATGATTTTCTCCCAATGACTAAGGTCATTGTAAAAAATATAAAAACCCTATATTTGTGTGGTACACCATTGATTAATTCTTCGTCATTCATATATAAGTTGGGGTTCCCTATATTTACCTTAGAACTATATACTATTTATTTGAAAGGAATGTAATTATATGTTGGGAATTTTTTAATGCTCACAATTAAACATTACACACATTGACATAGAAGGAATCATGTGGTACGTGTCACATGATGGATATGATACATCATACATTATCTTCTACAACATCATGGTATCAACGTTTTGTCTTGCCTATTATGCTTGGAGTGGATACTGCACAACAGAAATATCTCAAGTGGATGAGTTTCCCCACACCAAATTTCCTCCTACAGATATAAACATGTAAAACATTTTAAAATTGAAACTACATGGATAATATTATACTAAATTAAGAGATAATGAAACTAAGATAGATCATTTGAGAAAAAATGGAACCATGAACACCTATCATTCATGACATGGTCTCGATCATGGGTCTTAGGTTCATCTAGAGAATAGTCATTATAGTATGATATATCATCTGGAATACAGGAATCCTACAATGTAAATCATGTGATCCTCGGTATATGAGGATTTTGGGATCCATAAAATCCTACATATGAATAAGTGATTCCATAAATATGGTTCTTAGATGGGATTTATGTGAGAATCATGTAGTTTTTGGCCATTATCATGAATATCTTACCCATGTATGAGCCTGAATCATGTGCGGTACAAGAGTGCCATTCCTACCTAACCTTGTCCATAGAGTGATTCTAATTTGAAAAGTAAGGGAGTTCCTTACCCACCTCCCAAGGGGCATGGATAATAAATTTTCTAATATCTATACACGAAAGCTTGACCAGACCAGTGAATTAATAAAATGAAGTTCGCACTAAAAATAGAGAATGTGTTGAAGAAATTGTATGGGACCACCATCATACCCGAATATAGTGCATGAAAAATGAGAAACTATTCTGATAATGAATTTAAAATATGACATGTGTCTGAGTAAGATTCATATACAAGTTATTAAACTCTTAATATCGGTAACATGGCTATAAAAACCCTCAGTTTGGTTATGTGGTTCAAAAAATCTAAATTCCACTTGAATGAATATTAAGTGAAGTTTTTTCCCTTCGAAGGTATGTATTGATGCAAAATTATTTTGATATAATAGGATGGGTTTATTAGTGTGACAGAATATGATTCATAATTATCAAACATTCCATCATTACTGGATTTGTAGATGCAGTACATTCCTCCATCAATATATATAGGGAGATCAAAAATCATAGTGGGACATTACAACTCTAGATGGAATGCACTCACTTTCCTCACAAAAAATGCAAGCAATTCCGTATAAGGGTTTCATGAAAGAAAATATGTGATAAATCCATCACATAATCATTATGTTCAAGTGGTGAGACCCTAAATCTCAGATCACAAAAGCACTCTTACAATAGGTGGATTCATTACATAACCAATAGGCATTATGTAACCTATCCCGAAAAAGGATGTGGAACTATGTAGGCTATAATGTGGATATTTGATGCACCATGTGTATATAATATGTCTTGTGAACACAAAACCTAGAATATATCATGTCCCTACCTCTGCCAACATGGAGATAAAATTATTGCATACTTCGTTTGTGAATAATTATGGATAAAAACTCATCTTCATTCTATGATCAGGTCCTATATATTTTTTTACCACATCTGAAACGTCGAGAAAGAATAAAATTCAATACTCGATGCACCATTTCAATCTGAGCGAAGTGTAAAACACACACAAGAAATATTCATTAGTGCATGAGAATATCTATGACACTTTTTAGACCTCCATGTGATGAAAATAAATATTCCATGCACACAAGACATAAATATTCACAAGACTCCATCTATATACCTTCATTATTAAGTCATATTAGGATTTAGACATCATGTTACACTGTCATGTGATCCATTCATTGTGTAACACATTAAATTGGATTGGGTTATGAAATATTCATGTAAAGGCATGAAACAATTTTTATTCACCCTTTTCAATGATTCCTATACATGAAAACACCGTCAGTCATTCTACAAAATCATGCAACCGTGAATACATGATGAATTAAATGAAGTTAGTGAAACTAACCATTAAAATGTATGCACACCATCACATGATCTATAATGTATCATGTGACACGCCACAGACAAGAATAAGTGTTTTTTATGGAAATGCTAGTGCACTATCATGGAGATTCATTATTGGTCATGTGATGTATCATAGAAAATGAAAATTATTTTATTTGGAAAAAATCATATTATTTTTTGAGATATCAAAAATCCCAGTAAAAAGGATAAAATTTTTAAAAATTTTGGAGAACAATTTGATTGAAAAACGATATTATGCACACATTGTAACACCCCATGGTTTTGAAAAAAAATATTGAATGAAATTTTATAATATATCCATTAAAACATAACTTTTCCTCTCCTATGTTTTGAATTTTGAAAAATGGTCATCTAGAGTTGTGTTCAGTAAGTCATTTGGAGTCTGATAGAACAAACATGCTTTTTATTAAATAGTAACATACCATTATGAATATAAATATGACCCTAAGGAATAGTAAATTTTATTATTATAATATTTTCATAAGTCTATAAGATAATAACATCTTGGTTAATTTTTCATTGTGATAAAGGAGTAGTTGTAGAATTAGAACTGTTAAATTTTGAATTAAGTATGATTTAATTTAAAAGTTAAATTAATAATATTTAGAAAAAAAATCTTCAAAAATGAACATCAATTTTTAATTCTACACATCGAAAAATGGTAGGGGTGAATTTTTGGTATTTTTCTGAAATTCTAGAATTTTTGATGAATAGTAAAATATGATAAAATACGATAAATGCTAAATACTTGATTTACTTCATCATAGGTGATGCAATGATGATGTAAGCCCACCATATTTGAACTCACATGCCATTATTACTATTATGTTTCACATGATACAATACTATTTGTTAACTTGAGAGAAACAATAAAATAATTAATTAAATAATCCAAAAATACCCCTCTCCTCCACTATAAAAACTCCCCACCACTACCTCTTCTCTTCACTCCTCTAAGCCTGGTAGATCCTTAATGTTCTGCCCAATTACCCTTCCCTAGTCACTGCCCACTAATAGGAATCTCTTAGTCTTGAAAAAATTCCAAAACCCCTCCCCTTAATGAGTTTCTCAAGGAGGTTATTTCAATAGGTAAAGCACCCTTCTTTCTTATTTGGTTTTATTTAAATTTATCTACTTAGGTTATCCTATCCTCACCTCCTCTATCCAAATGATCATGATAACTCCATTAACATCTATATATTGGATTTTTATAATGTTAATAGAATAACTGTAACATCCCAAGTAAATAATGAATAATATATATTCTTATCTATGTCTATTTATAAATTAGATAGTGTTTTAAAGGCTTAAAATGAGAATAAATCCAATCATAAGCATTGAATTCTCTAATATTTTTAAAAGATTGTTTTACCTCCTTTTGATGGCGAACCATTTTTAAATCTATCTTTTGAAAATTTTATAAGCTCTATTTATCAAAATAAATTTATTCTTTATGATTTGGACATTGAAATTTACATTGGATAATTTTTTGATATTTTTCTGACCATGTTCATTTTTTAATGAATAGTGAAAAATACTGCATTTTACATCAAAACTGCTTTTTAATGTAATTTAATTATATGGTTAGATTATATTTTTTATTGGTTTTAAATTGTAATTATAATATATTATTACCATTTAATCCAATGGTGTTTAATAGATTTAATTTCACTTTGGAATTGGGCATAAAAAAGTGCCAATCTTTTCATAGATATTGTTTCAAAAAAACCCGCTATTTGTTTTGACAACAGGAATTATTTTTAAATTCATTATTGAAATTTCAATGTTTGTAATTTGGTAAAATGGATTCCATATTTGGAATCAGAAGGTCCAAATTATGTAATTAAGATTATTTTTATTTTGGACATTATAAATACTAACAACGATAATTATCTTTAATTATCTTGATTAATTAGTAATCAGGTAGTTAAGGATAATAAAATAATATCATAATAATAAAAAATGACCCCAAAATGTGTCCTAATGCTACTGGTTGTGTCATGTCCGACCATGGGATGCCTTGTGCCAAACTTAGGGACCCCATGGAATCACTTTTGGGTGAAACTGACAATTTATCATTTATTTTTAAAGAAAGGAGAATATCACTAAAGAATGTATCACCCGAGTAAAACATTTTTAGTTTTGTCTATGTAAATGATCTCTTAGACTATAAATAGTAATTTGAAAGCTAAAAATATTTCCTACATCATAGTATTTTTTTTATTTTTAGACATTAAATAAATTAAAATATTTATGACATCATGATGATGCAGCGATTATCTCATTAATGAACGATTTAAATAAAATGAAACGCTAATGTACAATCTAAGACATAAACTTCTCAAAGACCTACTAGATGAGTATATTTCAACCCCTTATCAACTTATCCTAGAAATATATCAATGTGGGACCTTTAAAATTCGAAATACATTTTAATATAAAGTAACATTTTATAACTTTCCAAGAGTGCCCCTCCTCTCCTCTAATAAAAGGCCCCCACCTCTACCTCATTACACACACCTCTCAAGCCATTGTCTTGGCCAAACTCTACTCATTTCATCTCTCCACATCCCTATCTTCATCATTGATTCCTTACTTTAGGCAGAAATATCTTCAAGAAACTCATTTGGTACAAACCAAGAGGAGTTACCTGATTTAATGGTAAAGTCTTCTCTAATGTTCTTTTGTTTTATTTGGCTTCTCCATCCCCCTATGTAATGCCACGACCCTAGTTACCCAGAGTCGGTGCATTATTACATAACATTGGCATGATCACAAGAAATATCAAGTCTCAAAATACCGATTAGTATAGTAGCCTTGGAATAACTAGATACATTAATAATGTTTACGTTACATCATAAAATGAAAACTACAACAATATAGTCTCCATAGTCCACACACTTATCCCCTCATACTATCCCTGTAGGTCATTCATAAATTACTTCTTCACATCCTAGGAGAAATAAAACATTTAAAGGGGTGAGCTCAGATGCTCGGTAAGGATAACAATATAGCAGAAAATTTAATAAATTAACATAAACATTTTCGGCAATGTATAACTAAAACAAAATCCTTTTAAACATTAACTTCAGCATAATATGACAAAGATAAAATGAAATAATTCCATTTACTTATTTACATGGATATTCTACTAGTTGAATAATCACATGCAATATCAATAACCAATTTTATAATGACGGAATGCATAATGTCAGACTATCATAACCACATAGCAATGGCATCGTGCCAAGACTGCAAATAAGATTTTTTCAAGGCCTTGTGCCAAGACACTAGTTTGTCTCATGAGACCTACCGATTCAGCGAGGAGCTATAGCAGGCTCTACCCGTCACATATTATGTTCAATGCATTCCTCATATGAACAGTTTTAAACATAACATAAACGTGCGTATTAAAACTAGCTTACGAAATGTCAATATATTATTCATAAACCATGAATGGTATAAATATAACACATCCACAGTCAAACAAATAATAAAATCATCAATACAATATGGAAGTTTTTATCATAATAAATCAAATTGAAATAAGCTTAAAATCCATCAAAGGATGTTCACAAAGATCAAATCAAAACTATTTGAGAGAAATATCCCTTTTTTGAAATCATATAAAAGTCACATAATTATAAAATAAAACATTGAATTTGAAAATTTTATTATAATCTTGTAAGGGATGCTTCGATGATTTTATAATGGTGGAAAATAACCGCACCAACCGTATAAGTTAAAAAAAGAATTCTTACCTTAATTCTGTCGAAAAGGTTAAAAATTAACTTGTTTGGAAAACGACGGAAATATTCCTTTATAAACCACTTATAAAAGTCAACAAGGGTATAAATGACTTTAACCCATATTCTAGTAAATATTAAAAAAAATTGAAATACATTTTTAAGAAAATGTATGTCGATGATAAATAAGTCTCAGTAGATTATTACGTATAAACAACCTCAGATAATGAAGAGATTGAGAAATAAACCCTTACCTTGTAATTTTCCTTGTTTGAGGGTAGGATAAAATCCTGTATGATGGTGAAATAATTGTTATTAAATTATAAAAGAATCTTATACATTATTATGTTAACATATATGATTTTTAACATTGATTTGTTAATAATATCATAGTATTATCGTCGTTCCGGGTGTTAACTTACTCGTTTTCATTTATATGTTTTGTTAATTAAGCCATGTTTTTCCTCGATAGGTTGTATATTATTCATATCCAGAATGATATGAAGTCCTCAAACATTATTTTTAAATCATAAAATGATAATTATACTTGAATGGATATGATGGAGAATGAATCTCATCGCGTTCGTGGAGACGGTAGTCCGTACGTACGCCCGAGCGACAATATCATTTTTTTTGATACTAAAATAATATATAATTTGATGGTATATCATATATACAGAATCATTATCATGTTATATTTATTAATTACATGAATTGCAAATCATTATTATACACACCCAAATAATAATTTATTGAATAACAATTACACCACGATGTGGAGACGGTAAGTCGTACGAACGAACGTATGGTGACATGTCATTAAAAGGATGGATAGAATACTGGATATGGTTGTAACATATTTATAATAATATTAAACTATATAGGAGATACTGGATTCATTATTTTCGAATGGGAATAACAAAGAAATAAGAAGTTGTAGAAGAAATGAATTTGAAAAAGGGTGGTGAAAACATTACCTCTTCTTCAGGTTCTTCCTTTTGATTTGATCAAAAGGGCTCCATAGGTTGGCATTCTGATCAAACTAAGGCCACTAAGTTTTAGTGAGGGAAGTTTAGAGAGTATTTGGGCAGGGTTTGGCCGAACCAAAAGGCTTTTAAGGTTTTAATTAATGAGAAGATGGAGTGCCCTTTTATAAGAGGGGTGAGGGCCACCTTTGGAAATGCTAGAAATATTATGTTATAATAAATTCATGTTCGGTTTCTAATGGCTATAAAGTGGATTATTTAAAGGATAAAGTGGTTATAGGTAGAAAACCACTCAACCAATAGGATTTAGACAGGTTTGGGTTACTATATTAACCATATCCTAATGTATTAACTCTTAGTTAATTAGTTTCACTTTTACAATGTCTCTTTGTATTTTTATATAATACGGTTAATAAACATAATATATATATCCAAGAGACCCCCAAGTGGTCTATTAATGATACACCTATCATGATATAAGACTCTTTGTGGAACCTTAGAATTTTAGGAATTGAATATCAATTAATAATATAATATTTGTTTTAAAAACTCTTTTATGTCAATTGTGACAATATCTGGCAATTTAATTTTTGTAAAAGTAATAACAGAATGATTACTTCGAAAAAAGTTAATTAAATCGCTCCTAACATGTCATATTAACCTATAAAATTATTTTAATTCAAAAAAAGTCTCAAATTATATTTATTTGGGTATTTATAATTTCAATTATTTTAATTTTTTACTATTATGTTAATTACTGCATCATCATTGTGTCATAAATAAATTAAATTATTTAATGTCTAAAAATTATAAATAAAATATCATTATGTAGGAAATATTTTTAGCATTATAATGGATATTTATAATCTAATTTATCTTATATGTACCCTTATATAAAAAATGTTTTCGTAAATAATCTTTGATTTTAACCCTTTTAACTCTTCTTTGAATTAAATAATAATAAATGTCCTAATCTAATCCAAGTGGACCTAAATAATAATATTTTATTCCTAAAGTTTATGTTGGTCGAGATACACTTTTACAATAGTATTAGGACATGTGTTAGGTAATATTAATATCATTTTTACCCTTAATTAGCCTATTTACTTTTAACCGTGAAAAATAAAAGTAAAAAGTTACTATTCACCAAAAATTATTTTCATCTCATTGAACCACATATTACTCCTTGATATTAACTGTGTCTCTTAGATTTTTGAAATTCCACTCACAAAAGTGGTAAAATTAAGTTTTATGAAAAATTCAGTTTTTTAACTACCACTTAGTGGTTTCACTATTCATCAAAAAAATGATTTTTTCAGGAAAAAAAATTCACCCTAGGCTAATTTTGATATTCCGAATCCAAAAATGAAGTAAATTTTGAAAAATAAAATTTATACATTTCATAAAGTGGGTATTACTATTCATAACGGCTAGTTTGATTGGTTTTGGTGTGTTATAACTCGATGTTGCGTACAACACACACTATTGCATTATTCAAAGAGAAGCGTACCGTAGAAGCTTGGGGTTTTGCATTCTCCCCTCCTTCAAATAATTTTGTCCTCACAATTTCTAGAATACTACTGCCTGAAATGACTCGGGTGGTTCTTCTTCATAAGTTCCTCGAGTTCCCACGTTGCCTCTTCCATCATATGGTTTCTCCATAAGACTTTTACCAGACGAGTTGTCCGGTTTCTCAGTACTTATTCTCTCGTATCATGAATCTTGACGGGCTCTTCGCAATAAGATAGATTGGGTTCCGGTTCTAATTCCTCATAGGTGAGTTCATGCATTGGGTTAGGCATGTATTTCCTCAACATAGATACATGGAACACATCGTGAAATTTGGAGAGATTTGGCAGTATTTCCAAACGGTAAGCTACAACCCCAATTTGTTCAAGAATTTTAAAGGTCTGATGTACCTGAGACTCAATTTACCTTTCGTACCAAAACATATGACTCCCTTCCATGGAGATACCTTTAGGAAAACACGATCACTGACTTGAAATTCCAAATCCTTCCTTCGATTATTAGCATAGATCTTCTGCCTACTTTGAGCTACTTTGATATGGTTTTGGATTACCTTCACATTTTCCATCCTTTCCTCCACCAGTTCTGGGCCTAAAAGTTTTCTTTCACCAACGTCATCCAAACAGGATGGTGTTTGAGATCTCTTTCAGTATAACGCTTCATATGGTGCCATTTGAATAGTCAAATGGAAGCTATTGTTATAAGAAAATTCTACCAGAGGTAAATATTGATCCCACATACCCTGAAAGAAAAGAGAGGAGGATATCAACATGTCTTCTAAGGTTTGAATAGTTCATTCTGATTTTCCATCTGTTTGTAGGTGGTAGGTAGTGCTCAAATGAAGTTCAGTATCCAAGGCTTTCTGAAGACTTTTCCAAAACATGAAGTAAAACGGGGATCACGATCAGAAACAATCGATATGGGTACTCCATGAAGTCTCACAACCTCATTAATATATAGTCTTGCTAGTCGTTCAAGTGTTAAATATTCCCTTATAGCAAGAAAATGTGATGACTAGGTAAGACGATCAACAATGACCCATATTTCATCGTTCCTTCTTGGAGACTTTGGTAGCCCAATGACAAAGTCCATTGTAATATTGTCCCATTTCCACTCCGGTATGGGAAGAGGTTGCATGACTCCTCCAGGCTGTTGCCTTGTAGCTTTCACTTGTTGAAAAACCATACATCTTGACACAAAATCAGCAATCTCCCTCTTCATGTTTTCCCACCAAAAATGTTCCTTCAAATCTCTATACATTTTGGGGCTCCCAGGGTGTATAGAGAAATTGGAACTATGAGTATCATCCAGAAATTCCCTTTTTAGATCAGGTATATCGGGAACACAAAGTCTCTACCCAAATTTCAAAGTTCCATCTTTATACACAAAGTATCTCAATCTCCCATCATTCATAGCTTTATTCTTCTTTTGAAACTATTCATCATCGGTCTGAGAACTCTTAATTCTTTATAGTAAAGATGCTTTGGCAACCATTTGAAAAATCATTGATGTTCCACCTTACCTGGTTATTCCCATGTTCATCTTCACTAGATCCATGAAAATTGGATCCCTTTCAATTATCATATTGTTCAAAACTCTATGATCTTTTCTGCTCAAAGCATCTGCCACCTTGGTTTCCTTCCTCAGGTGGTAGTGTATCGTGCAATCATAATCCTTGAGTAATTCAAGTCATCTCCTTTGCCTCATGTTGAGTTATTTTTGTGAGAAAATAAACTTAAAACTCTTGTTATCAGTATAAATCTCACAATTTTCACGATAGAGGTAGTTCCTCCATATCTTCAAAGAAAAGATCACAGCTACTAACTCTAGATCATTAGTAGGATAGTTTTGTTCATGAATTTTCAACTGTCATGATGCATAAGCAATAACCATATCATTCTGCATAAGGACACAACCAAGTACTTTCTTCGATGCATCACTATAAATAACAAAACCCATCATTCCCCAATGGTAGAGTCAATATAGGAGAAATGACTAATCTTATATTCAGTTCTTCGAAACATTCTTCACACTCTATTGCCCAAACATATTTAACCCCCTTACGTGTGAGCTTTGTTAATGGGTTATCCAACCGCGAAAAATTCTGGACGAAATGTCGATAATAACCTACTAAACCAATAAAACTACATACCACAGCTATACTCATCGGTGCAGGCCATTCTTGGATTGCCTTGGTCATAGAAGGATCAATGGAAATTCCATCCTTAGAGAAAATATGGACAAGAAAGGAAATCTCCTGAATCCAGAATTCACACTTTCTAAACTTCCCATATAATTCATGTCTTCTAAGAGTCTTAAATATAATGCGCATGTGATTTTCATGATATTCATAGATCTTGGAGTATACCAAGATATCATCAATAAATACCACCACAAAATCATCGAGATATTCCTTGAAAACTCTATTCATTAGATCCATGAATACATAGGGTGCATTAGTCAATCCAAAAGGCATTACTATAAACTCGTAATGCATGTACCTTGTTCGAAATGTTGTCTTTGGAATTTATTCCTTCTTCACACACAACTGATGGTATCCAGATCGTAGGTCAATCTCTAAAAATTATTGAGCTCCATGCAGTTGGTCGAATAAATCATCAATACGAGGTAGGGGATACTTGTTCTTTATTGTTATGGCATTGATATCCCTGTAGTCGCTACATAACCTCATAGATCTATCTTTATTTTTAACAAAAAGAACAGGGGATATCCATGGAGAAACACTAGGTCAAATAAATCCCATATTACTCAATTCCTCAAGATATTTATTTAGTTAAACTAATTCTCTATTGTCCATTATATAAGGGGTCTTAGATATAGTCCTTGATCTAGGAATTAAATCAATTGAAAACTAAACTTTTTATTCTGGAGGATGTCCAGGTAAATCATCCGGAAACACATCTATATATTCTTTCACAATAGGTATATCCTCTATTTGAACATTTCTTTCCTCACCTACTATAACCTCATCCTCTTCCTCCCCAATAATTTAATTTATTTGAGCTACTGGGGGTGGATCTAGATAAGAATTAGGTGGTGAAGATTCTGCTCTAAAGATAAGGTGTTCCTTATCATCATCATCAAAAATCAAAACCTCCTTCTTCTTACAATTAATCTTCGCAACATGGTCTGAAATCCAATCCATACCGAGGATTATATCAAACTCAATCATTGGTATGACAATGAGATCAGCGGATAAATAACATTTATGTGCTCTAATGGGGACTGATTCACAAAACTTTGTTGCAATGATACTTCCCTTAGGAGTTTTAACTGACAACTCCCTTGTTAAATCAAATTCTAAATGTCTAATTTTCTTATCAAACTGGGAAGATATGAAACAATGTGATGATCCAGAATCAAATAATGAATTTTCTAAACTTGAGGAAACCATTAAATTACCTACCACCACGTCTTTCAGAGCTTCTAACTCTGCAGTAGTGATAGCACAAGCTTGGCCTTGATCCATTGGCCTTTTCTGAGGTAATTTCCCCTGACTCTTAGGACATTCATTTTCATAATGTCCCATATCCCTACAATTGTAGCACTGATCATCGGTAGATTCCTTCTTCCCTTTGTAATCATGTGCTTGGTGGCCTTTTTCACCACACTTGTAACAGACACCCATTCCCTTCGAACAAGAACCAGGGTGTTTCTTCCCACATTTACCGCAGGATGGATATTCAACCATTCCCTTCATCCCCTTATTTCCATTCACAAATTGATCAGCAGATCTCTTCTTCTCTTTCTTTGCTTTAAAGTCATAAGACATAGAGAATTCCTTTTATGTCTCGATAGTACATGAGACAATGTCTTCGTATGATGAGAAGGATTGTAAGACTAATTCTTCGATGGAGAAATGGTTTTAACCCATCAAAGAAACAATCAATATTACTTCTTGGGTTATGTATATAATCTCCCGCATATCTTGTTAACCTTGTAAAGTTAGCATCATACTTTGCGACATTCTCATCCTCCTTTTGTCTCAGACTCAGAAATTGCATTCCCATATATGCTCCATGGTCACGAGGAAAGTATTTTTCTAAAAACAGATCTTTGAACTCCCTCCATTCCATATTTGATACTTCATTATCTTCTTTCTTGTTTTGAATCAATGACCTCTATTGATCAGCATCTCCAGTGAGGCGGTAAACTACCACGATAACTTTTTCCCTTTTACTACTTCCCAAAGACTGAAATAATTTCTCTAGGGAACTTATCCATTGCTCATCTACTAATGGATTTGTACTCCTATTGAATTTTGGTGGTTGCTGCCTCATGAAATGATCATACATTGATCCTCCACACTGTGGATCAGGGTGCTCCATACGGGTAAGGTTATTATTCATAACCTGAGTGAGTTGTCCCAGTATGGTGATTAGTTGATTAGCACCAGTTTCATCACCAGCTCCACTATAATTATCTTGAGCAGGAGGGAAATCCCTACATGGAGTGTGTGCATTTCTATGGTTTCCATTTCTTCCACTAGACTCCATTTCTAAAAAATTTCATAAACTAGATCAGTTTATGAATCAAAATACATTATTCCATACTTATAAAACACTTAACATAAATTGAACTATTTATGGATATAATTCATAATCATAAAAAAGTTTTCATTGAAAAAGTATACACTCTTAAACCCTTCATAATGATTTGTAAATAAAATGAGTGTTATCCTAAGCATATCCCCTGGGAGTGTCATAACCAAGAGTGCAGTAAGGCCCGTTGTCATTCACTAGTTCCCATTCGAGTCTAGATCAAACCGATGTTTTGGGTTTTACCTCTAGGTACATCTGTGCCAGAGCCGCTTCTACCTGGTCGTATCCAGACAGGGATGTATTTCTCGGAAAACTCACAAAATCTATAAATACCAAAATTCTAGGAAGTTTATCTATACTAACCCTCAAAGTCCATCTTAAATCTATGTGCTCTAATCAATGTTTTTCTAAACCTAGCTTACAAGGTTTGTACTAAACTTCCTCTGATTCCAACTGTAACGCCCCGACCCCAGTTACCCAGAGTCGGTGCATTATTACATAACATTGGCATGATCACAAGAAAGATCAAGTCTCGAATGACAGATTAGTTTAGTAGCCTTTGAATAACTAGATACATTAATAAAGATTACATTACATCATAAAATGAAAACTACAATAATATAGTCTCCATAGTCTACACTCTTACCCCCTCATACTATCCCTTCATGTCATTTATAATTTACTTCTTCACATCCTAGGAAAAATAAATCATTGAAAGGGGTGAGCTCAGATGCTCAGTAAGGATAACAATTTAGCAGAAAATTTCATAAATAAACATAAACATTTTAGGAAATGTATAACTAAAACAAAAGCCTTTTAAACTTTAACTTCAGCATAAAATGGAAAAGATAAAATGTAATAATACTATTTACTTATTCACATGGATATTCTACTAGTTGAATAATCACATGCAATATCAATAACCAATTTCATAATGATGGAATGCATAATGTCATACTATCATAACCACATAGCCAAGGCCTCGTGCCATGACTACAAATAAGATTTTGTCAAGGCCTTCTTCCAAGACACTAGCTTGTCTCATGAGACCTACCGATGCATCGAGGAGCAATAGCGGGCTCCACTCGTCACATATTAAGACCAATGCATTCCTCATATGAACAGGTTTAAACATAACATAAACATTCGTATTAAAACAAGAATACGAAATGTCAATACATTCTCTGTAAACCATGAATGGTATAAAAATAACACATCCAAAGTCAAACAAATCACAAAATCTTCAATACAATATGGAATATTGTATCATAATAAATCAACTTCAAATAAGCTTAAAATCCATCAAAGGATGTTGACATAGATGAAATCAAAACAATTTTAGAGAAATATACCTTTTTTAAATCATTTAAAATTCACATAATTATAAAATAAAACATTTACATAGAAAATTTTCTTATAAGCTTGAAAGAGAAGATTCTAAGATTTTATAATAGCCGAAAATAGGCACACCCACCATATAAGTTTAAAAAACATTCTTACCTTAATTCTGTCGAAATGGTTAAAAAGTTCCTTGTTTGGAAAATGATGGAACGATTCCATTAAAAACACTTATAAAAGTCAACAAGGGTATAAATGAAATTAACCCATATTCTATTATATAGTTAAAAAAAATTGAATTGCATTTTTAAGAAACATTGATGTGGATTATAAAGAAGTCCCAGTAGATTATTACGTATAAACAATCTCAGATAATGAAGAGATTGCGAAATAAACCCTTAACTTGTACATTTCCTTGGTTGAGGGTAGGTTAACCTCCAGTATAATGGTGATTTAATTGTTATTAAATTATACAAGAATCATATACATTATTATGTTATCATATATGATCTTTTAACATTGCTTTGTTAATAATATCTTAGTATTATCGTCGTTCTAGGTGTTAACTTACTCATATTCTTTTATATGTTTTGTTACGTAAGCAATGTTTTTCAAGGATAGGTTGTATCTTATTCATATACCTAATGATATAAAGTCATTAAACATTATTCTTAAATCATAAAATGATAATTATACTTGAATGGATATGATGGAGAATGAATCTCATCGCGTTCGTGGAGACGGTAGTTCGTACGTACGCACGAGCGAAAATATCATTCTTTTGATATTAAAATAATGTATAATGTAAAGACCCATAAAATTCAAGGAAATTTTTTTTTCTTAATTTTCTTTAGAATTTTACAAGAGCGCGGTTTCAGACGGAACCTGATTCCGAGGCCCGGAGTGCCCGGAATCAATTTCCGAAGTTTGGCTCGGGTACGTTCAGTGAACGAACGAGCGGGAATTCCTAACTTTTGATCCAGTGCTCGGAATTGAAATCCGAGGGCACCGATGAACTCGCAGCGCCGATTTTCGCTTAATGAGACCTTTTCGGAAGATGCGTTTGTTGCGGGTTGAATGTTAGTTTTTGGTTTTTAGTTTAAGTTAAATAAAATTTGTGAGGAACAAATTTTATTTTAACTAGTTAAGTCCTACCAAAGGGAGTTGGGAGTGGGACCCACATCCACTTAACCTCCCTTGGGAGGATTAAGTTAGGTGGGGTCCACACGAACCCCAACTCCTCAAATTCTCTCAAAACCTCCCCTTTAACTCTTTTCAATTAATGTTGTCAACTTGACTTAATTAATTGAAGAGGGTTATTTTAAATTTCAAACTTTTGAAATTCTTGGGAGTTGTTGTGTTAATAAAATAAGATAGAGTCTTATTTTATTTTGGTTGATAGCTTTGGCCCTTGAGAGCTTTTTGGAGATTTTCTTCTTCTTCTTCAAACTCTGACGAAGAACACGAAGAACGCTCAACTTGACGAAGAACGCTCAAGTTCCGACGAAGAACGCCGCTCCGCTCTTCTTCGTCTTCCGTGTCAACGAGAGGGAACGCCGCTTCCTCCTCGGATTCCCTTCGTCGACATAAGAGGTTTCTCCAACGACGTATCTCTTCGGGCATATCTCTTCGTCAATGGATTGACGAACGACGACCGCGACGCCCGACCTCCGCGACGCCGTCTTCCGCGGAACGTAGACGAATCTTCGAACCTTATACCATGTAGGGGTTGTTGATTTAATATTTAATTATTTCATTCTTGCTCGTGGTTTGTATGACTAACGTGAGGATGTTGATTCTTAAAAGTTGTATTATTATTTTTAACGTGAGGGGGGCCGGACCGCATGAACACGGCCGAACCCCCTCCATCGTTCATGTTGATTATTCTTGCGGGCGGAAGCAAGGTGGCGTGGTGCCGTCGCACCACGCGGATAATTGTACGTTTAACTTACGCGATGCCGTCGCGCGCGCACCTTGGAAGAAACAACAAGGACGCGATGCCGTCGCGCCGCATTGAATGATTATCAAGCACGGCGAAGGGGCGCGGTGCCGTCGCACCGCGCCGGATTACGAACGTCGCGGCCGGTTCCGGGCCGCGGCGGGACGAGGAGACCGCGGCCGGTTCCGGGCCGCGGTGGAATAGAAGACCGGCGGCCGGGCCGCCGACGTCAGAAGCCGAGGAGGGGACCGGAATTTCCAGTCCGTTTGAGAAAACCGGCCGGCCAGCTGGCCGGCCGGATGTCTTAAAAAACCGGGGGAATTAATCCCCCGGCCAACCCTTGAAAACCCCCCTCTTTAAGAGGGGGGCGGTTCTTTAAAGGAGGGGGGGGGGGCAGCAGCCCCCCGGTTCATGTCCAGCCGGCCCCCACGTGCGGGGGCCGTTTCATTCAAATGGCGCGGCACAAGGCCGCGCCGCCTAATCAATCCGCGGGGGTTTGATCCCCCCGCGTGGCCTCCATGCGGCGCCAGCCGCCAAACCACCGCGGCCCGCCGCGGCCCACCGCGCCGCCGCGCCGCCGCGGCCCTCCGCGCCGCCGCGCCGCTGCGCCGCCGCGCCGCCGGCCGCCGCGCCGCCGCCGCCGGCCACCGCGCCGCCCAGGGGGGGGTCGGGCCGGGTCGGCCCGGACCCGGACCCCCCCATTTCGAACCAGAATTGGTTTTTGCCCCATAACTTGAGCCTCGGACCTCCGATCGACGAACCGTCAGCGGCAACGCGATCCTTGGATCGAGACGGTCGTTTCGGTATATCGCACTCAAGGTTTCGGGTTACTTTGAGTTTGGCCGGGTTGGTTCGTTCACGAAACCAACCGGACCTTCGGAGCGGAAACGCTCATATCTTGAGCTACGAACGTCCGATTGACGCGTCATCAGTCGTGTTGTGTTCCTCTTAGTGAGACGGATCTTTTGGTATACTCCGCCCGAGGTTTGGACGCAGGTGGAGTACGGCCAGGTTGGTTCGTTCACGAAACCAACCGGGCCCTCGGAGCGGAAACGCTCATATCTTGAGTTCCGGACGTCCGATTGACGTGCCGTCGACTTTGATGGAATCCTCGAAGTGAGACGGGTCTTTTGGCATACCCCGCCCGAGGTTTGGACACAGGTGTAGTACGGTCGGGTTGGTTTTGCCTTAAAAACCAACCGGGCCCCGGGAACGAAAATGCCAATAACTCTCAGACGGGACGTCCGATCGACGCGCCGTCTGTTGCGTTGAGTTCCTGTTGACAATACGGAACTTTTGGATACATCAACTCTAGTTTTTGTGACAGTTGATGTATCAGCCTCTCGGCTCGTGGAGCGGATCCTCCGAACGAGCTTCCTGTGTGCAGGAACCCTAGTGCTGGCTGCGACTGTTACTGTGACGACTACTACTACTGCTACTGTGACTGCGACGACGACAGTACAGAGATCCTGTGTGGATTCGACGACGACGACTACAGCACTCAGTGATCCTACGTGGAACAGTGCTACCGAACCTGTGTGAGCTGAATCTTCTGTTTACCTAGGGCGGTGGAGCGCTTGGGTGTAGTGGCGGACCCGTGGTACTTGACAGTGGTGGTGCGCTTGGATGCAGCAGCAGACCCTTGGCGGTGGAGCGCTTGGTTGTAGCGGCGGACCCGCGATACTCTACGGAGCATGTGCGCTTGGTTGTAGCGACAGACCCGCGATGGTGGAGACGTGCGTGCGGAGTACGGATACCGTGTAGATGACTGAGACCTGACGACTGCTTGACCGACTCGACTTGGAGTGAGTCGACTAGCCTAGTGGACGGAGCGCCCAGTAGTTGGCAGCAGACCCACGGCGGACGGAGCGCCTGGTAGTTGGCGGCAAACCCGCGGTACTCGATAGGAGGAGTACCTCAGTAGGCTATCTGGGTGAGCGCCCGGTATTTGGCAGCAGACCCTCAGCGGACGGAGCGCCCGGTAGTTGGCAGCAGACCCGCGGTACTCGACAGGAGGAGTACTCCAGCAGTCTTAGGTTAGTGAGCTGTACCTTGGAGTTGTGACAGGACCACTGTACACTCTATAGACGGAGCTCATCAGCAGTTACGGTTTCGATAATAAAAATTCTGGTTTGAGCTGAGACTTTTGACCTTGTGATTCCTCGTGATTGAGATGGGTCACTTGCTAACTCTGGTATATGTATGGGCATATACCCGGGTAGTGGTTATCCGTTGATTTCACAATCCTTGTGTTTCCTCATGATTGAGATGAGTTACTTGATAACTTAGGTATATGTATGGGCATATACCTAAGTAGAGGTTATCTGTTGAGATCTTCTTTGTGGTTATCCTTGTTGGATTAGTGAGACCTTGAGGGTCTCGGGGTCCCTACTGAGTATCGTTATACTCACCCCTGCACGGGCTATTCCCGCACCTCGTTGTGTTGGATGCAGACGACGGGCAGTGCTGACAGAAGCCGAGAGTTCGAGGACTGGACAGTACCTGGAGGTGGACTATACGAAGAGACGGTACCCAGAGGTGGACGTGACGACGAGGCGGAACCCGGAGGTGGACCTCTAGGCGAGACGTGCTCGGAGCGGACGGCGGGACCCGTGGAGCAGAGGAGCTATCTGTACCCACCCTTCAGGTGGGATTTCCAGTGGACAGCTCGGAGTAGCAGCTTTTACTTTTCAGTTGTTGTTTTCCCTTTAGAGTTGTACTTTACTTTTAGTTTGGGTTTGTATTCTGGCTCATTTACTTTTCAGCACTTTCTTTTGTACTTAGTGTTTTGCTTCCGCTTGTGCTCTGTGGTTCTTTTTGTTTACTTTTATAAAGGCAATGTCTTCCCAGTTATCGGGATTTACGCCTTGGTGCTAGTCGCCAGCCCCTGGCCTATGGAAGGCGGGCTTGGGGTAGTCACGGCACGGGCCCCGAGGGCGGGTCGTGACAAATTGGTATCAGAGGAGTTCGGTTCTACCGTGAACTCTGATCTTTTCTATGTGAAGCAATAATGTTTAGCGTATTGAGTGTGGATATCAGTCCAGGGAGTCTAGTGTTGGTGCGGCGGCCGACGTATCCGTACACCAGGACCCTGACTTCTGATTTCCGACTTAATGCACGAAAACATTGATTGCGTGTGTGTTTCAAAGGTTTCTTTGTGATTACTTATATCAGCTCACCAGGTACTGTTTGACCGTGGCGCACCTGTCTCCTTTCAGGATGGCCCCACGACGGCAGCCAGCTAGGGTTCCGAGAGTCGAGCGTGATGACAGCCCACCGAGCGACGAGGCCTCGGTACAGGGCCCTTTGTCAGCAGTGGCACCGGCGGTAGCTCTACCCGCCGAGCCCCCGATGTTTCCAGCAGCAGCCGCTGACGATGCACGTCGCCTCAGCGCACTGCATGAGTTTCAGCGCCAGTGACCGCCCAGGTTTCGCAGGGAGACGGATCCCCAGGCAGCAGAGGATTGGCTGGAGGCAATGGTTCGAGTGTTTAGGCTAGTGAGGACACCAGCAGACCTCATGGTGATCCTCGCTGCGAGCCTACTACACGCAGCAGCAGGACGATGGTGGAGCTTGATGCTTCAGGTACACGATGAGGCATCTCTACTTTGGACGGACTTTGAGAGCATCTTCCGCTCAGAGTTCGTCCCAGCCACCCTTCGTGCGGTGCGTATTCAGGAGCTTCTACAGCTGCGGCAGGGCAGCATGACGGTCGCTCAGTACGCGGCGAGGTTCACCGACCTTTCTCGGTACTCGACAGACATGGTACGGGACCCCTTCTTCCGGGCTCGGACCTTCGAGCAGGGTTTGAGACACGAGATCAGGGCATCGCTGATCTCCCTCAGCATACCGACTCAGACAGGAGTACTGGAGCGGGCACTTCTAATCGAGAGTTTCCTTGCTGAGTCTACACCATCACAACAACTCACCGCAGGGCGGCACGTGGCAGAGTCATCTGCAGCAGGTAGCCGACGGATGACTCAGGGTTCCAGGCAGACCAGACCTACCGGTGGCCGACTGCACGACTCAGGCTCAGTTGTACGGGGAAGCCGGGGTGGAGTCAGAGCCAGGCGTGCCGAGAGTGGGCAGTGTTACTCCTGTGGCGGGATTGGTCACATGGCTCGTGACTGTCCGACTCGCCATGCTGATGATCAACAGTTAAGTGAAGAACCTCCCAGGCAGAGGCAGAGGTTCGACCGTGGCGGTCCGCAGGGAGGAGGCGGACGAGGCAGAGGAGCTGGACGAGCAGCCGGTGGTGGGCGACGCTTTGAGGCTCTTCCACCACCACCACCCGGAGGTCCACCCCGACCGCAGGGGAGAGCTCAGCTTCAGGCAGCCGAGGCCTTCGATCATGGAGCTCTGGGAGCCGATGGACAGGAGCAGAACTAGTGGATACGTCCTTTGTACTTCTGGTTCTTTGTTGCTTTTGTGTAGCGTCTTGTATTATGAGCTGCAATAATAAAAGACGCATACCTTTGTGATATTTTCGTTCCTGTCCTCTTTCGTGATGTTACTAAGAGGTTCCAGTTTTGGCTGTTGACTTGACCCTCACTTGTGAGACATCTACTGGAGGAGACCCAATTACCACACACTGATGCCGACAGTGTGACTCAACCCTTGGAGGCGAGAGTAACGGTTGAATCTCTTAGTAGTAGCGTCGAGGCCTTACGACGTCATCCTTGGTATGGATTAGTATCATCCATGTTAGGATTGACTGTTTTAGGCAAAGAATGTGGTTCATCCAGGGGATGAGACCAGATTTCTCTTATCGGCAATGAAGAAATCTTGCAGCTCTTGTGGAACCAGAGAAGGTCCAGGTCATCCAGGAGCGGATGAGGACAACTCAGAGCCGGCAGAAGTCATATGCTGACAGGAGGCGGAGGCCACTGGAGTTCGAGGATGGCGACCACGTCTTCTTGCGGGTCTCACCTCGACGTGGTATTCGGAGATTTGGCCGAGGCGGCAAGTTATCTCCGCGCTTCATCGGACCTTTCCAGATTCTCAGCAGGATTGGTGAGGTGGCTTATCGCCTGGCTCTACCACCTCAGTTGCACCGGGTGCACGACGTCTTCCACGTATCTCAGCTGAGGAGATACGTGCACGACCCGACGCACATCATTGATCATGGGGAGCTTGACGTTGACGATGGGGCGACTTTTACGGAGGTCCCGGTGGAGATAGAGGATCGACAGGAGCGGGTCCTGCGTGGGCGATCGATTCCTCTTGTGCGCATCAGATGGCAGCACGAGAATCTCCAGGAGAGCACATGGGAGCGGGAGGCTCAGATGCGTGCTCAGTACCCTCATTTGTTTCCCTAGTTTTTGTTGTATCTTTACGGGGACGTAAAGCCCTGAGGTGGGAGTAATGTAAAGACCCATAAAATTCAAGGAAATTTTTTTTTCTTAATTTTCTTTAGAATTTTACAAGAGCGCGGTTTCAGACGGCACCTGATTCCGAGGCCCGGAGTGCCCGGAATCAATTTCCGAAGTTTGGCTCGGGTACGTTCAGTGAACGAACGAGCGGGAATTCCTAACTTTTGATCCGGTGCTCGGAATTGAAATCCGAGGGCACCGATGAACTCGCAGCGCCGATTTTCGCTTAATGAGACCTTTTCGGAAGATGCGTTTGTTGCGGGTTGAATGTTAGTTTTTGGTTTTTAGTTTAAGTTAAATAAAATTTGTGAGGAACAAATTTTATTTTAACTAGTTAAGTCCTACCAAAGGGAGTTGGGAATGGGACCCACATCCACTTAACCTCCCTTGGGAGGATTAAGTGAGGTGGGGTCCACACGAACCCCAACTCCTCAAATTCTCTCAAAACCTCCCCTTTAACTCTTTTCAATTAATGTTGTCAACTTGACTTAATTAATTGAAGAGGGTTATTTTAAATTTCAAACTTTTGAAATTCTTGGGAGTTGTTGTGTTAATAAAATAAGATAGAGTCTTATTTTATTTTGGTTGATAGCTTTGGCCCTTGAGAGCTTTTTGGAGATTTTCTTCTTCTTCTTCAAACTCTGACGAAGAACACGAAGAACGCTCAACTTGACGAAGAACGCTCAAGTTACGACGAAGAACGCCGCTCCGCTCTTCTTCGTCTTCCGTGTCAACGAGAGGGAACGCCGCTTCCTCCTCGGATTCCCTTTGTCGACATAAGAGGTTTCTCCAACGACGTATCTCTTCGGGCATATCTCTTCGTCAACGGATTGACGAACGACGACCGCGACGCCCGACCTCCGCGACGCCGTCTTCCGCGGAACGTAGACGAATCTTCGAACCTTATACCATGTAGGGGTTGTTGATTTAATATTTAATTATTTCATTCTTCCTCGTGGTTTGTATGACTAACGTGAGGATGTTGATTCCTAAAAGTTGTATTATTATTTTTAACGTGAGGGGGGCCGGACCGCATGAACACGGCCGAACCCCCTCCATCGTTCATGTTGATTATTCTTGCGGGCGGAAGCAAGGTGGCGTGGTGCCGTCGCACCACGCGGATAATTGTACGTTTAACTTACGCGATGCCGTCGCGCGCGCACCTTGGAAGAAACAACAAGGACGCGACGCCGTCGCGCCGCATTGAATGATTATCAAGCACGGCGAAGGGGCGCGGTGCCGTCGCACCGCGCTGGATTACGAACGTCGCGGCCGGTTCCGGGCCGCGGCGGGACGAGGAGACCGCGGCCGGTTCCGGGCCGCGGCGGAAGAGAAGACCGGCGGCCGGGCCGCCGGCGTCGGAAGCCGAGGAGGGGACCGGAATTTCCGGTCCGTTTGAGAAAACCGGCCAGCCAGCTGGCCGGCCAGATGTCTTAAAAAACCGGGGGAATTAATCCCCCGGCCAACCCTTGAAAACCCCCCTCTTTAAGAGGGGGGGCGGTTCTTTAAAGGAGGGGGGGGGGCAGCAGCCCCCCGGTTCGTGTCCAGCCGGCCCCCACGTGCGGGGGCCGTTTCATTCAAATGGCGCGGCACAAGGCCGCGCCGCCTAATCAATCCGCGGGGGTTTGATCCCCCCGCGCGGCCTCCATGCGGCGCCAGCCGCCAAACCACCGCGGCCCGCCGCGGCCCACCGCGCCGCCGCGCCGCCGCCGGCCGCCCAGGGGGGGGGGGGTCGGGCCGGGTCGGCCCGGACCCAGACCCCCCCATTTCGAACCAAAATTGGTTTTTTCCCCATAACTTGAGCCTCGGACCTCCGATCGACGAACCGTCAGCGGCAACGCGATCCTTGGATCGAGACGGTCGTTTCGGTATATCGCACTCAAGGTTTCGGGTTACTTTGAGTTCGGCCGGGTTGGTTCGTTCACGAAACCAACCGGACCTTCGGAGCGGAAACGCTCATATCTTGAGCTACGAACGTCCGATTGACGCGCCGTCAGTCGCGTTGTGTTCCTCTTAGTGAGACGGATCTTTTGGTATACTCTGCCCGAGGTTTGGACGCAGGTGGAGTACGGCCGGGTTGGTTCGTTCACGAAACCAACCGGGCCCTCGGAGCGGACACGCTCATATCTTGAGTCCCGGACGTCCGATTGACGTGCCGTCGACTTTGATGGAATCCTCTAAGTGAGACGGATCTTTTGGCATACCCCGCCCAAGGTTTGGACACAGGTGTAGTACGGTCGGGTTGGTTTTGCCTTAAAAACCAACCAGGCCCCGGGAACGAAAATGCCAATAATTCTCAGACCGGACGTCCGATCGACGCGCCGTCTGTTGCGTTGAGTTCCTGTTGACAATACGGAACTTTTGGATACATCAACTCTAGTTTTTGTGATAGTTGATGTATCAGCCTCTCGGCTCGTGGAGCGGATCCTCCGAACGAGCTTCCTGTGTGCGGGAACCCTAGTGCTGGCTGCGACTGTTACTGTGACGACTACTACTACTGCTACTGTGACTGCGACGACGACAATACAGAGATCCTGTGTGGATTCGACGACGACGACTACAGCACTCAGTGATCCTACGTGGAACAGTGCTACCGAACCTGTGTGAGCTGAATCTTCTGTTTACCTAGGGCGGTGGAGCGCTTGGGTGTAGTGGCGGACCCGTGGTAATTGACAGTGGTGGTGCGCTTGGATGCAGCAGCAGACCCTTGGCGGTGGAGCGCTTGGTTGTAGCGGCGGACCCGCGATACTCTACGGAGCATGTGCGCTTGGTTGTAGCGACAGACCCGCGACGGTGGAGACGTGCGTGCGGAGTACAGAGACCGTGTAGATGACTGAGACCTGACGACTGCTTGACCGACTCGACTTGGAGTGAGTCGACTAGCCCAGTGGACGGAGCGCCCAGTAGTTGGCAGCAGACCCACGGCGGACGGAGCGCCTGGTAGTTGGTGGCAAACCCGCGGTACTCGACAGGAGGAGTACCTCAGTAGGCTATCTGGGTGAGCACCCGGCATTTGGCAGCAGACCCTCAGCGGACGGAGCGCCCGGTAGTTGGCAGCAGACCCGCGGTACTCGACAGGAGGAGTACTCCAGCAGTCTTAGGTTAGTGAGCTGTACCTTGGAGTTGTGACAGGACCATTGTACACTCTAGAGACGGAGCTCATCAGCAGTTATGGTTTCGATAATAAAAATCCTGGTTTGAGCTGAGACTTTTGACCTTGTGTTTCCTCATGATTGAGATGGGTCACTTGCTAACTCTGGTATATGTATGGGCATATACCCGGGTAGTGGTTATCCGTTGATTTCACAATCCTTGTGTTTCCTCATGATTGAGATGAGTTACTTGATAACTTAGGTATATGTATGGGCATATACCTAAGTAGAGGTTATCTGTTGAGATCTTCTTTGTGGTTATCCTTGTTGGATTAGTGATACCTTGAGGGTCTCGGGGTCCCTACTGAGTATCGTTATACTCACCCCTGCACGGGCTATGCCCGCACCTCGTTGTGTTGGATGCAGACGACGGGCAGTGCTGACAGAAGCCGAGAGTTCGAGGACTGGACAGTACCTGGAGGTGGACTATACGAAGAGACGGTACCCAGAGGTGGACGTGACGACGAGGCAGAACCCGGAGGTGGACCTCTAGGCGAGACGTGCTCGATGCGGACGGCGGGACCCGTGGAGCAGAGGAGCTATCTGTACCCACCCTTCAGGTGGGATTTCCAGTGGACAGCTCGGAGTAGCAGCTTTTACTTTTCAGTTGCTGTTTTCCCTTTAGAGTTGTACTTTACATTCAGTTTGGGTTTGTATTCTGGCTCATTTACTTTTCAGCACTTTCTTTTGTAGTTAGTGTTTTGCTTCCGCTTGTGCTCTGTGGTTCTTTTTGTTTACTTTTATAAAGGCAATGCCTTCCCAGTTATCGGGATTTACGCCTTGGTGCTAGTCGCCAGCCCCTGGCCTGTGGAAGGCGGGCTTGGGGTAGTCACGGCACGGGCCCCGAGGGCGGGTCGTGACATATAATTGGATGGTATATCATATATAAATAATAATTACCATGTTATATTTATTATTTATATGAATTAAAAATCATTATTATACCCATCTAAATAATAATTTAGTGAATAACAATTACACCACGATGTGGAGATGGTAACCCGTACGTAGGCACCTATGGTGACATGTCATTCAAAGGATGAATAGAATACTGAATATGGTTGTACCATATTTATAATAATAATATAGTAAATAGAAGATACTTGACTCATTATTTTATAATGGTAATAAAAAAGAAATAAGAAGTTGAAGAAGAAATGAATTTGAAAAAGGGTGGTGAAAACATTGCCTCTTCTTCGGGTTCTTCCTTTTGATTTGATCAAAAGGGCTCCATAGGTTGGCTTTCTGATCAAACTAAGGCCTCTAGGTTGTACTTAGAGAAGTTGAGAGAGTATTTGGGCAGGGTTTGGCAGAACCAAAAGGCTTTGAAGGTGTGAATTAATGAGAAGGGGGGTTCCCTTTTATAAGAGGGGTGAGGGGCACCTTTGGAAAATCTAGAAATATTATGTTATAATAAATTCATATTCAGTTTCTAATGGCTTCAAAGTGAATTATTTAAAGGTTGAGGTGGGTATAGGTCGATAAACACTCAGCCAATAGGATTTAGATAGGTTTGGGTTACTATATTAACCTTATCTTTAAGTATTAACTCTTAGTTAATTAGTTTCACTTTTACAATGACTCTTTGTATTTTTATATTATATGATTAATAAACATACTATATACATCAAAGCGACCCCCAAGTGGTCCATTAATGATACAAATATCATGATATTAGTCTCCTGGACGAACCTTATATTTTTAGGAACTGAATATCAATTAATAATATAATATTTGTTTTAAAAACTCTTTTATGTCAATTTTGACACTATTTGGAAAATTGATTTTTTGTAAAACTCATAACAACATGATTACTTCGAAAAAATTTAATTAAATCAATTATAACATGTCATATTAACAACTAAAATTATTTTAATTCAAAAAAACTCTCAAATTATATTTATTTGGGTATTTATAATATCAATTATTTTAATTTTTCACTATTATGGTAATTACTGCATCATCATTGTGTCATAAATAAAATAAATTAATTAATGTTTAAAAATTATAAATAAAATTTAATTAAGTAAGAAAAATTTATATATTTCTAATTAATATTTATAATCGAATTTATCTAATTTTTAAGCCTATTTTAAAAATGTTTTTGTAAATAAACTTTGATTTTAACTCTTTTAACTCTTCTTTGAATTAAATAATAACAAATGTCCTAATCTAATCCATGTGGTCCTAAATGATAATATTTTATTCATAAGGTTGTTTTTGGTCGATATACACTTGTCCAATAGAATTAGTACATGTGTTAGGGTAATATTAATATCATTTTTACCCATAATTACCCTATATACTTTTAACCGTGGTAAATAAAAGTAAAAAAGTTACTATTCACTAAAAATTATTTTCATCTCACGGAACCACATTTTACTCCTTGATAATAACCATGTCTCTCGGATTTTTGAAATTCCACTCACAGAAGCAGTAAAATTAAGTTTTATGAAAAATTCATTTTTTTAACTACCACTTAGTGGTTTCACTGTTCATCAAAGAATGAAGTTTTTCAGAAAAATACCAAAAACTCACCAAAGGGTAATTTCGATATTCCAATTCCAAAAATGAAGCCCATTTTGAAAAATAAAATTTATAAATTTCAAAAAATGGGTATTAAAATTCATAATGGCTAGTTTGATTGGTTGTGGTGTGTTAGAACTCGATGTTGCGTACAACACACGCTATTGCATTATTTAAAGAGAAGCGTACCATAGAAACTTGGGTTGCTAACCCTAAAATATTTTAATTCATTTATTTTCTAACAAAACCAGTATCTTCAATATACTAGTATTTTTTTACAAGAATTATTCGAGCTACACTTACACACACCTACATCTAATGGTTAAAGAGCATACCGTTTTTGTGGATGGCGAATTTCTGCCTCACGAAACGATGATTGCTCAATATTTTTCTAACACCTTCAAAGGTGGCCACCAAGATGTCACTATATTTATATATGGTATATAATATGTTTATTTTTTTTCTTAATCTTCCATATTTTTCATTTATGGCATACCTTTATGGTTTCTATTATGGGTAAATGTGATATCATCATTTTAGGAAGTGCAGTCTACCGCCCCCTCAAAGTGATTTGATTCGTTAATTCCATATTTGGGAAGTATAAAGGATGGAGTTAATGATATTATATATTATATTATACTGTAATTATAATATACCTTTATATCATTATGATTCCATTCCAAAAAATATGAAATAGAAATGAAAGTAGCATTCATGCGTACGTACGGCTTACCGTCTCTATGAACGGTTCATTTCATTTCTTACCTCTAATTGTTATGTAATGTTACAAATGCTTGTATATAATATTTATATATGATAATTATGATAT
The DNA here is from genome assembly GCA_963277665.1 of Viscum album. NCBI lineage: Eukaryota > Viridiplantae > Streptophyta > Magnoliopsida > Santalales > Viscaceae > Viscum > Viscum album. The sequence continues at coordinate 1,493,931,064 of OY728133.1, forward strand.
CTGCATCATGAATATAATTCTAGATATAATGTATTTTTTACCACATGAACAACATGTAATTATAAATAGTTTATTTTTGACTCAAGTACCAATGATCGACAAAACTACCATTATTAACTTAAATAATTACATAGTGTTCATAACATGGTAATAAGTGTTATAAAAAGGAATAATGATCTTGAAAAAGGTTATTAAGAAAGTCTAAATTAACTCATGTTTATTATTCAAGAGGATAAAGAACGATCGAGTCAAGTCAGACCCGAGGTAAGGGAGTTCATCTCAATCTCCTTTCATTGAGGCATATTTTGTTTCATACACAAATTTATTTTATATGGTCTATAAACCCCTTTTACTTTTATGTTGATTCAAAATGAATCTTTCTATACGAAGCGTTTTACTAAACAACCAAAGGGAATGTTTTTGTCGTACGTATGTGGCGACAACAACTTCTCCGCCACCGTGAACAATATTTGAGTTTCGGCTTACTCTAAAAGACATAAACTTTTTTTAAATGAAAAATAAATACCATGCTTTACTTATATTTTATTTTTATATTGAAAATAGTTTTGATGATTTTTTTATTATATCAATGTGTTGTATTGATATCTTGTGATTGAAATGTGGAAATGTTATGTTTCCTTTATCCATGTTTTATGTGATATGATTAAGTTATGGTTCATGGGAATTGTTTATGAAGACGGGTTGTTCCATGATAAACTAAGGGCAGGTGAGCCAGATATAGCTCTCTAATGCATTGGGTAACACGAAGGGGTTAAACGTTATGGTTTCTCCGAAGATATTTAGGGAATATACTATGATGGGTATTCCAAATGTAACCATGAGGGTTACTCTATATGTAAGAATGTTATGAATGCCTCAAGTTACCTTTTTGTCTTCTGATTTCTATGAGTTATTAATAAATCTTATGATTTCATGAGGTATGTTAACCTGCTTATGTTTTATGAGTAATGTATTATTTCATTGATTCTTACGTATACATGTACTAATGTTTCTTTTCCATATTTTTATATCCCTTACTGATCTTTTTATACTCATCCCATGTTTTTGAAATTTTTTTCACAGGTCAAGGGAAAGGTACATGATGTGATGATAGTGTCAAGGAAGTGTCATGAAAGAATCCTTGTTTTGTTTTAAATATGTTTCTGTTGATGGGAAAAAATGAATACTATCTTTTATGTAACCAATTTGTTTAAATGTGGAATGTAATGCCTGATTTATGATATAATTCTCTAAAACTCTAAACTGGAAAAGACCCTCAATGTGTATTCCTGAAATAAATCAAGATTAAGTAGTGTTTAAGGATGGGGCCTTATAGTTGGTATCAGAGGTCTGTTAAGATAACTTTAGGAGTTAGAATTATAATAAAAGATTATCCAAAAATATTTTTTTGCTCAAATTTAAATGATATAGCATTTAAAGATTACCATGTTGCAACATCAAATACATGTTTGTTCATAATGGTTTTCCGCTGAAGAAACAAGGAAGTAGTGCTAGGAAGGAATATAAAAGGAAATTACCTTCCGAATCAGCATCCTGAGATGGTCGGAATTGGAACTGAACAGTTTGTTGCAGTAATGTCGCAGTTGACTCAAGCGATAAATGGTGGTGGTATCCATGCACGAGATCAGCCAGATCAACCGCAGAGGAACATGTCTGTGGTGGAACATTTCATGAGGCAACATCCCCCATCATTCAGAGGATCATCTGACCCTGTGCTAGATGAAGGGTGGATTAATGAACTGGAGAAGATTTTCGATGTCATGGGGTGTTCATAAAATCAAAAGGTTAGTCTTGCAATTTACCATTTGGAGGGTGAAGCAGATCAGTGGCGGTCGATGGTTAAAAATATTAGGGATGCTGATGAGATTGATGCTCTCTACTGGGATAAATTCAAAGGTATGTATCTTTATAAGTATTTTCCTAAGGATGTTCGACTTTGGATAGAAAAACAATTCTTGGAATTGAGGCAAGAGGATGACTCAGTGGATGCTTTTGAAGAAAGGTTCACTCGATTGGAAATGTATGCACCAAATTTTATCTGAGACCTTGATAGTAAAATCAATCGTTTTTACTCAATATTATAGCCAAAATATAATAGGGCTTTAGCATCTCGCGAGTTAAAGAGTTATGAAAATCTTGTTTGATGTGCTGAGAAGGTGGAAATGGAGTTTGCTGATGATCAAGTGTCCTATAACAACCAATAGAAGAAGGGACCGAGGTGGCAAGCGAAGGGGAACAATTCTTAAAAAAGGTCTGATGGTAAGAAAAAAAAGTTTCTAGTTTGTGATAAATGTGATAAAAAGCTTTCTAGGGAACATATTTTGAATTATGGAATGTGCTACCAATGTGGTAAGATGGGACATAAGGCTCCTGATTTCACTGAAAAAGATCAAGGTGATGGTAATACCAAATTTGATTTATAGTTAGTAAAATGTTTTAAGTGCAATGAGATGGGTCACTAGGCAAATGAGTGTCCGACAAAGAGCTCGAGTGATGGGAATCAGTTAGACTACAAGCAGAAAGGGATGGTGAAATCCTTTGCAACTACTTTAGTAGATGTTGGGCCATCAAATGAAGTGGTATCAGGTACTTTGTTTGTTTTTTCAGATTATTCCAGTGTGTTGTTTGATTCAGGGTCTACAAATTCCTTCATCTCTAAAACTTTTTCTAGCAAATTGGGAATTCCATTTCATGAAATGACTCTTGAACTTGTGGTAAAAACACCTGGGGGAAATGTTGAGGCAAAATGAATTTATAATAATCTTCCTATCCTTATCTGTGGAAAGAACCTACTTGCAAACCTTATTGTTTTACCTCTAGTAGAGTTTGGTGTTATCCTGGGTACATATTGGCTCTCTATTTAACATGATAAGATTGATTTTAGAACTAAATATGTTTCTTTTCAGAAAGACTTTTAGATTGTGTACCAGAATGAACCCTTAATGTTGATATCATATCAAGAGGCTGAGAAACATGTAAAATATGAAAATGAATGTTACCTTGCACATATTGTTGAAAACAAAGGAACTGTTCAGATTAATGATTTACCAGTGGTAAATGAGTATCCTGATGTTTTTCCTGATGAGTTTCTTGGAATAATACCAGATCAAGGAGTTTAATTTACTATTGACTTAGTTCGCGATGTTAATCCAATTTCAAAACCCCCTTATCAAATGGCTCAAATTGAAAATTTAGATTTGAAAGATCAAATGAAAGATTTATTAGAGAAAGGATTCAATCGACCTAGCACATCACCATGGGGTTCTCCTGTTTTATTTGTTAATAAGAAATATGGTTCAATGAGGCATTGCATTGATTATAGAGCCTTTAATAACATCACTGTGAAGAACAAATATCATTTGCCTCATATCGATGGTTTGTTTGATCAGTTCCAGGGAGCTCAGTATTTTTCAAATGATGATTTGAGATTGGGGTACCATCAGTTGAAGGTAAAGGAAACAGATATTCTGAAGACCACGTTTCGTACAAGATTTGTCCATTATGAATTTGTATTTATGACTTTTGGGATAACCAATGCACATGCTCTATTCATGGATGTTATGAATATAATTTTCCATGAGTTCTTGGATAAGCTTGTGGTTGTTTTCATTGATGATATTTTGGTGTTTTCTAAAAGTAAAGAGGAGCATTAAAGTCATTTAAGGGTTATCTTTAAAACATTAAACCAAAATAAATTGTTTGGGAAATTCAGCAACTGTGAGTTTTGGTTGCAAAAAATTTCTTTCCTTGGTCACATTGTTTCTAAAGATGGGATAACTATTGATCCTTTAAAAACAGAGGTTGTGGAAGAATGGCCAATACCCACAAATGTAACCGAGATTCGTAGTTTTTTTGGTTTTGTAGTCTATTACCAAGGGTTTGTTAAAAAAAATTCACGGTTATCTAGTGCAATGACTAAGCTAACATGGAAGGGTGTTATTTTTATCTGGAAAAAATAATGTGATGATTGTTTTCAGGAACTAAAATGAAGATTGGTGACTGATCTAGTTTTGGCACTACCTTCCAAGAATGGGTAGTTTGTTATCTACAGTGATCCTTCATTTAAAGGACATGGTTGCGTCCAAATGAAGAATGATCAGGTAATTGTTTATGCTTCATGTCAGTTGAAAAGTCATGAGGTATATTACCCTACACATTATTTGGAATTATCTACTGTTGTTTTCACTTTAAAATTATGGAAGAACCATTTGTATGGTGTAAAGTGTGAAATATATACTGATCACAAAAGTTTAAAGTATATATTCACTCAGAAATAATTGAATGTGAGAAAGAGGAGATGGATAAAATTAATCAAGAATTATGATTGTACAATTCATTACCATCCAGGAAAAGAAAATAAAGTGGCTGATGCTTTGAGTCGAAAAAGTAATTCTTCGTTAACAATGTTGAGTTTGGAACGTGATACCTTGGTTATGGATTTGATGAACTTTGGCATAGAATTTTTTGGTGTAGGATGTCCTTTTTTTGTTTTTGGTATAAGAGAAATCTTCTCTATCAGACAGAAATAAGCAAGCACAGAAGAAAGACAATGAGTTGCAGAAAAAGGTAGAGCTGGTTCAGAAGGGTAAGTTGCCCGAATTCAACATTGATAATGATTTTTTTTAGATTTGGGAAGATATTGTGTGTTCCTTTTTATTCATAGTTGAAGATAGAGTTGTTATGTGAAGCTCATAGTTCTCTGTTTTTAGTTCATCCAGGAAGTACTAAGATGTATAGAAATATTCAGGAGTATTACCGGTGGAACGGAATGAAAAGAGATATTGCTGATTTTACTGTGAAGTGTTCGACTTGTCAACAGGTTAAAGCAAAGCGACAGTTACTGAAAGGGATGCTTCATCCTTTACCAGTGCCAGAGTGGAAATGGGAGAATATATCCATGGACATCATTGTGGGATTGCCGAAGACACCTTGAGGTAATAATGCAATCTGGGTTATTGTTGATCACTTGACTAAATCTACTCATTTCCTTGCTATACGAGAATCTTTTTCCCTAGATCAACTTTCTCGTTTGTATCTTAAAGATATAGTCAGGTTATATGGAGTTCCCCTATCCATTGTATCTGATCGTGATCTCAGGTTTACTTATAACTTTTGGAAAGGCCTTCAAACGTCATTGTGTACTGAATTAAATTTTAGTACATATTTTCATCCTCAATCAGATGGGCAGTAAGAACGAACGATTCAGACTATGGATGATATGCTAAGTGATTGTTCGATGGATTATCTAGGAATTTGGGACCAACATCTTTCTTTGGTTGAGTTTTCATATAATAAAATTTTTCATTCCAGTATACAGATGCCACCATTTGAGGCATTATATGGGAAGTGGTGTCGAACTCCAGCTTTCTGGGATGAATTGGATGAAAGGAATTTGATGGGACCAGAATTGGTAGAAGAGTTGGTAGAAAAAGTTCAGCTGATACAGAGACACATGATAATAGCTCAGAGCAGGCAGAAGAGTTATGCAGACAATATGTGACAACTGGGCCCCGGTGACACCACAATCACCCCGCCTTAACATGGCCGTCGGGTCCTGGCCCACCAGGTACCACCAGTTGCCCCCATAGACACGTGGGGCCCACCACACGGTCCACCCACATGCCTGAACGGGTCATCTGACTAATGATAGTCCCCACAAGCCAACACTTGTCCTTTCCAGTGTGCTCTGTCCTCACTCACACACATCCTGGTAAAAATCCCCAGAAGGTCACCCATCATGATCACTACTGCAGGCCAGGCATGCTTAACTGTGGAGTTCAAACCAGGTAGGCTCCCGAAAAGGAAGGTGCACCTTGTTGACATGAGTCATATCAATTAGTCATTTAACCCTTTATCATTTGGCGATGTTACAATCACCCCCCCCCCTTTAGAGCACAATGCCCTTGTTGTGGGCCCTACATCTCATCCCAGGCAGTGTACCGCGCACTTAAGGCTGGGATCCTCCTCTGATACCAAATGTGACAACTGGGCCCCAGTGACAGCACAATCACCCCGCCTTAACATGGTCGTCGGGTCCTGTCCCACCAGGTACCACCAGTTGCCCCCATAGACATATGGGGCCCACCCAAGGGTCCACCCACATGCCTGAACAGGTCATCTAACTAATGATAGTCCCCACAGGCCAACACTTGTCCTTTCCAGTGCGCTTTGTCCTCACTCACACACATCCTGGGAAACTTTCCAGAAGGTCACCCATCATGATCACTACTCCAGGCCAAGCATGCTTAACTGTGGAGTTCTAACCAGATAGGCTCCCAAAAAAGAAGGTGCACCTTGTTGACATGAGTCGTATCAATTATTCATTTAATCCTTTATCATTTGGGGATGTTACACAATAGGAGTAAGGATCTCTCTTTTGAGGTAGGTGATCATGTTTTTCTCAAAGTATCACTATGGAAATGTGTGATGTCATTTGGTAAGAAAGAAAAGTTGAGTCCAAGGTTTATTGGACCATATGAAATTTTAGAGAGAGTTTTATCAGTTGTATACTGAGTGGATTTACCTCCGATTTTATCTCACGTACACAATGTTTTTCATTTTCAATGTTAAGGAAGTACATGCCAGATCCATCTCATGTTTTGAGTCCAGAGGTAGTTCAGTTGGAAGAGAACTTATCTTTTGAGGAACAACCTTTCCAGATTCTTGACCATAGGGAGAAAGTGTTACGGAATATGGTGATTCATCAAGTAAAGGTTTTGTGGAAAAACCACATGATTGAAGAGGCAATATGGGAATCTGAAAATGCAAATGGGGATAAATATCCACACTTATTTGATAAGTTAATAAATTGTGGGGACACAATTTTCTAAAGGGGGGAAGGATGTAACATCTCAATTAAGTAATGAATAATAGATATTCATATCTATGTCTATTTATGAATTATATTGTGTTTTAATGGCTTAAAATGCGAATAAATCCAATCTTAAGCATTGAATTCTCTAATATTTTTAAAATATTGTTTTACAACCGTTTGATGGAGAACCATTTTTAAATCTATCTTTTAAAACTTTTATAAGCTCTATTTGTCAAAATAAACTTATTCTTTATGATTGGGACATTGAAATTTACTTTGGATTAATTTTTGGTATTTTTCTGACCATGTTCATTTTTTAATGAATAGTGAAAAATACGGCATTTTACATCAAAACTGCTTTTTCATCTAATTTAATTATATGGTTTCATTATATTTTAAATTCGTTTTAAAGTGAAATTATAATATATGTTTCCCATTTAATCCAATGGTGTTCATTATAATTAATTTCATGTGGAATTGGGCATAAATAAGTGCCAAACTTTTCATAGGTATTGATTCAAAAGAACCCGCTAATAGTTTTGACAACAGGAATTATTTTCAAATTTATTATTGAAATTCCTATGGTTTTAATTTTGTAAAATGGATTCCATATTTGTAATCAGAAAATCCAAATTATGTAATTAATACTCTTTTGTTTTTGGACATTATGAATAGTAACGCCAGTAATTATCTTTATTTATCTTGATTAATTAGTAATCAGGTAGTTGAGGAAAATAAAATAATATCATAATAATAAAAAATGACCCTAACATGTGTCCTAATTCTACTGGTTGTGTCATGGACTACCATGGTACGCCTTGTTCCAAACATAGGGACCCCATGGAATCAATTTTGGGTGAAAGTGACACTATTATTTTATTTTTAAAGAAATGAGAATATCACTAAAGAATGTATCACCCGAGTAAAACCTTTTAACTTTTTTTCTGTATAAGTGATATCTTACACTATAAATAGTAATTGGAAAACTAAAAAAATTTCCTACATCATAGATTTTTTTTTATAATTTTTAGACATTAAATAAATTAAATTATTTTTGACATCATGATGATGCAGCGATTACCTCATTATTGAACGATTTAAATAAAATGAATAGATAATGTAAAATCTAAGACTTACATTTGTCAAAGACCTATTGGATGAGTATATTTCCAACCCTAATCACCATATCGTAGAAATATATCAATGTGGGACCTTTAAAATCCGAAAATCATTTTAATATAAAGTAACATTTTATAACATTCCAAGAGTGCCCCTCCTCTCCTCTTATAAAAGGCCCCCACCTATACCTCTTTACACACACCTCTCAAGCCATTGTATCATCCAAACTCTGATAATTTCATATCTCCACATCTCTCTATTAATCATAGAAGCCTTAATTTAGGTAGATATATCTTCAAGAAACCAATTTGGTACAAACCAAGAATTGTTACCCGATTTAAAGGTAAAGTCTTCTCTAATGTTCTTTTGTATTATTTTGCTTCTCCAACCCCCTAATCTCTTTTTATTATTTTCTTTTATAACAACACCAGTATCTTAAATATAATAGTATTTTATATAAGATGTATTCGAGCTACACTTACACTCACCTACATCTAATGGTTAAAGAGCCAACTATTTCTGTGGATGGCGAATTTCTGCCTCACGAAACGATGATTGCTCAATATTCTTCATACACCTTCAATGATGGACAATAAGATGACACTATATTTATATATGATATATAATATGTTTATGTTTTTCTTAAGCTTCTGTATTTTTCATTTATGGCATACCATTATGGTTTCCATTATGGGTAAATGCGATATCTTCATTTTAGGAAGTGCGGACTACCGCCCCCTCAAAGTGATTTGATTCATTAATGCCATATGTGGGATATAAAAAGGATGGAGTTAATGATATTATATATGATATTATACTATAATTACAATATACCTTTATATCATTATGATTCCATTCCATAAAAAATGAAATAGAAATGAAAGTAGCGTTCATGCGTATGTACGGCTTACCGTCTCCATGAACGATGCATTTCATTTCATACCTCTAAATGTTATTTAATATTATAGATGAATATATATACTGGATATATATGATATATATGATATCTACATAATTAATATAATTCTGGGTATAATGGATATTTTACCACATGAATAGCTTGTAATTATAAAGAGTTTATTTTTGACTCAAGTACCAATGATCGACAAAACGACCATTATTAACTTGAATAATTACATAGTGTTAATAACATGGAAATAAGTGATATAAAAAGGAATAATGAACTTTAAAAAGGTTTTTAAGAAAATAGAAATTAACTCAAGTTTATTATTCCAGAGGTTAAAGAACGATCGAGTCAAGTCGGACCTGAGGTAAGGGACTTCGTCTCAATCTCCTTTCATTGAGGCATATTTTGTTTTATACACAACTTTCATTTATACGGTGTATAAACCCCTTTGACTTTTACGTTTATTCAAAAGAAATATTTATATACGAAGTGTTTTACTAAATTTTAAAAGGGAATGTTTTTGTCGTACGTATGCGGCGACAACGACTTCTCTGCCGCTGTGACCAATATATGAGTTTCAGCTTCCTTTACAAGCCATAACCTTTTTTAAATGAAAAATAAATACAATGTATTACATCTATTTTATTTTAGTATTGTAAATGGTTTTGATAATTTTTTTATTATATCAATGTTTTGTATTGATATCTTGTGATTGAAATGTGGAAGTGTTATGATTCCTTTATGCATGTTTTATGTGATATGATTATGTTATGGTTATTGGGAATTTTTTATGAAGACGGGTGGTTCCATGATAAACTATGGGAAGGTGAGGCGGATATAGCTCTCCAAGGCATTGGGTAACACGAAGGGGTTAAACGTTAAGGTTTCTCTGAAGAGATTTAGGGAATATTCTGTGATGGGTATTCCAAATGTAACCATGAGGGTTACTCCCTACACAAGAATGTTATGAATGCCTCAAGTTACCTTTATGTCTTATGATTTCTTTGAGTTATTCATAAATATTATGATTTCATGAGTCATGTTAACATGCTTATGTTTTATGAGTAATGTATGATTTCATTGATTCTTACGTATTCATGTACTAATGTTTCCTTTCCGTGTTTTTATATCTCTTACTGAGATTTTTATGCTCATCACATGTATTTGAAATGTTTCTCACAGGTCAAGGGAAAGGTACATGATGTGATTATAGTTTCAAGGATGTGTCATGAAAGAATCCATGTTTTGTTTTAAATATGTTTCTATTGATGGTAAAAAAATGAATACTATTTTTTATGTAACCACTTTGTTTAAATATGGAATGTAATGCATTATTTATGATCTAATTCTCTAAAAATATAAACCTGAAAAGATCCTCAACATATATTATTGAAATTACTCAAGATTAAGTAATTTTCAAGTCTGGGGCACTATAATAACCATCATAAATATTCTTACACCCTCCCTTTTTTTATAAATGAAATCGGCGTCTGTGAGGTTCTGATTTATGACCTTCAATGACGATGAAGTTTCGTTCATCAATTTCTTCTTCATTAATTGTCATGAATCCAGATTCGTGAATGAAACAGATTATAAAATATTTTTTATAACCTATTTAATATTCAGGAACCAGAATATGAACATATAATTAAGTTATATGACAAAATTAGTTCATAATTTTCAAAATACAGCCGAATAATTGAAGTAGTGGGCATCTAATGGTTCATCCTCATTCCATGTAATAAAATGATGGAAATGACCACTATCAATTATTTATGTTCATTAATAATATATAATTCTAATTCTGGATATTTATAACCATTCCACATGAACTTCATTAAATAAAAACAAGTAAATTGAATATGAAAATAAAGGAAACGAACACTCCAGAACGACAGAATTCAATAAAATAACTTGTCAATAAAGACATAAATGAACTAACCAGAATTATAGTAAACTAAATAAATGTATAACAGGTTCTGAAATATGTTATTAAAAAGTATAATTTCAAATTCCAGCATCTTAAGTACAAGAGAGGAAGACGTTTGGAGTTAAGGTAAGGGTTCTTCCACCCGAACTTCCATTTTCATTCAGGATACATTCATTGTCTAATTACCTCAATGAAATTATTATTTACTGTTTTGTACTCATCATATATTCTATTTTAGTATCATATATATGTGTATAGACCAGAAACCTTCCTTATTTTATGGACAGTTACACATTTTTAATGGAACATTCAATGTTGTTTCCAAAATACAAGCACGGTCCAGGGGAATTTCTCAAATTCATTCCTATTTTCAAGGACAGTCTTTGTTGTGTTTTTGAAAACCTTTATCTTTATGGAATCACTCGTTTTATTATGAAAATTATTTCTCACCTCACTTCGGGTTTTATAGAAATTTTTTTTCCAAAAGATATATTCTTTTCAAAATAAAATAGTTTTTATCTTAAGAATTGCTTAATGATTTTATAAGAGTGTTTACGTCTAATTCAACACTCTTGTTGATTCCATGGTATTATTGGGTTTAATAATTTATGAATTCATCTACCATATTTTATTTAATGGTTTATGAATAACTCTATTGTGGATGATCTCTCCTAAAACCTTTCACCATATTATTTTGAATGGGTAGTGTTTATGTTCAATAATTGGGTAAAGATTGGTACATTTCATATGATAATCTTGATATGAATGTGTATGTTTTATATGTTTATCCCCACTCATATGAGGAAGGAATTGGACTTATGAAGTGATGGGTGGGTCCCTCTAGAGCCCCTTGATACATCTGTAGGTCTCATGAGACTGATAGACGTGGAATTGGCTGAGGCTTTTCCCAATGTGATATGGATTTTAGCTGAGGCCTTAATCCCCATATGTCTTGGATGAGGCCATGAAAAAATGATTCATAATGTCCATCATATTCACTTCCATTATTATGAAGCTAGTAATTGAATGTTCATGTTGTTATTCAACTAGTAGAATACCCTTGATTATGTTTTATTATGGTATTATTTACTCAGCTCGTTTTCCTACCATAATGTGTTCATGATTATTACTAAAGGAATGTGTTTTCAATTATTCACCATGTCTAATGTTTATATTATCTTCTGATATATTCCTTACTCTTACTGAGCATTTGAGCTCACCCTTTCCTATCATCAATTTTCTAAGGATATGAAGAAGTAAATTATGAATGACTTGTAAGCATAATCTAAGAGATCTGATGTTTCTAGTGGAATAAAATAGTGTTTTGGTTTCCCTTCAGGTTATAATGATAAACTCATGTATGTAACTTGTTTACAATTATACTAAACTACTATGTACTTCAGGATTCATATTCCTTGTATGTATGCCAACTTAATCAAACAAGGGACCGGGACCCGGTTGTGGGCAAGGACCCGATGACCATGTTAATGCGGGGTGTCTGTGCTGTCACTGAGACCCGGTTGTTATAGTTGGTATCAGAGGATGTTTAGTAGAATACATGGAAACTAGATTTTGAAAATGTAGAATTAGGGAAGGATCCCTATGTTAATCTTTGAGGATATACATACAATAACGCCATGATATGTTGGTAAGGAATAGATTATGTGGATCTTTCAAGCAATACATCATTGTCGGGATACAAGAAGGTAGAGCGGCTCTGGCATAGTTGTTACTAGGGGTAAAACCTAAAAACATCACTTTGATCAAGACTCGAATTGGAACTGGTGCACGACAATGGGACTTGATGCACTCTTGGTTATGACACTCCCGGGGGATATTCTTAGGATAATTTACATTTTTCTTACAAGCTATTATGAAAGAGTTTAATGTTAATATTCTTCAATGAAATATTTTTTTCGAATATTGGATTAGACATGCGTAGAATCTCAATTTTCTGAGTATTATTAAGTTAAGATTATAAATTATGATTCATAACCAAATATAGTGTATGCCATTATCTAGAAATGACACCTATTGGACGGAATGGAAATCACATGAATGCACATGTCCCTATAGGGGTTTTCCTCCGATGCAAGACAATGATGTTGGCTCCGGTGCTGTGCCTGGTGCTGAGCGATTCATAACTATACTGGGACAACTTACTCAAGTTATGAATAATATCAATACCCATATGGAGCATTCGGATCCACCATGTGGGGGAGCCATGCTAGATAGCTTTATGAGACAACATCCTTCATCATTCAATGGGACTACAAACCCGTTTGTATAAGAGCAGTGGATATGATCCCTTGAGAAAATATTTATCACATTGGGATGTAATGAAAGAGAGAAGGTTGTCATGACATTATATCATCTATCAGAAGATGCGGATCAGTGGTGGTAATTAATCCAAAAAATCAAGGAGATGGATTGAACTACTCAAGGATTATGATTGCACGATACACTACCACTCGGGGAAGGAAAATAAGGCAGTAGATCCCTTGGGTAGAAAGGATCATGGAGTTTTGAAAAAGATGAGAGTTGAAAGGGATCATATTTTCATGGATCTAGTAAATATGGATATGGAAATAACCGTGGAAGGTGAAACATCAATGCGTTTTTAAATGGTTTCCAAACCATCTTTTCTAGAAAGGATAATAAGTTCTCTGGCTGATGATGAGGAGTTTCAAAATAGGATTAAATATTTGAATGATGGGAGATTTAGTGACTTCGTATATGAAGATGGAATTTTGAAATTTGTGAGGAGACATTGTGTTCCTGATATACCTGATCTAAAAAGGAAATTGTTGAATGATGCTCATAGTTCCAATTTCTCTCTACACCCTGGTAGCACTGAGATGTATAGAGATTTGAAAAAACATTTTTTGGTGGGACAACATGAAGAGGGGGATTGCTGACTTTGTCATGCGGATACCAAAGACTCCTAGAAGACAACGCAATATTGGTCATTGTTGATCATCTTACCAAGTCAACACTTTTCCTTGATATAAGAAATGATCCACCACTTGAATGTCTAGAAAGAATATATATTAATGAAGTTGTGAGGCATCATGGAGTACCCCTATCGATTGTTTCTGATCATGATCTACATTTTACATCAATATTCTGGAAAAGTCTTTATAAGGCCCTAGATACTGATCTTCATTTGAGCACTGCCTACCACCCAAAAACTAATGGGCAATCAGAACGGAAAATTCAAACATAGGAAGTCATGTTTAGGTCGTGTTCAATTGATTTTCAAGGCATGTGGTATCATTATTTACCTCTCGTAGAATTTTCCTACAACAATAGCTTCCATTGAAGTATAGAGATGGAACCCTATGAAGCATTATATGGGAGGCGATGTCGTACACCAACTTTCTGGGATGATGTTTGTGAAACAAATCTCATGGGCCTCAAACTTGTTGAAGAAAAAACGTAAAAGGTGAATATAATCCAAAACCATATCAAAATATCTCAAAGTAGGGAAAAGAGCTATGCAGATAACTGAAGGAAGGATTTGGAGTTTCAAGAAGGTGATCACGTTTTCTTAAATGTATCTCCATGGAATTGTATTATAGGATTCGGAATGAGGGGAATGTTAAGTCCTAGGTGCATCGGACCTTTTGATATTCCAGACTAAATTGGAGTTGTAGCTTACCGTTTGGCAATGTTGCCCAGTCTCTCCAAGGATCACAATGTGTTCTGTGTGTCAATGTTAAGAAAGTACATGCCAGACCCAACACATGTACTCACTTATAATGAAGTGGAACATGAGACCGATCTATCTTACTATTAGGATCCTATAATGATTCGTGATACTAGAGAACAAGTATTGAGGAATCGGACCAATCGTCGGGTAAAGGTTCTATGGAGGAACCATAAGATGGAGGAAGCAACATGGGAGCCTGAGGAGCTTATGTTAAAGACATACCGAAATATTTTTAGATAATATTCAGTGAATTTAGAGGACGAAATTTTTATAATGAGGGGAGAATGTAACACCCCAAGGTTTTCAAAATATATATTGAATGAAAATTTATAATATATCCATTAAAATACAACTTTGCCTCTTCTATGTTTTGAATTTCGAAAAATGGTCATCTGGAGTTGTGTTCAGTAAGTCATTTGGAGTCCGATAGAACAGACATGATTTTTTAGTAAATAGTAACATACCCATATGAATATTAATATGAACCTAATGAATAGTAAATTTTATTATTATTTTTTCCTTAAGGCTAGAATATAATAACATCTTGCATAATTTTTCATTTTGATAAAGAAGTCATTGTAGAATTAGAACTGTTAATTTTTTAATTGAGTATGCTTTTATTTAAAAGTAAAATTAATAATATTTAGAAAATTAGTTTTCAAAAATGGACTACCCTTTTGAATTCTACTTGTCGAAAATTGGTAGGGGTGAATTTTTGGGACTTTTCTGAAATTCTAAAAATTTTCATGAATAGTAAAATATGATAAAATACGATAAATGCTAAATACTTGATTTACTACATCATTTCTGATGCAAGGATGATGTAATCCCACTTGGTTTGAACTCACATGCCATTATTACTATTATGGGTCACATGAAACAATACTGTTGGTTGTCTTGAGAGAAATAATAAAATAATGAATTAAATATTCAAAATATACCCCTCTCCTCCACTATAAAACCCCCCCACCACTACCTCTTCTCTTCACTCCTCTAAGCCTTGAAGCTCCTCAATGATCTGCCCAATTACCCCTCTCTAGTCACTCCCCTCTACTAGGAATCTCTTATTCTTTCCAAAATACCAGAACCCCTTCCCTTAATAAGTTCCTCAAAGAGGTTATTTCAAGAGGTAAAGCAGCCTTCTTTCTCATTTGGTTTTCTTTCAATTTATCTACTTTTGTTATCCTATCATCACCACCTATGTCCAAATGATCATGATAACTCCATTATCATCTATATACTAGATTTATATCATGTTAATTTAAGAACCATCATAAATATTTTTACAACCTCCCTTTTATTTTATAAACTAAATCGACGTCCATGAGTTTTCCGTTTATAACCTTCGAGAACGATGAAGTTTTGGTCTTCAATTTCATCTTCATTACATGTCATGAAACCATATTCATGGTTGATCCAGACTATAATATATGTGTTATATCCTAATTAATATTCAGGAACCATAATATGTACATATAATTAAGTAATATGACAAAACTAGTTCATAATTTTCTAAATACCGCTGAATAATCAAAGTCGTGGTCATCTAATGGTTCATCCTCATTCCATGTAACCAAAAAATTGAAATGAACATTATCAATTTTTTATGTTCACTAATAATATATAATTCCAATCCTGGAGATTTATAATCATTCCACATGAACTTCATTAAATAAAAACAAGTGAACTGAATATGAAAATAAAGGAAACGAACACACTAGAATGACGGAATTCAATACAATAACTTTTCAATAAAGACAAAAATGAACTAACCAGAATTATGGTAAACAAAATACATGTACAATACGTTCGGAAATAAGTTATTAAATAATATAATTTCATATTCTAGAAGCTTAAGAACAATAGATAACGACATTTGGAGTTAAGGTAAGGGTTTTCCCACCCGAACTACCATTTTCATTCGGGATACATTCATTTTCAAATTACCTCAATGAAATTATTATGTATTGTTATGTACTAATCATATATTATGTTTGAGTATCATATATATGTGTACAAACTATAACCCTTCTTTATTTTATGGATTGTTACACATTTTTAATGGAGCGTTCCATGTTGTTTCCACAATACAAGCCTGATCCAAGGGAATTTCTCAAATTATTTCCAACATTCAAGGGAAATATATGATCTCTTTTTGGAAACATTTATCTTTATGAAAAAACAAATTTTTTTATGAAAATACTATCTTACCTCACTTCTGGTTTTATAAAATAATTTTTTCAAAAGAACTATTCTTTTCAAAATAAAATATTTTTAATTCAAGAATTGCTTAATGATTTTATAGGAGTGTTTTCATCTAATTAAACACTCTTGTTGATTCCATGGTATTATGGGGATTAATAATTTATGAAGTTAACTACCATATATTATTTAATGGTATATGACTAACTCTATGTTGGATGATTAGTCCTAAAACCATTCATCATATTATTCTGAATGGTTAGAGTTTATGTTCAATAATTGGGGAAAGTTTGTTACATTTCATATGATAGTCTCAATATGAATTTATATGTTGTTTATGTTTATCCCCAATCATATGAGGAATTCATTGGACTTATGCAGTGATGGGTGGGGCCCAATATGGCCCCCCGATTCATCGGTAGGCCTCATGAGACAAATAGATGTGGAAATGGCCAAGGCCTTTCCCAATGTGATGTAGATTTTGGTCGAGGACATAGTCACTAAATGTCTGGGATGAGGCCATTAAAAAATGATTCATAATGTCTTACATATGCTCTTCCCTCATTATAAAGTTATTAATTTAATTTTCATGTTGTTTTTAGACTAGTAGAATACCCTTTATTATGTTTTATTATGGAATTATTTACTCAGCACGTTTTCCTGCCATAATGTGTTCATGTTTATTATTAAAGGCATGTGTTTTAAATTATTCACCATCTATAATGTTTATATTATATTCTTCTTTATTTCATACTCTTACTGAGCGTTTCATCTCACCCTTTATTATGTTTCATTTTCTCAGGATATGATGATGTAATTTATGAATGACTTGCAAGCATAATCTACGATAATTGTTGTTTCTAGTGGAATAAAGTAGTGTTTTGGTTTCCCTTCATGTTGTAATGATAAACTTATGTATGTAACATTTTTCCAATAAGACTAAACTACTCGGTCCTTCGGGATTCACATTTCTTTTATGTATTCCATCGTAATCAAACAAGGCACTGACTCTGGGCAACTAGGGTCGGGTCCTTACACACATGCATCTTGCGATACACTCTAGAATCCCTTGGAAACATGTTCACCACACCTCATGCGATCCCTACTCATGTAGCACCATCATCATGTGAAAGGTCTCATGAAATGACTATGAGGACTTTTTCTCCCCCTTTGGCTCAAAAAAATGAACAAGGGTTTTCAATGATAATTTTCATGAATCACCATAAAACCTTTTTTTCAGGTCATGTATCTCCGGTGGGGAGAGTGATTTTCTAATAAAATACCCTTTCAATCTCATGATATCCATATGAACTCAAAAAAATAAAATTATGAAATAAAATTTAAATGATAGGAGCTTTTCTGAGTCATAAACATCATGTGATTCACTTTTGTGCTCCTTAGAACCTCACAAAAGCCCTTCGACTGGACCACCAGATCATGAAAAAGACCCCTAGTAAATCATCCTTGTATCATGAAGTATAATTGAAAAGGTGTCAAATATCATGTAATTTCCTTCTAGTTGCTTACCTGATCTCCAAAATGTACTTATACATGTCGGCCTACCAATATGAATGTCCCTTTGAATGTTGACATGATTAAAGAATATCCCATTAGTTGGATATAATACAATAAATGGGGCATCAATCAGATGGTATCACAATTATAGAAAACCATGTGACGCCCCTACAATTCCCTATGGATGGAACTTTTGAAATATATGAAATAAAAGCCTTCAACAGACATCAGCCATGATTTATTTGATGACCACCCAGAAAAGCGTTCAATAAATGGGATGGTGACACTTATAAATACCCAACCCTTCATACAAAAGAAGATGGAAAATCTTTGAAACCTTACACCAGTGTGCCCATGAATTAGATCATATTTCATGGTGGGGAAGATCTTGTGGTAAGGAGTGTATTTCAGCAGGTTAGATCTAGATAACAACTATAGGAATCATGTATCATGTATAGAAACATCACATGATCACTCATAGAACACGTAATGTACTCATAGAGGGTCTCCAAAAGAAGATTCCACTTATATTCTAAAATACACAACAGTTATGACAAGATAAAACTAAAACAATCTATGCCATATGTAGTAAAAGGATGGAACGATGTATATAATGTTAGGGACTTATATGAAGAACAAATGTGATGATAATTATGTGATTTTCATGAACCACCTAGGTAACAAGACATCACCAGGACATGTCACCCAGATCATGAGACAATCCATCGGTATACTATATGGGTCATGTGAAGTCCCCCATACATGTAAAAGTAAGTCACATCATGCCACCCCGATCATGCCAACCGAGTGTCACAAAACCCTTTGTGCCCATCATCGAGGCCTCCCAATGTTATCTAGAAACGTCACCTAGATCACATGGTAGCACTAGTACATGTCAAATGAGTCTCACAGTAACACAAGGGCATGTGGGATAACTCAAATTGAATCCTCCAGACATGTCATCCACCTTCTGAATGACATCCAAACATGTCATACATCGTCATGAATCACCCATGAGAAATTTTTCATTCACTCTCATGATTCCCTCAAAGTGTGTTAGACATATTTCGTGATGATACCAAGGAAACATAGTTGGATCATACATCACCCTGTAAGCATGCAATTTACGATCATGTGATAGAATCCTAGATAAGTTGGTTTTGTATGAAGATTTAATCTAGAAAAGGCAACATTAATCATATGAATACCTTCAGATATTCCATCCAGGTTATGTGACATCCCTCATAATATTCAGAAGGATCGTGTGACTGTCTTTGGACCTGTTTGGAAGACGTCCTCTGATTTTTCAAGTATATAACCAATGGGCTTTCGACCAGACTATCAATGTATGTTAGGTACAAAAGAAATATAGGTAAAACTGGCATCTGAGGACATGATAACCTTGTCTAGCCTCTATAAAGGGAAACAATAGTGTGTAATCCCTGACCAAACGATCTATGATAATGTTGATTCCTTCCATAACTAGTATAATTAGATTCCATCTGATACCTGGTAACCAAGATAAAAATCAAAATGGTATAACCGACACATATGTCACACATCAAAAATATTTGTGCCGATTATTTTCCATCCCTTGGTTCTTTCAACCATCATAGCTAATGAAACATTATGGTGTTACAATTATCATATCATTCATTCATATAGTAAAAAATTATTTCGTATTACCTAATCAGAGGCATAATATGATTTTTCCTTAATATAATGGTATACTCATTATGGAAGACCCAATCAACTAAACTTCATGTAATATAATTCTTTAAATAACTATGATACATTTGATGTATTATAAAGTCACTGGATTAAATGGTACTCTAATTTGGTTAATTTCCCTCATGTATTAGACATTTCAACCATCAGGATACAAAATTCCTAGGTGATGATCAATCTACCTCCTCCACCAGTGGACTGAGAATTCAAAATAACTATTATAACTCTTATTCACACTATAAAGGGGATGTGTAGGGAACCTTAGTAAGTACCCAACTCTATAATAAAAAACCCAAGTGTTGTCCTCCTATATAAGTCACAAAACAAGATGTAGTGAGACTGATTACTTGTTATCCCTTATTTATCACAAAAATCATGGATCATGGGGGTTTAGGGAATTGCAATGGCTATATCATTCATGGAATAGATCTCCAACATATGGGGAAACTTCAGTATATGAGGCTCAATTAGTTCCATG
Organism: Viscum album; assembly: GCA_963277665.1. Taxonomy (NCBI): domain Eukaryota; kingdom Viridiplantae; phylum Streptophyta; class Magnoliopsida; order Santalales; family Viscaceae; genus Viscum; species Viscum album. The sequence goes on from OY728133.1 coordinate 1,493,951,490, forward strand.
ATATTATTACCTCCATACACTATCATGATCCCTATGTCTAGTTCCAAGGTAATGAATGAACTATGATAACTCTGGATCCAACCATAATTAGGATATGTAGGGAATCTCTTCAATACTCGAGTGTGAATATCTAGTGAAAAGTCTCTCACACATACATCCTTTCTACATGATTTTATAATGAATTGGATTTAATGAACTACTTTGGTTTTTATTCTTGATATAAATAGGATATGTATGATTCCTCATAGTCTCTCAATACCCTCCTTGGAATTTTACCCCTCGAGATATAGATAAAAAATTCCAAAGTCTGTAATTATACAATATCAAAATTTAAGAATCTACTCATTACTATGAAAAGGATTAATAACTTAATTTACATACTAATGGATACAATAATGAGATCCCCTTCCTCATCACATAATTTTGGTTAACCTATGCTCATTCCACTGGGGTAACCAGTCTCTTATCGGGATTAGGAAGAGATTAGTGAACATATCTATAATCTATAATAGATTGTTGGAGTAGGCAGCAATCACCTCCCCCAGGGTGATGTGAGCCTAACCTCCCATCTTCTCGGCCAATTTGAGGTCCTAAACTTCATTGGGAATGATACCCCAACTGACCTCGTAAAATTGGAAAGTATGTATGAACCCAATTATGGATGTGTGAACCATTAAGATTTTTCATTAAGAACATCAATAAGTAACCAACATCAATGATTGTGCAAGAAATTGAACCCCTCAAAATCATCCATCCATCAAAACTGAACTCACCACATTCATCGCATTCTCAATCAAATATAAAATGAAGAAATTTCATTGAATCATGGCATATCCTTCATGACATAAAAAATAGTGACTTCCTAGTTCTCACTAAACTATTTTGTTTTCTCAGTGATTGTTACCAGTTGTATCCTTCCTATAGAAACCCTCACCTCAAATAAGTCAATTTATTTTGAATATTTTTTATTTATTCACAAAAAAAAAATAAACAATAACCATATCTAAATCTTCCTAGATTCATATAATTTAGCATACAACTCTACAAAAGTCTATATGGGTCTCAAAAATCATTCAATGGTCACAACCAGTATTGATCTCAACATCTTCTTCATTCATTGTATCGATATAATTATGATATATTTACCTTAAATCATGTTATATTAATGATATATAAAATTATATTTAAGTCATATAAAAGTTATATAAAATTACAAATATTATTATAATAACCTTATAATTCGGTTTTATGCATTGGTATAACAATAATACATTTATATTTTTTTGACATTATATTTATATTGTAGTTATGCTTTAAAGAATAATAATAACATTTTATTTACATTTTAAAATGTTATATTTATGTCATACATTCATTATATAATATAATATTTTTATTTTTATTAACGAATATAAACATTACATAATGTCATATTTAGGTCATATATGTAAAATTTATTTTATGCGTATATTTTAATAACATTATAACAACATTGTATAAATATTATATTTACATAGTATAACATTTTATTTAGTTTATATTTTTGTCATATATATGTTATATAATATTATATTATTATCATATAAACATTATATTTATGTTTTATTTACATAATATCCACATTATATAATGTTATTGTTATATTATATAAAATAAATTTAATATAAAAATAATGATTTCATTATATTATATATAAAAAATATTTTCATTATATACCATTATGTTTACATTATTATTATGTTATATTTACATTATATAAGATAATATTTTTTTTATAGAACTATATATTTACATAAATATAACATTATATATATATGCCATATCATGTTATACCTATGATATATATATTTTTATAATGTTATATATGTGTTATGAGAATTTTATATAATGTTATATGAATGTTATATAATGTTATATATAGTTATATTTAGAATATATTTCTGTTATATTAGGGTTATATTTACATAATTCAATGTAATAATAACATTACACCAACATTATATTTATATTATATAATGTTATTGAAATATTATATTGGTGTAAAATAATGTTTTAATCACATTTTATTTATTTTATATAATGATAAGTTATATAATGAAATCATAATTTAAATATAACATAATTAAATTTTAATATTATATAACATAAATATAACACAAATAAAACATTATATAATACAAATGTAACTTAAATTTAAAATAATATAACATAAATTTTACATTATATAACTTTAATATAATGTTAAATAAGTGTAAATATAATGACATATATACATTATAAAATTATATATTTATGTTATAAAATGTTATATTTTCATTATATTTTTATTGTGTAGATATTATATAATGTTATATTTATATTGTATTTCAGTTATATTTATATTATATGACCTAATATTTACATATATATAGATATTTCTCTCCTATATAAAATTATAATAATTTCATATAAATCATATTTACATTATATTTTTGTCATATATACAATATTTATTTGTGTTATAAAACATTATATATTCATTATATTTACCCAAAATTTAAATTATGTTTACGTTGTTTTCACATTATAAAATGTTATTGTTTTATTAAATAACATAAATTTAACATAAATATAACATTGTGTTTTTGTTTTATAATTTTATTTTTATATTATATAATGTTCTTTTTTATGTTACATAACATAATATTTTGGTTATGTTTTTGGTACATGATGTTATAATTATGTTACCTTACAAGATATTTACGTTATATAACTTTTTAGTTAAATAACAAAGATGTTATATGTACATTTTATTTATATAAATATTAAGTTATATTTATGTAATATTAATATAAATTATCATTATATTTATATTATATTAATGTTATATTTTTGTTATATTTACGTAATATTTATCTTATATTTTGTTAGCATATGTATGTTATATTTATGTTTTAAATTTCTCTATTTATATAATATTTATTTTATATTAATGTTATAGTTACATAATATAATGTTGTACTAACATTATAATTATATTATTTTCAATATATATAGATTTATATTTAATTTATAATTAATGTTATATTTAAATAATGTGGTAAATATAATTTAAACATGAAAGAAAAATAATGTAAATATAATATGACACTGAAATGAAAAAAAACATAAATTTGACATTATAATGTATATATATCATAAATATAACCTTATTATTTATTTTTAACTATTATTTGTCATTTTAAATTAATATTTCTTTTTATTAGTTGTTACTTATTATGATTTTTTAATTATTACTAATTACCTTCATTTATTTTCAATTATTACTAAATAATTAAAATTCATTAGTTACTATTTAGAAGTTATCATAAATTATTTATAAATAAGTTTAAATTCATTTTATTTTGAATTTAATTATTATATAATATTTTTTTTAAAATCAATTTTATTATATATTTTTATTATTATTTTATTATATTTATTTTCAATAATTTATATTTATTATAAATATATTAATTATGATCTGTTTTATAGAAGGCACGGTCTCTAGAACCACACCTTTAATATGTTAAGAAGGAATAAATAAGGTACATTCATGGATCTCTCTTTCTAGAGTCATTTCAGTAATTCATTTACCCGATGCATCTGTCTGCTAATTTACATATAATTCTTTATTATTTTAAAAAAGTACCCTCTAAAAGTAGGAAAAGGTCATAAAGGGTGATATTTCCCCATTCAAACAATTTTTACAATAGTCTTAATAATGATAACACACCACGTCTGACATTGGATCCCAAATTCTTCAAAAGTGGTCCCTAGTTTTCCCCCAGCCAATAGAATCCATCTCTCCAATAACTATTTATTTTTCAAGTTTCACATTCCTTATTCACCACTAAAAACATGTGTACATCTATAATGGAAACTTATCTACAATATAAAATATAAATGACTAATTCATAATGATTAATAAATATAAATATTAATAATTCATAACAAAAATAATCTATATTTTTTAAAATCGTGATAAATTTAATGAAATTAATTAATTTTCCTCCAATTGTAAAGGTGGTTGATTCCTCAATTTAATGATCTCCCACTTATAAAAACGTTTTCTTAGTAATGTAAATTTTAAATTTTTTCTTGGAGATTTTTTTACTCTAACAACCCAGACCTAGATAACATTAAACGATTCCCTAAGCCCAGTTGGCCACATGGACTCAAGTGCATCTCCAGGGATGCTAGACGATCTCGACTATAAGTGAGTTCCTTGGATGTGTTTTTCAAAATAATATTCCCTTATTTCTAGAGCGTGAAATAATATAATGATAATAATATTTAAAAGAGAAATAAAAAAATCCTCACAAAATATATAAACATCTAGATGATATACATAACCAACCAGTTCTAAATGTAATCTCTTATAAAATGATTATCATGTCATGTGTCTTAAAAGAATCCAAAATCGGTATACCTAGAATCAATACAACACATGTATCAAAGTAACAAAAAGAAAAAATAATTGTCTCCTAATTGTATCATGATCCACATATTAGTGACGTGCTCCCAAGCTCTTAAGCATGGCACAAAGTCAAGCATCAAATTGTTGGAACCATCCCCAGTCCCTAAATATATCCAAATAGTCTATCTGGGGACTCAATAGTGGTCTAAACAATGTGTGAGATACAATCCATGTAGGTCACAACCCAAAGTTTCCATATTAAATACAAGCTATGCAATATATTCTGAAATGGAGTTTGATTTATTTTACAGTTAAGTAGTAAATAAATGAAAATTTACCAAGGAATATATTCTACAAAACAAGTTATAATATATAGACCATCTTGGATCCCAACTTAAAATGGATAAGACTCTTATAAAAAAGAAAATATCATATGTAAACCCCACAACCATGTCATACACACAATATATAATATCACCCATTACCAGGTTATGAAATATGTATTTCAAAACAACCATACCGACAGCATATATCCATAAGTGTCACATTTACCCTGACTGCGCCTTATAATCAATCATGTCACCTTAACCACGTCTGAGTGATGAATATAAAATATCAGACCCATCATGGATATATCCATGGTAGAGTTGACCAAGTCAACCTCATCGATTCCCATGATAGTTTCTATGAAACATAGTTAGGATTTAATTATAGTCGAAAGAACACATCATCCAACTAAGTCAACTACAATCCCAAAAAAATGGATTCAAGGGGTAGCAAGGCCCATGGACTCCCACAGAATCATAATCTAATGAAAATTTAACTCCAAGTCACACTCTACCTCTATCATGACTCGTGGTGTAGCAAAAATATGGCATCCGTTGAATCCATTTTTCATTGATAAAAATTAACATTTCAAACCCTGATTTTTACAACTTGTATAATAATTAAAAAATTAGCATTCAATGAGTTTACCAAATTATTTAAATAGTTTCAAAACATATGGAATTAATTTAATTTAAAAAAACAAGGTAATTTTGACATATGTAAATGTCTAAAACCCAACTTCTATTTAGCTCATTTAATCAAATTAATTTATTAACCTGATTCCTCTAACTATGAAAGATAAATCACAAGCCCCATGGGTGGTATAATAAGGAAATATTGAAGGAAATTCCTGTGGAGCACCCAATGGATGGCCTTGGTTATGGAAACAACATCCAAAAATTCTCGAAGTAACTAAGTTAATCTCTAATATAATCAATTACATTCAATGCAAATATAAAATTTATATTTGGGATTTATCTTGAGATTCTGACAAGAAACACAATGAAAAAAACATGAAAAATAACCAAACCACTTAGGAAAAGTATAAAAAACTTATCATAGGTGGGTAGTACAGTTCTCATTGATTATCACCTTTTGATTCAACTCCAATCGGGGTAAAATGGAGAATGAATGATGAAACACGAGATATGGAATATTATCTTTCACCTAAAAAACTTTGTTGTTACCAAGAGTAATTAACAAAGGAACAAAAGGATTCGATTTCTCACCCGTGTGAATCCAACAATATAGATTGTGCACAGTTATGAGTTTGGACAGAGAAATAGTATTAATGTCTACAATTAAACCAAAGAGGACTTCTAATGGTGTTATTATCCAAAAAATGATGAGAAGAATACATTTTTATCATTGTAAAACAATTTGATGAAAAAATTATAACACGCAAAGATTTTATGGGGTATATGCTTTTAAATTTTTTTTTTTGATTTATTGTGCTTTACACTACACCAAGATTAGCTTTTTCTATACGCAACACCATATCAATATTTAGTATAAGCAACAATATTCTTCTATTGTGACACACAAAATTTATGTTCTTTTGATAGAATTCATTTCACGCAATAGTGAGTATAGATTTTGTTCAATGTATAAAAGAACTATATTTGTATTATGTTATACGCAACACCAAAGAAAGCATACACTAAAAGAAACAATAACATGTCTTGTGCATGAGTGACCTTCCTCGATTGCTTTCGTTTTACACAATGCAAAGTCTCACAAAACAAAGATATATTATTAAAATATTATTATTATAACGGAATATAAACTAGATGTTATGAAGAGAATCAATAATATTTTGAATTTTATATAACATTAACAGTCATCTTATGTATTTTCTATACTTTATATAAGAACAAATTCAATTTCTCTGATAAAAGTTGTATTTTCCAAAAAGATGTGGTTTTACCGCCTTTTGATGGCACACACATTCTAAATCAATATTTTAACACTTTTATATTATAAATTTGAAAACATTTACTTCTTCTTTTCATGCAAAAAATTAAAATTTACTACTGTTGAATTTTTTATATTTTTCTTATGAAAATCAAATTTTAATGAATAGTGGAAAATACTGCATTTTAATTTAAAACTACATTTTCATATAATATATTTATATAGTAAGATTATCATTTTAATTTGTTTTAATGTGTAATTTTATTATATTATTATAACTTAATCCAAACTTGGCCATTGTATGTATTTTTAATTTTATATTTGACAAAAACACAAGTCAATCTTTCGATATTTACTACTTTTTGAAAACCCCATTGTTTGGTTTTAACAACGAGTATTAATTTTCAATTTACTGCTAAATATTTTGTGTTTTGAATTTGTTAAAATGGAATCCATATTTTGAAACATATGTTTTAAGTTGTTTAGAAATATTCCTTTTATTTCTGGGCTTTATGTATAGTAACTTCAGTAATTATTTTATTTACCATGTTAAAAGTGTAAATCTAGTAAATAAGGGTAAAAATAATATTATAATGTTATTAATATACCATTAAACATGTTATAATACTATTTTATGAGATATTTACGACCACTTGCATACATGGGTATATTTTGGGACCCAATGGATTCACATGGATGTGAAAATGACATTTTAGAAGAATTAATTTAAAGAAAATATATTTATAATGTAGACATATATCTTTTATGAAATCTATTTTAATATAGGGTTATATAACCTATATATAAATCTATAAATATTCATTATAAATATAAAATATTTCCAACACAATGGTGTTTTATTTATAATTTTTAGGCATTAGATAAATATATTTATTAATGAAACAATTATGATGCAGTGATTACCTCACAAATGAACGATCCAAATAAATGAATTTATAAAGATTAAAATAATTGAAATTTGTACATTATTATTTCATCATCTAATTTATTAGATGATATTTACATATTAGGTATTAGTTAGTGACTTTGTTTCGATATAATCAAGTTTTTATTACATTCACAACAATCAATTACTAAATATTTTCAAAATTGACATAAATCATATTTTTAAAAAATACGATTTTATTAAATCATATTAAAATATGAAAAATTATAGGCTTAGAAAAGTAACATGTATAGTGATAAAAATTTCATAAATTATTCACTTTAGGTTCTATTGTAATTTTACAGTAATGAAACTAACCATTTGGTGTGAAAATACAAGAAGACGTTGTAAGAGTAAACTAGTTTTACAAAGGGTTAAATCTAAACGATAGAGTAACTTTTATGACCTAAACATAAATAAAACATATTGGTTAGAGGAATTCTACCCATACTAAAATTATCATATATATAAATTAATTTGGGGCTATTAGAAACTGAAAATCATTTTATACTAAATCAATATTTTACGATTTTTCTAAAGTACCCCTCAGCACTCTTATAAATGGGAACCTCCATTTCTCTTTAACTCACACCTCTAATGAAATGTGTCTCAGAAAAACCCCAAAAACTTCTAATACAACCCTTTTTAACTTTGTCTTATATTCCTTACAGTGGGCATATATCCATCCTATGGAGCCCTTTTGTTCAATTCAAAAAGAATACACCTGAAGAAGTGGTAATCGTTTTATCCCTTATTTCAATGTAATTTTTTCTTATACTTATTCATTTTATGTTGATTCCATAAGAAACTAAGAAATTTTGTATATTATATATTCTGATATTTTATTATAATTATGGAAAAACCTTATACCTCAATTTATTCATCATACGAATTATTATATCACCATGTGTGCATAAGTACGGCTTATCATCGCCTTGTCATGGTGTAATTTGTTATTCAAAAATACATTATTAGGATGGGAATAATAATGAGTATAATGGATTTAAATAAATTATATAACATTATAGTTACCATTAATAATTAATATATCATACAATCACATACCATTTCTCCATTATGTGGCTGATATTGTCGCTCATACATATGTAGTGCTTACCATCTCCACGACAAGATGAGATTCTTTCTCAACATTAACCATTACAGAATGACTCTAAAGTATATATAATAAATGTGAATGAAATATGTGACATAATAATTCTTATTTAAATATATATATATATATCATTTAATTTCTTCCATTCAATTAAATAAGGAAACAGAAACAACTTTCTTGCATACGTATAGCCTAACATCTCAATGAATGGTGTATTACATTTCCTTTATCTACATATTATATATATTTATATACAAATAATATATGATATACAAATCATATTTTAAATTATTGATATTTTTAAATTACGATCTATGTTATATGATCATGAATATCAAGTCAAAACACGTACAACAAACAAAGTGATATTACCCAAAATGTTGCGTTAATTTGGAATTAATAATAAATTAGTAATATAAAGTCATAAAAGAATTATATATGATATCATAAATATTTTTATGATTGTGATATAAGTTAATAATAAGTTTAAAAACGTTATACATTTTTTTTGGACTCGTATAGAGAGAATCAGAACTTTGGTAAAGGATAATTCTTCAATATAGTTTTTATATGAGATTGTTTATATGTAATTATTTACTAGGGATATTTTTATCATCCATGTACATGTTTTCTAAAATTATTTTTGAAAACATTTTATTACTCTTCTATGTATTTTTAAAGTTAATCTTACTAATTTTTTACTTTTACTCCATCTAATCGAAGGAATCTTAATTTTATTTACCATATGAGGTACCTTTTGACTTTTCCGAGAAAAGTACGCGGAGAATATTTTTTTATCTTATAAATTATAAGTGTATTTTTACATCTTCATAATGTGTTATTTCCATAATTCTTACTCTAGATTTATTCAAATGCATTTTCAACTACATTTTTTTCATTTATAATTACTTGGCATTTTGATAAAAGAAAACATTTTTGAAGAAGAAAGGATATTTTCCTTAGGAATTAATTTCACGTGTTTAGTAAAATTTATTTTCCATCTAAGATGACATAGGTTTACATTTCTATCCTTTTTTTACATTTATTTGACTATGTTTTTGATGGAATTATATTTATGAAGTCAATTTATCTTATATGGATTATGTTATGATAAAATGATGTTTAAGAATTCCATTTTATTGCATGTGTTATGCTATTATGAATGATTTATGCTTTTGTGGCACATGTATGAATGATTTCAATATGAGATGTGTGGGACCTATATATCATTCCAATGGATTTTTTAAATACTTATATCTCATGAGATATAAATAATTGGAATTACATGTAAATCTGGGTCAGTAATACATGGTTGGAATGGCATGTAAACCCAGTTATGTAATAGACTTTTTCCACTATGATGGTGTTGGCAGCAATGAATTGGCCAATATGGAAATCATATTATATGCTTATTATTTTGAAACAATTCCATGCATTATAAAAATTCTATTTTATCATTTTTAATGTTCCATTAGGATCTATTCCTCACGAATTGACAAGATTTATTTCATGACTCAATATTTTGATGGTTAATCCTTATGTTCCTGTTTTTACATTCTAATGTTTATGATTTGTTTTCTGTTATCCATGTTATTAATTATTGGTCATTTTACCTCACCCTTTTTATTTTTTATTTTCCCAAGGATATAAATAAAGGTTTTAGGAAGGAATAAAAGGGGAACATCATTATGGGAGTTGTTGAAAATATTTCCCCATGTTAGAAGATTATGTTCCGAGTTTCCAAAGAAAAAAAACTAATCATGTCTTTGGGAATATATTTTTTGTAATGTTTTACATTTTCCTCAAAACAAATTTAATGTCTTTATATGTCCTGATTAGGTCTTTATAGTTGGTATCAGAGAGAATATTTTTTCAACCATTGGAAACAAGGATGCGAAAACTTTAGTGATAACTCTAGAGATATTTTTTAGGATATTTCTAGGGGTGTCAAAAGGATAACTCAAGTATTTGTTAAAATCCTATGGTTTTTTTGATAATCGTGATTAACCTAGTCTTAAACCGAAGATATCATATACTGAAATATTAAAAGTAATTTACCTTAGTTATGTGTTTCTAATCTATGACATGTATTTCTCACACATTGTTTTTTAATTTTAGTCAATAGCCAGAACTACATATAACATAATTAACTATTGAATTTTTATAATGTGAAAAGTATAGGAATTATGAAGATCAATTCAATATGTGGAAATGTCATGATGATAATCATGATGACAGTATGAGTATTAGTCAAACTACTAAGAATAAAGAGATTGTAAATGATATGTAAAAGGTATGTGTTGTTATTCTAATATTGTTTATAATAAATCGAAGAAGATTATGGTTTATAAACCATAAAAATGATTCATATTTTATGAAAGATGAAGACAATGGATCTCGAGTAGTTGATTAAGAATAATTATAGATGACTGAGGTGTATGCGTTTTCAAAATTCAAATATTATTGTATATGAATCATGAATTATATAAGTGATATCAGCATACTTTTTTCACTATAGTGTGAAAAAGATATGTTGAATAGTTCTACGGATCTAGAAAGTGATTTAAGGGTAAGGTGATATACTTAGAGAATACATGATTAAGGGAAAGATAACCATTAATATTACCCTTATCTTTATATAATGTTTTTTGTATAAAGACATATTTCATTTGAACTAGTCAATTGGATCAATATTGTTTCATGAGATCTAATTAGGGAGTTAGTGTTTAGAGGGTTATTCTATCATGGATTAATTACAAAACTTTTTAGGACTTAAAAAATATATCCAATAAATTTTGGAATAACAAAACATGCAAGTTTTTAATAAGGATACATGTTAATCTGGGTTGTCACCATGACTCAAGAGAATTCATTATGAAGTCATTCAAATGTTTTGTTATGTGACCAAAAACACACACACACACATATATATATATATATTGATATATGGGGGATAAACGAAGATATTCACATTCTTGTAAAATGACCTTGCTTGTAATTATTTTTTTTGTTTAGACAGAATTATTTTGGATAAGCCTAATGCTTGGAGTCGATTAAGATGGAAATAATATAGTATTTTTCAATTCAAAAACATTTTTCTAATTTTGGAATCGTATAATTTTAGAAAAAGGACAACTCACAAGATGGGTGCCAACCCATCACATCAGACAAGGCTACGAGAATTGAACCAATAACCAAAGTGTGACAGACCTTTATCACCTACCACGGGCCTACGTGATGTCCCTCATTAGTATATATTTATTTTATTTTATTTAATCAGTATGCTATATGAAATATAAGTCCTTTTTAAGAACTATATTTGATTAATATCACCATATATAGACTTATCTATCTTCGATACATTGTGCGAAACTTTTTTTATATTGACAGATGGAATGACCTATTATTCAGTGTATGGATTTCATGATTTGCTAATACATTAGGAATTAAAACTTCAACATCATTTCTTTGAATAAGTGATGAAGTATAAATATTTTATGGTGTAAGGAATGACAAGATTGTACTGAAATCTAGTAAGTATTTTATATCATGTTCTTCAACATTATGAGAAGGATCATGAAAAAAAAATGTTATCATAGTACCGTCTTGTCCAATTAATCAGATGATCTATTAAATCATCACATGTTTATGGATTTTGGGGAGTTAACATTCTCTCAAAATTATTCTCTACCACTATCCATCAGAACAGGATGGTTATATTTCTCTTCCATATCCTTGTTTTCTCTTAAAAATATGTTCTCCTATGTGGAAACCATGTGATGAGTTACACTGGTTAACTGTTATTCTTCTGACATTCCATTTGAAAATGATGTTTTAGTATCCCTTTTTACAATGTGGGTTTCCATGAAAGAAACTTTCATGTACAAAAATATTTATAAACCGAATGAATTTCAAGGTAGAAATTAAATTAAATGGGGGTAGAATGTAACAACCCATGATTTTATGAGATACAATAATTTAATTTTGTTGATGTCTTGTGTTGTACGATACACCATGATTAGCTTACTCTATATGAAACACCACATTCGCTTGTAGTATACAAAAAATATTCTATGCTTGTGTCACTCATAATTTCATGTTCATTTGATAGAATACATTTTGTGCAATAATTAGTATAAATTATTCTCAATGTATAAAATTACTATGTTTGGATTATATTATATGAAACCTGAAAGGAATATTGCATTAAATGATACACTAAATGTCTTGCACAAGAAATACCTTCTCAATAACTTGTGTTGTACGCAATTCCGTGTTTTACTAAACAATGATATATTATTAAAATATTATTATTTAATGGGACATAAACTACAAATTATGAATATTATAAACACATTTTGAATTTTATATAACATTAAAATTCATCTTATGTATTTTCTAGACATTATATAAGAACAAAATCCATTTTTTAGATTAAATAAGTATCTTTCCAAAAAATGTGGTTTGTTGTCTTTTGATGGTGCACCAATTTTAATTCTAGTTTTTGACATGTTTATAAGATCAATTTGAAAAAATAAACTTCTTATTTTGAATATGGACATAAAAAAAATTTATGATTAATTTTTTTGTATTTTTCAGATAAAATTCAATTTTTAATGATTAGTGAAAAATACTGCATTTTAATTATAATCTGTCTTTTCATATAATATATTTATAAAGTTATATTATCTTTTTAATAAGTTTTAAAGTATAATGGGATAAAAATTTTATCATTTTATCCAATTTTGGTCATTGGAAATAATGTGACTTTTAAATTGGTCCTAACCCCACGTCAATCTGTTGATAGTTTTCACATTTTAAATAAATCATCTATTGGATTTGACAACAGGAATTAATTTTTAATTAAATACTGAAACATCTATGTTTTCAATTAGGAAAAATGGATTCTATATTTGGAATTATGAGGTTAAATTTTTTAAATAGGTACCTTTTATTTTTGGACATTATTAATAGTAACTTCAGTAATTCTTTAATTTACCATGGTTTAAGGGTAAATCTGGTAAGTAAGGGTAAAAAATAATATTATAATAATTATAAACTACCCAAAACATATCATAATCCTCTTGGATAAGGTACTTCCAACCATTTGAAACTTTTTTTTGATTTAGGAACCCCATGGATTCACTTGGATTTGAAAATGACATTTTATAAGAATTAATTTAAAGTAAAGATAATTATAACATAAACAACTATATTTTAATAAATAGATTTTAGTATAGGGTTATATAATTGTTATATCTCTCTATAAATATTCATTATAAAGAAAATATTTAATAATTCATTGTATCTTATTTATAATTTTTAGACATTAGACAAATATATTTATTTATGATGAAATTATTATAGAATGATTACCTCATTAATTAACAATTAAAATAAATGAATTTATAAATATTAAGTAAATGTAATTTGATTTTTTTTCATTGAGGAATTTCTTGGATTACGTTGTCATATTATGGATGGGTTAATTCATTTGGTTTGAATGAATCCAGTTGTCATGGATTTAACAAAAATCAATTACTAAATAGTTTTAAAATTGATATGAATGAGATTTTAAAGTAAATACTATTTCATTAAATCCTATAAAAAACATTAAAATATAAGATTAGGCTAAACAAATAGGATAATGATACAAATTTCATAAGTTATCTACATTAGGTTCTCTTGGAATTTTATTGTAATGATATTAACCATGTAGTATAAAAATACAAGAGGACATCGTAAGAATTAACTTATTTTAAAAAGAGTTAAATCTAAAATATAAGGCTACATTTATGACCAAAAATATATATAACCTAATTTTTATAGTATTTATACCCATACTCATTTTATCCAAGTGGTAAATTAATTTTTTATATATTATAAATCGAAAATCATTTTATAATAAATTTACATTTCACGATTTTCCTAAAGTGCCCCTTACCTCTCTGATAAAATGGCACATCCCCTACTATTTATCTCACACCTCTAAAGCCTTTTGGTTTATCCAATCTCTTCCCATTTATCATCCCAAACTCATTAAATGAATCATAGAGCCCTAAAATTTGGCATAGATCCATTCAATGGAGCCCTTTTCTTCAAATCAAAAGGAAACACCCATAGAAGAGGTCATTTTTTATCCATTTTTTCAAAGTTTTTTTCTTCTTATACTTCTTGTTTCTATGTTTATTACATAATAAAGTAATACCAATTATGTATTTTACATTCTGATATGTTATTACTATTATGTTCCAACCTTATACCACACTTTTTCCATCCTATTAATAACAATATCACTATGTGTGCATACATACGACTTATCGTCTCCACGCAATGTTGTAATTTGTTATTCAAAAATACTTTATTAGGATTGGTATAATGATGTGTATAGTGGATTTAAATTATTAATATAAATGATAATTATTATTTATAATTAATATACCAATCAATTCCATACCATTTAACTATTAAGTTAATAATATCTTTTCTCGTGCATATGTACAGCTTTCCATCTCCACGACGCGATGAGAATCAATTTTCCATGTTAGCCCTTAAAATTTTATTATAAAGTATATATAATAAATAATTATGAAATATATGACATTATAATTCTTTTTGATTTATGTGTATATATATATATTTCATTTAATTTGTTCCATTAAATTCAATAAGGAAATGGAAACATCGTTCATGCGTACGTACAAATACCATATCCACGAATGGTATATTCCTTTTCATTTATCTATCTATTATATATTATTATATATAGAATATTGTTTCCCTTGGAATTGGGGATGACTTCGTTGATTAAAGGGTCAAACATTCCAATCAGTTTCTAAAGGGTTTGTTCGTAGAACCGGAAACATCCAATGATTCCATATGTATTTGGACCTACTTTCCAAAGGTAGGAACTCATTAGTTGTGGACTATTGAGTATTAGGAATTTGCATTGGTCGAGAGGATAAAAGTTTGGACTCATCACACCATTTTTAGGGGAATTATTCTCTACTTCGGGACTCTCTTTATAGATTTAAGTTATGTTCGTGAATCCTTATTACATTACCAAGTATAAAATGAGATTTTCTTTAGATCTAACAATCAGTGATTATTATATGTAGGAAATTTAGAGAATATTTCATATGTATTCGAGGTTCTTAGTCGATAAAGAATCATCTGTATTTGTTAGAGATCCTTGGTCAATGGTATCCTTTGACACATTATATAAAATTATCTTGGTCATTATGATGACCATGCTTGTTTTAAAGCCACCCAGTGGGGCACCTGAACATTATTGTCATTCAGAAGGACATAGGTTATTTAAGAGTATGTATCGAACCCGCAGATGAGCTACCTACATACCCTTTGTTTAAAAAAGGAATCAAAACCCACGTACTTCGAGTAAGGGAGTATGATGTTTAGGATTGATGACTCAAAGAAGGATGTCATAATTACTTTTACACTCTAAGCTCATGTGAGTCATGCTCGGTGTGAGAAACAAGAGGTATTGGTAAAACCAGAAAACTGTTCCATGAAATATGCAATCATAAGAAATGATGTGGGGCTTATTTATGTATTACTGCTCAAATAGATGAAGATTTAAGATTTACTTCAGGGAAGAAATTCAGGAACAGGGTCCATAAAGGTATATGTGCTTCATGGATATTTGGATACTCTAATCTTGGGGATTACTTCTAAAAAGGAGGCCCAAATTAAGAGGGTACTTATGATTGGGTTTTACTCCAGAGAAGGAAGCCCAGATCAAATGTAAATTACGACTCGTTAAGAGAAATTAAGACTGGGGATTAATCCTGAGAAGGAGGCCTAGGTTAAGGGACTTTGAGAAATTTAAGGGACTTGGGGCTTACTCCAAAAGAGGATGCCCATATTTGAGATTGGGGGCTTACTCCTGAAAACGAAGCCCAGGATAAGAGAAATATGGTTGGGGCTTACTCTTAAGGAGGATGCCCATATTTGGGAATTTGGAGATTGGGGATTACTCCTATGGAGGATGCCCAGATTAGGGGATTTGGGGCTTACTCTTGAAATGGAGTCCCAAATTAATGAGGACTTGGGGCTTACTCCTGAGGAGGATGCCCAAATTATGGGATTTGGGGCTTACTCTGGAAAAGTATGCCCAAATTAGGGGATTTGAGGCTTACTCTTGAAAATAAGGCCAAATTAATGAGGACTTGGGGCTTACTCCTGTGGAGGATGCCCAAATTATGGGACATGGGGATTATTCCTGAAAAGGAGGCCCAATTAAGAGAACCTTAACTGGGGCTTACTTCAGAAAAAGAGGCCCAATTAAGAGAACTTGAACAGGGGCTTACTCCAGAAAAGGAGGCCCTGGTTAAAGGGAATTATGACTAGGGATTACTCCTGAAAAGGAGTCCCAATTAAAGATTCTCTCATCTTAAAGGATGAGGTTGAATGAATGAAATATCTGACACTAGTGACATAAAGATATGTGAATCACTATGTTTTTAATATATGTTCCACAAAATTCCTTTCAGATAAGGAATTCAACCAAGAAAACATGCCATAAATGGCATTGAAGAGTGTCTTGAAGACTGAATCTTGAATAAGCGGGGTGGAATGGCATAAGAGGGATTAAATGGGAAAGAAGGAGCACCCAAAAATACAGGGGCGCGCAGGTACTGGCCGGCGCATAGGTACTGTGTGGGCTCACAAGTCCTGGTCGCACAGGTATACGTGCGTGGCACATAGGTACTTGCGCGATTGTAAACTAGTACGCTAATACTTGGGAGATCCTTGACCAAAGCACTTAGAATTATCCTGAGGTACTTCCAGAAGAGTGGCGTGCAAGTTTCAATGAGTAGGTAAGGAGGCGCGCAAGTGTGTCCATTTCCCTTAAGGGTAAAACACTTAGGGGCACAAGTGTTGGTGAATTATAACACTAAGAATTTATTCCTCTTGCATAGACCTTCCATTCTAGGTAAAGAATTACCTTAAAAGTGTTCGAAAGACTTAAAGAAGAGACTTGGGAATTCAGAGCTCTATATCTGAATTCTGAAAAAAATATCCTCCTCGAATGGGGGGCCCACAGGGACTATTTATAGGCTGCTGAAGACCCTGGGCGACAATCACATAGGGCGTGCAAGTGACCTACATGACCAAAATGCAGCGCGCATTAGTATTTGAGTGACCATGGTAGAACTTGCATGAACCTTGTTCAATGTTCTCATTTTTCATCCCTTTTTTAATTTTTTATGTTTTCTTCAAAGGATGAATCAATTTTTGCTAAGTCAATTCCCTTTCCAATCTTTTAGACTCTATGATGAAAAGAGCATCAACAAAAGTCCCCCCTCAGAGTTGGATTCAAAAGAAATGAGGATTTGATTCTGAGGAAACCAAGAACCAAAAGAAAATTGGGGCGCGCAGGGTACGACACACAGGTGGGACTTTGGTCGCACAGGGTACGGCATGTAGGGTTATGGCCGTGTCTATAAATAGGGGGCTCCATTCATCACAAAGCACTCGGCTCTCGCGAATTTCTTGCTCTCGGCACGCAGTTGTCTCTCGGATTTCACTCGTCCACACTTCTTCTTTCTTGTACCGCGCTTCTGTTAAGGTATTTGGACTTGCGCAGTGATACCTGTGCGAACAATACTTCCGTGACTGAAGGGGAATTGCGCACCAACTATGGGACTTGCACACCCTAATGACCTAGCCAATTTTTCAAATTCCATCACAGATTTTATGAAAAATTAACTTACTTTAGAATTAATTATCCATATTTTGTGTAGATTAAATGGATTCCATGTGAATTGGAACAATTGATGAGCTAGCTAGCAAGGGAATTGATGATATGATGGAAATAGTTGGCCATGATTACTATACTGTCTGCGACAGCACTCTCCAATATCTGGCTAAATATCTGAAGAAATATCACTTTGATTTCCCACACAGTATCTATCTGCCTCTGTATAGCCATGGTCATCTGCAACATGTCAATATTCCGGAGGCCAAGAACTATCGCCCGCCTTCCTGGTTTCAGTCATACACCAACATTTCTTCAGAAAATGCCTCAATCGAAGGAACATTTTCTAATTCCGGAACAGTAAATAAAGCATGTATAATGCATCATAGCTCATGTGCACCAGATCTGAAACCTCACAAATCTGTGTTGCAACTACATTGTTATCCCTCAATTTTCCGAAATTCTCAGATGGATCAATCCAAAGGCTGGAAGGAGAAATGGGAATTCTATTCTGTAGGAGGGGTGAATCCAAATTGGATGTGGGCTTATTGGGTGTGACAAACTTGTGAAGAGATTGTCGAGGATCTGAAGTGTGATGCAATTTATGAAGCCGTCTGGGCTGGGCAGACATATGTTTATAGGAATGATAATTTTTCACCGGGGTTTCATAGCCGCTAGACCCCAGAAACTAATTATTTCCATCTGACCCATGGAAAAGTATGCATTAGTTTGAGGGATGTCTACAAGATCTCAGGGGTTCCAATTTTGGGTGATATGTATGATGAATTCATCCCTCCAAAGGCATCCTTAAATGATCCAGATAAGATTCCTGGTTTGGTTCGAGAGTTATTGACGATTTATCATAAGCTCAAAATCTCAAAGACTTCAAAAACTCACTCTCGAAGGGATATTCATCCAGAGGAATAGAAGGATATATTTCTCAAGAAGAATAGGGGAAAGGGTCCCACCTATACTCATCCTACTAATTGCCCTAGAGCAGATAAGAGAGGTGCTCCTGGTACATTCTGGCTGACTTTGGAAGCAGGAGAGTTTGGGAAATGGGGGTATGAAGTGAATCATAAAATCCCAGAGAAGACCTGCCTGTCAGGATCTTTAGCCTTATGGCTCAGTGTCTATCTTTTTCTAGACAGAGATTTGAAGGGAGGCGTCAGGCCAGGGACCTTCGTTATTGCAGCCAAGTTGGATGAGAGGAAGATGGTGGGGTTGGCTACCCCGGTTTTTTCAAAGATTCACATGAGATTACTCCATGTCTATATGGTTAAGTCTCCCTAGAGATTAGTGGGACCATTCCATGTTTTATGGGGATGGATCGCCACTCACTTTCAGACATATGTTGTACAGAATGGAATACAAATTCCTAGAAGTTCTTTCAGGACGTCTGTTCAGGCCTTCTCTAGATTTTTTCCTTTGTCCCTCAATGCCTATGATATTAGACCAAGGCTGGGTATGCATTAGTAATTCCACTCCTTTACCTATGGAAATCCGCCGACAGGGCGATTTTTTGACGATGGATCAGCCAGCTTGGAACAGAGGTCTTACATGCTGGCCTGCAGAGATGGTATACTGGCCACCAGAATTGATGGGGAAATTACATGTGAGGCCTATTCTCCATATAGATTTGCACACCAATTCAAGTGTCTCCAGAAAACTGTTGAATCTCCTCCAGTGCATGTCAGATCAGAGAAGCATCCAATGGTTGTCTTACAACTATGGTTGCTAATGGCCATGGAAAGGACTGGGGGAGTTTTTGACTTACCAGATGCTGAAGCAGTAAGAAATTTGACCATATGGTATGCTGAAAACTAGATAGCGTCATATCCTGAGGCCATAATGAATAAAAAAAATTTCTAGTTGGGAAGAAGAAGAGAACCATTGAGAAAGAAACCATTCAGGTGGGAGGTGACTCTTCCACTCCGGAAGCTGGTTCACTGAGTTCTTCAATCAAGGCTGATTCATCAGATTCTCAGGAGATACAACATGTGTCAAAGCGGCCACGTGCCGTATATAATCCTCATGTCAGAATCAAGAGATCCACTCCATTACCTCTTGGTGAGTTACTTTGTTGAGGAAATTTAATTTTCACTTACTTTATAGTAACAAGTTTTCATTCTCTTTTTATAGTTGCAGGAGCTAAAAAGAAATTAAAATACAATGTTGTAGGACCCTCTTCACAACCTTCTAGTACACCTGCATATCTACGACCAGATGCCATCCAGACATGGCGTGATGTGTACTGTGATACTAAAACTATCTAGGTAGAGCTATGTGAAGGGCTACATATTCCTAGAATAGGGACTCTTCAGGTGCCTACAAATATTCATTTCAAGGATAACCCTGATGATTTAAGAGCCTTTGTCAAAGAGTTGAGGACTTATATATATGCCACTGATGATTCCATCCCTATCACCAAGTGGGTGAAGGAAATGATGGATCACGGCGCCACTAATGAGGAGTGGCATGAGTATGTGGCTCCTGAAGATGTATGTTTTCTTTCCTTATTTTCCTTACAGCCTTATTTCAGTCAAAGATTTGTTACTTAAGGAAGATAATTTCTTCATATTGAAGATTGAAAAGAAATGATCTTCTGAGGTTCCTTCCCCACAATATAGCCCGGGAGGTACTACCATTGGGGCTGCTGATGAATCTCCTCGCAAACCGGGCGAGATATATCTAGGCCAGCAGGCCTTGGATAAGGAGCTGGCAACAATTTTTCATTCTTCAATCGAGGTACCTATGATGGAGATGGCCGACACTCCCAAAAATCCATGGAAGAAAAAAAACGAATGATGAATTCCACTACTAAAAGCTTCATTAGTAGTGTTATGTCCTTCAGATAATCATGAGTCTTAAACCATGAAAAATATTGCTCATTTTCCTTGGGATTGCAGGGGATTCTTCAAGTTCTCCTATGAGGGAAAGGAATGATCCTCCTTTGAGGACCAAGGAGAATGTTGTGGAACAATCAAAAGTTCAGGCTGACTTAGCTGCTTCTGGAGAAGAGCCAACATCTGTTCCCAGCATCCCTCCTACTACTATTATATGAAGAGAAGAACCTGCTTTTGGTAAGTTAAAAATGATTCATAAAATGTTTAATGAAACACCAACTGACTTCCATTCTATGATATTTCAGGTTAAACTCTTGCATTAGAGCTTCTGGTGGCTGTTTCAACTGATACCGCGATTTTATTCGAAGATGTTGTCCATGGTTAGGGACTGGAGGATGAAGGTCGCCAAGAAGACACATCAAATGCTCCCACTGGTTAGACTAACCAGTATTCTACGATGAAATTAGATGAAATGATAGAACTTGGCCCATCTTTCGAAGATTTTATAAATAACATTAAATTACCATGTAATTTAGAAGAATATGGACATGAGGGTTATCCTTCATCCCTTTAATAACAACTTCTTATTACATGCCTAATCATGATTGGTTCAAACATGCAGTTCTATCTGAGAAAGCTGTTGAAATACAAATTCTTGAAGGGGGTATAGACATTGATATCAACCCTACCATTGGATAAACATTATCTCAAGTGGAGATAAACCCAGTAAACCCTCCTGAGACCTATCTTGAAGATCCTGTTGAGACTGGGAAAGATGGAGAGGAGTCTTCTCAGGTTGCTAATCTACCGTTGGGTAAGGTATAACAATATTTGTGATTGTAAATAATTTGCAAGACAACCGATTCTATTGTTATCCTTTGAAACTAACAAAATCTGTAAATTGATTATACAGGGACATCAATTGCATTGGCTAGATCTGGAGGTGAGGCCTCAGCCTCTGCCCCAACGGGAATTGAAAGCGAAGAAGCATAGTTCAGGGGGAAGGAGCATAACAGGGAACTTACCTAAGTGTATTAATCCCAGATTAATGCCCCCCTATGATGATGATGTCGATTCAGACCCAGAGGTGCTTAAGGCACTCAGATTTTCACGACGCAAGGCATGGAAAAACATATGGAAAATCAAATTTGAGGTGCCTTTAGAAGAGCAATCATTGAAGATCCCTCGATTTTCGTCCATGTTCGTCATTCTAGGAATTGGCGGTTTTGGATATGAAAAGATACATGCCGCAGTGAAACAAGTCATTTTCAGGAGGTAGCAAGAGAAAAAGTATCGTGAAGATCTAAACAGGGTGAAAATGTCAGCCAATATTGGTGAATTTGAGGCTGCAGTATCCCGAGTAGAGGCTGATTATGCTGACAAGATGAAAGTGCTGAACCATAAAATAAAAGATAATGTCGTACAATAGATGCACCTCAAGAAACAGTTAGATGTTGTTACCGGAGAACTTGACCAACTCAATAATTCACTGGGGGGAGCTCAAACGAATGGTATGGAGGCCATTGCGAATGATAAGAAAGAACTCCATCAATCTAAAAAGAGTGAATTTGGTCGGGTGCATGAGCTTCAAGTAGCTGCTGATGAAGTTTAGGATGCAGTTCACCAACTGAATACTTATGTTGACAGCCTTTTGTAATTTCTTGGAAAAGAGAAGAGACTCCAATATGTGGATGTCGTTCTTAATTCTTGTGCATCAAATAGAAAGAATGCTATCATCTTCAATAACTTGTGCATGTATTCTTCTACTACTTGCTTTAAATTTTACCTAATACAATGGGCCTAGTAAGCATAGTTTGATTTTTACTAGTATTATTAAAAATAAACCTACAAACATTGAATCTATTAATTGCTCAATATTACCTAAATCATACAAAATGTATGTTTAGTGAGATGGAACATGAATTTTATTTAGATTTCTCCTGTCTTTTGTGGGCAGTTTAATGTCATGCACGTCGGACATAAAGAGGATAATGTTTAAGGTCTAAATAGCTTTGACCAAAATGGATTAGAAGTGACTCGATTCCTTGACAATTTATAAGAAAACATATTACCACGCTCATGTATGAGGGAAAAATGTAAACCATGACATAAGAAATTTTGAATCTGAGGAATGATATGAAAAAGGGCTAAAAGGCATTAGAAGTAGTAGTTCCCAAGAATGAAGTTACAATTATTTAACAAACTTGTTAGGGGTAGAATTATGCAGGGCCACCTAAAGGCATTGGCTGTATAGTCAAATAATAATATCTTTGGACTGACAAGTCTGTTATGCGGACTGTTTATGCAAGGCCGCCTAAGGGCATGTGCGGCATGGTGAGGCAAAATAACTCTATGGAATTTACCTTTCTACTGCTAATATCTGGTGGAAGTTTATGGATATTCATATTTTCCAAAGTATAAAGTCTTTCGTTTGGAGAGAGGTACTTGAATATGGAGAAGATATTTCCAAACAAGATTTTATACGAATTGGATGACTGTTACTCATACGATGGTCTGACCCAAACATAGGGAAGGAAAATATAAACCATAGACTTGGATAATTTCATATCATGAAAAGGATTATGGGACAGATATGTTAATGATAGCGATTTTTTCAGATCCCAACATAATGTCATTAAGACAACCACAGACAAAAGAGATTTTCCTCCCAAGAATGAAGTTACCTTGATTTGAAAAACATGTTAGGGGGTTCAATTATGCAGGGCTGTGTAAGGGCATTGGCTACATAGTCAAATAATAACATCTTTTTTCTGACACGTCTGTTATGTAGACTGTTTATGCAAGGTCGTCTAAGGGCACATGCAGCATGGTCAAGAAAAAGAATTCTCAGAAATTGGACATTTTGTGACCAGAAGTCAAGAAAAGGATTATGAATATCTGGAAGTATTCTAGATTAGGATTATGACACATAAAGATGGGTATTTTCCAATGTATACAGATATACACGGATCAATGATAACCATAATCATGTTTTGGCTGGGTCCTAAATTGAAATATTGGACTTCACTACGTATCCCATAAGGATGGGAATCAAGCCATACGTAGTTCTTGAAATATAGTTTAACGTTGTTTTGGATGAAAGTATGAGAGATCTTAGTTTAGGGTGATTGATTCTAGACAATTTATAAGAAATACACAGTGTGTGTTTTCATGGGGACTTTTTAGCCAAGGGACTGAAAGTGGAATTTGGGGTTACACCCAATAGACTTGGGGCTGGATTCAAGGGACACTCGAACGTTTCTACGTATCCCATAAGGATAAGAATCAAGACCACGTAGTTCTATAAATAACCTATGTACAAATTTGGTTCGTACATGTGAAGGGTGAAACAGGACTTTAGTGCAGTGATGGTTTAACCCAAGATAAAAGGTTCGGGCATTGCCATGTATGCACGTAGTCTTTGGAATTAAACATGATTGAAAAATAAATGTAAATAATGATTTCCTCTAGGGTGAGGGTGTCAAAGAATATTGTAGTTTATTTTCGTCCAAGAAAAAAATTGTTGTACAGTTTAACGTCATATAGAAAGGGAAAAAGTGAACCAATGTAAAGATATTGATTTTGGGGATGGTTTCACAAATCAACATCACATGAGATGGTGGTGAACTGATGTGAAGAGATTGGTTTTGGGCTTTAACCTTGGGAGGTTGCCTATGTACCCAGCCTAGAAGGCAAGGATCAAAGTTCGTTTAGTTCAATTAAAGAATGAATTAGTGATGAAGTTTTTCATGGGGACAATGACCTAATAAATGGTGTCCGGACATACACATGGTTAGCAGCCCAGAGAAAGTGTTATGGTTGAAGTTTACTCTAAGCTCACGTGAGTCATACTCGGTGTGAGAAACAAGAGGTGGAAACAACCTTAACAATGCACAGTTTAATGTCATGTAGGAAATATGAAGGTACTATGCAGTTTAAAGTCTTGCAGTGTGGACTATTGGTGCTGCATAGTTTAGTGACATGTAGTAGGGAAAAAATACAGTTTAATGTCATGTAGGACATATTATGGTATTTCTATACTGTTTAGTGTCATGTAGTTAGGATGATGGGGACAATACAGTTTAATGTCATGTTGGACAAAAAAGGATTGTGCAGTTTAATGTCATGCTGTAAGGACAAAAGTGGACACAGTTTAACGTCATGTTGGACGTATTAGAGATGATACAGTTTAGCATAATGTTGGACCAATGTGCGAATTGTAATGTAGTTTAACGTCTTGTGGGACGTAAGGGACTCGCAAATAGTTTAAGGCCATATTCATGGACCATGGATGATGATGCAGTTTAAAGTCTTGTTTGACGTAAGGGACTTCTGTATTGTTTTGAGTCATGTAGTTAGGACGTCACAGTTTAACGTCGTGTTGGAATAAAGTGATAAAAATAGTATAAGGTCATATCTATGGACCTTGGATGGTGCTGTTTAACGTCGTGCTGGACAATATGAAATGCCAATAGTTTAAGGTTGTATGCATGGACCGTAATGGTGCAGTTTAATGTCTTGCTGGATATAAGAGTCTTCTGTACAGTTTAGCATCATGTAGTTAGGACGTCGCAGTTTAACGTCGTGATGGATTTAAGTGAGAATAGATTAAAGTCATATGCATGGACCCTAGATGGTGCAATTTAATGTCATTCTGGACGTAAGAGACTTCTGTACAGTTTAGCGTCATGTAGTTAGGACGTCATAGTTTAACGTCGTGTGGGATGTAAGTGAAAAAAATTGTTTAAGGTCATATTTATGTACCGTAACAATGTATTTGTGTTTATAAAAAATGCTTCTTCAGAAATCTGGCATTGGTTGGAGTAGTGATGAGTTCTCCATCCATTGAAATTAAAGAATAAGCTCCATTGTAATAGACCTTATGTATTAAATAAGGTCCTTCCCACTTTGGTTCAAGCCTGGGAGGATTCTTTCCTAGTATCATTGGAGTTCTATGAACTAATACTAATTCTCCCTAAACTAATGAACGAAGACAAACTTTTTTGTTGAAATCTCGTGCTATTCGATTCTGTTAAACATCCAAGTGGTGCAGGGTGCACAACCTTTTCTCATGTAACCATTCCAATTCATCCAATCTCTTTTGAGATTGTTCATCTATAGATGACTTATCAAAAATAGCTACTCTGAGAAAGTTTAGTTGAACCTCAATGGGCAAGACTGCTTCCGTTCCATATATTAGTGAATATGGAGTTGACCACGTTGCAGTGCGGGTGGTGGTCCGATAAGCCCATAAAGCATAAAAGAGTTTATTAGGCCATTACTTCTTATCTTTATCCACCATCTTTTGCAGTATATTTGACAAATTATTGTTGAAGACTTCTATCTACCCTTCGGTTGTTGCCTGATACCGAGATTAATGATTGGATTTGATGTTGTATTCTTGATACAACTTCTTTACCTCGGATGAACAGAAGTTGGTTCCATTGTCGGTCAATATGGTATGAGGGACACCAAATCTGGTAATGATTTTAGACTTGATGAAGCTAAAAATGCATTTAGAACTAACTTCTATGAGAGGTATTGCCTCTGACCATTTGGAAAAGTAGTCAGTAGCAGTAAGAATATACTTAAACTGCTTGGCCGTAGCTGAAGGGTAAGGTCCCACCACATCCATTCCCCATGTGTCAAATGGCCATGAGTATTTAGATGTATGAAGCAACTCTGGAGGTCGAAAAATAAAGTCAGCATGTAATTGACATGAATGAAACTTCTTTGTGAAATCAACACAATCTTGTATCATTGAAGGCCAAAAGTATCCAATCCTTCGAATCTAATCAGGCAGTCTATGTCCAGACTGGTGGGCACCACAAACTTCTGCATGTACTTCTTTCATGAAAGCCATTGTATCTTCACCATCAATGCATCTGAAGAGAATTCCATCAAAACCCCTTTTGTAGAGAACTTTCTCTAACTGATCTGGGCTATCATAAAGAGTGAAATTGACCACACATCTCCGGACTTGTTCTTTTCTGGCTCTATCAGGTGGAAGTGTTCCATTTTGATGGTATTCCCTGATAGGTGTCATCCATCCTTTAGTATGACCATATGGTTCAAGAGTGGGACTAATTTCACTGATCTCCTCTATTATGGATCAAACATAAGGTGAAACTGTACGACAGTGGGAAATACTGATGGTTGTCCCATCCCGATTTGGATCTACCAGAGCTGTGGCTATCTTTGCCAGTGAATCACCTTGAGAATTTTGTGATCTTGGGAAAAAAGAAAATGTTGGTTCCGAAGGAAAATCTGCTATTAACTCTCTTACGTAATCATACAAAGGGATCAATTATTCTATTATGATTGCAGAATCCCCATTGACTTGTTTGATTACCAGTTCTGAATCACCTTTCACCTTTATGTGATTCACTTGTGCTTGAAGCACCAACTCCAAGCCTTCGATCACTTCTTGGTATTATGCTTCATTATTTGTACCACCTCCCAAAAATGAGAAGGAATAAGGTAACACTACATTTTCCAGGGAAATAATAATAATTCCTAATCCAACCTTGTTGAATTTAGGATCCTCCATTTTCATCCCTGTTGGACTTCTGGAAGAACCATCAAAATACATTTCCCATACTTGAGGATTGTCCTGAATATAGAAGACCTCCTCATCAGGGAGTTCAATATCTGTAGATGTATATTATACTAAAGGATGTTTGGTAAGGAAATCATCCAGAGCTTGGCCCTTTATTTCCTTTTGAGACACATACTTAATGTCGAATTGTTGCAAGATAACTGCCCACCTTTCCAAACGTCCTGTAAGCATTGGACGACTAAGGATGAATTTGATTAGGTTATTGTGAGATACCAATTGGACCTCGTGATGTTCCAGGTAATGTCTCAACATCTGAACTGCAAATATTAATGTCAGGCCGCACTTCTCAATATTTGAATACTGTGTTTCTACTTCAAGCACAGTCTGACTGAGATAGTATAGGTTGTTTTCATTCCTAGAATCGTTCTTCTGAGCAAGAAAGGCACCCAATGATCGCTCTAGAGCCATCACGTAGAGGATAAGTGGCCTTCCTTCAATAGGTGGCATTAACACCGGTGGAATCAGGAGATAGTTCTTAAGAATATCGAATTCTTCTTAACATTATTCAGTGCACTTGTAAGTGACTCCCTTCTTCATCAATTTGGTGAAGGGTAAACTTTTGTCTTCCAAATTGGCGATGAAACGCCGAATATATGCTAAGTGTATTTGAAGTCCTCTCAATTATTTCAAATTTCAAGGAGGTGACATACCAAGGATTGCCTTTGTCTACTCAGGATCGAATTCAATACCACGATGGCGTACGAAGAAGCCGAGAAAGTTTCCTGAGGTTACCCCAAATGCACATTTTAAGGGGTTTATCTTCAAATTATTTTGTCGAAGTTTGCGGAATTTGACTTCCAAATCAGCCAAGTGATTAGATAATTGTTTGGATTTGACCACTAAATCGTCCACATAACATTCAACAAACTTCTCTAAGAATGGTTTGATGATACGATGCATAACACACTAATATGTTGCGCCTGTATTCTTTAGGCCAAATGGCATTAACCGATAGCAAAACACACCTTGAGGGGCTCTGAAGACTGCAGATTCTTCATCTTATGGAGCCATTTGGATTTGATTATATCCTAAATATCCATCAATGAAGGAAAGGGCTTCATAGCTAGCTGTTTCATCAATTAAGAGTTCTGTAATTGGAACTGGAAAATCATCCTTAGAACAATGCTGAGTAAGATCTCTGAAATCAATGAAAACTCTAATTTTCCCATTCTTCTTTTTCACTAGGACAATATTAGCAAACCATTTGGGATATTGAACTTCTCTTACAAAGTTAGATTTTATGAGATAATCCACTTCGGCTTCAATTTTGGAAGCATAGGTTGGGTGTGTTCTTCTAGCGGCTTGTTTGAATCCTCGATGCTCTTCTGGTAAACCCAAATGATGAGTGGAAACATCAAGATCAAGACCAGGAATCTCTTTATAGTTCCAAGAAAATATATCTTGATTTTTCTTTATAAAGGAAATATATATCAATTGGTCTTCAAGAGTCATGGTTGCACTAATTAAAGTGGGGTGTGGATCTTCTTTTGTACCCATATTTATTTCTCTAAGTTCATCCACGGTGGTAGAAATACCCTCTTCAAATGCTGGAGGAACATCTCTGAGATCTTCCGCTTCTTCTTCAACATGAGTTACTTCTTCTGCTTCTAATTTCATATTAGATAATGAAGCAGAATTTCCATGATCAGAAGAGATGTTAAAATTTGAACATCTTGAAAAAGAAGCTTCCATTTCTGACCCAATTGATAATGAAGGGTCTTCCATGGGTAATAAAGGGGAGATGATGGATTAAGAATCAGCATCATTATTCACCTATGACATTGTTATAACTTCTCCTGGCCTGATTGGAGAAGTATATACTTGCTAGATTTCAACAGATGAAATGAAAACTTCTCCATTTGGGCTTTCATCACTGCATGGTGGCTCACCAATTTCTCCCATGTTGTCTGGCTCGATTACCATAATTGACATTATGGATCATTCCATAAGAGTATTTTTATTTGGGTCTATCATGTCAATTTGACTGATAGGAAACACATAATTTGTACTCACATGTGCAAAAGGATTTACTAGAATCTTCTCCAAACCATATAAAGCATTAACTTTGGTAAACTCCCTTGTTGTGGATTTCTCCTTTCCCTTCATGTGATAGAATTACTCCTCAATTTATTGAGATTCACATGTCTTGGACGGGGTCTTATCACCATACAATGTCCCAAATTGGCCATCGAAACAATATTTGAGACATTTATGGTATGATGATGGGATAGCCGCATTTTGATGTAGCAAGGGTCTTCCAAGAAAGATGTTGAAGGATGAGTCTTGATCAACAACCATGAAATATGTATTGGATATAAGATCTCGAAACTGAGTTCTATGTGTAATCTCACCCAGTGGTTCTTGTTCATTTTTATCATATCCTTGGAACATCGTAGTAGAAGGAGATAAATTAGATTCCTTGAGGCCCAATCGACGTAGTGTATGAATGGGGATGAGGTTGACTCCTAAACCATTGTAAATGAAATCCCTTTAGATGTCCACACCATTGACCTTGCCAGATAAATACAATGGTCTAATGTGTCCATGCATGACATCATCTTAATCTTCATCTATGAAAGATATCACTTCATTGCATTCGGCAGGATTATTCTCGACATGGTAGACTTCAGCAGCAACAATTTCAGTTTCAAACTCTTGAGGACATGACCGAGCCTCGATTAGTGCCTCCCGAAGATCCTTTGATAAGTTCAAGGCATCCAAAATTGATAACATGTCTGGTACATGGGAAAGATGTTGGAATACATCATACTTTTGATCCAAAGGTCTGTGTTTCCCAACAGGAACAAGTGGTTTAGCAGGTGCCTTGGAAGTTGATGTTTTGGAAGTTGATGCATCTTGTATCGGGATAGGAGTTTGTAATACTCCTGGCCTTGGAAGATTAGACCGATTAGATCTATTTTCTTGCTGAGAAGAAGATGGTGGAACCTTCAACCGATCTTCCAGAATAATTGTATCAGTACTGAGTTTTCCATGTGTGGAAGAATTTTATTGTTCTTGTTGAGCTCGTTGAAGGGATCTGCCACGAGTTTCTACCGCATACACAATTCTAGTAGTAGTAGAATTGGAATAGTTGCCTCTAAAAGATCCATGTCTTCCCCTATATCCAGATCATTTGGAACTCCCTCTGATTCATCTGTTTGATACAAGGAACTCGAGCTCATCAAAATATAAACTATGACTAGAATACGGATCTATCAATTGAATCATATTAACAGAACCGAAAATCAACTCTTAGTCTGATGAAGACTCTTCCTGATTAGCCTGTTTAGGTTGGGCCCTTTGGTGGGGCGGTGCCCATGTCTTTGAAGTAGATGTCATGAAATCTTCCAGAGTCAAAGACAACTTACGCTTTGACACATACTCATCATCTTCTGATTGTTCTACTTTCTTGGAATTATTTCGTTTCTATGAGGATTTTCCCTCTGATGAAGAGGGTTTTGTTGCAGAATTCATGGCAGAATACACAATTGGTTTCTTCAATTGCGTTCAAAAAATGGAATGATTTCATTTGATCATTTTTGACCATCCAATCATCATATTTTTGTGCATTTTTTCTTTTGACTTCTTTACATTCTCCTTCTTCCTCTAGAACTGGAGCAGTGACACATGATACCTGGCCTGAATATCCTTTTAGTTTGACTTGTCCCGAGTCGACCATCGTTTCCAATAGTTCATTGAAGACAAAACACTCCTGGATGGGATGCCCCAACACTTGAGGAAATGGGAAATTATTGGGACGGTCATCATCTCCTTCCTTGTTCGGCCTCTTTGGCCTTGGCAACTGAACCAAGTTATTTTCCAGATCCGAAATGAAGTAGCTAGGTACTTGTTCATTTTGGAAAGAGTAAACTTTTCTCTTTAGATCCTCAAATTGATTCTGTATTTGATCTCTTTGATCATCTTGATGAAACGACCTTTATTGATGGCTCTCAAGAGGTGGATCCCTTTGAGAAGATGAAGGTTTTGAAGTAGAAGCAGGTACAGGTGCTTGTTTAAGCATAACTATAGCATTCTCTACTTTACCCATTCTCCTTCCTGGAGCTGATGGAATTACATGAGATTTAGCCTTATCCTATATAAGGGAATCTTCAATCTGCTGAGTGATTAAAGTAAGGTCTCAAAACCCTCCTGTGTATTTCACAGGAATCAATGGTGTGCGTAACTCGTCACGTAGATTTGCCCCATAGATTGGCAATAGTTCCTCTTGAGGAGGTGCTAAGGTTAGGGAATATGTTAATCCCTTTCAGAAAGCATTGAAATATGAGACCCTTTCATTCTCCCTTTGCTTACAGTTTATAAGTCCAAAAACTGCTGTCTTTGGAAAATTTGAGCTGAACTGAAGAAGGAATTTTTGGTGAAGATCCTCCCATCTGGTAATTGACCGAGATTGCAAGCTTGTATACCAAACAAAATCAATTCCTTTCAAGGTTCGCACAAAGAATATAAGTTTCACTACTTCTTTATATTCCGTCGTTCCCAAGATCGGATCACAACAAGACACGTAATGCATCAAATGCTGTTCAGGATTGCCTGATCCATTGAAAATAGGGAATACAGGGTTCCCAAAATTTAATGGGCGAGGGATTGAATCTACCGATTCAGGGTAAACTCTCTTTTCTGGTTGAACCTTCTCACCCTTCCCTTCCATAGTCTCTAACTAAGCTGTTAATGACTCAATGGTAGTTATTAACTTTTGAGAAACATCTGGTTGAACTTGGACTTGGCCATGTACAATGACTGGAGATTGGAACGATATGGTGGTTGGTGCTGCAATTAATGGTTGCACTACCAACTGTTGTTGCACTTGACCCGTAGGATTAGACCTGTGAGGGTGTACTGATAGAGGAGAATATTCTTGATCCATCTCAGTAGCTGCAACAAATTCCCTTGGCTAACTGACTCCAGCACGCTTAAGAAGAATACTACCCTGGAGTAGTTCTCCATTCATCTTTCTTAACTCCTTCATTTCTTCCTCTTATTGCACAAATCATTTCTCTAGTGAGAGTGATTGTCCTTCTCCAACGGAATTATATGTAACCTGATTCTTTCCCTTCCCTTTGTTGTATCCTTTTCAGAGAGGAAGAAGTGGTTTACTTAAAGGATTACCTAGGTTCTGAGTAATCCTTTGATTTCGTGTATGCACACCTTCTTCATTTGTGTCTATGTGTACATATTCTTGAGCTGTAACCTCTTCATATGAATCCCCTGAGTGAGCATCATCTTGTGGATCAGCAACAACAGCATTGTTCACATTGATTGATGCATAATGCATCGCATCTCTTCTATCAGAATTTCTGTGATATTGTCTTCTTCCATATATTTGATGAGACATTGCCTTTTGTTGATTTGATCCCTCAGGAACTTCTTAACAAATCATAATTTTGAGGGAATCTCCTGATAATTTGGCTCTTCGTTCCTCTTGAGGCTTGTTCACCAATCGGGAGAAGACTGACTTTCGCTGAGGAGGGGATTGATGATTTGAAAAAGTCCCCAGTCCGGTGGACTGGGGCGGTTTTTGTTGCCTTTTCTCAAATTATCAAATCTTATTTGTTAATTCTGAGGGTTTTTTTAAAAGATTCCCTAGTCTGATAAGCTGGGGTGGCTCTTGACATGTTGTGTCTGAGACTTTCTTAAAATCTCTCCTGATCCTACAGACCTTGGTCTAGAAATTAGTTGGATGCATCAACCTGCATCCACTTTTATCACCTAGTTCAAAAGATTGTTGGATGATTTCTGGCACTTCTGCCACTTAGTGATGTGCTTTCTCTATACGAGAGTCCTGTTCAATATTCTCATTTTTCTAATAGAGGAGTAATTCAACAACTTTTTCTCTGTATGCTTGATTTTGAGAGGAACTAGTTGAACCCTGTTCTTGGTCAAGTTTTTGATTACAAACAAAGCCCATTGACTTTGGCCGGCCATGGGCAATAACATTGCATGAGACCATTTTCTACGGGCTTTGATGACTGGAGAGCACAATGAAATGTAGTGCTCCATGAACACCCCATACTCTGACATGAATACCAGATGGGGCATTGGAAATTAACTGGTGCAATCTTCTTAGTGCTCCAAGGCATGAACGCTGAAGGGATCTCTGCTTCTTTTCAGCCTTCAGATATTGAGAGACAAATAGAGATGCCAAATCAATCTGGTATTGTAACCCTTCTATTATAATAACTTTATTTTCATATTCATCATAAGATAATACTTTTTTTTCAACTGAAAAAAAATTATCCATATGTTGAGACTAATATCATGAATTCCATCTTCCGTCAACATCTCTGGAATGTCATTCTGAGAGTCAGCCAGAGGCCAAAACATGACTGGCACATCAACTTTTTCCCATTGTTTTCTCATGTTCAACATTTCCTCTTTATCTTTCAATTAAGATTCTTCTACTTGATTTGACCATAGCTAGTGCTTCCTTGTTTCTTCATCGGATTCAACAAGATTGGCAGAGAGATCACTGATTAAACTAGAAGATGCATGACTTAGGGGTGGTTCAGAGAATGACCTACACCCTGGGGTATATTCTGGTTGAGAAAGGATTTCACCTGCTAGCGATGAATCATCAGACATGATTGGCTTCGCATTTGCAAGTGCCTCAAGATAAGAGGGCTTTATCGGCACTACATTTTCCCCTAGAACATTTTTCAGGAAATGTGCATCACTACTGTGGAGAGGAATTTCCGAGCGAAATTCATCATCATGGGGAGGACCTCCATGGTGTTTTATAGCAAAAGATGATATATCTTGCTCTTTGGTGTTTTGGCCACATAGAGGGTTACTGTTGCTCTCATCTAAAGATGAAACTTTGAGATCGACCGAATTGTCATGAAGAAATCCTTCATGAGTTAGTATCTAATGCAGACCTTCGAAATTAATGTTCCCACTATTGGGAACTGAAAGAGAAGAATCTTGAGTCACAACAGATAGTTGTCTAAGTGCATCAAGAACTCCAGCATCGAGTATGGCCTTGTTACAGATTGGCCCTTGATTTCTTGACTGTGCTGGGTGGGTATTCTTCTTAGATGCATTCTTACTCAATTTGGAAGGTGTGTGTACCTACTCAGGAGAAATTATCAGGTTAGGTGGATTTTCTCCACTCAAATCAGGTGTATGTGCCTGACTTGGTTTTCCATATGATATGGGGGACTACGCCCCACAACCCTCTTAGACTGGAACAAATGTGCGTGTTTGTTCCGAAGTGAACTGTTGATGTGTCAGTCCACTGGAAGGGATAGATTTATGTGTCTTTCCCCGATATGCTACTAAAGCTGTTATAATAACCTGGAAGGCATCTAGAATATGAGTAGGGATTCTCTTCTGCTCTTTCACTATTGACAGAATGTGCTTGGTGACTTCAGCTGCCGGAATGGGGATATACATCCATTATATGCTTGGAGTAGGTGTTCGTTCCTGCTCCTGTCCTCCTTTTACTATCAATCAATCCTGACAGTACTCATGTGTGGGGGCAGAGAGTTGAGTCTGACTCTTTCTTGTCACTGGATCTTTCCGACTGACTTCTCCGAATGCTTCCAAACAAGACTGTTGGTAGTCTTGATCAATACTAGCAAGTGTATGTGCCTGCTGATTGCACTTCGTCGAACGTGGTTGATGAGATCTATCATATGTAGTAAGATGAGCCTACTGACTAGTTGATGATTTATAAACAGGTATATGTTCATGTCTATAATATTCCGCTGGAATTGCTTGGTAGGATTGGGGCGCTACTGCCAGACGAGTCTGCTGGGCAGCGGAATAAAAATGGATGGGTGTATGTTCCTGCTCGTTGCTTTCCCCAAGTTAGGTTGGTGGACTTCTCCGGAGATGGAGGAGATGAGAACCTGCTCACTGTTGATAGTATTTCACCTCTGGTGATTCTTCTTTCCTTCTCGGGTTCGAGGAACCTGAGCCGAATTCCTGGAGTCCATACCCTCATCATGTTGAGGGTGCACTTCTGCACGAGTCTGGTGGCGATTATTGATGGGAGCCCACGGGAATGACTCATGTTTCCTTGAATTAATTCCCTGAGGGACCTGCTAATTCACCTCCTCGGAATATGGGAGTGAATGGTGATTGTGTTCCGGGGATAACGACCTGAAACGGTTGGAGACGGTGGTTAGCACCGACTGCTTCTTAATCACTGGTCGTCGCTGTACGGACGACCGGTGTGAGTTGTTCACTTGGAGGTCTCATCGGGCAGCCTTCAGATTTGGAATGGTGTCGTGTTGATGGTACTCCTTAACCAGTGCATTTGATACCCATCATTGAAGATGCTAAGAAGGTGATGTCATCCTCAGAGCGGACGACGATCCAACAGGATTAGCAGTTGTGGCATTCGCAGCAGAGGTTTTCACAGCAGAGGTATTCACATATGTGAACTTAAGAGAATCCATTCTTGAAATGTAGAAGATCTTGGAAAAGAGTGTCTGTTTGATATAACAGACATAATCAAGATAATTTCGGCTAATACATCTTTTGGATGAGAAAATATGTTATTGATTTCTTTGTTTTCCCTCTCATTGAGTTTAAATAAGGGCCTAACAAATGAGTAAGAAATCAATTTAACTTGGGTAAGGATTCACATCAGGTTCACCATTTTTTGTTTCCCTTGGCATTGGGGATGACCTCATTGATTAAAGGTTCAAACATTCCAATCGGTTTCAAACGGGTTTGTTCGTAGAATCAAAAACATCCAATGATTCCATATCCATTTGGACCTAGATTCCAAAGGTGGGCACTCATTAGTTGTGGACTGATGAGGCTTTGGAATTTTCATTAGTCGAGAGGATGGGTGTTTGGACTCATCACACCTTTTTTAGGGGAATTATTGTCTACTCCAGGACTCTCTTTATAGATTAATTTATGTTCGTGAATCCTTATTACATTACCAAGTATAAAATGAGCTTTTCTTTAGATCTAACAATCAGTGATTATTATATGTAGGAAATTTAGAGAATATTTTATATGTATTCGAGGCTCTTCATCGATA
Source organism: Viscum album (assembly GCA_963277665.1). Lineage (NCBI taxonomy): Eukaryota > Viridiplantae > Streptophyta > Magnoliopsida > Santalales > Viscaceae > Viscum > Viscum album. Next base: position 1,493,988,431 of record OY728133.1, read on the forward strand.
GAGAATCATCTATATTTGTTAGATATTCTTGGTCAATGGTATCCTTCGACACATTATATAAAAGTCTCTTGGTCATTATGATGACCATGCTGGTTTTAAAGACACCCAGTGGGGAACTTGAAGTTTATTTTCATTCAGAAGGACATAGGTTATTTCAGAGTTGGGATCGAACCCACAGATGGGCTACCTACATATCCTTTATTTAAAAAAATGAATTAGAACCCACGTAGTTCAAGTAAGGGAGTATGATGTTTAGGATTGATGGCTCAATGAAAAATTTTGTAATTACTTTTTCACTCTAAGCTCACTTGACTCATGCTCGGTGTGAGAAATAAGAGGTATTGGTAAAACCAGAAAATTTTGCCATGAAAGATGCAATAATAATAAATGATGTGGGGATTATATATGCATGACTTCCCAAATAGATGAATATTTAAGATTTACTTTAGGGAAGAAATCCAAGAAAAGGGTCCATAATGGTATATGTGCTTCATGGAGATTTGGATACTCTAATATTGGGGATTACTCCTAAAAAGGAGGCCCAATATAGGAGGGGACTTATGATTGGGTTTTACTCCTGAGAAGGAAGCCCAGATCAAAATTAAATTAGGACTGGTTAAGAGAAATTTAGACTAGGCATTAATCCTGAGAAGGAGGCTCAGGTTAAGGGACATTGAGAAATTTAAGGGACTTGGGGCTTACTCTAAAGGAGGATGCCCATATTTGAGACTGGGGGCTTAATCCTGAAAAAAAAAGCCCTGGTTAAGAAAAATATTGTTGGGGATTACTCCTGAGGAAGATGCCCATATTTCAGAATTTTGAGATGGGGGCTTACTCATAAGGAGGATGCCCAGATTATGGGATTTGGGGCTTACTCCTGAAAAGGAGGCCCAAATTAATGAGTACTTGGGGCTTACACCTGAGGAGGATTCTCAAATTAGGGGATTTGGGGCTTACTCTTTAAAAGTATTCCCAAATTAGGTGATTTGGGGCTTACTCTTGAAAAGGAGGCCCAAAATAATTAGGACGTAGGGCTTACTCTTGAAGAGGATGCCCAAATTAGAGGACTGGGGGCTTATTTTTTGAAAACGAGGCCCAATTAAGAGAAATTGAACTGGGGCTTATTCTTGAAAAGGATGCCCGATTAACTGAAATTGAACAAGGGCTTACCCCTGAAAAGGAGGCCTAGGTTAAGGGGAATTATGACTGGGGATTACTCCTGAAAAGGAGACCCAATTAAGTATTATCTCATCTTAATCGATGAGGTTGAATGAATGAAATCTCTAACATTAGTGACATAAAGATATGTGAATCACTATGTTTTTAAGAGATGTTCCACATAATTCCTTTCAGATAAGGAATTCAATCAAGAAAACATGACATAAATGGATTTGAAGAGTGTCTTGAAGACTGAATCTTGAATATGAGAGGTGAAATGGCATAAGAGGGATTAAATGTGCAGGAAGGGGCACCTAAAAATACAGGGGCGCCCAAGTACTCACTGGCGCGTAGGTACTGTGTGGGCGCACAAGTCCTGGGCGCGTAGGTATACATGCGCGGCACATAGTTAAATGCACGATTGTAAACCAGAATGGTAATACCTGGGTGATCCTTGACCAAAGCCCTTAGAATTATTCTAAGGTACTTCTAGAAGAGTGGCACGCAAGTTTCCATGAGTAGGTAAGGAGTGTGTCCATTTCCCTTAAGGCTAAAACACTTGGGCACGCAAGTGTTGGTGAATTCTAACACTTAGTCCTTATTCCTCCTGTTTAGACCTTCCATTCTAGGTAAATAATTACCTTAAAAGTGTTCAGAAGACTTAAAGAAGAGACTTGTACATTTAGAGCTCTATATCTGAATTCTGGAAAAAAATCCTCCTCAAATGGGGGGCCCACAAGGTCTATTTATAGGCAGCTGAAGACCCTAGGCGACAATCACTTAGGGCGCGCAAGTGACTTGCATGACCAAAATGTGGCGTGCATGTGTATGTGCACGACCATGGTAGAACTTGCACGACCTCTGTGCAATGTTCTCCTTTTTCATCCCTTTGTCGATTTTTGATGTTTTCTTCAAAGGATTAATCAATTTGTGCTAAGTCATTTCCCATTCCATTCCTTTAGACTATGTGACAAAAGGAGATTCAACCAATATATATGATATTTAAATCATATTTGACATTATTGAAGTATGTATATCATGAAATGAGTACTATGATCATGAATAACAAGTCAAAACAAGTACGACAAACAAAGTGATATTACCCAAATTGTTGCAATAATTTGGATTTATTAATAAATGGGAAATGTAAAGTCATAAATCAATTATATATGATATCATAAATATGATTCTGATTCTGATATAAGTTAATAAGAAGTTTAAAAACTTTATACATGAGTTTTGGACTCATACAGAGAGTATTAGACCTAAGGTAAGCGATAATTTATCAATATAATATTTTTCTGAGATTGATTATACATAAGTTTTTACTGGGGATATATTTATCAGACATGTCCATGTTTTCTAAAAAAATCGTAAAATATTTAGTATTATTATATTTGTTTTTATAGTCAATTTTACCCATTTTTTAATTTTAATACATGGAATGAGAGGAATCTTTCTTTTGTTTACCATACGAAATACTTTATAACCTCTCTGTCAAAAGAACGAGAAGAATTTTTTATGACATATATGTTATGAATGGTTTTTTACATATTCATAATTCATTATTTCCATGAATCTTACTTTACAAGTTTTAAAGTGTATTTTCTACTAAATTATTTTCATTTATAATTTATTGTGATTTTTAGGAAAGAACGCAATTTGGAAGTAGAAAGGTATTTTTCTCGAGAAATAATTTCCCCTGTTTAATAAAAATTATATTCCATCTAAGATGACATTGATTTGTGTTTCTATCCATATTATAAATATTATTAGATTGTGTTTATGATGGAATTATTTTTATGATGTCTATTTATCTTATACGGATTATAATATGATGAAATGATGTTTAAGAATCCCATTTTATTGCATCTGTTGTGCTATGATTAATGATTATTGTTTTTGTGGAATTTGAAATAATGATTTCACTATGATAAGAGTGTGACCTATATATTCTCCCAATGAATTGGGTAATGATTTATATCTCATTAAATAGACATGACTATAATAGAATGTAAATCTAGTTCTGTAATACATGGATGGAATGACAAGTAAATCTTGTTCAGTAATGAAAAATGCCCACTATAATGGTCTTAGTCTAAATGACTTGGTTACTATGGAAATAATATTTTATGCTTATATTTTTTTGCAAAAATTCGATGTTTTATACCATTTCGATTTTATCATGGTTAATGTTCCTTTATTATCTATGTCTTACACACTTCCACGATTTATTTCATGACTCATGATTTTAATGTTTAAACCTTATGTTCATGTTTTTACGTTGAAATGATTATGGTTTGTTTTATATTATCCATGTTTCCCCATACAGAGCATTGGATCTTCCAATTTTTATGATTTCTTTTCCCAAGGATATAAATAATGGTTTTATGTATGAAAAAAAGAAAGATATTTATAGGAGATATTGAATATCTTTCACCATGTCTGAAGATTATGTTCCGTGTTTCCAAAGAAACTAACTTAATACGGTTTTTTAGCATATATGTTATGTAATGTATTAAGAATTAGGAAAAAGATATGTAATGAACATGTATGTCAATCTTGGGTTGTTATAAAAATTTAATTTCCCCAAAATTTCCCGGGATAAAGGGTCTGGCTTCATGATTGGAAAAATAGTGAACCAACTATACACCGTTCACTGTAAGGAGGGGCACCTCACATGGTTAGTACACATAGTTTTACAAACAAGAAAAGTGGTTTTCTCATCCCACTATTAGAAACATTACATGCATTATCAAGGGTGTTTTCCTCTATCCAAATGGATTCCTCAGATTGTGTGGCTTTGGGAGCTCTTTATCTAATCCCGCTTTATTTTTTGTAACTGTGTGGACTGCTTAGCATAGTTTTTACAAACTGTGAGGCATATCCTTTATTTTGAAAGTCGGGATCTAGGATCCAAACAAGCCTTGAACACCTATAATTCACCAATGAACTCAAAGGATTTTCAAAATAAGAAATAAATAAAATGTTAAACTAGAAATAAAAATATATTTTCCTCCTAAGAAAACCTAAAATCTTACAATCTTCCACCAAAAATCAATTGGTCCCTGAATTTCCCTCTACATGGCAGTTTAGGTTCTTTTGTGATCAAATCATTCCTCAAAGCATAGACCTCAACATCCTTATTCGAAGTATCATCCTAAAAATAGTCGTTTTTCCATAGCATTCTCACTGGAAGAACTTTCATGCATATGGGAGCCTTCATTATCCTATCAATGATGTTAATAAAATGGTCTATAAAGGATATGACCACATGTAAATATGACTCCTTAGGATACAAAATATGAAACATGTCTAAGTGATTGCGACCCATATGAGATATATAGAATATTTCGTTCGTGTCATCATTCCTCTGAGGTAACTGTAATCGATTTGCTAACAGACTGACACTCTCTATAATCTAAAAAATCCTAAAATATCATGGTGTGATAGTGCCCGGTTTCTAAATCCTTATATGTCCCAGCCTTGCTGAGAAACATTAATGACCGAATCCATAACCACAAACTCCAATGGATGACTTCGATAATCGATGTAATATTTCCTTCGAGACCATGTAGTATCCATCCATTTCTATATTAACTGGACCTACTCAGATGAAAATAATATATGACATGGTTCTAGTAAAACTTCCTTGCCTACTTATAACTATTACAAGGGTGGTAAAAATGTTCTACTGTACAAATCCTCATATGGTACCATCGGTTTTTTTCCATGATATTTATTTTTATAGGAAAACTCAACTAGGGATATAGACCTCTCCCGATAGGCCTACAAATATTGGATGTATGATCACAAATGTATTTAATCACTTGTATCATATTCTATGAATGGACATATATCAATGGATGGTATGTTGTGCTCAGAATCTATTAGTTCTAATAGTCTAGATCACCTGAGAGGGGGGGAATTAGGGAATGAAAAATTAAAACAATATCCCCTTTTGATATCATTTTATTGTTAGACAAAACTCTCTTACCGCTCTAATTCCCATTGTAGAGTATGAATGAATATTAAAGCATGCACATGACACAATAATTTTACTTGGTTCACCCTCATTGGGCTACATCTAAAGAGCCTACACCGACAATGTGATGATGTACCATATCCACCATAAGAACTCTGTTGTTTACATGCTTAAAGCGATCTCACTATCCCTCCTAGTTTACAACCATTCATAACTTGAGAACTGACATCTATTTCAACTGAAGTGAGCACATTGCTTCTTCAGAATATCCAATCACATTTTGAAGACTTTTAGGTCCTTTCATTGTCTCTACTGAGTTATTCCATCACTGTGTGTAAATTCAATATTGAAGTCAAAATTTCATCCACTAATGAACACCATTTTACACTACTTACTATGAAAACACATTAGTCAATACATTTGAAATGCTCTATACTTCGCAAAGCTCCAAATTTTTTCTAGCTCAAAAAATTCATAACGAAGTCTCTACGTCATTGCAAACACACACCTTTATAGAGCTCACAACTCTGAGGAGCACACTACTTCATAGAGATCATGTTGTCGCAATGATTAGGCCATCACAGATATCAATCTATTGTTATTATACTTGATTTGTGTAGCTCAACGTGGAAATGCGGAACACACCTATTTCACAAATCTAGATTATCCACCCCAATGATCCTATCTTTTGAGAAGAACACTTCCACTACAAACATTCTTTTCATTTTGATAGATAAATTTTTTTATTGGAAACCCCTCTTATAGTCTCGACAGGTTGTGGCCTATTTACAGAAAATCTCACAAACTCAAGAACCTTCCACGCAAATTCAGTTCCATGTATGCTGCAACTGCGATGCTCTGAAATTTCTACTAAAATTCTATCTATATCATGAAGCACCACAGAAATTTTTGGATGACAGAGCTCATCATAATCATGGAGAATTACGTTAACTCTTTTGTGTTGTGGCATCAATTCTCCCTCACAATTGACATCAACACTTATATTTGTGATGATTTTTATAATCACATAGCTCACCATCACCATTTTTCATGTTTGTGAAATACAACTCATGAAGCACATCTTTGAAAAACTGATGCCATTGTTCTATATTTTGATGAGATATTCATGGAAATCTATATTTTTCGATTCCCACAGATTCCCACATTTTGGACCCCAAAAAATTGGGAATTATTAGTAAACAACTCCACCTTGTATCTTCTGTTTTGTATCGTCTCCATATCATCCATTCCTATTCCATGGTTATTTGTCAACAAGGATTGTCAACAACACCTCCGAAACTTGACAATTCACAATTGAAACCTGGATTTTCAACAAACATATGAAACCCAAAAAAAGATGAAATATTAACATGAAGGATTTTTTCCCAACATAAGAAATTATATACCCATATCCCTTAGTAAAGTCTAACAAAACCATGATGCAAACCGAACATCATTGTTCAAAAGATAGTGATTGGGGACCCTGGATATCATACAATCTCATGAATATACACACTCACAAACTCATCCACAAGGAAGGTCTCCTTGATTGGTAGGAAATGACAAACCTTCTTGAACTTGTCACCAACAACTCAGACAACGTCAATGGTTCAAGGTAACCTTGGAAAACTAGACATGAAATCCATGTTGGCATCATTCCATTTTTACTCAGTAATAAGATAATGTACTAAATTTCTAGATATTCCTCAATGCTCTTCCTTCTATTATTCATATGTGTACCACATTGTAACAAAACATGCTACCTCAAGTTTCATACACAACCACCGTTACTGACGTCACCGGTCATGATACATCTTGATAATGCTGGTATGCACAAACAAATTGATTCATGAAACTCCCACATCAAATCATCACATATGTTAACTATAAACTATATCTCTCTATGGAAACATATGATCTAATCCTCACCCATTGTACAACTAGAGGGTGGGTCCTATCCAGAAACACTCTCCTGTAGTACTAGTCCATCATAATAAAATATATTCCCCATCCTCATTCTATTGAGTCGGGTATAGGTCACTTATAAGTATGAAATATTATTATTTCTGTGACATCCCTACACCTCCAAGTGTTTTTTATAGAACAAAGACCTTAGATTCCACTCATTACTAGTCTTCTGAACGACCATTATCTAATTCCTCATACTCAGTGAATCGGAGACTATATTACCATTCCAAGGTGTATAATCAATCCCAGTGTTAGAAAAGCTATTAAAAATCCCCACCTTCACTAATTTGGATTAATATCATGTTGAGTAAATATCTAATGCATGATTTTGTGGTCCGTTTGTTCCAAAAAACTATATCCTAGTATATAATTATAACATCAGTGAAATGAATGAACAACAATAGTAAACGTGAGACCATTTGTTAGGTAATTACTTCTGGGAGGCCTCAACATATGAGACCTATACACTACATGTCTATATATATACATAATCACTAATTCAGTCAAAATACCTAACATGTCATAATACCCAGTTCAGCTTCTACCCAACTCAGAATCAGGACTAGTGCTAAATTGAATCTCACATTCATATCTAGATAAGAAATATTATAGGTATATATCCTTACAAACACCAAACCATTCTTAATAATGTATGTGAGTGGAAGTTCTTGGAGTGATTTGTCTTTTATTAAATTATTTTAATGACCATATATACCTAATAAAATTTGAATATCAAATGAATTTATGGGATGCTCCTAGTGAACTATATCTCTCATATTCTCTGGTTCAACTTAAACTACTGACTCTAAGATAATATGAACAAGTAAGTGAATCAAATAAATCTAGATGTTCGATTTTATGTGATTGTCATATAAATGATTCTATCTCAGTGTATCGAAAATTATATCAATATGGATAACAAGGTCATGCCGAATGTTAGAATATAACAACATGTCATTAATGAGGACCAGAAAAAATTAATCCTCATAATGATATAAAAAATTGTTTACCAGTTTCATAGAGAATAGTAGACTTTTCATAAGTCTGAAAGGCATAAAAAGATACCTGTATAGACCATACCAACTATGAAAAGATTTATGATTCATGTATGAATGTTGAACACACTATTGGTGATATCTGGATCTCATATAATTTTTTGAGAACATCTGTTCTCATCAAAGCTTTTAAAGTGGTCATATATTTGTGGGAAGGAATACCAGTAATTTACTGTTATATAGTTCAATGTTAGGAAATATATTTGTTGCCTAAGTGTACCATCTTCATTATCTTAAAAAAGGACTATAAAACTCCATTGGGTTTTACTAGTTTGAATAAATCCATTTTCCTTCAAATACTATTGCTACCCCTTGAGCTCCAGGTACTCTATTGTAGTCATCTTGTAAGGAGGTATGAATACTAGTGTAACACATCGAACTAGCTCGATATTGAACTCACATCACTCGCATGTTGTAATAAAATTCATCTAGGAAAACATACCTTAAATGATCAACCATTGTTGAAAAATATGAATGTCATGCTCCATGATCATCCATATACAAATTAGAAATAGAGGATGTCATACTACCAAGACCAAGATGATATGGAGTAGTACGACATTCCTACACATCCCATCCACCCTTATGAGTATGAACTATTCCCTATGGTGATGAGAATTTCACCCTCTTCTGATATAATTCAACATAGGCTTGATAAGCCATTGACCATTGCATCCCTAGTATGACCTCATACCCAATCATCTTGAGGAAAATATATTCCAAATGAAGTGAGACCTACAATTCATAAGAAAGAATCTCTGCATTGATGTACATCCTCTTTCTTAATACCAAATGGAGTTTAATGTTCCATAACACCCTATGAAAACTAAACCATGAGTCCAAGACTTTCCAAAATATGTACAGATATAAAACTATGTGATGAACCTATTTCAAAAAGATCAAATAGAAGTGTAGGGACTACTATGATCATACCTTTCCCTGAAGCTAGTCTGGAACCCCACTCCTCGGTGGTAGGGTGTATAAAATATATATGTTCTATAATGTGGCCTTGTGATGAAAACTCACTATGTGGATTTGGCCTAATAGGTTGTCAAAGTGTACCATGTTTTTTATTACGTTGTCCATGACCACCACCTCCACTTCCTGATCGATTAGTACTGCTCTAACTTCGTACTCTATTTGAAGATATGAATCCTACTCCTGTACCAGGTTTTGAAGATGACCCCTTACAACAAACTTCTATTGGGAGGGTGGTTTCGCCCAAATTCACCCACATTTTTAGGGTTATCCTGTCTCTTGTAGTGTCACTTGGTTTGTTAAATCCTGAGAGACCTAAAAATAACCTAATGACACAAAATCTTAATAGATTGATTTTTGGCAATAAAGTGACCAAAATTGGGTTTATTTTAGATGGTTTTATGTGAACAATAATATAATTAAGTGAATCTAATTTAAAAGAATGAGTTGATCCAAGGTTATCACTTGGGGTTGATGGGATGCATTCATTTTTCAACTATTTCAATTTCTTATATTTGAGATGGGTTCATTTAACAAGATCAAACAACATCATCAATTTTTAGTTTAATACCTACACACACTAACACAAATCACCTACACAATTCGAGGATCAATGTTTTGAGTAATCCAAGGTAAAAGTTTGAATAAACACTTGAAGTGTGTGGCCTTAAATTCAAAAAAGATGATGGATTTTAAAGATCATCAAACAAAAGTATCAATTAAATGAAATGATTATAAATTAATATATTGAAAAATAACATCCAATATACACCCTTTCAACTCCATTTGATCAACCCATATATGGGTTATCCCTCCAATGATGCATTTTTTTCAATAGAAGCAGGATGTTGACTCATAATAGGGGAAATGAAGAAGTAAAAAAACAACAAAAAAGAAAATTATCACTCCTTTGTTTTATGAATAACTTCACATGGTTTGGTGTGAATAATTTCACATCGTGGGAAAATGATATCAACACGAAAAAATGAACAAAAAATTGAGAATAAAATAATCTTTTCTTAAGAATCCAAGCTGATTCAAGCAACATAAACATTGATGAAAATCTATTGCAACACCAAATTGGCAGTATAACCATACAATGTAACAATGCACAAAATATCCTCAAATCCTATTCCACTGCTGCCTTAAATAGGAATTTTAGATGACTTGGGTCATTCCCCCATCTGTCCATGTATCTTTAGTTATTTTAGGTGGGCCTACATGGGTGGAAAATTAATGGATCGTAGACTTTTCCACTCCTGATCCAAAGTGGAATCCTTCTTCCATCCACTAAAAATATGTGACGAAATGACCTTTAGGTGATAGAATTAGGGTAGTACCTGTAAATATAAAATGGATCCATGAATGTTTCCTAACGTCCTATAAAATTTCTTTATAAAATAATTTTTTTGTGATATATGATTTAAATGATGGGTTTTTTTTCTGGTCCGCAGAATCTGGCCCAAAAATTATCTTTTACTTGGAAAACCTATAACTCCATTAAAACTTCCAAATTATATTTGAAACCTATTTATTTAAATGTTCCTCATGATGAAATATATCTTCGGTAAAATATATATAGTCATTGTTATCGAATCTTGGCCACAACAGTAATTATATTGGGTTGTTGTCCAGTTCACTTCACCCAGAATGTTGATGGCTCAGGGCCCACTTTGGTGGTCTTCCAATGTGAATCATCATGTGCTCCAAAATCATGAATTATTCCATATATAATGGGAGATGTGAAATTAGAATATGTAAATAAAATCAATACCATTTTGTGTTTTATGATATATTTAAGACTCTACCATGTAATAGTGCATTTTAAGAAACAATTACTATCATAATGTGAAATAATGTTCAAAGTGAAAAATGCACTAAAAATGGTGTTCATGATTAATAAAGAAAATGAATATTATCCTAAATTAGGGGATATTCAGAAGGACCTATAATAAATTTTCATGTTTCCCATCCATCCTGAAGCATGAAAAAATATTTTGTCATGATCACACTAATTATTCATGTTTCCCTATCAGTGACACAGAATACAAGAAAATTGGACTGCCAACACTAGCATCTTGGATGGTTCCCGCCTCCATAGATGCCTCAAAAGGTCACATATATCCACTATAATTCAAACTAATTGGTAAAGAGACTATACTAATCTACTCTGTATCCCCATCATCATTTATTTTGTACACTATAAGAGACCTTGAATCAGGATCTCGATAAAAGTGGTCAATTAGAATAGGTTGACCTGAGATCGAATAGCATGTGAGGGACCATCCACAAATCATCTCACCCTCGATAAATCATTATAATGGTACAATAGTAAAAAATATTAATCTATATAATGTTTGTTGAATACTCCAAAACTATCACAGTGCCCTGATACGTATGAAAAAACTCACTATCGTACTCTGCCCTTTGGGTCTTACGATCAATGTTGACCTAGAATATGGTTTGGAAATAAACCCAAGATAGATATCATAATCATTAATAATGGATCAATACATCCAACTGATTATTTTCTACTCCATGAATCATATAATTTGAGAGCTTCACTCTCTACTCAGAAGGTGTCTCCAGATTCTCTATGATTAATAGAGTATTATCAAGAAACATATCAGTTGCATGTGGACCCCCATCCCCTAAAAAATTTAGAGGATGCTACTTCCAAAAAAACATGTCATCTTATCCATATACATGGATGGTTGTGGATCTCACTAAAAAATCATCATGGTGTGGAAAGTCCACTCTCCGAATTTTACCCGAAAACCTCTGTTTGGTAAAACAGCTAGTTACATAGTCTACACTATAGGTGGATCCACTGTTATCCAATGATCCACCACCCACAAAACATGGTCATTGCTAGAATCAATTCATAAGAATGGAGGTCGTAGTGGTAGGCTGAATCTACAAATCTAAATACATGCCCTAAAAAATAAAAATATTAAATATCATAGAAAAATGCGTAGGATAGATGAAAATATTCCTATAAATAGGACTTAACACTTATCCTTCGCATAAATATGGGGTTTTATAGAAATAACGGTCCCAAAAAATCACTAGATACACTTCTTAATTCCCATTATAATCTTGGTCGAGTTCATGCATTTATTTCAAAATTATTAATGTCATTCATTTTCAAATTCATTTTGTGTTACATTTAAAATTAATGATCCAAACAGTTCACCAGTTCTGATCTATAGGTTCCTATACTCCATGTGAAATAAAATAAAAAGTCTTCCTTATACATTCATACACTAACTAGTAAATATCAATCACCCACCCCATGGGTGGTATAACATTCAAATATCATGGATAATTTATATGGAACACTCCATGGGTGGACTTGGTTGTGAAACAACCTCCATCACATCTCAAAGGAATTAAGGGCATCCCTAATATGTCTCATTACCACAAATTCAAATATTCAATTCAATTGTAGGGACAGACTAGAATGTTATATTAGTGGATAAAAGAAAAAAATTCTAAATAAAGCACCAACCCACACATAAAAAGTATAGAAAACCAACCATAGGTTCATAGTAGAGTGCCCTCCCAAAATCAACTCCCAATTTATCTCTGATCATGAGAAAAATGAAGAATGATTAATGATCCTATAGATATTTAATATTAGTATTCACCTAAATAACATAACTAATTCCAATAATAACAAATAATGATATAAATGGAATTGAGTACTCATCGATTTGAATCCAAAGACACCAGTGGTGCTTGATTCTTAGTTTGATGGAAAATCAAGATCAATCTCTATAAGTTGGCTCTAAGAGGAGAGAAATAATTTTTTTCAAATAATGAGGATAAGAATAGATATTTAGGTTTCTAAAAAAATTAATGGAAAAATTACATTTATATAAACGTTCATAGGTCACATGTTTTGGCCACTTGGTTGGCTAAACCATGGCACAACTGTACACCCTTCACTCTTAGAAGGGGAATCTAGTATGGTTAGTAGACTTGCCTTTCTAAACCTTTCACATACCATTTCTCAACCCACTTTAAAAAACTAAATAGGCTATTACACAAGATTCAGATTTTATCTACATGGTTTCCCCAAACCATTTTGATCCTAGATCCATCTTACCAGCCCTATATAGTTATTAGTAACTATGAATCCTATGACACATGGTTTCTACTAACAATATGTATTGTCCTATTTTTTAAAAAAGGCAGGCTTCAGGCTCTGAAGAAGCCCTAGACACCCCTTATTCCTCCCCAACCATAATGTGTATTCAAAATTGGACTTAATTGAAAAATTAAATGGAAAACAATAGGATCAATACCTCATATAAAAACAAGAGGTCTTACATTTTCCATGGGTATGCTCAGGTGATTTTGTCAACATTTTACATAACTTCTAAATGTTTTAAGTGACACTAGAAAAATATAATGGTAATTAAAGAGGTATAAACTATGTTCAATCGTTCTATTTTTGGAATTTATGTGTCACCTTTAAATTGGTATAACCTTCCACTAGTGGATGGAAATTTCTTATCATGGATTCTTACTGTTGTTTATATTTATAGTGGAGAATTATATTCCTTATATTAGGTTTGATATATGTTACCTATGCAGTATATGAACCCCAAGTTTATTTGGATTAGGTGGATCATGTTATAATGTATATTCATGTGAAAACCAATTTTTGGATATGTCTTCAAATATCTATGAGGACTTGTTCCAGATTTCTAACATCTAAAATTGTTCTGAGGTGGTGGATCTGAATTGATGTTGTCTAAAACAACCTGAATAATGAAAATTTATGAACTGTAACAAAATATGTTTACCAACCCAAACTCCAGAAGGATGGAAAATTTTTGGATATTTAAATAACTATAATAAAGGCCACTGTAATGATAATTCAATTTATTTCTCCACATTAATGAGTATCACATATGATATTTTTATTGAAAAAAATCATTTATCCTGTAGTTTTTCTAGAAGTACATATTATTCACCAAAAGGACAGATTGAGTTGGTGGATTCAATGGACCAAATAGAGGGATTTTAATAAATATCATATACAAGGGAAATTACCACCCTGAAGACCTGTTGGTGGTGGAACCAATTTCACCTATCGGAATCGACATTAAATTTAGATTGGGGATACATATTCCTATGGATTTTTAAAATTTACACCACTCTAATACCATTCATTTTAATAAATTATTTTACAAAAACCAATATAAAAAAGGAAATAATAGAAACAAATTAAATAATTATGTTGTAATTTTAGTTTAGTTTTTATTTGTATCATTAACTATAATAAGTACTTATATTACTATATCTTAGTATATATTGTGATGTGTGGTTGGGGATGTTATATTTGTTGTTCCGAGAAAACATATATATGTCTATTTAAATACCAGATGTTATGGGAAATATTCCCATCATGTAAATTATGGTGGTTTCCTTTGGATGATCTGAGGTTCATCAAACTGAATAAGTTGTATGAAAACATTATAAGGTTTTTTCAATGGATCTAGGTTCCAAACAAGTGGTAACATATCAATATTGGAATGTGTGACTATTCTTTTGCTTATGTGATTCTGGGAAATTGTATAGGGATCTGGAAAAACATTCTGAAATTCACCTATAAGGCTATGGGAGAACTCTTTGACGTAATAATTCTCCAAAACACTATGTATGGGGTCTAGTCAAACCAAAAAATAGTTTTTTGATAAAACATGGTGGAATCCCAGATCTATCATAACAAACATCACAATGAATTGATACATGTTTCTGGTTCTATAGAATCCCTGATCATGGAAAGAATACAATCAAAATATACATAGTGGAATTACTGTCCAAATACAATTAGGATTGTAGTGAACCTATATATATGATGTTTTATAAATTTAGGATAGAAGGACCACATCCACATAACATGAAATTCATATTGATAAAAAATGAAAATAAATTCTAAAATCAATGATAAAAAGGGGAAAAATAAGAAACCCTATTATTATACATGGTTTTTACAAATTAATACTCCATATTGGTGGAATAACATAATCTTTATTAACAAAATTGATAGCATAAGATTAATATGAGAAAAAATCAAAATACCTCAAGAAAAAAGGTCTCGACCATAAATTTTTGGTATATTCAAATATGTGAAAATAGTTCCACTTCCTTTTGATCTTAATATATGAATTTACAATATAATAAAATATTCATTATTTTCAATTAATTTCATCAAATTCCACCATCAAATCAAACCCTTTTTATTGAATATTTCCCACTTTTAGAAATTACATGGTAAAAACTATAGTCATCATTATGGAAACAATATTTGAACCCTGTGGATGTTGAGGAAGAACATGCATAACTTTATAGTGAACTTCATACAATTTCATTATCTATTTATACGTTATCTATTCTTATAGGGTCTAGTTTTGGTGAATTAATTTTGTTTTTGTCCTTCTATTTTTATCTACTATTTGTTCTTTAGGAGTTTTTTGTTTTCACTTCAAAAACATTAGTTTTCTTTGTATGTTAACATGTAAAATGACTCCTTCACAATTTTATAACAAATATATTGAAAATGGATTTCACAAAACATAACCTAATAATTTTATCTACATATAACAAATGAAAATGATGAGCAATGTCACATAGAGAACATGTATGAGACTATAGATAGTATATTAAATTATCCACTCCATAGTCCCCTCTACCATATCACATTGAGCGAAAACATTTCCATCATCTTTTTATAGGGTATACTAGATGAAATACAACCCATTATACCATAAATCATGAATACATAACTTTAACATCACCACCCTAATGCTTCTCGTCGACTACCATTATATTTACCTCTCACATAATTTTTTAAATTGTATTTAATTATACTTATATGGCCCATTTGTTTTAATTTATCCAGATTTATCAGGTTCATAGGATGTTATAGGTTGGTTTAATGGTATAGGTATGTGTTTTTTATGTCAATGGTCCCAAAAAGTAGTTTTATAATCCACGACGTACAACGTTTCATGACTACGGCTATAAGAAATTATCTATTATAAATAAAGATAATCTTTTGTTATAAAATGATAATTTTTATTGATTTTGGATCTTTTGGGAGAGTGGTAATTTTAAATTACCATATTGGATTAAAAATATAAATTTTAAATTCCATGATATAGGGGTCGGTTTTGGTTATATCCTTGTGTAAAATTAGTAGATGTGAAATTATTATTTTTGTAGGAATGGAGGCACCATGTCATGTTGTTAGGTAAATTTTTTACTAATTATTAAATTTTATATAATATTATATTATTTATCATCTATTTTCTGAGTGATCCTTATATTTGATTTTATAATTTCCCACTTTTTATTCTTCAATTACAGTGTATGGAGATCTTCATATTTAGGTGATAGTCATATTGGTGGTAATAGTGTCTAGATATTCCTTGTGGGTTTCACTATAAAAAATAATGGTGGGGGAAATTATCATTTATATGGAATAATGTGTTTTAAATGCTGAGGGTTGCTTCTCTACAATATGGTTGGTATAAAATGGATTCATATTTGATTTCAAAATAGTTATTTTGTATACAATGCACATTATATTTGAATTCAATCGTATTTTAAATATGGTTGACATTACCATAATGTGAAAATTTATGTTTCTATTTCAAATGTATATTTTTTCACAAAACATTTTGGATGTTGTCATCTCAATTAATTTCTATGATAGAATATTATGGTGAAGGCCTTTTGTATTTTCTTTATAAATTATTATAATGTTTCATTAGTTTAAAAATTAATTACTTTCTTAGAAAGGGTATTCAACCTCAAACATTCCATGGATCTTCCAATAATCTACTAATATATTTAAACCCATTTATTCATGATGATAGATCTATCTTGATATAAGGTACCCCATTCTCAATTCCTTCATTCTTCACATCCATCCTTCTTCCAAGAATTATATAATGGGGGTTACTTATGTTTTTATTATTATTTTATTATGGTTCAATAATGGATTGTTAAAGGTAGGTATTATGGTGTGTTACATAGGGTTTTGTTGTAGTTTTCCCTTGGATCTTTCGATCATATGAAATGTTACGGGATGTTTTAATTGAGTTTGGGTATTTGAGCGTTTTCATTTATTATATTTTGTATACTATGAAATTATCAATCATTATTCATTAGTTTGATGGTATGTATTAACAAAAAAATATAATGAATCTTACAAAAAGAAATTTAATGGGAAGGGTGATTAACTTGTGTTTTATTTGGTTCCTTATTATTTTATCTGATTGATGGTTTTTGGAAGTTATAGATATTTTTTATACTATGATATACATATTCTATTATTATGATTAAAATTTTAGGATCACCTATCTTAAAAGGACAATCAATTAAATAAGTTAATAAATTAGTTGTATGAAATATGAAATTGAGGTGACTCTACTCATGTATCATTTTTTGATATAATGTTAATGAATATTTTGGAAATTAAAATTATTTATGTGATTTATTGTTGATATTAGGTGTTTATTTATAAATATTTGTCTTTTCTTATTCAAGTGGATAACCAGGAACTAATAGTGTTTTATTGTGGAAAAAATAGGGTGTTTATGTGATGAGGATCTGTTGGTTGGTATTAGAGGGGTGATATTGTGTTATTGTGGTGGACGGTTTTGTATGATTAATTTTAATATAGGTAATTCCAGTTGTGGTTATTGGAATGGGATTTAGTGGAGGATATTATCATCGACTATCATGATGTTTTTTGTGGTAATAAGTTTGGTTTATTTTTTTCATGTGTTATAGTTTCATAGTAATGCTGAATGTGGATAAAAATAATAAATACGGTAGTAGGTAGTATGATTTAATTGAATAAACATGGGATATTAATTGTTTTTCTTATAATAAAAATAATATTTTTTTGGGATAAATATGGTTATTTCATAATCAATGGTTTGAAATTAAAAATTTAATAGTAAATAGAATAATATTTGAAGTGTGACTGGTAAAATTAAAATCTATTAATTTATTAATGATGATATGAAATGATACATCATGACTTTTGTTGTGGATATTTTTTTTTTGAAAAGTGGTATTTATTATGATATAATGATGATAATTATGGTTAACATGCAATATCGGTGTTTTGGATATTTATATGGGTAGTGGTGGTGTTGATTTAGCATGAAACCCTTAGGTTAGGCTTGTGTGGGGCCTTGGTGAATTTAAAATGTTGTACATTCTTTTGATTTCTTATGCACCCTACCCTAGATGGAAAACCTGACTAACTCTCAAATGATTTGGGTTTTATATTTTTTCCTACCAACTGAGGTTTGTGAGGTAATATATGGTTTGATTCTCCCTCTACCCTTATATCACATCATGGTGTGGTATGAACTATTACAAATCCTGCTAGGTATATGAAAATGGGTTGGAATATTTTAATGTTTAAGTACATAATATATATATATTTTTAATTTTTTTGTCATTTTTATGTTTTAATGTTGTTTTAAGGATATTATAATGATGTTACAAATGATTTGATACATGTTGGGGTTCATGCATGGTTGGATAATCACATGAGGTTGACATACTTCATGTTAATGATACCATATTATGATAAGGATTTATATATGGGTTTATTAGTAATGTGCTATGTGGTTTTGGATATGTTATTATTGATGTGATGTGATATTAAACATGTTGTTTTGATATGGGATATGGTGTATGATGTCATGGTCTAAGAATGGATGGAATCTTAAGTCACTTTTCATTTATATGTGAGAGTGAAAATAATACAACCCTAAACTCGCACTCCTAGATCTAGTGTTAAAAATATAATATTTACAATTATTTTATAGATAATGATAGACAAGACCCAATTTTAGCCATTTAAATCATATAACATAAAAATAAATTATTGTGTCACTTAGATAACCATGGATATTTTAGTTTTATTGTTTTATAGAACTTGGCGAAACTATTACATAACTATACTCTTTCCTTCATGTGATCATTATCTCTATTATTTCCCACGTTAATTATTTTACATTATATGTTTAACATTTCCCATAAAATTATTCACACAACAGACCTTTCTAGATAGAAATAATTTAAAATATATCATTGTAACAATGGTAAATATAAAACATGATAAAGGTGATCCAAACTTCTATATAAGGGTAAACATATTGATTAACATTAGATGTCACAAGTGTGAATATGTTCAGCAGAAGGTTATGATGAATGAATGAAACTACATGAGAATAACATAAGATAATTTATTCCCATCAAACATGGATTATAAATCCAGATGAATGGAATAAATATGTATCCCAAGATAAGAGTATGAGTAAATTATCATAATCCATGTGAAACTAATCATTGATTGATTGGTCCATTTGATGCATAGAATGCTTTGGAAAACTACAAGGGTATCTTGGAACATAAAAAATTTATAATGGAATAACCTAAATGGAAAATTCCCATATATATTAGAGGTCACATATAAGCAGTAAAATAAATCATCTCTTATTATTAATTTACAATAGTTATCTCAATATTTTTTTACGGGTGACTTGCAGTAGTTAACATCATCGATTAACCGAATTCATTAGTGAAATATAATAGATCCACCTATTTTTGGTTTATAATGCCTCCCCAGAAACTTATTTTATAATAAAACCCCCACCTTTATTTATATCATAACCATCCCTAAATCATCTATAAATATTTATAATTAGCATATATTTAGAAAAAAATTATAATAATTCACTTTTCAATATAACAATAACTATTGTTCTTTTTTAGCTTGGGTTACTGATGGAAAATAAATGGGTCCCAAAAAAATCTCATTTAAATAATGATAATCCATATAGATAAAGAATAAGTATGAATTCATTGCAACATGACACCAATTGACCATAATTAATTTTAATAGTTTTTATAATTGATGAATTTAAATTCCATTGAAAAGTCAATTAAAATATTCTTGAAGAATAGACCCTTTCCACTCTGAACATCTATTTTTGGAACAATTTTGATCTCAAGAATATTAGGAAAAATAAATCTCATTAAAATAAAATTAGAATTATTAAACGGAATGGTCAATGAGAAAATATTTATAATGAAACAAAAAGGTTGTAAATTTTTTCATTTTAAAATAAAATATTCCATTCACACTTTGGTGAATAATTCAACAAATGTGTTGTACAATGATTTTTAAAAAAAATAATTTTTTAATGTTTATAAATATATTAAAATAAAATTTAAGGTGAACATAAGAAATAACTTAAGGGTAAATAATTACATCAATTATTTTAAAAAAACATTTATATGGAGGAGAAAATTTTAAATATAAAATAAGAATATTGATCAGTATCACTTACAATTATATTTCATGATGTTTTTTAAAATCAATATGGGATGAAATTGAAGTTAAAAATATATAACACAATAATAAATAAATAATATGAAATTATATGTTGTTAAAGAAAATAATTTTATATGATCCCTCTCAAATAAAATTTTAACATAGGCAGTTAGGAAATAAGAAAAGAGTGTGTCATAAAAATTTATAACATTTCAGTAACTACTAAATCATTAAATATTAAAAAAATTAATAAAAGTGAATAATTAAATGTCATAAATTTTTTTAGATATATTATATAAAAATTAAAGTGTTATTATATATACCTCATAATAGATTACTGGTGAATAACATTAATATAAGTCCTAGAGATTAAATAAGTTGATACGAATAAGGCTTATAAAGATCATATCGTTGTATTGTGAAATAATCAACATATAATTTTTTTTAACAAATGCAAATAAAAAAGTGTGTGTAAAAAATAAATAAAATATTTTTCATTTAAAAAATAATCATTTAATCATAAAATAAATCAATAATTGATACAACCCAATGCATGTAAATTGAGTTAACAAACCCCTTACCTGTTGGAAACCTTCATGTCAAATCACTTTGGATGAATTAGTCATAATTTTAAAATAATATATAATTAACTATGTATTATTTATGATATGATGTTCTAATTTGGGTTTATATAAAAAACATTGAAGAAATTAGTTGTATAAAATTGAAACATGCCTCATAAAAGATAAATTGAAATGAAATCTCGTACCTCGAGTCCCAACATGCTATGCGTGTCCTCTAACTCCTATATAATAAATGTATATTAATAATATAATTTTATAATAACATTTACCATGATTTTTAATTTATTATTAAACCATTTATTTTATTTATTTCAATGAAATATTTTATTACATAACCTGTTAAGTCTATATTCAGTGCTTTAGGATGTTAAGTTCATAATTTCAAAAGTACATTAGTATGTTTAAAATGGTGAAAAATGACATTATAACGTCCGATAAATATTAATAATCATCAAAAAAATTTAATTTTTATTCACTAACATTACTTTATAAATTTAAATGAATGATTGTTATGAAAAAATGAATTATGTTACAGTCATATAGATGGTATGACATACGTATGCATGAGTAACGTTTCTATTTTTCCATGAACATGAGAGAAATAAGTAATGTATAATTTTTCTTAAGATAAATTTTATTATATAATAAATTTCATATTATATTAATAAATTCACCTATTTTTACGATCCATGCGATGTGGTGAAGAAAAATGAATCATGTTGCTTCATGGAGGTTGTAATTCACACATATGCACGAACAATGTTTTCAATTTTCAATTGAAGGAATTGTAATAAAAATAAATTATTATAATTAAAAATGATAATTATTTATTTAAAATAATATATGTTGTTTAGATCCATAATTATATTCATCTGTGAGAGTAAGTGATTGAAAACGAATTGCATCAGTTCAAGGGATGCAAGACTGATGTACAGACGAATGATAAAAATGTCATTATCAAATGAAAATTGAACCAAAATTATTTATATTCTAATTTTTTATGTATATAGTTGAATTAATCTCAAGAAATAAAAATAAAGTATTTTTTTTAGACCTTATCAAGTACTTTTAATATAGTTTTACCATTTGTCCCATATCGAGGTATAATATATTTAATATAGATTTTATTCCTAATTTAAAAAATAAAATGTCAATTTCTTCCAAATTAAATCACCATGATTAAAAATATTTAATCCATTTTTCAATATTCGATTAATATTTTTGGAAAAAATTAATATTAATATAATTCCTAAAACCTAATAAAAAATATTTTTTGAAAAATGAGTTTTTAAGCCAAAAAACAAACTTATACAAAAAAAGTGTAAAGTTGATTCCATTTTAAAAATTTATATTATTTATAACTAAAGAATACTTATTATAATTTATAATCAAAAATTAAATAGTAATTGATATTTAAATAAAATTAAAAGATTGTTTAAAAAATGTTATTTTCACTATTCATTGAAGGAAAATAAATTTTTTTAAATAATCCCAAATATTCACGCTGAAATAAGTTTAATATTATTTTTTCCCAAATTTAGTGAATTTTGTAAAATAAATTATTTAATATTTTTAGAGGTAAATTATTATATTATGACATAGAAATATATAAAAATAGATTTTTGATGGAAAATATATTTTGGATTCCTAAAATGACATTACTAAAAATTGAGTTCTTATTTGTTATTAATTAATCAATATACTTGGATTATATATATACTTTATTAAATATTTTTCATAATATTATAATTACTATTAATTCCTTCTAATTTAACAGCTACGTTATGAAAGTAAAAATTATATAATATTATATATAAAGAATATCACAATTTCATCATAACAGCCCAAATTGTTATCAATGGAATTTGTACCTACGTATAAATATAATATACAGTATAAGACAAATATATAGTATAAATATCACAATATAAACGTATTTCTCATAAATTAAGAGTTAAATAAGTGATACTCAAAAAAACAATAAGGAAGCTATATTGATGGAATTCTAACATGGACCTTGGAATAGTAACATGTCCATTAAGAATAGTAATTGGCCAATAGACTAGTAACCTCACTTATGAAAGTATAAATAAAATTTATTCATCTTATAAATGATAATGTAGTATAGTTATATCAAGGTAAAATTAATTTTTTTTTAAATGATAAAATAAGGTATGGTCTTTTGTAAAATATAAATGTTTATATACATTTTTATAATTAATATTATAATAAATAAGAAATATTATTTTCATAAAATAGATTCATAAGTTAATATTTTTTTGTATTATGATTATATGAAAATTTAATGAGACCTTCATTATCTTTTTAATGTTTCATAAAATAAATTATAATTTAAATTTTGATATTTTGTGAATAAATGATGATTTTATTAAAAAATTAAATTTACAGTGTTTGAAAATATATTTTCAAAAAATGGTGTTAAATTTTGAATACAACGCTTTGATAAATGGTTTGGGATAATTTTTCAGATTGTTCTAAAATAGTTATTTTTTAGGTTATTAGTGAAATAAATTAATTTATGATGTTTAACAAATACTTGAATTATTGAGTCCAATATGATTTATGGATAATGTAAGATCATAATATATATGACTCTTTCTTTATTTAACATATTTTGTTATTATTATTTAACTATTTATTGTCCTTATCAAAAAATAACATAATAATTAATTAAATAATCAATAGCGCCCCTCTCATATCCAATAAATACTACCCCTCACAACCTCTATAATTCAAACCATCCAGGATTTGATGATTTTCCATATTATATCTAATAATCATATGAAGAGTCATCCCCATGTCCATGAGCCTATTTACAGAACAGAATAAAAAACCCCAATATCCCTAATGTGGTTCTCAAGGAGAAGAGTTAAATAGGTTAAATCCACTTATTTCATTTATTTTCTTTTCAATTTATGTTCATTTATTTTATTCTTTAATCACATTCCATCATCCAAGTGACAAGGTAACTTTAGTGTCTTATATGTACTATAATTTTATTATCTTGATGTAATAATCCATCATCAATAGCCTTCTCACCTCCCTTTAATTGTAAAAATGAAAACATCAACCATGATGTGTTGATTTATCGCCTTCTTGGATGATAAGTTTTGATTTTCCATTAATAACATCATGGATGGTCATAAATCCATTAAAATGGTTTAATAATATTTCAAAATTTAAATTTTAACCACTTTTATTATTCTAAAACTAACATATATACATAATATTAAATAATAAAACAAAACTACTTCGTCTTGATCGAAAACCCACCAAATTAGTCTAAATAATTATCAATAACATTTTATCTAATGAATCATCCTGATATATTTCATATAAAACCAATTAAACATTTGGAAGTTCATTAATAAAATAAAATTGCAACTCTGGGTTATTATTGTATTTTTATAAGATCTTTCATATATATATATATATATAATCGAACTGATCTTGATAACCTAGAAAATGTACATTGAAGAATGATGAAATTGAACTTATAACTCATCAAAATAGACATAAGAAAATTAAATAATATTATACTGAATCTAATACATGTATAAGGTTATGTATTTTCTAATTAATGAATATAATTTTATTATCCAAGATATTAAAGTGATGAAATCATTTAGACATAATGAAAGGGGATTCTCAAAACCAATTTTCATTCATTGGATCATTACACATTGGTGTGAATTTCATTGTTGATAGTTTTTTAATATTAATCAAATATAATTTCATTGTTATACCTTTCTCATTTTTGGGACATGCATATTTCTAATCATATATTATGAAAAATACAACGATTTTCTAAAAGAAATCTTCTTTCCAAAAAACATTTTGACTACTATTAAGTTGTTTCGTCTTTACTCAAGTATGCTGAATCTTATAGAAAATATTCTTTCTCATTCTCATTTTGGAACCCCAAAATATATTCATGAATGTATAATATATGAAATAAATCACATTCATTTAAATGTGTTTTTTTATTACAGTGAATGATATGTATTTTAAATTGAATGAATGATTATGTAAATATTACAATGTAAT
Organism: Viscum album; assembly: GCA_963277665.1. NCBI lineage: Eukaryota > Viridiplantae > Streptophyta > Magnoliopsida > Santalales > Viscaceae > Viscum > Viscum album. The sequence goes on from OY728133.1 coordinate 1,494,013,607, forward strand.
AGGTGTTCCCAGAATTATATAGTGCTCTAAAGAACTGGGTAACATGATTTACCTCATGAGAAAATGTGAAAATTCATGACCATGATGCTATGTTTTTTCCGAATGATTATATTTTTATTATGCACATATGTTATGTGTGAACATTATGTTATTATTGTTCACAACTATGTGTATTAATTGACCAAAAAGACATGATGATTCATTTATATGAATTTCCACATTCCATGCCTTTATCCAATTATTCCTTATATGATTATGATGATGATACCATTCAAATGGTTTTATGATGATGATTATTCTCAACCATGTAATATTGATTCATGTTCATATCTATCATTTTACTGTAATTCTATCTTACCCCTTTCATTGATGTATATCCTCAGGTGACTGCTTATACTAAAGGGTACATGTGGGCCATTAAAAATATAGTGAATAATTTATTAAATAATTTGTTATTATGTAAATTCTATGTATTGTCCTAATTTTCCCAATACTAAACCCTTAATCCTGTTTTATTAATTATTTTATTTTATTGACCACTAAAATAATATTATTGTCATGTATGAAAAGTAGGTTCAATGTAGTTTGTATAAGATCTTGGTTTATTTATTTTGGGAATTTTTATTATAGAAAATTTATAACGACCCATACTTTACATACATTGTTAATACTTCAAAATTGAAGCACACTTATTACAACATATGACAAAACCATAAAGGACTGTATAGGTATAGTGTCTTTAGAAACTGGGAAACATAAACAACTGGTTCATAAATCTTCTACAGTGTCTCCCATTTATTTCATCATATCTAGGGTTCCTTTTAGCATATTCTACTTAATATCCATCTTCCTGACATGGGGAAAAGAAAACATAAAAGGGTGAGCTCAAATGCTCAGCAAGGGAAAATGAAGGAAATAAAAATCATATCATATCTTTTTGAAAATCATAACCTGCAAAATAGATCATAATATCTTAACATGGAATAAATCATAGAAGTGAAAATGAGATCCCCATAATAATAACATGAAACTTGAAACTTTGTGGCATGCACACATAATCATGGAAAATCATTTCTTTTTAGTCCTGACTCATTGCCAAGACTATCTTAGCGGACAAAGTCCATTTCTGAACCGAGTTCACTCCTCATTTCAGTCCTGTTTCACTGAACCGAATTAACCTTCCGTTCCATCCATGTCTATCTCATGAGATATAAATCTTTACCCAATGCATTGGAGGGAGATATAGGTCCCACCCATCTTATAATGAATCCTTTCTTATGTGTGCCACATAATCATAAACCATACATCATAGCGTAACCCATGTAATAAAAATGGGATTCTTAAACAACATGACATCATAAAACAATTCATATAAGATAAAGGAATTCATAAAAATATTTCCATCACAACATAATAAAATCCATGTAATAATAGGGATAAAAACAGAACCCTTTTATTATCTTAAATGGAAAATAATTTTGATAATATACTTGAACTCCATTCTTGAGGAAAATATCCTTTCTATTTCAAAAACATTTTTCCTTTCATAACATGTCATATGACTTTAAAACAAAAGAATATGATTAAAAATAAACTTGAAGACTTGTAAAGGAAGCTTCTTGGAAATAATGTTTTAAAAATCCATTCATGCCGTATAAGTTAAAAAAACATTCTTCGTACTTTTGTCGGAAAAGTCAAAAAGTACCTCGTACGACAAAAGATTCCTTTCATACATATTACTAAAAACTCACCGAAGGGTATAAATGGATTTAAAAAATTGTAGGTGGATGGAAATAATATTAAATATTGATGAAACATGGATGTGGATGATAAAATACACCATAGTAAATACTTACGAATAAACAATCTCGGATAAAAATGAGATTGTGATATTTCCCTTACCTTAGGTCCGATTTGCTTCATACGCGTCCGAAGCTCCTGTATAATGGTTTAAATAATGTTATTGACTTGTTACAGAATCATACATATTGATATGATATCATATATGGTCATATTCTTAGCTTCTTGTTAGTAATATTTCATTGTTACTTGTTACTCGGGTCTTTATTGCCTTTTGTTCTTATGCGTGTTTTGCCGAATACGTTCTTATTATTCTTTTAAGGTTATAGATACCTTATATCCAGAATGGTATTAGTGTAACATATATCATATTTATTCATTCAATTCATTTATATAATTACTATGTAATGATGATCATGTAGAATGAGTCGCATCACATCGTGGAGACGGTATTCCGTACGTACGCACGAGTGATGATATCATTCCTATGATCGTGGGACTATATTGGTAGTATATATATATTATTTCAGTATCAATATTACTTTATAATAATCATAAATAGTTACTCATTATACCATTATACCCATCCTTGTAAAGTGATGGTGGAAAAATAGATTACACCACGGCGTGGAGACGGTATTCCGTACGTACGCACGCGCGGTGATTTCATTTTTTCCGTAGGATGGATAGAAGGTAAAGTAGGGTTGTTTCATATTTCTAATAACATATCAGTATGTAAGTAATACTGATGTTATCATGAAACAACTAAAGAAGAAGAAGTTGAAGAAGAAAGAAATTGAAAAGATCGGTAATGGATATTACCTCTTCTTTGGAACGCCTCTTTGAATCCTCCACTTAGGGAACTAAGATTGGTCTTTGAAGAAGACCAGGACCTCTAGGATTATTCTAGGGAAGTGGAGAGGAGAAAATGGCAGGGTTTGGCCGAGCTTGAGTGCTCAAATTGGTGTGAGGAGGAGGGGGAGGAGGTGCCCTTTTATAAGGGAGGAGAGGGGCACATTAGGAATATCTCAAAATATTAAAGTCAAAATCGGTTTATAATGGTTCCAAAGGGTCTTATTTCGAAGCTAAAGTGGGGATGGGTCAAAATACTATCAACCAATAGGATTTAGACATGTTTAGGGTATTATTTTAACCTTATCAATTAGATTTAACTCTAAGTTAAATAATTTAACTTTTACCATGTCTTTTTGTTTTTTTTCACTATATGGTTAATACACTTACTATAACATGCCAAACGAACCCCAAATTGATTATTATTAATATATATATCCTTATATAAGTCATTTGGACGAACCTTAGATTTTTAGGAATAAAATAACAATTAATAATATAATATTTGATTTAAAAACTATTTTGTGTCAATTTTGACACTATTTGATATATGATTTTTGTGAAAGTCATAACAGAATTATATGTTTGAACAAAGTTGATTAAATCAACACTAATATATCATAGTAACCTATAAAATTAGTGTAATTCATAAAAAGTCTCAAATTACATTTATTTTGGTGTTTATAACATCAATTATGTCAATATTTCATAAATAAGATAATTACTGCATCATCGTTGTGTCATAATTAAATTAAATTATTTAATGTCTAAAAATTATAAATAAAATACCATTATGTAGGAAATATTTTTATATTTCTGATGAATATTTATTGTCTAATTTATCTTATGTGTAACCCCATATTAAAAATGATTTACTTATTAAACTTTGATTTTAACTATTTTAACCCTTCTTTAAATAAATTAATAATAAATGTCATAATCTAACTCAAGTGGTCCTAAATGGTCATATTTTATTCATAAGGTTGTTTTTGGTCGAATTACACTTATCTAATAGAATTAGGATATGTGTTAGGGTAATAGTAATATCATATTTACCCTTAGTTACCCTATTTACTATTAACCGCGGTAAAAAAAAGTAAAAAGTTACTATTCACCAAAAAATTATTTTTATCTCATTGAACCACATTTTACTTACTGATATCAACCGTGTCTGTCGGATTTTTGAAATTCCATTCACAGAAGTGGTAAAATTAAGTTTTATGCAAAATTCAGTTTTTAACCTACCACTTAGTGGATTCACTATTCATCAAAAATTGAAAGTTTTCAGAAAAATACCAAAATTTCACCCTAGGCTAATTTCGATATTCTGAGTCCAAAAATGAAGTCCATTTTGAAAAATAAAATTTATAAAATTTCAAAAAGTGGTTATTACTATTCATAACGGCTAGTTTTAATAGCATATTGTTGTTTAGTGAAACTCGGTATTGCGTACAATGCAAGCTATCGAGGAAGGTCGCGATTGCGTGTAAAGCAAGCCAAGCAAGTGTTTTGTAGAAAAAGATTCCTTTGATGATTTATATAACATAAAAGTCTTGGGTGTCACATTCTACCCCTCTTAAAAAGAATTTCACCCTCGAAATTCGTCACTTTGTAACAAACAGATGAGGATACTTCTCCCTCATCATATCCTCAAGCTCCCATGTAGCTTCTTCAAGTTGGTGGTTCCTCCATAAAACTTTCACCAATCGAGTGGTCTTATTTCGTAGGACATTTTCTCTATGATCCAGAATCTCTATCGGTTGTTCTTCATAAGAAAGATCTTGCTCCAGCGGTGCAACTTCTGAGCTGAGTACATGTGAAGGATCAGGTATGTACTTTCTCAGGAGAGATACATGGAACACATCGTGAACTTGAGAGAGATTCAGTGGAAGCGCCAATCGGTAAGCTACCTTTCCAACACGATCCAGTATTTCGAAAGGATTGATATATCTAGGGCTCAACTACCCCTTCTTTCCAAATCTCATAACCCTCTTCCAGGGAGATATTCGTAAGAACACTTTATCACCCACTTCAAACTCTAGGTCTTTTCTTCGGTTGTCGACATAGCTTTTCTGTCGACTCTGAGCTGCTCTTATGTGTTGTTGAATAGATCTGACCTTTTCTGCCATTTCATCAACGAGATCAGGTCCTAATAGCTTTCTTTCCCCAACTTCATCCCAGCAAGTTGGAGTCCTGCATTTCTTTCCATAGAGAGCTTCATAAGGAGCCATCTGAATACTGGAGTGAAAGCTATTATTATAAGAAAATTCCACCAAAGGTAGGTGTTGATCCCAACCTCCTTTTAAATCCATAGAGAAAGCTCTCAACATATCTTCTAGGGTTTGAATTGTTCTCTCAGACTGACCGTCTTTCTGGGGATGATAAGCAGTGCTGAAACTCAACTTTGTATCCAGAGTATGCTGATGACTTCGCCAGAACTTCGAGGTAAATCTCGGATCCCGATCAGATATAATAGAAAGTGGTACTCCATGCAATCTTACCACTTCCTTTACATATATCCTGGCAAGCTGATCTAGAGAGAAATCCTCTCTAATAACAATGAAGTGTGTAGACTGTGTAAGACGATCAACTATGACCCAAATAGCATTATTGCCTTTGGATGTTTTAGGAAGTGCGGTGACAAAGTCCATAGTGATGTTTTCCCATTTCCATTTGGGTATGGGTAATGGTTGTAACATCCCCTTAGACTTCTGTCTCTCAGCTTTAACTTGTTGACAAACCAAGCATCGAGAGACATATTCAGCAACATCTCTTTTCATGCCATCCCACCAGAAGTACTCTTTCAGGTCCCTATACATCTTCGTGCTTCCAGGATGAATAGAGAATGATGAACTATGAGCCTCATCCAGCAGCTCCTTCTTTAATTCGGGGATGGGAGGAATACAAACCCGATTCCTAAACTTTATTATCCCATCACAATCAAGGTTGAATTCAGGAACATTTCTCACCTTCTTTGGTAACTCGACATCTTCTTTCTGTGCCTCTTTAATCTTCACATGTATAGATGGTTGAACATTCATTTGAGAAAGATAAGATTTTTCCCCTTCCATTATAATTCCAAGATCCATCCTTTGTAAATCCATAAATATTGGATCTTTTGTGATCCTCATCATGGATAAACTAGCATGTTCTTGTCGACTTAATGCATCTGCCACCTTGTTTGCTTTCCAAGGGTGGTAATGGATTGAGCAGTCGTAATCCTTAATCAGCTCCAACCATCTTCTTTGACGCATATTCAACTGCTTTTGTGTGAAAATATACTTTAAACTTTTATGATCATTATAAATATCACACCTTTCACCATAAAGGTAATGCCTCCAAATCTTTAATGCAAAGATTACCGCAGCCAACTCCAAATCATGATTTGGGTAATTTTGCTCATGGATTTTCAATTGTCGTGAGGCATAAGATATCACCATATCATTTTGCATAAGAACACACCCCAATCCCTTCTTGGATTCATCACTATAGATCACAAACTTTTCTCCACTATAAGGCAGTGTGAGCACAGGTGCACTGGATGACCTTCTTTTCACCTCCTTGAAATTCTCTTCACATTCCTCTATCCAAACAAACTTAACTCCTTTCCGAGTCAACTTGGTGAGTGGATTAGATAATCGTGAAAAATCTTTTACAAAACGTCGATAATATCCAGCCAAACCAAGAAAACTTCGGATCTCAGTTACTGTTGTTGGTCTCGACCATCTTTCGATAACCTCTGTTTTTGCTGGATCCACAAATATCCCCTCTTTTGAGATTATGTGACCCAAAAATGAAACTTTTTGAAGCCAAAATTCACACTTGCTAAATTGGGAATAAATCTTCTCCTTTCTCAGGGTCTTCAATATAATTCTCAAGTGGTCTTCATGCTCTTCCTTGCTCTTTGAATATACAAGAATATCGTCTATAAAGACTACCACAAATAGATCAAGATAGTCTCTAAAGACTCTATTCATTAGATCCATGAAGATAGCAGGGGCATTAGTAAGACCAAATGGCATCACTATAAATTCATAGTGTCTATACCTTGTACGGAAAGCCGTCTTTGGTATATCCTCCCTTTTGACCCTTAATTGATGATACCCTGAATGAAGATCAATCTTGGAAAAGTGTTGAGCTCCGCGTAGTTGGTCAAATAAGTCATCAATGCGCGGGAGAGGATATTTTTTCTTGATAGTGATCTTGTTAAGTTCTCGATAATCAATGCAGAGTCTCATTGATCCATCTTTCTTCTTAACAAATAGAACAGGTGCTCCCCAAGGTGACGCACTAGGGCGTATGAATCCCTTATCAAGATTCTCTTGGAGTTGCTTCTTCAATTCCTGGAACTCAATTGGGGCCATTCTATAAGGTGTCTTCGAAATTGTCAAAGCGCCCGGTACGAGTTCTATTGAAAACTCAACTTCACGATTTGGTGGAAGACCCGGTAATTCCTCCGTAAATACATCATCAAACTCCCGTACAATGGGCATATTCTTAATCGTGAGTTTCTCACCAACCATTTGAGATAAATAACCTTCATTTAGTGGAATCAACACCCATAAGATGGAAGGAATTTCCACTGGAAGGTTATATTCATCCTTGCATTGATAGATGATCATAGATTGATCTGGAATATGAAATGTGACTTCCCTTATTTGGAAATTGATATGAGCTCCATGTAGAGAAAGCCAATCCATGCCAAGAATCACATCAAATTCCACTAAAGGAAGGATCACAAGATTTGCAGGAAGCACTTTCCCACAAACTTCGATCGGAGAGGAATTATAAACTTTTGATGCGACTGTTGTGCCATTAGGTGTTGTCACAGCTAACTCAACATCTAATTATTGAGGTAGTACGGTGATACCCTTAGAAAATTCTTTATAAATAAAGGAGTGGGTGGATCCAGAATCAAATAAAACATTTGCTACTTTAGAGTGGATGGTAAGTGTACCTTTCAACACTTCGTTATCGTACTCCACATCGCTGATAGAAATTGTTTGTGACTTTCCTTTGTCTTTAGCCTTAAGATTTTGTTGACGTCGACCATCATCATCAACCCTTGGATTTGGGCATTGATTGGCATAATGCCCCATCTCCTTGCATTTGAAACATTGAAGTGTAGTAGGTTCATTCTGTGTATCCCTTCCTTTGTTTGCATCATTAGACATCTTCTTCCCATTATCGCGGCATTCAAATGCCCGATGACCTTCCTTTCCACATTTGAAACATTTACTTGTCCCTTTAAGACAAGTCCCTCCATGTTTCTTTCCACACTTTGAGCATAAGGGAAAGCTCATCTTCTTTTCAGTGTGCTCTTTAGATTTTCCTTTGAATTCCATCTTCCTCTTCTTATCAAACCCATGTGATTGATGGGTTACTCCAATCTCCATCTCGACTTTGAGAGCACATCGAACGATTTCCTCGTAGCTATTGAAGTCCCTTATGGCTAACACCCTTCGAAGACTTGGTTTTAAGCCACTAAAGAATCGATCGATCTTACTCTTAGGATGGATAATAATACCAGAAGCGTACCTTGCAAGTCTTGTAAAATTTGCTTCATAGGTACCAACAGATTCATCATCCCTTTGCTTCAGTTCAAGAAACTCTTTCTCCATCTTTGTTCGGAGAATACGAGGGAAGTACTTATTGAAAAATAAGTTCTTGAACTCGTCCCATTACATAGAATCAATTTCATCCCTTTGCCTCGTATTCTTAATAAGATTCCACCATTGATCAGCATCTCCTTCCAAACGATACACTGCTAGGATGACTTTATCATGTTCAGAACATTGAAGAACTGAAAATATCTTTTCAGTAGTACTAATCCATTGTTCAGCAACTAATGGATCAGTAGACCCGCTGGAAGAAGGTGGACGCTGCCTCATGAAGGATTCAACAGAATGTTTCTCCTTCCTTTGCTCATTTGGAAGTCCTGCATGATTCATAGCTTGAGAAAGTTGTGTGAGCATGGCTACAAGATTTTGCATTCTAGCTCCCATATCGTTTGGTTGTTCAGGGGGACAATCATTGCATTGCCCATCGCATTCCGCATTAACACGGTTCCTTCAGGTTCCAGCCATTGACTAAAACCAAGAAGAATAGTGTGAGCAACACTAATTATAATAGGAAAACCACATAATTCAAGAATAAAATTTTCATGCTTAAGGTCTTATCCAAGGTTATTCATGGCCATTTCTAAAACACTAAGATTGTGTTCTATGCTTAGACATATCCTTAGGGTTCTTACTAAGGCTTTCACATCCTAGTTTCCAAATGTTGACTATAACCTCCCTCTGATACCAACTATAACAACCCATACTTTACATACATTGTTAATACTTCAAAATTGAAGCACACTTATTACAACATATGACAAAACCACAAAGGACCGTATAGGTATAGTGTCTTTAGAAACTGGGAAACATAAACAACTGGTTCATAAATTTTCTACAGTGTCTCCCATTTATTTCATCATATCTAGGGTCCCTTTTAGCATATTCTACTTAATATCCATCTTCCTGACCTGTGGAAAATAAAACATAAAAGGGTGAGTTCAAATGCTCAGCAAGGGAAAATAAAGGAAATAAAAATCATATCATATCTTTTTGAAAATCATAACCTGCAAAAGAGATCATAATATCTTAACATGGAATAAATCATAGAAGTGAAAATGAGATCCCCATAATCATAACATGAAACTTGAAACTTTGTGGCATGCACACATAATCATGGAAAATCATTTCTTGTTAGTCATGACTCATTGCCAAGACTATCTTAGCGGACAAAGTCCATTTCTGAACCGAGTTCACTCCTCGTTTCAGTCCTGTTTCACTGAACCGAAATAACCTTCTGTTCCATCCATGTCTATCTCATGAGATATAAATCTTTACCCAATGCATTGGAGTGAGATATAGGTCCCACCCATCTTATAATGAATCCTTTCTTATGTGTGCCACATAATCATAAACCATACATCATAGCGTAACCCATGTAATAAAAATGGGATTCTTAAACAACATGACATCATAAAACAATTCATATAAGATAAAGGAATTAATAAAAATATTTCCATCACAACATAATCAAATCCATGTAATAATAGGGATAAAAACAGAACCCTTTTATTATCATAGATGGAAAATAATTTTGATAAAATACTTGAACTCCATTCTTGAGGAAAATATCCTTTCTATTTCAAAAACATTTTTCCTTTCATAACATGTCATATGACTTTAAAAAAAAATAAGATGATGAAAAATAAACTTGAAAACTTGTAAAGGAAGCTTCTTGGAAATAATGTTTTAAAAATCCATTCATGCCGTATAAGTTAAAAAAACATTCTTCGTACTTTTTTCGGAAAAGTCAAAAAGTACCTCGTAAGACAAAAGATTCCTTTCATACATATTACTAAAAACTCACCGAAGGGTAAAAATGGATTTAAAAAATTGTAGTTGGATGTAAATAATATTACATATTGATGAAACATTGATGTGGATGATAAAATACACCCCAGTAAATACTTACGAATAAACAATCTCGGATAAAAATGAGATTGTGATATTTCCCTTACCTTAGGTCCGATTTGCTTTGTACGTGTCTGAAGCTCCTGTATAATGGTTTAAATAATGTTATTGACTTGTTCCAGAATCATACATATTGATATGATATCATATATGGTCATATTCTTAGCTTCTTGTTAGTAATATTTCATTGTTACTTGTTACTCGGGTCTTTATTGCCTTTTGTTCTTATGCGTGTTTTGCCGAATACGTTCTTATTATTATTTTAAGGTTATAGATACCTTATATCCAGAATGGTATTAGTGTAACATATATCATATTTATTCATTCAATTCATTTATATAATTACTATGTAATGATGATCATGTAGAACGAGTCGCATCACATCGTGGAGACGGTATTCCGTACGTACGCACGAGTGATGATATCATTACTATGATTGTGGAACTATATTGGAGTATATATATATTATTTCAGTATCAATATTACTTTATAATAATCATAAATAGTTACTCATTATACCATTATACCCATCCTTGTAAAGTTATGGTGGAAAAATAGATTACACCACGGCGTGGAGACGGTATTCCGTACGTACGCACGCGCGGTGATTTCATTTTTTCCGTAGGATGGATAAAAGGTAAATTAGGGTTGTTTCATATTTATAATAACATATGAGTATGTAAGTAATACTGATGTTATCATGAAACAACTAAAGAAGAAGAAGTTGAAGAAGAAAGAAATTGAAAAGATCGGTAATGGATATTACCTCTTCTTTGGAACGCCTCTTTGAATCCTCCACTTAGGGAACTAAGATTGGTCTTTGAAGAAGACCAGGACCTCTAGGATTATTCTATGGAGGTGTAGAGGAGAAAATGGCAGGGGTTGGACGAGCTTGAGTGCTCAAATTGGTGTGAGGAGGAGGGGGAGGAGGTGCCCTTTTATAAGGGAGGAGAGGGGCACCATAGGAATATCTCAAAATATTAAAGTCAAAATCGGTTTATAATGGTTCCAAAGGGTCTTATTTCGAAGCTAAAGTGGGGATGGGTAGAAATCCTATCAACCAATAGGATTTAGACAAGTTTAAGGTATTATTTTAACCTTATCAATTAGATTTAACTCTAAGTTAAATAATTTAACTTTTACCATGTCTTTTTGTTTTTTTTCACTATATGGTTAATACACTTACTGTAACATGACAAACGAACCCAAAATTGTTTATTATTAATATATATATCCTTATCTAAGTCATTTGGACGAACATTAGATTTTTAGGAATAAAATAACAATTAATAATATAATATTTGATTTAAAAACTATTTTGTGTCAATTTTGACACTATTTGATATATGATTTTTGTGAAAGTCATAACAGAATTATATGTTCGAAACAAGTTGATTAAATCAACACTAATATATCATAGTAACCTAGAAAATTAGTGTAATTCATAAAAAGTCTCAAATTACATTTATTTTGGTGTTTATAACATCAATTATGTCAATATTTCATAAATAAGATAATTACTGCATCATCGTTGTGTCATAATTAAATTAAATTATTTAATGTCTAAAAATTATAAATAAAATACCATTATGTAGGAAATCTTTTTAGATTTCTGATTATTATTTATTGTAGAATTTATCTTATGTGTAACCCCATATTAAAAATGATTTACTTATTAAACTTTGATTTTAACTATTTTAACCCTTCTTTAAATAAATTAATAATAAATGTCATAATCTAACTCAAGTGGGCCTAAATGGTCATATTTTATTAATAAGGTTGTTTTTGGTCGAATTACACTTATCCAATAGAATTAGGACATGTGTAAGGATAATAGTAATATCATATTTACCCTTAGTTACCCTATTTACTATTAACCGCGGTAAAAAAAGTAAAAAGTTACTATTCACCAAATAATTATTTTTATCTCATTGAACCACATTTTACTTACTAATATCAACCGTGTCTGTCGGATTTTTGAAATTCCATTCACAGAAGCGGTAAAATTTAGATTTATGCAAAATTCAGTTTTTAACCTACCACTTAGTGGATTCACTATTCATCAAAAATTGAAAGTTTTCAGAAAAATACCGAAATTTCACCCTAGGCTAATTTCGATATTCTGAGTCCAAAAATGAAGTCCATTTTGAAAAATAAAATTTATAAAATTTCAAAAAGTGGTTATTACTATTCATAACGGCTAGTTTTAATAGCATATTGTTGTTTAGTGAAACTCGGTATTGCGTACAACGTAAGCTATCGAGGAAGGTCGCGATTGCGTGTAAAGAAATCCAAGCAAGTGTTTTGTAGAAAAAGATTACTTTGATGATTTATAGAAACATAAAAGTCTCGGGTGTTACAAAATTAGTGAAAAAACATAGTATAACACTATTTTAATATAAGAACCTGTGAATCATTGTTTTTTAAAAAATAAACATAGGGATCTCATATGTGATACATTTAGATTTAGTTTTACAAAAGAATATTGTATTTATTCAATAATTATTTACTTATGATTTATCTAATCCTTATATATTTTATTGAGTAGTGGGAACCAAAATGAAAAAAGATCAATAATACATGTGTGGTATAATTCAACAAATCCCCAAGTGATATCCTCAATGCCATGGAAGGTGGAGTTTGAAATTTTATGGCGATGCATACCCATTTCCCACAGAAAATGAAAATATAATTGAATAATGTTGATCATTGGCCCAACCATAAAATGGAGAAAATTTATATTGGTTATTTTGTATGGTAATAACCCCCAATATTTAGTGGATCTTCTAATCCACCTGTTACGGAACTAGGGACCAAATTAGTAGAGAAGATATTTTATGTTCATCATTGTTCTAATATGTAAAATGTGACTCTATCAATGTATCATCTTGATATAGAGACATACCAATGTAGAAAATTTATTAACAACAAAATTTCAAAGTTTGAAATCGGAGAGGTAGAGTGGGATGACTTTAGGAAAGTATTTAATAATTATTATTTTCCATGAACCCTTCAAGAAAATATGCACTGATAAATCATATAAAAAATGTAAAAAATAAGGTCAATATGTAAAATCATATGAAGAAACATTCCCATGTATTTCAAGGTATTCCTAAGGCTTTTAATGAACAATGATATAATAATTGATTTAATCTTTATTAGATTAAAACCACACCTTTAAAGTGATCAAGAAATTTGAGACATTTGGAGTTATAACGAAGTGGTTCGATTTGATCTCAATGTTGAGATGGAGTCTTGGGAATCATCCAAAATATATAGATATAATATATAAATGATGCAATTTCATGATAGAGGATCTAATTACCTAGGTAGATAGAAATATCAAGCAATCACATGTAAAAAATATGGGATATTCATCATGGGAATTGACTCAAATGAACAGTGATATAATTCAATTGTGGGAGAGAAGGCCACCAAGATAATTAATGTAGGAGAGACATGAATAATCCTCCCAATGTGATGGATAGAAGGAGAACACCACCCATGGTTCAATGATTCATCTATATAAAGAAAAATAATCTATCGAAGACAGTGCACTAACCTTCAGTCCTTGAGGGTAATCTTTGTCAACTGCCTCTAATGTCAAAGGATAAAGGGAAATAATGTTCCATCACTACAGAAAATGTAGAGAAAAAAAATGAAGTCATATACGATAAAATTAATATTATCTCAAGAATGGGAAAAGTAAAATTTCAATAAGGTTTTATGCATTTCTTTAAAACGTTCATTTTTTTAGAACTATTGAATTGATTCACCAATTCCATGGTGTAGATATATCTGTAAAAACACCTAGTGGTGTGATCATTTCAACCCAAGTGTTGGACTCTTCTCCTATTTGTGCATGTGGGTATAATGCATCCAAGAAATCTTCTGATACATGTCATGGTAGAATTCAATGCCATACATTGGATGGATTCGATATAATTATATTGAGAACACATAATGTTTTAGAAAAATGGAATATCTTTTCAAATTTTGAATCATACCATTATCCTCTAAAAATTCATTGAAGATCATGAATATTGTTAGGAAAATCATTCAATGGGGTGGGTATAGATTCCATTTGAAAAAAAATATAACACTAAAATGGTTGGTTAAAATAAAGATTTCAACCTGGAGGAAATAACCATTATGAGGGAATACATTTATTTGTTTCTTGAAGAGTTACCTGGACATACCTTAGATCATGTGGTATAGTTCTCAATATAACTCATACCCAAAATATTCATATCTTATAATTATCTCACATTATATCCCATACCAAACTGGAGGAGTTAAAGATAAATCACGATGTGAAATTTTAGAAAGGGTCTAGGAACCCGAGTATGTCACCTAGGGGTGAAAAAATGCCCTTTGTCAAGAATAAGGATTGATCAATGAGGCTATATATCGATTATCATGATCTCAAAAAGATCACCATAAATAAAAAGTATCATTTCCCATATATTTATGACTTGTTAGATCAACTATGAAGAGCTCAATACTTCTAAATTTAGGATCATAATTTTAGATACTTCCATTTAAAGATAAATAAGTAATAATTTCATAAGACTAACTTTTGAAAAAAGAATGGGTATGACAATTTCTTAGTGTTTCCCATTGGACATACAAATTCCCCTTTTGACTTCATGGATATGATGAATATAGTCTTTTGAAAAAACCTTGAAAAATATGTGGTCTTTATTATCTATGATGTTCTCATATGCACAAACATTATGGAGGAATATTAAGAACACAAAAGGATTTTGTATGTGAAATTAACGAAAGATAAATTAGATAGCATTTTTAGCAAGTGTGACTTTTGGATGCATCAAGTCATGTTTTTGGCAGAAGTTATCACAAGTGAGGGAATTTATATAGACACTTCTAAAAAACGTAATTGAATAATGTCTTATACCCTCTAGTGTCATAAACATTAGCATTTTTCCTGGAATATGAAGGTACTACGGAAATATTTTGTGATGTTCTTCAGGACTTTCAATCCCAATAACGATGTTATCAAGGAAAAGTGTAATGTATTTATGGATTGAATATTGTGAGTAATTCTTAAAATTTATTATGAAAAGGATGATCACTACAAATGTACTCACACTACTAACAATAAATTAATGTTTTTTTGATATACAATGATTTTTTAAATAATGTATCGGGTAGTGTAATAAAAAAAATTGATAAAGAGATATCTTACTCCTAATGACAGTTGAAGATCCATGAGACTATCTAATCGACACATTAGTTGGACTTATCAATTGTGATATTCACTCTAAATATCTGGCATACCTATCTATATGGTGTCATGTGTGACATATATAATAATGACATGATCCTAAAGTAAATATTCACAGAAACTGATCTAAACATGCATCAATGGAGGTGGTTATCAATAATCAGAGAATATGGTTTCTATATTCACTATCATAATGAGAAGGAAAAAAGGTAGTTTATTCTATTTGGAGAACAGAATATGCTGCACTATCCGTGATGCATATTGATTAAGACCATATCATCATGGATTGGTAAAGGATGTAATTGGAAATCATAATGTAATTGAATACATCCTACCGTTCCCTTGTTATTTCAAAACTATCTTTCCAATATAATATTAACAAGGAAAAATGGGATGATCTAAAGAATAAAAAGAATGTGAAATTAGAAATAGAATTTATGTTATTGTATTTCCATGTTGATAATGATGCTGTGATTCAGTATGGAAGATGGATTTCTGTGCCTTCATCACCGGAGATATATAAGGATCTATTGGATAATTCACATAGATAAATGTTCTCTATCCATTACTAAAGTACCATGATGTACTATGATCATCGAGGACACTTTTGGTTGGACAACATGAAGAAGGCTATTTTTAGGTATATCTAAAGGTGCATTATAAGTTAAAATGTTAAATTATAAGGACATAAGTCCAAAGGGATGATGAAACCATTTTATATACCAATGTGGAGATGGGATAATGTCACAATGAAATTCTTCAATTATCTCCTAAATACATTCAAATGAAACAACACGATATGGGTAGTTGTAGACCAAAACACCAATACTTTCGACTTTATCACTGTTATGGATGAAGTATCACATTAAAAACATTAAAATATATAGAAATGATTTTTTGAGGTTACATGTGGCTTCACTCTCAATCCACTATAATAATTATCCATGTTTTACATTTAAAAAATGTTGATGTTTCCAATATCCATTGAATACTATAAAAACATTAGCATAGCCTATCACCCCTAAACTGATGGAAAATCTGAAAATTCTATTCATTTTCTCCATGAATTTATAAGATCTTGATCAATGTAATTCAAAGGTGGGTTGGATCAGCATCTCCCATTTGTTGAGTTCTCACACAAAACTAGCATCCACATGAGTATTCTAATTATTCAATATGAATCTCCGTATGGAATGTGATGTCGAACTCCAACCTATTGGGATTATGTTGGAGAAAAAAAGCTACTTGGACCTCATCTGGCACAAGATATGATAGATAAGGTTCAATCCATCTAGAATCCCATAAAATATACTCAGATGAGGAAAAAAACTATGCTAATAATCATCAATGACACGTGGATTTTGACCATGGATATAAATTCATCCATTAAATATCACCACAGATTAGATTCATGTAGTTTAGAAAGAAACGTAAGAACAGGACAAGGTATACTATCCTATATTAAATTCTTGATCACATATAAGTAGTGGCCTAAAAACATTCAATTACAACAATTATGGATCATCTTCATGATGTGTTCCATTAATATCTCACGAGGATGTACATACCATATATTGTGTATGTACTAAACTCAGACGTGGTGTAGCTAGAAGATGATCACTCTTATGAGGACCTACTATTAAAGATTCTAGACTACAGGGATAATTTTATATTCAATAAGAAAACCCATCTTGTCAAATATTTTTGGATGAACTAATAGTATGAAGAGGTGACTTGGGAACTATAGGAATCGAGGAATGAGAAATACCCTTACCTTTTTATGAAAAATGAAATTTAGTTGGTGAAATTTCAAAAGGGGTATTAATTTAATGTCCCAAAATTTTCTATTCTTATAAATATGTTATATAATATAAAAGTAAAATATATCATAAATATACTAAAAAATCATTATTCTCATCAATGAAGAATGAAATAAGTGATATTCATAGATATTAAGGAACCTATACCAATGCAATAGTAAAATGAACCATGGAACAGTAACATGACCATTAAAAATAGTAACTGATCTAATAAAATAGATTCCTCCACCATGAATATGTATATATAAATTATTTCATCATATAAATTACAATATGATAGAATAATATCATTGTATAAGTAAATATATGTTTTAAAAATTTATAAATTAAATGTTAGTATTTTTGAAATGAATATATTTTTATTAAAAATTTTAAAATACATAATTTAATATAAAAGAAAATTTATTTTAATAAAATATATTCAAAAATTAATATTTTTTTTATGTTATGATTATATGATAATTATATGAGACTTTAATTAAATTTTCAATGGTTTATAAAATCGTTTATTATTTTAAAATCATTATTTTTTTAAAAATGATGATTTTAATTAAAATTTAAAATTCTCATGTTTATAAGATTATTTTAATAAAATTTATATCATTTTTAACATAAATACATTAATACATCATTATGGTTAATTTTTTATATTTTTCTAAAATGTTAAAAAATTTTGAATAGTGAAAAAATTAATTTTCTGCATTTAACCATTACATGAATTATTGAGTCATATATCATGTATGTAATATGACATAATAAAAAATAGAAATATAATTAATTATATTATATATTTACTGAATTTTATCAAATAATTTATATTCTTGATCGAAAAAAATCAATGAATAAAATAATCACCAAACATCCCTCTCCTCCCCTGTAAACACCGGCCCTCACCACCTCTTATCCTGACAACTTCCAAAGATTGTAGCATGTCCAATTTCTTCCCAATCCACTTCCCAAGAATCTTCCCCATTTCCAGGATCATATTTTCTAAACAAAATTCCAAATGCAATTTCCCTATATAGGTTATCAAGGAGAAGTATTCATGTCGTAAAATCCGCTTTCTTTCGCTTTTATTTTCATTTTAATTCCATTTCTATTTATTTCCATATAATCACCTCATATTCCATTTTCTGAGAGGAATGGTAACTCCAATATCATATCATTATAATAATTTTATTATTTTAATATAATAATCCATCATAAAACCTTTTTTTCTCTCCAATTTAACCTAAAAATTAAAATATCATCTATATGGTTTTGATTTATAGCCTACAAGGATAAAAAAAATTCCTATTTCATTACTACCATAAATGACGGATATAAAACCATTATAATTTTTATAAATATTTTAAAATGTATGTTTTAACCTATTTTATGTTATGGATGTAACTTATATACATAATATTAAATAATATAAAAAACTGATTCGTGATGATCGAAAACGGCCAAATTAATCTATACGGTTATCATTAACATTTTATATAATAAATCAACCACATATTTGAAAACACAAAAATATATAATACCATTTATATTTATATATGTTCATTAATAACATATAATTTCAATTTTGGTTAATTAATTATCATTTACATGATCTTCCATACATAAATAATAGTGAACCAATCATGAAGACCATGAAAACGAACACTCCCGAACAATGAAATATAAATCTATAACTCATCAAAATGGATATAAAAGAATAAAATAAAATTATAATTAATATAATACATTTAGAAGCGGTTATTTATTTATTAATTAATGAATCTATTTTTTTCTAAGATACTAATGTCAATACATTATTTTAATATAACGTAAGGGGATTCTCAAATTTAATTTCTATTCATTAGGTTATTCCACTTTAGTGGAAGATTTCATTCTGATTTTTATGTTAATATCCCTCAACTATAATATCAATTTTGTAAACTTATATTTAATTTTATATTAATATTTCTAATCTCAGGTTTTTACATATACGATGATTTTCAAAAAGAACTCTTCTTTCCAAAAACACATTTTGACACCTCTTGAGTTGTTTCTTCTTCACTAAATATGGATGAATATAAAAAGAAATATGTTTTTACTTTTCTCATTTGGGAACCCTAATTATTAGTCTTGAATTTATACTATATTAAATGGAACCTAGTCATTTCCAACAGTTATTTTATATCTGATATTGAAATACATTTTAAGTGGCATGCATGATTATGTAAATTCATCTTGTGACCGGACCACCTATAATTATATTGCACACAAATTAATTAGGTAATATGATTAATATAATGACATAAGGTGAAATATTATATAAAATTATTCATTATTTTTCTGAAATGATGATGTTATCATTATGCACATATATTATGCATGGACATGATTCTAGATTTATTCAAAACTATGTGGGGAAATTGACCACTAAGACATGATGTTTAAATTTTATGAAATTTCATAATCCAGGACTTTATCTAATTAATACTATATGTATTGTTATTATAATCACATAATTGTGTTATGATTATTATTATTATTATCACCCATGTTATATTGATTAATTTCTTATCTATCCTTTTATTTGGATTTTTCCTTAACCCTTTCTTTAATGTGTATCCTCAGATGATTAGTTATAATTATTAGTACATAAGGGTAACGATAATGATAGATAATAGATAATTAAATATTAAATAGTTTTTATTTTTTAAATGTTATTTATGGTCTAAATTTTATAAATATGTTTAACCTTTGATCATGATTTTTTAATTATTTTATTTTTTTTAATGTCTATAATATTATAATAGACATGTAATAAAGGTAGGGTCACTATAAAATTAATGATCAATGTTTCCTATTATAAAAGATATTGATCATGCTATACATTTAAAATACTGAGATGTTACATTATCCCCATTAATATATTTAATCCTTGCAACATTATATTGGACATGGTAATCAAGATTTTGACATTTGAAAATACCTTTGTTGAAAACACACATCATATAAAGATATAATAATACTTTCATTTAAAAAGATGTAAATGGAGATATGAAGGTCATATAGAAAAAAAAATCTAGGATTCTCTTATAGGATAACATTAGTGAAAATTGAAAATATTGAAATTATGGAAAAAAGTAGTTTTTAAATAATTAAGGAGAGTGATAGAGATTATTTTTCATAAGAAATTTATTGATCATGAGAATTTTAATGAAAAAATAATCCATATAAAAATAATTTGTGAAATGTACCATGAAATTCTTAACAATTAAGTTAATTATATAACATTTTTATTTCATGTTCTATTTAATAATATTTATGAATTCCTTTAACATCTATAACGAGAACATAATGAAATATACATACTCAGTTTTCTTCAAATCAATAAACAAAATTTCATCCTTTAATTGTGTGTTTCAATGAGTTTCCATATTCATCTCATCTTTTAATCTAAAATATGTGTATCAAAATTTAATTCATGAAGCACTAAAATCAAAATCTAATAGATCACATGATCTACAATAGGATAATAATTCATCCCTATTATATTATATAGTAACCAAAACCAAAATGGCTATAACAAGTTAATATATTATGAAAATGAATTAAATTCATATTATTAAATAATACATTAATCACCAAAATTAATCAATAATACCCAATGTTAAAGTAAAATAGATATAAAAATAATGATCCCAATATCCCATATAACCTCAATAAAAACATATTAACCTCAAATATTTTCTTATAAAATTCATCTTACATTCCAAGAATTAAATATCAATATTCTCAAATAATATTTCATGTTAAATATCAAGACACACTTAAGTTTTACTTTTACTTCAACCAATGAATGTATTTCCCAAAATATTATCAAAAAAACCGAAATCAAATCACTTAAAACATCAATGGTGTATTTATGCCTTTTAACATATGACCAAACATAATATTATAAACCAACTATATTTTTTATTATACTTAATTTATCATCACATGAAAATTTCCATTTTTATAATTGTATATAAACTTTCAACTAAAATTAACTATAACAGTCACAATCTCTTTCTCATTGATCTTATGAAAAAAAATTATCTATACATTTCTTACATTTATAATGCTGAACATGTCTCAATTTTATCCATGAAAAACATATAAAATCAAACTAAAATATTGGATCACATACATACCATTTAAATGTTTTGGTTTAGAGTTTTAGATAATTTATAAAATCTCTTAAATAGAAATAATAATTCCTTCAAGGGATCATTTTTTCGATTATTCCTTTATTTTCTTATTTTAAATTAAATATTTAATATGTCCCATTAAATTATTCACACATGACGCCTCTAATGAAATAATTCATTTGGAATCAATTCATATATCCTGGTTAAATAAAAAATATAAGAATAGTGATCTCAAAAACTCATTAAGGGTAAACATAAGAATGAAAAATTGAATTTCATCAATGAGTATATGTTGAACATAACGGTATGATGACATAATCAATGTTCATGAGCATAAAACAAGAAAATTCATACCCATAAACCATTTTCCGTAAATCATGAGACATGTAATTATGATTTAATGTAAGATAAGATTCATAAAAATCAATAATCATTATCTATGAGAAAATAATCTTTTATAGAAATATCCATTATATCATTTAATTAGTATTGAAAAAATATGTAGTTATCTTGGAACTTCAAACATCCAACACAAAATCACCAAACAGGATAATTGTTTTATCTATTAGGAAAAATATAAATCCCATAAAAAATCATTTCTTTTAAGAGTAAAGACAAAAAGTTTAATAAGTCTTCTCTTAGGAGTAACAAACAATAGTTATCACCATCACATTTCATAATCAATTAGATGGATATAACTGATGAAAACATATTTGGGTTATCATATTACTACCAATTATGGATTTTTAATAGGAATATCCCTCATTTTTTTATTATTACCCCTAATAAATAATCCATGCATATTTTCATATACTATAGAATGAGAAAACAAGTAAAAAAAATAACTATTAAATATAAAAATTACCATTTTTCGTTCATATCATGATTTACTTATGTAAAATGAAATGGTTCCATGAAAATCACTTTGAAAAAAATAACATTCCACTCTTATAAATAATAAGGATAGTGTCATTACTTAATATCACAATTCATGTATAAGTAAAATGATGTTTTTCTTTCATTAATGAATAGAAAAATCATAAAATTGATATTGAAAATTCTTTATTAAGATAACCTTTCCATTTTGAAAGTCAATTTTAAAAAATAATAATTTTCAAAATATAAGTGAAAAAATTAGAAATATGTATCCTTAAAAACCATTAATGGGATATTAAATGAAAAAATATTCTTAATTTTTAAAAAAGTTTATTAAACAATATTTTTTAAAATAAGATATTAATTTATCACTGTGGTAAATAATGTAAAAATATGTCATGAAAACAATGTTAAAATATTTGATTTAAAGAAATTCATACCTAAATTTAATGAAAATATCATACATAACTATGAAATAATTGATCTATTAATATTTAAATAATTTAAAATGTTATATAAAACATGGATATCGAATAAGAATAATTTTAACTAAAAAAATATTCAAGATCGGTATCACTGGAAGACAAATTTATTAATGTTTCTATAATTAATAAGGGAGTAAATAAAAGTTAAACAAATAAACAAAATTCATATATAGGTGTGAATGAAACATTTTTGGATAATAAAATAATATAATATGATCCATTGTCACATACACAACTTATTTTAAAGGTAAATTTCATTTAATTTCTATTCATTCGTTGTTTTAGTGGTTTCCCATACATTTCTGGGGGAAATGGCTGAGTTTTCATGATTTGAGCCAAATCGATAGCCCATTTCCAAATTTAAAAAATGATTTTGATTATTTTATAACTATTTAATTTTTAATTTTTTTTCACCCATTCTAATTCCAAAATATCATCCACTGACATTTTTACACCAAAAATTCAATTTTGACCCCTTACGAATCCATAACAATGGGTATTTGGGTTTTTATTTAAGAATTGGGCCAACCTGAAAGCCCATTTTCTCATTTTAAATTGTTTTTTAAATTTTTTAATATCATATTCATTATAATTAATTTTTCGGTGATTCCACCACCCTTTCGACCCTAACAAGCCCAGGAGCGCTCCCATTGCCTTTCCCCTCTACTGAGAGCTTTTTTAAGTCGCCAATTAGGGAAGAACTTCATAGGGTGTCTCAAATCGGCCAGAATTGAAGAGGTAACTTCATCCCTTATTAACTCTCACAATTCTAACACTTTTCACTCCATTCGAGTTCCTAAATGACCTCCTCATTCTTGGTCAAACAAACACTAAATTATGGACGTTTTAAATTTTATCTACTAGTGTTTTTGGGAGACTCATTCAATATTTCTCAAGTAAGTTAATCAATTTCATTCCCCTTTCAAATTTCTTAGGGATTCATTATATTTGTTTGTGGTTTTGTTCCCTTTTACATGAAGTGAAAAATTACAAGAGGGTAGGGTTTCGAACCTAGTGTTTAACTCTTGGTTTTCTTGGTCTTTTATTGTGGTTTTAGGTAAGATCTAGGTACCTCTTGGTGCGGCGGTGGTGCGTTTTGATTTTCTCAAAAAGTATTCAATGTTTTTACTAATTTGGAAGGTGATTCCATATGTATGCAATATATGTGAATTGAATTTCTGTTTTTATGAAATTTTAATGTACATTTAAGTTTATGGTTGCTGCAAAAATAGTTTTAGTGGTTTTTTTAATGCAAATGAATTTTTAATAACAATTTTAGGTGAAATTGGGGGTTTTTCTTGGAAGTCTCTTGTTGGTTCTTTTGGGGATTCCCTATCACTACTTATTTTTTTTATTGGGATTTAATAGAGACTGAAAATACTATTTTTAATTTTTACCCCTTTTTGTTTTTATGAATGTTGGTTTTAATGGTGTTGTGGAACTTGCGAACTTTAAGAGTCATGTTTGTTTAAAAATAAATGTTTTAAAAAGATTACATTTCTTAGTTCACATGGGGCTTCACTAAAATTTATTTTATGGTTTAATTGAAATTTATAAGGCTGTATTTTCTATTTTGGTAACTTATAGTTGTGCATATAGTGTGCAAAGTGGGGTTTTCAGGGAGCGTTGGGTGCAAAACAATTTGGGTTTTTGAGAAACAGTTTTATGGAAAATCAGAGTGTTTTGTTGTGTGTTTTATATGGTATAAAGTGTGTAAAGATACTATATTATTTTTAAGTGACCAGTATTGGTGTTTTTATATGTAAATGGATGCAAGTGTCATGCTTAATTTGTTTGAGCACAAAGGGGGAAGCCTGGGTTCCTAGGTGGGGCGGATCTGTACTAGTATGGCTAGTGGACCGGATGGGTTTTTTCCCTATTTCACATAGAATTTGGATAAATACAACTCTAACTAAAATATGTGGATTATAATTGGGGACCACTAGGTTATGGGTATGTTCCCTACTATTTTCTTTTGCATGATAATGTATTTTACTATGGTCACATTACACCGAGGTATGAGGTACATGGGGCCCGAGACTATCTAGTGCCTAGGGGTGTTCCAGATCTTGTTGCTGATTGTGTTTGTTTTATTTTCCATTTTATTTAAATGTTATTGGAAATAATTTATATTAGATAACATGTATATTTAAATTTGTGAACATTCGGAAAATTTTAGCTTGAAAACTATTTTCAATTGAAAGCTGCATTTCTTGGATTTTATCACTGCCTTTCATTGCGAATTGAAACTGCTTGATTTTTCACATTGTATTGCATCCTCTATGGAATCATTGGGTGATGTACTTTTGGGAATACTCTCACACCCTACTTATACCCATTGGGTTTAAGTATACTTGGTTATATTTGACTCAGGTAAAGGAAAGGTTTAGGGTGATGGCGGTTCGGGGTGTTAGTCCCCATCCTTGGGGCGGAGTTGTAGAGACGGATTGTGGGTGATGAACCCTAGTCCTGTGGAGTCCTTTGTGCTATATTGATGTTATATTTATTGGTATTTTTATGACTTAAAGTGCATTTGAATAAATGTACTCAAATCTGGTTTTGTTAATAATTTTTTAGCATAAAAATTTCAAATTCTGATTATTGATTGTTTTTTTGTGTTTTATGTTTTCATACATGGTTAAATCATTCCCAAACCAGATGTTTTGATACTCGGGCACTTGTCCAAGAACATGGGGATAGGGAATTCACTTCGGTCCATGCAGCGGTGTATATTTGGTGCCGGTTTTTGTAGCGACCATATTTGGTTCGTGACAAAATGGTATCAAAGGAGGTTCGCTCTCTTTGAGTCATGTTATTTGGGGAACAGTCGGGATAGTCTAGAGTTTGGAATTTCGGGACATATAATGTTGTTTATGAGTAGTGTGGCTGATCACCACACCTCATGATGGGATTCAAGTGTCTAGGGGAAGTCGGGTGTTTTCTGAGTCCTTTGGTTTTCTTGGTTTAATGATGATTAGGGGAAATGAAAAGATAGTTGGGTTAATGGTCTCAGTCAGCTCACAGGGCTTCGAATGCCATGATGATCTGGATATATTCCCTAGAACACTCTTTTTGATAGTGAATTTATTGGTATATGTCCGCCTACCACATATCCAATTCACCCACAGAAACTAGTTTCCTCACGCATTGTCTTGTGTTCTTTAGTTTTAAAATCTTGGTACTTTGGTTTTAAAGTGACATGGTTTTAGGAAGTGTAATGTTTTCTGAATTGATTTTAAAATAAATATGGAATGGTTTGATTTATGAAATCCTTGAATATATTATTCAGAATTATTTTGAAATGGAAAATCATGTGCTTACACCTCTTTTGGAAGCAGAAACTATGCTGAAGTTGGTTTTGAAAAAGTCTTTCCAATAGAGTTTTGTAAACTATTGAAAGGTGTTTTAATGGGATGAGATGTTTTGGGATCAATGTAAATAACATTAAAACTAATTTTAATTGTAATTATTGTGCTTTTTTTAAATTTTTTTATACGGTAATTTGGGATTGATCTCCTGGTTAGCGGTTATGAGAAAAAGGATGTATTGGTAGACAATTTTGGTTTTAAAAAGTGGAAGGAATCTTTGTCTTAACCTTTTTTATTTCCATGAGAGACCACATGAATGGTGTTATATGGGATGATGGATAGTTGATGGCATGAAATGATGAGTATCGGGATGGATTTGAAGAGGGTGCCTGGGGTGGTAAAAAATCATGCATGTATAATGCCCATGGGGTACCATTGGTGGATACGCTTACCACTGAGCCATTTGCTTGCAAAGAAATGGTTTTAAAGAAAAATATGATTTCTTGATGAATAGTTTTGGATGGTTTGTGTTTTGTGTTTTTGAGAAAGTTTATGTTGTGGAATATTTTGAGTCCAAGAACCCCTCTTGTATGAACTGTGTTTTGGGTTTGTGTTTGGTCGGTAAGATGTGTTGTAGGGACAGTTAGTGATCTCTTCTGAAAAAAATTTGGGATGCATTTATGTTGGTTCCCTATATGTGATTGGATCTAGTTTTTGGTATATCATGACCAATGGACCATCTTGGATGGGTCCACTGGTTCAATCATTGGATAAGGTATGCCCCATTATGGGTTATTTAACAACTAATGTGCAACCCTGATTGTTTTATCATTTGAAGACCCTCCAGTTGATCAATATAAGGAATATTTTTCTTTAGATTTCTAATTGAGTCTACACCCTTTCCATTATTGGATTTTTGTATCCTCTTGTAGTGGGAGAGTGATCATCGATGGTTGAAAGAGACCTTAGCCTCTTAAGATTCCTGATTTTCCGAAGGTGGAAGTGGTCTGGGGTTGTCAGCATGGATGAGTATCTGGATGGTGACTAAGAGGTCTTCTCGGTCCTCCTTAGTCTCTTCGAAGAAGGAGTTCACAATAAACTACTATTGCGGGAAATATGGTCATGAGAGGATATAGTGGCCACCTTCTATAATTGTGGGTTGTTTGGGGATGTTGTAAAGGGTCCCACTCCATGCTTTGTTTACATCAGTCGAAATGGTCATGTTCGGTGAAGCCTTGTGATTTCCTGCCCTCGATTGACTTTAAAGGTGAATGCCGTGCAATCCTATAAGAGTATCTTTATGTTAGGAGAATTTATCCCTTGAAAAAACATCAAAATCTTCCATTTTATATGAATTTGAGTAAAGTTTTCATTACATATATTGTTTCTCACACAAACAAACAAGGTTTTTGTGTGTGTGCATCTTCTAAGACCATGTTTCAGTGAAATATCTGGTTAGGTTAAAGTGATTTTGGAATGTTTTATGTTTTGGAAAACTTATCAGGGATTTAGGTGTAGTTGGTGGTGACAATGAAAGAAGAATTCTCATTTAGGGGGTTTCCAAAGCCTAATTGTGAGGCCGAAGATGCTTCAATCACTTGAGCTCCAGCCATAGGTAGCGGAGAGAAGCTGGCTCATAGTCAGGGAAAATCCCGGGGTTGTTTAAACCCTTTTACAATTATCTATCCTTAGTATGAAATATATGAAGAGTTTAAACCTCTAGTGTCATCATATTTCTTCTATTGTTCCCGTTCGGTGGAAATAGGTGGAGGGTCTTGTACCCATGTCATCACACAATGTTATTCCCTCCCTCATTGGTTTCCATTGATTCTTTGAAGAATAGTTTGAAATTTGGAAAGAAAGGTTGAGAACATGGTTTTCACATGGTTAGTTGTAACTGTTACAAAAAAATTAACCATGAAAATATAAGGATCCACAAAGTTATCACACTGTTTCCCAAACTGTGCAGACTAACCATGTGGTCATCCCAACTCTTTAATTTTGGGGTCTTTTTGTGTCGGCCCATGCCGGTCGGTTAGGATGGTTTGTCCTTGTGGTGGGTAGACCCACCATGGGTATCATGCATATTATATTGGAAATTTCTAATGGATTTATACCCCTTGTACTAGGGAGTCTATTCGGGCCTCCCCTGTTAGTGTCATGATTCTGTCTTGGGAAAACATTTATGCTGTCTTATATAGTGGGGAGCCCATTTGTGTCTCTTCATATGAGTAACTAAGAATTTTCCATGGTCTTTTCTTGGAACTAGGTATTATAATTTGGAGATATATAACTACCTAAATATTCTTTGGGTAAACATTGAGATTGGAGAGTGCCCAATGGTTTAGTTATAGTAGGGTATGTGTAACCTTGTTCGATGTTGTTGTTTCTTGGGTAAATTGATTGAGTATTGTTCAGATTGTGTTTAAGGAGTTTTCATTTGGGAAAATCCTGAATGTGCTTGATTGTTTCAATAAAGTGGTGTATGTTTTTTTTTTGAGAGTATTCCTTCATTCATTGAACACTGGTCGTGTTTTGGCCCTTGGGGGTGAAGCTGGGCAAAGATGTACATATTGGTTTATCAGTTGGGTTTGGTTTTGGTATCTGTTGTTATTTTGGATTTCTAAGGATGGAATGTTTTCATGATGGGGATAATTTTCACATACATAACTTATTTTTAAGATAAATTTTATTTAATTTCCATTGATTCTTTGTTTTAGGGGTTTTCCATTCATTTATGGAGGAAATGGGGAGTTTTCATGGTTTGGGCCAAACCAAGAGCCTATTTCCATATTTAAAAACCGATATTGATTATTTTATAACTATTTAATTATTAACTTTTTTCACCCAAAACACTTCCAAAATATCCTCCACTGACATTTCAACACCAAAAATGAAATTTGGACCACTTATAAATCCATAACAATGGGGTATTTGGGTTTTTATTTAATAATTGGGCCAACCCGAATGCCCATTTTCCAGTTTTTTTTAATTTTTAATATAATATTAATTATAATGAAATTTTCGGTGATTCCACCTCCCTTTCAATCCTAAGAAGACCTGGCACACTCCCATTGCCTTTACCCTCTACTTGAAGCTCTTTTAAATGGAGAATTAGGGAAGAACTTCATAGGCTGTCTCAAATCGGCCAGAATTGAAGAGGTAACTTCATCCCTTCTTAACTCTTTCAATTCATACTATTTTCCCCCCATTCTAGTTCCTAACTGACCTCTTCAATCTTTTTCGAACAACCCCTGAATTGTGGACGTTGTATATTTTAGCTACAGGTGTTTTGGGGAGATTCATTAAAGATTTATCAAGTAAGTTAGTCCATTTCATTCCCCATTCAAATTCCTTAGGGTTTAATTATATTTGTTTAGGGTTTTGTTCCCTTTTCCTTGAAGTGAAAAATGACCATGGGGTATAGTATCGAACCTAGTGTTTAGCCTTGTCTTTTCTTGATCTTTTATTGTGGTTTTAGGTTTGATCTAGGTATGTCTTTGTGCAGCGGTGGTGTGATTTGATTTCCCCACAAAGGATTCGAGGTTTTAGCTAATTTGTTTGGTGATTCCATATGTATACAATATATGTTAATTGAATTTCTGTTTTTATGAAATTGTCCTATTTATTTAATTTTATGGTTGTTTCAAAAATAGTTTTAGTGGTTTTTATAATGCAAATGTATTTTTAATTCCAATTTTAGGTCAAATTGGGGGTTTTTCATGGATGCCTCTTGTTGGTTCTTTTGGGGCTGCCCTATCACTACATATTTTTTATTATTGGGATTTAATAGGGCTAAAAATAATGTTTTTAATTTTTATCCCTTTTTTGTTGATCCAAAAGTTGGTTTTAATGGTGTTGTAGAACTTGTGAACACTAAGTGTCATGATTGTTTAAAAATGTAAGTTTTACAAAGATTACATTTCTTGGTTCACATGGGGCTACACTAAAATATATTTTTTGGTTTAATTTAAATGTATAAGGCTGAATTTTATGTTTTGGTCACTTATTGTTGTGCATATAGTGTTCAATGTGGGGTTTTCAGGGAGTGGTGGGTGAAAAACAATGCATGTTTTTGAGAAATTGTTTTATGGAAAATCAAAGTGTTTTTCTGTGTGTTTGAAATGGTATAATGTGTGTTAATATACTTTATTTTTTTAAGTGACCTATATTGGTGTTTTTATATGAAAATGGATGCCTGTGTCATGCTGATTTTTTTATCACAAAGGGGGATGCCTGGGTACCTAGGTGGGGCGGATGTGTACTAGTATGACTAGTGGACCAAATGGGTTTTGTCCATGTTTCACCTAGCATTTGGATAACAACAACTCTAACTAAACTATTTTCATGATGATTTTGGACCACTAGGTTATGGTTATGTTCCCTACTAGTGGATCATGCATGAGAATGGATTTTACTATGCTCACATTACACCGAGGTATGAGGTACATGGGGCCTGAGACTATCTAGTGCCTAGGGGTGTTCATGATTTTGTTACACATTGTGTTTATGGTATTTTCCATTTTATTTTGGTGTTTTTGGAAATAATTTATAGTAGATAACATTTCTATTTAAATGTGTGAACATTTAGAAAATTTTATCTTGAAAACTGTTTTCAATTGAAAGTTGTATTTCTTGGATTTTATCACTGCCTTTCTTTGCGAACTGAAACTGCTATCTTTTTAACATTGTATTGAATCCTATTTGGAATAATAGGGTGGTATCCTATTTTGAATAGTCTCAAACCCTACTTAAACCCATTGGGATTAAGTAGACTTGGTTATGTTTGACTCAGGTAAATGAAAGGCTACGGGTGGTGGCGGTTCGGGGTGTTAGTCCCCATCATTGTGGCGGAGTTGTATAGACGGCATGTGGGTGATGAACCCTAGTCGTGTGAAGTCCATTATGCTATCTTGATTCTATGTTTATTTTTATTTTGACGACTTTTAGTGTCTTTAAATAAATGTATTCAGATCTGGTATTGTTAATAATTATTTTGCATGAAAATTTCAAATTCATATTATTGATTGTTTTTTTAAGTTTTATGTTTTCATACTCAGGTAAATCATTCCCAAACCAGACTTTTTGATACCCGAGAACTTGTGCCAGACTGTGGGGATAGGGAACACCCTTCGGTCCATGTTGCGGGCTAGGTTTGGTTCCAGTTTTGGCAGTGACCAGATTTGGTTCGTGACAAAATGGTATCAGAGGAGGTTCGCTCTCTTTGGGTCATGTTATTTGGGGAACAGTCGGGATAGTCTGGAGTTAGGATTTCTGAGACATGGAATTTTTGTTTTGAGTAATGTGGCTGATCACCACACCTCATTATGGGATTCAAGTCTCTAAGGGATGTCGGGCCCTTTCGGAGTCCTTTGGTTTTCTTGGTTTAGTGATGATTAGGGGAAATGAAACGAGAGTTGGGGTAATGGTATCAGTGAGCTCATAGGGCTTGGAAAGACATTTGGAGTCAGGGATATTCCCTAGAACACTCTCTTTGATAGTGAAGTGATTGGTATATGGCCTCCAACCATATGTCTAATTCACCCACTGAAACTAGTTTCCTCTCACATTGTCTTGTGTTCTTTAGTTTTGAAATCATGGTACTTTGGTTTTAAAGTGACTTGGTTTTAAGAAGTGTTATCTTTTTGTGAGATGATTTTAAAATAAATAGTAATGGTTTGATTTATGAAATGGTGGAACAAATTATTCATAATTATTTTGAAATGGAAAATCGTGTGCTTACACTTATTTTGGAAGCAGAAACTATGCTGAAGTTGGTTTTGAAAAATTATTTCCAATTGAGTTTTCTAAACTATTGAGAGGTGTTTTAATGGGATGGTATTTTTTTGAAATTGATGTAAATTAAAAGAAAACGAGATTTCATTGTAATTATTGTGCCTCTATTAAAAAAAATTATGTGGTAATTTGGGTTTGATCACTTGGTTAGTGGTTTTGAGAAAAAGGATTTGTTGGTAGACCATTTTGGTTTTGAAAAGTGGAAGGAATCAATGTCTTAACCTTTTTTATTTCTGTGAGCGACCACATGCATGGGGTTATACGGGATGATGGATAGTTGATGGAATTATTGGATGAGTGTTGGGACGGATATGAGGAGGTGCCCGGTGTGGCAAAAAAACATGCATGTATAAGGCCCATGGGGTACCATTGGTGGATACGCTTACCGCTGAACCATTTGTTTTCAAAGAAATGGTTTTAAAGAAAAATATGATTTTTTGATGAATATTTTGGGATGGTTTGTTTTATTGGTTTTTGAAAATGTTGAAGTTGTGGGATTTTTTCAGTCGAAGAACCCCACCTATTTGAACTGTGTTTTGAGTTAGTGTTATGTCAATAAGCTGTGTTGTTGGGATGATTAGTGGTCTCTTCTGAAAAAAAATTTGGTATGCATTTACGGTGTTTCCCTTCATGTGTTTGGATCTATTTTGTGGTATATCATGACCAATGTACCATATTGGTTGGGTCCTTGGGTTCAATCGTTGGATAAGGTATGCTCCATTATGTGTTATTTCACAACTTAAGTGCAACCCGGATTGTTTTGTCATTTGAAGACCCTCCAGTTGATCAATATATGGAATATTTTTCTTAAGATTTTTATATTGAGTCTACAACCTTTCCATTATTTTTTTTGTATCCTCTTGTTGTGGGACAGTGATCATATAAAGTTTAAGAGACCTTAGCCTCTTACGTTTTCTGATTTTATGAAGGTGGAAGTGGTCTGGGGTTGTTAGCATGGATGCGTATCTGGAAAATATCTAAAAGGTCATATCAGTCCCCTTTAGTCTCTTCAAAGAAGGAGTTCACAACAAACTACAAGTGTGGGAAATCGGGTCATGAGAGGATATTGTGGCCACTTTCTATAATTGCGGGTTGTTTGGGGATGTTGTATGGGGTCCCACTCCATACATTGTTTACATCAGTTTCAATGGCCATGTTCGGTGAAGCCTTGTGATTCTGTGCCCTCGATTGAATTTAAAGGTAAAAGTAGTTCAATCCTCTTATATTCTCTTTATGTTGGGAGAATTTAACCCTTGAAAAACATAAAAATCTTCCATTTTATAGGAAGTTGAGTATAGGTGTTCATTACTTATATTGTTTCTCACCAAAACAAACAATGTTTTTTTGTGTGTGTGCGTCTTCTAAGTCCCTGATTCAAGGAAATATCGGGTTAGGGTAATGTGATTTTGGATGTGTTATATCTTCGAAAAATTATCAGGGATTTCGGTGTAGTTGGTGGTGACACCAAAAGAAGAATTCTCAATTTGGGGGTTTCCAAAGCCTAACCGTGAGGCTGAGTATTCTTCAATCACTTGAGCTCTAGCCATAGGTATCAGAGAAAAGCTGGGTCGTATTCAAGGGAAATCACAGGGTTGTTTAAACACTTCTACTATGTTCTATCCTTAGTATCAAATATAACAAGAGTTTAAACCTCTAGTGTGATCATATTTCTTATGTTGTTCCCATTCGTTATAAATAGGTGGAGGGTCTTGTACCCATGTTATCACACAATGTTATTCCATCCCTCTTTGGTTTCGATTGATTCTTTGGAGAATGGATGGAAATTTGTCTAGACAGGTTGAGCACATGGTTTTCACATGGTTAGTTGTAACTATGACAAAAAAAATTAACCATGCAGATACAAGGATCCACATAGTTACCGCATTGTTTTCCAAACTGTGCAGACTAACTGTGTTGTCGTCCCAACTCCTTAATTTTGGGGTCTTTTCGTGTCGGCCCACGCAGGTCGGTTAAGATGGTTGGTCCCTGTGGTGGGGAGACCCACCATGGGTATCAGGCATATTCTATTGGACATTTCTAATGGATGTATACCCCTTTTACTATGGAGTCTATTCGGGCCTCCCCCTGTTAGTGTTCTGATTCTGTCTTGGGAAAAAAAATTAGTTGTCTCCTATGGTGGGGAGCCCATTTGTGTCTCTTCATACGAGTAACTAAGATTTTTCCTTGGCCTTGTCTTGGAACTAGGTATTATAATAAGGAGATATCTAACTACCTAAATCTTCCTTTGGTAAACATTAAGATTGGAGAATTCCCAATGGATTAGTTATATTAGGATAAGTTTAACCTTGTTCGATGTTGTTGTTCATTTGAGTAAATTTATTGAGTATTGTTCAGACTGTGTTTAAGGAGTTTTCATTCAGGATAAAGCCTGAATGTGCATGATTATTTCAATAAAGTTGTGTATGTTTGGTTTGGGAGAGTATTCCTTCCTTAATTGATCACTGGAGGTGTTTTGGCCCTTGGGGTGAAGCTGGGAAAAGAAGTACATTTTGGTTTATCGGTTGGGTTGGGTTTTGGTATCTGGCCTTGCTGTGGCTTTCCGTGGATGGAAAGTTTTCATGGTGTGGATAATGTTCAGATACATAACATATTTTAAATATAATTTTCATTTAATTTCCATTCATTCTTTGTTTTAGGGGTTTTCCATTCATTTCTGGAGGAAATTGTGAGTTTTCATGATTTGCGCCAAATCGAGAGCCTGCTTCCAGATTTAAAAACTGATTTTGATTTTTTTATAACTATTTAATTTTTAAATTTTTTTCACCCAATCCTCTTCCAAAATATACTACACTGACATTTTAACGCAAAAAATGCAATTTGGACCCCTTATGAATCCATAACAATGGGGTATTTGGGATTTTATTTATGAATTGGGCCAACCCGAATGCCCATTTTCCAGTTTAATTTTTTTTTTAATTTTTTTATATCATATTCATTATAATGAATTTTTCGGTGATTACACCTCCCTTTAGAACCTAATAAGTCTAGGAGTTCTACCATTTCCTTTAACTTATACTTGAAGCAATTTTAAATGTGTGAATTAGGGCAGAACTTCATAGGGTGTCTCAAATCGGCCAGAATTAAAGAAGTAACTTCATCCCTTCTTAACTCACTCAATTCATACTCTTTTATCTCCATTATAGTTTATAACTAACCACTTCATTCTTTTTCTAACTAAAAATGAATTGTGGACGTTTTAAATTTTAGCTACTCAAGTTTTGGGGAGATTCATTAAAGATTTTTCAAGTATGTTAGTCCATTTGATTCCCCTTTCAAATTGCATAGGGTTTAATTGTTTTTGTTTAGGATTTTTTTCCCTTTTCTGTGAAGTGAAAAATGACCAGGGGGTATAGTTTATAACCTAGTTTTTATCCTTGTCTTTGATTGATCTTTTATTATGTTTTTAGGTCTGATTAAGGTCCCTCTTGGTGCAGCAGTGGTGTAGTTTTATTTTCCCAAAAAGGATTCATGGTTTTAACTAATTTGGTAGGTGATTCCATATGTATGCAATCTATATTAATTGGATTTATGTTTCAATGATATTTTCCTGTTCATTTAATTTTATGTTATCTACAAAAATAGTTTTAGTGTTTTTTGTAATGCAAATGAATTTTTAAAACCAATTTTAGGTGAAATTGGGGGTTTTTCAGGGAAGACTTTTGTTGGTTATTTTGGGCCTGCCCTATCACTAATTATTTAATTTTATTAGGATGTAATAGGGCTGGAAATACTATTTTTTATGTTTACCACTTTTTTTGGTTGATATGAAAGTTGGTTTTAATGGTGTTGTGGAACTTGTGAACATTTAGTGTCATGTTTGTCTAAAAATGGAAGTTTTACAAAGATTACATTTCTTGGTTCACATGGGGCTGCCCTAAAATAGATTTTTTGTTTAAATTTAAATGTACAAGGCTGACTTTTATGTTTCGGTAACTTATAATTGTGAATATAGTGTGCAAAGTGGGGTTTCCAGGGAGTGTTGGGTGCAAAACAATGCGGGTTTTTGAGAAATTGTTTTATGGAAAATCAATGTGTTTTGCTGTGTGTTTTAAATGTTATAAAGTTTGTTAATGTAGTGTATTGTTTTTAAGTGACCTGTATTGGTTTTTTTATATTAAAATGGATGCATGTGGCATGCTGAATTTGTTTTAGCACAAATGGGGAAGCTCGGGTACCTAGGTGGGGTGGATGTTTACTAGTACGGCTAGTGGACCAGATGGGTTTTGACACTGTTTCACTTAGAATTTGGATAACAAAAACTCTAACTAAACTATTTGGATGATTATTTGGACCACAAGGTTATGGTAATGTTCCCTACTAGTGTCTTGTTCACAAGAATGGATTTTACAATGGTCACATTACACAGAGGTATGAGGTTCATGGGGCCCGAGACTATCTAGTGCCTAGGGGTGTTCCCGATTTTGTTACACATTGTGTTTGTGGTATTTTCCATTGTATTTAGGTGTTTTTGGAAATAATTTATAGTAGATAACATGTCTATTTAAATTAGTTAACATTCGGAAAATTTTATCTTGAAAACTATTTTCAATTGAAAGGTGCATTTCTTGGATTTTATCACTGCCTTTCTTTGCGAAATGAAACGGCTTGCTTTTTCACATTGTATTGAATCCTATTTAGAATAATTAGGTGGTATCCTATTTTGAATATTTTCACACCCTACTTACACCCATTGGGTTTAAGTATACTTTGTTATGTTTGACTCAGGTAAAGGAAATGCTATGGGTGATGGCGGTTTGGGGTGTTAGTCCCCATCCTTGGGGCGTAGTTGAAGAGACGGACTGTGGGTGATGAACCCTAGTCATGTGGAGTCCTTTTTCTATCATGATTCTATATTTATTTGTATTCTGATGTCTTTTAGTGTCTTTAAACATATTTATTCAGATCGGGTTTTGTTAATAATTGTTTAGCATGAAAATTTAAAATTCTGATTATTGATTGTTTTTTATGTTTTATGTTTTCATACTCAGGTAAATCATTACCAAACTAGATTTTTTGATACCCAGGAACTATTTCCAGCCCATGGGGATATGTAACTCCCTTTGGGAAATGTCGCATTCTAGGTTTGGTGCCGGTTTTGTCATCGACCAGATTTGGTTCGTGACAAAATGGTATCAGAGGAGATTCTCTCTCTTTGGGTCATGTTATTTGGGGAATAGTCTGGATAGTCTAGTGTTAGGATTGTTGGGACATTGAATTTTGGTTATTAGTAGTGTGGATGATCACCACACCACATGATGGGATTCAAGTCTCTATGGGAAGTTGGGTCCTTTCGGAGTCCTTTGGTTTTCCTGGTTTAATGATGATTAGGGGAAATGAAAAGATAGTTGGGTTAATGGTCTTAGTGACCTCACAGGGCTTGGAAAGCCATGTGGAGCTGAGGATATTTCCTATAACACTCTCTGTGATAGTGAAGTGATTGGTATATGGCCACCAAACATTTGTCCAATTCACCCACTGAAAATATTTTCCTCTCGCATTGTCTTGTGTTCTTTAGTTTTGAAATCATGGTACTTTGGTTTTAAAGTGACTTGGTTTTAAGAAGTGTAATGTTTCTGTGAAATTATTTTAAAATAAATATGGAATGTTTTATTTATGAAATGGTGGAACTTATTTTTCATAATTATTTTGAAATGGAAATTCGTGCGCTTACACCTCTTTTGGAAGCATAAACAATGCTGAAGTTGGTTTTGAAAAAGTCTTTCCAATAGAGTTTTCTAAAGTATTGAAAGGAATTTTATTGGGATGATATGTTTTGAAATATATGTAAATAACATGAAAATGAGTTTTCATTGTAATGATTGTGCCTTTCTGAAAAGTTTTTTTATGCTGTAATTTGGGTTCTATCTTCTGGTTAGCGGTTTTGAGAAAAAGGATGTGTTGGTAGTCCATTTTGGTTTTGAAAAGTGGAATGAATATTTGTCATATTTTTTGGTATTTCTGTGAGTGACCAAATGCATGGGGTTATATGGGATGATGGATAGTTTATGGAGTGACTAGATTAGTGTCAGGACGGATATGAGGAGGGTACCCTGTGTGGCACAAAAACATGCATGTATAAGGACCATGGGGTACCATTAGTGGATATGCTTACCGCAGAACCATTTGTTTTCAAAGTAATGGTTTTAAAGAAAAATATGATTTCTTAATGACTAGGTTGGGATGGATTGTGTTATGGGTTTTTGAAAATGTTGATGTTGAGGGATGTTTTGAGTCCAAGAACCCCTCCTATATGAATTGTATTTTGGGTTTGTGTTTGGTCGGTAAGCTGTGTTGTAGGGACGGTTAGTGGTCTCTTCTGGAAAAAAAAATCAGATGCATTTCATGTGGTTCCCTTCATGTGTTTGGATCTAGTTTGTGTTATATCATGACCAATGGACCATCTTGGTTAGGTCCTTGGGTTCAATATTTGGATAACGTATGCCCCATTAAGGTTTATTTCAAAACTGATGTTCAACCCAGATTTTTTTGTCAATTGAAGTCCCTCCAGTTGATCAATATCAGGAATATTTTTATGAAAAGTTTTATATTGAGTCTAAAACATTTCCATTCTTGGTTTTTTGTATCCCCTTGTAGTGGGAGAGTGATCATCGAAGGTTTAAAGAGACCATAGCCTATTAAGTTTTCTGATTTTCCGAAGGTGGAAGTGGTCTCAGGTTGTTTTCATGGATGAGTATCTGGATAGTCTCTAAGAGGTCCTCTCGATCCTCCGTAGTCTCTTCAAAGAAGTTCAAAATAAACTACTAGTGTGGGAAAATCTAGTCACGAGAGGATATTGTGGCCACTTTCTATAATTCTGTGTTTTTTGGTGATGTTGTATAGGGTCCCACTCCATGCATTGTTTACATCAGTCACAATGGTCATGTTCTATGAAACATTCTAATTTCGTGCCCTTGATTGACTTTAAAGGTGAAAGTCGTGAAATCCTCTGAGAGTGTATTTATGTTGGGAGAATTTATCCCTTGAAAAAACTTCAAAATATTCCATTTTTGAGGAAGGTGAGTATATTTTTTCATTAATTATATTGTTTCTCACCCAAAAAAACATGGTTTTTTTGTGTGTCCGTCTTCTAAGACCATATTTCAGTGAAATATCGGGTTAGGGTAAAGTGAGATTGGAATGTGTTATGTCTTGTAATACTTATCAGGGATTGTGTTGTATTTGGTGGTGTCACCAAAATAAGAATTATCATTTAGGGGGTTTCCAAAGCCTAACTGTGAAGTTGAAGATGATTCAATCACTTGAGCTCCAGCCATAGGTATCGGAGAGAAGCTGGCTCTTAGTGAGGGGAAATCCCAGGGTTGTTTAAACCCTTTTACAATATTCTATCATTAGTATGAAATATTGGAAGAGTTTAAACCTCTAGTGTCATCATATTTCTTCTGTTGTTCCCATTCGGTGGAAATAGGTGGAGGGTCTTGTACCCTTGTCATCACACAATGTTATTCCCTCCCTCATTGTTTCTATTGAGTCTTTGGAAAATGGTTGTAAATTTGGCTAGACAGGTGGAGCACGTGGTTTTCACATCGTTAGTTATAACTGTGACAAAAAAATTAACCATGCAGATATAAGGATCCAGATAGTTATCACAATGTTTCCCAAACTGTGCAGACTAACTGTGTGGTCGTCCCAAATCCTTAATTTTGGGGTCTTTTCATATCGACCCACGCCGGTCTATTAAGACATTTGGTCCTTGTGGTGAGGAGACCCACCATGGGTATCATGCATATTCTATTGGACATTTATAATGGATTTATACCCCTTTTACTAGGGAGTCTATTCGGGCCTCCCCCTATTAGTGTCTTGATTCTGTCTTGGGAAAAAATTTAAGTTGTCTCTTATGGTGGGGAGCCCATTTTATTCCCTTCATATGAGTAACTAAGATATTTCCTTTGTCTTGTCATGTATCTATGTATTTTAATTCAGATATATCTAACTACCTACATCTTCCTTGGGTAAATATTGAGATTGGAGAGTTCCCAATGGTTTAGTTACAGTAGGGTTAGTGTAACATTGTTCGATGTAGTTGTTTGTTTTGGTAAATTGATTGAGTATTGTTCAGATTATGTTTAAGTTGTATTCATTTGGGATAAATCATGAATGTTCTTGATTGTTTCATGAAAGTGTAGTATGTTTGGTTTTTGATAGTATTCCTTCCTTCATAGATCACTGGAGGTGTTTTGGCCCTTGGGGGTGATGCTAGGAAAAGAAGTACATATTGGTTTATCGGTTGGGATTGGTTTTGGTATCTAGCCTTGATGTGGCTTTCCGAGGACAGAATGTTTTCATGGGGTGGATAATTTCCACATAAATAACTTATTTTAAAGATAAATTTC
Organism: Viscum album; assembly: GCA_963277665.1. NCBI lineage: Eukaryota > Viridiplantae > Streptophyta > Magnoliopsida > Santalales > Viscaceae > Viscum > Viscum album. The sequence goes on from OY728133.1 coordinate 1,494,053,868, forward strand.
ATTTAATTTCCATTAATTCTTTGTTTTATGGTTTTTCCTTTCATTTCTGGAGGAAATGGTGAGTTTTCATGATTTGGGCCAAATCGAGAGCATGTTTCCAGATTTAAAAACCGATTTTTATTATTTTATAAGTATATAATTTTTAAATTTTTTCACCAAATCCTCTTCAAAAATATCCTCCATTGACGTTTTATCACAAAAAATTCAATTTGGACCCCTTAGGAATCCATAACAATGGGGTATTTGGTTTTTTTTAAGAATTGGGCCAAACCGAGTGCCAATTTTCTAGTTTTAAATTTTATATAATTTTTTAATATCTTATTAATTATAATGAAATTTTTGGTGATTCCACCTCCCTTTTGAACCTAAGAATCCCAGGCGCACTCCCATTGCCTTTACCCTCTACTTGAAGATCTTTTAAATGGAAAATTTGGGCAGAACTTCATAGGGTGTCTCAAATCGGCCATAATTGAAGAGGTAACTTCATCCCTTATAACCTCTTTCAATTCTGACTCTTTTCCCTCCATTCTAGTTCGTAACTGTCCTCTTCATTCTTTTTCTAACTACACATGAATTGTGGACGTTTTAAATTTTATCTACTAGTGTTTTGGAGAGATTCATTCTAGATTTCTTAAGTAAGATATTCCATTTCATTCCCCTTTCAAATTTCTTAGGGTTTAATTCTATTTGTTTTGGGTTTTGTTCCCTTTTCCTTGAAGTGAAAAATGACCAAGGGTATAGTTTCAAACCTAGTGTTTAACCATGGATTTTCTTGATCTTTTATTGTGGTTTTAGGTTTGATATATGTCCCTTTTGGTGTTGCGGTGGTGCGATTTGATTTTCCCACAAAAGATTCATGGTTTTAACTAATATGGTAGATGATTCCATATGTAAGAAATCTATGTTAATTGACTTGCTGTTTTTATGAAATTTTCCTGTTCATTTTATTTTATGGTTGCTGAAAAAATAGTTTTAGTGGCTTTTGTAATGAAGATGAATTTTTAATGCCAATTTTAGTTGAAATTGGGGGGTTCTCATGGAAGACTCTTGCTGGTTATTTTGGGGCTGCCCTATAACTACTTATTTTATTTTATTGGGATGTAATAGGGAAGAAAATACTATTTTGAATGTTTATCCCTTTTTTTGTTGATGCGAAAGTTGGTTTTAATGGTGTTGTGGAACTTCTGAACATTAAGTGTCATATTGTTTAAAAATAGAAGTTTTACAAAGATTACATTTCTTGGTTCACATCGGGCTAACCTAAAATATTTTTTTGGTTTAATTTATATGTATAAGGCTGAATTTTATATTTTGATAACTTATAGTTGTGAATATAGTGTGCAAAGTGGCGTTTTCATGGAGTGTTGGGTGCAAAACATTGCGGGTTTTTGAGAAATTGTTTTATGGAAAATCAAAGTGTTTTCCTGTGTTTTTTAAATTGTATAAAGTGTGTTAATATAATGTATTGTTTGTTAGTGACCTGTATTGGTGTTTCTATATGAAAATGGATTCCTGTGGCATGCTAAGTTTGTTTGATCACAAAGGGGGAAGCTCGGGTACCTAGGTGGGGCGGATGTATACTAGTACGGCTAGTCGACCAGATGGGTTTTGTCCCTATTTCACCTTGAATTTGGATAATGAAAACACTAACTAAACTATGTAGATGTTTATTGGGGACCGCTAGGTTATGGGTATGTTCCATACTAGTGTATCATGCACATGAATGGATTTTACTATGGTCACATTACACTGAGGTATGAGGTACTTGGTGCCCAAGACTATCTAGTGCCTAGGGGTGTTCATGATTTTGTTACAAATTGTGATTGTGGTATTTTACATTGTAGTTAGGTTTTTTTGGAAATAATTTATGTTATATTACATGGATATTTAAATGTGTGAACATTAGGAAAATTTTATCTTAAAAACTGTTTTCAATTGAAAGCTGCATTTCTTTGATTTTATCACTGCCTTTCTTTGCGAACTGAAACTGTTTGCTTTTTCACATTGTATTGCATACTCTTTGGAATCATTGTGTGGTATCCTATTGGGAATAGTATCACACCATTCTTACACCCATTTGGGGTAATTATACTTGATTATGTTTGACACAGGTAAATCAATGGCTAAGGGTGATGGTGGTTCGGGGAGTTAGTTCATATCCTTGTGGCGGAGTTGTAGAGACGGCTTGTGGGCGATGAACCCAAGTCCTGTGGTGTCTTTTGTGATATCTGGATGCTATATTTATTTGTATTTTGACCACTTGTAGTGTCTTGAAAAAAATTTATTCAGATCTGGTTTTGTTAATAAGTTTTTAGCATGAAAATTTCAAATTCTGATTATTGATTGTTTTTTTATTTTTTATGCTTTCATACTCGGGTGAATCATTCAAAACCCAGATTTTTTGATACCTTAGGAACATGTGCCAGATTGTGGGGATAGAGAAAGCCCTTCGGTCCATGTTGCGGGCTGAGTTTGGTGTCGTTTTTTTCGGCAACCAGATTCGGTTCGTGATATCCCACCCGATGAATATTTCAACATCTCTAATTCTGAAAATAGATGAGATTATATCATAAAAGTCCTTAACATTTCAGTAAAATTTGAATTTGAATCATATTAAAGAAATGAGATAAATTGAAACATAAAACCTATTGAATATGAAAATAAATATGATATAACATATCAAGAGTGATTATTTACACCTCATATAGTATAATACATAACATAAAAATAAGTCCCAATGAATGAAAATTTATAGAGAGTAACCCTGCTAAAGATAATATCATCGATTTGAGAATTATTCAATGAAGCGATAATGTGTACCAAATTTAATTACACAAAAAATTATAAATGAAACATAAATCATATAAAATTGATTTAACATATAATATTATCAAAATATAATAACTGAAGATATAATATATCTTAATGAAATGAAATTATGTTAAGAAACCACTTAGCCCATGGTAATATTCAATTCAAATCCATTTGGATGAATTAATATGAATTGTCACATACAAAACCATGAAGTTATAATTATTAATTATATAAAATGTTAAATGTTAAGTATATAAACTATATAAAATAAATTACCTAAATAACATTAAAAGGTTCCCCATTGAAGGAAAATTGAGATGAAATCCTTTACCTCGAGTCCCAACATTCTACCTATATCATTTGACACCTATATAATAAAATTATATCCATTTTTCATATTTTGAGAAGTTTTCCATGATTTTTTTACTTTATAATTAAACCATTTATTGATTAATTTCATTGTAATAATTAATTACATACTCTGTTATGTCCATGTTGGCCATGTTGAGGGTATTTAGTTCAAACATTCAAAATGGATTTCGTATGTAAACTATGGTAAAATAATTTTTATTAAATAATCTCCAGAATACTAATCCTAAAACAGTTAATATTTTGATACATTAACTTAAAATTTATGAACAAAATATTTATGGTGGTTATTAAAAATGAATTACATTACAATCATGGTTACATAAGGTCATACATATGCACGAGTAAGGTTTCCATTTTTAATCATACATGAGTAAAAATGATAAGTATACTATTATAAATAAATATTTATTATTATATTATAAATTTCATATTAACTATTTATATAGTCTTATATATTCCTTTCAGGTTAATCAATGATGAAAAATAAATCACATCGCTTCGTAGAGGTATTAATCTACACGTATAAAATAACGATGGTTTAATTTTCATCAGATGGAATGGTAAGAAAATAGATGATATATCATCATTATATTATCTTAATTATGTCACGAATGTATTATATACACATAAATCTAGCATTATATCTTGACTTGATAGGTGGTGGTGGAAAATGAATTGTATTGGTTAAGGATGTAGTAATCCGCTGTGAAACAAAAAGATGATTTTGATTCCAATTAGACAAAGAATGATGTAGATGAAAGGTAATTAATTAATTAATTATATAATATTTATTTTATTAATTTTTTTTAAAATTTTTTATGGAGGCAGAGGATGAAGTAAAACTAATTTTTTTGATAAAATATATACACCTTGTATTGACAACTTCCTTTTTTTACTCCTTCATCCAAGAAATTTTATTATTCTCTATAAAAGATGATATAGAGGATGTGGGGTGTAATTTTATTATGTTATTTAAATATTTAATTTTTGATTTATAGTTATAAAAAGGTGTGAGGATGGGCAGAGAGGGGGTTCTCGTTTACATATGAAGGAAGGCACACTCTTGCAGTTTTTAAAGACATTAAAATATTATAAAGACACAAACATGTCCATGTAGTATAAAATTGGATTAATTTGGAATAAAAGGGGATGGGATATAAAAAAAATTACTATTATTTAGGTAAGTCATTTTTCATTCTATCCCTTATATATTTAGTTTAACCCATGTTAACATGGTTAATCTTTATCTGTAATAACACATTGTTCAATATTTAAGGGTTATAAATTTACTTATAAGTTAATAAATTGTCCAAAATGTTCCATGGATGAAATTATACACCATTTAAATTTCAAATATTCTGTTTAATTCTTTTCTTATTTTTAAATCTTATAAAAAAATTTATATATCATAAAAAAAAATTTATGTCATTTTTGTAATATTTTTAAATATTAACATTAAAGCCATCAATATAGTTCTAGAAATAATATATAATGCACTTAAAATCAGTTAATAATTATTATTATACATAAAATTCGTTCGATCCCATAATATATTAATAAAATTTCTGTCATTTCTTATTTAATCATATACTTTTATTTTTTCTATTGCTTTTACATGCATTGTGTCACTGTTTTGTAAGAATATATGTTAATTTTAACATCAGTAAAACATAAAAATAAATTATAATAATAAAAATAAATTATTTATTTTCAAAATAAAATTTCAAATATACTCAAATAAATTTATTATCCCTATGTGAACATGTAAGAAAAATTAAAATTAAGAGAATAATATTTTAGCATTTTCAAACTTTTGATATTATTAATGTCATTAGCGATTGAAAAGGGAACCAAAATTCCATATATTTTACGTTAAAATTTATAAATTTTAATAGATCTCTTAACATTAAACAAATTCAGGTTTTTGGTTGATTTTTAGACCTTATCTAATAGGTTTAACCATCCTTAACCTATTTTACCCTTATCATGTTGGAAAATATTTATTATATTTACTATTAATAATTTCCAAAAACAAAGGAGAATATTTAAAAAATATGATACTAAAAAATAAAATTATTTAATCTTATTTAAACATTAAATTACAATTAGTGTAAGAAATAAAATTTAATATTAGTGCATAAAACCTAATGAAGAATAATTTTTTTCAAAAATGTGTTTTAAGCCCAAAAATGATTTTATAAAAAAATCATGTATTTATATGATTCATATGTTATTGATTAAATTATTTATAGATAGATTATTTTTATTTTTCATTTTATATAAATAGAAAATAATAATGGGGTTGTAAGAAAATAAGTGATTATTTTATAAAAAACTATAATTTTCAATATTCATTGAAAAATCAATCTTTTTAAAAAAATATCCAAAGAGTTCAGCATAACATAATTTTTATATAATGATTCTAAAAAATAAATTTTATTTTGTAAAAAAAATTATAATAATTTAAGAAATAAATTATTATTTTCCTTATAAAAATTAATAGAAACAATTTTCGAGTAAAAACGTAGTTTAAAGGCATTAAATGACTTTTGAAAAAACTGTATAATTATTTATAATAAATGAATTAATACATTTGGATTACATATAATATTTTAAGTACTGTTTTCTAATATGGTTATTACTATTCATTTCTTCTAGATTAATATATATGTTAAAATAATAACATTTAAATAATAATATTTTTATAGTATTTCATTGTTCACATAAATCTATGTGCCTCATGTTAAGAAATATATCATGCATACAATTCATTTCCAATCACTATGAGTCAATGAAAAAATAGTGGGTTTGTGATTTTTGGGTAGCTTATTAATATATTATTTTATAAATATATAATTTTATCTTGATGTGAATTTGAGTATGATAATTGTGGTAAAGTTGGGAAATAGTTGACCTGACATAGGCACATGTTGGTTTTATTGTCCATTAACTATTCCCTTAGTAAACTTATTCCATATTTTCATAGGTAGTTACTGGGAGGATTTGATTGAGTATCATTATATACTAACCCCTGTATATATAAATCTATTTTTTAGGTTTATAAAACGTATTCAGTGAATGAGATAAACATTAATATCTCAAGGATTAAAGTAATTTTTAGAGTCACTAAAATTTTAATTTTCTATTTTTATTTGATTTTTTAATACTTATTTATGTATGAAATTTATATAAATTATGGGTATGGGGTTTTTACATTATATTAAGGAGTTTATTTGGAGTTTTATTATTTCTTATTAGTATTATGTGTGTGATACTTTTAATTTATATATTGTATACCCTTGGTTCTATTATTCAAGACATACCCTATTTGAGGAATGTTTTGGGGGTCACTCTAATATTCACTAAAGGCCTATGAGGGATTCTTAATTGGAGTGGGTCATGGGGGAGTAGTATCAAATTTATGAATTAGAGTTAGAATATAATTTTTTGTTTGGAAATTGGTGGAATTTATAGGATTAATAGGGAAACAATATTAATGAAACATAATGTGTGATTTAGTATGTAAAACCTACTATAAAACCTAATATTAGATCCCCCAATTATATGATCATATGACCATAATATTACTGAACACCATAGTGTATTTAATGTTGATTGTGATTTAGATACCTTATATAGGTACATGACTTAATATTATCATTACTTTTGGATTAATTTGGGTGATTTGTGGGGAAGTTAAAGATAATATAATTAAATTATATTTATGAAATTCAATTATACATATATTTGTATTTTCTATACTTTTATTCAAATATAGTTTTCACACATCATCAATGTTTTGTTAAAATAGGTTAATTATAATAAGTTGATTTGGTCGATTCTAGGAGCGTTGAACCAATTGTAGAGGATTAGACTTCGAGGATGGGGTTTGGGTGTTCTAGTATTTTTTGGTGAAGTATGAGGGGAGTATCTGATATAGAGATAGAGGACTGGTTTGAGAAGGTTTAAATTTCTGTCATTTTGATCTTTGATACAATAAATCATTAGTTTATGATTTATATTAGTCAAGGAAGAAGAGATATGTTCCAATAGTGGATATTTCTTCATTAAGAGGTAAAGGAGGGGGAGATTTCATTTTATAATATATATAATAAGTTATATATATAATTTCTTTCATGAATTATGAGGGAATTGAGTTAGAAAAAGATTATATCCCACTAGAATGGGATACAGAGCATTTTGTAAATCAAGATTCAATTTGAGGATATACTTAAATTTCTAATAATATTTTTTTATAATAGAAGGCTATAAATTATAATTATCAGGTATTTCATCTCACTATTAAATATGAGGTTACCCTATTTTTTTCTTTGTATCTGTAGGTATTTAATATGGAATTGATTATTGAATGTAAGTAGTATTAGTTAGGATTACCTTAATAGTGGATTTATCAAAACATAAATTGGAGTATAAATGTTATTGATGGATCATGAATATCAGAGTAGGTGAGTTTTCTATTAGTAAAGAGTTTGGATAAAAATGTTCCAAATTATCTTTTGAAAATATCTCTCATTAAACCTTCAAGGGATCCATTCCTATGTGTTTTACTTTTTTTTGTCTTGGTCATATATGATTTCTGTTCGACACTATTAATAATTGATATTTAATCTTTGGTGGAAAATTAATGGTTCAACCTTATCAGAGGTTTTCTCAGTGGACCTATTAGTAAGAGTATTAAAATGATTTTTCATAGATGATGGGATAAGGAGAATGTAGAGGATAAGCCTCTAATGTTCTGTAGACTGAAGGAAATATGATTGAGAATAGTCATAGAGGTTGTCATCAACTAGGATAATGTGGTAAAGAAACTAGGTTTAGATAGTAGCATACCCTATATATTTCTATTCTAGGAGTTCTATAGATCATCCAATGAATAATATTCATATCATATACTATGTTGTTAATATATTTTGATTTTGGAGCATCACATTCATTTATCCCACCGACCTTGGTTCTCAACTATAGAAATTAGGTGGCTTGGCTTCTAGTTATATTGGTTTCAAATACATTAGTAATAGGATATTTTATTTTTCATTATGTTTTATAGGGTTTGGAGCGACCAATGGGGAATCATCCATCATTGGGGGATTTCTTCTTACTATATATAAAAAATAAATTATCATTTCTAGAATGGAATAGTTGAAATTTTGTATGAGTTCATCAATTTAATCTGAGGGAGAGTGGTTTTATATTATGCAGAAGGATAGTATATAATGTTCATTGGTATGAAGGACCATTATAGAGGTCATTGGAATTCTGACCCACTTTTTTTATAATTGAGAGTTTTTATTGGTTTTTGTAGAGGCACAGGATTTTAAGACGATGGTGATGAGATTGTATTTTTTTTCAAAATTTGTTTTTTTAAACAATATTTAATATTTAAAGATGATTTAGAAATAAAATTAGTTTTTATTTGGTGAAAATTGTATTGAACATTGTTTTCATAAGGACTGGACTTTTTCATTCAAAAGATACAGACTCACTTTGTCCATCTTAACGAGGAGAAGATGTTTGAGATAAAAGCTTCTGATCGGACATGTATTGAATCCAGAATGGGATAAGATCATAATATGGAATTAATTATTATATATAATGAAAAAATTATTCACATGGAGAATGCATCTTTATGGATATATAATGTCATTGGATTCAATATGGATCTGTTATGAAAGAATTGATTGTTTTGGTGAAGTATCAGAGTCTGATTACAACGATAAAATTAAACATGATGATGATTTTATTATTTGTATTTCACATAAATCATGAGTTGATTAAAGAAAATATGTTTCCATCATGAAGAAATAAAGGGGGGGTGAACGATAATTTTTTTAATAATATTCAGTTTGATTTAATATAGAGGATTATATTGTTTCAATACTTTTTATAGTATGTCAGGAACTATATTAGGGGATTCTCAAACATATTATGAGGCATGATAATGAATTTCATGGGAAAAGATAAAGAAGTTTTAAAAGTTATCATATCCAAATGGAGGAGAATAAAGAGATAATGTCGATTGAAAAGATATCGTACTCATGAAAAATAGATTTTTATTAATATGGAAAGAATTAAGTTGTTGAGGATCGTAATCAGAATGATAATAAACCAAATGACTGTACTAAGGCACTGTAGCATCTGATCATCAATTGTATTCATAATAAATATTCCATACTCTATATAATCATACTTAGGCTTCGGAATGGATAAATCTTACACTTATGATCATATTTAAAATGATCGTATTCAAAACAATCGTACTCATAAAGATCATAATCTAGAGACTTGTATTTTGAGAAGGAATATCATGTGGTCGATGAATGAAAATAGAATGGGAGGTGAGGATCATCATTGTGTTAAACCATCTGAAACAGTTTGAATTACTTTTTAGGGGTCAAGTGAGTCAACAGATGAGAATAAGAATAAGTTTTTTGTCTTAATGGTGTTAAGAGAGAAAGTGATGAAATGAGGTGTTAATGGGTATTTTAGTGGGGTCAATAGTCTTTCTATCAGAATTCAATTAGTTTATATTTTCAATTGGGTCAATAGAAGAAGTGAATATGTAAAATTTCTTGAAAGCGGTGATTGATGAATATGTTATACAGAGAGATCTTGACATTCAAATGAATAATTCTTTTTATAATTCAAAAGTGCTATCCATTTCGTCATATACATTCGAAAAATTGGTATAGAGAATTGTTTTGAAATAATCATATTCAAAAAATATGACTCATGTTTTGAAATAACAATGGAAATTCAAATGAAATATTGAAGAATAGGTAATGTTTGAAGAAGAAGTCAGAGGCTTCGAGAAGATTTGACAATGTCAAAATCCACCTGAGATTTTAGGGGAAATTGCTATTATGGTGAATTTTATTAAGTAGGAAAATTTTTAGGATTCCCACCAAAGTCAATTGAGGGTCACCTTTAAATGGTTAAAAGTACATTTTAATTTTTAGAGGACGAATGTACTATTCTTGAGAGAGAATCTCTGAGTTTTAGATGGAAGAAGAAGTTTTTTATTCACTATTTTTAAAGAATTTATGACAGATTAAAGTGAATGAGAATAGAAAAGACCACAATTTATTATTTGGAAGATCATCATACATAATTTTTATCATACTCTTCTAATTATCGTATTCATATTATCAATAGTATTCATCTATTTATCATATCATACTAGATTAATGAGATTAAAGTTTCCATTCTGGATTTTCTAGACTAAGGAATAAAGAGAATTGAAGTTTTATGGATTCATCTCTTTTATATTCTCTTAATTTGTTTACTGGGGATAATTGTACAGGGAAGTATCATAGTAAGAAGAAGTGTATCTGGAAGAATCGTACTCATAGGAATCAGACTGGGAAAATGAACTGGGAAAATCAGGCTAGGATTTCATAACAAGGTCCAGGATATTCGCACCTTCTTTTGGGTTAGAAATTGAAGAATTGTTTTTCAAATGTATACTTTTTTGGAATTAAAATGAATCACAGGTAACATGAATTGTTACCCAACTATTTTATTAATATATGGGCATTAAAAGGGTGCACATGCACTATTTAATTGTTTATAAAATGCCACATGTGAGAATTGTTATATCCTTCTAATTTTAATCCATGTATTTATTTCTAAGAAATTATTTATTATTGAATTAAATCCAAATCATGCCAAAGACATAAGTATTATTAATTAATAGTTAACCTTGTTAATACTTATGTTCTTTTTATGTGTGGTTGAATGGTTTTCATTAGGGAACAAAATCTTTAACAATCGTAAACGGTTGTTTCAAGGAAACAATAAAGAAAAACTATCACTGATTCACCCCCTCGCCCTATCAGTGATACAATCATCCTAACTTGTCAATGTCAACAGGTATCCAAGGGTTCGTTACCATCACTTATTCTTTGCTGATGGAGAATTTGGTTTTTTCTAATAGTGAAGGTTTACCAGTTTTTGATGGAGAGAAGTATCATATATGGAATGATAGAATGTTTCCATATCTTATGTCTATTGGATATGATGTTCCTGACGCTCTATTCATTTTATTTCCTCCAGTTGATTATAAAACTCCTCAGACATCTATAAATAAAATGAATCTAGAGAATGATGGATGTTCCAGTAATGATATATCATCATCACATTCTAAAAGTTAATTCAAAAGAGTGAAACAGTTTTCCACAACCACAGTTATTAGGGATAAATTTAAAAACACATTAATTTTCAATACAAAATTAAATAAGGCAATGTTAAAAATCCATATATTGAAATATGGGAATTTTATTATGGGTTTTCATGAATATGTTAGCGACTTCTTTACCAAGGTAAATGACATTGTGAGTACTATTAGATGTCTTGGTGAATAGTTGGTTGACTCTATAGTTGTTGAAATGATACCGAGGATTATTTTTGGCTAATTATGATTCAAAATATTCATCATTTGTAGAAATATATCCTTAAATATTATCTCTTAATGATTTTATTTTCACTCTCATAACTTATTAAATGAGAAAATAGAAATGTATGATGAGGAAAACAAAATTTGATAAAGATTTTTTCCCAAGGCCATTGATGAATCTTACTAAAGAAGAAGCCATAGAATCTAATTCTAATGATTCGGTCTGTCAAAATCCTAACAATAGTATGTCCTAGTTTTCTTAAAATATAAAAATAGGTACAATAAAATATATATTGAAACATCCCATGAATTGTTTTTTGAATGTGTATCCTTTGGGAACATTTCTTCTTATTTTCAAAAAAATAAAGATTAAAGAGGATTGTGCTGATGAATATTGAAAGCATAGAATGTCGTGGAAGAAATATGGAGATAATGAAAATTCAAATTCCATGTGGAATGAAGGAATGTTCTTCAAATCCAAAAGAATATGATTCTCTTGTAAAGATAAAGAAGAACAAGGCATTGATGCTGAGTCCAAAAAATTAGTTAAGTATGGAATTGATAATACATTTATTATAATAGTATATTATGAGGAATTTGGATGTGGTTGATCTAAAAAAGAAGAAACACAACTTGAATATCATTTGAAAGAATATTTGAAATACTTCTTGAGAAATATTTGATGAAATGAAAATAAAAATGAAAAGGCAGAAGATAAATGTTCCATCTTAGTAAATAAAGAATTTTTTTTATGAGAAATAAAATATAGTAAAAGAGATAGATGATTTTACGAAATATATTGATGAAGAAAAGAATTGTAATGAGAATATGGAGGTGAATCTGAATGAAAAATATAAAGCGTTAGAACTTTTCAAACAAAAAAAAAATCAAATGTTGAATTGAGAGATACAAGTTTCCAAAACACTATTTATTAATTTAGTGAAATTTAATCAAAAAAGAAACATGAGAATGTTCAATAAATGTTACCTTTAAATAGTGTGACGAAATATGGAATTGTTTTTGAAATAAAGATTTTTGTTAATATTAGGAATGTGGCCATGATTTTCAATGTTAGGTGTTCAGAAGTCTCAAATAATCCTTTGTCTAAAATTTATTTCAAACAATCTGATTCTACCAAAATTATAAATACTTATAGTTCTGATAATTTGTAAAATAAATGGAATACCTTGATTGATAATATAGAGGTTACAGTCTTAGAAAATAAAGAGAGGAATGTGGTTGAGAAACATATTCACAGTTCGAAACAACATGTATGATTCATATGAAAGTACTCCTTGTATTTCTATGGCTTATATTATGGTGGATTCGTACATATAGAAAATACGTGTTGGTACAACCAAAAATGTATTGTTATTATATAGGTTATGAATGGAAAAGGATGAGGGGGAGTTAATTCCCTTAATAGAAGAATTCTAAGCAGGTTCATTTAGAAATAATTATGAGAAAGATTGTAAGTATTCAGTTATGAAGTTGAGAAAAAACAATTGCGGTGAATACGAAAGTGATGAATTTGAAGGCTATATTAAGATGCATGGTATTTCTCATTAGAAAAATTCCCCAAACACACCTCAACAAAATGGGGTTTCTAAAATAAATAATAGATGTTTGGTTGAAATGGGAAGAACTATGTTACATGAACATGGCCTTTATAATTAATTTTGGAGGAAATCCATGAGTACTACTATTAATATCAAGAACTATTGTTTCAATAGGGCTCAATCACATATGACTCTATATGAATTGTTTTTTAGAAAAAATTTATGTTTAAAACACATAACAGTTTTCGGGAGTCCATGTATTATAATGAATAAAGGTAGGAAACTATGGATTGTTTTAGGATAAAGGTCAATTTGGAATCCTTCATTGATATTACTTAAAAGAATTATCATATAAATTCCTCAGGAAAAGAAAAAAAAGAATTTTTAGTTCTATTTAAGTGAAAGTAATTAAAATAGGTGGTAAATAAAAACATATTCTGGAAGAAAAGTATATTGAGAAAGTTGAAGATAAAAATTATGATATGGATTCATGAAATAGTAATCCTAAATAAGAAGACGATTCAGTCTCAGCCATTTATATTAATGATGATGATAATTAAAAATATCATCCTTGGAGAAAGAATCATATGGAAGCTCAAAATATAATTGGTGATCAACTTCAAGAGGCTGAAAGAAGAATACAAAAAATGATATTACACATACTTCATCATATTCAAAAGAGGATCCCAATTATGTTAATTACTTTTCTGAGTATATGGAATGGGTTCATTCCATGAAGGACGAATTGGATAAAATTGAAAAGAATGATACATGGGAACTCATGAAAAAGTATGAAAACAAGAGAAATATTCCCAAAAGTGGATTTTTCTTGAACAAGATTAATGTAGAAGGTGAGGTAATAATAAAAAAGAATTATTGTTGTGAAAATGGTATTCAAACAATTTGGGTATTGATTGGGATGAAACCCTTTCTCTAATAACAAGACATGAAATAATCAAAATCTTTGATGATATTAATACACAAAGAGGCTACAAGATCATTCAAATATATGAAAATTCACATTCCAAAATGGTGATGTTGAAGAGGATGTCAATATTGAAAATATATGTGGATTTTTTTTTGAAATATATAAATTATGAGTGTTGATTTAAAAAGGATTTATATGGACTGAAACAATATCCAAGGGAATGGTAATCAATTTTGGATATATATTCTTAAGGAAAATGAATTTAATGAATATAAGAGTGGATAAATATCTCTATATTAGAAAATGTCAAGAGTATTCCCTCATTTTTATTTTTTATTGTTGTTGAAATTATCATTTCTGTGAATTATGAATGATATTTTGAAATGTTTTATAAATAATTGAAAAACGTATTTGAATGATCCATGATGTGGGAATTTAAATACATTATTTCGTTACTAATACATAAAAGGAAAGAATACATTTATCATTATTTTTAATAGTATGGTGAGGATAAACTTAAAATGTTTGGAATGGAAAACATGAAACTTGTATCTACACTAAATTCAGTGGGAACAATGTTTAAAAAAGATAGAGAAGAAAAAGCTGGTGATTAGAAATAGTTTCAAAACTTGAGTGGAATGTTTTTGTATTTTACTGCCTCAAGACATGACATTGTTTATGTTGTTACATTATGTGTTATCTTTTGGTGTTCTCTTAAATTATCACATTTAATTTCCTAAAAAAGAATTCAAAAATACATAAAAGGAACAAAAAATCTGGAATCAGGTATGGCAGGTCTGATTGTATTGAATTGTTTGGGTATTCAGATGATGATTGTGTAGAAAATGATGTTGATATGGGATCAACATTTGAGGGAATAATACTTATGGGAAATAATTGAGAAAGTTTGAATTCAACGAAATAGAATTTAGTAACTCTCAATACGGTTGAGGCTGACTATATTGTTGCCACTCATAAGGTTTGGACAATCAAAGCACAATCAATCCTTCCAGGAATCCAGTTCAAAATTCTAATTCAAATCTTATTGATATCAAATATCGTTTCATCAGATATCATGTAGAGAATAACGAATTGAAGCTGGAATATGTTCTAATGTCAAAAACAATTTGCTAACATTTTTAGAAAACCTTTTCCCAATGAATTATTCTCTAAATTAAGGTTCCACATACGTGTCCAAGTTATTTCACATCATGGTTGAGTTATGTGATCATGTTCCCTATCATTTCATACCTCTGGATAGTATTATCAAGGGATAAAATTATTCCATAATCCAATGTGTTTAATTTAAAAATAGGGTGTTTGGGTAGAAATGAATTTAACATTGTTTTGTGTGTCAACTATTATAACTGCTAGTTGTATTGGTTGTAGGAATAGATTTTTTTTTGTATTCCATTGAGGATAAAGAAGAGATGAGGAAGGGAAAAGGGAAAAGGAATTTCATAATCACTACTTTTGGATATCACAATTTTGATGTCAATGATTTCTCTATCCTACCAAAAATGAATTATTGTTGGATTAGAATTTTTGATAGCTGATCCATATCTTGTGGGTTCAATGTTTCGGGATTTATGAAATGTTGGTGATAATAAAATTAAAAGGGGAGATTGTTAAGACAATTTTGACGAGGAATGTATTTATTTTCAAATGATTCCATTTGTTGTCAAGAAATTTGAAGATGAAAGATGGAACCGAAGTCACCATACTTTTATTTGGTAAAAATCGTATTGAACATTATTTTTGAAAGAATTAGATGTGTTCATTAAAATGAATTGGACTCATGTAGTCCATCGTAATGAGGATAATCTCTTTGATAGAAATGGTTCTGAAAGGAATTTCCTTGGGACCCCAATTGGAGATGATTGTATTGAGGAATTAATCACTATATCAAATGATAGAATCTATCACATGGAGAATGAGTATTGTGATAATTAAATGGACATCAAATTCAATATTGATCTGGTATGAAAGTAGAGATTATTTTCGTGAAGTCTTAGAGTCTTTTGTATATGTTAAAATTAAATGTGACACTTATTTTCATAGTCCTATATTTCATAAATCCTATATTGATTGAAGAATTTATGTGGAAATCCTGGTGAATGAAAGGTAGAGATAAATAGATGATTTTGATTATATTCATATCAATCAGATCAGGGGGATTGTAATTTTTTAATACATTTGATTGTAAGATAATAATTTTAGTATCCAATTCTCAAACTTATTCAGAGGGATGAGAATGAAATTTATAATAAAATAGAAAGAGGGCTCTATTAGTGTCATATCTGGGTGGAAGATATGAAATAGATTATTCCTGTTAAAAATAGATTATACTCATGGAATTCATATTTTGGTTGAGAATGATAAAATTAAGGTGATGAGAATCATAATCAAAATGATCTTACCCAAAATGATTGTACTAAAAAACCGTATTATACAATCATCTATTGTATGAATAAAATAACTCTCTTACCCAGGATGATCATACAGAGAATCAGGAATAAAAAGTTCGTACCAAATATGACTGTAATTAGAATAATTATATTTAATAAAATCATAATCAGAATGATCTTACTCTAGAAAATCATATTAATAGAAGGAATTTCTTGAGCTTGATTAATGAAAAGAGAAGGAGAGAATGACATCAATAATATATTCAACCATTCAAAATGTTTTTAAACTGATTGGTATATTTCAACTAGTTCAAGATAAGAAAATAATGGGAAGTTATTTATCTCAACTAGGATAATAGAAATGGTGACTAAATTATGGAGATAATGATTATTTCAATTGGGTTAATAGAATTTGTATAAAAAATATTTGTTTAATATATCTAACTCAGTGAATAAAATAAGTGAAGCAGTAAAGGTGGTTTTAAAGTGGTGATTGTATAATGAGTTATAAAGAGGGAGTTTGACATTCAAATTAATAATCATCTTCATAATTTAGAAGTGGTATCAATTTCATCCCAAGAATTCATATAATTTGTGAAGAGAATTATTTTGATGAAATTATATTCAGAAAAGAGTACACATGTATTGAAATTATACTTGAAATTGAAATGAATGTCTAGAGAAGAGAGGAATGTTGAATAAGAATCGATAATCTTTAAGAATAAATTCTAAATTCATAATTCACCTACTATTTTAGGGGAAACTGATATTATGGTGAATTTGAATATGTTGGATGATTTCTAGGATTATCAACATATCCACTTAAGGTTCACCTAAAAAAGGAGAAAAATACATTGTACATTTTAAAGGACCAATGTAATATTCATTCGAGAGAAGCCCTATGTTTTAGGGAGAATAATAAGTTTATACATTAACTTTATTTGAAGAAAATTTGTTGGATAGAAGTGATATATAAAATATAATATCACAACATTTTATTTAGCTGATCATCATCCATAGTGTTTGTCCGACTAAGATAATTACAATATTTTAATTGTTATTTGTATTTGGATGATCATCATATTGGGCTGGAGTAATCAGATTTGGATTTCAATACTGGGTTTTATATACTGATGATGGTGGAGAATTGATGTAGTGCTAATTCATCTATATTTTATTCTATCAATGATATATATTTTTGTATGGGGGATAATTGTACTGGTAAGTATCATACCGAGAAGAAGTGTATCAGGAAGAATCATACATAGATGAATCAGATTAAAAAACAAGATAAATCATACTTTTCTTTTATAAAAATGTTTCGTATAATCTTACCTTCTTCTAGGTATGAAATTTTAAAAAACAATTCCACTAAATAATTTTATGTAATTTAAAATAACCACATGTAACATTCACTGTTACACAAATATTGTATTACCCAAGTTGTTCTAAGAGTGTGCATATATAATATTTGGTTGTTTATATAGTCTTACATGAGTGAATGGGTATATAACACTCATTGTAATCAAAGTAATGATTTCTTGTTGTTTTTTTTGGTATTTATTTACTCCCAAACCATTCAAATGATGCATCTATTCTTATTGAATTGTGAAAATTGTAAATAATTTTATTATATAGGATGTGGAGTTGATTTGTTATTAGTAAGGAATTGTGTCTTCAAAAGAAGGTGAAGGTTGATTCAAGGAAACATAAAAGGAAAAGTATAAATAATTCACCGCTTCCTCGACTCAGTGATAAAATCATCATAATTGGAAAATTTCACAAGATGTGGTGTTTCCTATTCTTTCATGTATTTTCCAGATGGTTTCCCCAAACAGGTTATGGCACACCCCATAATTGTGAAATTGATTTCAGGGAATAGTTTAATCCAAAACCTCCCTGATTTCAATAAAATATATTTAGATAGAAATTTATTAGTTATAAGAATTAATATTTTAAATATTTTATTTGATATACAAGGTTTTTTCAGCATATTTTCACGGTATAGGGGATCTGATGATTTTTTATTTGAAGATTGATGGTAATATATGGATTTTCAAAGACTAATGGTCATTAAACTAACCGATGGTCAAGAACATTTACCACCTTCAGAGGAAATAATATTTGTTTAATTAGTTAAAGGGAGGTTCCTATTTTCCAATAGAATATACTTGGTATGGGTGTCATTAGATGAGGATAAAGGATAAGGACATCTCAACGACTAACCTCGGGGTTTTTTATTGGATCATTGAGTTTTTAGATATGTTTTTCAGTTTCACAAACACCGTTATATTTTATTATGGGGAATATGAAATAGGTGTTCCATGACTTTCTAGGTCCTTTTATGGTAGTGTTTATCAATTAATTTATAGTGTACTCAATGTTAGAAGAGTATTATATTGAGAATCATAGGAATTTTTCACAATTTCTTCCACACAATAATATCGTAATGATGTTGTCTATGTGATATTTTTTATGTGTGAGGTTAATATTCATAAACATGTGGTTTATAAATAGGGATTATCATCTAGTATTTAATTATCAATGAGATTATTTCTTGAAAGGAACCTAATTATACTTTATATGTATTTTATTTCATAGATTTTTTCGCATACTATTTGTTGTTTTTTCTAGATTATCTCATATTATATCCCCATTAATATCCATAACAATAAAATACCATTATTAAATATTTAAGAATCAGTATAAGGAGGATTTTAGATACAGAAATGGGATATTGAACAATTCCAATGGTCTTCAGTTTCTTAATGAAATGGATAGGGTTAAGGTTTTCTATAGTGATTCATTCATTTTTTGGGAATAATTTTTATGCCAAAGAGGGAGATAATTTTATATTGTTCTATATAGTTACATAATAATTACTGTAAATATACCATTTAATGTATACAATTGGTGTATTTGTTTTTTCACTAATTTTTTGTTAGAACTACCTTATCAATGAATAATTATGTCCATCATAGATCTATAGAGCTTGAGCTATGTCTTATCTAAGTGGGATTTGGATCAGAATCGGTAAATATTTATGATTTTAGTATTGGATTATGACCTCATTAACTCATATACCCTAAGGAAAATAAATTTAGTTATAATATAATTGAGTATAAATTCATGGGGATGTATTTTTAGAAAGTTTAGGGGTGCATAGAGAGTTATAAAAGATCTTGCAGTGATGAATCTAGATATAGAGGTGTCTAGCTGTAGAGGATTTCTATAATAAATGATATATTAATAATTCCTGATGAAGTATATAGAGGAGTCTCAATGGTGATTCTGCAAGGAATAAGGGTTGAAGGATAATTTTTTTTTCAATGATATTATGGGATGGTAAAAGAAGGATCTATTTATAGTGTTATTTTGATGATGAAGTTTATTCCATCAGTAATATGGGAAGTGGTTCTTAGTTAGTTTTATAGCACACCATATTATGTTTTCCTTCTATATAAAATATGTATCATGCTTTAAGGATTCAATTCTAGTATTTTTGTATGAATTTGTATATAATACATTTTATATCATAATGTTGGTCTCCTGTTAGGTTATGGTATGGAATCATGTTTCAGGTGGGTTGTTGCATCAAATTGTATGTTCTCAAGAGGAGGTGGTAGAATATTTTGATGGATTTCATCCATCCTTTTCCTTGATCTCAAGGACTAGGTGATACTTTTTATGTTATTTTGGATCAATTGATAATTAGAACTCATATATTGGTGATCAAGGACCCAAGTGATCTGGGTTATTTTGTGAGGTGGTATATAACAACTTTGCTCTTTATTTCACACTTAAACTTGATTTATAATATAAAAAATTCTCTTGATACAATATGAAAGATCAATATGTCTACTCTCTTTAGTGATTATTAACATTACGTAACAATTTAAAACATGAAATACAAATCTTTATTGAAAACATATTTTACATGACCACACACTTTCCTTCGAACATAGCATTTCATAGGATAACCTATGGACAAGGATAAGAAAAGGGTGAGATATAAATCCTATTAAGGGATTAATCCAGGAATAGCCTGATTAATATAGTACATGTTCGTCAATAGGCATATTGATAGAGCAGAAGTGAAATATGAACATAAAGGCATGATATGGCATGATTATCATAACATGGAAATGTAGAAACAACACTTAACATGGTATTAGAATGATAAAAGGCTCATCTCACAAGGATAATGAATAAATATTCAATTAACTTTAATTATAATGAGTAAAACCTCATTTAAAAAACATATCATGATACAAATATTTATCCAATGCATTCGAGCACTATCATGGAACACCCTTCTTAATTAATTCAT
Source organism: Viscum album (assembly GCA_963277665.1). NCBI lineage: Eukaryota > Viridiplantae > Streptophyta > Magnoliopsida > Santalales > Viscaceae > Viscum > Viscum album. The sequence continues at coordinate 1,494,074,692 of OY728133.1, forward strand.
TTCATGCTTATTTCTGTGACATGGATCACAAAACAAGTAATCATTCAACATAATCATTTAATTCATGATAAGAAATGTGTAATTTTATATAAAAAATATGTAAATTGCGTATTGGTGAATACCCTTGATAAAGAAATGGGCGTGGTATTCTCTAAAACATGACATTGTCTTGGAATGTCTCACTGCAATTTCGACAGTATAACTATGTTACATAAGAATTTATAAAAATGGTTGATGAGAGAGAAAGGGGCGTATCATCATATTTACATGAAATTAACCATAAGGGTGTCATATATATACATGTAAAAAAATATGTGATGTAATTTATATTAATGATATGAATGAATTTCATGAATGTAAATGAACAGAGAGAAATCCCTTACGAAATTTCGGCACTGTAACGGGTGTACATGTGAGGCTTTAATGAGTGTGAAAGGTATTCTTCAATCACTTAAACAAAATTAGGGATGTATAGGGGAGTTGATATATTATTCCCAAACATTTTTACTTGAAATTAATATGGTATAAAAACATAATGAAATTTGGAGAAAAATGAGAATGGAATAAATCCCTTAGAAGTGTGATCCCAAATGCTTGGGAAGGGCTTGAGAGACGCATCATGGGAGCTTGGGGATCCTTGGGAAAACTATAGACAAAGAAGGTTAGGGTAGGAACATGATGCAATGGTATTTTTTGAATAGAAGTGGGAGCATGGGTGGGGTTATATTGGAAAATAAAGGGAATTTTTTATTATTTTGGTTTCAGATACCACACATTAATCTAATCAAAAAATCCAACTGAACCATCATTTTTGCCCAAGTTTTTTGAAAAAGGGGAGTGAAAAAACATTATTTTTTAATGTAAATATCCGAAAAGCTTATAATATTAGTCTTTCATATGTGGAGGTGAGTCACACTCTCAAGGAAAGGATTTTATAAAGTTAAAATGTTTTATATGTCTTGGAGGGTCTACTAAGGCACCATTAAATTAATCAAAAAAATAGAAAATTACATTATTTTAGTGGAAAATAATATATTTTCAAAAAATTCCATTTATAGTATTTTTTACAACACTATTGGGTACTTATGATGTCATAAAACACATTATATAATTAAACCGTATTTATGTTTTACCCCAAAATTCGATTGTCTCGGAAAATTAAGAAAAATTAACTGTTGGATAATTTCAATGCCCTAATTCCAAAAATAATATTCATTTTATAGATATAATTTTCTAGATATGTGATGTTTCAATTTTAAAACGAAAACCGACATTTATCAAAAATTTAAGTGTTTTGAAAAAAAATGGGTTTGAAACCTTAATGAGAATCACAATTGTATTCATAAAATTTATAAGATATATTATATTTAATAAAAATTATTATGGTAATAATATTTTATAAAAATATTTTTTAATTAAAAAATCCAATATTTCATCAAAATAGATTTCTTAGTTGAATTCTAACAAAAAATAATATTTTTTATTTAAAAACTATTATCAATGTAACTGTAATAAAATGAATGTATATCATTTCATTTATACAAAAAAAATTCCAATAATCATAGAGCTAGTGTCTTGTTACATAACCCATTATAAAAATTACATAATACCAAAGGTTAAGGTGTACGATGGTGATAAACACTTTGGGAGGCAAAGATAACATCACTCAGGTGGAAATCTCTATTAAATTCCACCTCTCTCATAGGTGATTCTGTTTATGCTTAAATTGTTAATGCTTGACATGGGCTTGGTAAAGAGATAATCACATTGATGATACCTTCTTTCTATGCTCTGAAAAATGTGATTCATATGGAGCAATTATACTGGATCAGTCCATCACTTCCTTTGTCTGAGTAAATTGGATTTGTTAAAGACCTATATTTATAGTAATCATGTGATCATAGTTCAATGGTTATATTAGTAATGACAATAATTCTTAATGGTATTTTTAAATCCAAAAACATTAAACCATGGAAGTGCATATAACTATTTTATATAATTATAAATTTAATTAGAAAACATGAATTTTCATAAATGATTGTTTTGGTCGTTACAATCTTCCCCCCATAAGAAATTTCTCCCTTAAAATTTTATTTTTCTCACAATAAATAGATGCGGGTAACACTGCTTCATTACTTATTCTAATTCCTATATTGCCTCTTAAAACTTTTTTTCATAAGACCTTGATGAGTGGAATTTAATTCCTTCGTATAACATCATCCCTATGATCAATGATCTTCATCATGTACTCTTAAATGGAGATTTCATTATCCAATGGTACCACCATTGGATTGTGTACATGAAATGTGTAAGGTATGTACTTCCTCAAGAGTGATAAATGGAAGACCTCGTTTACTTATGATAAGTTAAATGGGAGTGATATTTGATAGGAGACAACATCATTGTGATCATGGATCTCCAAAGAACTCATATACCATTGACTACGCTTTTAATTCTTCCCAAATCACATTAAAATCTTCCACGGTGATATGCAGAGGAATGTAATGTCTCTAACATAATACTCTAGGTCTTTTCAATGATTATCATCATAGATATTTTTTTGACTATGAGCAGCATTAATGTGCTGCTGGATTATCATAACCTTCTCCACCATTTCTTTGATGATTTATGGACTTAGGAGATTTCCCTTTCCAAATTCAACCCAACATGCTGCTGTTCGACACCGCTTCCTATATAGGGATTCATATGGATCCATTTAGATACATGAGTGGAAACTGTTATTTTAAGATGACGTAACCAGAAAAATATGTGAATACCATGCTCCTTTGATGTCCATTGAGCATGCTCTCAACCTTTCCTCAAGTGTCTGGATAGTCTACTCAGATGGGACATCAATTTGAGGATGATAATCTGTACTAAAGTTTAGCTCGGTATTCATAACATGTTGAAGACTCTTCAAAAACAATGAGGTGAATCTTGGATCTCAATTAGATACAATCGATAATGGAACTGCATTCAGCCTTACAAAATCTCTTATGTATATCTGTGCTAGTTGATCAAATGATAAATCATCCAAAATTTCAACATAGTGCGATGTATATGAATGAGGATCCACAAAACGCAGATATAATTGTTTCCTCTAGATTTCATTAAATGTCTGGTGACAAATTCCATGGTGATGTTCACCCATTTGAATGCTAGTATGGGTAATTGTTTCTTTATCCCTGTAGAATTATGCCACTTAGCCTTCACTTGATGAAATACAAGGAACATTGATGTATACTCAGTGATATCATTCTTCATGTTATACGACAAAAATGCTCTCAAAGATCTCGATACATATCTGTGTTTCCTTGAAGAATGGATATATTTGAACAATTTGAATTTTTCCAAAGATCACTGATTAACTCCATATTTTATAGAACACATATTATTGTCCCAAACCTCACAATGTCTTCTTCATATACTTTGAACTATGATGATTTCCCTTTTTTGATAGTTTCCACATTCTTCTAAATTCCCACATCTTCCTTTATATCATCCTTTACCCTTTCCAAAAGAGACATATGATCAATCATTTGTGAAAGAATTGATTATGTAACCTTCTTTATGACTCCCATGTCAATCTTCATAAAATCAAAGAAGATTGGATCCTTTTCAATTCTCATCAATGAAAGAATTGTTGGTTCATTTCTACGTAAATCATCTTCGACCTTGTTTGCTTTTCTAGGGTGGTAATGGATTGAGTATTCATAGTCATTACTCATCATTAACTATCTTTTTTGGTGCATGTTCAACTCTTTATGTGTGAATATATACTTGAGACTTTTGTAATCTATATATATTTCATACTTCTCCCCAAAAAATTAATGCTACCAAATTTTCAAAGTGAAGATCACTGAATCTATTAGTAAGTAGTTTAGATAAAAATATTCCAAATTATGTTTTGAAAATATCAGTCATTAAACCTTCAAGGGATCCATTCCTATGTGTTGTACTTTTCTTTGTCATGGTCATATATTATTTAAGTTCTAAACTATTAAAAATAGATATTTAATCATTGGTGGAAAATTAATGGTTCAACCTTATCATAGGATTCCCCAGTGGGCCTATTAGTAAGAGGATTAAAATGATTTTTCATAGATGATGGGATAGGGAGAAGGTAGAGTATAAGCCTCTAATGTTTTATAGCCTCAAGGAATAATGATTGAGAATAGTCATAGAGGTTGTCTTCAACTGGGATAGTGTAGAAAAGGAACAAGTTTTAGATAGTAACATACACTATATATTTTTGTTCTAGGAGGTCATGATATCATCCAAGGTATAATATTCATATCATATACTATGTACTTCATATATTTTGATTTTGGAGAATCACATTCATTTATCCCACTCACCTTGGATCTCAACTATGGAAATGAGGTGGCCTGGCTTCTAGTTGTATTGTAGTTGAATAAAGTAATAAGATATTCTAGTTGTCATGATGTGTGATAGGGTTGAGAGCTACCAATAGGGAATCATCCATCATTGTGGGATTTATTTTTTACTATATATAAAAAATAAATTATCATTTCTAGAATAGAATAGTTTAAATTTTGTATGAGTTCATAAATTTAATATAAGGGAGAGTGGTTTTATATGATTTAGAGGAATAGTGTATAATGTTCATTGGGTTGTAGGACCATTATAGAGGTCATTGGAATTCTTGCCCACTTTTTTTATAATTGAGAGTATTTATTGGTTTTTGTAGAGGCACGTGATTTTAGGACCATACTGATGAGAATGTATTTTTTTCAACTTTTGATTTTGTTTTTAAATAATATTTAATATTAAAAGATGATTTAGAAATAAAATTACTTTGTTTTTGGTGAAAATTGTATTGAACATTGTTTTCATAAGGACTTGACTTTTTTGATCAAAAGATTCTGACTCACTTTGTCCATCTGAATGAGGAGTAGATGTTTGAGATAAAAGGATCTGATCATACATGTCTTGAATCCATAATGGGATAAGATCATAATGAGGAATTAATTATTATATATAATGATAAAATTGGTCACATGGACCAAGCATCTTTATGGATATATAATTTCATTGGATTCAATATGGATCTGTTATGAAATAAGTGATTGTTTTTGTGAAGTATCAGAGTCAAATTACAATGGAAAAATTAAACATGATGTTTATTCATCTATTTTTATTTCACGTAAATCATTAGTTGATTAAAGAACTTATGTTTCCATCATGATGAAATAAAGGGGGAGTGAACGATAATTTTTTTGATCATATTCAGTTTGATTTAATCTAGGGGATTGGATTGTTTCAATACTTTTTATAGTATGTTAAGAACTATATTAGGGGATTATCAAACATATTATGAGGCATGATAATTAAATTTATGGGAAAAGATAAATAAGTTTAATGTTGTATCATATCCAAATGGAATATAATAAAGAGATAATGTCGATTGAAATATGATCGTACTCATGGAAAATATATTCATATTGAGATGGAAAGAATGGAGTTGTTAAGGATCGTAATCAGGATGATAATACACCTAATGACTGTACTAAGGAATTGTAGCATCTGATAATCCATTGTATGCATAATAAATATTTCATACCCTAGATAATTGTACTTAGGCTCAATAATGGAATGATGATACCCTTATGATCATATTTAAAATGATCATATTCAAAACAATCATACTCATAAAAATCATAATATTTACACTTGTATTTAGAGAAGGAATTCCATGTGGCCAATGAATGAAGATAGAATGGGAGATCGAGATCAACATTGTGTTAAAACAGCCAAAAAGTATGAATTTATTTTTAGGGTTCAAGTGAGTAAATAGATGAGAAAAAGAATAAGTTTTATGTCTTAATGGGGTTAAGAGAGAAACTGACTAAATGAGGGGTTTAATGAGTATTCTAGTGGGGTCAATAGTATTTCTATCAGAATTAAATTGGTTTATATTTTCAATTGGGTCAATAGAAGAAGTGAATTAGTAAAATTGTTTGAAAATGGTGATTTATGAATAAGTTATAAAGAGATATCTTGACATTCAGATGAATAATTCTTTTTATAATTCAAAACTGGTATCCATTTCGTCATATACATTCATACAATTGGAATAGAGCATTTTTTATGAAATAATAAGTTTCAAAAAATCTGACTCATGTGTTGAAATAAGACTAGAAAATAAAATGAAACTTTGAAGAAGAGGTAATGTTTGAAGAAGAATTGATAGGCTTTGAGAAGATTTGACAAAATCAAAATGCACCCGATATTTTAGGGGAAATTGGTATTAGGGTGAATTTGATTATGTGGGAAAAATTTTAGGATTCCCACAAAAGACAATTGAGGGTCACCTATAAATGGTGAAATGTATATTTTACTTTTCCGAGGATGAATGTACTATTCTTGAGAGAGAATCTATGAGTTTTAGATTGAAGAATAAGTTTTTTATTCACTTTTGTTAAATAATTTTTGATGGATTGAAGTGAAAGATAAGAGAAAATACCACAATTTTGTATTTGGATGATCATAAAACATAATTTTTATCATACACTGCTATTTATTTTATTTATATTATCAATAATATGCAACTTGTTATCATATCATACTAGATTAATCAGATCAAAATTTCCATTCTGGTTTTTCTAGAATAAGGATGATGGATAATTGATGTTTTATAGATTCATCTCCATATAATTCTATTAAATTTTTTATTGGGGATAATCGTACTGAGAAGTATCATTGTAAGAAGAAGTGATTTTGGAAGAATAGTACTCGGAGGAATCGGACTGGGAAAATGAAGTGGGAAAATCAGACTAATAATTCATAACAAGGTCCAGGAAGTTCCTACCTTCTTTTGGGTAAGAAATTGCATATTAGTTTTTCAATTGAATACTTTTTTGAAATTCAAACGAATCAAAGGTAACGTGAATTTCTAACAAAATATTTTATTAATATATGGGAAGTAAAGGGGTGCGCATGCACTATTTAATTGTTTATATAATGCTACATGAGATAATTGTTATATCCTACTCATTTTAATCCATGTATTTATTTCTATAGGATTCGTTGGTATTAGATTAAATCCAAATCATGCCATGGACATAAGTATTCTTACTGAATAGTGAACCTTGTCAATACTTATGTTCTTTTGGATGTGTGGTCGAATTTTTTTCATTAGGGAACTGAATCTTTAAAAATGGTAAAAGGTTGTTTCCAGGAAACAATAAAGAAAAATTGTCACTAATACCCACCCTCTCCCTCTCAGTGATACAATCATCTTAAATAGGCACTGACAACAGGTATCAAAGGGTCTGTTTCCATCACTTATTCTTTGATGATGGATAATTTTGTTGTTTTTTTTCAATAGTGGAGGTATACAGGTTTTTGATGGAGATAAGTATTATATCTGGAATGATAGAATTTTTCCTTATCTTATATCTATTGGATATGATGTTCTTGATGCTCTAATCGATGGATTTCCTCATATTGATTATAAAACTCCTCTTACATCTGTTAATAAGAAGAATCTAGAGAATGATGGATGTTCCAAGAATGATATATTTTCCTCACATTATAAAAGTTAATTCAAAAGAGCGAAAGTGTTTTCCACAACCACAGTTATATGGGATAGATTTGAAAAAACATTAATTTTCTATACAAAATTAAATAAGGCAATGTTAAAAATCCAGATATTTAAATATAGGGATTTTATTATGGGTTCTCATGAATCTGTTAGGGAATTCTTTAACAAGGTAAATGAAATTGTTAGTACTATTAGATGTCATGGTTATTTGTTGGTTGACTCAACAGTTTTTGAAAAGAAATAGAGGATCATTTTGGATAATTCTTATGCAAAAGATTCATCATTTGTAGAAATAGCTCCTTAAAAATTATCTCTTGATGATTTTTTTCACTATCATAACTTATTAAATGAGAAAATATAATTGTATGTAGAGGAAAACAAAATTTGATAAATATTTTTTTCCAAGGCTAAAAACAAAGAAATGTCAATGATGAATCTTACCGAAGATGAAGCTAGTGAATCTAATTCTAATGATCTGATATGTCAAAATCATGAAAATATTTTATATTTGTTTTCTACAAATATGATAATGGATAAAATGAAATAAAAATGGAAAAATCCCATGAAATTGTTTAGAATGTGGATCCTTTGGGAACATTTCTTTTTTATTTTCAACAAATAAATATTGAAGAGGATAGTGCTGATTAATAATGAAATCATTCAATGTCGTTGCAGAAATATAGAGATAATGAAAATTCAAATTCCTTGTGGAATGAAGGAATGTTCTTCAAATCCAAAAGGATATTATTCTCTTCTAAAGATAAAGAAGAACAATGTGGTGATGTTGAGTCCCATAAATTAGTTATGTATGGCCTTGATAATACATTTATTGTAATAGTATATTATCAAGAATTTGGGCGTAGTAGTTCTAAAGAAGAAGAAACACAACTTGAATATCATTTGATAGAATAGTTGAAATGTTTCCTGAAAAATATTTGATGAAAAGAAAATAAAGACTAAAAGTTTGACGATAAATGATCCTTACCAACAAATAAGGAAATTTTTGTTATGAGAAATAAAATCTAGTAAAAGAGATAGATGATTTTTCGAAATATATTGATGATGAAAATAATTGTAATGAGCATATGGAGGTGAAGCTGAATGAAAAATAAGAAGCGTTAGAACATGTCCATAAAAAACTATCAGATATTGAATTGAGAGATACAAGTTTCCAAAACAAAATTAATTAATTTAATTAAATTTATTCAAAAAAGACACCATAGAATGTTCAATAAATGTTACCTTTAAATGGTGTGATGAAATATGGAATTTTTTTTCTAAAATAAAGATTGATGGGAATGTTATGAACGTGGAAAAGATTTGCAATTTCGGGTGTTCGAAGTTTCAAATAATCCTATGTCTAATCTTTTTTCATACAATCTGAGTCTACAAAATTTATTAATACATATAGTTCTGATAATGCATAAAAAAGGGAATACATCGATTGATAATATATAGGTTAAAGGGTTAGAAAATAAAGAGAGGAAGGTGGTTGAGAAACATATTCACAGTTCCAAACAACATGGATGTTTCATAGGAAAATTCCCCTTCTATGGCTATTGATTATATTATGGTGGATTCGAACATAAAGAAAATATGTGTTGGTTCAACCAAAAAAGTATTATTATTATCTAGGTTATGAAAGGAAAAGGAGGAGGGGGATTCAATTCCCTTAATATAATAATTCTAAGAAGGTTGTTTTAGAAATAACAATGAGAACGATTGTATGTATTCCGTTATGAAGTTGAGAAAAAAATGGCGGTAAATACAGAAGTGATGAATTTGAAGGCTATATTAAGAATAATGGTATTTCTCATGAGTCAAATTCGCCAAACACTACTCAACAAAATGGGTTTTCTAAAAGAAATAATTTTTTTTAGTGGAAATGGGAAGAACTGTGTTACATGAACATGGACTTTATAAATACATTTGGAAGCAATCCATGAGTACTACTATTAATATCCAGAACTATTGTTTCAATAGGGCTCAATCAAATATGAGTATATATGAATTTTTTTAGAAAAATTTGATGTTTAAAACACATAACAGTTTTCAAGAGTCTATGTATTATAATGAAAATGGTGGAATATATATAATGTTTTAGGACAATGGTGAAGATAGAATCTTTCATTGATATTCCCTAAAACAATTAAGATATAAATTCTTCAACAAGGGTAAAAGAATAATTTTTAATTATATTGAAGTGAAAGTAATTAAAATAGGTGGGAAATAAAAACATATTTAAGATGAAAAGTATGTTGGTAAAGTTAAAGATAAAAATTATGATTTGGATTCAAGAAATTGTATTCTTACATAAGAAGAATATTCAGACTCAACCATTTATATTAATGAGGAAGATACCTAAAAATATCATCCTATGAGGAATAAGCATGTGGAAGCTCGAAATATAATTGGTGATCAACTCTAGAAGGCTCAAACAAGAATACAAAAAATGATATCACCCATACTTCATCGTATTCAAAATTGGATCCCAATTATGTGAATGAGGCTTCTGAGCATATGGAATGGGATCATTCCATGAAAGAAGAATTGGATAAAATTGAAAAGAATGATACATGGGAACTCATGAACAAGTATGATTTTTTTTTGCCAAAAGTGGTTTTTTCTAGAACAAGATGAATGTAGAATATGAGGTAATAATTAAAAAGAATGATTGGTGTGAAAGTGGTATTAAAACTATTTGGGTATTTATTGGGATGAAACCCTTTCTCCAATAACATGACTTGAAATAATCAAAATATTTCATGCCATTACTACACAAAGAGGCTATAAGATCATTCAAATATAAGAAAATTCTCATTCCAAAATGGTGTTGTTGAAGAGGATGTTAATATTTAAAAACTATGTAGCATTATATGTGAAAGATATAATTTATGAGTGGTGATTTAAAAAGGATTTGTGTGGCCTAAAACAATTTCCAAGGGAATTGTACTCATAATTGGATATATGTATATGGAATATGAACTTAAAGATGAAAAGAGTGGATAAATATATCTCCATTTGAAAATTTCAAGATTATTCCATCATTTTGATTTTTTGTGTTGATGAAATTGTCATTTCTATGAATTATAAATGATGTTTTGAAAGGTTTTATGAATAAATGAAAAAGGTATTAGAAATATACATGATGGGGGAATTGAAATACCTTATTTAGTTACTAATAAATAATAGGAAGGAATAAATTTTTCTTTATTTTGAAAAGTATGGTGAGGATACACTTAAAATGGTTGGAATGGAAAACTTGAAACCTGTATCTATACTAAATTCAGGGTGTACAATGTTGACAAAAGATAGAGAATAAAAAGAAGGTGATTAGAAATATTTTCAATAGTTGATTGGAATGTTATTGTAATTGACTACCTCAAGACATGACATTCTTTATGTTTATAACTTATGTGTTATATTTGAGTGTTCTCTTAAAAAATCACATTTAATTTCATAAAAAAAATTCTGAAATACTTAAAAGGAACAAAAAAATTTGGAATCAGGTATGGAAAGTCTGACTGTATTGAATTGTTTGGGTATTCAGATGAAGATTGGGTAGGAAATGATGTTGATATAAGATCAACATATGTTAGACTATTCCTTGTGGGAAAGAATTGTGTAAGTTGGAATTCAACGAAATAGAATTTTGTAACTCTCAATATGGTTGGTGCTGACTATATTGTTGCCACTCATCAGGTTTTGACAATCAAATCACAATCAAGCCTACCAGGAATCCAGTTCAAAATTCTCATTCAAATCATATTGATATAAAATATTTTTTCATCAGAGATCATGTATAGAATAACTAATTGAAGTTAGAATATGTTCCAATGTCAAAAAAATGATGCTAACATTTTTAGACAACCTTTTCTAAATGAATTATTCTCTAAATTAAGGTTCCACGTTGGTGTCCAGCTTATTTCACATCAAGGTTGAGGTATGTGATCATGTCCCCTATCATTTCTTACCTCTGGATAGTATTTTCAAGGGGTACAATTATTTTATAATCTAATTTATTTAAATTGAAAAGAGGGATTTATTGGAAAGCTATGAATTTATCATTGTTTTGTGTGACAACTATTCTAACTGCTAGTTATATTGTTTGTAGGAATAGATTTATTTTGTATTCAACTGAGGATAAAGAAGATACGAGGAAGGAAAAAAGAAAAGGTGATTTCATAATCACTAATTTTGGATATCATGGTTTTGTATTAAATGATTTATTTATCCTACGAAAATGAGTTAATGTTGGATTAGAATTGTTGATATGTGATCCATATCTTGTGGGTTCAATGTTTCTGGATTTAGGAAATGTGGATGATAATAAAATTCTAAGGGGAGAGTGTTAGGACCATGTTGATGAGAATGTATGAATTTTCAAATTATTCCTTTTGTTGTCAAGAAATTTGAAGATGAATGATGAAATTGAAATCACTGTAATTTTATTTGGTAAAAATCGTATTGAACATTGTATTCAAAAGAAATAGTCATGTTCATTAAAATGAATTGGACTCATGTAGTCCATCGTAATGAGGATAATATCTTTAATAGAAATGGATCTAATGGGACATTCCTTGGGTCCCTAATTGGAGAATATTGTGATGAGGAATTAATATTTATATCAAATGATAGAATCTGTCACTTAGAGAATGAGTATTGCAATAATTAAATGGTCATCAGATACAATCATGATCTGGTATGAAAGTAGTGATTATTTTGGTGAAGTCTTAGATTCTTTTTTCTATGATAAAATTAAATGTGACATTTATTTTCGTAGTTCTATTTTCCATATATCATATGTTGATTGAAGAATTTATGATTAAATCTTGGTGAATGAAAGGGGGAGAGAAATAGATGATTTAGATTTTATTCATATCAATCAGATAAAGAGGATTGTAATGTTTGAATACATTAGATTGTAAGCTAGAAATTTTAGCAGTCAATTATCAATCGAATTCAGATGAATTAGAATGAAATTGATAAGAAAATAGAAATAATTTTCCATTGGTGTCCTATCTAGGTGGAAGATAAGAAATTCATTATTCCTATTAAAAATAGATAACTCTCATGGAAATCATTTTTTGGTTGAGAATGATTAAACGAAGGTGATGAGAATCATAATCAGAATGATCATACTCAGAATGATTGTACTTGGGAACTGTATCACCCAATCATCCATTGTATGCATAAATCAACTTTCTTACCCAGGATGGTCGTACAGAGAATCATGAATAAAAATTTTGTACCGAATATGACTGTAATTAGAATGATTATATTCAAGAAAATCGTACTCAGAATGATCTTACTCTAGAAAACAAATTCATAGAAGGAATTTCGTGAGGTCAATGAATGAAAAGATAAGAAGATAATGATATCAATAATATAGTCAACCATTCAAAATGTTTTTGAATTAATTTTTAGATTCCAACTAGTTCTGATAAGAAAAGAATGAGAAGTTTTGTATCTCAACTAGGATAATAGAAATGGTGAATGAGTTATAGAGGTAATGACTATTTCAGTTGCGTCAATAGTATTTGTATCAAAAAAATTTGTTTAATATTTCCAAATCAGTGATTAAAATAAGTGAAGCAGTAAAAGTAGTTTGAAAGTTGTGATTAAATAATGAGTTATCAAGAGGGAGTTTGACATTCAAATTAATAATAATATTCATCATCTATAAGTGGCATCAATTTCTTCCTATGAATTCATATAGTTTATGCAGATAATTATTTGGAGGAAATAGGATTCGGAAAAGAGTACTCATGTATTGAAATTATACTTGAAATTGAAATGAATGTCTAAAGAAGAGAGTAATGTTGAATAAGAATCGATAATATTAGAGAATAAATTCTAAATTCAAAATTCACGTACTATTTTAGTGTAAATTGATATTATGGTGAATTTGAATAAGTTTGATGATTTCTTGGATTATCTCCAAATCCACTAAAGGTTCACTTATAAAAGGAGAAAAATACATTGTACATTTCAAAGGACTAATGTACTATTCATGCGAGAGAAGCCCCAAGTTTTAAAGAGAATAATAAGTTTATATATTAAATTTTTTTGAAGAATATTTTATGTATATAAGTGAAATAAAAAATATAATATCACAACATAGTATTTAGCTGATCATCATACATAGTTTTTGTCGGACTTAGCTAATTACCATATTTTGATTTTTAATTGTATTTGGATGATCATAATATTGGGCTAGAGTAATCATATTTGGATTTCAATACTGGGTTTTATAGACTGATGAAGTTGGGGAATTGAATAAGTGATAATTCATCTATATTGTATTCTATCAAAGTTATATTTTTTGTATGGGGGGAAATTTTACCAGGAAGTATCATACCGAGAAGAAGTGTATCAGGAAGAATCATACTTGGATGAATCAGATATAAAAAACAAGAAAAAACATACTTTTCTTTCATAACAATGTCTCATATGATCTTACCATCTTTTGGGTATGAAATTATACAAATATTTTGCACTAAATAAATTTATGGAATTGGAAATAATAACATGTTACATGAATTGTTACACAAATATTGTATCAACCATATTGTTCTAAGAGTGTGCATACAAAATATTTGGTTTTTTATATAGTCCTACATGAGTGAATGGGTACATACCACTCATTGTAATCCAAGGATTTATTTCTTGTTGATTTTGTGGTATTGAATTACTGCCAAACCAGTCCAAGGATGCATCTATTCTTATTGAATAGTGAACATTGTAAATACTTTTATTATTGAGGATGTGTGGTTGAGTTGTTATAAGGAGGGAATTGCGTCCTCAAAAGGAGGTGAAGGTTGATTCAAGGAAACATAAAAGGTAAAGTATCAATAATTCATTGCATCCCTGACTCAGTGATAGAATCATCATAACTGGTCAATTTCACAAGATGTGGTGTTTTCTATTTTTTCAAGAAGTTTCAAGATGGTTTCCCCAAACAGGTTTTGACAGACGCCATCATTGTGAAATTCATTTCAGGGAAGATTTTAATCAAAAACCTCCCTGATTTCAATAACATATTATTAGATAGAAATTTATTAGTTGTAATAATTAATATTTTAAATATGTTATTTGATATAGAAGTTTTTTTCAGTATATTTTCTCATTATAGTGGATCCGGTGATTTTTATAAGAATATTGATGGTAATATATGGATTTTCAAAGACTACTGGTCATTAAACTAACTGATGGTCAAGAAAATTCAACACCTTCAGAGGAAATAATATTTTTTTAATTAGTTAAAGGGAGGTGTCTAGTTTTCAATAGAGGATACTTGGTCTAGTTATCTATAGATGATGATAAAGTAGAATGATATATCAAAGACTACCCTTAGGTTTTGTTATGGGATCTTTGAGTTTTTAGTTATGTTTTTTAGTTTCACAAACACCACTATATTTTATTATGGGGAATATGAACTGGGTGTTCCACGGCTTCCTATATCATTTTATGGTAGTGTTTATCACTGAATTTATAGTGTACTCAATGTTAGAAGATTGGAATATTGAGAATCATAGGGATTTTTCACAATTCCTTTAGCACTATAAAATCGTAAAGATGTTGTCTATGTGATATTTTTGTATGTTTGAGGTTCATATTTTTAAACACATGGTTTATAATTAAGTATTTTCATTCAGTAATTCAATATCAATGAGATTATTTCTTGGAAGGAACCTATTTATACTATATAGGTTTTTTATTTCATATATTTTTTCAGATACTATTTGTGGTTTTTTCTAGATTATCCCATATTATAGCCCCATCAATATCCATAACAATAGAATACCAATATTAAATATGAAATAATCTATATAAGTATGATTTTAGATACATAAAGGGGATATTGAACAATTCCAATGGTCTTCAATTTCTTAATGAAAGGGTTATGTTTAAGGTTTTCTATTGTGATTCTTTCATTATTTGGGAATACTATTTATGCCAAAGAGGGAGATAATTTCATATAGTTCTATATAGTTACATACTAATTAATTTAACTATACCTTTTATTGTATACAATTGGTGTATTTGTGTTTTCACTAATGTTTTTTTAGAACTACCTTAATAATAAATAATTGTGGCCATCATAGTTCTTTTGAGCTTGAGGTATGTCTTATCTAAGTGGGATTTGGATCTGAATCAGTAAATATTTTTTATTTTAGTATAGGAGTAAGACTTAATTATATCATATAACCTAAGAAAAATAAATTTAGTTTAATATCATTGAGTATAAATTCATGAGGATATATTTTTAGAAAGGATAGGTGTGCATAGAGAGTTATAAAAGAGCCTCTAGTGATGCATCTAGATATAGAGGTGTCTAGGTGTAGAATATTTCTATAATAAATGATAGATTATTAATTCCTAATGTAGTATATAGAGAAGTCTCAATGGTGACGCTGAAAGGTATAAAGGATGATGGATAAAGTTTTTTTCTATGATATTATGGGATGGTCAAGGAAAGATATATTTCTAGTTTTACTTTGATGATGGAAGTTTATTCCATCACTTATATGGGAAGTGGTTCTTTGTTAGTTTTATAGATCACCATATTAGTTTTTCCTTTTATATCAAATATATATCATGATTTGAGGATTCAATTCTTGTATTTTGGGATGAATATGTACATAATAGAGTTTATATCATAATGTCGGTCTCCTGGTAGGTTATGGTATGGAATCATGTTTCAGGTTGGTTGTTGCATCAAATTGTGTGTTCCCAAGTGAAGGTGGTAGAATATTTTGATGGATTTCAACCATCTTTTTCTTTTATCTCAGGGACTAGGTGATACTTTTTATGTTACTTTGGATCAACTGATAATTTCAACTCATATATTGGTGATCAAGGACCCATGTGATCTGGGTTTTCTTATGAGGTAGTATATAACAACCCTGCTCAATATTTCACACTTAAACCTGATTTATAATATAAAAAATTAAATTGATACAATATGAAATATCAATATGTCTAGTGTCTTTAGGGATTATTAACATTAAATAACAATTTAAAACAAGAAATGCAAATCTTTATTGAAAACATCTTTTATATGACCACACAAATTCCTTCGTACTTAGCATTTCATAGGATAACATGAGGACATGGATAAGAAAAGGGTGAGATATAAAGCCTAGTAAGGGAGTAGTCAAGGAATAACATTATTAATATATTACATGTAAGTTAATCGAAAAATCAATGGAGTAGAAGTGAAATATGAAGATAAAGGCATGATATGGCATGATTATCATAACATGGAAATATAGAAACCACACTTAACATGGTATTAGAATGATCCAAGGATCATCTCACATGTAAGATGAGTAAATAAACAATCAACATGAATTAGAATGAGTAAAACCTCCTTTAACATAACATATCATGATACTAATCTTTACCCAATGCATTTGAGCACTATCAGGGAACACCCTTCTTAATTATTTCTTTTCCTGCTTAAGTGTGCCCCATAGATCATACAACATGGAATCATTCAACATAATCATTTATTCCACGATAAAACAATGTGTAATTTTATATAATAAAGATTAAAATTTCATAATGGTGAATACCCTTCATAAATAAATTGGTATGGTATTCACAACAAAATGACTTTGTCTTGGAAAATTGCAGTACAATTTCTGTAGCATAACTGTGTGTCGAATGAATTTATAAAAATGGTTGATGAGATAGAAAGTGGTGTATCATCATATTTACATGAAATGAACCATAATGGTTTCATATAGATACAAATACCAACATATGTTATGTAATTTATATTCATGATATGAATGAATTTCTTGAATGTAAATGAGCAGAGAGAAATCCATTATGGAATTTCGGCGTGGTAATGAGTGTACATGGGAGGCATTAATGAGAGTGAAATGGATTCTTTAAAAATTAAAACAAATGGAGGTATGTATAGGGGAGGTGATATATTATTAGCAAACATTCTTACTTGAAATTTAAATGGTATAAAAACAAAATGAAATTTAGAGAAAAATGAGAATGGAATAAATCCCTTACTTAGAAGTGTGATCCCAAATGCTTGGGAAGGGCCTGAGAGAAGACTCATGGGAGCTTTGGGATCCTTAAGATAAATTTAGAAAAATAATTCCATGTTTTGAATATGATACAAAGGTTATTATTGAATAGAAGTTGGATCATGGGTGGGGTTATATAGTAAAATAGTGGAAATTTTTTATTATTTTCGTTTCGGATCCCACACATTAATCTAGTAAAAAAAACCAACCAAACCATGAATTTTGCCCATATTTTTTTCCAAAGGGGAGCAAAAAATATTATTTTTTAGGTAAATATCCGAAAAGCTTAAAATATTAGGCTTTCATATGTGTAGGTGAGTCATGTTCTCAAGGAAATGATTTTATAAATTTAAAAAAAATTTATGACTTTGAGGGTCTACTAAGGCAACATTAAATTAATAATAAAAATATAAAATTACATTATTTTAGAGGTAAATAATATATTGTCATAAAATAGCATTTATAGTTTTTTAACATCACTATTGGGTCATTATGATGTCATAAAACACATTATATAATTAAATGGTATTTATGTTTTACCAAAAAATTTGATTGTCTCAAAAAATTATGAAAAATTCACGGTTGGATAATTTTAATGTTCTGATTCCAAAAATAATATTCATTTTATAGAAATAATTTTTTCTATATGTGATGTTTTAATTTTAAAATGAAAACCGACATTTATCAAAAATTTAAGGGTTTTCTCAAAAACAGCTTTGAAACCTTAATGAAAATCGCAATTGTATTCATAATATTTATAAGATCAATTATATTTAATAAAAATTATTTTGGAAATAATATTTTAAAAAAATATTTTTTAATTCGAAAATCCATAAATTCATCAAAATATATTTCTTAGTTGAATTCAAAAAAAATACTATTTGTTATTTAAAAACTATTTACAATGTAACTGTAATAAGATGAATGTATATCATTTCTTCTATAGAAAAACAATTCACATTATCATAGAGATAGTGTCTTGTTACATAACCCCTTATAACCCCTACATAATACCAAAGGGTAAGGTGTCTGATGTTGACAGACTCTTTGGGAGGCTCATATAACATCACTCAGGTGGAAATCTCTATTAACTTCCCCCTCTCTCATAGGTGATTCCATTCAAGCATAACTTGTTAATGCTTTACATGGTTTTGGTCAAGAGATAATACCATTGATGCTACCACCTTTATGTACTCTGACAAATTTGATTCATACGGAGCAATTCTACTAGATGAGGCCATCCCTTCCTTTGTCTGGGTAAATTCGATATGTTAAAGTCCTATATTTATACTAATCATGTGATCACCATTCAATGGCTATATTAACGATGACCAGAATTCTTAAAGGTATTTTAAAATCCAAAAACATTAAACCATGGAAGTGAATATAACTATTTTAAATAATAATAAATTTAATTAGATAAAAATGAATTTTAATTAATGATTCTTTTGGTCGTTACAATCTGCCCCCTTAATGAATTTCTCCCTTGAAATTTCCATCTTCAAACCTGTTCTTTTTCCACAACTCCTTGATTAGGGGCATTTTATTATTTCATAGAAAATATTCCCTACGATCTATGATCTTCATCATCTTCTCTTCATTTGAGATGTCATTATCCTGTGGTACCACTATTGGATTTTGTACATGCAATGGGTCAAGTATGTACTTCCTCAAGAGTGATAAATGGAAAACCTCATTTACTTGTGATAGGTTAAGTGGGAGTGATCGTTGATAGTACAAAGCTTTATTGTGATCATGGATCTCAAAAGCAATCATGAACCATTGGCTAAGATTTAAATTCTTCCCAAATATCATTACTATCTTCCACTGTGATATGCGGAGGAATACAATGTCTCTAACATAAAACTCAACGTCTTTTTGTTGATTATAGGCATAGATATTTTGTTGAATATAAGTAGCATTAATGTGTTGTTGAATTTTATTAACCTTCTCCACCATTTCTTCGATGATTTCTGGATCTAGGAGTTTTCTCTCCCCAAATTCATCCCAACATGTCGGTGTTCGACACCTCTTCCCATATATGGATTCATAAGGAACCATTTTGATACTCGAGTGGAAAATGTTATTGTAAGATAACCTAAGAAGAAGAAGATATGGATACCATCCTCATTTTATGTCCATTTATCATGCTCTCAACATGTCCTCAAGTGTTTGGATAGTCCAATCAGATGTAACATCAATTTGAGGATGATAATTCCTACTAAATTTTAGGTCGGTATTCAGAACACATTGAAGTCTCTTCAAAAACATTGAGGTGAATATTGTATCTTGATCATATACAATCTATAGTGGAACACTATGAAGCCTTGCAACATATTTTTTGTATATTTGTTCCATTTGATCTAATGATAAATCCTCCCGAATTTCAAGGAATTGTGATGTCGTTGTATGAGGATCCACAAAAACCCAGATGGCATTGTTTCCTATGGATTTCATTGTATGTGTGGTGACAAAGTCCATGGTGATGTTCTCCCATATCCATGCCAGTATGCGTAATGGTTGCATTATCTCCTTAGACTTATGCCACTCAGCCTTCACTTTCTGAAATACTAGGAACATTGATGTATACTCAGTGATTTCATTCTTCATGTTATCCCACCCAAATTCTCTCAATGATCTCGATACATATCGGAGTTTCCTAAGACAATGGATATACTTGGACTATGTAAATTGTCCCAAAGTTCATTATTTAATTCCATATTTGATTGAAAAAATATTATTGTACCTGATCTCACAATTTCTTCTACATATACATTGAACTCTGAAGATTTCCCTTTTCTGATAGTTTTCCACATTCTTCTGAATTCACAAATCATCTTTTAGATCATCCTTTATCCTTTCCAAAAGATACTGATGATCAATAATTTGTGAAAAGATTGATGTTGTATCCTTATTTATGATTCCCATGTCCAACTTCATAAAATCAAAAAGGATTGTATCATTTTCAATTCTAATCAATGAAAAAATCGTTAGGTCTTTTCTACATAAATCATCTTCGACCATGTTTTATTTACTAAGGTGGTAATGGATTGAGTAGTCATAATCAATACTCATCTTTAACCATCTTTGTTGGTTCATGTTCAACTCTTAATGTGTGAATATATACTTGAGACTTTTGTGAGATGTATTTATTTCATACTTCTCTCCAAAAAAGCTATGGAAATCTATCACTTATTTTGGCCTTAACCATCTCTCAATTGCATCTGCCTTGGATGGATCAATAGATATCCCATTGTTTGTGATTATATAACCGAATATTGATATGTCCTTTAACCAAGAATTATCACTCTCTTTACTTTTCATAGATCTACTCCTTGTGAGAGGTCTCTAGTACATTTCTTAGATGATCCTCATGATCCTCCATGGTTTTGGAGTATGTTAGAATATCATCAATTAAGACTACCTAATTTTTTTGAGGTAATCTCAAAGAACTCTATTCATCATGATCATGAATATTTAGGCAGTTTTATTATGTCTGAAATGAATTACAATGAATTCCTAGTTCTTGTAACTTGTACGAAATGTATTCTTGGGGGTATCCTCCTTATTCTCCCATACTTGGTAATATCCTAACTAAAAATATACCTTGGAGGAGTTATTTTCTCCACATATTTGATCAAACAAGTCATTAATTCATGTCATAGGATACATGTTATTTATTCTGATTTTTTTATCTCATGATAATCAATGAAAAGGCCCATTAACTAATCCATCTTCTTGACAAAGAGGACTAGTGCACCCCATGGTGAAACACTTGGGCGTATAAACCCTTTATATAGATTATCCTATACATGTTTCATTAGCTCTTCAAGCCCCAAAAAATCCATTCTATACATATTCTTGGTTATTTGAAACACCCCATGTATAATATCAATTGATAATTTCACATCTCTTCCAGGAGGAAGACTAGAAAATTACTCGGGAAACACTTCAGAGAATTCCCTCGCAATAGGCATGTATTGAAGGATGGTTTCTTCCTTATACTCAATCATCTGAGAAAGATACTCATGCTTATAGTGTAGTAATATCCACTTCTTAGATGATGGTTATGAAGATGAATCATCCTCCTCCTTGCACTTGTACAAAATTGGGGGTCAATTCTCTATATAGAGAGTGATTTCCTTCTCATAGAAATTTATGTTGGATCTATATAAAGAAATCAAATCAATGCTAATAATTACATCAAATTACACTAAAGAGATTATGATGATGTTCACTGAGAAGTTCAATAAACAAATTATGACATGGGAGGAGTTATATTCATGTGATGCAATGATTTCCCCATTTTTCATTCTCAACAACATCTTCATTTCCAGGATTTTTGTGGGTCTTGGTATTGTTCTACTAAAAAGTTAGGATATAAAAGAACACATAGAACCATAATCAAAAAGTAAATTCTCTATTATTTAATATATAACTAGTATACATTTAACCACTTTATTGTTAGGGTTCACATTAGTAGTTGTGGTTGAAAAATCTCACCCTTGCTTCCATGGAGGTTGTTGGTTGCCTCCTAAAACCCTTGTCTTACGGCATTGGTTTTTAGGGTGCCCTAGTTCCTCACAGTTGAATCAACTAACAACACGTTGACTGTAGAAGAGATCATTACTCTCCTTTGTCACTACTCTGGGGTTTTCTTGTCATTAGTTAATGGCTAGGTTATCTTTTCTTCCACAACTAAATCATTTCCTCTTCGCCTTCAGGCAATTTTTGGGGTGCTTCTTTCAACAGCTTTGGAAAGTGGGGTGTTGGATTTTCTTATGACCATTTGATTTATCCATCTGAACATTAGAATTAATGTCCCCCATATAATTTATATCCCCATGATACCCTTGAGATTCTCTGATATCCATTTTGACCATGAGGGAATATCGAACAATTTCCTCAAAGATCTCAATGTCACAGATTTCAAGGTATTTCTGTAGGCTAGGTTTTATCCCATGAAAGAAGTAGTCTAAATTATATTAAGGGGTAACAAAAAAGCTAGAGGCATATCATGAATTCATTTTGAAGTGTTCCTCATATGATCTCATGGCTTCGTCATATTTTTTATTGACTGTATGGAAGTCCCTTTCCATCTTAAGTTGGATGGTGCAGGGAAAATATTTATTGAATTTTTTTTCAAGAAATTCATTAATTCAAATTCCTCGATCAGCTCCTCAGAATTAGAATTTTTAATCAATGTCTACCATTGGTCAACTTCATACTCTATATGATATGCATATAGAATAAAGTTCTTTTTTCAGAAAATTTAATGATGAAGATGAACTTTTCGATGGAGTTGATCCATTTCTCGACAATTGATGGACCCAATGATTGATTAAAAGTAAGAGGACTATATCTCATTAAAAAATCAATTGTGACTTCTTCCTTCATAGAAGGGTTTGAACATTCATCTTGATAAATATTTCTATTCAAAAAATGATTTAACTAAGATAGTATTTTGACCAGTTTTTCAATTCTCACTCCCATCAGATTGGGCATCTCATTAAATAGTTCACAAATTGATCTTCACATCTGTTGTTATTCTAAGTCCCCCTATTACTATCCATTGGCTGGAATGAATGGAATGTTAGGGTTTACACATAAAGGTTAATCCAAAGACAAAAATGGATGATTTATAAATTAATTTTAATTCCATAACTTGTGAATTTAAAGGCTCCAATCTTTATTATCCATGATCTACTTACCAAGATATATTATTAAGGGGTTTTTTTTATTCCCTTTATAATGGTTCATACAATGCATATGAATTTACCAAATCATATCCCGCAGGAGTGTCATATCCAAGAGTTCATCAAGGCTAGTTTTCATGCACTTATTGCCGATTGAGTCTAGCTCAAAGCAGTGTTTTTAGGTTACACACCTAGATACATCTATGCCAAATCCACCTCTATCTGCTCGTATCCAGACATGGATGTATATTCTTGATAATCAACTTACTCATTACTCACCAAAATTTAGAGATGTTTTTATTATACATCGTCTTATCCCTAATTCATTCACAAGGGTTTTCTAATCCTAATCAAAAAAACAACCAAACCTCCCTTTGATACCAACTACAACAACCATACTCATTATTTCGCACTTAAACATGATTTATTACAGAAAACGATAACTTTTTTGACAAATATTATCGAGATTACAAGTTTCTTCGGGGCATAAAATAGTTATATAACAACATAAAACATGAAATGTATGTCTTTATTTAAAATATTCTTTACACTACCACACACATTCCTTCATACTTAGAATTGCAAGGGATATCCTGAGGACATGCTAAGAAAAGGGTGAGGTATAAAGCCGTGTAAGGGAATAAACAAGGTATGACATGAATAATACAGTAAATGTTAGGAAATAGGCATATCAATGGATCATAAGAGAAACATGAACCTAAAGTCATGATATAGGATGATTATCATAACATGGAAATGTGGAAACAACACTTAACGTGGTATTAAAATGAGCCAAAAATAATTGCTCAAGGACCATGAGTAATCACTAATTGAAAATGAATTACAATGTGTAAAACCTCTTTTAACTTAACATATCATGATTCAAATATTTACCCAATGTAATGGAGTGCTTTAATGTTTCATCCTACTTAATCATTTTATTTTATGCATTATTGTACCATATTGATCACACAATAAGGAATCATTCAGTGTCATTATTTATTCTATGATAAAGTAATGTGTAATTATATATAATTAATATGAAAATGTTTTTAAAGGTGAATACCCTTGATATAGAAATAGGCATGGTATTGACTTCACAATGACCATGGCATGGAAAATCATGGAGCAATTTTGACATCATAATTGTGTGATATATGAATTCATAAAAATAGTTGATGAGAGATAAATGGGTATCTCATAATATGTACAAAAAATATATAGTGGGCGTTATATACAGAAATATACAACCATATGTTAAGGAATTTAGATACATTGTACAAAAGAATTTTGTGAATTTAAATTATGAGAGACAAATCCGTTACAGAATTTCAGCATGGTAACACGTGTACATGGGAGGAATTAATGAGAGAGAAAGGGGTATGTAAAAATTAAAACATAAGTATAGAGGTATAGTAGAGATTAGAAATCATACCCCAACAATTTTAATTGAAATTAAAAGGGTGTAACAATATAATAAAATTTAGACCAAAATGATAATTGAGGAAATCACTTAAATGGAAGAGTGATCCAAAAGGCTTGGGAGGGGCTTGGGAGAAAATTTTTGGGAGATCAGGGTGACTTAAGCGGACTATAAATGGAGTGCGGAAGGTTAGGGACTTTATTAAAGGGTTTTGAGTGATGAAAAGTGGGAATTTGGGTGTGTTTATATAGGAAAGGGGAGGTAATTCTTTATTATTTACGTTTCAGACACCACACAATAATCTAATCAAAACCACAAACCATCCAATAGTTTTTTCCAAGAATGTTTTCCAAAGGGGATCATAAAAAAAATATTTTATAGGTAAAATGGCTGAAATTATTAAATTATTAGGCTTTCTTATGTGGATTTGAGTCACACTCTCAAGGAAATCATTTTAAAAAGATAAAATGTTTGATAATTCTTGGAGGGTCTACTAAGGAATCATAAAATAATTCAGACAAATCTAAAAGTGCATTATTTTATTGGTAACCAATATATTTGCCGATGAACGCATTTATTGTATTTTATTCTGTCACCATTGGGTCATTATGATGCCACAAAACACATTATATAAATAAACGGTATTAGATTTTTACCCAAAAATTTGATTGCCTCATAAAACTATGAAAAATTAACCATTTGATACTTTCTAAGTCCTCATTCCAAAAATATTATCCATTTTATATAAATAATTTTTTAAATATATCGATTTTTATTTTTAAAATGAAAACTAGCATTTATCAAAAATTCATTGGTTTTGACAAAAATGCCTTTCAAACCATAATAAAAATCACAATTTTATTCATAAAAATTATACTATTATTTATATTTAATAAAAAGAAATGTTGTCATATTATTTTATTAAAATATTATTTTAACGTCCCGAACTGGCTTACCCTAAAACCGGTAGCCGGACCGGTCACCACATGACCTCATGCATGTCTTCATGTATGCCAATGGATACCGACTAGTAGTGAGTGTCTATGGATAGATAATGGGGAGACTATACCCTCATATTAATATTTAACTGCAGAAATAGATAATAAGCATAGAAAATAGTGGAAGAATTCAAAACAATATTCAATTGGATAATGAAAATGGCCAATGCCAGTTTATATAATTCAAGAATTTCAGGGTGATACAAATCAGAAAAAAGTAAACAAAACATCATGATTTACATTGCAATATAGAAATAAAGAAAAGAAAAAATCTACAATAGAGATATCCACAAGAATCCCAATCTCCGACATGGTCCTTTTCTCCTAAATACCATGTATATGTAACATCCATAGGAAAAGGTCTATACTCATGTAACCAAGAAAGACTACACGGGTACCCAAGTGCAATGGCGGACCGAATATGGTGTCAGATGTACATCTCAGATGGCAAGGACAACCGGTTGACTAGATCAACCTAGAAAATGAAATATACCAAATGTTGTTATGATATAACATGGTAACAACATAAGTGAATAAATAAAAAACCACACATCCAAGTTCCAAAGGGGCACCTGGCGGCGATACCTGCTTTGGCTCGTGGCTGGAATAAGAGTCTCCTAAAGAATCATAAAAGTATATTTATCAAACATAAATACATTTCAACACATTACCATTTATTCTCTATTTAATCATTTATTATCTCGAAATATCCCATGGTATCCCGTACCTCTATCAACATCAACTCTTGTTAGAACACTAATCATTCTTAATCTTTCTTTATTAAATCACATTCAACTCGAGCATTATTCACATATATCATTCAATTCATAATTCATTCATATAATATACAATTGGTGAAGAACATCATGTCTAGAAACTAAAAGCCTCGATCATATATTTATACTATTGATTTTATAATTCCATGTCTCATTCAGTGTAGATCGTCATTTCTAACACCATTACTTCTATGAGCATAGATAACTATTGGGAAGGAATTCCATGTACAAGTCCCAACTTCTATATTGGTCTTGGATTCTATAACAAGCATCACATTCTCATTCATTTACATAATTTGACAACTATTGGGGAGGAACACCATTCCCATGTCCCAACTTCTACATTGGTCTTGGATGTCATACCTAGAACAACATTGTCATTCATTTACATCATTTGATAACTCACAATAATAAGACACATTATCCCATTATTAATCCAGTGATTAGTTAATCATTTCAAAGGATATTATTTAACCCAACAACTAACTAATAACATAACCCATTAATTAAATCATAAATTAATTAATCAATCTACACACTTCTCATTAAATAATTAAATATTAGTAATGAATTATCTATAACATTACTACAATGGAAAATAATTAATTTAAAATTAATTATCTATTTTTATTCTAATAAAAATATCACAATCAATCCACTGATTAATTATCACAATTATCCAATTCACTATCTTATAAATAATACCCCGATTAATTATCTATATTTCAAGTTAAAGACCCTAATTAATACACAACTAATTATTCCATTTTAAATATAATATTTCCATGATTATTTTTCACAATTAATTATACAAATCAAATATCAACTTATCATAATTAATTATCTCAATTAATAATCTTTATCCAGTATCATGGCACATAATGAATTCCCCAATAATTATCTTACATAGCCAAACATCATCTCATAATTAATTTCCACCAATTAATTATCTTAACACAACCCATTCAATAATTCAATTACAATTATTTAGGTTTATAATTAATTTAAAAATGAATTATTTAACTTTACCAATTGAAATAACATAATTAATAATCTAATAAATTATCTCAACTATCCCACCTAATACTCATAAATTCCACATAACCCATGTGTTTCAAAAAAAATTGCTTAACCGCAAGCTAAATGAACATGTGACTTTTAACATTATGTTTTCATCATGAAGGCAGTTCAACTCTTTTAGAGGTGTTTTATTACAAAACATGATTTTTTCATCTATCAAATAATATGAAATTTTCTCTAATATTGTAGTAAGATTTATCAAAATTAGTATATAAAAAAATGTATATTTTCCCAAAAAAAAATAAATTTTGAGGACTATAACTCAAGGAATTGGCCAAACCAACACTTTATTACAGAAAATGTAAATTGATCACACACACGCACCTATACAAAATCATGTGCACACTTGTAATTCATTTCCTCACCTAACATCAATTAAACAACACTCATAATTAGCGTGGTGGAGACCAACTCACACCCAATTCATTCCGCACTACTGAAAATACACCATAAGAAATAATTCAAGGGTGATAAACCAATTAATGTCTGTAAAACCTTTATTAAATATGATGGTGGTGAAACAAATCGAGACAAACTGCCATGATTTCCGTGGAATTTGTTGAAACATAGACCAATGGGTCCCCAGACATCATCCCCACCACCTAGAATCGAAAGAAGGGATGAATCCTAATTGACCATAGAATAGAGGTTTTAGGCCGAATGGAGACCCTGAAATAAAGAGCCAAAATGGCCTATGAAAAGAATGAAACAAGATGAAAAGTAATTAACTCGACGTCATGGACAACATCTGTAAAGAACCACCATGATCCGGTGCATGGAGAGCGAGTTGCATTAGGGTGTGGTGTGCCTCACCTTGGGAGAACGAGGGGAGGGGGATGCACCTCATCCTACTATGTTCCACCCCCTTATAACCACAATTAGTTTTATAATAATTAATACAATAATAATAATAACCATATTATTATTATCAATTTAATTTAAATTATTCTTTGCTAAATCCCATAACTCTCCCATTACACATAATTTAATTAAATTCCTTTCCAATGAATTTAATTCAATAAACACTCCTCCTTAACTAATTTAATTACATTCCCTTCAACAAATTTAATTATTACAACTCCAACGCATTGTTATTAAAAATATTCAAACCTCAATATAATTAAATCATTTCCACAGCTTTTTATTAGATAATTGAATTCATCCTATCCTTGAATTTAGTTACGAAAAACCCCAAATCCATATTTATTCCTTATTTAATTAAATTTTATTGAATATTATCTAATTAAATAAAACAAGATCTCAATATTGATTAATTAAATTCTTTAAGCATTATTTTAATTAAATGAAACACTATTTTTCATCAATTAATTGAATTATTTTTTTAACCATAAATTTAATCAATTAAAAATCCTGATATCATGACATTTAATTAAATCCCTCATAGCTATGAAATTAATCAAATAAATGAACCGAAAACCAAAAATTGGGTAAGACACATTGTTTTTCTCACACATTCTGGAAAACAGTGGACAAACAGTGCATGACCTTCTGTCTATGGAAACTAATTTGTATGGCTTGTCCCGTGTGGTTTTCCTAACTATGAGAAGTCCATTAAAGCGACTCTGCATCACCTTTATAAAGCTACTTGGTTTTGACCAACTTCACTCACCATATGCGAACACCACTACCAGGTTCATTGCTCAAAAAACCCATTGAGAAAAACATAAAACTTCTTGAACATTTACCCAACCCAATTATAAACAATTTTAAATTGTCCAAACTCACGAAACATGATCATGAATCTTGGTTTTAAGACCAACTCATCCAATAAATGAAATTGTTCAAAAACAGTTGTATTTTAACACAGTTCGAAAGCACAGGACATTACAATTTGCCCACCTTAAAAACTTTTCATTTCCGAGAAGCTAACTGGAACTACTACATCATTAACCAACCCACCAAGGTCATAAATTCTCATTTGAACAATTACATTTCTCTTCTAAACACCAAACTCACCTTAAACCAAATCATAATCCCACCAACTTTACCCTTTTAAACCTGATCCAAAGCTCTAAAGCCAACCCAAAACATAAAGAAGTCCAAACTACTAGAGAGATGATCCCATCATCATCTCCGCAATTGATATTTCCAACCCAAAAACCTATAGTCACCATTAACTTGACGATTTTCCTTTAAAATGATTCCATCCCCCATCACAAGTAACCAATGTCCTCACTCAAATTTTGGTGGCCTCTCCAAGTCACACCATCTCAAGGCTACCTTAAAACTATTTTTCTCTAGCCCAAATATACATGTAACCTAAATAACCACACATTCCTTGTACAATCCAATTAACAACCACTTATCGAGTCCGAAAACTTTTACAACATTGTCACGATGTATTACTGACAATATCTAAGTGCCTATAGGACAGGGTGAATATAGGGGACATGCTCGACTCATCCAAAAGGGAACAGTAAGAGTAAACCCTAGTCACCAAAATATTAGTCGTGCTATCACTGATCAACTATTTATAAAAATGTTGAACTTCTATGGACGACTCTTCATCAACCCAACCCCGATGCCTACATCCCCCAAGGCATCCTAGTTCCTTCAAATTTTACAACTAAAAATCATTGAAAAAAAATTGTCGATTTCTCATTACCCACCTTAGGAGTTTCCAGGTTATATAAAAAAGAACAGTATCTCACAAGTGGACTACTTTAGAAACACCTTAAATGCACCTATGATGTTTTAGGAACCATGGTCACCTCATCAAAATCTCTCATGAAGGTCGCAACTTCAACCTATCAGCGTGTCGACACAGTCGAGTCACAAAATTTATATTATGGGAACCAATACTATAATGAGAGCAACATGAAATTCTCATAGCAGAACAAATAATATAAATATCTAAGGGTACTACATACAAAAGAAAGTCCTAAATGAATCATACGTGTCAACCCTATCTCTTGGTTATGAAAAACTTAAATCCCACAGCACAAAATCCCCTATTTCATTTTATTCATTTCATTGAATTCACTTCAACCTATAAACATTGAATAAAAAAATACAATTCCACAACAAGGAACATTGTCATTAAACAATGCTCTATGGCCAAAACATGAAATCTATAATAAAAATCCTCTTAATCGATTAACATTTAGAGTCATTTCATTTTAAAACAGGAAATTTAGCATTTAAATTCCATTTAATCGGAAGGTGACATTTGAGGGTCCCATTTATTTCTAAACATATAGTTTCTTCAAAAAGAAACCCTATAACAACTCATTTCAATAAAAAATCAACATTTATACATTTATAACCATTTTCAAACACACTATTGTTATATTAGGCTCGTCACATGGGTGTCCATATACCAATCGATGAGGAGCTCGTACACCTTACCACCAGAATTTGGCTCCCATTTATCATAATTAATTTCATATTAACGTGTTTTTAACTTTACCAGCCATTTTTTAAATTGTATGAATACAAGGGTTACCTTTTTCTCAATTGTAAGGCACCCATACACCTTACAACCTAAATATAATCCCATTGAAGGCTTTATCAATCAAAATGTTTTTATACTATTGAATCCATTACACATCAAAACTACTCTATAATGTTATCAATACCAATAACACAACAACATGTTATTACACAGAAGCATGGAAGAAATTCAATACAAAATAATTAAATGGAATCATGGAATAGAAACACCCAAACAAGATATATATCACTGAATCATGCTATCTAATGGGGAATTGTAAAGCAACTCAAAACATGGATTCTACCCAAGGCACACAATCAAAATTAGTAGGCACCCTACAAATGCAACTAAGTGGCATTTGATATGCCTGGCATGTGAATCATTATGTGCCGATGATAATGCATGTAATGAAATTTCCTTTCCATATCAGGGAAAGAAAATTTTTCAAAATTCTCAAAATCAATAAGCAGTTGAAAATACAGATGTCACTCAAAGTGAAATGAATTCAACTATAACCACAAATAGTATAAACATTAATTCCCATCCTAGGCCACTTCATCATTTCCCATACATGGGGTGATCAGTCCCAAGCACATTTATTAACTGACCACTAAAACATTCCTTGTCTCATGTCTACCAACCCCAAAAAAATGAAAATGAAGGAAAATGTGAACCTCTGATACCAAGTTGTAATATCCTGACCTAGATTACCCTCGAATCGGTATCCAGACCAGTCACCACATGACATCAAGTGAGCCTCTCTATATGCTAGAGGCTTGTGAGTAGCAGCGAGGGTTTATGGATAGTTAGTGGGGAGACTATAAATCATATTCATATTGCACAACTACAATAGATAATAATCTCATAAGAAAAAGGACGCATAAAAAATATTCAACTGGAAAACGAAAATGGACAATGAAATTTTATACAATGCATGAATTTCATGGTCATACATATTTGAAAGCAGTAAACAAAATAGCAGTCTTTGAATTATAATACAGAAATAAGGAAAGGAATCAATACCCAAAGGTGATCTCCATGAACATCCCAAACTCATCTATGGTCCTTTTCTCCTAAATCACAAATATACATAACATCCCCAAGAAAATTCCCACAATCCCACAATAAAAAAGTTTTCACAAGTACCACAGTGCAATGGGGGCTGGAATAGGTGCTGATGTGATGAGGCTATGGTGGTGGAGAGTAATAGGGTGATGTTTTACTATTATAGTGGATGGTTTGTGTTATTATTGTGTAATCAATTGAATAGGTGTCATGATTGTTGGTTACTATTGATGTGTTTATTTTTTGAATTGAAATGTTTGATTGTTATTGTGGTAATATTTTTAGTTTATTTAGTGACATATTATAGTAATTTGGTAGTGTGGATTAGAATTGGTAATAACAAATAATTTATGGGATGTAATTGATTAACCATTTTTTTCAATAATTATTGGTGAATGAAATTAATGTGAAATGGTTGAGGTAGACCTGGTTGTTGGATGATTAATGGGTTAACAGTAATCATTGGAAAAATAATGTCGTAATTATTGTAGCATGGCTGGTAAATTGATAAATTTTGATGCGGATGAATGGTATGATTAAATTAGATATCGTGAATGTTTTATGGATATTTTTTCTAGAATAGTGGTGTTAGTCATGGTATAGTGATGTAGGTGATGTGTATCATGTGGTATCAATGATGTGAAGGTTGATATGGGTGGTGGTAGTGTTGGTTTAACATGAAAACCTTAGGTTGGGATCGTGTGGGGCTTTGTTGTATATTATATATATGGAACTGGATTTTCCATAACCCTTTATTTTTTATTTCATGGTTGCCGATGGAGTCCAGATATATTTTTTCATGGTTGTATAGGTTGTGGAATTTTATGGTCATAATAAATTTTATTTTTAATGAACTTATACATCTGTGGGTTTGAGTAAATTTTTTTAAATGTTATGAATTTATGTTTTCCAAAAAATTTGGTATGTGGAAGCTACCATTACATATTAGATTTAGCATGAAATGAAAATTATGTTTCAACCATTAATATCCCAGTTATATTCCCTTATATTATAATGTAACCCTTACAAATTTCTCCTATTTTAATGAAATTACCATTACCTATTGAGTAGTTTACTGAACATTCAATCCATATGAGTCATATTCTAAAAAGAATAAATCACTAGTTAATACAAAATAGTAAATTCCACATACATAAGTGTAATTTATTCAATGTATAATGGTAATGTTATCAAATTTAATAGTAATATATTTATATGTATGATTCGTAACTATTATATGAAAGTGTAATAAATTAATTTGTATAAGTAAATATTTCATATCAAAAAGTGTCTCTCATGGGAATAAGGGTACTTCCATCTTTAAAAATTTTAAATTTCTCAAAATCCCCTAAAATGATTTTTATGAATTAAATAGGGTTATATAAATTAATGACCATGGGAATTTATTCCTTCTAATTGTAATGGAAATTCCTTATCCCCTAATGTATTTGTGCTAGGATTTTATGGAGTTAAAATATTATAAATTGGGGGAAATTTTCAAATTTTATTTAAATAGAATAGTCTGGGAGTGTAAAATATTTTAAAATGAGATAAAATTATTAGAAAATATATAAAACTGTTAATTAATATTTTATTTTAAATTAAGAGTATCTCTTTCCATTTGGATTCCCCTTCTTTTTCCCTCAATCCTGGATGAAAATATATTCATCATTCTAGTCATGGAGTGTTATTTGACATGTACAAGCCTTCAATCAATCTCTGGGTGATTCCATGTGTGTTTTCCATCCACTTCTATAAGTCCCACTTTTCCTCCTTGAAAAATAGTATTTTTATTATTCAATTATTTTTATTTTCCTTGGGTATTGTTTTGGAAAATTATGGTTATATTTTACATATTAATCTTTTTTACTCACAATTTCTCAACATTTCTGAACCTTTTACTCTTTTTGATGCATAATGAGTCGACGAGGTAGGTGATTCATAAATTATCCATTACTTTATATGTAAATATGTATAAATCATGATTATAATTTAATTGAATAAATGGATGTTATTGACATAAGAACATAAAAAATCAGAACAAAATTTCGAAAAGATAATTGGGAGGTTAATTATGGGAATGTGATATTCTCATTAATGATTAATGTTATTTTCTAGATATTATTCTTTAAATAAGAATTTATATCCTTATTCATGTATGGATAAGTAAATTATTTAAAACTAGGTAAAAACATAAATTTTGTAAAATAAAGAATATTATTAATTGAGTTTATTCATATTTCATAAATTTCAGAAGTTTATAAGTGTTCCGATGAGTATATTGTTTTAATATTTATCATTATTTAGCACCATTATAATTCCCATTTGAATTATGTTGTCTTCTCATAATTTACTTAAATGTAAATGGTGGTAAGTTTATAGATATATAGTAAATTTATGTTCATATATGAATTCATTCTTACCTTTTTTATAATATTTCATGCAATTATTGATGAAATATTAATTTATCATCGATATTTATTACCACATAGAATATTGTTTCTTGTTTCTGTTAAGTTATTTCAAAAATTAATTCCATTTTAAGAATTAAATAAAAATTTGAAGGGTTGATGAGTTGAGGAGTTCTATTGATAATAGTTTTTTATGATGTCATAATGCAATTCAGGGTGGAGTGATAAAATTAATGTGTAATATGTTTGAGAAGATGATATTAGTATGGATTGAGGATGGCAACCTCATTTGACTTCTAAATTTTTATTATTGGATTTTTATTTTATTATTTATTTTATTTATAACTATTTCAATTTCATTCATATAATTCCGTGAAATAGGAGTTGATGAGTCTTAACACCTGGAATTATAGACGACTATTAATGTATTAATTAATTGATAGGGGATGGTTTTTAAGGATTACATAAAGATGTACTCAAAAAAATTATTGATTGGGTGTAGGGTTAAATGAGTATGTATATTAATATAATATTGACCCTAAGATCATTGGATAGTTGATTAAAATAAAAATTAATCTTGATTAATGTTGGAACATTATTAAATGAGTCATTAAAGATAAATGTTTTAATTAAATATCAATGATATTTTCATTGAACATGACTTCCTATCCTTTAATAATTGAAATCGGGATGTCATGTGTGATGTTATATATAGATCAAGTGTTTTATTAGGTTTTTTTCCACAGAATAGTTTTATTATTTAAATATCATTATGTTTTTTATTTCTTATGCTCCACCACTTGATTTTTTTGTCCAACCAATGCCCATATTTAAACTTGGGTACCATTTATATAAACAAGAGATAAGTTGAAGAGGATACATAGGGATGAATATTCCCCCTACTCCACTTTCTCATCAATATACAGAGTGTATATAAGCATATATGGTATATAGTGGCTTTTTCACTAGATTATTGTCGATGTTCGTGATGCCTCTCAATGTGAATCCAGAAGACCCAAGTTCATTTTTGAGCAGAGGCATATTTTTTGGGATTCTGCAGTTGTATTATAGAAATTACTCCATAAGGAACTATAGAATACATATTAGATGATACTCTTCATTATTGTAGCAGTCAGAACTATTCACATATTTTAGCCTTCAGGCCATCGGTTTTGTCTTTGAATCCTAAAAGGCCTTCAGGACACCCAAGGCCTTTGAGCCAGTAAGTCATTTGAACCACGTCATGGACTTCATCACATCTTAAGAAATTAGAGCAACATGTAATGATGATGGAAACAAATATACTTCAAGGAACAAAGAACCAGTTGACGATTCAAGATCTGACACATTCACTAGAGTATATCTAACCATAATTGGATGAATGAAAGAGTATGATATTCCCATTGGTACTGATCTTGTTCATATCTGCATAACATAGCTAGATGACCAACCTTCCAAAGTTGGATAGCTGACATCAAGATATTTGATGGGGAGGGGACGTTTAAAGTAGTCTATTTGTGATGAATTCCCCTAAGGCCTCTAGGTCCTATAATGTGTGTCTAAGCCTATGGGCCATGTTAGGGTTCCCCCTCATCCCTTAAAAATGATATTATCAAATATCAATAAAAATTGAATGCCATAGATCTATCAGGCATGAACATATTGGCTAAAATTATAATTTATGTGCTCGTACGGGATATAATGGCCTCCAATTATGTCATGCATGTATATGTGAGTTTTGTGGATTATGGTAAGTTAATTCATGTATCTAGGTTGTAAATTATTATAGTTATTATATTTTTTCATATGAAATTTCTATAACTACAAAAGAAATTCTAAATATTTACATGATTTTTTGTCACCCTCCATCATAGAATATGATTATGTGAATATACTAGTTAGTTTTCTATGATTATGTGTATATTTTGGTGATAGTAATATCAAGAGTGTGTCGTTCAACATATTAAGGGGATGGGAGTTCAAAGATGTGCATCATCAGTTTTTTTGTTGATTATTTCAATTAAAAAAATTTAGTCTCGATCCCTTCCGTTATAAATGATTCATCATTATTTACATACTTCTATGAATTATTTAGTAATTAATCCTTAGTTAATATGGGAATATAGTTGATCTTATTAATGAGATGAGTTAATTTCACTGTTTATTACTTGGTGCTTTAGTATGCTCTTTCATTATAATCATGAAAGGTTTGAGGAAGGATTCTAGTGAGTACACTACTATGATCATCTCTCTCTATATAAATTTTTTAAAAGGTAGGGTACAAAGCCTAATTTTAATTATTAAACCAAAGTTCTCTTCTGACTAGGTAGAGGGAGACTGAATACATAGCCTAAAGGTACAGTGAGCATGTAGCCCATTACATGGACCATAGGCCCAATTTTTTTTCCCAAGGACTATTCTATGAATAATAATACTACAGTACCCATCTGCTATAGTACCCACGGCTTCTACAATTCATGTCTTGGCTGCTACAATACCACTTCTGTACTTCTACAACACCTACACCTAATGGGGTTTGAACCCCGATTTATAATGTAGTATTATGGGGTGCTTACCACTAATCCAAACCCAAACTATCCACTCTCTAAATAATTATTCTTTAGGTATGCATGAGGGAGTTGCTGATTTGGATATGTGTTACTAACTACGGGTTGTAGTTCTTGAGTTTTTGTTGTTCATGGTCATAGTCCCATGAGTGATCATAACATTTTTTATGGTTTTTCTCATATATTATATGAATTTATTGTTTTTCTATGGTTAATTAATTAATAATTAATTGATTCGATGTTTAATTTATATTCTGGGGAATTTGAGGGTAATTCCACACATGTGTGGGTAATCTATACCTTCAATGCTTGTCACCAATATGTTCCATATTAGAAAAATACTCCCAGTGTTCCTTCTATCATCAATATTGTCTATGTAGTGGTACCATTGGGGTTGGGTCATGAAATTTTTTATCATAACATTTCATTAAGATATAGGATGAAGCTTTAGGATTTTCACTATTAATGATTCCATGGGTTTTTCGAGAAACTATATAAGATGGTCTTTGTACAAGATTTAATATTGTTATACTAATTATAAAAAAGTATTTAAATACCCTCTATTACCCGATATAAGGATATTAAATTTTATAAATGTATTAAGATATGTTATATTTCATTCCAGTTAGATACCTATGTAAGGATTATGAAATCTGATTGTTTTTTGTAATAATTTAATATGGTAGATAATGTGTATTCGGATAAATGATGTTACCTATTATTAAATATTCTATATATCTTGTTTATAATGTACCATATCATTTACTCATTTATAGTCATGGTTATAGATATACATTCTCATTAGACTCTCTCTATATAGGTTATGCATGATATACTGGTATATCACCAAAATTTTATAGTTAGTGATGATGATTCTTATAGTAATATGTTTCACAAGATTTAGTATTGAGGATTTTATAAGTGTGAGTGATCTATTTCTAATACATAGGTTGAGGCTTCGTAAGAGGAGGTGTAATTTCTTTTGTGATGATTAGTTTTAGGATATCTCACTAGATTCCATTGGTCATTAGTATGATGTACCGAGCCTCTAATAAGTGGTTGATTTTATAACTTTTGATATCATGTGGAATCATAAGTATCATGAGATAAGTTCCATGATCAATTTCATATTAATTCTCATTTTTCTACCAAGAAGGTGTCATACTAGAATGATATTTTCTCTCTTTTTTTTGAATTACAATATTAAAGAATTTATTATTAAAACCAAGAATGTTTAATTTTATTATTCATATTTTTATAATATGATTTGGAATGGGCGAATAATTTTTTGGAGTCTTTGCATCAAGAGACCCTATACAAGATCACCACATTCAAATTGTTGATCTTTCAAGAGTTTCTAGTGGATACAGAGTTTATAGATTGGATTTATTATCATAATATACCATTATGGGATGGAATTTGGTAGTAATCCCCAAAAAGTATATATCATAAATGTTTTTATCATTTTACTATCCCTCCAATGTTTCCCAAAATTGGATTAAAATTAATTGTTATTCATCTCGTTTATCTATATATTGTAGTTATTGAAACCCTTGAGTGATATTATATGATTTTTTCTTCTCATGTAGAGGTCACAGATGATTGTATCGAATGTGATTGACATACTAAATAATCAATATATAGTTTCAATCCAATTGAATGTTAATTCATTGATGAATTGTGATTGGAGGTAGGTGTAGTATTATATCTACCTGTGAATTTGTTAGTAGTGAGGATATAGATAATACTGAATAAATCCATGTGATCCACCCCATTATGATAGAGAGAGAGCACACAGAGGTTTACCATAGTAGAATTCACCATTAAATCTAGAGAGATTTTTAGAAGGATATTTTTATATGCTTAACTTAGACTTTCCAACACTATGATATCTAGAACTCATGTGAGGTATCATCTATCTATATCTACATGGGATTGTGTTTTTTTATTCATTACCTAACACTCCTTTATTATAACCAACCTAGTCATGTTATCAGGATATAAGGTGGATTAGAGTCTTGTTTAATTGGTTTTCTATATACCATTTAGAGGATGAGTTAGCTTTAATGAATTTTGTCAAAATTTTGAGATGATGTTTAGGGAAAATATGTTTTTAGGATATTTCTTATCATTATAGATACATCCAAATGATTTTATTCTCAGTATAGAATAGTTTTTTTAGTGGATTATATTATAGACTTATTAAATTGTAGTTATATTTTTAATAGTAATAAAAAAATTGTGTTCATTAGAGAATGATATCATAAAATTTAAAAGAGTCATGTTGATTTCTTATGGTTCAACATGGAAGATCTGATATTTATTTTTGTATTGGTTCATCTAGTAGTGTTTCCCATGGATGTATAAAATTACAATGATGTCTTCCAAACGGGGATTTTTATGCTACCCCGTCAACGATAGATCATTTTTGTTATATTGTTGTATCCTAGAGTCTTTTTAATATTTATTTTTTTATACCATATAGAAGATGTTAACCTATTAGAGTAGCATATTCATATTTATGATTTTGTACATAAAGGTTTTAATTGACCAAAATTTTCTCTTTGGGAAGATCCAATATTTATAGTGAATGAGGAGAATGGTACATTGTGAGATTTTATAAATTATCATCACTTGAAATAGATGAAAGTGATGAATCATTAACACTTTCCGTATATTGATGGTATATTATAGTTATTAAATATACATACATGGTTCTTGAATATTGATTTAAATTCATGATGTCTTCAGATGTGGTTGATGGACTCTGATATTCCAATGGATACCTTCACGTGTTGATTACAGAATATTTGTTCATGGATATGTATTTAAGATTCAAGAAACTCACCATCCATCTTCATGGTACTGATGAGATCCATGTTTCATTAGTTTTGGGTCTGGTTTTTTTGTAGTTTTTATGTATGATACCCCCCAAGTATTTTGTATTTGATGAAGAGAATACATTGCATCTGTGAGCCATTTAGGAGATACTTCACTGAAATCAACTATTTATTGTTTTTTATTTGTGTATTTTTTCCGGCCATGTTTG
This sequence comes from Viscum album, assembly GCA_963277665.1. Taxonomy (NCBI): domain Eukaryota; kingdom Viridiplantae; phylum Streptophyta; class Magnoliopsida; order Santalales; family Viscaceae; genus Viscum; species Viscum album. The sequence goes on from OY728133.1 coordinate 1,494,114,830, forward strand.
CCATTTATTGTAACATGATGTGCCTCTATGGGGAGTAGTTGTGGACACGTTAATTATCTATGTGGCTGTTTCTTGGGTATCCCATATGAATGTTTTCAAAGATGTAATTTTTCCTTTTCTTGTTAACTGTTATTAGAGATATTTGTTAGAATTATCTCAAATTGAAATAGCTCTAATATCCTTGTTTAGGATGGATCATGATTTAATGTTGAAAAAAAAATTAGGATATCTTTTCTAACTTAATGTGGATGATGTACAGTTCTACTATCCTCCACCTACTCTAGGAAAGATTGATGTTTTAGGTTTATTGTGATATTTTCACCTTAGTTTAGGATTTAATATGATATATAAAATACTAGTTATCTCTTATGTTTACTAGTATCTATAACCCTAAATATAACTATGGTAAACATGATCTTCAACATTTTTTTGTTCGATTTTTCTTGATGTTATGGTGTAACTACCTCATCATTGAGAACTTTTTGGTCTTCATGGATTAAAACAATTTGAGAGCTATATTACATAATAGTAATTTCTCCCTATGATATTTGTAGTAGATATAATTATTAAATATTATTACTTTTTTATTTTCTTTACACAAAGGTAAGGGAATATTGTTGACAAAGAAATAATTAGAAAGACGCATAGTGATTTTATTGTTATTTTTGGATTCCTAGAATGTGATGGAGTAGTATTGGTTATAAACCTTGATATCGAGGAAGTTAATAAATGTGGGTATCTCTATCTAGTAATCATACAATAATCTTTATGGTAGAAGTTTGAATAATATTAGTTGGAATATATTAATGTTTGTGTTTAGCTCGGTTATTTTTTGTTTAGTGATTCCCCAAAGGGATGGTTTTAAAATGGCCAGCATCATGTGTTGTTCTATAGTGGGAACACCATTAAATCGTGAATAAATGTGGTGCTTCACTGTTATTTAAATAGGTCACCATTGGCAGTACATCTCTATGTTGCTAAAAATTTTCATTACATTGGGATTTTGTTTTTATTTTTAATGATAAAGGGGTGTGTTTTAATGTTTATTAAACTATGTGTGGTATTCCTATGTTAATGGTTAAGCATCAAATAGCGGGTAGATTTCCGTATCTAGTTGATGTTCATTATTTGTAGTAGGATGGTATATTAAATGATTTTTGAATGTGTTTTCTTCTAGATAAGGGATATTATATATTTTTTTAGGATGTTACCTCACTTCAATAAAATTAAAAAGTTTGGATTTTTTATAGCATAGAGACGAAATATTTTTTGGATATTTGAGGGCTCCGTTGTGTTCAAAATTGGATCATATTTGATATTTATCCAATTATAACTCATATATATGGACATATATATATATATATATATATATCCAATTTTGTTTTATCTCTCAGTTATTCCCCCAAAAAATAATTCTCATATCAAATGAATTTTTAGTTAGAGTTGAGTATCTAGACATTAGAAGACATGTCACACACATGATTTTTGGATTTTGGGAGATCATGAGTGATGTATCTATGATAGGATGTTATTTTAATAATTATAAGTATCATTATACCTATAATATTATGGATTTTCCATTTATTTTTTAAATTATATGAAATTATTTTGAGATTGTGAAATTCGATGGGGCATGATTCTGAGGCCTAGAGAGCCCGGAAAAGAATTTTGAACATTTTTTATGTTACGTTTAGTAAACGTTTCAGTGGAATTTTTTATATTTTGAATCGGTGCTTGGATAAAAAATACAAGGGCACTGTTGAACTCAAAATTCTAGGATTCTCCTAGATATGGCTTATCTTCGGAGGACATGGTAAAAGCGGAAAATTTATTTTTTGGACATTTCAAGAAAAATAAAAAAAATAATTTAAAAGAATTATTTTAGATCCTTCTCACCATTGAGAGGATGATGACAATCCTATGGTGAAGTGATGAGGTGAAAAAGAGGTATATTAATGAGTGTCAATAATGGATTATTGAAACCTCAAAGATCATATCCTAATGACTCATTAAATGGGGCTCATAAAATGGGGCTCATTTAATGGCCATCATTACTGGAGGCAGTGTTTCTATGATTTTTATTTTATTTTAAAAATACAATGTGTTGGAGTTTTGGGAAATAACAATCTACGGGGAATCCATAAAAACTACTGGCAGCTTTCCCTCTCTAATAAAGAATAAAGAACGGCCCATCGGAAAACTATCATTGTCTTCGGCGTGCCATGAGGAAAGGGGTCGGAAGCGACACTAACATCTTAAAACCTCAAGGAAAAACGCTTCGGCACTGAATGTCAATGAGGTCGGGGTTGCAATTTTTTTAATTGAATACTTATTCCTCATTATTGATAATTGATGATGAACATATACCAACCAACAAATGGGTTGATCCAAGATTCACTCGATATTGCAGGAGGATTTTTCTTGCAGGGATGTCACAAGATTTCAGTCAAGATGTTTGATTCCTGTTATTATTATCCAATTTATAAATGCTAACATGGAGCGTGCGGGATTACCTGAACAAGGCATGGTCCCTCCACCAATCTTGGTTGATGTGTGTTCTATGAAGTAAACTGGTAAACCTATCCGTACTATAAGTCTGAAGGGCTCGCAGCGAGGGTGGAAAGCTGTCGAGGTTATAGGCACAAACAATTCCAAGAATAGACCACTGGAGCGACTCTGATGGCCTATCATAGCTCCTTCGGTTGCCAGCTATAGTAGCCCATGATAGTTTATGGGAAGAAGGTGGGGTTGCGCCCATCGGCGCGCCATGGTGGAGAGAAGGCATGGTGCTCGTCGGTGCTATGTGGAGGAGGAGTGGCGCACATGGACTGCTCGGTGGGTGGATGAACGACCAAGCTTCTGCAGGACATTATAGGGAGACGGGGTGGTGCTAACTGAAAGAACCTGAAACCCCAAATTCGGTCCGAAAAACCGGCCCGCACCGTGTGGGTCGGGCTACTTTGGTGGGTCGCACCCCACCTAGACGGTTGAGCCACCTACTGGCCAAAACCTACTAGTCGGGCCGGACCTATTCCATCTGGGACAGCTGGGATGGACCCCCACCAGACCCCTCAGGTTGGGTCAGGTCGGGTTAGACCAGATCTGGACCCAACCGACCATATTTCCCTAAAACAACTATAACATGAAAACAGGACGTCTGATTGACGTGCCATTAGAGGAGATCAAGTCAATGTGATGGGATGGTCCTTTTGAGATACTCTACATGAGTTTTGGCTGACGTTGAAGTATGTCTGGGTTGGATCATATGTGAATCCAACCTGTCCACTTTTACCAAAAATCCCATAACATTGATACTGAGTGTCTGATTGACGTACCATCTCTTGTATTGTAACCCTTAGAAAATGATCATCTATTGGTTTGCTTCTTTGTGGGGCTTCATGGCAGTTGATGTACGAATGATATCTTGAGGAGCATATCATCGAGAAATCAATAGTGTTAATTATGAGAATCCAGTGGCTGGTTGTGGCGTGATTAAGGAATTGTGATTCTATGAGTGGGTCAGCACCTTGCGATCATCTATGGGTTAGCACCTAGCGATCCTCTGTGGGTCAACACCTAGATATCCTATATGGGTTAGAACCAAAGATTCTTTTTGTGTCAACACCTAGCAATCCTCTATGGGTCAACATCTATAGACCATGTACGAGACAACAACAGACCCTCTTGGCAAAATAAGATGATCTAGCTTTAGGACTAACCATCCCTACTTCTCTACTAAATTTATACCTTGTGTGAGCCACGTCTTTTACATTGTGATGTGTGTTTGAGACCATTGTCGATGATATAACCATTATGGTATTTTCTTGGGGGTGTTTCCATTTGTGGACTACTGAGAGACACTCAGGGGGTCTCAGGGTCCCAACTAATTATTTTTATACTAACCCCTACATGGGATCGTCCTTCACATATTGTGACTGGTACAGATGAGCGATGTTTTGACTGAGGTCCTCTAAGGGGTGACACTGACTATAGAGACCCTTGCCATTTACACATAACATTACATGAGTTTAACCATAATTATACCTTAGAGTACTTGTCAATGTTCGTTAAGTCTATTCTCTTTGAAGACTAGGTACGTAGAACATAAAATATAGGGCTAAAAATGCTTCATTATTTAATATCTATAGAGATCACCTATCTTCCTTTGAGACCGTACATTTGTATAATTTACCCTCAGGAAAACATGAAGAATGGGATGAGCTAAAAATCCCCATAAAGGAATGAACATAAGAATAAATCTTAAGAACATGAGTTAGGAGGCATGACATAATGATATCAAAAGCATGGAACACACAGACTCATAATATATTAAAATGGTATCACATAAACATGGAATCTTATAAATGAGGAAGAAACATAACACATGAGTTTAATACGAGTCAAGGCTAACCGCCAAGATTATTTCCCATAGTTTCACAAGCCAAGGATAACTGCAGAGACTATTTCACATAACATATCATTAGAGTTAACATTACCCAGTGCATTGGAGCATTATATTGGTGCACCCAACTTAATATTTTCATGAATATGCTTCCCACATAACTAATCATACATAATCAACCACACATAAAGATAGGGGTACCCAAGGAAAGAAGTGGGTATCACAATTCTGTCATAAAGCATAATAAACGGGCATATCATAAAAGTGTCCATGAATCAAAGGAACTAAAATATACATGTAAATTCTCAAGGTAAAGTAGGAATGTATCTTGGTGAGTTATGTCAAGTAAAAGTGAAAACATGTAAGAAATGTATTTATTAAACGTTAGCATCAAAACATTTTTGAGCAGTTTTAAGGAAACTACTAATGAGCCTATATTATAGAAAAGGGAAAAATTCTTTATACTGAAATATCAGTGAACATGGAATGTTTTCACAATAAATGGAATGATTTAATAAATACAACAGTGTATTAAAACAAAATATATATTTCCCTTGAAATCAGTTAAGAATTTAAGATGTTTCCTTAAAATAAGTTTCTCTATTGAGAAGAATTAATGAGGGAGTCACTTAAAAATATGTATATCCCCAAAATAGAATGAGGGATTTATATTGAAACAGTAATATGTAGAATATACATAGTATTTATATGTTGTACATATAAATAAAGGACAACTTCATTTGGGGAAAATAAATATGGAACAACCTGAAGGACAAAAGGTGGTTCAGGTAGAATCACGTATGGTTTATCGACATGGTATATGGTATACGTAAGAGGTCTTAATGAGACAGAAAGTTATTTATCATCTTTTATACATCATGTGGGAAGTATAAGTATGTTATGAAGTTATACTAAAAAATTATGAATTATACGTAAAAATGGCATAGCATAGTGGAAACTCTTGACTAAAAAGAAAAACGGTGAGTATCCCTTACCATAAGTTCGATGGTATTCTCCACTCGATATTAACAACATGGAGAATAAAAATAGGTTCCTTAATTAATAATTACAGAACCACTTCTCTATTTAATTGATTTAGTATAACCATTTTGAGTTCATTCATAACCTTTTTATTGGTTATGAGGTCCAATTTCATTGACAGGGTCCATTTGATTCAATGGTTCTAATGATCGGTTCACTTGTATTCATGGTATAAGAATCAATTAAAATGTGTTTAATTGTTTTGAATTGGAGTTATATGTTACTAGTGAAAATACAGAATGTTACATGATTTTCAATTCCATTTGGTTACATGGCCTGAAGATGAATCATTATATAAATTATTTAATGGTAATTGTTTGGGTTAATTGGATGTTTTTAGACCATGGGGAACATGTTTTTTTATAAATAAAAACTGGTCTTGCCCACATTTATCCATGATTTTAGGGTTATGATGTCTCTTGATGTTTAGCTTGGGTTGTCGAATCCTCACAGACCTATGAATTATCTTACAGACAAGTACATTATATTGATTATTTTTTTCTATGGAGTGGCCAACATGGGTTGATTTTAGATGGGTTAAAGTTAATAATATGTTACTTAGGTGAATTAAATGTAAAATAATTATTTAATCCTAGTATATCACTTGGGGTGTATTGGATGTATTCCCTTCTCAATTATTTCAATTTCTTATATTTGATATAGGGTCATTTAAGGATATCAAACAACATCATCACATACTGGGTTAATTCCTACAAAAACTAGTACTAATCAACTATACACATAGAGGATTAAATTTATGATCATACCAAGGTAAAGGTTCGTATTAGCACGTGAAGTATGTGGCCTTAAAATTAAACAAGGATGAAGAAGTTTTAAAATAAAAAAAATAAAAATCTCAATTAAAAGATGTGATTAGACATTAATGGGTTGATAAATAACATTCAATCCAGCCTTTTGATACTCTCGTGGATCAACCCATAAGTGGGTTATTCGTACATTGTTTCTATGATTTCAACGGATGCGGAATGTATACTCATGAGGGAGGAATTGAAGAAGTAAAACAAAAATAAAAAAGAATTGTTCACTCCACTATCGTGTGAATAATTTCACAATGTTTGGTGGGATAAAATTCACACCTTGAACCAAAGGTATCAGCATGTTAATAATAACAACATAAAATGATAAAAATAAATGTTTTATAAGAAAACTATGGTGATTCAAATAACTTTCAAATGGAGAAGAACAATACAATATCATATGGGAAGCATAACATTTAATTGAAACAAATCATTCTAGATCCATAAATCCTACAAAACCACTTCCTTAAATATAAATTTTTTGATCCTAGGGTCGATCCCCCGTATTTCCAAGTCTCCACAATTAATGGTGGTAGGCCTAGGGTGGTTGAAAGATAGGGAGAGGAGACTTTTCCACCACTGACCCAAAGATTCTGCCAGCTTGCATCCACAAAAAAGATGTGACTATATGACCTTCTATATGGATGAATTACAGTCGTCCATAGGAGAGGAAAATGACTCTTAGGATGTATTATAAGTCTCTTTAATCTATATGTGCAAAAAAAAAATTTGTTTCTTAGATATGATTAAATTAGTGAGCTGTTTTTCTGGGACACAGAACATGGCACCAGATTTTATCTCCAACTTGAGATGCTTAAAACTCCATTAAAACAACCAAACTATCTCTTATCACAGTTTTATGAAATTTTATCAATGATTTACACTATCTTTAGTAAAATTTTCCGAATCACTGGGCTTGGATATTGTCCGGTATAGTAGTTTTATTCAGCTTCCTTCCTATTCACTTCACCCAGAATGTTGTTTGTTCTAGGCCAACTTTTGTGGTCTTCCAATTTGAATCATCTAGTACTCAAAAATTATGAGTTGTTCTCAATGTAATGAAAAACCTGAAAATTAAATATTAAAATAAAATCATGACCATTTTTATTTTAGGAGGTGTTCAAATATGCACCATGTATTAGTGCATTTTAAGAGGGAATTATAGACATAATAAGAATCAATGTTCAAAGTGAAAAATGATCTAAAATGGTGTTTATGAATAATAAGGAACATGAATATTTTATATATTAACAATGAATATTAGCCTCATTTCGTGGCTAATCATGTCCCCAACATGAGTTTTTTCTAGTCCCGAGCAAAATATTTCTCAAAAATGAAAAATTCGAATTCCCTTTTCCCTAAGCATTTTAATACACATTGATCACCAAGAACCCTTATACCAAAAAATCATTAAACCCACAAAAACCACTTAATACAAGATAATTTCATAAGTAGATCCAAAAACCAGGCACATTTGTTTGTTCAAATTCATCACCATATTTCATTCAATATCTATTTAGTATGAGGATGTGTTGGGTATCACAATCAACATGGGGGGTTCATATTTATTCAAGGGGGAGATGATTAAAGTGCTATGTGGAATCCAATTTTAACATTAAGATGAGTATTGAATTTTTTTTTGAAATATTTCCTTTGTAATTGAAATTTCACTCAAAAGAGTCAACCCGTGTTGCGAGACATTGACGATTACTCCCAGGCTCAAAAACTTTAGGGCACAAAGTGAAGCCCACATACTCAGGCATCATCTAGAGTTAACTCAACAAAAAACAAATTCAAATTACCACAAATATATATTAAAATACAAAATCTTGGCTGGAAAAATATTATTCATGACTCCCATGTGCCGAAAGCCACACATTAGGTCATTTCATTTCTCAACGCACAATTTATTGTTACCTTTTTTAATATTTTTTATTTTATAAATAATCATATTAAAACTAAAATAATCACCAAAACAATGCTATTTATTTGGGAGACCCCATTAACACAAACAAATACCCACAATCCATAGGATGTGCATTTTGAGTTTTTTTATTTTGATGAAATTATAAACGATTAAATATCACCTTAGACAACTAGTCTTTCCAAAAATCTAAGCTCATGAAATTATACATGGATTAAAATCATAATTGGGGCAGGATAAATAATTTGATATTCAGTTTCATTGTTTTCAATTTGTATTATAATGTTCTAATGTAAAAGAAATTTTCCTTCCATTTACACACATTTTTTCAAATCATTTTTTTTCACACAAAAGAAATTTTTTATTTCATCTCTACCCCAACATAAAATAAAATTATCCCCATTATTTGATGAAAAGGAAATTTAAAAGGCGGTAGAGGCAGAAAAGTGGATTTCAAAAAACAAATTAAAAATGAAAATCATGGAATGATGTTACCTAGTGGTTGAAGTTGATGTTTGAGATACTCCAATTTAGTCATTTGATATCAATTTTACCCGCAAAGTTCCCTAGTGGAAAAAGGGGAAACAAACAAACAAAAAAACAATATATATATATATATATTGATATAATAATAAAAATTTAAAATATAAGTATATGTACAAAAATTATTGAATAAAGAAGCATTATAAGTCGTAGGTCAATGTTAGAAGCACTCCCCTTTATCCCTTTGGTCCTGGGTTCAAGTCCCCACAGCTTCTCCCATTGTGTCAGGGTTTTACCCATAACCTACAACGTGTCCTTATATATATATTAATTATTATTATATATTTTGTTGTATTTTTATTTTAACCCACAAACCCATAAAATAAATTATTATCAAATTTTCTTCTTTTTAAATTTTTGGGTAAGGTATTACCCAAGGATCACACTACATGACATGGTTGAATATGGTGCTCCCCTTTCATACCCATCCATACTCATAATACATTAATAGGTCAACATTATATGGTACTATTATATTCATGGTTAGGTATATATTTTTTGAATATAAAATTTATTTATTAATCCTATTTTTTAAAAAATCCAATTCACAATGATGAAAATCACGGGTTGCCTCTTGTGCAACGCTTTTGTTTAATGTCATTAGCTTGACATTAATCGCTTAACATATCCAATACCAAATTTATACATTTTAAGGACCACATGTTTCTCCACTTATACTAAGTTTAGATTCATTATATGTTTATAATTTGTTTGATGCACAAACCTATCTTCTATAATTAGTGGTAAAATCCATGGAATATCATAAATGGTACATCCAATTACCACTATAGTATTTCCTAAGACATCAGTGATCATTCCAAATTTTTTGGTTCCAATAGAATAATTAATTCCAACTGAGGGGTCATGGATATACCCTATGATGGGATACATGAGTGGGGAATTATGGATAATAATTTTGAGCTAGGGATGGATATGAAATTCCGACACAGGTTGAGATTTTGAATCCAACTCAGTTTTGTTTTCCAAATTTATTTTCACAACCAGTTACTTTTTAATTAATGATTCAAAAAAAGAATTGGAAAGATAAGTGTTAGTAATGGGTATGAAATTAATGATTGTGATTACTCTCAATGGTTCAGGGAATGGTGTTTTTAAAAAATCTTCATTGGATTTATACTTTGTTGACTCAATCTACGATGTTAAATTCTACTCTTTAGAATCCAAAAAATCTATTAAATATTAATTTAAAGTCCCTATAAATTTTTTTTGACCCTCTTAAACTATCGAAAATCCAATGGTTGGTTCTTTAGTAAATTCATTTGGGGTTTTGGGAAATAAGAAACATTACACAAGGTCATGGAAGGGATAGTCAGTCTAGGGTTGAGTTCCTCACACATTTTAATTCATTTTAGTTCTAATATCAATGATGAAACATCAAAATTAATTATCTCCATTTTTTGACATAGATTTTCAATTAAAGAACGTGTATCTAGAGGGATAAGGGGTTGGGCCAAATGGTCTATTCCGGGTGGGTAATTATGTTTTTTTAAGTGAAAAAGAGGGTGTTCAGATTGTATTTGTGGGGATTAAAACACATTATATTTTGGAATGTTTTTTATATCATGTGAATTAAAACATTGTGGCTTATCAGGTTGTTGATGATCCCACCAGTAGAAATTAGGATGGTCGTTATACATCAAACATGGAGTTGGGTGATCATAGTAGGGATAGGTTCCCCATGTTTGGATGTGTTCAAAATTTCCTTTCATATGAGTGAGGGAGTGAGAACAGATTTGTGAGATGAAAAAAAGGATTCTAAATTCTATGATATCATTCATAGGTCCCTGTAAACATCACTAAAATATGTTCTCACCAAAATATTCCCAATATTTTAGTGTTAAGTGAACACTTGATGTTTAGCTTGGGTTGTCGAATCCTTAGAGACCTAAGAAGTGACCTACATACACGTACATTTTATGGATTGTTTTTTTCTATGAAGTGGCCAAATTAGGTTGATTTTATATTGTTTTATGTGAATTCTAAGTGAATAAAGTTATTTCAATTTAAAATAATGATTTGATCTGATATTATCACATGGGGTGGATTTGATGAATTACCTTTTTAATTGATTCTATTTCTTATATTTTAGATGGGTTCATTTAAGGAGATCAAACAACATTATCACTTTCTTGTTCAATTCCTACACACCCTAATATTAATCACCTATACACTTGTAGGATAAAATTTGTGATCACTCTAAGGTAAAAGTCTGTATTATCACTTGATGAATGTGGCCTTAAAATTCAACAAGGAAAAAGAATTTTTAAATTCATAAAATATAATATCTATTAAAGTAATTGATTAGGAATTAATAGGGTGGAAAATAACATATAATATAGCATGTTTCCACTCCCTTAGATCAATCCATAAGTTTATTATCCCTCTATTGATGCTATTATTTCAATGGAAGTGGAATGTAGACTCATGAGGGAGGAATTGAAAAGTAAAAAAATAAAAAGAAAACAATCACTCCATCGTTGTCTGAATCATTTCAAAAGTTTTGCTTTGAACAAATTCACACCTTGAACCCACAATATCAAAGTGTTAATAAAAATAATATACAATGATAATAAGAAGAAGTTTTAATGAAAAAAATGAGATTCCAATAACATACAAATGAATAAGAACAATACAACCTCAAATGGGCATAATTACATTTAATTGAAACAAATCATTCCATATCATTAAATCATCCAAACCCACTACCTTAAATAGGAATTTTTGGAACCTTGGTTTGAGCTCCCATATCTACAAGTCTCCTAAATTAATGGTGGTAGGCCAAGGGTGGTGGAATTTAAGAGAGAGGGGACTTTTCTACCGTTGACCTGAAGTGGCATCCATCATGCATCCAAAAACCAGAGGCGACTAGATGAACTTCTAGATGGCCAAATTAGAGTAGTCCATATTAGAGAAAAATTAATCTCCAGATGTCTACTAAGTCTATGTTAACATTTAGACAAAAATAAATTTTGGTTTTTAGATATGTTTAAATTAGTGGGCTATTTTTCTGGCCCATAGAATCTGGTCTAGAATATTATCTCCAACATTGGATGCCTAAAACTCCATTAAAATATCTGAATTGTCTCTTATCACTGTTGGATGAAATGTTCTACATGATTTCATATATCTTCCGTTTTATTTGGAGAATCATTGGTCTTGGATATTGGCCTCTACAGTAGTTTTATTGGGTTGTTGTCAAGTTCACTTCACCAAGAACGTTGTTTGTTCCAGGTCATCTTTGGTGGCCTTCCAATTTGAATGCTCAAGTACTCCAAATGTAGGAATTGTTCCCAATGAAATGAGAATCCTAAAATTTAAATATGAAAATAATCACGAACAATTTGTATTTTAGTAGGTGTTCAAAAGTATAGCATGTTATAGTGCATTTTAAAAGGGAATTACAATCATAATATGAATCAATGTTCAAAGTGTACAATGCAATAAAATGGTGTTTATAAATAATAAATAACATGAATATTTTATATATTAGCAATGAATATTATCCTCATTTAGTGGATAATCAAAAAACGTGTGTAAAAATGGATTCCAGTACCATATATGAGACCTAATACATATATTATGGTCTGATTCATCCATGAAAATGGTTCAATGACCAGAATTGAATACAGTAACAGAAATTGAAAGCCCTTCATCATTGAATTTGGTAAATTAGCATATCTCAAATGGTGTTTTCATTTTAGGAAAAATTAAAGTGAAAATCGAGATGATAATGAGATGTTCCATTATCATAACAAAATTCCAGTACATATATATTATAGGAGTTATCATACCAGTTGGATGAAGGGAGGCGAGGATGGAAAAAAAATACATGAACGTAAAAATGAAAGAAAACATGACAGATCCCTTTTGAAGATTTGGTAGCCTAACGACGTCACTTAAAATTACATAAATTGAATTTAAGAGAGTGGAGAGGGTTTCTCATAAGTTTTAAAACAATAGAACAGTAATATGGATAAATAAAATAAAACCCCAACATATGAAAATATATGTTCAAAGAGATAACATAAAATAAGTGTTGACAAAAGAAGAGGTTGACAGATTTTGTTACCTTGTGGAGTTACTCCTAAAACAAGAATGGTGGGATCTTAGGGGCCTGAGGAAACATTGGGATGACTCCTAGGGAAGTAAAACGGCCATATATTCGAAAAATAGGGATTTGGAATGAATGAAAACGAAGGTAAGAGTGGGTATTTATAGAAAAAGAGATATAATTTTTTATTAATTTAAAAAGTCTCCTCATTAGTGGTTTTGGTAAAACCGTGGTCTTTCCCATGGTATTTTCCCATGGTATTATCCACCTGGGTCACCTCGTATAACATTTTACAATACACAAGTCGACAAAATTTTATTATTAATTACTACGACATTATGATGTCATCAAATTTACCGAAAACTCAAATCTGTATTTTTATTATTCACGAAAAAATCATGTATTTAAAAAAAATCCCAAAAAATCACCATCACCATTTTACAACAAATAGAATTCAAAAATGATCTCTATTTTTTGAATATAATTTTCTAAATATTTTTATTATAATATATAAATAAAATCATAATTTATTCAACTAAATAATCATTAAAACTATAACTCGTTTTATAACACCATGAAAAAAATAATCAAAGTCCCATAATGTTTTCTTATAACCATAATTCAATAATGTAACAATTTACGATTAAATTTTATGCAAATACATTCCCATTTTAATTTATTAAATTAATCAAAAAATGGTGAATAAAATTGTTTTGGCATACAAAAATACCAATTCTTATACTATGATAATTTTTTCAATTATAAGATGTCTAAATTTTGTTTCTACATTCATGGGTGATGTTTCTATTTTTTTGACCTATTTTATATTCATTACTATTCATAAAGGTATTCTACTATTCAATAGGGTATGTTATTATTCGTCAAAAATTAGTTTTCTATTATCAGACTCCAAATCACTTACTGTTCACAATTATAGATGATCATTTTTCGAAATTAAAAACAAAAAAATGACAAACTTATGTTTAAAGGTCACATAGCACTTAGTATTTCATCGTGTTGTGAATCCATGTTATTATATGACATCATTATATGAAGGTAATTCCCATTATGAAATCATTGGGTGGTTACATTTTTCCCCCTTACGAAATTTCTCCCTCAAATTTTCATTTTACATTTGATGCCATAAACACGTATGGGGACTTTCCCTTCATTGCTTCCTCCAGTTCCCATGTTGCCTCTTCGTACTTATGGTTCCACCATAGTAACTCAACCTAGTAAGTAGTATTGTTACATAAAACATTATCTCTATGATCCAAGATCCTCACTGGATGCTCCTCGTAAGAAAGATCGTCCTCCAATTCTACCACCTCTAAATAGAGTACATGTGGAGAGTCTTTTATGTACTTCTTTAATAGAGATACATGATAGAAACAATGTACTTTGGACATCGAAGGTGGAAGTGCAAGTCGATTGGCCACAGATCCAACTTGATCAAGGATGTCAAAGGGGCTGATGTACTTGGGAAATAGCTTCCCTTTCTTTCCAAACCACAAGACCTTGTTCCATAGCGATATGCTTAGAAATACCATATATCCAACTTTCAACTCAAGGTCTCGTCGATGATAGTCTACATAACTCTTCTGTCGACTTTGGGCTGCCTTTATATGTTATAGAATGGTTTTCACCTTCTCCACCCTTTTGTAGATGATTTCAGGTTCTAGAAGATTACGCTCACTGGCTTCATCCCAGCACTAAAGTGTTCATCAACTTTTCCCATAAAGGGCTTTGTATGATGCCATTTGGATGCTTGAGTGGAAACTATTGTTGTGGGAGAATTCAACCAGGAGAAGATGTTGGAACATCCTATTTTGATGTCCATATAACATGATCTCAACATATCATCCAGTTTCTGAATATTTTTCTCAAATTGGCAATCAGTTTTAGGATGATAGGCTGTACTAAAATTCAGTTCAGTGCTTATAGCATGTTTAATTCTTTCCTAGAACTTCAAGGTGAATCATGGATCATGATCAGATACAATAGATATTGGTAGTCCATGCATCCTGACCAATTATTTGGAATATATCTAAGTAATTTAATCCAATGAGAAGTCCTCTCTAATTGCGATAAAGTGTCCTTTCATTGTAAGACAATACACAAATACCCATATAGGTTTGTTTCCCCTAGATGTCTTTAGAAGTCCAGTGTCAAACTGCATGGCTATGTTCTCCCAATACTATGTTGGTATGGATAGTGTTTGCATCATTCCCTTAGAAATCTATCATTCATCCTTCACTTGTTGATATACTTGGCACTTTTATGTATATTCAGTAATATCCCTTTTCATATTATCCCACCAAAATCTCTCTCGGAGATCTGGATAATTATTTTTTCTCCTTGGGTGGATAGAGAAGGTTGAGATATGTGCATCATTCATAAGCTCCTTATTTATCTCTGGATCAGATGTGACACATAATCATGACCCAAATCTTACAAATCCTTCCTCATCAATCATGAAAGAATGGGATTTTCAACATCTGATAGCTTCTTAATTTTTTACGAAGTTCCACACCTTTTCATTGATCATCCATTATATTCTCCATGATTGGTGGTTGAGAAATCATTTGAGAACGTATTTATGTTGTTCATCAATTAATTATTCCCATGTCCATCCTAAGAAAATCTATGTAGATCAGATCCTTTTCAATTATCATCATTGTTAAAGCTGACTGATCCTTTCAACATAGAGCATCTGCCACTTTGTTTTCCTTACATGGATGGTTGTGGATTGAGTAGTCATAATCATATATGAGCTCTATCCATATTCACTGACACATATTATGCTCTTTTTGTGTGAATATGTATTTGAGACTCTTGTGGTCAGTATATATTCACTCATTTCCCCATATAGATAACGCCACCATATTTTTAAAGCAAAGATCACTGCCACCAACTTCATATCATGTTTGAGATAGCTTTTCTTGTGGATTTTCACCATCCTTGAGGCATAGTCTATCACTTTATCATTTTGAATCATCACACAATCTGATCCATTATTTGACACATCATTGTACACCAAAAAGATTTCTCTACTTTTCAGGAGTGTGAATAATGGTGTAGTGATTAGCCTCTTTTTCAACTCCATGAAACATACTTCACATTCCTGTGTCTAGAGAAACCTTACATCCACTCTTGTTAGTATGGTCATTGGGTTTGAAAATCTCTAAAATTTATTCCCAAATCGTCGATAATACCTAGCTAGACCTAGAATGTTATGAATCATTATTATAGAAGTTGGCATGGGTAACTAATTAAGCACCATGTCTTGGAAGGGTGAAGAGATATCCCTTTTCTGGTGATAGCATTCCCCAATAATGATACTTCCTCCATCAAAAACTCACATTTACTAAACATTTCATACAACTTCTCCCTTTGAAATGTTTTTAACATGGTATTCAAATGATCCTCATGTTCCTCCTTGATCTTGGAGTATATCATCATAACGTCGATAAAGAATACAAAAAATTGGTCAAGGTAATATCTAAAGACTCTATTAATTAAATTCGTGAATTTCTTGGAGCATTAGGGAGTTTGAAGGGAAATAATTTTAACTCATATTTTATGTACATCATTCAAAAGGTAGTCATGGGAATATCATCCTTCCATACCTTTAATTTGTGATATCTCAACCGATGATCCACCATAGAGAAATAAAATGCCCCATGATGTTGATCAAACAATTCACCTATCTGTGGAAGGGGATACTTGTTCTTTATCATGATTTTATCGAGCTCACGATAATCAATGCAGAGGCACATTGAACGATCCTTCTTCTTGATGAAGAGGACTAAAGCACCCCATGGTGAAGAACTAGGGCATATAAAATCGTTCTATAGATTCTTCTAAAACTACTTCTTCATCTCTTCCAGCTCAATGATGGACATTCAATAAGGTGTATTGGATATAGGTATAGATCTATGAATAAGTTCAATTGACAACTCAGCCTCTCGATTAGGAAGAATACATGAAACTCCTCAGGGAATACATCAGTTTAAACCCTCACTATGGGAATGACTTCAAGCATTATTCTATCATTTGTCTCAAACATTTTTGCTAGATATTCTTGCTCACAAGGAATCAATATCCACACCTGAGACAATGATTCTAAAGGATATTCATCATCGTCGATGCACTTGTAACGAACCAGAGGATGATTCGAGATGTGAAGATGGATTTCCCTTTCCCGATAGTTGATGTTGGACATGTATAATGATAGCCAATCCATGCCCAATATTGAGTAAAACTCCTCTCAAATAAGTTTGACCAGATTTTCTGGGAGGGTTAGTCCACAAACATTAATTGGGGAGGAGTTATAAACCATGGATGAAATAATTTCCCCATTAACTATTCTTATAGATAACATTTACTCCAATTTTTTTGGTGGTATTCTAAAAGATCTACTAAACATGCAGGATATGATAAAATACATTGAACAAAAATAAAATAGTATGTTCACTATTCGTGAATTAATTACATGTGTACCTGTGACCACTTTATTGTCTGGATCCACCTCATAATTAGTGATAGCATAAGCCCTTCCTTGTTTCCTTGGAGGTTTTTGTCAATTTCCTTTTATAACACTTGTCTTAGGGAATTTATTTTTATAATGAACATGAACCTAGAATTTGTAACACCACACCACTTTCTGAGAATTGATTTGATACTTCCTTTATTCTTCCACATATGTGTCCCTTTAGCAGTTCATGGACAGATGTCCCATATTTTCACATTTTAAGCAATTTCTAGTTCCCTTTAAACAGTTCCATGGATGCTTCCTCCAACTACTTCTACAAGTGGGATATTCGAGCTTCTTTCCATCATGGTATTTTTTTGATGAACCACCCATGTGGTTCTCCATTTTTCGCTTCTTGTCACCGGGCCCACGAGAACACTGAGAGTCTCCAATCTCCATTTTAACCTTGACAGCACAATGGAAAATCTCCTCATAATTATCAACATCTCGGATCTCCAACGCATTCTATAGACTCAGCTTTAGCCCGACAATGATGTGATACAACTTCATTCGGTGTTCATGACTATACAGGAGGCGTACCTAGAAATCTTGGTAATGTTTGATTCATACTGCCCAATGGACTCATCTTCATTCTTCTTGAGTCTAAGGAACTCTCTTTCCATCTTTAGATGGAGGGTTCAAGGAAAATATTTATTGACATACATCCTCTAAAATTTCTCCCAATATATGGAATGAATTTCTACAAGAGACATTGTATTCTGGATTAGTGTCCAGCACTGATCTACTTCACCATAAAAATGATAGAAATCCAGTACACCTTTCACTTCTTCAGATCACTAGTGGATAGAGAAATTTTTCAATGTAGTTAATCCACTATTCTGCAAGGATGGGATTTAAATATAAACTAAACATGATAGGCCATTTTCGTATGAAGGATTCAATGGAAACATTCTCTTTCCTTGGATAGGGAGGGAGTTCCACAGGATTCAAGTTATTATACATAATGTGAGATAGCTGAGCAAGTACCATCATGATTTTTTGAGCACCCATTCCTGTTATATCAGGCATATCATTTAGGCATTCTTTACATTCCCTTTTACATTTAATATTGGAACATGTTCTTATATTTCCAACCATTAGCTATGAAAAGGAATGTACAATTAGTGGGAATTAGTACATAGTTATTGAAAATAAAAAAGGAAAATTATGAACATAAAAGGATTATTTTTTAGAGGATAATTATATCATAACATGGGATTCCCTTTGTTTAAATCTAGTTTATCCTCGATCTACTTCTTATCTTATATTTTTATGGGATTTTTTATTCCATAATAATGGTTTGTACTAACCTCATGAATTTACTAAAGAATTTCCCCCGGGAGTGTCGTAACCAAGAGTGTATAAAGGCATGGTGTCATGAACTAGTTACCATTTTATTATTGCTCAATGTGGTGTTTTTGGTTTTTAACCCCAGATAAATTTGTGCCAGAGTTTCCTTTACTTGCTCGTATCCTGACAAGGATGTATTTCATCATGAAAGACTTACCCAATACTCACCAAAATTTAGGAATGTTTTCTTATACGTTGTATCATCTTTAAGGTTATAACTAAGGATCTATATTCCTAATCTCCAAAAATAACTCGTCCATCCTATGATACCAACAATAGTGACCCTATCCATGTACACATAACATTAAATGATTTTAAGAATAATGATACATCAGAGTACAAGCCAGGGATAGTTAACTCTAGTGTCTTGGAATATTAAGTACATAAAACGTAAAACATGGGGTTAAAAAAGACTAATTTATTTAATCTTCATAGAGAGCTCCTAACTTCCTTTGATCTATTACATCAGCAAAGGGTACCCTAGGGAACACATGACCAAATATATGATCTAAAAATCCTAGTTGGGAAATTAAAATAAGAATAAATATTAATCACATTTGTTAAGAGGCATGACATAATGATTTCAAAATCATGGAACATATGGAATCATAACCTATATATGTGGGATCATATATTAATGGAATCCTATAAATTTGGTTGAAACATAACACCTGAATTTACTACGAGTCAAGGCTTAGTTCCAACATCGTTTCCCATAGTAGCACAGGCCAAGGCTAACTGTCGAGACCATTGAAAATAACATCTCATGATAATTAACATTACCAAATGAATTGAAGCACTATCTTGGCACACCCATCTAAACATTTCATGTAACACCACAAGTTTTTCTAAAAATAAATATAAATGCATGGAACATTGTTTTAAGTATATATTTATAACTATCCTTTTAACATAATTTTTCCATTTCAATGTTTTGAATTTCAAGAAACTGTCATCTATAATTGTGTTCAATATGTTATTTAGAGTCTATTGGAACCAACTTGTTTTTTGATGAATAGAAACATACCATAATGAATAGTAATATGAATAGTAATATGACCATAATGAATAGTAAATTTTATTATTATTTTATTTTCCTATGCCTAGGAGATAATAACATCTTGGTTAATTTTTCATTGTGATAAAGAAGTAGTTGTAGAATTAGAACTGTTAATTTCTGAGTTAAGTATATTTTATTTAAATATTTAATTAATAATATTTGGAAAATTATTTTCAAAAAATGGACTTCATTTTTGAAATATACACGTTGATTAATGTTTAGGGTGAATTTTGGGAATTTTTCTGAAATATTTGATTTATCGGTGAATAGTAAAAAATACAGTTTTTCGTTTCGGTGTGTTAATGACATCTTTAATGATATAATAATAATGTCATAAATATGGTCGACTTGATTATAGTTAAATAAGGTGTGTGGTGTCCCAAGTTTCATATACCATGAGCAAATACCGTGGGTAATACCATGGTTTTGCAAATACCACCCATGAGGTGTCCCATGAAAATTATTAAAATAATCCCTCACTTTTCCTATAAATACCAATTCTTCCCTTCATTTAATTCATTCCCAATTCTCAATAAAGGAGTATATGGAATCCTTACCTTCATAGTAATCCTCCCAAGGTTTCATCAAGCCCCTGAGGTCCCAAACTTCAAATTCTAAGGGTTACTCTACAAGGTAAGAAAATTATAAATTTCATTTTATCTTTTCAAATTCTCTTTTATGTGGTATAATTTTCAAGTTTCCATACCATGTTCTTATTTCTTTATTATTAATGATCTTATATATATTATGATTCATTTCTGGATGGGTTACCCTTTTCCCCTCTTTTTTTAATATTTTCTAAAACCATGTTTTGTAGCCGTTAGGCTGCCGAATTTTTGTAAGCGACTTAATAGTTTTTTTTTTATTTTGAGTTCATTCATTATTATTTCTTCATATCTCCTTACCCAAAAGGCATGAATTATCTAGAAATCATGTATAATTTGGATTTTATAATGTTTATGAAAAATTACTTATCTTTATTCTTCTCCTCTCCAACTTATTTAAAGAATAAAAAAACTTTGTCTGTTTGTGTCGAATTACCAAAATTGTGGACGATGTGATTTCAAAATCCACTAATTCTTTCAATTCTGGTCATGAAACCATTTATATGGTTGAACCAGGTTATAATAAATTTTTTATGACTTACCCATGGTTCTGGAATTCTTTTTTACTCATGGTTTTAATTTGTATGACAAAAAGGTTGTTATTATCAAAGAACAACTAAAATGATCTAAACGAACATCATTAATGTTTTAACTTATAAGTCATTCTCATATAAATAATCAAACTGTTAAATGGTATAAATTATGGTAATTTAAATATTTAAATACTACTCCATTCTAATTCTAGAGTTTCACTTCCAATCAACATGAACGATTCATCATGAACCTGTCGTGAAAATCATAAAAGAACTCTCCCAAAATAATGCAAGGAACAAAATACAAACAATTAAGGGTTTAAATGCGGTTATGAAATGACCATATAAGTTGTTATAAACATGAAATTTTTCTGTAAAATACTAATAAAACTCTTTTAACCATTATACATGAGGTTTAAACAAGTTGGAAGTAAGAAAAACCCGAGGTAAGGAAATTCTTATCCTGATTTCCATTCTTTGGGTTAACCTTCTACATCATTATTTATGTGATATTTAAATTGTTTGTGTGATGGTTTATATTTATATTATGTTTAATTATGTGTATTTACTGTATATATACATACTCCATCCACCCTATAATGTCTCTCTTCAGTTGTATGATATTTATAAGAGGCTTTTCTTTAAAAATCCTCTTTTTAAATTCGGTTTTACGAAATTCCAAAGCAATGTTTTTATGGAATTATTCATGTTTTATTATTACGTTTTTGTTCTTGGGAATTATTTATTATTGTGGGTGGGACCTATATTTCCCTCCAATTCATTGGTTATGAGTAAGTTGGAAGTTGCCCGTATAGTTACTCCAACAGTAACTGCGATAGTTATACAAAATAAGGTATCTGTGAGGGTTACAAATTTTAAGGTAGCCAATATGGTTACAAGATTATGTATGTAATGCCCCATGATACTTTTATGATTATATTTATGTTCTCAGGTTTGTGTGGATCTTCTGTAAATCTCATGTTAGGCGAAGTAAGTATATATGGGTGAAAATCATGTATTTTGAAAATGTTTTCATACATTATGAGTATTCATGGAATCAAGTGATTTTTCCTTATTTTCCTTCCCTTACTGAGCTTTTGTGCTCATCCAAAGTTTTTAAATTATTTTTCACTGGTTAATGGATATATAATACAAGGATGTAAGACACGTTAAATTTCGAAAAATTCTCAAGGAGTCTTGTTTTAAGTTTTAATGTTTTATATTTTGAGAAAAAATAGAACCTATTTTTATGGTATCCACTATGTAACAATGTGTAATGTTATAAATTTTTTTTCCTAATTATCTAAAGATATAAACTTGAAAAGATACTCAATGTAAAATGAAGTGTTTTCTTAACTAAACTCAAGATTATGTATGCAATAAGGTCGGGTCCTTATAGTTGGTATCAGATGATGGTTTAGATAACTTTAGGGGTTAGGGTGATGTTAATAAAATACCATAAATGATTTTTAATCTATGTTTAATTTGAAATGTTATATCATATAAAGATTAAAATGTTGCTTCATCTAAGACATGTTTGTTCAGAATGGTTGTCCATAGAAGGAACAGGGATTCTGAAGAGGGGATGCACCGACAGAATGACATTCTCCCTGATCTACAGCCCGGAATGGTAGGGATTAGAACCGAGAAGTTTGTGACAGTAATGGACCAGGTAACAGAGGCTATAAATGGTGGTGGAATTCATAAAAGAGAACCAATAGAGGTACCACAACGGAACATGATAGTGGTGGAACATTTTATGAGACAACTTCCTCCTACATTCAATGGATCTTCTAACCCTATTGCAACTAAAGGATGGATCAAAGCCCTTGAAAAGATATTTGATGTTATGGTATGTTCAGACAATCAAAAGGTATGTCTTTCCATTTATCATTTTGAAGGGGAAGCTGATCAATGGTGGCTAATGGTAAGGAATATCAAGGGTAGAGAATATTTTGATGCCTTAGAGTGGGATGAATTTAAAATTCACTACTAGAAATGTTGCTTTTAGCGACCGCCAAAAGCGGTCGCTAATGGGCTTTAGCGCCCGCCCAGCGACCGCTTTTGGCGGTCGCATTAGCTTCGTCGGTAATGCCCATTAGCGACCGCCAATGGCGGTCGCTAATGTTTTACATCGACACAGCATTCTGCTGGTCCTCATGCAGTGCTATGGTCCTCATGCGGGTCATAGTCTCGGAATATTTTCAGCAAGGGACACAGGAGCTTTCCCCCACCGGCCATGGCGGACACACGGTGGCGGTGGATGTTGGGTTATTTGGGTGTTGAGGATGAGGTCGCCGGATGTCCGAGGTGAGGGTTCAGGCAGTTCGGATGTAGACGGTGGTCACGAAGGAAGCATGGTATGGCATGAAGTGAGGTGGCGGCGTGCGGCGGAATGCGGCGGCGTGCGGCATCAGGATTTGCAGCGGCTAAAGCAGACGGGAAGAAGAAGATGCACGCGTGGGAAAATTCCCGCTGGAATTTTACATTCACATTAGCGACCGCCAATGGCGGTCGCTAATACCCTCTTTAGCGACCGCCAATGGCAGTCACCCGCTTCAGGAGGCGCAGAAACTTAAATTTCTAGTAGTGATTCTTTTCCTTGAAAAATATTTTCCTAAAGTGGTGCAAATAAGAATGGAGAAGTATTTTCTTGAATTGAAACAAAAAGGAGAAAATATTCAGTGGATGTGTATGAAGCTAACTTCACCCGACTGTCGAGATATTCTCTAAATCTTTTTCTGGATCTTAATATCAAAATCAACCGCTTTTACTTAGGATTTAAGCCAAGGTATCGAAGGGCATTGACCTCCCGTGAATTCAAAAGTTATGAGAAACTTGTCTGATGTTATGAGAGGGTAAATATGGAGTTTGATGATGATCATGTTCATTTTGGAAACAAATAGAAGAAGAGGTCCAGTTGTCAAACAATGGGTATGAATCAACCAAAGAAATATGATGGTAAGAAAATAAAATTTCTAGTATGTGAAAAGTGTAGAAATAATCACCATGTGGAATGTCATAGTAAAACTGGGAAGTGTTTTAAATGTAGTAAGTTTGGAAAAATGGCCCGAGATTGTAATGAAAATGATCCAAAAACTAATCCTAATAAGTAGGCTGTAAAGTGTTTTAAATGTGGTGAAATGGGTCATTAGGAAAATGCCTGCCCAAAGAGAGATCTGAATGATGCAATGAAGCCATACTACAAGCAAAAAAGTGTTGTGAGATCCTTTGCAACTACGTCAGCAGATGTCGGGCCATCCAATGAAGTTGTATCAGGTACTTTGTTTTTTCACTCAGATTTTGGTAATGTTTTATTTGATATGGGGTCTACACATTACTTCATCTCTGAGAAAGTTTCTGGGAAATTGGAAATATCACATCAACAAATGAGACCAAAACTTGTTGTTAAAACACCAGGGGAAAATGTTATATCAAAGAAGAATTATAAGAATCTTTTTATTGTGGTCTGTGGAAATAATTTACATGAAAACCTCACTCTTTTAACCTTATTTGAGTTTGATGTTATTTTGGGGATGGACTGGCTTTCTAATTATCATGCCAAGATTGACTGTAGAGCTAAAGAAGTTGTTTTTCAGAAAGAGTTTTAGTTTTTATACATGAATGAACCCATACTATTGATAACATATGCGGATGCTGATAAATTATTAAAAGATGAAAATGAAAGTTATCTTGCTCATATTTTTGAAAACAAGGTAACTATTCAAATTAATGATGTTCTATTGGTAAAGGAATACCTTGATGTTTTTTCAGATGAGTTACCCAGTTCCATACCTGATCGAGAAGTCAAATTCACAATTGACTAAGTTCTTGATGCTAAGCCAATTTGAAAACCCCCATATCGTATGGCTCCAATAGAACTTATTGAATTGAAAAATCAGTTGCAGGATTTTCTTGACAAAGGCTTCATTCGTCCTAGCACATCACCATGGAGAGCCCCTGTTTTGTTTGATAAAAAGAAAGATGGTTCCATGAGACTTTTCATTGATTATAGAGCTTTGAATAACATCACTATTAAAAACAAGTATCCTTTGCCTCATATTGATGAGTTGTTTGATCAGCTCAGGGGATCTCAGTACTTTTCCAAGATTGAATTGAGATCTGGATAACATCAGCTGAAGGTGAAGGAAGATGACATCCCGAAAACAACCTTTCGTACTAGATATGGGAAACATGAATTTGTTTTTATGCCGTTAGGATTAACTAATGCACCTCCTCTATTCATAAATCTTATGAATAGAGTATTTCACGAGTTTTTGGATAAGATTGTGGTGGTATTTATTGATGAAATTTCAGTATTTTCTAAAAATAAAGAGGAGCATGAAATACATATAAGGGTTGTTTTTCAAACATTAAAATAAAAGAAACTATATGGAAAATTCAGAAAGTGTGATTTTTTGTTGCAAAATATTTCTTTTCCTTGGCACATTGTAAAAAAATATGGAATAACAGTTGATCCTTCCAAAACAAAAGTAGTTGATGAATGGCCAAGACCCACAAATGTTACAGAGATTCATAGTTTTCTGGGCTTAGCAAGTTATTACCGACAGTTTGTAACTAACTTTTAATTGTTATCTATACTGATAACTATGTTAACATAGAAAGGGGTTAAATTTGTTTTTATAGATGAATGTGATGTTTGTTTTTAGGAACTGATGAAGAGATTGGTGAATGCTCCAGTTTTGGCCCTACCTTTCTGAAATGGTGTGTTTGTCATCTACAGTTATGAATCTTTGAAGGGACTTGGTTGTTTTTTGATGAAGAATGATTAGGTAATTGCCTATGCTTCAATAAAACTTAAACCTCATGAGCTAAATTATCCCACACATGATTGGGAATTTGTAGTTGTGGTTTTTTCTTTGAAAATATGGAGGCATCATATATACGGAACCAAATGCCAAATATATACTGACCATAAAAGTCTAAAGTATATATTCACTTAGAAGGAATTAAACATGAGGTAGAGAATATGGCTAGAACTGATAAAGGATTATGACTGCATGATCAATTACCATCCTGGAAAAGTGAACAAAGTGGTGGATTCCCTATGTTTGAAACATCATGCATCATTAACCATGCTACGTCTGGAACATGATCCCTTGATTAATGATTTGATGGATTTTGGCATAGATGTTATTGGTACAGGGAATACATCTATTTTGTTTCAGGTTTCAGTGAAGTCTTCATTTTCAGGTAGAATTAAGCAAGCGCAGAAGGAAGACAATGAGCTACAGAAAAAGGTATAATTGGTTAAAATGGGTACTTTTCCAGAATTTAATCTTGATAATGATTGTTTTTAAAGATTTGTAAAAAGGTTGTGTGTTCCATTAGATTCCCAGTTGAATAAAGAATTATTGTGTGAATATCATAGTTCTCCATTTTCTATTCATCCTGGAAGTACTAAGATGTACAGAGACCTTCGGGAGTATTGTTGGTGGAACGGGATGAAAAGAGGTATTGCTGATTTTACAATGAAATGTTCGATGTGTCAAAAGGTTAAATCAGAGTTGCAATTACCGAAGGGGATTCTTCAACAGTTGCCAGTACCTGAGTGGAAATGGGAGAATGTATCCATGGACTTTGTGGTGGGACTACAGAAGACTTCTCGAGGTAATGATGCTATTTGGGTTATTATTTATCTGCTAACAAAGTCTTCACATTTTCTATCAATTCTAGATACAATGTATTTGGATCAACATTCTTGATTGTACCTCAAGGAGATTGTCAGGTTACATGGAGTTCCTATTTACATTGTGTTTGACCGAGATCCTAGGTTCACTTCTATCTTTTGGAAGGGACTTTAGAAGCCGTTGGGCATAGAGTTAAATTTCAATACATCTTTTCGTCCTCAATTAGATGGGTAGTCAGAACGAACGATTTAAACTTTGGAGGATATGATTGAAGATTGTTCAATGGACTATCAGGGATGTTGGGATCATCATCATTAATTAGTTGAGTTTTCTTATAATAAGAGTTTTCATTCCAGTATTCAGATGGCACCTTTTGAGGCCTTTTATGGAAACCGGTGTTGGATGCCAGTATTTTGGGATGAAGTCTATGAAATAAAGTTTATGGGGATAGAATTAGTTGAAGAAGTGGCTGAGAAAGTGAGGATGATCCAAAAACACATGATTAAAGTTTAGAGCAGGCATAAACGTTATGTAGATAACAGAAGGAAAGACTTCTCTTTTGAGGTAGGTGACCGTGTTTTCCTTAAAATATATACTTGGAAATGTTTGATGCATTTTTTTAAGAAAGGGAAACTAAGTCCATGGTTCATTGGTCCTTTTTAAATCTTGTAAAATGTTGGAATAGTTGCATACCGCGTAGCTTTTCCTCCGATCTTGTTTCAGGTACACAATTTTTTTCATGTTTCGATGTTGTGGAAGTATGTGCCAGATTCATCACATGTCTTCAGCCCAGAAGTAGTTAAGCTGGAATAGAACCTTTCTTATGAAGAGAAACTAGTTCATATTCTTGATCCAAGTGAACAGGTATTACAGAATAAGGTAATCCACCAGGTAATGGTTTTGTGGAGAAACCACATGGTTGAAGAAGCAACATGGGAGTCTGAAAATGCTATGAGAGAAAAATACCCATAGTTGTTTAAGAATTAAATAAAATTGTGAGGACGAAATTTCAAGAAGGTGGTGATAATGTAACACCCCATGTTTTTCTAAAAATAAATATAAATGCATGTAACTTTGTTTTATGTAGATATTTTTAACTAGCCTTTTAACATAATTTTTCCACTTCTATGTTTTTTATTTCAATAAACTGTTATCTACAATTGTGTTCAGTATGTTATTTAGAGTCTGTTGGAACCAAATTGTTTTTTTGTGAATAGTAACATATCCTAATGAATAGTAATATGAATAGAAATATGACCCTAATGAATAGTAAATTTTATTATTATTTTATTTTCCTAAGGCTAGAAGATAATAACATCTTGGTTAATTTTTCATTGTGATAAAGAAGTTATTGTAGAATTAGAACTGTTAATTTTTTAATTAAGTATGCTTTTATTTAAAATTTAAATTAATAATATTTAGAAAATTATTTTAAAAAAATTGACTTCATTTTAGAAATATATACGTCGATAAATGGTTAGGGTGAATTTTAGTAATTTTTCTGAAACATTTGATATTTCTATGAATAGTAAAATTAGAGTTTTTAGTTTCGGTGTGTTAATGACAACATTAATGATATAATAATGATTTCATAAATATTTTTTAATTGTGTATATTTAAATAAGGTTTGAGGTGTCCCAAGTGGCTTATACCATGAGAAAATACCATGGGAAAGACCATGGTTTTGCAAATACCACCCATGTGGTGTCCCTTGAAAATTATTAAAATAATCCCCCACATTACCTATAAATACCAACTCTTCCCATCATTTAATTCATTCCCATTTCTCCCTAAATGAATCTCTGGCCTTCTTACCTTCATATTTGTCCTCCAATGTTTTCTTCAATCCCCCAAGGTCCCAACCTTCATGTTCTAAGGGTTACTCTACATGGTAATAAAATTCTCAATTTCCATCTTTTTCTTTTCAAATTCTCTTTTATGTGGTATAATTTTCATGTTTCTATACCATGTTCTTATTTCCTTCTTATTCATCATATTTTCTATATTATGATTCATTTCTGGATGGGTGAACCTTGTCCCCTATCTTTTTAATATTTTCTAAAACCATGTTGCGTAGCCGTTAGGCTGCCTAATTTTTGTAAGAGATTTCGCAATTTTTCATTTATTTTGAGTTCCTTTCTTATTCTTTCTTCATATCTCCATACCAAAGAGGCGTGAATTCTCCAAAAATCATGTATACACTTGATTTTATCATGTTTATGAAAACTTCCTCACTTTTATTCTTCTCCTCGCCCACTTATTTAATGAATAAAAAAACATTGTCTGTTTTGTCGAATTACAGACATTGTGGACGATGTGATTTCAAAATCCATTAATTCTTTCATGTCTGGTCATGAAACCATTTATATGGTTGAACAAGGCTATAATAAATGTTTTATGACTTACCCATGGTTCTTTATTTCTTTTCAACTCATGGTTCTAAGTTATAAGACAAAACAAGGTTGTTATTATCAAAGAACTAGTAAAATGATCTAAATGAACATCATTAATGTTTTAACTTATAATCCATTCTCATATAAATCATCAAATTGATAAGTGGTATAAATTATGGTACTATAAATAAGTAAATATTACTCCATTCCAATTCTGGATTTTCCCTTCCAGTCAATAAGAATGATTTATCATGAACTGATCGTGAAAATCATAAAAGAACTCACCCAAAATAATGCAAGGAATAAAATGCTAACAATTAAGGTGTGAAATTTGGTTATGAAATGACCATATAAGATGTTAAAAACATGAAAATGTTTCTGTAAAATACTAATAACACTATTTTAACCATTATACAGGAGGTCCAAATATGTTGGATGTAAGACAAACCCGAGGTAAGGGAATTCTTAACCCGATTTCCATTCTTTGGGTTAACCTTTTATTTCATTATTTATGTGATATTTAAAATGTTTTTGTGATGGTTTATATTTATATTATGTTTAATTATGTGTATTTACATTATATATAGATACTCCATCCACCCTATTAAGTCTCTCTTCAATTTTATGATAGTTATAAGAGGTTTTTCTTCAAAAATCCTCTTTTTAAATTCGGTTTTATGAAATTACAAAGCAATGTTTTTATGGAATTATTCATTTTTTATGTTTATGTTTTGGTTCTTATGAATTTATTATGATGAAGGTTGGGACCTATATATCCCTCCAATGCATTGGGTATGAGTAAGTTGGAGGTTTCCCGTATGGTTACTCAAAGTGTAACTGTGATGGTTACACAAAGTAAGGTAGTCGTGAGGGTTACAAATTTTAAGGTAGCCAAGATGGTTAAAAGATTATGTAAGTAATGCCCAAATGTACCTTTATGATTATATTTATGTTCTCATTTTTATTTTGATCTTGTGTAAATCTCATGTTACATGAAGTTTGTATATATGGGTGAAAAACATGTCTTTTGAAAATGTTTTCATACGTTATGAGTATTCCTGGAATAATGTGATTTTTCCTTCATTTCCATACCTTACTGAGCTTTTGTGATCATCCCAAGTTTTTAAATTATTTTTCACAGGTTAACGGATGTGTAATACAAGAAATGAATACCCGTTAAATGTTGAATAATTGTCAAGGAGTCTTGTTTTATGTTTTAATGTTTTATATTTTGAGGAAAAACTGAAACTGTTTTTATGGTATCCAATATGTAATAATGTGTAATGTTATGAATGTTTTGTCCTAATTCTCTAAAGCTCGAAACATGAAAAGATACTCAATGTAAAATGAAGTGTTTTATTAACTAAAATCCAGATTATGTATGCAATAAGGTCGGGTCCTTATATTTCCATGTATATTCATTCCACATAAATAATCATACATAATCAACCACACATACACATAGGGGTACCCATGGAATAAAGTGGGTATCACAATCATGTCATAAAGCATAATAAATGGGTGTATCATAAAAGTTTCCATGAATTAAAGGAATTTAAATAAACATTCAAATTTTCAAGGGAATGTAGACATGTATCATGGTGAGTGATGTCATGTAAAAGTGTCAACATGTAAGAAATGTATTTATGAAACTTTAGTATTAAAACATATTTTAGTCATTTTAAGGAAAATACTATTGAGAAATTAAAATAAAAAGTAGAAAATTCTTTATAAAAAACCAGAAGTGAAATAGGAAGGTTTTCAAAATAAATGGATTGATTTAATAAATACAATAGTGGAATAAAAAATAATATATAGTGCCCTTGAAATCAGGTATGAATTCAGGTTGTTCCCTTAAAATATGTTTTCTTATCAGGAAGAATTACGGAGGGAAACACTTTAAAACATGTACATTCCTGAAATAAAATGATGGATGGGTATTGAAACATTTGTTTTGAGAATATAAGCATAATTTATAATTTTTACATAAAAATAATGGAAAACTTAATTTGGGTAAAAATAAAGATGGAGCAACCTGATGGACTAAAGGTGGTTTCAGGTAGAATCCATTATGATATATCAGCATGATATTCGGTGTACATAATATTCCTTAATAAGAATAAAGGCATTTCTCATATTATATACATCATGTTTTCATTATGAGAATGGTGTGAATTCATACACAAAAATTATGAATTATATGTAAAATAGAATAAAATTTTGGACCTTCTTGAATATAAGGAAAAATGGAGAGTATCCCTTATGTTAAGTTCAATGGTATTGACCACGTGATATTAATGACATGAATAATAAAATTGGCTTCATTAATTAATAATTCATGAACCACTTATATATGTTAATGATTCATTAATACCATTTTGAGTTCATTCATAACATTATTTGGTTGGTTATGAGGTTCCATTCCATTGTATGGGTCCATTTGTTTCATTGGTTCTAATGATCAGTTCAGTTATATTCATGTTCTAAGAATCAAGTAAAATGTGGATGATTGTCTAAAACTGGATTTATATTTTATTATTGAAAAAATAGGAGGATACATGATTTTATGTTTCATTGGGTTACATGGAGTGAAGATGAATCATTATATAAATTATTTTATGATAACCATTTGGGTAAAATGGTGATTTTTTTACCACCAGGAACATGTTTTGTTTTATAAATAAAATCCTTCTGTAAAAAATGATTCCAGAACCATAGATTAGACATAATACATATATTATGTTCTGGTTAAACTATAAAAATTGTTTCATGATCCGAATCAAATATGGTAACATAAATTGAAAGCTCATCATCCTTGAATGAGGTAAATTAGCACATCTCGGATGGTGTTTGCATTTTATTAAAAATGAAAGGGAAAGTAGATATGAAAATTAAATATAAAATTATAATAACAAATTTACATTACATGTATGTTACTAGTTTTATCATACCAGTTGGGTGAAGGGTTGTTAGGAAAGAAACAGAAATACATGAACATTAAAATGAATGAAAACCTGAGAGATCCCTTATGAAAATTATGCATCCTAATGACGTCGCATAAAATTTCATAAAATGAATTGATTAGATTTAATAGTTTATATAATAATTTGGAAAAAAATATAGTAATTGGGATACATAAAAACAAACCCTAACATATTGAAATAGACGTTCAATGAGATAACATAAAATAATTATTGACGAACGGGGAGGTGGAATGGTTCCTTTACATTATGCAGTTACTCCTCAATCATGAAAGTTGGGATCATGGGGGCTTGAGGACACATTGATAGGACTTTTAGGGAAGTCAAAATACAATATCATTAAGAATTAGGGATTTGGAATGAATGAAAATGAAGGGAAGAGTGGGTATTAATAGCAAAAGAGATAATTTTTTATTAATTTTGAAAGAACCCTCATTAGTGGTTTTGGTAAAACCATGGGCTTGCCCATGGTATTATAAAATTTTGAAAACACATATAATATTTTTAAATAAATAATGAGGCCATAATTTTTTATTAATTTTTACATCATCATGATGTCATCAAATATACCGAAAACTCAAAACTGTATTTTCACTTTTCACAAAAAATTCTAGTATTTTAGAAAAATCCAAAAAATTCACCCTAACTATTTATCGATGTTTAGAATTCAAAAATGAACACTATTTTTTAAAAATAATTTTCTTAATATTTTTAATTAAATTTTTAAATAAAAGCTTAATTTATTGAGTAAAATCTCATCAAAACTATAACTCGTTTTATAACACCTTGAAAAAAATCAATGCCTCATAAAGTTATCATATGAACACAAGAAAATAAATTTAAAACATAAGATTAAATTTTATGAAAATAACTTTTCATTTTAAATTAATAAATTAATCAAAAAAAATTAAATAAATATTTTTGCATAAAAAATACCAATTCTTATTCTATAATCTTTTTTAAAATTTTATGTTGTCTCAATTATCTTTTAACATACATGGGTAATGTTTTTATTTTTTGAAATATTTTCAATTAATTACTATTCATTACTAGTTATAAATGTATGATACTATTCATAAGGGTATGTTACTATTCATCATAAAATATTTTTTCCTTATCAGACTGCAAATCACACGCTGATCGCAATTGTACATGACTGTTTTTCGAAATTAAAAACAAAAAAATGATAAAAATATGTTTAAAGGTAACATAGCACTTATTAGTTCATTGTGTTGTGATTCTATGTTATTATATGACTTAATTATAATAAGGGATTTTTCATTACTAAAGCATTGGGTCAATACACAAACAGACTCTATAATGGTGAACTTTGTGGCCTAGGACAATGAGGGGCCTAATAGGACTTGGTGGACAGGGTATACTACTTTGGATTCATGTAGTTTCACTAATCTCAAAATCTTGTGGGATTTATGTATATGGACATCAATGTTTCCTTTATTGCATACTATTTTTAGTTATTTGTTGGGTTTATATTCTGGCCCACTTACATTCCTGGGTACATTCACTCAGCTTTGTTTTAAGGGTATTCATGTTTCCCCCTTTCAGTGTGTTGGGATGTGGATGTATGTGTGTTTTTGTGTGTGCAGATTTAAAGGGAATGCCTTACCATTTTGGGATATGTTTTTCTGGTGCTAGTTACCATTCCCTGGTCTATGGAAGGTGGGCTTGGGGTAGGCATAGCACAGGCCCCGAGGGATAGGTCATGATAAAGTGGTTCATAGGAGGTTGGTTCAACCAAAAAAACTAAGAGTCTATGTTTTAAATGGAGGAAATAGTGTTAAGTGTCTTGGGATTGGATTTAGTTCCATGGAGCCATGTATTGTTGTGGATTCTAATGTATCTATACACTAGGACACTAAATTATGACTTTTGACTCAGTGCACGAAAACACTTGTTGCATGTGCTTTGAATTTTTTTTCTAAATCACTTTTGAGTTAGTTCACCGGGTATAACTTATTGACCATGGCCCATCTATTTCCCTACAGGATTCCTCAATGATGACAGCCAACCGGAATTCCAGTGAGAGATAACGAAGATGGTTTCTTGAGCAATGAGGAATCAATGTAGTGACCACATACGGAGGTAGATTATACATGTGGTGTACCAGTAGAAGCACCACTTGGAGAGCAACTGTTGCTACCAGCCCAACTAGTGGACAGTGCACGCTGACTAAGCATGTTGAACGAGTTCAAAATATAGACGCCTTCGATGTTTCATGGTGAGTGTGATCCTCAGGTAGTGGAGTAATTCATGGATAATATGGCATGAGTTTTTTTCTTGGTAGAGATGCCAGCTGATTGGATGGCGATCCAAGCTGCTAGCCTTATTTAGGGAACAATGGAAAGATGGTGGATCTTGCTACTTTAGACACGCGGGAAGGTAGTCGTTTCTAGGTTAGACATTGAGTGCCTCATTAGGGTAGAGGTCAGACTAGAAAAACTATGCTCTGTACATATCCAAGAGCTACTGCACCTACAATAGTGTAGTTTGACTATGTCCTTATACTCTACGAGGTTTACCGACCTCTCCTGCTACTCCACTGACATGGTACGAGACCCTTTATTCTGGGCCCATACCATTTAGAAGGCAATCCTATAGTATATTTTGACATAGATAAATTTTCAAAACATCCTTATGTAGGTTGGAGTGATGGAGAGAGAACCACTGGTGGAGAGTTTCCTTACCGAACAGGCACCGACAGTTAGAGTCACCACCAGATGACAGCTGACCGAGTCATCTGTTGCAGGTAGTATACAGATGAAGCAGAGGCCCAAATGAGCTATACAATCCAGAGGATGACCCTAGGATGTAGGGTCTGAGGTGCAGAGCTCGTGAGGTAAAGGGGGTCATCTGAGGACTAGAGTTTTATACTCTTGCGGCTGATAGGGGAACATTGCTTGCGACTGTCTGACTCCTCATATGAATGACCAGTAGGCTATTGGGAGACCCCGAGTCATCAATAATGGTTTGAGTGATGAGGTCCATAGGGATAAGGATGTTTAATTGGAGTTAGTCGAGTGTGAGGTGGGGGAAGATGGTTTGAGTTACTATAACCACCCCCCAAGAGGTTTACCACATGCTCTGGGAGTAGGTGGACATGGGCAGGGCCAACTTTAGGCAATGGAGGCCTACAAACATGACACTCTAGAGACTATTAAAGAAAAAATCTATGTATACTCTATGTTAGCTTCATTTTCTATATACACAGGTCGTAGTTACTCCATCCCTTCCATTAATCTTGTTCGGTGGACGGATATTCTGGTGGAGCGGTTGGCTGGATCCATACAATTAGAGACTCTAACGAGAGAGGACTCGATGATTACACACTTGTGATAATAGTTGGAGCTTACTCTAAGAGTTTAATTCTTTGTCTGGGATCTCCTATTTTTAGTGTCAAGGCCTTACGATGTCATCTTGGTTATGGACTGGCTATCGACATTCCATGCTCAGATCGATTATTTTAGGTAAAAAGTGATGTGTGTTTGTGAGGATGGGACCAGGTTTTTATTCAACGATGAGAAGGGAGCCTTTGTAGCACGGTATGGAATTTTTCATTAGAGGGTGTAGTCGATCACGCACTAGTTAGAAAGCCCCACCATCGGTATAGTGTATGAGGTGAGTCTAATCTTTCCTATAGTTGTGGATGAATATGATGATGTCAATACAAAATATGTCTCAGGACTACCTCCTCAAAGAGAGGTAGAATTATCCATTGAATTGTACCTAAGGACGACCCCGATATCAACACCTGAATATTGATTGGATCCTATATAACTTTTTTATTTGAGGGTACTTTTGGAGGACTTGAAGAGGAAGGGGTTTTTAAGGCCTAGTGTTTCTCTATTGGAAGCCTCGTTATTGTTTGCCAAGAAATTATATGAGATCTTCAGGCTATGTGCGGATTTATGGTGTCTAAACTATGTGATAGTGAAGAAAAAGTATCCATTGCCGAGGATGGATAGCCCCTTCGACCCGCTAAAGGGAGCGAGGTGGTTCTCGAAGATCGACCTAAGATCTTGCTATCATCATCTTCAGGTATGGAATGAAGACTTAACAAAGACTACCATTAAATTCCAGTATGAGCAGTATGAGTTCTAGGCCATGCCCTTAGGTGTGACCAACTCTCCAGCATTGTTCAGGGGACTCATGTATAGGATCTTATAGTCTTACATCGATCATTTCATGGTAGTATTCATTGATGACATATTTTTGTACTCAGTATCTCAAAAGGAGAACGCTAACCATCTATGGATAGTCCTAGACACACTCTGAGAGCACCAAATTTATGATAAGATCTTGATGTGCTAGTTCTGGATGTGGGAGGTCCACTTTCTTGGACACGTAATCTCGGGGGTTGTAGTTGTAGTGGATCTAGTGAAGATAAAGGCAATGCATTCTTGGGAGACACCTCAGAGAAGGATCGAGGTATGAAGCTTCCTAGGGTAGGATGGGTACTAATGTAGGTTCGTACCTGAATTTTCCAGAGTAGCAACACCTTTTTATGATTTGAAAAATAAGGGACAACCCTTTGTGTGGATGGAGAAATGTCATAAGAGTTTCAAGGAGCTGAGGTGTATAATTAATAGGTCCCCCATCTTGACATTACCAGAGGAGGGTGTTGGGTGTGTAGTTTATTGTGACACATCAGGGATCAGATTGGGTTGTCTCCTAATGAAGGAGTAAGTAGTGATCACCTATGGCACAAAAAATTTGAGGCAACATGAGAAGAAATACATGAACCATGACCTAGAGTTTGTCATTGCGTTCTTTGACATTAATATGTGGTGACACTAATTGATGGAAAAAAGGTATAATGTCTACTCCTACCACAAGATCCTCCGGTATATCTTCTTATAGAATGACCTGAACTTGAGACAACAACAATGGATGGAGTTCCTCTAGGACTATGATTTTCAAAAAATTCTACAAACCTGGGAAGGGGAATGTGGTGGCAGACACTGTCAGCAGGATGTCTTGTTTGAAGCAATTGATTGAGTTAATGGATCAGCAAGATATAATGATGATATCCATCATGGACAGTGACATGGATTCATACCTTCAGTCAACTACTATTCATCCCCAACTATTACTGAGAATTAGGGAGGAAAAGCTGACAGATGTTGGATGTGAGGCATGATGTTCTAATTAATCCTTAGGATGGGATCCTGATAGATTTTGGTAAAGGTGGTGAGTATGTCATCCTTATAGAAGGAGCACTGTAGTACCAGTGACATTATGGGAGGAGGTATTGAGGGAGTACCATACATCACCTTAGGTGGTGCATCCTAGAGTGGCAAAGATATTAAAAGACCTCCAATGTTAGTATTGATGGCTAGGGAGAAAGAAAGTGGTGGATGAGTTCATTTCATGATGCCTAACTTTCCATCACGTGAATGACGAGAATCAGGTTCCAACAGGCTTGGCCGAGAAACTTGAGGTACCAATGTGTAAGTGGGATGGTATCTCCATAGACTTTGTAACGGTGTTACCTTGTACATCTAGGGGTTATGATTCCATCTAGATGATCATTTCTTGACTCTCTAATTCTACTCAATTTCTACCAATCTAGGAGTAAGGACCGATAGAGGGCATGGGACACGTCTACATCTAGGATATAGTGCGAATCCATGGGGTTCCTTTGGAAATCATATGAGATCATGATGCTCACTACACATCTCATCCATCGAAGGGATTATAGGAGGTGTTCAAGAAATAGTTGTTCTTGAGTATAGCTTTTCACCACCAGATGGATGGTCAGATGAAGCAGACCCTACAGTCCTTGGGGGACATGCTTCGCTCATGTGTACTAAATTATGGTTTTAATTGGGAGGACCACCATCCGGTGGTAGGGTGTTCTTAAAATAAAAGCTATCACTCCACCATTAGTCTAGAACTATTTGATTCCTTGATTGGGTGGCCCTGTAGATCACCCCTATGCTGGACAGACCCATGGGAGTCAACACTAATGGGTCTAGAGTTAGTATGGGAAACCACCGATAAGGATCAGAAAATCCAAGAGAGGATGAGGACTGTATAGAGGATGAAGAAGTCTTATTCCAACAGGAGACAATGACCATTGGATTTTGATGAGGGAGATCATGTATTCCTTCAGGTATCACCCTGAAGAGGATTTCAAAGATTTGTACAGGGTGACAAGCAATCATTAATGTTCATCATATCTTTTCAAATCCAGAGCATAGTCAGTGAGGTGGTGTACCGCTTAGATCTTCCCCCATAGATGCACCAGGTGCATAATTTCTTCCCCATGTCACAACTGAGGAGATACATTCATGATCCATCGCACATCATCGACTAGGGAAATCTAGACATTGATGATGGTGTGAGGATTTAAGAGTTCTCTATAGATATATAGGATCGATGAGATCATGATAATCTCTAAGAGAGCACATGAGAGTGGAAGGTTCAGATTCGTGCTCAGAACCTCCATCTATTGGATTAGTTTTTCTTTGGATTTTGGTGATGTAAATCCCTAATGTGGGAAAAATTTAATGTCTCAAAATTTCCATGTATTTATTATTGTATGGAATTATTATGTGATTGAGAAATTCTAACAGCACATGATTCTATGGCCTGGAGATCCTGGAATAGAATTTTAATATTTTTGATGGTACATATAGTAAACATGCGAGTCTATTTTTCTATCTTTTGAAATTTTTCATGGATGGAAAACCTGAGGGAACTGTTTAAGTTGGAATTCCAAGATTAACCTAGAAATGGATTAACTTCATCTAAAAATGGTAAAGGAAAAAAGTTATTTTTAGGTTTTTTTGAAAAAAAATAATATAGGAATTTTAAAGGATTATTATTTTTTCACCATTTTGTTGTAGATGGTAATACTACGGTGCCACGATGAGGCATTGAAAAGGTGCATTAATGTGGTTTATTAATGGCTCATTGAAACCACGAAATTTTTTTCATAATGAATTATTAAATGTGGCTTATTAAATGTTTCTAATTTAATGATAATAATTAATGTATGCAATATCTCGTGGATTTTTATTTTCTTTTAATGATAAAACGTGTTAGTGCTTGGGGAAATAATGAACTCCAGGGATTCCCTGATGAACTATTAGTAGTTTTCCCTCTCCAAAAATCGAACAAAGAATGACGCACCAGGGAATAATAATCATCTTCAATGTGCCTCAATGAGAGAAGCTGGAAGCAACGCTGATGTCCTGAAACCTAAAGGATGAATGCTTCTGCATCAAATGTCAATGAGGTAGGTATTGTGCATTATTTGTAATTAATTACTTCTTCCTCATTCATGGGATTTAACGATGAACTCGGACCAACCAAATAATGGGTTTATTTGTGATTCACTTGACCTTGTGGGTGGATTGTTTATGCGAGGATGTCGCGGGATTTAATTCACGATGGGTGATTCTTATTATTATTATCCCATGCTTAAATGCTAATACATAGGGTGTGGTCCATTTGGAAAAAAGCCTGGTCCCTCCACTGATATTGTTTGATGGTCATTTTATGATGTCGAATAATCAAGCTATCTGAAACGCATGTCTGAGGGGCTCGCAGTTAGGGAGGAAACCTTCTGAGACCTTAGGCGCATATGGTTCCACGAACGGACCACCAGAGTGACTCCAGGGGCACGCCGAATCTCCTTCCAGCGTGTCGACGCCAGCAGTGTTGGTGGCCAGTAGCAGTGCTCG
The DNA here is from genome assembly GCA_963277665.1 of Viscum album. Taxonomy (NCBI): domain Eukaryota; kingdom Viridiplantae; phylum Streptophyta; class Magnoliopsida; order Santalales; family Viscaceae; genus Viscum; species Viscum album. The sequence continues at coordinate 1,494,154,446 of OY728133.1, forward strand.
TGGGTGGATGGTGGTGGTGATCTCGTCGGGGAATCGTGTGGAGGAGGAGCGGCCCACTCAAGATGCTCGGTGGGCGCACGAATGGCCAGCTTCTTACCAACTGTTACATGGAGAGGGGGCGATGCCAGCTGGTATAACCAGGCGACACATGTCTAGTCATGCAAACTATTTCACACCACATGGTCAAGGGTTCTTTGGTGGGACACACCACTACCAGTGGGTTGTTCCAGCTGCAAGCTATAACCCGCACCAGTCAGGCCGGACCCGCCAGCGGGCTAGCCCCACACCGGACCTGACCGACCTGTTTCACTAAAACCGCTATAACTCACAGGTCGGATGTCTGATTGATGCGCCATCACTAGTGTTGGGATCCTTGAAACATGGAGGTCCCTTTGAGATAAACTTCTTGAATTTTTGCATAAGTTGGTGTATGGATGGATTGGATCATAATCGAATCTAACTGGGGTCTTTCTACTAAAATGCCCTTAACATACAAACTAAGCATCTGATAGATGCATCATCTGTTGTGTTGGAAATATTACAACATGACAGCCCTTTGAGTTAATACTTCATGATCATTTGTGTTTGTTTAGGTTTAACCAATGTCTTGAGGACTAGATCCTCTAGAAATCCGGCATTATACGTGAGGGAATCTAGTGTCTGGTTTTGATGTGAAAAAGAATAGTAATCATATGAGTGGGTCAGTACCCAACGATCCTCTGTGGGTCATCACATAGTTATTCTCTTTGAGTCATAACCAATCAATCCTCTATGAGTCATCACCCATAGACCTTGTACGGGTCAGTAATGGAGAATATCGACGAAATTAGATGATCTAGCTTTACGACTAATCAACTCTACTTCTGTACTTATGTTATACCTGGTGTGAGATGAATATTTTACATTATGTTGTGTGTTTGAGATCCTTCTCAGTGGTATTACCTATGTGGTATTATATTATATGTGTTTCCCTTCGTATACTACTAAGATACCCTCAAGTGTCTCGAGGTCCCCACTGAGTATTGTTATACTCACCCCTTCACGGGCTCCTCTAACACGTGTTGTGTCTGGTGCAGATGATCGATGTTTCAACCAAGGTGCTAAGGGGGATAGGACTGACAGAAAATATGATGGTGGAAAGGTGGAATTGTACTAGGAGGGGCCCAATATGACAAGGTGGATAGGGAATACTACTTCAGCTTCCAATAGCTTTAATACTCTCAAGATCAGGTGGGGTTTCCGAAGATGGCCGTCAGAGTTTACTTTTGTACTTGCTATTTTGAGTTCCTTTTTGGATTTTTATTCTAGCCCACATACATTCCCTTGTACTTGAACACATATTTACCTTAGTGGTATACATAGTTTCCCCTTTCAGTGAGTAGGGGTGTGGTTGGATGTATGTGTGTACAGGTTTAAAGACAGTGCCTACCCTTTTTGGGATACGCCTTTCTAGTTCTAGTCACTAGCCCCTGACATATGGAAGCCATGCTTGGGATAGTCACAGAATTGGCCATGAGGGATGGGTCATGACACTACTATTTTTATAGACCTATTCGAAGGGTTCTATGGATGAACTTGTCAATACCCATTATTTTGGACTGTGGTTGGAGAGTTATAAATTCACAGCCCGATATTGGTGGGGAGGACGATAGAGAATGATTAGGTTATTGAAGATCTTGTGAATCAAACTCAGGATCAGCATAACTCCAATAATTACTTCAGGAGGAGTCCGCTATTGTTTGAATTTACAGACCATTTGTTTTTGAAGGTATAACCTCATCATGGTTGGTGATGTTTTCATAATGGGAGTAATAATTCTCAAATAATTTTTCAAATCATTTGAGGTTTTAGAACATGTTAATGATGATTTGTATTGATTAAATATACCCCCATAGATCAATTAGATAAATTTTATTTTCTATATATCATAGTGACAGCATTAATTCCATGATGATTCCAATTTCATATACTATGGAGTATTTGTTTTTGAAGATGTCGCAATGTTCACGGAAATAACTATAATGATTTATTACCTTCTTGAGAAGGGTTTTTATAGGAATTTATTTCCCATAATCATTTCATGTGATAATATAATGGATTAAAAAGTGCACATGGGAATTTTTTTCATAGATTCATGCTCAAAATTTTAATCTATTTTATGATCTATATTGTAGATATAACAAGTATGAACACTCTATAATTGAAATGATGATTCATGGGGTTATTTTATTTATTGACTGTATTTTTATTTTGTATTATTTGTGAACTAATTATATAATAATCCCTATGTAATAGGTATCTCATTGGTGTTTGTTCATTATTTCCCACTTTTCTATTTTCCATTCCATGAATTACCTTTATTATTTATATTTAAAATTTTTTCATATATATATTATATAATGGTCTAGATTTTCCTGAACCCCTTTTTTCATTTCTGGTGTTTTGAAAGTGTTTGGGGATGATTTTATGTAGTCTTAAATTTTGTGGATGTGTTATTTAATTTAGAGAATTAGGTTTAAAATAAATTAATCATTTTCACGTTTTAGTCAAATATTGGGTTAGTTTTGAATTAACTCAAATATATTAATGAGAGAGTATATGTTTTGTTTATGTATTTACATTATCTTGAAATGTACCTTAAGTATCACATAAAATTACCCTCATGTATTACACATTTTAATATACATAACCTTATCTATTTCCCTTCGAACTTATAAATGCCCTTTATATAATGGGAAATTTTTCAAAAAAATTACTCCAAATATAGACATATATTGATTCAGAAGAGTTATTTGTCAATTAAATATAGTAAAAAATTTCTATGTAATAGTTATTTCATTAGTTTCTAATGGAAATATTTTCATTTGTAATAGAAATATATTCATAGATAAGAGTCTATAATTTAATAGATAAAATTATTTTTTTCATAAGTAAATGTAATATTCTCATACATAAAAGTCACGTCTATATGTGTAAGGGTACTTCCCTTTCTAAATTTCATTCTTTTTCACGGATTTGAAAGAAGTGTGTTTTAAAAAATATTAATGGAAAATAATAGATATATCAAAGAGAATTTAATTATTTATTTATTAATGGAAACTCTTTCAACCAGTAAACACTTGATAATCTTTTTTGTTGAATTTAAATGTAAAACTGTTGATAAATATCACACTTTCTGTAAATAAATACTTTTAATAATGGACAATGTTTTATATGACATAAAAGATCACAGAAAATAGCATTTTCTTTCATGAATATGTTATTTTAAATTTATATTATCACTTACCATTTCATTCATCAACTTTTTTTCTCGATCGTGGATGACTTAAGAGACATCCTTTATGTCCATTTAGTGTAATTTAATCAGTATTGAACTTTGATCAACTACTAGGTGATTATTAAAAAGTTTTCATTTTTTCACTTGGTTTTCCCATGTTCATCTTGTGTTGATAGTAATTTGAATATGTTTTCCTTTTTTGTTTCCCATGCATAAATTTTTTATGGGGTTTCACTATATTTTAGGTGGTAAAGTTCTTTTCATTAAAGTTCTCAACATTTTGAAGCCTTATACTACACTTGTTTTTGTGAAGTGAATTTAGGATGTGAGGGATTCATTACTTCCAAATTATTTTAGTTTTAAATGTGGATTTATAATGCAAGTGTTTTCATTCGGTAATTTGGAGAGATTTACCTAAGAATATAATTAGTTAAAATTAAAATTTGAATAGATAATGGGTTGGTTTAGCTTAAAAATGTCATATTCTTGTTATTTTTCTATGTGATTTTCTAAATAGTGTGATATTATAATATAGTTATTTATTAATGTATTCACACATTTCAAATTCATTTAAAACTAGGTAATAAATATAAAATTTATTAAAACATGGAATATTATGAAATAATTTTATTCATCTTTCATAAATTCAAAATGTATATAAGAGTTTTCATGAGTATATTGTTAGAATTAATTTTATGTTTATCATGTTTTTAATATAATTTTATTATTATGAAATATTGAAATAAATTATTGATATATACAGGGTTGTAAAATGATATTGAATTTCATAAATTTACATTCTTCTATGAATTTTTCCAGATCATGATTTATAATTATATTTCATTAATTATTGGAAGAAATATGAATTGAATATTAAAATATCTTACAATGAAAATTGTTATTTTTTATTATCAATGATAAATTTTTAATATTTTAAACCTTGATATTGATTAACTAAAAACCTATAATGGTTGTTTTTATTTGATTTATTCTGATAATATTTTGTGGTGGAATCATGATTTCATTGATGATGGAATGATAAAAATAGTGTGGGCTATGTTTCATATGATATTGGATTGATAGCTCAGGTGTATTACCATGGTTAATATATAAATAATTATTTATAGATTTTTGTTTTATTATTGAATTCTGTTTATTGATATTTTCATTTTGGGAATATTCTTCCAAGATATATTAATATATGTTTATTACTGATTGGATTTACGAATGATTATTAAATACTTAACTAACTTTAATGTGTTCGATTCTAATGATTAAATGTATAATACCTCAAATAAAAAAATGCAAATTGGTTGAAATATTAAAGTATAATTTATTTTAAAATTATATTGAACAAAATCTCTTAGGCTGTATAATTTATATAAATATTAATAAATATTAATATTGGATCAGTATTAAATGATTGAAAATTGATTAATGATTCATTTTTGAATTATATCTTGATATTTGTATTCTAATAAGGTATCAAAAAAATCATTAGTAACCGATGGTTGGTTAGAATGTGAGAAATTAACTACAGAATGTGTTTAATGTTAAATAGTTTCCCATAGAATGGTTTTTTTCTTCAAATAACATTATGTTCAATTATTATATTTTCTTCATCACCTAATTTGGATGGATTGGTTGATTCCATATTTTTCCTTGGGTTCCGGGTGTGTTCCTCACATATAGTTCAATAAGGACTTTTATGGATAACTATTTATCCTAAGCCTCTAGCTACCACATGTAGAGTGTATATTGGAAGAGTTGGGATATGGATACCAAAAATTATACGATATGTGAAGATATTGTTTTTAATGTCACTCAATTATGTTAAACATGGATATATGGGTTTCAAAATCTTAATATATATTTTATACATGTATATAGGATATAATTAATTAGAGTTATTTAATGTACACATATTAATGGGGTTTAATGGATTAAAGAATAGTGCATATTTACATGGGATGTGATATTTCTCAATCATACTAATCAGTTATGGATATATTATGTTGAATTAAATATGATATAATTTCATGAGTGTATATTGTGATTGATTTTGTGGATAGAGGAACCATGATATATGTTTTTTTGTGTTAAAGGAAAATGGTTCATTGGGAAACTAGTTATACAGCACCCTTTATACAATATTCATCATTATATAATGACATCTATTCAATATTTGGTATGTTATACATATTGGGTATAAAAATATAGTTGACCATATTTAGGTGAAAAATTTATTTAATTATTTATTTGTTGGGTATTTAGTATTATTCTTACTCATTTTTATGACATGTTTCAGGTAGGATTGTACTCACTATATCTAAATTCATCTAATATATATAACAATATTACCTTTTTGTGGGTGGTAGATTTTTATTGAGTTATCCATTACAATCACATAAATATTTTTTTGAGATAACCATGTTCAAGTTCACTATCGAAGTAGTTATTATGGTATTTTACTTCTTTTATGTCTTAAATTTCATTACATTCATGTATAAGGATGTATTATTCAATAATATGATATTGATATGTGGATTATTATATTTTAATAGTAATTTTATGGTAATGTCTCCCATATTTGAGTACTCTATACCCTTGGTTCTAGCCTCCAACACCTGTCCCCTTAGAGGAGGGTCTCAATTTTCAGTCTTAACTTAATTGTTGTCCTAGCAGGGGTACCAGTGTTGTTGATTCATGAAAATATATGTTTTAATTTAATTTAATTTTTTATACACCCTACCTATGTTGGATAACTATTCTGACAACCAAATTTTTTGGGATCCTTATTTTCCCCGTTATCCATGTTAGTGTGGGAATGTATAGATAAATATTATCTATTCCAAACTCTCCATTATAGGTGTGGTATAGGATGTGATAGGTCATGATATATATATATATATATATATATATATCAAAATGAAATGTAATTTTTTAAATGTTTAGTATGCAATGTAATGTATGAATTGGTTATGTGACTACGATGTATTGATAATGTGATGATAATGTGATAGAGGATGTGAAAAATGGAGGTTGTTGTGTATGGCTAGGGGATTCCATGAGGTTTATGTTCATTTTTTCTCAATACCCTCCTATTATTAGGCATATAATTTGGCTATGATAGTGGAATAGTATATGAATATTGATTTTTTATTATATTAGTGATTTATTAAGTGATGTGAGGTTGTGATTTTTGGAATGGTGTGTTATGGCATGACTGTATAAGGTATCATAGTAGGTGATTTATTTGGTAATGATAATTAAAATTTGTGGGAATTATTTTTAGGGTCTATTATTTCTATATAATTTTTATATTATGTTTTTTTACTTGGATGTAAAATTTCTTAAGTGACCCTTTGTGGGGATGGGTGATAGTTGGCATAGAATAGGTGTATGTTGCTTATATTATTTTTTAACTAAGTAATTAGAATTCTTATTATAAATTATTAGAAGAGGTATTTAAGAGGAACCTACTATTTATACATATATTCCCCTTATATATATATATATTTGTGTGTGTGCTTCATGATTATATATGGTATTCAAAGATTGTATTTAACATTACGAGCTCAATGATTGGATCATCTATTGAATTAATTATCATAGATGTTTTTTAGTAATTATTATTTATAAACATGTTACTATATGAAATTAGCATTCATTTTTAGATATTGTTATAAATTTTTTATAATTGATTTTATTAGTGATTTCTATTTTTCCTGGTATTATGACAGTAATGCCTCCCAATTATGTTGTTTATAAGTTTTGTTCTAGTTTCCAAATCATGGACTATTAGAGATGAGATTTAGTGTCACTCATTTTTTCATTATAATCCATAGTGGGGATCTTAGATGGGGTAGGTCCAGGCACAAATTATATAATGTTTCTTCAAATTCATCCATGCATAGGAAAGGTAAATCCAATTATTACATTAAAAAATATCACAATTTCAAATACATGGATCCTTTTTTATAATGATAATTTTTCAAGACCCATTCCCATTAGGGAATATGATGTGACTCCCCATGCCCACCTCAAATAGGACTGGGGATGGTTACTAGCACTATATAGGCCTATCATTAACACGAGAGGCCTTACCTAAGTACTTGTACAAAAAACACTTCTCTAAGACCATAAAATGATGAAATATAAAAAAACATAACTACCCATGCATGCATACATAAATTTCTTATAACCAATGTATTGTCGGATGTAATTAAATTAACAAAGGCCAAATACAGGCCCACCACAATGTATTCTATAACATAAGTCTAACTTTAATGTAAAGGTATTGAGACAGCTATCTGAAAGTCACATGAAAACAACTCATTATGTCCCATATCACTATGCATCTTATGGTCTTGGACATCCAATGACACCATAAAAAGGATGACCATTTTTAAAAGACATGACATGTGTGGTTAAAGACCATGTAGCGGTGAGTATAAGATTACCCAGTATGATACCTCGAAACCACACAACAAAGGAAATAAAGTTATATATACACAATTATATGCCTACCACACATATAAGTTGATTATCCAGATATACTAAATCCAAGACACATCGTCTAGATATAAGCCACAATGATAGTAAAACATCCATGGATTCCATCCTAAATATTCCATGAAGCACTCATATGTGAGAACACACTCTTGAGTTTGATAGCGGTGATGACGTCCATCTGAGAGTTATATCTCGTTAGATATTGTTATGAGATAGAATATGTTGATTGATACAATGATAATGTGATAAAAAGACGAGGATTGTTGCCATGGCCATTGGGTGATACCAAAAAACTAAATTTGGATTAACCCAAATATGTAGAGGATATGTGCCTGAGTAGTGTTGGTAAGACAATTTCCCATAACTCTATCTAGGGAATGAAGATGAATAGAGGATCTCACTCTAGGACACTCAGATAAATTCCAACAACTTTATCCATGATTTCCCATTGGAGGGATTATAGTCCTATGTGTACGAAATGATTCATGGATAACTTTTGGAAAAGGATAAGGGGAATGAACCCTAACAAAAGATGTCCATGATAAATTGAAAAATAGATATAAGACATGTAATAAAGAGTACATGGCATGTATAATGGTTACACATCATTTCCCTTGACCTCAGGTTCTGATCATGTAAACAGATCATGTCATTTGATCCATTTCCATGTAGTATTACATGTTGTTTTTTCATCCCATGTACTCTACCCATGTTCTAGTACATGGATACATACTGTGTACCAATTTCTATGTAACAGTACATAGCTTATCCCATGTACTTTATCCAAATTGTGTCATGAGGGGGATTATATTCTATGTAGGCAAATCGTGTGCACCACCCCATGTTCATGTACTTCTAAAAGTACATGGAAAATATCTAGGGAGGTGTCACTTTCCTTGTGGGACATTCCACATTTCATGTCATACTAATATCCTTCCGGAAACAACACCTACCACTCTAGGGACCCCATATACTGTGTAATCCCATATTACACGATGTGGGTGTTAGAATTTCCAAGAAATCCCATTCTTCATTTTTGTATATTTTATGATTCTCTTACCCTCGATATGATTTTTTCCCTAATATGAAACTGATGATCCAAACTCTTCGAGTCATGATATCACAAAAAAAGTGCATTTCACATTTTGATATTCTTAAAAATTGGATTCATCGTATTAAATGGAAAAAATCCTTCATCTATTTTGGTAATAATTTCCCCCTCAACAGGAAAACTCATTCCACCAATGTTTTAGGGGTTAAGGAAGGTTCCCTTACCTTCACTAATCTTGGAATCCCCATCTTATTTGGATGACCCAAATCATCTTATTTCCATCACATAGTGGATCAAATTCATAAAAACATTTGTCATGGAAAGGAAAAGCCCTTTCAATGGCAGGAAGGGTTTGCCTTGTGAAATCCAACATTTTTTCTAAGTTGGTGTACACAATTATGGTCTAGACGTGGAAGGTGGTTCTTATTAAATGCTTAAATACTGCAATAAGGAACTTCATATGGAGAGGAAGCACTCTAGAAAGAAAATTGGTCAAGTTTTCGTGGACCTCTTGTTGTAAGCCTGTTGAAGAAGGTGGTATAGGAATTAAAAATCATAAATCATTTAATGAGGTTCATCAGGCAAAATTTACGTAGTTCCTCATTAAAAATAGCTCTCATCCCTTGAAAATTCTCAGAACATGTTTTCATGATAATATTAAATCTGGTAATTTTCACTACATGTATTCCTCTAGTTGGCCCTCGATTAAATCTTCTTATTCTTGTATCTTGGAAAATTCTAGACGGAGTGTTAGTAAAGAATCCACTTTAAATTTTTGGTTGGATTACTAGAATGGTTCCACTATTATATCATAGATGCCTAATTCTTTCACTCATGATCCCATTAACTGCTCCATCAGAGATGTGATCAACTATTCTGGTTCAAATATTTCGGATTCTATTAAGTAGAATGTCAATAATTATTACTTTACTTCCAATGATGGATTTCTAGTTTGGGAACCAGCAGAAAATAGCTTGTTGAACTCAAAAAATTATTATAATCATCATCTCCCCAACATTGATGATAATCTCAGATGGATAGCCAAATTCAATAAGGCTTGGATAAAACCTTCTCGTCTTACCCTTATTTGGAGAATTGCTTACCAAATATTTCCTACCGATGGTTGTATTCAATCTTATGGTTTTAATATTTTATTTAAATGTAGATTGTGCCACCAATATCATGGGGACATAAACCACCTATTTTTCACTTGTGAGACTACTACTGCTCATAGGCATTACATTTTTTACTTTATTTGAGTGAATATGGCTTTTCGATAACATTATTTCCTCGTAGTTGAAATATATGACTGAGCTTATACGGTCACTGAAAATTTGAAAACGTTTTCTCACTACTTTTCAAAGCTTCTGCATATTCTCTGGTATAGTAGAAATGATTTTAGTTTCAAAAATATCTCTTTTAAACTAAATGTAGGTAAAATGAGGATACTTCTTGCTATCAAAGAGGTTAATATGATTCAAAAAGACCATTGTGTCAATTCTGTCATTGATCATGAATCCTACTACTGGATTGGAGTAAGTGGAATATATCCAAAATAGGAATACACTATTTAAGTCTTCTGGAAGGATCCTCTTCCTGGTTAGATTATAGTCAATGTTGATGGAGCCTCGAAAGGAAACCCTAGACCATCAGGATGCATAGGTGTTTTCAAAAACCATCTTGATCAGATTCTCAGATTTTTCTATGGAAGCTTCATCATTGATTCTGCTTTGGAGGCCGAAATGTTAGGTATAATTAATGCCATATATTTTAAAAAATATTTCAACTCAAGCAACATCTGGATTGAGGGAGACTCTTCTACTATTGTGCAATCCCTCTAGAAGGGTGTGACTCACCTAGCAAGGACTCTCACCCCCCGATGGATTAACAGCCTCAACTCGCTCAAAAGTCTCAACTTAATTTCTACACATGTATGAACCCGGATCTTCGTTTCAGGTATGTTTTTCTGTTTCTGGTTTTTTTTAAGAAAAAGAGTAAATTTTTGAAATTTTCTAAGTACACGCCGTGTAATTTATAAGTACACTCCGTGTACTTTGATGTAGTGTCAGGCCATGTGCTGGCTGTGTCCGAGCCACACACACGGTATGTAGGGGTAATGTGGAGGATGCGCAAAGAGGATTAGGGAAAAGCTGAGTACACACCGGTTACTCAAGAAATATGCATCGTGTATTTTCTTTTTTTTTCATTAAATGTACCAGGATCACGCCTAATCACCAGAACAATATACTTCTAGGTCTTGTTCAGCTAAGAGCTTCTGTACGTCCATGATACATCTCCGAGCCTCCGTTCGTTCTCCGAATCGAACTTCGTCGATTGAGTTGGAAACACAATAGTAAGCCCTTCCTTCACCTAGATCTTTGTTTTCCAATTCCTCCTATTTCTCAAGATATTTTGGGTTGAGCATTTTGGAATTTTTCTTGGATCTTTGATGTTTAAGGAGAATCAATCATCGTGGTTCAAGTATATCGATCTCCTAACACCAAGGTAGGTGGTTTGTGCCTTTCTGTAGGATGTCTTTGAATATTTTTTGCAATTCCACCAATTCTCTTGAATGGGGTATTGTGTGTTTCCAATTTTTTCCCCTATAGTTTTCTTGATGTGCTTTATTGCTTGATTAGTGGTCGATTCTTGTGAATAGGGTAATATTTACTGTGCTCTAGATGTTTGAAAAGCATGTTTTGCCTGTTAGGCATTTTTCCAGTTTCCATGCCTAGATGTAGGATAGTGGAACTGTTGTACTGTTATTCTGTTTTTCCTTATAATGATAGCCAAGTTGTTCTTGAGGTTTACTTGGGGTGATACGCGCGCTATGCAATGTTTTTTTACACATTGATGTGAGAAACTAGTGTAGTAGACCATAGGTAGAATGGATGCAAGGGTTTCTCCAGAGTGTCTTTAATTTACGATGCAAGACCACATAGGTAATTGACGTTGAGTGCTTCCTTAGAGAGTCTGTAGTTCCTCAACACAGGACACTGGGGGAATGATATGTTGATTTCTTCACCAGAGAGCCTTTAGTATGATATGAGATAATAGGGGGAATTTACGGTGAGTGCTTCCTCAGAAAGTCTATTCTTCAGCTGAACTACAGGGTCGAGACTATGTGTGCCTCCAAGAGTGTTTCTAGTACTTGTAGGTTCATCCATAAGGGTTAGGTTGGGAGAAATACCTAGGGGGTTACCTGTTGTTCTACATGTTGTTTGGCTATTACTTGTGTACTTTATATGCTAGACACTGTGGTTTGTAGTAGCTGTGTGCTTTTCTATTTATTGCTTCATTTACGTTAACTTGCCTTGTATTCACTGACTATTACGCACAGATATTTGGGTGGTTTCCTACTGGGACCTTGTCTCACACCTTGTTTGGGCCATGATTTTGGGCCCAAAAATAATATATTGTGGCAGGTATAGATAAGGGCAAGCGCCCTTCTACATTAGGTACTTGACCTGCTGTGGAGATGGAGATAATGGGACCAATCTATGGCTTACGATGCTGAGGAGTTTACCTATTTTCTTTAGCATTTTGGTTTAGTATTGTATTTAGAATTTTGACTTGTTTGGATGCTTTCCTAGAAATATGTGTCATGCATCATTATTATATGTGTGTGCTCCAGTTTTCTTCTTTCATTCTTCTACTGTTTATTTCTGTATGAATTATTATCACTTTCACTATTGTATGTTGTTTACTTCCACAGTTTACTCTGCCAATGTGGGAATAGTTTCCCCACTATCACACCCAAGGCCCTCACTGCAAGTCAGCACCCTCTGGTGTTTGGTGAAATGTGCTTGAGGCCATGTGACCAACCGTGTACGGGGCACCTCTAGGTGGCTTCCGGAACCAGAATGTTATAAAGTGGTAATAGAGGGTTTCTTTTCTCCTTATTTACTATTTGTACCCTCAGGTAGGGATAGGATGCATTAGGTACTTGGTATTAAGCTGTACTTGGGAGTATCTAACCCGCATATATGGAAAATCCAATCTACCTAGCTTATTATAGTTTTCTGGTTTTTCTATGTTACAGTTGATCTAATTTCACCTAGAGTTATTCACATGCTTCCTGTTGTTATTGTTGTTAGTATTGTGGTTCTATTTTTGTCCCAACCAGATGAGATGAGGGTATGCCATCTCATGCATCATATAGGCACTTGTTAGAAATCACATGTCATGTGTTCTTGCCATGCCATCTAGAGAGCATTAGCAATTGCATGTTGTTGTGATAGATGTTGTGTAGATTATGCATGTTGTTGTGATAGATGCCTTGATATAATACCAGCAGTTTGATAGAGAGGTTGTTTGTATTTTGACTTGCTTAAATGAATTCCAAATTTTGGTTCTTGAGGTTTTATGGGCCCTCATGAATTAGGAATTGGTATATCATTGACCTGTTTCCCTTATATATGATATGTTGGAGATTCCAAGCTTTGATCCACAGGGAGTACGGGCCCTGACAGATCAAAATTTGGCACCTTCATGCTGTTTTTCAGTGTTTTCTGGGCTTCAGTGCAGTTTTAGAGATACTTCCCGGAAAAACCCAGAATACACGGTCTATACATTATATATAAACCCCATATAGTTTTTAAACAGTGTCACTGACTGTGTGAGCAGAAACACGGGTTGTAAAAAATCTCTAGGAACTTGCCATGTATGGTAGATACACTCCGTGTAGTAATGAGATGTGTACCCAGTCATGTCACTAACAACACGGGTTGGGGATCCTCGTGTAATACTCCCCATGTTTTGTATGAACATGTTGTTTAGAATTGTTCTATTTACCCGGCCATGTCACAAACTACATGGGACGGTGTCATCTCCTCTTATACACGCCGTGTTTGTTAGGAACATGCAATTTAAGGCTCTTTCATGTACCTGGCCGTGTCACCAACAACACGGGTCGAGAAAAATCATCAAGTACATGTCATGTTTGTTCGGAACACACCATTTAGTCTCAGCCGTGTAATCGTCTGTGTAACTAACAACATGGGTTGTTGAAACCTTGTTTACTACACACCGTGTCCATAGGGAACACACCGTGTAGTCTCAATTTAAGAAGACCATGTGGGTTAGCCCTGCAAGGAGACTCGGGCATGGGAATATAGTTAAGTACACGGCGTGTAGATTTTATACATGCCATGTAGTCATGTTTTTTAAAACATGAGTGTTTCCATCTGCGGTTTCCGTTTTTTACTCATTTGTTCTCTGTCCTTGATATTCATGATATAAGGTATTCTTCTGATCTTTCAGAGCTATGCCTCTGAGACATCCTCTGGTTGTACGTCATTTGTAGGATTGTGATCAGACGCTAGATATGGCTGATCAGGGGCTTCCTGTCGATCCTCCAGTCATGCTATCCATGGCAACGGCTATCATAACAGTTACAGGTGATGATGCACAATTTAGGGAATGCTTTATGAGGATGATTCTGAGCTTTCAGGAAGCACCACCTCCTTCCACGACTATGGAAGACTTGACACGGGTTTTCCTACAGTAGAATCCTCCTACATTCTTGGGGGAAGAAGGACCATAGGCTGCAGAGTCATGGCTGGAAGCCATGTTGATTATCTTTGAGCATCTTGAAACGCCTCCAGAGAGGCGGTTCAAGCTCCCTGCCTATATTCTATGAGACACCACCAAGAGGTGGTGGGACGTGATATCACAGGCGGGTCCTCAGTAGGTTATGGCTTGGGAGGAGTTCCAGTGTGTTTTTTACGACTACTTCTACCCAGAGACCCTAGTGGCCGATCGAGCCTGGGAGTTCATGAGTCTAGAGTAAGGTACTCTTTCTGTTGTGGATTATTACTCTCGTTTCACCGAGCTGCAGCATTTCACACCCCTCCGAGGAGGAGAGGGGATGTTCTTAGCAAGGAATTTTGAGGATGGTCTATGGCAGGAGATCCATTCTCAGATGAATATCTTTTAGTTGACTTTTATCACTTCCATTGTCAACCGGGCACTGATTGAGGAGCACAATTTGAGAGACTCTAGAGCTGCAAGCCAGGGCGGTTCTGCTTCCAGAGCTACTATTCCTCTAGTTGACAGTAGGAAGCACCATATGGAGTCTACGCTCGGTGATCTGTGGAGGCGAGATAAATCTTCAGGTAGCCAGGTAGTATGATACCAGTGTGGAAGGGCAGGGCACATGAGGCCGCAGTGCCAAAGAGACCCAT
The DNA here is from genome assembly GCA_963277665.1 of Viscum album. Classification (NCBI taxonomy): domain Eukaryota; kingdom Viridiplantae; phylum Streptophyta; class Magnoliopsida; order Santalales; family Viscaceae; genus Viscum; species Viscum album. Next base: position 1,494,169,474 of record OY728133.1, read on the forward strand.
TGGAGTGCCGATCTTGTGGCAAGATGGGACACCTTCATCGTTTCTTCCAGGTTTTCTCACCAGTAGCTGGTGATGGGGGTTCTTCCATGACTCCCCGTTTAGGAGCAGCACCACCAGTTTCTCAGTAGTCGGGGAACTGGAGTTCTTCCGTCCGTTCAGGCCGAGGTGGAGGTCGAGGTCGTGGAATTCAGTCACAAATAATTCAGCATCAGCAGGGAGGATCAACTCAAAGTGGTCAGGCAGGGTCACAACACCACGGGGAAGGACATAATTTTGCGGTGGAGCAGACCTTTCAGGAGCAGGATCCTGGGCCTTCTACAGTTCTAGGTACGATCTTAGATGACTCAGTTTTATCTTCATATGTTTTTGATATTGGGGCTATGAATAGATTTATCTCTATTACTGTTGTGGAGAGCCTTGGGCACTGTATCTTTTCTTCTGCAGAATTGTTGACAATAGACACACCTTTGTGGACGAGGACACCTAGTGTACGTCAGTGCATAGAGTGACCTATCGAGGTTACAGGGTATCGTTTCTTATGGTATCTTTATGTCCTAGAGATGATAGGCTATGATGTCATTCTCGGGATGGACTGGTTGGTTCCCTTCCAGGCAGTCGTTGACAATTATCGCCGCAGGGTGAGTTACATTTCACAAGAGGGTGAATCTTTTCTTCATATAGGTGAATGGGATGTCCAGGCGAGTCGATCAGGACTCGGGAATCATGGGCTAGAAAGGGATAGGGCCCAGATTTGTAGTATATATCTGGATGATCAGAGGACTTCACAGTTGTACTTTCCTGTAGTGGTGGATCATTTTAGGGATTTCTTTCCAGATGAATTTTCAGTTTTTCCTCTACAGTATGAGGTAGAATTCTCGATTGAGCTCATGCGAGGGGTGGCACCGGTGTCCATTCCTCCTTATAGGATGGCTACACATGAGTTGCAGGAGCTCAAGAATCTGTTGGAAGAGTTGTAGGAAAAGGGTTTCATCCAACCTAGTACATCTCATTGGGGTTCACGTGTCCTATTTGTGAAGAAGGCATATGGTACCCTTAGGCTCTGTGTGGATTATCGGAAACTGAACCATTTGACTGTCAAGAACCGATATCCCCTTCCAAGGATTTATGTTCTTCTTGATCAGCTTCGAGGAGCCCGTGTGTTCTCAAATATCTATTTGAGTTCCAGTTATCATCATTTTCATGTTAGACCATCATATATACCCTTGACAGCCTTCAAGAACAGGTATGGTCTCTATGAGTACAAAGTTATGTCGTTCGTTCTCACAAATGTGCCAACCGTTTTCATGGAACTGATGAATGGAGTATTCCATCCCTGCTTGGATTCCTTTGTGATGGTCTCCGTGGATGATATCTTGTTGTACTCTCACAATCGACATGACCATGATACCCAACTTGAGATCGTTCCGAGTACACTGAGAGAGCATTGACTTTATGATAAACTCTTGAAGTTCCACTTCTGGAAGGATCAGATTCACATCATGGGTCACGTCATCTCAGAGGCAGGAGTATCTGTGGAACAAGAGGAAGTGAGAGCTGTAGTTTCCTAGGAGAAGCCGAAGAACGTTTTTGAGGTAAGGAGTTTCCTAGGACCGTGTGGATACTACAGATACTTCATTCATGACTTTTATTGCCTAGTATCACCATTGAAAGGTCTGACCAAGAAGGGGGAAAAGTTCTTATGGTCAGATTCATGTGATTCATCCTTTCAGGATCTGAAGGGGAGGTTGACGTCAGCACCGATACTAGTCTTTCCAGAGCCCAGTAGGAGATATACTATTTATTGTGATTCATTAGGTATCGGGCTAGGCGTTGTGCTTATGAAGGGAGATTGAGTCGTTGCGTATGGGTGTCAACAGTCGAGGCCACATGAGAGGAACTACCCAACGCATGATCTTGAGTTGGGAGTTGTTGTCCATGCCTTGTGCAGTTGGAGACATTAACATCTGGGAGTGAACTTTGTGGTTTTCACTGACCACATGAGTCTCAATTATATCTTCACTCTACGTGATATGAAAATGATACAGCGCTGGTGGGTTGAGTATCTTCATTCTTTTGATTTCGAGCTTTCCTATACGTCGGGAAAGGGAAACGTAGTGGCAGATTAGTTGTGCAGTAGAACTCAGATTCATGCAGTTTAGGAGGCCAGCAATGAGTGGCATCTTGTGTCTCTATTCTATGAGATGCATCTGGAGGTGCATGATAGATAGGGGTAGACTTACCAATCTTCTGTAAATGTTACCTCTACACATCTTGATCGGGTACAAATGATGCATCTATCAGACTCAGAAGGTCTAGTCCTATGGGAGATTGTGTCAGGAGAGGATCCTCTTCCTATATGGACATTGGGAGAGGATGAGATCTTGTGTTTCCATGGACGCGGTTGGGTACCAGCACACATACGTGAGGAGCTGCTGTAGGATTTTCATTCCTCATTTTGGTCATTTCATCCTGGCGTCACCAGGATGTATCGAGATCTTAATCGCCAGTACTGGTGGCCAGGAATGAAGAGGGATGTTTCTGGTTTCATCTTGAGGTGTTCTACTTATCAGCAGGTGAAGACGGCGCATCAGCGACCAGCCTGCCTTTTACATTAGTTACCCATTCCGGAGTGGAAGTGGATGGATGTCAGGATGAACATCGTGACTGTATTGTTGAGGTTGCCTTGAGGGAATGATGATGTTTGGGTGGTCGTTGACAGGCTTATGATGGTTACTCACTTCATACCAATTAAAGAGACCTTCATTGTTGATGATATGGGACGACTATACATCCGAGAGATTGTATGTCTGCATGGAGTTCCACACTCCATTGTTTCTGATAAGGATGCATGCTTTACTTCTCGGTTCTTGCATGGGCTTTAAAGGGGTTTGGCTACACAGGTACTTTTGAGTACATCATTCCATCCCCTAATAGATGGCTAGTCCGATCATATGATCATAGTGCTAGAGGATATGCTCCGAGCTTTCATTCTAGACTTTGGTGGTTTTTGGGAGAAACATATACCTCTTGTGTAGTTCGCCTACAACAAAAGTTTTCAGGCGACTATTCAGATGGAACCTTACGAGGCTTTCTATGGTAGGGCATGTCGATCACCTTTATGCTGGTTGGATCCAAGAGAGGATGACTTTTTGGGACATCGTCTTATACAGGAGACCTTAGAATAGATAGAATTGATTCGAAAGAGAATGGATTCAACACAGTCTCGATAGAAGTCATATGATGATCATTGGAGACGACCTCGTGAGTTCGAGGTCGAGGATCGGTTTTTCCAGCGTGTTGCACCAAGGATGGGACACAAGAGGATTCAGAGATAGGGTAAGCTTTCAGCGCGTTACGTCGGGCCGTTTGAGGTATTGGAGAGAGATGGGTCGGTTTCATATAGGTTTCAGTTACCTTAGAGGTACCAGGCTATGCACAATGTCTTCCACGTCTCTCAATTCCGACGTTACATTTCAGACCCGTCTCATGTCTTTCAACTCGAGGAGGTTGAGCTTGAAGTAGATGTGTTCTTTGAGTAGCATCCTATCCAGATTTTCGATCATAGTACGAAGGTTCTCTATGGCCAATCTGTTCCTCTGGTAAGGGTTCTATGGCAGCACAGGCGAGTAAAGGATGAGACCTGGGAGAGGGAGGCCAATGTACGATCGCAGTGGCTGGAGCAGTTAGTGGATTCTTCATCTATGCCTCGCTAGGGAAATTCGGGGATTAATTTCTTTAATGGGGGATGTTTTTAAGAACCCTGATCTTCGTTTCAGGTATGTTTTTTATTTCCTGTTCGTCTTTAAGAAAAATAGGAAAATCTGGAAATTTTTTATGTACACCCCGTGTACTTTGATGCAGCGTCAGGCCGTGTGTTGGCCGTGTCCGGGCCACACATTCGGTGAGTATAGGAGATATGGAGGCCGCGTAAAGCAGAGTACGGAAAAGATGAGTACACACCGTGTACTCAATAAATACATGCCGTGTATTTTCTTTTTTTTCACTAAACGGACCGGGGTCACGCCTAATCGCCAGAACAACCTTTTTCTAGGACTTGTTTGGCAGAGAGCTTCCATATGACCATGATACTTATCCAAGCCCCCGAGCCTCCATCCATTCTCTGAATCAACCATCGTTTATTGTGTTGGAACCTCAGCGTTATGCCCTTCCTTTTCCTAGAGCTTTGTCTTCCAATTCCGCCTCTTTCTCAAGATATCGTGGGACGAGCATTTTGGGTGTTTTCTCAGATCATTATGTTCTAAGAAGAATCAATCATCATGGTTCAAGTATATAGATCTTCTTGCACCGAGGTAGGTGGTTTGTTCCTTTCGGTAGGAATTCTTTGAATATTTTGTGCAATTCCAACAATTCCCTTGAACGAGTTATTTTTTGTTTCCTATTTTTACCCCTTTTGTTTTCCTGCTTTTTTTGATTGCTTGATTAGAGGTCAATGCTTTCAAATAGGGTAATCTTTACAGTGCTCTAGATGTTTTCACATGCATGTTTTTCCTGTTGGGAATTTTTCTAGTTTCCATTCCTAGTTGTAGGATAGTGGAACCGTTGTACTGTTATGGTGTTGTTCCTTAGAATGATATCCAAGTGGTTCTTGAGCTTTACTTGGTGCGATATGCGTGCTATGCATATTTGTTTTACACAGGGTTGTGAGAACCTATTGTAGTAGACCATAGGTCGAATGGACGTAAGGGCTTCTCCAGAGTGTCTTCAATTTACGATGCGAGACCACATGGGGAATTGACGTTGAGTGCTTCCTCAGAGAGTATTTAGTTCCTCGACGCAGGCCACAGGGGGAATGAGATGTTGAGTGCTTCCCCAAAGATCCTTTAGTATGATACGAGACTATAGGGGGAATTGACGGTGAGTTCTACCTCAGAGAGTCTATTCTTCTGCTGAACCAGAGGGGCAAGACAGTGTGTGCCTCCCAGAGGGTTGATAATTCTAGTAGGTTGAACCATAAGGGTTAGGCTGTGAGAACTACCCAGGTGGTTACCTATTTTTATACTTGTTTTTTGGCTGTTACTTGTGTACTTTATCTACTAGACACTATGTTTTGTAGCTGCTGTGTGCTTTTCTGTTTACTGCTCTCTATACTTTTACTTTCCATGTATTCACTGACTGTTAGGCATAGATCATTGAGTGGTTGCCTACTGGGACTTTGTCTCAATCACTATTTGGGCCATGTTTTTGGGCCCAAACATACTATATTGTTGCAGGTATAGATAATGGCAAGATCCCTTCAACTTCAGTTACATGACTTGATGTGGAGCTAGAGAGCATGGGACCAAGATATGGCTTGCGATGTGGAGGAGTTTACCTATTTTCGTTTTCAATTTGGTTTAGTTTTGTATTACTAATTGTGACTTGTTTGGATACTCATCTAGACATATGTATCATGCATCATTAATATATATGTGTGCTTCAGTTTTCTTCTTTTATTCTTCTGCTTTTTATTTCAATATGGATTATTGTCACTATTTTTGTTGTATGTTGTTTACTTTTGTTGTGTACTCTACCAATGAAGTCATAGTTTCCCCACTATCATACCCAAGGCCCTCGCTGCTAGTCGCCAGCCTCTGGAATTTGGGTAAATGTGCTTGAGGCCATGTGACCAATCGGGTATGGGGAACCTCTCGGTGTCTTTCGGAACTGGGACGTTACAACACACACTATCTGTGAAGCAAAAACAATCACTAACAGTCTCTCCAATATGGGAGTCTCTCATGAGTTCACATGGAGTAATGATCTCCCTCCAGATTTGATTTCTTTTTTACTAGAGATTCTAGAAAAGTTCCCTCATTTCGACTCATGTAACTTGTAAGCTCATTTTGTTTGAATAAATTGAAAGGTTCTGGTCATTGACCAGAACTCATCCCCTCCCCCAAAATAACAAAATCGATCATCATTTTTCACATGATCCACTCTGTCTCAATCATTGAACCTACATAATTCTGTGATGACTGTATATTTATGATATCATATCATTGTTCTATGAATCATTTGACAAATGATCAATTGATCGGGATGTGTCGAGTCATGGGTCACAAAAAGAACACCCAATATGAATGATAAATTGGTGGAGAAAATCCCAATAAGTGAAGAGAGAAACATACTTGAATGATGTCCACATCATTCTTGATCCATCTCTGTTAGAAATAAAATAAGTAAATAATTAATTAATTATTAATACCCCATCACCACCCCCAAAAATAAACCCATCCTGCATCACAATCAATTCTTGGGCCAATCTATTCGTTGATTGGAATGCATTGATCATAAAAATCAGGAACGGGGAAATAAAAAAATTAAAACACACGCCCTACCTCAATTTGGTTCACTCATAGATGAAGAATGATTGTTTCATAATTTTTCATAGACAATGTCTATTTTATTAGAGGAGTATCGATCTTTTATTCTAAATTCTATCATCATTTTTCGGAATGGATTCCCCAAAGCTCTCTACAATGGACATCCAGAAGTTCCACTATTATATGGAAAACCCTCAATTTTTGAAAAATGATCTATTTCAATATCCACCCACTAGTTAATCAATGATTTTAAATAAATTATTTTATTTAAATTATTTTTTTCATTTTTTGCCACAATTAATTTTTCAAAAATGGCCCACAATGACTAATGTTAAGTCACACCTAGGATAAACATCATGTATTGATTTCAACAGCACCCGCACATTTCTAATCGAGGAACCGGTTTTTTTGTTATTTCACCTATTTAGGAAAACCATTTATACGTATTATTTAATATATTTAATATATTTCAAAAATGTATTCTAGACACATTGGACCTCCAAAACGCACACCATCTCAACTCCTTCTCTCCAAAATAATCAATAAAATATTTAAAAATAATACATGGAAAAATCTATGTCACTATATTCTCCCATCCTTTGGGATTTATGTCATTAAAATCTAAAAAATAGGCTACTAAAAAATATGAGGGTATAGTGCATGAATCTGAGCCCACTACTCCCAAGTGATCTCTAGGATATTCTCTTATTATTGTTGGACATGCACCAATGAAATTAATCACCCATGAAGGATCCTCTACTATCGATCCCTGACCTCCACTATATACTCAACAAAAGTATTTCCATCCATGATGTCCAGATCACCCCATTCGATAAACTATGATTAGTCTTGTATGTACCTCTTTAACTATGACACATAGAAGACGAAGTGTACCCGATCTAACAATGGATGTATATCCAAGAAATAAAAAATCTTAGAAACACTACAAAGTATCTAGAAAGGGCCAATGAACCTCGTAGATAACTTCCCACTCCAGAAAAATCTCTACAATCCACATCAAGGTGAAACCCATAAGAATGTGTGGTCTCCTTCATCAAACTCTAATGGCCTTCGCATTCTATCATCATAAGACTTATGATGCTTTTTTATCCTTCCTCTACTCCTGGATGATATAAACCATCTCTATTGTAGATCGCACCTACTCTATTCCCTTGAGTGCCAAAACACTTGGACTAGTCCAATTATGTGGTGTCCTATAGGGTCACCCATAAAAATTCTTTAATAGTTCCATTTTTATGGTTCAATGGTAGATATTGTTATATGAAAACTCAACCATTGGTTGGTGATCCTCCCTCCTACTGCCAATGTCTAATAAGAAAGCTCATTGTGTGTCCCCCAAAACCTAAATGGTTTATTCATTCTATCCATCAGTTTATCAGTGAAATTTTTTTGTCACATGGAACTAGGTCCCAAATAGATCTTATAATCCATTCTATAACTGGGATATAAAGAGAGCATAATGATTAGAAACAATCATCAAGGGAACTACTTGGATCTAAACTATATCCTCAATTTAGAGGCACTTGATACACTCTACTGGAATCTATTCTTGGATATCTATAAACGGGGACAACTTGGAAAGTCATTCAATTATCAACATGATAGAATTGTTTCTCCATGAAGTATGTGGAAAAGTCATTATAATGATTATAGGTATCTCATCCCACTTCTCTTCTAGTAGCTCAAGGGGTTGAGCTAAACCACAAGAACATGGTGCACAACCTTTACCTACTGACAAGTTAGGAAACGATAGTCAAACTATACAACTCCTTTCATTATACCTAGACAATGAAACTAATGTTGGTGGTCTTGGTATATCTATGACATTTCAGGATGGACTGCAAAATGAGTTTTCTAAAACTCTATTTGATCCTCATCTAGTAATGTTAGTGTTAGCATAGTTCACCCTCTAAAAATAATGACATGTTCCTGACTTTTGGAAATCCATTAGAAGAATGCCTTGTGGATATATGAGAGTGTAGGGTCTCATAGTCAATGTCCCCATGTTGATCCTTCATGACTCGTAGTAAGAGTGGAGGGGTGACATCCATCAGAATGAGGTATGTTTCTCCCAATCCATCTACAAAAGATAAATGCAATGAGGAAAAATACTCTGATGCCTCATCCGAGAACTACAGATGATGTATCTTACTAGGGTCATATTCTACCCTATTACCCTTCATATTAGTATAGAAAAACTCAAATTCATAATCCTATAGGAACCTTATCCATCACCCATCCCAAATTAAAATCCATCTAATAGAAGATATTCATGAGAGTCTTTCAATCAGAGTAGATGATAAACTACTCACCCAATAGGTAATGTATCAACATATTCAAATGGAATAATATCACTTCTAAAATAAGATCATGGGTCACACAGTTATATTTATTTGGTCTCAATTGGAATGAACCATATTGAATTACTACTTTCCTCTACATCAGAAAAAAACCATGTTTGGTTCCTGATGCATCAAAGAACACTATGCACTCAACTCATTCCTTTGGTAATATCAACATTTGTGTCACCAACCAAATCAGGTCACCACTGAAACCAATGCCAAACCAGGCCCGTGGAAAGGCCCTAAGGGCATTACCGATCCCCACGGGCTTCCACAAGTGCCCGGGTATCATAAAATGAGACTTGGGAACGATTTACTTGAGTTTGTAAACTTAAAACAACAAAAGAATCCAATAAAACGAATCTGGATTTTTCAAACCAAACAATCTTTTAAAAAAATTCAGAACTGAATTGCATAGCTTAAAACTACTTAGAAAGACTATACCAAAGGTACAAAACCAAAATGAAATATCCCAAGAACCCTCATGGCATGGGGAACCGCCCTCAAGCCATCTCCACAAGACTTCACCACCACGGACCTGCTAGAAACCCGAACCACTGGAACAAAATAAATTGTACCCAACATGCGACAACAAAAATAACCAAGTCTACATACACCCAAAGGTGTAAGTAGGGTGTGAGCCAATTCTCAGTAGGATACCACCACTAAGAGATTCCATGCGACAAACATTCAAAGACGAAAAGCATGCATGTTTTCAAAAACATGTAATTTCTAGTTACAATTTCTAAAAAATTCAACTTAAAAAAATCAGTTTTCAAGTGGGATAATGTAGAGAATAAACACATTTAAAATAAATACCAAGGCTAATGAATTTCCTAGACACTCATATTATATGCCGACGATAGGCACAAAATATCTAGTGAGCACAAGAAATGGGAAATAACCACTAGGCACTAGCTAGTTGTGGGTCCCAGGTACCTCGTATCTAGGTGAGAGTAACCCTCACAAATATCTGTTCTCGTGCATGAGCGACTAGTAGGGTACATACCCATAACCCAGAGGTCCCAAATCATCATCATTGTAATTTAGTTAGAGTTTTAAGCGTCAATATTTCTAAGTGAAACTGAGGCCAAACCCCACGGATTCACTAGCATTATAGTACACGTCCACCCACCTAGATACTCGGGTTTTCCCTTTGTGCTCAAACAGGTTTAAAAAGTCAATGAATATAATATTCACATGAAAATATCATTTCCATATCATAAATTCACCAAACAGCCCACATGTATAAACCACAAGTCACAAAATTTCACTTTTCATTCAAATTGATTTTGAAATCCGACTCACACCAAAATAGCCCACAACACGTTTCACATTTCTTTAACACTTCCACCAATTCATTAAGCAATTTTATAAAACCATTCCAATATATTACTACTCTCATAAAATCCCACTCAATTTTTACATAAAACCCTTTTTACCTTCAAAATCATTTTATCATTAAACATACACGAAACAGCCCACAAACAAGTTTCGCTCCAACATCACAATTTAATAAAACATTTCAGAAATTTACAAAACATTATAAAAATATTTGACATCTTAAAACATCAATTCACCTTTAAAACCCCCATAATACGTGAACACACATACCAAACTGTACATATTCACCCTTTTCCCACTTTGTTTAACCAACTAAAACATTTACAATTTTCATAAAAAGAACCCAAGTGGTGTAAATATGTCTTGAACACAAAACCCATTTCAAAAACCTATTTTTAAGCCAAAATCACAGCAATATCCTACCAAAATAGAATTGGAATCCCAATAAACATGTAATAATCCACTTTCAAATGTTATATAATCACCTTGAACAATATCCCAAAAGATGCCCATGAGAACACACAAATCCATAAAACACTTTCAATTGGTATAACAAGGTTACACACATAAAACCCATTCAAAGACACTACTTTTTAGGCCCACATGACACTATATCATTACCCAACCAAAATTGGCAGCCTCGTTCAATAACTAATAAATCACTTCCATGTTTTACAAAACTACCACAAGAGATAACACATGAAACACATTTGAAAATTACACACTTCAAACAAAAATGTAACTTTAATACCAAATAATTTACTATTGCTACCAAAAATGGTTTTCGCATAATGAACAGAATATAAGGATCATGAAAATGTATTTAATCAAGAAAACTAACTCATCATTAAATGGTTACCCACAAAATCACCTACTGAATGTGTCAAAACCATCAAATATTGGGGCGAAACATCAACCGCACGACCGCCGCACCTCAAGGATGTTAAAAGAAACCTAAAACCTCAATATTTCGCCCAAAATACATTAATTCATAACCTAGGAATGATCCCTAACTTCTGTAAATTTTATAATTCAAGAATTAGGGAAGAAACACTAAGCAATTTGAAAGAGGAAAGAAATGGACTCACTAACTTGAAGTATCTTAAATAAATCACTCCAAAAACAATAGTTACTGAAATTTAAAACCTCCAAAATTCAGGGATTTTTAGAAAAATATATAGGAGGTAATTTAGGAACTGGAATGGAGGTAAAAAAGTAATAATTTAGAGATTTAATAAGGGATGAAGTTACCTCTTCAATTCTGGCCTATTTGAGACACCCTATGAAGTTCTGCCCTATGTCGTGATTTCAAAGAGCTCCAAGGAGGGGGGAAAGGCAATGGGAGCGCGCCTGGGTTTCTTGGGGTCGAGGGGAGGTGGAATCACTGAAAAATCTATTATATTTAATATGATATTAAAATATTAAAGAAACATTTTCAAACTGGAAAATGGGCTTTCGGGTTGGCCCAATTCTTAAATAAAAACCAAAATCCTCCATGATTATTGATTTATAAAGGCTCCAAATTTAAAATTTGTTGTTAATAGGTCATAGGATACCTTTTAGGAATTGGAATGGGTGAAAAATATTAAAAAATGAAAAAGTTATAAAAGAAAGAAAATTTATTTTTAAATCTAGAATTGGGCTCACGGTTTGGCCCAATTCATAAAAACTCATCTATTCCTCCATAAAACCTTTTGAAACCCTCCAAAACAAAGCATGAATGGAAAATAAATGAAATTTAACTTCAAAATAAGTCATTTATGTGAAAATTCTCCCCACCATGAAAACTTTCCGTCCACGGAAAGCTACAGAAAGGCCAGATACGAAAACCAAACCCAACTGATAAACCAAGATGTACTCCCTTGCCAGGTTTCGCCCCCAAAGGCAAAATTACCTCCAGTGATAAATTAAGGAAGGAATACTTCACAACAAAAACATACACCACTTTCCTGAAACAATCAATAACATTTAGTCTGTATCCCAAAGGAAAACTCCCCAAACACTATTCGAACAAGACTCAAGCAATTCACCCAAACAAACAATGACATCGAACAAGGTTACACTTACGTTGTTATAACTAAAACATTGGGAACTCTCCAATATCAATAGTTACCCAAGGATGATTTAGGTACCTTGATAAATCCAAATGAGACTACCTACCACCAATCCGTGACCATGGATAAGTCTAAGTTATTTTTACGGGGGAACAAAAATAGGCCCCCCACCATAAGAACCAACCATCTTAATCGACCAGCATGGGCCGGTATAGAAAAACCCCAAAATATAAATTGTTGGGATGACCACATGGTTAGTCTGCACGATTTTGGAAACAAGGAACTAACAGTGGGGATTCTTCTATCTACATGGTTTTTTGGGGCATGGTCACTACTAACCTAGTGCAAACTGTGTGGTCAACATGTCTATCCAAACATCATACCATTCTCTAAAGACTCAATGGAAACCAAAGGGGGGGAATAACATTGGGCGATGACATGGGTACAAGGACCTCTACCTATTTCCACCGAACATTAACAACATAAGAAAGATGATGAAACCATAGGTTTAAACTCTTCTTATCTTTCATACCGAGGATAGGACTTTGCACAAAGGTTTAAATTACCATGTGATTTCCCCTGATTACGAGCCATCTTCTCTCTAAGACCTATGGCTGTAGCTCAAATGATTGAAGCATCTTCGGCCTCGCAGTTAGGCTTTGGAAACCCCCTGAATGAGAATTCTTCTTTCGTGGTAAACAACAACTACACTGCAATCCCCGATAATTTTTTCCAAGTCAAAACTCATTCCAAACTCACTTTACCCTAACTTGATATTTCACTGAAACAAGGGCTTAGAAGAAGTACACACATTACCCCTTGTTTTTTTGGGTGAGAAACAATATAAGTAAAGAACACATATACTAACCATCCTCTAAAATTGAATATTTTTATGTTTTTCCAAGGGAGTCATTCTCCCAACATAATAGAGACTCTCAGATGACTGCCCAACTTTCACCTTTACGGTCAATCGAGCACATGACATCACAAGGCATCACCAAACATGACCATTGCAATTGATATAAACAATGCACAGAGAGGGAACTTGTACAACATCCCTAAACAACACACAATTCTAGAAAGTGGCCACAATATCCTTTCATGACCAGATTTCCCACACTGGTAGTTTAACATGAACTCCTTCTTCGAAGAGACTGTGAATGACTGAGAGTTCCTCTTAGACACTATCCAAATACTCATCCATGCTAACAACCCCAGAAAAATTCCTCCTCTGAAAAATTATGAAACTTAAGAGGCTAAGGTCACTTTCAACCATCCATGATCAATCTCCCACTACAAGAGGATACAAAAAACCAATAAAGGAAATGGTGTATACTCAATCTAAAAAGACCAAGAAAAAGATTCATTATATTGATCAATTGGAGGATTTCCAATGGAGAAACATTCTGGGTTGCGCTTCAGTTATGCATTAGCCTTTAATGGGGGTGTACCTTATCCAATGAGAGAACCCAAGGACCCAACCAATCTGGTCCATTGGTAAAAACAAGCCATAAACCATCTCCAAACACATGAAGGGAAACACCATAAAGGCATCCCAAAATATTTTTCAAAAGAGACCACTAACCATCCCTACAACACAGCTTACCGACCAAATAGAAACCCAAAACACAGTTCAAATAGAAGGGGATCTTGGACTCAAAACATCCCACAACATCAACATTTTCAAAAAACTATAATACAAACCATACAAAACTATTCATCATGACATCATGTTTTTCTTTAAAACCAATTATTTGAAAACAAACGGTTTAGCAGTAAAAATATCCACCAATGGTACCCCATGGGCCTCACACATGCATGTTTTTGTGCCACACCGGGCACCCTCCTCATATCCGTCCCGGAACACATCCAGTCATTCCATAAACCATAATTCATCCCATATAACCCCATGCATGTGGTCACTCATGGAAATACCAAAGGTTAAAACAAATATTCTTTCTACTTTTCAAAACCAAAAAGGTCAACCAACACATCCTTTTTCTCAAAACTGCTAACCAAGAGATCCAAATCCCAATTCAAATATTACTAAAATTTTCATAAGGACACTAAAATTTATACAAGAACTCAATTTCATGTTATTCACATCAATTTTATAACATCTCATCCCAATAAAACACCCTATGATAGTTTAGAAAACTCTATTGGAAACACTTTTTTAAAACAAACTTTTGTATAGTTTCTTCTTCAAAAAAGGTGTAAGCACACCATTTTACATATCAAAATAATTCTGAATATTCAGTTCCAATATTTCATAAATCAAACCATTACATATTTATTGGAAAATAATTTCACAAAAACATTACACTTCTTGAAACTAAGTAACTTTAAAACCAAAGTTCCAAGATTTTAAAACTAAAGAACACAAGACAATGCGAGAGGAAACTAGTTTCAGTGGGTGACTTGGACATATTGATAGAGGCCATATTCAAATAACATCACTATCATAGAGAGTGTTCTTGTGAATATCCCCTTCTTCACATGGCATTCTAGGCCCTGCGAGCTTACTGAGACCATTAACCCAACTCTCTTTTCATTTCCCCTAATCATCCTTAAACCAAGAAAACCAAAGGACTCTGAATAGCCCCGACTTCCCCTGGAGATGTGAATCTCGTCAAGAGGTGTGGTGATCATCCACACTACTCATAACTAAAATTCAAAGTCCCAAAAATCTTAACTCTAGATTATCCTGATTGTTCCCCAAATAACATTACCAAAATAGGGAGAACCACCCTCTGATACCATTTTGTCACGAACCAAATATGGTCACCACCGAAACCAGTGCCAAACCTAGCCCATGACAAGGCTCGAAGGGTGTTCCCGATCCCCACTGTCTGGAAAAAGTGCCCGGGTATCATAAAATGAGAATTGGGAATGATTTACCCGAGATTATAAACTTAAAACAACAAAAGAATCCAATAAAACTAATCTGGATTTTTCAAACCAAAAAATCATTTACAAAAATTCAGAACTGAATTACATAGATTAAAACAACTCAAACAGACCATACCAAAGGTACAAAACCAAAATGAAACAGCCCAATAACCCTCATGGCATGGGGCACCTCCCTCAAGCCATCTTCACAAGACTTCACCACCAAAGACCTGCTAGAAACCCAAACCACTGGAACAAAAAAAATTGTACCCAACCTCCGACAAAAAAAATAACCAAGTCTACTTACACCCAATGGTGTAAGTAGGTTGTGAGCCAATTCCCAGTAGGATACCACCACTAAGAGATTCCATGCAATAAACATTCAATGATGAAAAGAATGCATGTTTTCAATAACATTTAATTTTTAGTTACATTTTCTAAAAGATGAAACTTTGAAAAAATCAGTTTTCAAGTGGGCTAATTTAAAGAATAAAGACTTTTAAAATAAATACCAAGGCTAATGAATTTTACAGCAACTCATATCGTATGTCGATGATAAGTACAAAATATCTAGTGAGCACAAGCAATGGGAAATAACCCCTTGGCACTAGCTAGTTGTGGGTCCCAGGTACCTCGTATCTCTGTGAGTGTAACCATCACAAATATCTGTTCTCGTGCACGAGCCACTAGTAGGGTACATACCCATAACCCAGTGGTCCCCAATCATCATCATCATAATTTATTAAGAGTTTTAAGCGTCAATCTTTCTAAGTGAAACTGAGGCCAAACCCCACGGATTTACTAGCATACTAGTACACGTCCACCCACCTTGATACCCGGGTTTTCCCTATGTGCTCAAACAAGTTCAACAAGTAAATTAATATAATATTCACAAGAAAATATCATTACAATATCATAAATTCACCAAACAGACCAAATTTATTCACCACAAGTCACAAAATTCCACTTTTCATTCAAATTGATTTTGAAATCTGACTCACACCAAAATAGGCCACAACACTTTTCACATTTCATTAACACTTCCACCAATTCATTAAACAATTTTATAAAACCATTCCAATATATTAAAACTCTTATAACAACCCACTCACTTGTGACATAAAACTATTTTTACCTTCAAAATCATTTTATCATTAAGCTTACACGAAACAACCCACAAAGAAGTTTCCCTCCAACATCACAATTTAATAAAACATTTCCGAAATTTACAAAAAATTATAAAAATATTTCATATCTTAAAACATCACTTCACCTTTGAAATCCCCATAATACGTGAACAAACATACCAAACAATATATATGCACCCTTTTCCCACTTTGTTTAACCAACTAAAACATTTAAAATTTTCATAAAAAGAAGCCAAGTGGTGTAAATATGTCTTGCACACAAAACCCATTTCAAAAACCTATTTTTAAGCCAAAATCACACCAATATCATACCAAAATAGAATTGGAATACCAATAAACATGTAATAATCCACTTTAAAATGTTATATAATCACCTTGAACAATATCGCAAAAGATACCCATGAGAACACACAAATCTATAAAACACTTTCAAGGAGTATAACAAGGTTACACACATAAAACCCATTCAAAGACCCTCATTTTTAGGCACAAATGACACTATATCATTACCCTAACAAAATTGGAAGCCCTGTTCAATAACTAATAAATCACTTCTACGTTTTACAAAACTACCACAAGAGATAACACATGAAACACATTTGAAAATTACACACTTCAATCAAAAATGTAAATTTCATTCCAAATGCTTTACTATTGCTACCAAAAATAGTTTTTGCATAATGAACAACATATAAGGAACATGAAAAATAATTTAATCAAGAAAACTAACTCATCAATAAATGGTTACCCACGGAATCACCTGCCGAATTTGTCGAAACCCTCAAATATTGGGGCGAAACATCAACCGCATGACCGCTGCACCTCAATGAAGTTAAAAGAAACCTAAAACCTCAATATTTCACCCACAATAAAGTAATTTGAAAACCTAGTCACGAACCCTAACTTCTTTAATTTATATAATTAATGAATTATGGAAGAAACCCTAAGAAATTTGAAAGAGAAAAGAAATGGACTCACTTACTTGAAGTATCCTGAATTAATCACTCCAAAAACAATAGTTACTGAAATTGAAAATAGCCAAAATTCAAGGGTTCCTCGAAAAAGATTTAGGAGATAATTTAGGAACTATAATGGAGGGAATAGAGTAAAAATTGAGAGATTTAAGAAGGGATGAAGTTACCTCTTCAATTCTAGCCGATTTGAGACCCACTATAGAGTTCAGCCTTATGTCGTGATATCAAAGAGCTCCAAGGAGGGGGGAAAGGCAATGGGAGCGCGCTTGGGTTTCTTAGGGTCGAGAGGGAGCTGGAATCACCGAAAAATACATTATATTAAATAATATATTAAAAACTTAATGAAACATTTTAAAACTAGAAAATGGGCTTTCGGGTTGGCCCAATTCTTAAATAAAATCCCAAATCCTCCATGATTATGGATTTATAAAGGCTCCGAATTTAAATTTTGGTGTTAATAGGTCATAGTATACCATTTAGGAATTGGAATTGGTGAAAAATAATAAAAAATGAAAAAGTTAAAAAAGAAACAAAATTTATTTTTAAATCTGGAATTGAGCTCACGGTTTGGCCCAATTCATAAAAACTCATCTATTCCTCCATAAGACCTTTAAAAACCTTCCAAAACAAAGAATTAATAGAAAATAAGTGAAATTTAACTTCAAAATAAGTCATGTATGTGAAAATTTGAGTTATCTTCACACTCTTCCTCAATTTTTAAATATCTTAATAGAACTTCTCAATCCACACAAATGTCTTCCCCATTCGAGTAAAATGTGTTATGTGTACTGACATCCTGGAACAGTTAGGCCTGAATCTACTATAATAGCCTACCAACCCAAGGAATCTCTGCACCTCCATTACACTCTTAGGTTCCTCCAATGATAACACTACCTAGAACATTATTGGCTCCACTTACACTCTATCTACTGAGATAACCTATCCCAGAAATTGGACCACTTGAATCCCAAAATTGATCTTCAAGAGCTTTCTGTAAAGATAGTGCTCTCAATGTATTTCCATATGTATCCTTAAGTTTCTCACAAGCTCATCCGCAATTTTCTATTACACAAGGATATCATCAATGAATAATACAAAGATTTATTCTAATAAATGATGTAATATCCAGTTTATGAGTCCCATGAACACATCTAGGGTGTTTTCCATGCCAAAGGGAATCACTAAATAATCGTCGTGACCATAGAGACATCTAATTTTTGTCTTTGGTATATCCTCTTCCCATATTCACAGCTAGTGATATCCTAATCCGATATCAACAATCGAGAACCATTATTCCCCTTTAAAATGATCAAATAGTTCGTCAATCCATTGTTGTGGATACATTTTCTTTCTAATCAACTAGTTAAAGAGATGGTACTCCACACAGAACCTCAATCTATCATCTTCCTTCTTAGAAAAAAACATGGGCTACCTGAGGTGAAACACTAGGTCTCACAAATCCCTTCTTCTTCATGTCCACAAACTAAAATCTTATCTCACGAAGCTTTCTGGTAGACATCTGATATACTATAGAAGATATCTGTGAAATCTCATGGTGTTGATCAATGAAGAATTATATCTCTTGATTGGGAGGTAATCATGGAACATCATTAAGGAATACATCATCATACTCCTCCACCACTATAGGGAATTAGAAAATCATAACATCCATGACACCAAGGGTCATTGTAGACAACTAATGAGCCCCCCAATACATGATTCCATCCTGTGCTTATGGGGTTTCTTTTTCACAATCAAAGGAGAACTTCATTCCATAATTGTGGACACAACACAACTTTTTCCTAAAACAGTCACTCTGATCATGAAATGTGGATAACCAATCCCTACCAAGAATGAATTTATAAGGCCTTGATGCTTCTACTATGAAATCCATCCCAAAACACATGCAACTAAATGTGCAGACACACTATTGGTATAATTTCATGATCATTGAGCCTTCCCTATTAATAGTCTCCAAACATAATGGTTGAGTCATCAGTTCAACTAGAATCTCTATGTTTGGAAAAATATATTTGGATAGAATGAAATTAATTGAATCCCTATATATAAATACTAAAACTATGGTAGAAAGGTCATAGATCATGCCTCATATCATTCATGGAGCCCCATGGTCATAATATTTGACCACCCAATGTTGTCTCCTCCCCTGTCCTCTAGTTCCCTGAGCCTGATGTGGACAACATAGCCAAGGTGGTGATAACAAGCAAAAAAATTAGACACCTATTTATACAATCTCAAATACTCTACCATATCTTTAATCATACGAAACATCCTTCCCCTATAATTTTCTCTGTCTTGGTGGTCTATCCACAATCTCTAGATCAACTATTCGATAAGTAAAAAAATCTCGAGAAATATGGCCCATGTAATCACAAGAATAAGATCACCTCTCTCTTGGATAACTGGACCTCACTAGGATATCTCATCTGTAGATCCTCTTTCCTCGGACATCCTCTAAAAACATATCACATGTAATGGTCCCTAAGACTGACATGGGAACCTAGCTACTGATGTATCTTCACCTGATTTATCACTACAAGAAACTGCCAGTTGTATATTCGGATATATGAAACTCTCGACCACCAAATCTCTCTCTAGCACCCCATCATATGTAGGAATGCATCGTGGAAGAAATTTTACTCAGATATGTCTACCCAGACCTCACTCGAAGGTATGATACCTGAAGAATTGATCTTGAACCATATCCATGGAGTACCTAGAAAGGTTGGTAAACCTAAATTAATACTCAACTACTATCTATCTTCTCTTCAAGATCTGCTGCAGATTATGTATATAAAAATCCCACAGCATAGCAGGTGAGAACACCTATATGAATAGATTCTTGAACTCCAGCCATGAAAGTGTTTCCAGGCCATATGATAGGGCAAATAGACTCCTCGATAATCCTTCTAATCCATGAAAAAGGCTCACTATAAAGATAGCTAGCTGATATGTCGGGGTCCTAATGAGATGGGAAACATAGGTCACCGCCACAACCCAATATTCATATACATATCTGTCAGGATCTCCTTTGAACCTAAGGGGTATTTATCATAGAAATTCATGAAGAATGCTCAGCCTGCACACCACATCCACAGGTACGTTGGGTACCACATGCTTCTCTATAGTTGGTATGGATAGTGCACCACCTAGGAGAAATGTCTTAGAAAATGTTTCCTATATCAATCCCATTTCACTGAGGGTATCATTCTCATGATCATAATGATGAATTCAAGATGGTATACATCATGAATTCATCCTTAAAGTAAACATGTTTTACCATGGTCAATGAGTATATCTGGAGGGATGGATCAGGAAATATATGGTTACAAAACCCATTCCTATATAATACATATACCATTATTTTACTTGCAACTTTTCTTCTCATGTACCGAGTGAGAAAGTAGGTGACCAGAGTCCTGGTGTATGGATAGGTCATCCATCACACAAACACTCAAGTCCCAAGAATAAAATCTAAACATAATACTCTAAACAATATTTCATCAAACCAATATCATGAACTCTAAGTCATAAGGTAGAATCGAACACCACTAATACCACCCTTCCACATCCTGTACACATTGGGGCCCTTACCCCAACTCCCCAGGCCCACCCCTAATAGTCTAGGGGTTGTTTACTATCACCGAGTATGCATATCAGTAATATCATAGGTATTGCCTAATAACTTGTACACATGAACACGACTTCAAGACCACAAAATGATGAAATGTAAAACCAACTAATCAACCCATGAATGAATACATCTACATTCCACAACTTGAGTATAGTAATAACTAAAGAATTTAAATTGATTCAAATAAAATACCACCACAATGAAGTCTGTAACATTGGTCCAACATGAATGAAATGGTATTTGAGGCTACTATTTGAATGCCATGTGAACACTCCTTGGTAGGTCTGGTCTCACCAGAAACCATCATATCCTGGTCCACCAAGGACTCGTTCTAGAGGTTGAACATCTACAAATGACATGCTACGTGCATAAAAAGCCTATGTAGAGGTGAGTATAACAATTCTTATAATGAATCCTCAAAACCTCAAAGCATATAACAGATGCAATACAATCATCTCTACATGGGAATATATCTATAACACATATAACAAGAATATACATACACACTCAATCCAAGATACATAGTTGAGAGGGAAGACACAATCATAGTATAATATACTAGTATTATACCTCGAAGATTCTATGAAGCACTCATCCAGTGAAACACACTCATAAGTCTAACAGCACCGATGAAGTCTGTTCGAGTGGTACGACACATCAGGTCTCATTATGAGAAATAATATGTTGATATATCTAATGATAATAAGATATATAGATGAGGATCAATACCAAGGACAAGGGGCCATCGATCTTGATTAACCATAATATGTAGAGGATCAGTGAAAATGTACGGTTGGCCATTTCAATACCAAGAACACCACGTATGGAACGAAGATATAAAGGGGATCTCATTCTGAGCCTCTTGAAGGGATTAAAATGACATAATCTAGGAACCCCAAATGAAGGGTTCCTGGTCCTATCAGTTGGAAAACATTAACATATACCTTCATGTAAAGGTTATGTGGAGATAATCCTAACAAAATATTTTCCATGATACATAAGAATAATATATATACACCATATACAAAAGAGTACGTGGTGGTTAGAAAGGTTAAACACCATGTCCCTTGACCCTAATATATTCTTGTGTACATGACCTATGTTATTCAGCAGTGCATGTGTAGTCGTAGACACTATATAGGAATACCATATACTTTATCGATGTGCCAATATCAAAATTCATCCGATGTACCCACGTAAATGTACAAGTACATGACATAACCAATATACTTGGTCCAACATATGTCGTGTGGGAAATTACACTCTATATAAGAAACCCATTTACTCAACACATGGTTTGTGTACATCCCAATCTACACATTTTATATATTCTTAGGGATTCCATGAAATATTGGAGATGCCACATGTCTTTTGGTACACATATCCTACCTGAAACGGTTACATCTACTCTAGGGGACCCTCACGTTGGGGCATCTAAGATTACACACCGTGTGTATCAGGATTTCCATGAAATCTTGTTTTTCCACCATGCATCACTAAAGATTCTCTAGACCTAAATATAACCATCTCCCTGACATGTAGATGATGTTACAAACATTGGAATTCATTTCATTTCCAAAAAATAGTGTTTTATCTTCTGTCCTGGTTGTAAAACAATTTAAATCACCAAATTCATTGACCACCAAATAATGTTGAAAAACAGAAAATCATGCATCATCTTCCATCTAATTCCTTTAATATCTATCATCAAACCTTTTTCAATCCATCCCGATCTCATATCTATGATATCATATAGTTTCACAAAGAATCTAGTTCCCAACAATTGATTGTTTAAGATGTGCCAAGCCACGAGCCATGAAAGGAATCCACACGATAAATGATGAGTCGGGGGAGGAAACCACAAGAACCCAAGAAAGTAATGAACCTCTATCTATGTTTGTGTCAATAAATATCCATATCCAATAGAATGGATATCAAATAAAAAACTAATCACAATGAATAATCTCCTATCAAAACCCCAGAAATAAATTCTTCCTACACAACGATCGATCTCTGAGGTTATCTATTCGTAGATTGGTACATATTCATTTTTGAAATCAAGAACGTGTAAATAAAAAAATGGAGACCCATACCCTACTTAGATTTGGATATCTCACTGATAAATAATGGTTGATCTGTCATTGTCTTTGGCGTGATTTGTTGAATCAGAGGATTGTCGATCTTTGATCTGTAATTTTGTCATCATTCTTTGGATAGGATTTCCACAATCTCTCTCCAACAGTCATCTACAGTAACCTAGGATATGTGGTGAACATTGGGTTTCTAAAATAAAAATGATCTATTTAATGATCCTACCACCACTATTTCAATGTTTTGAAATAAAATAATTTATTCTAATTATTTTATTTATTTCTGCACTAGTGATGTCTTTTTTACAAACGACCCCTGAAGACTAACGTTATGTCACACTTAGGTTAACCTCCTGTTCAACATTCAATGGTTCACTCCTATTTCATATGTGGGAACCTATTTAGATGTTATTACACTTTTTTCGTGAAATCAACGTGGGCATATTATTTTATATATTTAATACATTTCCAACATTTTTCCATGGATCACTGGGCCTTATAATCTCATGTTATCTCTACACATGGTATAAAAAATAATATATTTAATATTTAAAAATAATACACAAAATATTATACACATTACATATTTATCATAAAATTTTGTAATCCTCTACTCATCCACTTGTAATCAAATTTATTAATTTCTTTAAATTTATCATGATTTCAAAAAAACACATTCATATTTATTATCATTTTTTATCAATATTAATTAATTATTAAATAGTATATATTTACTTCCATATAGAGAATAGTATTTCTATATTAATATAAATTTTTGAACATAACATAAGATATTATGTGTCTCTAGAGAAATAGAATTGATGTCAAAATCGGTGAATATATCAACCAAGGGACTGTTGGGTACCCCTCTCAAAAGGGAACACTCCATCTTCAGATATGTTGAATTATCATTGACGGTCGTATTTTGGAATTTTTTCCCATGATGTTTTCAAATGTCATTACACTTCCCTGATCTTGATGATAATTTTTCAAAATAATGAAAAATTATATGAAAATTACCGTATTATCAAGACCCATAATTAGATTTCTAAAATAATGCAGGAAGGTGTGTTCCCTAGCTTTGCCTATTTATTTATGAATGTAATGGAAATGTGTGGTTTCGAACCATACCATACTTATAAAAATTAAAATATTTACAATAATAAAATATAAATATTCAATATTCAATATAAATAAACTATTAGATAAAAATAAATTATAAATGTAATTTCTAATTAATAGTGGATAATAATAATGAAAATAATGAAATTTAATACTAATTAATTTTAATTAATAATTAATAATCAATTACTGATCATTAATATATTATAATTAATTATGAGTTTGAATAATAGATAATAATTAATAATTAATAATTTCTAAGAACTAATAATAAATTAAAAAAATAAGGATTGACGGGTGGAATATCCCTTAGGGGGGCCATGGTATACCTTTCCAGACTCTCTATGTGGTGTGTGTGTGTGTTTAAATGTAATTGAACAGCTGAAAACCTAATATATATATATATATATATATATATATATATATATATACATGATATTTACATTGTAAAATGAAAATATAATATTATATAATATAACCATAATATCTATTTAATATTTATTTAATGTTTTATATTGTGACTATAACTTAAATATAATGTTATACAATATATATATATATATATATATATATTACATGAATATAACATTACATTGATGTAAATACAATATAAATATAGAATTATATTTATAGAAAGAAAAATATATATATATATATATAATATAAAAGTATTTAATGTAAATATATAATTATATAATGTTATTTATATATAATGTTATGTAACATAAACATAAAATTATATTTACAGTATTTATGTTATATAACATTACAAGAAAATTGTACAATGTAAATATTACATAAATATAACCCTATATATTTTGAATATAATATATATATATACATATAATGTTCATATAATGTAAATATAACATATATATAAGGAAACTTTTATTTAAATAAATGTTATATGACATTGTTATATAGTTTTGTATTGTATTTATAGCATTATATAACATAATTATAACAAAAAATATAACTATTTCAATCAATTTCCAATGGTTTTATGATCATGGAACTGGAAATATCTAATTTCTCTCTTCATCTAAGACATTTTTGTGTGAATTCCATTGAATAAATGTTTTCCAAAGGTGAAAAAATGATGTCTGTTATTTATAGTGAAACATAAAAATATACATTGGTTGAGAGGTTGTAAGGTTGGGTACATCACAACTTTTTACTCTAGGGAAATATTATTCTCTATTACATATTTAATACATGTTTTAGTAATTGTTCTAATATCCTATGGTTGAATAGGTTACCCATGTTTCAATAGTTTTTTATTAAAATGAATTGATTTGAACATCTTTATATATCATAGGTTCTCCGACAACATAAACATATTTTTGTTTCATCAGTTCTCCATCAATGTGAACATATCTATGTACTATAGGTCAATGTGAACATCCTTATTTATTAAAGGTTCCCCATGAATGATACTATTTTTATACATCATATCTTCCCAGTCGAGTTTCATTATTACTTGGTGATGCATAATTTTGAGGGGGCGATGGTTTGAAGCCATGTATATGATAACTCTAGAGTGTACCTCCATATTGGAAAGTGGTTGATGTTCATGGTTTTCAAATAGATTCGATTATTAGGGCATCATATGTATCCTAAAAAAATAAATCATAACCCATATAGTTTGAGGTCACATAGGAGATGTCATACCTCTTATGGTATAGTGTCAAGGATTGATCCATCCGATTTAACAGTACACATCAACAAAATCAAGGTGATAGATTCCTACCAATAATTTGTTTGGGATAGAGTAATGGGAATCCCTCTTTATTGATCTCAAATGTAATGTTTTCCAACAAGGACAATGTATTCTTACATTGATCATGACCATTTAATTTTTGGAATCATAGGGAATTTAGATTTGGGAAGGTCATATAATGAGACCCATGGAGAATATGGACCTCAAGGATGGGGTATGATTTTATCATGATTATGGTATAACTTTGGGATTATCCATATGAAACGTTTCCATGGTTGATTTTAATTAATTTTCATAGGTAATATGGCCCATTGAATGATTATTTTTAGACTCATTAGAATATAGCCTTGTGATAATAGATATATTTGGTTATGATGTTTTTATGTTGGAATCTTTAATATCATTTCATATTGGAATCAATGACTACATTGTTTAAAATTAAAATTTTAAGGTTGTTTGATATAAACTTACCATGAAATTAAATTTCATGAATAAATGGAATTGTTATGTCGTTTTACATCATAATACTATGACTTTGGCCATAGATTTTAACGCCATGATACATGATTTTTTGTGTCATGATAGTTATGGAAACAAAGGATTGAGTTGAGATTACAAATATGGAGCTAATCTAAGATAACTCTCTCTATAAGTGGTTTTGGTGAAGGCATTGTGATTTGGATCTAAAAACAAAGGAGGATTATAATTTAGTGTATAATGAAATTTTAAAATAAGTAATGTATCATTTAGCTGATGAAATCTCATTTTTGATAAATTTTAATTGTGATAGTGGAATTATCATCTCAGATCTCTAAGCCCACGTGATGTGTGATTAGTTTGAGAAATAATACAAAATTAATGATAAATCCGACTATGTGAGAGTGTACAATTAAGTATTAATGGGACATAGGAACCAAATATTCCTAAGAAATATATCTTTAGAGAGCTTGTGGAGTCTATAAAAGGAACTGTCTTTTGACTCTACCTAAGAGGAGTCTCAGCATGTTATCTTCATTCCTATTGATATGTAGTTATTTTATGGAGACAGAAAAAGGATGACCCCCTTCAGTATGGGCATTGGGATTACTCAGGGTGGATTAACTTATTGGAATACCTTGATGGAAATTTAATAAACACGTCATTGATCCATGATATCACACATTATGGTCCTCTTGTTATGGACCAATGTTATAAAGGAAACCTATGGTTGTGAATACCCTAATGTTTCTACATATATAGAAAGATAACTAGAATGCCTCTTTTATCAATGTAATCCACAGTCATAATGGGGATGTGTGGATGTTCATGGTTTGATTCTTTATATCTAGTGGATTTGTTATAAGTCTTTTATTTTCATTTTCTAGGTTTTGATATTGGTGGGAGAGGTCAATGGGGATCAATAATACACTTCATGAAGTGGTTATGGTGAAACAAATTACTAAACTATATGAGAATATTAACAAGGGGTAATGAATACTATATAGGAATCCTATTTTTCTAATAAGACATTAAATGTAGGATGTGATTCATAAATAAGGTTCCCATTACAAGAGTGTAAAATTCTTGATGTCCATACACTACAAAGGCTTTCCATCATAAGGGGGATATTCACACCCTTCCTCCACAAAGGGTTTCCTTTATGAGGAGAACTTGCAAGGATTCCTCCATGAATGCTTCCTTTAAAGTGGGAAAGCTCAATGCATACTCAATTAGGGTCTTGTTTAAGGTTTTATTTATAAATATCATACCCATTAAATAGTTTTTCTTCTTTGTAATAGGTTGATTAGTTGTAGGATCTTCATTTGAACATATGAGTCTAGTGTTTCTATAATTAGAAAGTATTTGGTTCCAATTCTAAATATCTCTAATATCCCCTCACATTGAATGGTTTTGTGTTTCTACTTGAGGATGGAATTTATTATTTATAGGAATTTTCAATTCATTCATTTTCCTAAAATTGAGGGACACATGGTGGTTTATAAAAGAAAAGGGTACCATATATGAGCTATGCATCACACCGTTTGAGGGACTATATAGTGGAAGTGGGTGTTTCACATAGTGATATGATATGGGATCAAAATACCAACCTTTGAATTGAAAATGAATAAAATTGTTAGTAAGAGGCCCAAAATAAGCACATTTTTCAAAAAAACATTGGATTTTCCCGAGTATGGAAATCAATGTCACTCATAAAACAATCATTGGCCTACTGAGAGGCCAAAGATCACCACATATCCAAATAAAAGATTTAATGAATAAATTAATATATTCATAGAAGGACCAATGTACTTTGTATATACCCTCCCTTTTCAACATTTTGAACCTGAATGTCACACATAAAATGGAAAAAAATATATTTTAATGGAAACCAATAATTCAACATAGAGGAAGAAACATTATGCCCTAGCACTGATTCATGTAAGATGATATTTCATTGTAGAAGAATGATTTCTTCACATAGAACTATGGAAATTTTTTTGAATGATCCATGTTATATATGAAAAAACCCCTTTTTGAAATTATTCTCTATTTTCATCACGTTGGTCATGATATTGGTTAATAAATTTTATATTAATTATTTTTTATTAATTTCATTATTATATGACTAAAAAATACCACCCCCCATAAATGGGTTCCAACTTTCACAAAGAGATTTCATTTTGAGGAATTATGTTTGTCTTGTAACAGTTTTCATTATCCTAGTGTATAAGAAGGTTGTTCAAACCAATACAATGAGTATAAAGATAGTTATTTTGGTTGGTACAACATGAAATCCTTCACACCCATTTAATATTTTATGGAAAAATATCTATACCATATAGTAACCTTCTTTTATGAATGATCTAATTCACATCAAGAAATATGTTTGTATACTTTTACTTCATATTTTTTCATTAATAATTTTAAAAATAATATAAATTTCTGAATTGCTAGTATCATGTAGCAACTATGTGGTCCACATAGTTATGTAGGTGCTACATAGTTCCCACAACACCAGTTGTGATATGAATTATTTCGTACATCACCAAATTTTTGTCCAAAACATCATGAAATAATAATTTTTTCAAATCATCATTTATACATGTAGAGACAATGGTATCTACATCAACACAATTATCTTATTCAATTATTGTGATAAAAAGGAGGGTTTCCATCCTTGAATTATTTAGGTGGACTCTTGTGTCATAATATCTCTTAAAAATAGACCCTGATGAATCTTCTTATTCCCAAACATCATGAATTACAATTTTCTACCAAAAATTTAATATATGACTTTGGGTAATAAGAAAATCCCCCAATCCCACAGGCTGGTCAGGTCTTTCCAACCACCTTATTCAAGTTCTCCTCAAACTATATGAAAAATAGAATCTACACCACAATTCATGTTGTGTAAGAGTAGTTTCAATGGGTTGGACTCATCATAAATTTATCTCCATCTAATTATTATATTCATTATATGACTTGATATCCCATCACTTCAGATTATCAATCCATTTTTAACATGTCGAAATATAATTTTGATGTAGTTTGGTGATCAATGTTGACCGAATTATTAATTTATACCTATTTCATTGAATGGTTATGTGATTTATCCGTACATAAAATCTATATAGATTTCACTAAATTACTATGTTACCTTTTTTTGAAGATTGCAATGTAGAATTACCAATTTATGATGTACCAACCAGCTGAGCATTTAATTGAGAAAATCAGTCAGTGATTCCAAATTACCAACACTTTCTACCAACCATATGGTGAGGTTAGGATATAGTTTTGCGATGTTTATAATTTTGGAGGGATCCCAATCCTTTATTAAATGTATAACTAGTTACTCTGGGAATATAACACTTTGAGAGATTCTGAACGGACCCCTCCTTGAGAAAAGAAAATGGTTTACCAATTCATAGAGATCATTGGGGATAAATACATACTCCTGTTTAATTATTACATTCCATGACTGGGAAAAAGGCATTTACAACATAATCAGCTAATAATAATCATAAAATATATTTGGACCCACCGTGATATGTATTATTGATATATTCCAGGATTTTATAGGTCCACTCTTGAAATGGACCGATACAAGACATTGTCCAACACAGTTTAGGTTAATGTGGAATCAAATTTTGGGATAGCCTTATTTCTACCCATGTTTTAGTGTGGATTTAATCTCCTAGTCAATTAATCTCAACTAGGTTTCATTTTTCACACCCTTGTGAAAGATGATTAATATGAATAATGACATTATATTAACCTGTAAGTACCCACCCTATCTCATATTTATCACCCATGTTTTTTATAAAAGAGTGTGGATCCACCCATTATATTAATATACAACTCAAATTCTATATATGTTGATTGTCAAATATTTAAATATAAATAATTAATAAATATTTCATAATAGTCTCACATTTTACTTATTTCCACATGTTACTCTTCATTGGTTTTGGTCGTTCGATTTGTTTGTTTTATAAGTGGTTGTTTTCATTGTAAGGGAACCTACTGAATTTTTCTTTCATCGCTATGTCACATCCTCTCGAGTAGTGACTGATGATTGTGATGTTACTGATGGTACTGGGGAGTGCAGTGAATGTGGGTGGAATGAGGATTTTAAAAAATTTCCATCGCTTGATGGAGATAACATTTTTTCTCTGATGATCCTATCATTAGTACACTCTGATGATCTCACGTGTATTTAAATGGGGCACAAAAAATAAAAATTAATGTGTACCTAATTTGATTTAGTGGAATATTTGACTACATAAATCAACAAGAGTTAATTGCTTAATGTATCTGAATCTTTACCCATATAGACTATCCACACATGATCCATGAATATGTGTTCTCACTATTAGTCAAATTCTTTACACTAATAGGGAGACCAATGACCTTATTAATATCTGGGTGATCTCACTTATCCCATACCTTGTATTTGAGAAGGCATACATGGAGTAAACATAAGTGAGAGACTCTCTCAATATCTACATAATGATTTTGGACATACAGTCTCTCATTTAATTGGCATGAAAAGCAGTTATGAAATGACCATATCTCCTACTTACGTTATGAGAAGATCAAAATACCTGGAAGCATTTCCCGTCACTCCAAAATAAATATCCCACTAAATAGGAAACAAATAGGTAATTATGAAAAAATAAACAACATCAAAAATAATATCTATATTTTATCACATACCTATAATATATATTAAATATGTTACATGATGTAATAATGATATCTAACATGACTCATAATTCCCTCTAATATTCCATGAACATAAAATATTAAATTAATATTCATTAATATAATATTTTTCCTGTATTCAATTAATAACGTGTGCCTAATTTTAATAAATCAACTCAACTCAATTACTCTATACATGAATAAAAATTTATTTATTTATTCATTGTTCTTTGAAACATTGAAAACTCTTGGACCACATGGTGTGTCAAACTGTTTCATATATACCTATTCAACTTAATTGGAATGATACATTAATATGATATTGTGTGTGACCCCTAGGCCCCTATATCAATAGTAAGGAATCGTATTCATAGAGCATGAGAGGAGTTTAATATCCCATCAATGCCCCTAAATAGATAATGAATATTCAATGAAATGACAACCAACCTACAAACATGCACTATGTAATATATTCTAATTATCTTTTGATATCACATAAATTGAGAAACACACTTTATTACATTATTTTTTTGATCTAATTGTAAGTGTTTAACTTCAAAACCCATGGAAAAGGATTTATGAAGATATTACCATCATGGTCATCATGACTTGAGACACTACTTCTTCGTCTCATAAGTGAAAAATACTATCTGGAACATTCAACCTATGACATACCTTCAATGATTCACTAAAAACATGTTACATCAACACAATTTTATTGTCTTGTTTTTTCAATTGAATTAAAGTACATGATCAAAAGGAACACATTGATAATGATCCCAGGGAAAGAGACCAACACA
Organism: Viscum album; assembly: GCA_963277665.1. Classification (NCBI taxonomy): domain Eukaryota; kingdom Viridiplantae; phylum Streptophyta; class Magnoliopsida; order Santalales; family Viscaceae; genus Viscum; species Viscum album. The sequence goes on from OY728133.1 coordinate 1,494,201,143, forward strand.
AATTTCAATAGATAGGAACAACCAATGACACCTGAAAACTTGTTGTGTTACTATTTTTTATGTTATCCTAATGATCTCACCTACAATAGATCACTAATAGAAAACTTCATTAGAATAATTCTCAAGGCTTATGATTCCCTAGAACCTTATAGTGAAACATCAATTGTATCAAAGAAGTTTAATCTATATAAACCATATAGAATATTTTTAATATTAATGTCATCGTATCAAATGGTCTTGTGTCATATCAATATTATTCATATGCAAACATGCCGATTGACTTCATATAATAACTAGTCCTCCCACATACGTACACACGACATATTAAATTAATGGTTTTTTATTGAAAGTATAATTGTATTTTTTAAATTCACCTAGTAATAGTAATGTACATTAATTTTCAATCAGATAGTATTGGTACATATTAATGGAATATAAGGGGAAAAAATCTTGATACCACAAAATAGAATTTGAACATAGAATGGATACAGGAAACCCAGTTTCTATTCCATGAAGGATGTTTGTAAATCATTTCAAAATGTATACAAGAACTACTTCACTTCTACTACTGGAAGAGGATTAATTACAGTAAAAAAACATTAGCACCCAATATATAATTACTCAATTGTCTATGAACTCCATTTTTGTAAAAAAAATTCCTGCTAAGTCATTTTCAATAAGTGTTCTAGGAACAATGGGTCGTTGCAACATATCTTGAGATTCATTTTCTAGAAAATGAACTCTATAGACGAAAATTCAATAAAATAGATTAATAATTAGTAATGAATATTTATATATGAAAATTCAATATAACAATTAAACATAAATATGTATTAATTTAAGTGAATGTTCTAGAAATTCAAAGTATGATAGTAACAAACTCAAAAAGAAATCAATAATTATGTTGTAATAAAGCTGAAGAATATTGAATTTTTTACAGTATATGCAGATGGATTATTTATAAAGTATAAAAATAGGAAACATTTATGAAGAGGTATAAGACATTGTTTTTTTGTATATCATAGCAGAAATAGTTACTATAAAAATACGTAGGGAACATGTAATATTTATGTCACATTTTTGATACATCCTACAAATGAAACACATATTTGTTACATGTTAGTGGCCCAATATAACATACAACATAACAATTGAACAAAATGTAGACCAAGAAGATGATAAATGTTAACAATGTTCATCATCATTGTATGTCTAATAAAACTAAACTGTCTTTATTTTCTAAGTCAACCGAATAGGGGATTGGAATATATGGTGTCCAATTTCATCAAATGAAAAGTTTACAAACCATTATCATTGAAACATGTTAGGAAAAATAGGGGCCTATATACCCTAAGAGGGGGTGAATTAGGGTTTGGATATTCTATTGAAATATTTTTCTTGCCCCACTGGATCTTGACCTCTTTATTACAAGGGTCTCTTTGTTTTCTCTTATGTGATTATGTTGATCAATTCTATTTATCCTTATGTCATGGTTATGATTTGGATGCAATGTAGGGAAGCCACTAGGAAGACATAGAGATTTTGTCTTGGTTCACCCTCACTGGGATACGTTCAAGGAGCATACCATGACGATGTGTTGTTGTACAAAATCCACTAAGGCTCACTGCCAATAATGTTTGGGCTAGATCACCTCTATGCCGAGGCTCACAGCCTTTACAAAGTTTAGGGTCTGCTCACTGCTTTCACAAGGGTCACTTCCTATTTCTCTCTCTCTGGCTCACTGCTGGTGGAGAGGATCACCTTATTCCTCTTCCTTTTCTCACTACTCTGTAAAGGATTCACTCATAGTTTATTGAGCTATCGGTCTCTTCATTTTCATGAATGCATGCATCCTCAACTGTTGATAGATGCTCTGTAGAAGTCAAAAATTCTTCCACTGATGAATACCCCTTTTCCCCTTAAACACTATGATATTCCTTTGGAAATAACTTTTCAAATAACCTTAATTCGTGAGGCTCCCAATTTCGTGAAGCTCAAACAAGCCTTTGCGAAGCTCCTTCATTTTCGCGAAGCTTACAATTTCATGGATCCCAGACCGTCGCAAAGCTCGAGCCTTCGCAATGCTTAGGACATCACGGAGCCCAAGTCGACATAAAGTGACTTACCACGCGATTCTCACAAAGCCATCGTGGAGCACACGACTTTTGCGAAGCTAGAATAGTCGCCGTGAAGCTCTTCTTTCTCGAAGCACAATACATTCATGAACCACCTTCGTGAACTGATAGCAAATGATTTTCTCTGAAAATTCTCTCTTCTCTTCTACTTCTCCTAACGGGGTCGAGGCCTATTTATAGGTGATTCCACCAACCCTTGACCCTTCCACGGAAAGTCAACTCCACGTCATCAAAAATCACGAAGCTCCTAATTTTCTGCCGAATTTCTCTCAATCTCCGAAAGCACCACGACAATTTTCTGATCGTGGAGCTTGATGTAATCATGGAGCATCACCGGCAATCCCTTCACTCCTTCTCCACAAAGCTCCCTCAAAAATACCTTCACCCCCACGATGCACTTCAACCTCTGTCGTTCGTGAAGAATGACGTAATTGCGAAGAACACCATCAACATTATTCTTTTCATCGAGAAATTCAATCCATGAATCCTATATTCGCGAAACTCATGCCTTTTCCATATTTAAATGAGATCTTCAAAGATATAAACTTTTCACAATGCTCACTAACCTCCAAATTTTGGACAAAAAAATTTCAAAAATATTGGGAAACAGCGCCACCTTGTACTGCTCTTTTTGTACCACCTCCAGATCATCTGTTCCTTTATCATCATTATTTGTCAACATGGATTGTCAACAACTTCTCTGGAACTCGACAATTCTCCATGGAACCATTCTTTGTCCCCAAACACAAATCAACCAAAAAATTCTGGAATGTTTTCTTGAGGGATTTTTGTCCTACAATATTCACCTTTGGTTTTGTTGACAACTCTTCACAAATCTTCTCAGAATGATTTTCTGCACATTGATACCTCACTGAAACTCTTTCTATCCCCTACCACCATTCGCCTCTAATGATTCTGATAGTGTTCAACGAATCACATATCATGTACTCTAAGCCCAAATGAGCAATGGTCAGCGTGAGAAACTCGAGTAGTATGAAAAGTTCATCAATGAATCACTTCATGTCAAACACCAATTGTCGATTATAAACTAATACCAATTGATAAATTCATACCAATTTTTTCCCCACACTAATACCAATTGGTGATAGCTAGAAACCTTCTCTCACCATTCCAACAACACTGTTATGATTTTATCACGATTCTTATCTATCGTGATATCTATTCAATGATTGATCACTTCTAGCATCGTCAAATTTAATACTCTCCCCTTATCTCATTTTTCTCACCCTATCTCGCTGCTCCACATGTCAACTTCTCCCCATTTATTTTACTAAGACATTTTATACCTTCCTTATCCATAGTTTCTCTCCCTTTAGGAGTCACTATTTCTCCCCCTTTTTCAATGAACCCAAAGGTCAACATTTGTAGTCTGCAACATTGGAAAGAACACATATTTGATTATTAGAGAAAAACATGCAATATCATGGGGAATGGGATTTCACATCCACACAATTTTTAGTGCAGGGTGTCGAATGAAGTCCAAGAGCCAGTCAGTGCCTTTCAAATGCTTCCTTAGCTAATACATTTTTCAGAATGTATGAAACCTGTAGTTCTGTAGGAACATACTCCAAGTTCACTATTCCTTACTCCATCTTATCCTTAATGAAATGATATTTTATCTCAATGTGCTTTGTCATGACTGATGAACTGGATTTTTTCTAAGATTGATAGCACTTGAGTTATCACAGTAGATTCTAATCAGAGACATCACTTCAATGCTAATATCATCAACCTGCTGATTCATCTATAATAATTATGTGCATGCTTGAGTCACCACAATATACTCAGCTTCTATAGTGCTCAATGAAAGGAAATATTGCTTTTTTCTCAGCCAAGAAACACACAAGTCACCAATATAAAATGCACCTCCTGATGTTGATTTCTTTTCATCCACTGAACTGGCCCAATATGCATCTGTATATCCCAATAATTGTGTCTGAGATTTCCCATTATACATCAAACTGAAGTCCACCATGCCCTTGATATGCTAAAGTATTATTTTCACTGCCATCATGTGGATTTCCTTCGAATTGCTTTGATATCATACTGCTTGGCATGCGGAAAAAACAATATCTGGTCTTGTTGTTGTTAGGTACAGTAAACTGCCAATAATCTGCATGTATTCAGTGATATTTACTGCCCTACCACTATCATCTTTTGATAATTTCATCCGGGTAGCAACTAGAGTCTTTATTTCCTTGGAATTATCCATTCCAAACCTTCTCAGAACCTCCATGGCATATCTGGATTGAGAAATAAATGTGTCATACCATCCTTGTGTAACCTATAAACCAAGTAAAAACGTCATCTCACCAATCATATAATTTTCGAACTCATTTTCATGAATTCATAAAACTATCTGCGTTGTGCTTCATCTGATCTGATAAATATTATATCATCGAAATAAACCAGCACTATCATCCTTTGATTACTGTTACTGTTGAAATAGAGATTGTAATCAAATTCACCACGGTGAAGACCAAGCTTCTTCAAATACTGATCGAGCCTTGAGTACCATACTCTTGATGCTTGTTTTGCCCCATATAATTCCTTCTTCAGCCGACAAACCTAATTCTCATCCTCATGAATAAGAATCCCATTTGGATGCTCAAATTACACCTCTTCTTCTAGAAACCCATTCATAAATTTAGATTTGACGTCCATCTGGACACATTGAACTTTCTTTGCACTGCTATGGAAAAAAATAATCTGATTTTTTTATGCCTTGTAATCAGTGCAAATGTCTCATCAAAATCAATACCCTCTCTTTGATAGTATGCTTTCAACACTAGTCGTTCTTTGCTTCCATTCATTATGCCATCATTGTTCACCTTATTGCGAAAGACCCATTTAGTCCCGAGGAAATTCTTATCAGTTGGCCTCGTAACAATCTCCCAAGACTGATTCTTTTCTGATTCAGCATCAGTCACTTATGTTCCCCCTATGTTTCTTTCATCCTCAACACTTTCATCAGGAAATTTCTCACTATTTCATTGTTCAGTGGCTTTATTTCTTTGAACTTGTTCTCTCAGATTTTCTTTGACACACATTTGATTTTCTCTTGCATCTTCTTGGTATCCTGAATGCAGTTAGCTAATACCACATTATTAGAACAAAATAGACAAGCATGACAAGTATGATTACTGCTGCTTCTCCCTATGTTGCTTTCTTTCTTCGATAGGCAACACCTGAGCTGATTCATCAAATTATTTCATTGATGGATCTTACATCAGATTTTGTTATTGAATTCTCCCCCTATGTAATGCAACACTTCCTGGGTTTAGGCCCACTGTTTAGACCCATAACCATTCATCTCCTAATGCATCATTTATACCCATATGGAACTTGACATTGAGCCATTAACAAAATCTCTAATCCCACTGAGTTGAAACTCAATGTAGGAAACAAGACACAAAACTAATAACACAATCACTTATAATTGTTCTCCATTGCTCCCTTTCTTCTTCAACTCTAGTACCTGATTTTAATAAATTGAATCTATGGATCATATCACTTCTCCACTTTACATCTTTAGATGCCACTTCCCCTTGGATCGTATCTCTCTAAAACATGAAACACTTGATTCATCAGTAAATAGAATTTATATACATAGGGAGAGGGGAACTTATGGAATCCTCAAGACTAGGATAGCAGTTGATCCTGATGGGTCAACCCTTTGATTCTTTCTTGCAGATAATCACACTATTTCCATGCATATTCTCCCTACCTAGACATATTCAACTACTCTATCCATATGACTAAGCATTCATTACCCACATGCTGAGCCTTTTTCTGATATGTAGATTTTACAGGCCTAGCCTTTCCCACCGTTTGGGGTTTAAACCCACTAGTAAACATTTCTGTCTTTGATGTTCCACCAAAATTCAATTTCCCCCGATTCCTTCCCTATGTAGGATTTTTTTGTCATTTTCCCTTGTTCCTTCCACCATTTTAGGAATCTTCCTCTTTCCTCCACTTCTTGTGGTGGTATGAGACATGTATATTTTTCAATGCATTCTTTGTTTATTTTTCTTTTATCATATTTCTAAGTTACTGCCCTATTTTGAATTGGTGGTGGGCCCTCCATTGTACGTACATTCTTCTTACTCAGTGATGTAGTATTTCCAACCTTTTTCATCCAGATTTTTTCATGTTATTTATTAGAGGATGGTTTTGAGTGTTATTGAGGAGGTGATAGATACACCTTTCATTCATATCCATGTGATTCCCCTAAGGCTCTAATCCTATTCTCCAACATTCAACTTTGTCTCCCAATGTATGATTTCTCTTTATACATCACTGGAGGCAAGAATATTTTTTTGGGCTAATTTTCCATTCTCTTATTATTCTTGATGAAATATCTTGCCAAATGCCCATGATTTGAACATATGAAACATCTTCCATTAATGGCATACCTCATTTCATCATCTCTCAGCTGAGATGTTGATGCATCCTGAGTTCTTCTTATGACATTGAGCTCCTGAGCTCCCTGACAGATACTCATTGTGTGTCCCTTTATTCCACAGTAATAGAAGTTGATGAATGTTTTCCTCTAAGAGACTCTTCTCTGTGATTTCTCATGATGGTTCTTCTTATTATCTGATTTAGTACATTTTCTATTTTCACAATACGAAATGTATTCCTGAGCCTCTGAATAAAAACATGAAGGGTGTCCATGAATCCCACGGAATTAGAACATGTTGTCACTACTTCTTGAAAATGTCCTCTTAGGTCTCTCTCCAGCACCTACAATATTTTCTCCACTCCTGGAACTATTCACGGATCACATTCTATCATGAACAAGAGAGGATTCATCAAATCCAATGCCAGTTTTTCACAAACTATATGGCCTTTGAGAAGATAAAATTTTAATATTGAAATAAAAATGTAGATGCTCAATATACATGAGGGTGGGGGGTGAATTTTACACTTTAAAAATTTCCTTAAACAAGGAATGATTTAAGTTTAACAAATATAAAATAAGAAAATTCACAACACCTCTAACACCAATTGAAATATTGGGAAAAAGTATGAAGTTACAGACTTCTAGTTCTATACACTTGCATAAATATAGAAAGAGTTTCCAAAAAACAAGTTCCGGAAATATGGATCCGGAAATTGAAACATAAAAAAAGTTTACAATATCATATTTGACCATAAGGAGTATAGAATCTAAACTAATCAGAGTACAAGTATAAGAAAATATAAGAAAATTATATTTTCCTTTCAATACACAATGTAGTGGAAAAACTTGTAACAAAATCAAGTGAAGAGATATAAATATTTTAACCCAAAGAGAAGGGTATCCAACAACCTTGGATAAAGGACCCTTAATTTATACTTTCAAGAAAATTTCTCTTACCCACACCAAGGTATGCCCTCGATACGAAGATCAGATTCTCAATCTTGATATCCCCGCAAGCCCTTAAATTCCAGGATGTTGGAACCTCTGTCTTCCTCAGCAAGGGAGCCCTCAAACATGAAGGTAGTCAGAACCTCTGTCTTCCTATATCCGGAAGCCCTCGAATTTAATCACCAACATTTTGAGTCGCACGAAGCAATCTGCACAAGGAAAACTTTGAACATGTCATTCAAACTTTCTGAACGATGTTTTAGAGTTAATAAGAGTCTCTCTCTCTAGATATCACATTAGGAAGTCTTGGTCGCCAAAATTCGAAAAGTGAAGAACACGTTCAAATGAGCTCCAATTTTTAGGCAAAATTCCAATGGTCGGCTCCCTCCACCAACAGTCATATTTTCCTTAAAATTTGGAGGGACCTGTATATGTGTCACTTAAACAATAGTTAGTTAGAAACTGAATGGAAGACATCGTTTTTTAACAAAACATGTGTATCTGAAATCACAACATCGTTTTGTAATGGATGAAGTATAATTATAAGAAAAACTGAAACTTGGAATGTAAGAGAATAAAAGTTCAGAGTTTAACCAAAAAGGAATTAAGAGACTATAATAAAGAGATATTCAGATTTGGTTTTATAGGAATTCAGAACCTGAATTCTGTAGAAATTCAGAGTCTGAATTTCTAAGGAAATTTGGAGTCTGGTGTCATCAGAATTCAGAATCTGAACTTTCAATGTTTGGAGTCGAACTGATTGAAGTTCGGAGTCGAACTCATAGAATTTTGGAGTTTAATGAGTAAATGTTCAGAGTCTAACTTAATAAAAGATCAAAGTTGAACTCATAAAAGTTCGGAGTCGAAGTAGTAAATGTTAAGAGTCAAACATAATAAACGTTCGTATCCAGAATTTAGAATGGAACTATATGAGAGTTCGTATCCAGAATTTGGAGTGGATCTTCATTACAGTTCAAATCCGGAATTCTGAGTGGAACTTCATTACAGTTCATATCCGGAATTCGGAATGGAACTTCATTACAGTTCAAATCCGGAATTCGGAGTGGAACTTCATTACAGTTCATATCCAGAATTCGGATCCTGAAACAGAATGCTTCATATCTAAGTATTATATGATTCCTAAGTGTTAGGTATGAATCCGATTATTATACTAAAGAAAAATATTTATATGTATAAGGAAATCTAGGTTAGGGTAAATTTTTTTAGGGAAGGAAATTTCCCTTAGAGAAGTAAAATATTGATTTTCTTAAGTATAAGGTGTCTGTGATTTTCAAAAAAAGAAGGAATGAAAAAATCATAAGGAAAAACTTATTGACTAAACAATCTCCCCCTTTTTGGAATGCACAAACATCCTTACAAAAAATAAATATAAGGGCTTTGGAAAATTTCATTAGACTTTGAAATTTAAACTTATCTCACTTTGTTCATGGATTTTGATTAATACAACTAACTCCCCCTTAGGCATTGACACTCTAAGGATTGTATTCTGAATTTATGGAGTGGAGTTTTCATTATCATGGGAATGAAAAACCTCGTAATGAGGAACTCCCCCTTACTTTATGGATATCATTACTTAGAAATTTTTCTTTCTCCATTTTAAATTTTTCCTTCTCCGCTTTTGAGTAGTTCTTTTTCCTTCTCCCCCTTTGTGATTTTAAAAAAATTTAAGGGAATGGAAATGAAATATGGTACATGAAACATTAGTATATAACAACACAAGACATAACCAACTAAAAAATTTCATTAGAGTTGAAAAAAAAATTACACGAAAAAACAAATACAACAAATGATCAGATTTGTCTATTTGTCCTCCTTTTCCATCAGAATAAGCTTCTTCAACAACATTTTCAGCTTCTTCAAGTCTTTTTGATCCTCCTCAGCTTGCTTCTCCAAAGCTGTGATCTTTTCATGTTGAGCTTTCAACACTTCTTATTGAGCCTTCATGGCCTCTTCTTGCATCTTGACAAACTCATCTTTCTTTACAACTTTTTCTTGGAGCTCAAACCAGAGATCTTTATCCCTTTTAAAATTTTGCGTGAGAGGGTTATCTTTATCATTCAAGTCCTTCACCTGTTGACTCTGAGAACATTTCTCCATGATCATATCTTCCTGAATATTCTTAATCTTTGCATCCTCGGTACCAAAATCATCTTTTACCTCATTCTGAAAATTATCAAACTAAGCCATGTATTCTTCATCTTTCTTAGACCACAAATTGATTTTGTTGCATGATTTCATGTGTACATCATAATTGATAAGGAAGTTTCTCTGATCTGTTTCAATATTCACATTCTTATCCATCACCATAGATAAGGATTCTGAATTCTGATTCAGACTGTGTTGCATCATCTGGAATCTGGAGTCAGTGGTGGGGAAAAATGGAATGGTGTCCACCAACTTTTTCAAAGACTCAACAACAAAGTCATGAACATGTGCTGATGACTCTGAATCAGACACCTTTCTTGGAGATTGTTATTCCTGAATTTTCATCAGCTTCCCTTTGCAAGAACCATCAACTTATTTCTTCCTAATGATATCTTTTGTTGGTGTATCCATGAGCACTTGCTTACCATTATCAGTTTTCAGAATGGGTTCCTAATTAATAGATTCTTCCTCACTTTCTGATAGTTGAACAATTTTGTCTTCATCAATTTTCTCCCTTTCTGCTACTTCTTCAATATAATGTTTATCGTAGTTTACTTCCTCATCATATAAATTTCTATCATTCCCTTCTTCCTAAAAATCATCTCTCTGACGTTCTTTCTCAACTCCCTTTCCTGGAGTGACTAATTTTGCATATTCATCCTTTTCTTGACAATCTTCTACTTGTTTGATCAAGTCATCCATATCATCACTTTCTTCTTCTTCATCTTCTTCTTCTTCATCAACAACATCTTCATTTACTTCTTCAACTACCTCTTTACCTATAGACATTTCCGGAGTGGAGTACTTCTTTGCAGGAGTCTCTTGTAATGGTTAGACACCAATGTTTTCTGGAATGGGAATCTTCTCAGAGGCTATTTCAGTATCTCTCAACAAAGATTGTACAAGCTCTGCTTCAAACATCTTTTTCTTCAACCTTTTCTCTTTTTCATGCTTTTCTAACTCATCAGCAGCTCTCTATTTTAAGGCCTTAGCCTCAGAAGAGTCCAATCCAAATTGTGGATCCCCTTCTTTTCTTTTCTCCTTGTCTTCCTTCCATTTATCAGCTACTTTATCTGGAAAGGCATTCTATTTTTTCGGCTTGGGTGGTGTAGATTGGGTTTCCTTGGCTTTGGGGGTTTTTTCTTCAGCAACCACTTCCTTAAGCATCCTCTTCTTTGTAACTTTCTTTACGAGCTCATCTTTTTCCACATTTTCCTGAATGGTCTCTACCTCTGCCTCTGGTGAAGGATATAATTATCCATATTCATCAGAAAAACCCATTTTCATTCTCTTTAATGTATCATCACTTACTATCATTACCTTGAAATGTTTTTTCTTGGAAGTGCAAGCAACTTTGAATGAATCAAGACATCTGATGATAAGATTAGAAAGTAAGGTCGGATACATTATGATCTGAGCTTTCAGATTCCATTCTTTAATATTCTTAACTATAATTAAAACATGCCTCATCAAATTTATCTTCCTTAGATTTACCAAGAAATCTAGGATGAAAATGTCACTCTTCTTGAGATTATCATTGTCACCCCTTCTTGGTACGATAAAACCTTGTACCCACAACTGTTGAATCTGATTATTCGGAGAGAGATGAGAAATCTTAGCTGTCTTGACATCTTTAAGTCCAAGGCATTTCAAAGTATTCACTTTGTTGAAACTTCCTTGCTCATCCGACAGCTTATGTGAACAAAACTCAACTTCTACTTCATACGTTAAACCCACCAAACTTGCATCCTTGGTGTTGGATAATTTTTAAGTCTTCCCATAAGACTTGAAAGAATATAACTCTCTACTATATTCATCAAAGAATGAAATAGACTCATAGAACTCAACAAGTAGATCTGTAAATATCGGATCCTGTTTCTCTAGCTTCGATAAGCAAACCTTCTCCCAGCCATTCAATCTGATAGTATTAGATATAAGATAAGTATACTTGAGGAAGCTCAGATACACTAAAATATCCCTATAAACTAACCATTTTGAGATTTGATTTGAGGTAGAAATATCTTGGGATGTATCTTCAACAAACATTCAGAATGAAGGAGCTCTGAATGATTTGGAACGGCCTTTATCAACTGACGCAGAGCTTTGACACGCTAGATCTTGAAAAAACCGATGTGGGATGACCCTCGAGGGTCCCCTTTATATAGGCGATGAAGTTGACCACTAAACATCCAAAAACCATCTAACAGTTGAAAAACACTTTGATCTGATCTGACGGTTGAAATCATACCCGCAAAGAAATCTTGAATCCAATCTTTTGAGGTTTTAAGAAAAACACTCAGATTTGAAAAAAACACCAGCAAGTAAAATATGATTACAAAGACTTAATTAAAGAAGTCATACCTTTCAGATTCTCTAGAATGACTATTTGAAATTGGTAATATTCTTCTTGAGGAATGTTTGACTATGAAAATCTTACTACAAAAAAACATTATGAAAAAGTCAGTATGAAAATGTCATTACGAAAATTCCAGTATGAAAATTTCATTACGAACATTTTAGTTCCGAAAATTTACATTCTGAAAATTTTAGTTCCAGAAATTCCCATTCTGAAAATTTTTGTTCAGGAAATTTTAATTTTGAAAAATTTTGTTGGAAAAGTTTTAATAAAAACTGATTAGGAAAATTTTGATTATGGTAACATGAAAATGTACTCCCCCTATGAAAAAGAGTTTATTACTGTAAGGAGAATTGTTTAACAAAAATTTAATAAAGAAGTATTACCTTACGGTTATCATTCTTAACATATGTTTAATGTATTCAAATCTATCGGAGGGTAATGATTTTGTGAAAATGTCAACAAGTTGATCTTACGTTCCGATAAATTGAAGAATGATATCTTCATTAAGTGTGTAATACCTAATAATGTGATGCCTAATATCTATGTGTTTTGCATGGGAGTGATGTGCAGGGTTTTTACTAAGAGAAATGGCACTTATGTTATCACACAAAATTTGATTCTTAGTAAAACTCAAGCCATAATTTGTGAGTGTGTGTTGCATCCACAACACTTGAGCACATAATCTTCCAGCTTCTACATATTCAGCTTTAGCAGTGGAGAGTGGTAAAAAATGTTGCTTCTTACTGGACCAAGAAACTAATGAATCTCCAATGAAATGACATGTTCTGGTTGTACTTTTTCTATCCATTCTATATCCACCAAAGTCAGAATCTGAAAACTTTTTAAAACAAAACCATTTCCTGAAGTATAAAATATTCCTAACTACATGGTTCCCTTTAAGTAGTGAAAAATTATTTTCACTGACTTTAAATGAGATTCCTTAGGATTGGATTGATATCTTTCACATAAGCATACTGAAAACATAACATCTGGTCGACTAGCTATCATGTAAAGTAGACATCCTATCATACATTTAAAAGATGTTTGATCTACTGGTTTCCCAGCTTCATCAATATCAAGTGTGTTTCAGGTACCAATAAGAGTACTTATACTCTTAGTGTTTTCATATCCATACTTTTTAAGAAAATCCTTATAATACTTCTATTAGGACATGTAGATTCCTTCTGGTTTTTGAGAAATTTGAAAACCAAGGAAAAATGTTAATTCACCCATCATACTCATTTCAAACTCAGATTTCATTAGATCTACAAAAGAATCAGATAAGGATTGGTGAGTGGAACCAAATATAATGTTATCAACATAAATTTGAACAATCAAACCATTTTTCTTATCTTTCTTAATAAAAATGGTTAGATCTGCATTTCCCTTAACATAGTTATTTTGAAGCAAAAATCTTGTAAGTCTATCAAAACAAGCTCGTGGGGCTTGTTTAAGGCCATAAAAAGCTTTTGTAAGTCTAAATACATGATCGAGATGTTTTGTATCTTCAAATCCAGGAGTTTGTTTAATAAAAACATCCTATTGAACATAACAATTAGAAAAGAACATTTCACATCCATTTGAAAAAGTTTAAATTTATAGAATGCTACAATGAAAAGTAAAATACCAATAGATTCAAGTCTAGGTATTTGATCATAGGTTTCTTCAGAGTCTATTCCTTCTTGTTGAGTATAGCCTTTAGCAACTAGTCTAGATTTATTTCTAACGATGATTCCATTTTTGTCACACTTGTTTCTAAAGACCCATTTTACTCCAATGACAGAAGATTCCTTAGTTCTTTCAACCAATGTACATACTCCATTCTTTTCGAATTCATTTATTTCATCTTGCATGGATTTGATCCAATCATCATCACCTAGTGCTTCATCAGTGCTTTTTGGTTCTAATTGGGAATGAAATTCCAGATGTTCTACTTCATTCCTCAAGGAACTTCTAGTCCTTATAGGTTGATTGGCTTCACCAATGACACTATCACTGGGATGATTCTTTAGAAACACCTAACATGGGTCTGGAAAAACCTATTCATTAACATAGGGTAGAAAGTCTTCTGGGGTAAATGTTTCTGAAGTATCTTCTTGAACATTTTCCTTATCAGAAGGCTCTTCTATCAAAGGTTGATAATCAGTTTTTGAAAAGACATCCAAGGATGTCTGTTGGGATGGTTTAAAAACAATAGGATCAGTTTCATCAAATTTGGCATGTACTGTTTCCTCAAAAGTACAAATGTTTTTTTTAACACTATAAGCCTTAGATGTTGTGGAGTAGCCTAAGAAAATTCCATCATCATATTTTGGTGTGAATTTGTGTATATTATCTTTAGTATTCAGAATAAATACTTTGCAACCCAAAACATTGAATTAAAAAAGTCTTGGTTTTCTACCATTCCATAACTCATAATGAGTTTTATTAAGAAAATGTATAATCAAAACTCGATTTATAGTGTAACAAGAAGTTCTTATAGCTTTAGCCGAAAAATGTCTATCTATAGAATATTCAGTCAACATGGTTCTAGTTAACTCTTGAAGAATTCTATTTCTTCTTTCAACTACACTATTTTATTGAGGAGTTCTAGGAGCTGAAAAGTTGTGAGTAATACCTTTTCTACTACAAAAAGTTTCAAAATAAGAAATTTGAAATTCACCTCCATGATCACTATGAATAGTTTTCATTGGAAGGTTTTTCACATTTTTAACTTGGGATCTAAAAAATTTAAAATAAGAAAAAGCTTCAGACTTCTTTTCTACAAAATAGATCCATGTAACTCTAGTGTAATCATAAACTAGAACAAACACATGGTATTTTCCTCCAATTCTTCCAGATTGTGTTGGTCCAAAATGATCCATGTGCACTAACTGTAACACATCAGTTTTTTAGACTTCACCGATTGATTTCAAACTAGATTTATGTTTCTTTCTATATTGACAAGGATCACAAACTTTAAAAGAATCAAATCTATGCTCCGATAGATCCTTAACTAGTTTCTTCTTAGTGAGTTTACATAAGTTTATAAGGTTACAGTGTCCTAACCTTCTATTCCATAACCAAGAATGATCTTCCATTGCACTAAGGCAAGGTAAGTCCTAGATCCTAAGGTCATCTAAGTTTAAAGTGTAAATATTTTCTTGCCTATGGGAAGAAAGAATAAACTCGTCCTTGTAATTGTGTACTAAGCACTTATCATTCCTAAAATTCACAAGGTATCCTTCATCACATAATTGACTTATTCTAATGAGGTTGTTCTTAATACCCTTAACAAAAAAAACATTTGAAATAAAGGTTTAACTAAGAAAAACAATATTACCTATACCAAAAATTTCTCCCTAAGCATTATCTCTGAAAGTTACTTTTCCACCTTTTATCTTGATAATATTTTCAAAATAGTTTTTGTTACTAGTCATGTGTTGGGAACATCCACTATCCATGTACCATGTATTTTTGTTGGTACTTCCTTTATCTTCCTAAGAATAAGAAAGGAATTAGACATTCATAATACAAACATATTTGGATCCGATATTTTCAAATAATAATATTTTGGGAATCCACATTTGTTTAGAAAAATATACTTTATGAAACCCAAGAGATTTAATGTTATTCAAAGAACAGTTTTCTTCCAATTCCCACCACATTAAAACATAGTGAAAAAAGGGGCTTTAGAAAAAAAATAGTTATTTTTGAAAATTGGTTTTTGGTGAGTATAACCTACTCCAGTAGTGTTTGCATGAGGTTTAATTTGAGAATATATCTTGTAAAAAATTTCCTTCCTCGAAATAAATTTTGCAAGAAGTTTCTTAAGTGAAAATTTTTCAGATTTAAGTCTAATGACTAAATTTCTATCCTCAGGAATCATTTCCTTTGAGTTAGAGTTTTCCTCAAAAAAATTCATTTTTGAAATAGCATTCTTAAGATCTTTAGAAAGATATTACTTATCATAATTTGCTTTCTCAAGGTCTTTATAATGTTTTTCTAAAAACTCTTCTTTATCTTTAAGATATGAAGAAAGATCTGATATCTCTTTTGTAAGAATTTCTTCCCTATTATATTCCTTATCTAATTTCTTATTAATTTTACAATTGTTTGCTCCACGTAACATTTAAAATCATGATACTTATTCATATGAAGGTTCTTCATTTTCTAAGGATGAAGAGTCTTCATTAGTGGTACTATTTTCTGAATAGTAATTCTTATCAAGAGATAAATTTGTTAAAGCCTCAGAAGAGCATACCTTGGCCAAAAGACTTGTATGTGGAAAAGAAGTATTAGTAATGAGTCCCATATTTTTCTGAGCTAATGAATCATATTCTGAAGATTCACTTTCTAAAGAGTCTCCACAGCTAGCACTCCATGTAGTATTAGCTTTCAGACTTTTCTTAGATTTAGCTTTGTAAAACATCTTCCTATTCCATTCAGAATGACTTTATTTCCTTTATTTCTTTTTAAACATAGGGCAATCAGGTTGTATGTGTCCACTCCTCTTGTATTCATAGAATGTGACCTCTGAATCATTATTATCTTTTCTTTCCTTCTTCTTATACCTAGATTGGAAATTTCTTTGAACAGTTATCTTGTTCATCCTTCGAGCATGATTTGTAACTCATTCTATGAAACTTCACTCTCACATGATTCATATTGGATAGTAACATTCTTAGATTTGGTTCTAGTTACTCTCTCAGAAGTCTTTGCTTTCATGTGATTTGATGTAGTAGTAAAAGAAACAGTACCATTCCCATTCTACTTTTTTATGTTGTCAGCATCTCTCTTCATTCTTGTTTCGTGTTGTAGAAGAGTTCCAAACAGATCATCTAAGGAAACTTGAGTAACATTTTTGTTCTCATCAATAGCTGTTCTCTTTGATTCCCACTCATTGGGTATAAAATCTATAATCTTGTCAACAAGAGTTTCATCATCTAGAACTTTCTCTCCCATAGATTGAAAGCTATTCACGATAGTCATAAACCTTTGTTGCATCTTACAAAAGGATTCTCCATAAAGAAAATTAAAACCATGATACTCAGCTCTCAACATAGCTCTTCTAGTCTCTATGACTTTAGATGTACCAAAATTAGTAAATTTGAGTTTCTTCCATATACAGTTAGCTGTTTCACAAGAACAAATTTGGCAATATATGTTCCTAGTCATTGAACATAGTAAAGTATTGTGTACCTTATAATTTAATTGATAATCATGCTTCTGTTGGTTTGTGAAAGAACTAACTTCTTTATCAGGAATTTTATAACCTCCAGTAGGCATAACAAAGTTATCTACTACAGTATTGATAACGAAAGTTTTCATTCAATATCTCCAATACACATAATCATTGTCATCAAAAATTGGTGGTCTTGTATGATTTAGGTTGTCGATGGAGCCAACATTTAAACATGTCATATTTAGAAATCTTTCTACACAAAAACTTGTCAAAAAAAAGTTCAGATTCAAGTAAAATATTCCTAAGAAAAGAAAATATAGAACAATGAAAAACTGATCAAGAAAAACATATATGTGAGTATAAGTATTTCAGAGACCTCCTCTGATACCAAATGTAAGATTGGTATATAGTATGAGGTTTCCAACCTCTGATACCAATTGTAGGATCGAAATAACAATGTAGATGCTCAATATACAAGAGGGGGGTGAATTGTACACTTTAAAAATTTCCATAAACATGGAAATATCTATGTTTAAAAAAGTAAAGCTAAGAAAATTCACAACACCTCTACCACCAATTGAAATATTGGGACAAAGTAGGAAGTTACAAACTTCTAGTTCTATACACTTGAATAAATCTAGAAAGCGATTCCGAAAAACAGGTTCCAGAAATATGGATCCAGAAATTGAAACATAACCAATGTTTAAAATATCAGATTCTACATTAGAGCATATAGAATCTAAATTAATCAGAGTACAAGTGTAAGGAAATATAAGAATATTATATTTTCCTTTCAATACACAATGCAGCGGGAAAACTTGTATCAAAAACAAGTAACAAGATATAAATCTTTTAACCCAAAAGAGAAGGGTATCCAACAACCTTGGAAAAAGGTCCCTTGATTTATACTTTCAAGAAAGTATGTCTTACCCACACTATGGTAATCCATCGATACGATGATCGAAGTCTTTGTCTTTCTATCCCCGCAAGCCCTCAACTTCAAGGTAGTTGGAACCTCTGTCTTCCTCAGCAAGGAAGCCCTCGAACTTCAAGGTAGTCGGCACCTCTATCTTCCTATCCCCAAAAGACCTCAAATTTAATCACCAACATTCAGAGTCACACGATGAAATCTTCCCAAGGAAAAGTTTTAACAAGTCGTTCAAACTTTCTGCATGAGTCTTGAGAGTTAATAAGAGCCTCTCTGTCTAGAAATCACTTCATGAAGTCTTGATCACCAAAATTCCAAATGTGTTGAACACGTTTAAATGAGATCCTATTTTTTGGCGAACATCCAATGGTTGGATACCTCTACCAACAATCATATTTTCCTTAAAATTCAAAGGGACCTGTACACATTTAACTTAAACAACGGTTAGTTAGAAACCGAATGGACGACATCGTTTTATAACAAAATATGTGTCACTGAAATCACGACATCATTTTGTAATGGAACAAGTATAATTATAAGAAAAACTTAAACTCGGAATGTAAGCAAATAAATGTTCTGGGTCTAACAAAAAAGGAATTTGGATTCTATAATAAAGAGATATTTAGATTCTGTTTTATAGGAATTCGGAACCTGAATTCTGTAGAAATCCGGAGTCTGAATTTCTAAGGAAATTCAGAGTTTGGTTTCACCAGAATTTTGAATCTGAACTTTCAATGTTCGGAGTCGAACTGATAGATGTTTCGAGTCGAACTCAAAGATGTTTAGAGTCAAACTAGGAAAATATCTTAGTCGAACATGATAAATGTTCGGAGTCGATCTCATAAATGTTTGGAGTCGAACTAGTAAAAGTTCGGAGTCGAACTTAATAAAAGTTCAGAGTCTGACTAGTAAAAGTTCGGAGTCGAACATAATAAATGTTCATATCCAGAATTCAGAATGGAACTATATGAGAGTTTGTATCTAGACTTCAGAGTGGAAATTCAATACAATTCATATCAGGAATTCAGAGTGGAACTTCATTACAGTTCATATCCAGAATTCGGAGTGGAACTTCATTACAGTTCATTTCCAGAATTCGGAGTGGAACTTCATTACAGTTCATATCCAGAATTCGGATCCTAAAACAGAATGATTCATATCTATGTATCATATGATTCCAAGGTTTTAGGTTTGAATCCGATTTTTATACTTAAGAAAAATATTGATATGTATAAGGAAATCAAGTTTAGGGTAAATTTCCTTAAGGAAAGAAATTTTCCTTAGAGAAGTAAAATATAGTTTTGCTTAATTATATGGTGTTTGTTATTTTCCAAACAAGAAGGAATGAAAAAGTCATAATGAAAACCTTATTGAATCAACAAAAATATTTTGTTGTTTTTCATCAGAGATCTCATACTTTCTCTTCATTTTATCATCACCTTGTGAAGGAAAATCTAATAGAAAGTGTAGTGCATCCTTCAACTTATGATTACCTTTGTCTTTTGATATCTCCATTTCATTCTTGGATTTTTTTAATATCTTCCTCCAATTTTTAAATCTTCTATCTCTTGATTCAAGTTGAGAACTGAGTTCTTTTCTGAGATTTTCCCCCTACTCAACTCATCTTCCAGTTCTTGTGTGATATTTTCTACCATGTCACATTTCTCCTTCACATTTAATTTGACTTTTTCAATAGAATCATAAAAACATGCATTATCTTGTTGTAGCCTTTGATTCTTCTGAACTAGTTCATATAGATATGTAGCAAGATCATCATTTCTAGATTTCAAATTTTGAATCTCATCTGAGTTTAGATTCTTTCCCTTGACATCAGCATTGGATTTTTCTACCTTTTTTGATCTCTTTCACATTTCTTCATCTAGAGAATCATTCTTCTCCCTCAGATCAATAACTAGGTCAATAAGCCTTTGATTCCAACCTCTTAGATTGTTGATCTCATTTTCCATTTCTTGGATCCGAATATCTTTAGATTTAATTTCATTAGTGTATTTTTGATCATGTTATTTCTCTTTGTGGACAACATCCACTTTTCGACTTCTGGGAGCTTTGTCACCATCAGTAGTTCCAACATCGCATGGCATGGAATTTTATTCACTCATTCCTTCATCATCATTGAATGAGTAATTATTTTCATAGTATGATTCATCCAAACTATTCTTCTATTCAATAAATTATTCCTTGAACTGAGTCACACTCTTTCCATAGACACTTCCACTCTAAGTAATTTTACAAGACTTCTACTTCTTCTTTGAAGTTATCCCCTTTGTTATGGCACACCATGATAAAAGCAGGATGAATCTTTAACCACACAAATTGACTAACCCATGTTAGAGAAAAAAAATCTGATAAAATAAACCTATCGCTCTGATACCAATTGGTAGGACCAATAGGGCCCTATATACCCTGAGTGGGGGGTGAAACACAGTATGGGTATTCTTTGGAAAAATTCTTCTTGCTCAACTGGATCTTGACTGATTTCTTATAAGCGTCAATTGGTTTTCTCTTATGTGTTTATGTTGATCACTTCTCTTTATCTTTATATAATGGTTATGCTTTAGATGAAATATAGGTAAGCAACCAGGTAGAAACAAAGATTTTTACTTGGTTCACCCTCACTAGGCTACATCCAAGGAGCATACAACGATGATGTGCCACTATACCAAATACACCATGCCTCACTGCCAATAATGTTCAGGCTAGATCAATTCTATTCCCAGGATCACTGTCTTTACAAATTTTAGGGTAATCTCACTACTTTCCCAAGGGTCACTCCCTATTTCTATCTCTCGCTCACTGTTGGTGGAGAGGATCACTTTCTTCCTCTTCCTTTGCTCACTACTCTATAAAGGATTCACTCATAGTTTGTAGACCTATAGGTCTCTTTATTTACATGAATTCATTCATCTTCAATTGTTAATAGATTCTCTGTTGAAGTCCAACTTTCAACCAATTATGAATACCCCTTTTCCCCTTAAACACATGGAAATTCCATTTGAAATACCATCGCAAATCACCCTACTTCGTGAGGCTCCTAGTTTTGTGAAGCTCAAACAAGCCTTCGCGAAGCTCCTTCATTTTCGCAAAGCACTAAATTTCTCAGAGCTCAGACCATCAAAAATCTCAATCCTTTTCTATGCTTAGGCCATCATGGAGCTCAAGTCATCGCAAAGTGACCTCCCTCACGAGGCACACTAAGCCCAAACGGAGCACAGGACATTCGCAGATCTAGAATAGCCTCCGCGAAGCACTTCCTTTGCAAAGCACACTGCCTTCACAAACCACCTTCGTGAACCGAGAGAAAATGATTTTCTCTAAAAATTATATCTTCTATTCTACTTATCCAAATGGGGTCGAGGCCTATTTATAGGCGATTCCACCAACGCTCAACCCTTCCACGCGAACTCAACGCCACATTGTCACAAATCGTGAAGCTCTGAAATTTCTGCCGAAATTCTCAGAATCTCGTGAAAACCATGTCAATTTTATTGATTTAGGAGCTTCAAGTAATCGTGGAGCATCACCGTCAATCTCTTCATGCCTTCTCCATGAGGATCCCTCACAAATCCCTTCACCGCTGTGATGCGCTTCAAACTCTGTCGTTCGTGAAGCTTGACGTAATTGCGAAGAAAACCATTAAAATTATTCTTTTCTTCCCAAAATTGAATCCAAGAAGCCTATCTTCGCAAAACTCATGCCTTTTCCATATTTAAATGAGAACTTCATGGATATCCATTTTTTGCGATGTTCACCAACCTCTAAATTTTGGACCCCAAAGATTTGGCAAGCACTGCGAAACGGCGCCTCCTTGTACTGCTCTTTTTGTACCTCCTCCAGGTCATTTGTTCCTTTGTCATTGTTCTTTGTCAACATGGATTGTCAAAAACTTCCTTGGAACATAAAAATTCTCCATGGAAACCTTCTTTGTCAACAAACACAATCAACCAAAAAATGTTGCAATGTTACATTGAGGGATTTTTTCCCAAAAAAAATTGTTCAAATAATAGTGAATAATATGGTGTTTCTATAATAAATTACAGGATGGTGTTTCTGTATATTATTCAAATAGGAAATTATAATTATAGGAGTAAAAAAACATGGCATATTTGTAAAGCACCATAATTCAAGAAATTTAAATTGAAGACATAGAAAATAGTATAATAAAATGACAAAATGATTTCTATGGAGAAACATAAATTTGATATAATTTTTGTGTTCTTAAGATAATGTAATTATTATTTCACATCAAATAGGAATTTGGAAAGCAGCAATGAAAACAAATTAAACAGTGAACATGTATGTTTCCCATTGGTTTCCAGCATCACATTTCAGTCTGTTTTTATGTCCTTCAGTTTACATTTCCCTTCATTTAGGTGTGTAATTCAGTAGAACGTATCAGTGTAGCCTTGTTTTCCCGAAAATATGTGGACAGTCTTGAAGTTCATCCTCATTAACAATATCATGTGACAAAATTTTCTAAATAGAAAGTTTTTTTAGATGATTTTATGATAGAATCTATAGCAATTCAAATTAGTGAAACACATATCAGTGATTTAACAGTTAACTTTCATTTAATAGTATATAAGTTGAGATTGAAAGGAAATTTTTTTAAAAGAAAATTAAAAAATATTATATAAATTAGTAAATAGAAATTCTTATTGTAATAATGGAAAGAATTAATAAAAATAGTAAATAGAATAGTTATCTACCCCAGTAGAAGACATGATCGATGTTAACATATTAAATGTTGTGCCAATAATTAATATCCCACTAGAAGAACTAACACTTTTATGGACCTATCATGAAACATTAAAAAGAATATCTATAATGTGATATGAATTTTTTAGAGAAAGAAATTGAAAAAATTGAATGATATGATACCTGGATATAATCAACATCAGTGCTTACTCTTGAACACCCACTGGTTTGACCTTCCTATATAGTAATGAGCGAAATTGTAATGTTTTTTGATTGTTTGGTTTCAATTAAAATCAGTAATAAACCAAACATAAAATTACCCCATTTCATATCTCAAAAAATAATAATGAAAATACCCATCATATTTAGAAATTTCAAAATATAATCAATTTCACAAAAATGATTAAAATCAAGAAAAAATGGGCTTACCAAACATGTACAATAAGTTCACTATAAGACTTTATGTAATGAAAACCTTTCAAATCTATAAATGATTAAAAAATTAACAAGATATATATAAATATTCTATAATAAGGAATTTTATTTATATGATTAAAAACTGGTAAAGGTAGGATTTCCAAACATGCTTCGCAAGTTCAATTAAATCCTGCATAAGATTACTAGCTTTCAAATCTCAAAAATATTTAATGAAAATAACTAGCATAAAATTAATGTTACAAAGATAATAAACTTCATTAAAATTACTAAAAAAATAAAAAAATGGGATTAAAAAACATGTTTAGTGAGATTAATTTAATCCAAAATAAAATGAAATAAAACATAAGGAAATGCGAGCATGAAATTGTGAAAATAAAAAAGGTGACCAGGCATGATGATAAAATATATTAGATAATGAACATTTAAGAATTGGAAAAAACAACAAAAAAAACCCCTACCTTCCGAAATAATTCATATTCAAGTACTGTCTTTTCAAACTGAAGAAGCACATGACTATCACTGAATCATTATCTCCTTGAGTACTGAACAATATAAAATTATTCAGTTCTTATCCATAATTCAAATCCATATGAAGAATGAGTTGGTAAAAAAATAGTAGGACCAAACCTCCTTGATCTATAATTGATGTGTATCTCATGTTTGTCCTCCTCCATAAATGAAAATAGAAGACAATTATTCAATAAACCCATCCACAATCATCAGTAATTATGTTATTTTCTATGTGGGGATGAGAATATTAGTTTGTAAAACTATAAGCAGCAAATAAAACTAAAATTATTATCACTTAAATTGTAATCCCCTGACCCAAGTTACCCAGAGTTGGTTCAGTATTACATAACATTGGAATGATCACAAAAGATCAAGTCTCAAAAGACCGATTAGTTTAATAGCTTTGTAATAACTAGATACTTTCATAAAGTTTACATTACATCATAAAGTAAAAACTAATACAACAACATCTTGTCTTCATATCCCCTCATACCATCCCTGCAGGTCATTCATAAATTACTTCTTCACATCTTGGGAAAAGTAAAAATTGAAAGGGGTGAGCTCAGATGATCATTAAGGATAACAATATAGCGGAAACATTCATAAATAAACATAAACAATTAAGTAAATTTACAACTAAAACAAAATCCTTTTAAAATTGAAATTCCCCATAATATGGAAATGATAAAATGAAATAATGCCATTTACTTATTCACATGGATATTCTATTAGTCAAATAATAACATGAAATATCAATAACCACTTTCTTAATGATGGAATACATAATGCCAGACTATCATAATCACGTATCCAAGGCCTCGTGCCAAAACAACAAATAAGATTTTGTCAAGGCCTCGTGTTAGGAGACTAGTTTGTCTCATGAGACCTACTGATGCATCAAGGAGCTATAGCGGGCTCCACCCATCACTTAATAATTTTAATTCATTACTTATATGAATAGGTTTAAACATAACATAAAAATTTGTATTGAAACTATAATATGAAATTTAAATACTTTCTCCATAAACCATGAACGGTATAAAAATAACACATCCACAGTCAAACATATCACAAAACCTTCAATACAATATGGATGTTTTTTTATCATAATAAATCAACTTAAAATAAGCTTAAAATCCATCAAAGTATGTTGACATAGATGAAATAAAAAATATTTGAGAGAAATATCTCTTTTTTTGAAATCATTTTAAAGTCACACATTTATTAAGGAAGTAATTTAAAAGAGATTTTTGATTCAATGTGTCCCATAAAACTTTGAAACTTTTTAAAAGAAGTATCATTTCAAAACATTCATGTCTATATAAATAAATCATTAAAATCATTTTGAAAACATGGACATTAATTAAAAATATTTAGAAAGATAAATCATTAAAACATTTAAAATTCTGATCTTGATAAAGAGTACCTTTCACAAATTCTTAAAATTTTCATTTTGAAATCATTTAAATTTCACATAATTATAAAATAAAACCTTTAGATTCGAAATATTATTATAATATTTTTAGGGAAGCTTATACTAGTTTATAAAAGTAGAAAATAGTCGCACCAGCCATACAAGTAAAAAAAATTCTTACCTTAAAATTGACGAAAAGGTAAAAAAGTACCTTATTTGGAAAAGGATGGAAAGATTCCTTTAAAAACACATATGGGTATAAATGAATTTAACCCATTGTCTAGTAAATAGAAAAAATGTTTTGAAATATATTTTTAATAAAAATGGATGTGGATGATAAAGATGTCCTAGTGGATAATTACGTATAAACAACCTCGGATAATGAAGAGATTGTGAAATAAAACCTTAACTATTACTTTAATTGGTTGAGGGTAGGTTAAACTCCTGTATAATGGTGAAATAATGGTTATTAAATTATACAATAATCATATAGATTCCTATGATATCATATATGATCTTTTTAAATTGATTTGTTAATAATATCTTAGTATTATCATCATTTCTGGTGTTAACTTACTCATTTTATTTTATATATTTTGTTAAATAAGCCTCGATTGTTATTGATACGTTGTATCTTATTCATATCCATAATTTTATCATGTCCTTAAACATTATTTTTAATCATCAAACGAGAATTATAATTTCATGGATAAATTGGGAATGAATCTCATCGCCTTTCGTGGAGACGGTACTCTGTACGTATCCCCGAGCGACAATATCATTCTTTTGAAATTAAAATAATATATAATTGGATGGTATATCATTTATACAGAATCATTATCAAGTTATATTTATTATTATCATGAATTACAAATCATTATTATACCCATCCAAATAATAATGTTTTTAATAACAATTACACCACGACATGGAGACGGTAAGCCGTAGGTACGCACGTATGGTGACATGTCATTAAAAGGGTGGATAGAATAATGAATTTGGATGTAACATATTTATAATAACATCAAAGTATATAGAAGATACTGGTGTTATTATTTTTGAATGGAAATAACAATTAAAGAATAAGTGGAAGAAGAACAGAACTTGAAAGAGGGTGGTGAAATCATTACCTCTTTTTCAGGTTCTTCCTTTTGATTTGATCAAAAGGGATCCATAGAATGGATTTATGATCAAACAAAAGCTTCTAGGCTGTATTGAGGGAAGTTGGGAGGATATTGGGGCAGAGTTTGGCCAAGCCAAAAGGCTTTGAAGGTATGAATAATTGGCTAGAAGTTGTGTCCTTTTATAGGGGGAGGAGAAGCTCTTTAGGAAAAACATAAAGTATTAATTTATAAGAAATTCATATTCGATTTATAAGGGATTAAAAGTGTATTATTCAAATTATATTTTTATTATGGGTCTAAATCCATTCAACCAATATATTTTAGTCATGTTTGGGTCATTATATTAACCTTATCTTTTAGTTTTTACTCTTAGTTAATTAGTTTGACACATACCATGTCAGTTTTTATTTTTATATTATATAGTAAATAAACTTACAATATATATCCAAGAGACCCTCAAGTGTTCCATTAATGATACAAATATCATGATATAATTCCTTTGGCCTAACCTTATATTTTTAGGAATAGAATATCAATTAATAATATAATACTTGTTTTAGAAACTCATTTATGTTAATTTTAACAATATTTAAGAATTGATTTTTGTTAAAGTCTTAACTACTTGATTAATTTGAAAAAACTGATTTAAGTAATCCTGACATGTCATATTAACCAATAAAATTTGTGCATGGTATCAAAACATTAAAATTATGTTTATTTTAACTTTTATAATACCAATTATTTGATTCTTTAATTAATAAAGAAAATACTTCATCATTATTATGTCATAAATAAATTTAACTATTAAATGTATAAAAATTATAAATAAAATACCATTATCTAGGTAATTTGTTTTAGATTTTATAATGAATATTTATAGTCGAACATATAACATATATAACCCTATGTAAAAACTGTTTTTGTAAAAGATATATTCTCATGTCATTTTTTTTATTTACTTTAACTTAATTAATATAAAGTGCCTTTATCACTTACAAGTGGCTCCATGGGGTCCCAAAATCAACCCAAAGATGCCCATGGTCAGACATGTATCAACCAATAAGGATAGAACACGTTTTAGGGTAAATTAATATTATTATAATATTATTTTTACCATTATTTACCGGATTTACCCTTTAACTATAGTAAATAAAATATTTACCGAAATAATTATTCAAAATGTATAAAAATAAAAGTTATCTATTTACAAAATTTATACCTCATGATTCAAATATGGAATCCATATTTCTTAATTCAAAACACAGAAGTGGCGGAAATTAATTTAAAATTAATTCCCGTTGTTAAAACAAAAAGCGTGTTTTTAAGAGATAATAACTATCAAAAGATCGACAGTTGTTTATGTTCGGTTTAAATGTGAAATTATGTCCAATGACCAAAATTGTATTAAATGGTAAAAATATATTCTAAATATACTTTAAAACCACTCAAATTAATAATTTATCATTATTAATTATTTTTATTAAAAAAGTTGTTTTTAATTAAAATTTAGTAATTTTTACTATTCATCAAAATATAAAAGTTATCCGAAAAGTACCAAAATTTTACCCCAGGGTAATTTCTATATTCCAAATCAAATAATTAATTCCATTTTGAGAGATAAAATTTATAAAATTTCAAAATGTGGGTATTACTATTCATAACGGCTACATTGATTGGTCGCTGTGTGTTAGAATCTCGAAGTTGCGTACAATGCAAGCTATTGCATTATTCAAAGGGAAACATACTGTGGAAGCTTGGGGTGTTACATTCTCCACTCTATAAATATATTGAATCCTCGCAATTTGAAATTTTTTCTTTGAAAATAAAAGGTTGAAAATAGAAAATATTTTGGTGGGAAAACCCACATCGGAAATTGGTTTAATAAAATTTAGTCTTAATAATAGGAAAAGAGAAATGAAAGGGTCACCACCAAATTATGATGTAGACTTGGAGAACATTGGTGGAAATTAGAGGCATATAATTGGGGGAAAACGTAAATATTTATAGGGAGTGATTGAGGTCAATAGTTACAAACAATTGTAGAATTGAGAGCCTCAAAGCCATCAATCTGTGATGATTTAAAATATCTTTGGTTCAAAAAAACATAAGGTACTAGGATAACACATTTTTGGTTTAAATGTCCCTTTACTAATTTTTATGAATTATTTTTTCATCGAATAAGATATATATATATATATATATATACATGAAAAGTGGAGTTTCATCCTTCAACTAATTTCTACCACAAACTCATCTTTCACTCCAAAAGATAATAGAACTAAAAAATATTATATTTATACTAATCGTATAAGGATCCAAACATTAACATATACCATTAAAATGAAGAAAAATACATTGTAATGACCAGGAAATTCTTGCAGTCTAGTGGTAGGTAATAAAGGCCTCTCGCACTATGGTTGTGAGTTTGATTCCTGCAGCTTTGTCCAACGCGACAGGTTATCACCCGACCTGCAGGTTGTCCTTTTCCTAAGTCTATAGTATCATAATATTCCAAAAATTGATCATAATAATTTTTTTATCCATAAAAAATACTTATCCAAAGTTTACCTTAATCCACTCCAAAAATTATAGTTATCCAAAGTACCTCTGTCCAGACTCTGTAAAAGGTATCTAAATTCCAAAATCAATTGTCACATCAGATTCCCCAGACAAAGTAAAGTTTATCTTATTGTCACATACTGAAAATATGATTACCTTAGACATATTAAAACTTTAATGAAAACAAAAAGTACTGTAGTACAATCCTTATATATATATCACGTTATTCTTATAACGAGAATATAATCATTGAGTCCAAAAACACAAATACATTAATTATTCCACTTCAACTGTAGAAACAACATAATATTGGCCTTGATCCCTTGGCCTTTTCGGATGTACGTTTCTTAGGCGCTTAAGGCATTCATTCGCATAATGCCCCATTCCTCTACAATTGTAGCATTCAACATTGAAAACATCTTTTATTCCCTTGAGATCACGAGCATGGTGACCTTTTTCTCTACATTTGCAACAAACTCCTATTCCTTTTAGGCTAGTACCGGGGTGTTTCTTCCCAAAATTATCACATAATGGAAAATATTTCTTTCCATTTTCCCTTTTATCTGTCTCTTGTTGCACCGTTCTCTTCTTCTCTTGTTTTACTTTATTGTCATAAGATTTAGATAATTCTTTTTCTGTCTTTATAGCACATGAGACAATTACTTAGTATGACGAGAAGGATTGTGAGACTAATGCTCGACGGAGAAATGGTTTTAACACATCAATGAAACTATCAATCTTACTCCTCAGGTTACGTATACAATCTGCTTCATGCCTTGCTAACCTTGTAAAGTTAGCTTCATACTTTGCGACATTCTCATCCTCCTTTTGCCTCAGACTGAGAAATTGCCATTCCATATCTTCTTGATGGTCATGAGGAGTGTATTTTTCTAAAAAATTTCTTTAAACTCCGTACATTCTATACTTGATACTTCTTCATCATCCTTCATGTTTTGAAATAATGACCACCATTGATCAGCATCTGTAATGAGGTGATAAACTGCCAGGATAACCTTTTCCCTTTCACTACTTCCCAAAGCCTGAAATATTTTCTCTAGGGAACTTATCCATTGCTCAATTACTAGTGGATTTATACCCTCTTTGAATTTTGGTGGTTGTATCCTCATGAAGCGATCTAACATTGATCCTCCATGCTGTGGATCAGGGTGCTCCATAAGGTTAAGATTATTATTCATAACTTGAGTGAGTTGTCTGAGTATGGTGATTAGCTGATCAACACCAGTTGCATCACTAGATCCACTATAATTATCTTAAGTAGGATGGAAATCCCTACATGGAGTGTGTGCATTAATACAATTTTCATTTCTTCCAATAGGTTCCATTTCTAAACAATGTCATAAACTATACCTGGTTATGAATCGAAATACATAATTCTGTACTTGTAAAACACATAACATAAATTAAACTATTTAAATATATAATCCATAACTTTAAAAATGTTTTCATTGAGAAAGTATATACTCATAAAACCTTCATAAATTTTTGTAATGAAAATGAGAATTATCCTAATCATATCTCCCGGGTGTGTCGTAACCAAGAGTGCAACAAGAGTGATTGATTCAAGACAGTCACTTCGCCACGCTGGCACCCAGAGAATGAGTGGTATTGTTTAGAAACCATTGAAGCATGTTAGGATCACCACTATATGGATTCTACATTGGATCCAAGGGAGCACAATGAAGAAAATTTTGAAGGGTAATTCTAGATAATCAATGATCATCAATGAATAATGTAACAAAGACCCAGGTATTCAATTTCATTAGAAATTAAAATATTAATTATAAACATGATGTGAAATATCCTATTTCCTAGATCCAATTATTTTCTTCTATTTGTCTACATATTTTATTTTAATCAATGGATACTGGAATTAATTTTCATATTTATCCCAGATTGGTCATCTATTATGAAAAATGCAAAGATGGGTCCTCCCAACTACCACACATCAGCTACTTCTGGATCCTACAATATTTGCATATCTTCACTCTATTTTATTAGTTGACATGTTATTAAGGAAATTTTTGGATTGGGGTAGGAGTTCAACCAAACAAGAAATAAATATATTGAAATGAATAACACATACCATGTACATAATGTATACACACACACTACATTAAAAATTTTAGAAACACATGGCATGTACGTTTGACAAACACCATGTACAATGATTCTACATGGCCTATGAATGAAAATGTTTCATGTAACCTACATGAAAAAACATACAATATTTCACACACGTCTTGTATGTTTGGTGCAAACCATATTCCTTATTCATTAATTGAAGTACATGTCAGGGGTTTAAATTCATTTGATTATTTTTTTGACGCACACCTTGTACCATTTCACATGCAATGTCCACATTATTTTCCACCGTCCCCTCTGGACGGAGTCAGTTTCTGGGAATATACATGGAGATATCATTATTTTCACAGATCACAGCATTAACATATTACACATGCCACTTATTCCATTGGCTTAAATTATGTCCACTTGTTGTGTTTATTAAGAATACATAGGATGGAAACCCTATCACATTACACAATGTTTAGTCTAGATCCATACATTGTGTATTTTAGATTTTTAGGTTTTGTCGCATTTCCTATTTATTTATCATTTATTTTTCTACTTTTATATCCTATTCATTCCATTCCTTCTATAGAAAATAGAGATAGTGTGGGTGGAAAGTAGAATGCACCCATTAGTAATGGAGATAAACATCCTTGGATCTGACTTAGGATGATGAAGACATCATCTATGATCAAGACTGACCTCTCGGTGTCACAACATCCAGTTTTTTTATGTTTCCTCCAATACCACCATCACTGAAATCTTCAAAATCCACTTCTAACCTTGTTGGAGTGACAACACTGACTTCCACAGCTACAAAGGTCCCTCGTACAATAGCTCCTGCTGCTAGCGTGACACCCCCAGGGGATGTTGCAATATATTCCACTACATACATGAATTTAAAGACACATATGAAAAAAGATTGTTCCCCTCCACCCATTTACAATAATGTAGGCCCTTTTATTAAATCCAAAACATTTCCCCCCAGTTGAGGCACCACCATAGCCAACTCTGGGAGTAGTTAGACCCCAGCCACATCCCTTCATAGTTTTTGATGAGAAGCATCATGAAGTAGAGAGGATGAAATGAGTTTCATGACACACAACAAAACTTACTGTCCATTTCCTGGAAAATATCATTCTTTAGTGTCTAGTTTTTTTTGGAGGAGATTGAGGAGGCCTTTGGGCACACGCATCATCAAATAACATTCAATTTAAACACTCCTATATTCCACAGTTTATTTTTGGAGTTGGTTTCTACCTTCATGTTTGATGGGCCTAAGTATAACCAGATTCCCACTGATATTACTACTCTCTTTAGATTCAGGCTAGGCATAAATCACTTTACATTGAATATAGAGTAGTTTGACCGAGGGTGAAACTATTACCCCATCCGACCACACCACACCATGTTTCTTCCCTCACGTGACCTGAGTGCTCTGACTACATTTCCATGTGGTGCGATCATGCTACATATACCAACAAGTATAACCCCACATCCAAGAGGTTCACTCTCATTATTTCCCATACCCTCTATTTCATCCATTACTACTTCAATTTCATCCAATTGTCACTCCATGAGGTCATGGGTGTTGTATTCGGCTATGACATGGTGCTCTTCTGCAGCATTCTTCAACATGATTACCCTGAGCTCCTCTATTTTTCTGCCTTATATTTACACTCAAAGATCCATGTCCGCTAGGGTATCATGAATAGATGTTTATTTTAGACCAAGATGGAAAACCATTTTGGTGTGTTTTCTCCATATCTCTATCATGATCACTTAGTCTCTCCCCAGTGTATGGACTTTTCATGATTATCTACATGAGAATAGTAGAGTATTGGGGATATGACTT
This sequence comes from Viscum album, assembly GCA_963277665.1. Classification (NCBI taxonomy): domain Eukaryota; kingdom Viridiplantae; phylum Streptophyta; class Magnoliopsida; order Santalales; family Viscaceae; genus Viscum; species Viscum album. The sequence continues at coordinate 1,494,233,973 of OY728133.1, forward strand.
TGTGCTTTTCCAAAATGCCTAAGCTTCGACTGGGGATAGATATGACCCACATGCCCCTGATGGATCTACTAATCACATAACTCATCTCCACTAGTAGAATTTCATTACCCACCCATTTCCACATCCCTCTCACACCCATCCTCTTCCACCATTCATTTTTCTTCTAAACCCTGAACATCCCTGCCTCCACCCACACCCTCAACTGATTCCCCCATCACCATTTGTCAGGCCAGGATGTACTACCATCTAGACAACATAGAGCACTACCAGGCTTCCAATGTTCATACACAATCACAAATAGAGAGTATTATTGGCATCATCCTCAAGCACTTGGGCTTACCACTTCTTTCATCTCTTTATCCTCCTTCAGTTCCTCAGTCATCTATAGCACAACCATCATTCACATCTCTAGCCATCTATTCAGTACTCCTCTATATTACTAGATCATATTCCACTACTACTACTACCATGACATATGTTCTTGATGTTCCCACCGTAGAGAGAATAGATTGATAGGCTTCGTCTTCCACTGCAACAACAACTTCACCGGATCCCCTTATTTCTGATAGTTCCTCCTCTCAGGTGACCCATTGAATGGTTTTTTTACACATATTTCATTATATATATATATATATATATAAACTTGTGATGTGATGGTTTATGTTCATGAAACATTATTTTTCCATATCATCGACAATCACATGTTCTATGGAGAATTAGGGGCAGCTGAAGTCGACTTCATTCCATCATTTTTAACTCTCCACGAGAGGTGTATTATTTTGGAATTTCTTTTACTTCAATTTAATTACATATTTAACTACTTTACCTCGACCTGGACCATTCATTTTTTCAACATATTCTTCTCTCACATATTTTTTCACTTTGAGGTCCATGTGCAAAATAAATTGTGGGGGAGATTCTCGGACTACACTTGCCTTGGAACATAAACCGGTCTAGGAGACATCATTAAAAGATAAAATATTTTAAAAGGATATTTTTATGAATAATTATAATTATAAATAATAAATATATATTTGGTAATTTTAAAATTTATATGACTATTTTAATTTTAATGTATTGTAATGTGATTTCTCAAATTGTTTAATTATTTCTATGAATTCTAAGCCATTTAAATTTATTAAACTGCTCATTTCTTTTTGATGTTATTACCTGATTAATACATTTTTTCCCTCATTCCTAGGAGGTATTTTAAACCATTTAACATATACTTTCTTATACCCACTTCTTGAGTTTTTCTTAAGATATTCATAACTACTATAACTTGTAAATATTTCTCTTTAGAACATGTGTATTATTTAATCCCATTAAATTGATTGAGGCATTTGGTTGATATTTTCATTCTCAAAGTCCTTGAGACCAACCCTACATCCATCCTTTGACAAATCTATAGAAACCTTGAACTGTGTTCATAGGAAGCCACATTAAATTAAAATTTACCCTTCCTACAATAATTATTTTACAATTTTTCAGGATTGTTCATTTGATATCTAAATATGGAGTTTGATTATTCATTTTATATTTCGGCGAGCTTCTATAAAATTATGATCTGGGTAAATTGGCTATATTAATTTGGGAATAGGCGTTCAAATAAAATATTCATTTTATTCCTAGTGGTACATAAAATAGTTCATAACAAATTGGTTCCCAAATTCATTCATGGGAATTATTTATGGTTTAAAAACCCATATTGGAAAGGGAATATCATGGGGATAATTATCATTGAGTGTAATTAATTGGGGATGAATATTTATTGAGCTTGTTTTTGAATATAATTATTCATTATTTAATAATTCATATATCTTTTCAAGACTTTGGATTTATTTTTGACATAATTACCTACCTACCTACCCACAACCATAGAATCATTTGAACCTTATTGAGAGACCTCATGAATTTTTTAATTTTTTTTCTAAGTGGATAATGAGAATAATTGAAATCTTATTGATAGAGTAAATATTATTGATATTGATATAAACTCTCATTACATGATCTTGATTGATGGAATTGATATTTTCTAGTGAGGTAAATCATCATGTGGAATGTGCATTTATGAAAAGTTGAACAATGTATGTAAAATAGGTCAAAAATCTAAAATTTAATTATACACAATGCATGATTATAATATCATTAAAATTGTAATATGTTTTGATCTCTTAAAAATCCTCTGTTGTGAATATAGTATTTATATGTATTATTGGATGAATGTTTCCCTATTTAATGATTGGATTATATTATTTAGATGTTGATATTTTTTTGAGGGAATGGAAATTAATATGTTTTGGGGAGTTTTTTGTGCCTGATTTGTGCATAGTTTATAATACATTTTTTGAAATATAAAAACATGTTTTCATGGGGTATATATTATTTTATTTAATAAATTCCTCTTTTTGGTGTTCATGGTATATTTCAGGTGTTTTCTAGACAACATCACAAATTGGGAGTGATTATATTGAAAATGATGATATACGCAACATGTACTTCAATTACACACATCGTGTACAATTTCCCAAACATGTATTGGCCAGCCAAAGAACACACCCATGTAGCCAACCAAAGACCACATGTTATATTCTCAATTTCACACATTGTGTATTCCCTTCCAGAAGTGGTTGGTGGATGAAAAAGAATCAACACACCTTCTTGGGAGTCACTTCACATAGTTTACACCACCCACTGATCACTGACACATTAAATGTCAAAAGTAAGACATATAGGATAAACAAAAAGTAGGAAAACCAATGAAAACCAAGTTTACTTGTGTACACAACATGTACGTTTGTGTACATGTTGTGTAATATAGTTCGCTATAAATATGAGGGAAACCCTCCATGTTCATGTTGGACACTCTAGTTGATGTTGTTACCACCATGTCCACTAAACTCTCTCAGATAAAAATTTATTTTGTCCATTCTATATTCATTTATTTTGTTGTAAAAATTATTCTTTTTCCCATACCCATATTTCTCACATATCCATGGTATGGATTAATTCTCATCTCAATCCGCAAACTGTGACTATGGTTATAAGAGTGTAATTTTCATACGATGGGGGAGTAATAAAGTTATGTGTATTTGGTAATTAATGTTCTAAAGTATTGATATTATTTATAATTTTTTTATAATTACATTATTGATTCAATTCCATATTGATGGTAGGTGTTCTGTCGGACCAAGAACAACATTAGAATACGAAACTAGAGGAGTTACAATGGGAGAATCCATCACTATTGGGTGAGCCTATTGCTACTTTCTTTATAAGTTAAGAGCTTGAAAAAATTTTGTGATATTATCTACCAAACCCAGGAGATAAACATCCAATATGTAATTTTTTGTTTTCTGACTTAGAAATGATATTTAAATGAAATCACCAAGGAAAAATAATTCATTTATTATTTTTATTATTGTAAATGAAATTTTCAATAAAACATAATCAAATTCAATCCCTTATATGCTTTTCTTCTGTTTGTTTGGTTTATTCTTATTTTTTATTTGATTTTCATAAATAGTTTCATGGTTTCATTCACATTAACTTATATGTTTCAACAAGATAATCAAATAAAACTCTCCTTGTTTCACTAATCCCACTAATTTTATGTTTTCCATATTGGATCAAACATGATAATACTAATAACCTAGTTAGTTGAATTAGAAGGGAACAAATAATAACTTTAAATTTAATAACACCTTGTGATGGGAGTGGTACAATTTATTTAATTCACATGAATCTATACCAATCAGTCCTTTTCTTATGTTATTGATTTTTAAATGTATTATTTCAACCAAATGATTAATTTAATATTTACTTCATGTTTCCATGGATCTCTAAAGTTATTATCAGGTCATAGTTTAGTTATTTTAGTATTAGAATAGTTATTTTGGGACATTAGGTTAGTTATATATAGGGAATTCACAGATTACGTTTTTGTTATGTTGAGATATCATTTGTTAAAACCATTGAGTTATGTCTATGTATTGGATTCTATCCTAAGATATTAGAAAAGTATTTATTAATTGGTTTTCCAATGAATAAATCAATGTCTTGATACTAGAAAATGGATTCATTTGTGGAACAAATGTACAAAGGGGTAGTCATCCCGAAAAGGGTTGGTGGATCGTTGAATTTGTCATCACCGAGATTCACAATGAGTGGGCTTAATACTATGCACCTATCTACACACTACCATGGGATATTCATTGGTTGATCATATTTTCATTATGGACCACTATAAAGGATTTATATCCCTATTGTCTCAAGGGATTATGTGAAGAAGAATAAGATAACCGAACAAAAGGTAACATGGATCAAAGTATGATTGATGTGTTTTAAAATGAAGGATCTATAAGAAAACATGATATTATAAAATAATAAGACATTATAAGGTTGATTTATTTTTTATTATTATGATAATATCCTCATATTGTACATATTTATTTACTCATATAACCACATTTTATTTTATTAGTGGATAAAATGAGAAGAAACCATATCTACGAATGACAATGTGAAGATTTACTTACTGAAAAATCATCAGAATAGGATCCATAATGAATTACCGTTTGATTGTGACAAATGATTTCTCATTAAATACGATTAAAATTCAGAATATAGTCAAATTTCTAAACACATGAGAGAAGGGAAATTTGAGTCTCATGAAAGATCAACTATAGAAGGCGACGAAGGAAAAAAAATTAAATTTTCCAATTTATAAAATATATCGAATGAATCACTAATGTAATTACATTAATATACGATAAGATGAATTATTTTTTGATATATTATTCCATTGAGCATTAAAATTTTAAAGTAAAATACAGTGTTTAGTTAACAAATAAAAATAATATCGAAATCATCTAGCAGAACCATTATTAATTAAATGTATAATGGGAAGATAAAATGGAAATTATCAAAGTCAATTCTATAGTCTATATAATTTATAGGATGTTAGGAATAAAAAAACTCATAGACCCAAAGATTGTGGAAGAGTTTATTAAATGAATATCAATGAAGTGGATAGTGATAATCAGGTTACACTTACCCTACACTATGAAATTGTTGATATGTTCTAGTTCTTTCAACCCTACATTATGTAGGGTGTTTTATAATAACATAAATTCACCACCCTTAGTGATTTTTATTTCCAGGAATACATTTAACCGTATCAATATTTTAATTTTGGAAATAAACTTTTTGAAATTGAAAATATCCTTTACTATAAACGTGACTCAATTTTTTAAATAGAATGGTTATTTTCACATTGAATCCACATTAATTTCTAGAATATAAAAAAACAAATTATTAACCAACAATGACTATATATTTTTGCATGTCCAACGGTGATTTTTTTTTAAATAAAACTACATCCTTTCAAGAGTCCTTAATATCTATTTTTTAGATACATTACCTTGAAATGATGAGGGAAAATTATTGTTTTCTAGTAGACCAAATAACCTTGATGATCATATATCATTAGAGATAATATTATGAGACATGTAAATATTTTACCAACTATTAGTTATTCCTACAATTAAATTATAACCAAATTTTAAGGATTGAATTGAATTAAAGTGGTAGAATATATCAACCCACGATTTTGGATACTTTGAAATATATTCTATGTTCTATAACTCATACCATAAGATACACCCAATGTGACCAAATCATATCATACAAAGAATATATTATTAATAAATATATGACAACCACTAAACTGGTAAACCAATAATAATTATTACCTTTAGAAAGATAATATTTAATTTGAGTTAATATTTAAAAGGTAATTTCAAAAAAAATCTTTATTTATATTATATATTTTATTTTAAAAATATATATTTGAAATTTTACAATTTAAATTTGGAAAATTAAAATTCATTTTTTCAATTCACCATAATAATATTAAATTCAAAATTTTTTGGTATTTTTCTAAAATAATTGATTTTTAGTTGAATATTGAAAAGTACTGATTTTATAATTGCCTTTAATTTTATACTATATTTTAATTATATGAATAAATTTAAAAAATTTCATACATTTTACAATACTATTACATATTAAAAAGTATAATAAATCATTTTATAATAATATGATTAATATAAACGCATACTACGTGTCTAAAAAATCAAGTGTTTTTAATGAAAACTATGTTCCAACTATATTATTTAATGAATTATGGCATAATGAATCGCAGTTTTTTCATTTCTTATAATATTATATTAATATTATATTAATGATAATAATTATTTTAAATAAATATGAATCAATTTCAATGATAACTCTATCTAGCCATAAATATTTATGCACAAAAATATATTTTCCTGAAAAATCAGGGTTTTACACATTACGAATACTAACATTAAGATTAATTACCCTATAAATACATAGTTAATTTGATTAATGTATTATTATATTTTAAATAATCATGTGAATATTATTTAATATTTATAATTTAATTTTTGTGTACAAAATTTAGATTGTTAGTACTAGTGAAAATTACAATGATAATGGTAAAATATTTTCAAAAAAATATTAATATCAATGAATTTGTATCAAATAAATTTAATGGAAATAATTTAAGTAATTAATAAAATATTATATATATATATATATATTTATATAAAAAATATATTAACACTTGTTTAATTGTTAATAAATAATAAATATGACTAAGAATCCATAATGGTCAAAATAATATTTTTTATGAAAGGAATTTTTCAACACATTTTTTTAATTTGAAATTTACTTATAAAGTATTTAGAAATTAAATTGGATTAAATGGATATTCAATGTTTTTCATAAATACCATAAAAACTTATATTGGTTATGTTATATATTTAATGAAATATAAAATCATACTGTTAAAAACTATTTACCTAGATTAATAATTAATGAGAAAAATTTGAGAAATTAATATAAAAAACCAATACCATTTTTAAAACATGTTTTGAAAAAATTATTTGATGGTTTTTTTAAATAAAATTAACCAATAATCCATTATTGGTAAACATTGGGTCCATTTACAATGGATATTTCATTGAATTATTAAAATATAATGGGTCTTTCCCAAAGGGCTATTTTCCTCTCTTCTAAAATTGGAGTAGTTACAACCTTTCAAAGATACACTTTGAATTCTAATTTCTCCCTAAAAATGTATAATTTTGTATCTCCGTATAACCCTATCCCACTTTCATAAACCCATTTTCTTCATAGCTATCCTAATCCCTTCAATATTAAGGGGGCATACAAGGAAAAATCATGTCTCTAATGTAAGTATTATCTCCTTATTACGTTTCTATTATTACATTTAATCTTACCAATATCATATCACCATAATAATATTATGAGTTAATATTCATTAATATAATTATAAAGTGTAACATTAAAGGTAAAACCGTTATTTTTCAATTTCTAACCTCCTATAAAAATAATTGAATATCAATAATGGGTGTTGATTACTCCCTATATGAAGAAACAATTTTTTTATAATAGTATTTAACTATTTACCTATAAATCTTCAAATAATGTTGAAAATCAGAAAACAAATATGATTATTATTCTATTATACTTATATTATTTCAAATAAAACACATCATTAGTCACCCTCACCTCTTTAGTTAAAGAGTGTTCTAGTCTAAGTCGGTTTTCCAATCAACATGAATGATGTGTTAAAACTATATTATGGATGAAAACGTGAACATAAAAAATAATATATTTATAATAAAATAATAAAATCAAGATTGGTGTATGGTTATAGAAATATTATGTTATTTTCTTATATTCTTATTATAGTATCTCTTTTTATCTCCTAAATTTCTGAAGTATGTCATTGTCAATTCGTTTATGACATAACCTACCAAAAATACATGTGGAATGAAGTAAGAAAATCTTTACTCGATATAAGATATATATTAAGAAATATTAAATAATATATCAATAATGATATTTTTACAATGTATAGGTAAATATATAAAAATCCTTAAACAAATGCAAAATAGTTTAAGTTATTAACACTCGATAGTTATAATATACTTTAAATAATTAATTTAGTCATCATAAAAAGAGATATAATTTATTTTAAAAGGGTAATATTTTTTATAAATGTTATAATATAAGCTATTATCTTAGTTTTTTTAATGAAGGTGTGATTATTATGGACTAACCAAAGAAGTAGGTAATGGTTTTCATCTCAATATCTTTTCATTCACACAAGATTTCATGTTATGAACTCTTTTATAATTTTTATAGTGTATATGATACAAAAGAATATAATTTGAACAAATATATGATTTTAATATTTAGGTTTATAAAACAATTTTTTTAATATTCCAAAGACTTTTGATTCTCAAATTTCTAGTCTTATGATGGTTTTCATCTCAAATTACACTCTTTTGAGAAAAATTTTATAGTATTCACCTAACATTCCCTTTTTTTGTAAATTATAACTATTTTAGACATAATATCATGAACTAAGTTTTAATAATGGTGTTTTATGTACAATTTAAAGTCTTGTGTTTTAATGGTTTTGTTATTATATTTACTCAAATCGTAGGTGTTTACTTGTATCAAATTTCAATCTCTTAAAACATGTTTATGTTTTACAAAATATTTTAAATTATTATGTTTTCAATAGATACATGTTTAAATTTAAAATCAGAAAACTCATATACTTCAAGACGTTAAATTTATATTCAATGTTATACCTCAAAGCGTGATTTGATTAAAATGTTACAAATGATGTAAGGGGTTTTTGTTGATCTAATGTTATCCATGGGTCCCAATGACTATTTTTTGGATATTATTATACAATATTGATATATTCTAAAATATTTTTATTTTATATTATTTTTCAACAATTTGTTTTGGGGAAAATTATATTTCACACAAATTTATTCTTTATTGGGGATTTTATTATTCCATTAAAATGTGTTTTAGTTAAGAATAATTTCCTTTTCTTTTTGAAGGATTTTTCCTCCAAATACTCGATTTTAATTCGAAATAATATTATTTTTTTTGGAAACTAATTTATTTTATCTCATGTGACCCATTAATTTCAATAAATTATTTTTAGATAATATATTTTTAGATAAATTTAACAATATGGGTTTTTTTCATGGTTATTTCAAAATGTTTAGAAGGCATGTATATCCTTTCAAAATAAATGTTTTTATCATCCACCCCATGTATTAATGTAATAAACATTGTGTCTTTCTAAAATTTACATTTGTGAACATTATTTTTATATTAAAATGGTTCAATTTATTTTCATAGTACCTTTTATTAAAAAAAAATTCATTTTCAAGTCATCATTATCAAATAATCATTTAATAGTAAAAATTTTCAAAGTTTTTAAAATTCTAATTTTTTCAAACAAAGAATATTATTAATGATATTTTATTTGGAAATATATAAAGAATGTTTTAAAAATTTATTTTCTTTCCATTATCAGTTTTTTTAAAGTAAAATTAATGTTATCGTTTATTAAATTGATTAAACAAATTTTGTGAATAATTTTATATTTTCACTATCATTTTTCCTCCAATGTTTACATCCCATGAACTAGTTTTTTTCATTATATATATGTTATTATGTAACGAATGATTTTGGGAAATGAGATTTTGATAACTTATGATTTCTTTTTTCATGTTATGTGGAATATTTAGGAAACCAATTTTTAGTGCACAGGGTTTTTAATATATAATTATAATTGATTTTAGGTTGAGCACGTATGAATATATAGTTATGGTTGGATACCTATATTAACCTACAATGCATTTTTTTAGTTTATATATCATGAGATACATTGGAATTATCATAGCTATTATGTAAACACATGTATGGGAATGATGGTTTTCCTCACATTTTATGTTAAGCAATAATTATATTGTTTGTATAGGTATGAGCATAGCGGGGATTCTCACACTAGTTTTTACAAATGATTTTGGTTGTTCCTCAAATAAAATTATGTCATCAAGTTGTTCAAAATTTTAAAGATGCTTTTCATTCTCAGGAAATGTTATGTTTTCCAGATATTTCCTTATTTTTAAATTATTCTGGACATTGATATCATGCCTATATGTTTAATGTATATTGGGATGTGTTTTAATCTATTAGATTTTCTTTTATGATTATTTAATTATATTATTATCTTGTGTCAATAAAAAAATTTAAGATTATTATCTAAGTTATTTTGTATTTTATCATGATATTTTTTTCTTCCTCATGTTATCCATCATTTTATGTATTGACTTACCCTTACTTAGCATTTGAGATCACAGCTTTGTTATATTGCCAATCCCTCGGTTAAGAAGAGGATTATATTGAGATAACTATGCAGAATATTTTCTATAAGATTAAAATTCTAGAGAAATACTCATAATTTCTGGAAAATAAGATGACTCTTTAGATAATTTACAAGTCACTAAACCTATAATTCCTTGGGTTATATGACTGTTTGTGAGAATTATTACTTAACATGGGTTATTAATGTAATATTTAAACTATATTATCGTGGGCCTTGATAAAACGTTCAGTGAGGTACACATGCATGGTGTGGGTACAAACCTAAAGAGGACACCACAAATGCATTCCTGACATCAGTGTATATATGTATATATAAGTTCATGAAGTGAATATAATTGAAACATAAGAAATTTTATAACCAATTGATTTATTGTATGTTAACCAAGTGGAATGAACTACGATCCTAACTATTTTATCATCATGATGAATGATATATCATATTTATTCGATTGCATGATCTAATTAAGGTAGAAACTTTCGTCTAATAACGCAAATATCATGTCACATATAGCCACAATATAATCTGAGTAATGTTACACATATTGTATCACCCATATATTTTTATAAAATCTTTCTCATTAAATAATTAAAATTCTTAAATAGCTTGTATCACAAGAAACCTTGAGTTTAGAAATAACACGAGACATTATTACAATGAATTTATTGTTATAACATAGTCATTAAATTTTTGGGAATAAATATTAGTTAATATGTTTTGAAATAATAAAAAATTCCAATAAAATATAAATTTATTGGTATGTCCATAAAAAATAATCACACAATTTTTGAAAAATCCTTGTAGTCTTCATTTATTATTTTATATAAAAATTAGTATTTTATTTTTATTGATTAATTTATAGATGTTATATAAAATGGATTAGAAAAAAGTAAATTAAATTTATTTAATAAATCATCTCAAAATAATATTCAATTTTTCATGTCAAAAAACCATTATTATTTAAGGAATAATAAAAATACTACTTTTTATTGAAAGAATTTTCATCGTTCAATGTATTTACAGGGTAAATTTATTTTTTGGATATTTTTGTATTTTAATTAGTTCATTTGGATTTATAATAATCTAAATATGGTTTTGAAATTATTTTGTACATGAATTTAATATATATAAATTTTATGATTTAAAAAGTCATTTTATTAATAAATGTTTGTCAATGTATTGTACCGATTTTATATTAAATTAAATTATTAAATTAGTGTTTTTAAAATTTAAAAAATTAATGAAAATTCTGGATTTATAAGGTTAAAATTTAGTAAATAGGTCCTTTTTATATCTAAGAAATATTAATAGTGACCTTGGTAAAGAATTTTACCAAGGTAAAAGTTTAATTGAATAATTTAGGTCGAAAATAATATTTATAATGACTATAAAATTCCTCTAACACCTGAAAAACAATTATTGTATGAAAAAAAATTATATCCTTAACACATAAGGATGTAAATTAATTTTTTATGGAAACTTTTCAATGAGAAAAAACATTTATAATATTTAAATCAAAGAGAGTATGAAAAACTAAATTTCTTTGTCTTTCATATCCATTTTATGCCAAAATGGAGAAACATTTATGTTACAAACGAATATAATGGTAATATTTTAATATAACAATCATATTTACATAAAAAAAATTATTTTTGACATTCTTGTTCTTAGAGATGAAATTATGGAATTTATAATATTTTATTTAGTAACAATTTAAAGATGTCACATTCAAGGTTTAAATATTATATCATATTTTATGTTAGATTACACACAATATAAATTTGACTATAAATATTATTATGAAAATCTTAATATTTATTTTAATTAAGTAATTTAATTCTTAATTTTTTTTGATAAAATAAGTATGTTACATAATTACACAATAATGATGTGCTATTAAATTTTTTAATAGAAATATCAAATAAATGTTATTAAAATATTTAAATAATCATAATTTGAGACACTTAATTTTAGAAAATAACATTGTGGGTGAAATTTACCTCTTATAGATTTCATAAAATATTCATTTTTATTTTAACTTGTTATATTGATATTTTTAAAAGTCCATTTAATGAATAGTGTAAAAATATACAATAAACATATTTATACAAATAATATTTTGGTTAATTTTTGTAAAATTAATAAAAATAATTAGTAAAAATAAAATATATATTATATGGTGTAGAATGTTATAAATTATTCATTTACAATTTAATTTAAATAAAATATATAACATTTACAACCTTTTAATATTGAAAATGTTGTTACCGTAGTTATTGTTATAATAGGTTAATGAAGGGTTAAACAAAATTATAAGGCTTTAAATAATACCAATACTTGTCTAAAATATTTTTTTTAGTGTATAATATTATATCATATTATCTTCAAATACTGTTAATTTTAGAGGTGTTTGGATTTAGATATAATTTTTTATATATAAATATTATGGGAAAAATCCAAAACTTCCCCTCACCTCAATTAAAAATGTTTAACTCCCTCACTTCTTCACATCACATTGAGCCAACAAGCTCGGCCATACCCAAAAAAATTATCTTATAAACATTCCTAGACACGTTATGGGTTTTATTTTTTTCTAAAAAAACAACCCAACGTTCCCTAAGAGAATATTTATGGGATTTTTCAAGGGAAGGGGTAATCATCTTTGCTAAATTCTCCAAGACTATATATTCATATACATCCTTTTAATATGATATTTCCAGTATAAAATAATAAATCATGGATAAAATATATTCCAATATTTTTTTTGAATATAGAATAACCATATTCCTCCTTTTATCCAAACTAAGAAAAAAATCACCGTGTGTCCGTACATATGACATACCATCTCCACAATGAGATGAAATTAATTTTAAATACTCATAATTTTAGAGTGCTGATATAAAAATATATAGTGATTAATTATGATATAAATTAACTTAAAATAATTATGGAGATGATGTAATTATATCATAAGATCAATTATTGGTAAATATATGATTAAACATTCATAAGAAAATGTTGTAGTTAATACCCTGAATAAGAGTAATAATTAAATATTATTAGAAAATGGTTGATAATATGATAATTTATGGTAAATATTAATTTGTGTTTATAATAATATAATAAAATTATATATTCCATTATATATTAGATTTTAATGTATATGTATGAAATCAGACATAAGGCAAGGGTTAATTTCATAATTTCATTATTAATAAATATTGATTAAACATTAGTATTTTTTGGGTAATTCTTATCTTTCTTGTCCATGTATCTTAAAAATAATTCCAAAATATTTTTACTATTCATATATATTTTTAAATTTTATTTTTATTTGTGTGTTAATTTTTAATAAACGGTTTGAAAGGAATATTTTTTTCATTTTCCAAAATGAGGTACATAGTGACATTTCCGGCAAAAGTCGGAAAAGAATGTTTTTTTATCATATATGAAAAGGGAATATTTTAAAACTTTCATGAAATAGTAATTCCTTGATTCATTCGTTATATTCATTCAATTTGACATCAAAATAAAATGTTTTATTTTTAAATTTTAGAGTATTCTTTGAAAATAAAATGTATTCTACGGTGAAAGGGTCTTGTCCTCAAAATTATATTCAAGTGATCTCCAAAAATTATATTCCATATTTAATAACATTTTTTGAGATTAATTATTATTAATATAAAATATTTTTCATGTATATTATCCCTATTTATTATATGGTTGTATTATGTTTTTGATGGAAATATATTTCTAAAACTCAATACTTTTCCATGGGTTTTGTTGTGATAGAATGATGTTTATAAAACCCATTTATTTTATGGGTTCTAATATGATGAATTAATTATGTTCTTCTGGAACACATGTGTATGGTTTTCATTATATAACATGTGGGACCTATATCACCATAAAAATTATTGGTTAAATATTTATATTTCATGAGATATACATGACTGTAATGGGAAGCAAACTATGTTCAGTAATGCATGACTAAAATAGGAATAAAATCGGTTAAATAATACATGGATGGAACAGAGAGAAAACTCAGATTAGTAGATGAATTTTTCTTCTACAATGGTCTTGTAAATTATACTTGAATAATATTGAAATTATTCACTATAGTTAAGTGTATGTCAAAATTCCAGGTCTTAAGTTATGCTCTCATAGAATATGTGTTTAGATTCTTTATAAAATTCTATCATTTATCCCATGACTTGATATAATCCTATTTGATATACAAGATATAATTTTCATGTTTTTTCCTTCAGTTCATTTATCATATGATTATGAAATGATTGAAATCTCCATTTTTGATACATGTATAGCATATGAGATCATTATTTCTCGTTTATCCCCCAAGACATGAAAAAAATGTATCAAGTCAGATTTATCAAAAAGGATTCTAGTTATAAAGCAATAATCGATAGATGATTTAGGTGTTCTATGAATAAGTAATTTAGGTTTCTAGGTTTCCAAAGTCACTAAACCAGTATTTTTTTTTTGTGTTCGATATGTTAGGAAATGAATATTATTCTACTACGAATTAATATCTATGTATGAAATGTATGGGCTCTTATAGTCGGTATCATGGTACGTTTTAGTTAACCATTGTAAATTTTGATGATAAATCCTTTGTAAAAACTATAATGATAAGTATATGTATATGTTACAATCTTCATTTTAGGTAATGAATATTAATAACCTAGGAATTAATCGTAAGGTGTCAAAATTGAAATTATATAATTAATTTTCCTCGATTTTGTTGTTTTACCACTATGATTATTATTTATTGCACTATGTGTTTTGCTTTTATTCAATTGATGGAACCAAAAGTATCTAAGTCAATATTTAATGGCATGGAAAATTTAATGACTGTCTTTTTAAGAAACCACGTTTTATTGGAGTAGGAATGAATTTTTTTTCATTGTTTTTCTCACAAAACATTCTCATGATATAAATCATGAATGACTGTCAAAAAATAAAAAGAAGGAATGAAATTATATTGATTCCTTATTGAGGAAGTGTCCACCTTCATTTATTGGGTCTTTTTATCCACTAATGGATGAACAATGGATTAAGGGAACTGAAATGAAATTTTTAGTTCATTGATGTTAAAAACATGGAAAATTTATTTTGGATGGTTATCATTTCTGAGGTGAAGAGGATCGATGGTGGAATCAAATCATGAATATAAGGCGATGAGATGAAATAGAATCCATGGAATGGGAAGATTTCAATTACCATTTTTTGAAAAAGTAGTTTTCTAATATTCCTTTATCATAGATGAATAAGTAGTTCCATGAGCTTAATAGAATGTATGAAGAATATTTTGGAACCTATGATGAAAATTTTACAAAATATAGAAGGTATTATTTTGTAGTTATCTTTTAAATTGAGTGTCAGGTTGATAGATTTTTTAGTAGGATAAAATAAAGTATATAATTGGAATTATCCATAAGAAACTTTTTATTCTCTGAGGTAATCATTTGATGATATCTCGAGGTTTATATAAATATTGGAGTCACCCATAAATCTTATAGGTTTGATACGAAGAGAAAAATGGAATTCAGAGGAAAATCTAAAAGCTACAATGAATAGAAGATGTGTTTTCCATTATTCTAAAATTTTGTGATGAAAGATTGATGAAAATATATAATGGGGTCTAGTAAGTGTTTTATGTGTGGGAGTGAATTTCATAAAGCAATTTACTATTGATGATATGGGAAAAATATATATTATGACGCAAAAAACGAAAAATATAAATAAAATTAAACTCCCACACTTCAATGTTACAAGTGTAATAAAACTGGAATTTATTATATCCAATTCCCTAATCCAAGTGTTATCAATGATGATCATATTACGAAACCTCTTAAGGGCAATGATAATGAAAATCACATGTGATCGCTATTAGTGATGTGAATTACTAAAATAAAGTGGTGAAAGGAACACATACAATCCACTATAAAGTACCTAATGTTTTATTTGATTCTGGATCCACCCACCATATTATTTTTACATAATTTTCTATGTGTGTCACTGTATTGCCTAAAAAATTGGATGTTTTTTTACCTGTGAAAACTCATAATGGAACAATGGTCACATAACACATTTATATCTCTTCATTGGTAGAAGTTTTTGGTAATGGTTTTCCAAAAAAATAATTTATTCCTTATTTTAGTTTGATTCGATGTGATTCTTGGAAAGGGTTGGATTTATCTATATGGAGATCTAATAAATTCTCAAGGAAGAGATGTCACATTTTATATTCTTAATGAATCTATGATCATCTATAGATGAAAGGATGAATATGAAATTCTAATTGAAAGTACCACTATATTATGGGTATTAATTCCTATAAATTATGGTTGTTTAACTAATTTTGTAAGGAATAATCTCACAATTAAAGAAACTAATATTTTATGAGAGTTTGTTAATGTATTTACCAAAAACATTTTATGTACTCCACATAATCGTAAATGTGTGTTTTTAATAGAATTCATACCATCTGCTATGCCTATTTCACATACTCCTTATAAAAATTCCGCAACTATTTTTATGGGAATTAATGATAAAAATCCAATAGAATACAGAAACGGTTTCATACGCCATAGTGAATCACCTTGGGGTTCACCTATTGTGTTTCTATAGATCAATGATCGATCAATGAGACTATTTATTAATTATCGAGAACATAACAAGGTCACTTTCAATAAAAAATATATTCTTCTACATATTGATGAATTATTTGAACAACTATATGGAAATTAATACATTTCTATGATTGATCATTTTTATGGATGTCGTTGATTAAGTGTCATGTAGAAGTATTTATCTTAAATAGAATTCCATACATGGTATTGACACTATGAATTTAAACCGATTAATTATGGACTTATTACTTCCCCTTTATCATCATATAATTAATTACTATAGTCTTTTATTACTATAGTGATCAGTTTCGGGTAGTATTTATAGATGATAAACAATTATACTCTAAGAGTAAAAATGAACATTAAGATAAAATTTGGATTATACTAAGGACCCTAAGAAGTGATATAATTTTTGAAAAAGTTACCAAGTGTGAATTTTGGATTTTTAATATTTCATTTTTTGTTCAAATAATCTTATGAGAAGAGATATTTATAGATCTAAAAAAGTGGGAAGTTATTGATCATTGTACTAGAACAAAAATGGTGACAATGATCCAATGTTTTCTTGGATCAGATTGATATTATCATTTTTTTTTGGAAATATTTCATAAGATTATCAAATATACTCACTATGTATAAATGGAAAGTATTTGTGTTCATATGGATAATGGAATGTGAAGAGAATTTCATGCTGTTGAAAATAAGGTTAGTTAGTGAACCTATGATCACAGTACTATGTAATTGAGAAAGGATTGTGATCTAAATTTATTCATCCAAGAAGGGTTTAGGATGTGTTCTCATGAAAAATGATATGGTGAGAGCTTGTGCATCATGAAAAATTAAATCCCTGAGAAAAATTAACCAACTCATAAATAAGAGATAGTTGTGGTATCATTTTCCTTAAATATATTGATGTATTATATTTTTGTTTAAATATGTGACATATTTTTTGATCATAAAATTTTAAAGTATATTTTCATTCAATATATGTTTAATTTTCATCAAATAATGTTGTTGGAGTTGATAAAAGATTACAACTACTCAATAAATTACAACCCTTCGAAAGAGAACATGGTGGATTATTATTTGAGTTGAAAGTACATTGTTATCCTATTATTTATAGGGATCCAAAAAGTACCAAAATTTATTAATTTACAATTGATAGATCTGGAAATCATAAATGAATGAGATAAAAACTATCTTTCCTAAATAAATATTTATCCATATACACAAGTGAATGTAAAGGTCGTGTAGAAAGAAGTTATAAAGTTTCAAAAGAATGTGAAAAATGTTACTGAGTTCAACCTTTATTGTGATGAAAGAATAAGGTCTAAGAACTAGGTTTGTCTCCCTCCCATAAAAAATTAAATAAGGGTCTACTAGATGAGAATTTCAGTTCATCATTATATATTAATAATGGAATCACAAAGATATATATGGACCTGAATGATAATTTATGGTGGAATGTTATGAAGAATGATATTGTAGAGTTTATATCTCAATTCTTGGTTTGTTAGAAATTAAAGGCAGAGAGACATAATACTTAGGGGATAATACAACAATAACAAATACCATAAAAGAAAATGGAAAACATCACAACGAATATTTCCATCGGACATCCCAAAAAAATCAAATGGCTGTAATGAAATTTGGGTTATAGTTGATCACTTTGCAAAGTATTCACACTTCATTACTATCAAATAAGACTTACAACTTATTCATATTTTGATAATATATATTAATGAAGCTGTATAATTTCATAGAGTACCATTTTCCATTATATGTAGTTAGGATCTATGGTTTTCCTCGAAGTTCTGGATATGTCTTCACCTTTCTCTAGATACAGTGTGATGTTTCAAAACTACATATCATCCTTAGACACCTGGTAAGTCATAGAGTAAAATTAATACTGTATAATATATTTTGAGATATTTCTATATAGATTTCAACAATTTTTTGTATCAACACCTACCTTTATTATAATTTTCTTAAAAAAATAACTTTCAATTGAGTATTCAGATGGATCTTTATAAAGACCTCTATAGTAAGAAGTGTAAAACTCCAAAATGATTGAACAAATATGGGGAACGAAATATAAATTGACCAAGTCTATTTGATGATATGTTTGGGAAGGTTAGATATATTCAATAGTACATATGACTAGCTTATAGTCCACAAAAAATCATGTTGGAAATTAATGAAAATCCCGAGTGTTTGAATTGGGTGAAAAGGTATTTATATAAATATCTCCCTAGATGATAGTATTTAGATTTTGAAAGAATTGAAATATAGGCACTAGGTATATTAGTACATTTTAAATTTTGGATACTGTTAGTACGGTAGCTTATCAATTTGCACATCAAATGAATCTCTCTCAAGTTCATTTTGTTTCTCATTTTTCTCTCCTAAGAAATTACATACCTGGTCCTTCATTTACACTAAAATCAGAATTAAGACTATTGGAGAAAGATATTTTCGATGATGAAAAACTCATGGAGATTCCAGATAATGGAGAGATATTTCTACAAAACCAGGCCACTCATTTGGTTAATGTTTTATGGTGGAACCACCCATTTGAGGATTCTAGGTGGGTACCAAAGGATGTTATGATGAAAAGTTATCACCATATTTTTTTTATACAAGTTATTAATTTAGAGGGAGAAATTCATATATAAGGTAGGCATAATGAAACACCCAGATATTTTTAGGAAATAGTTTCTTCTAAATAATTCTAATTTTTCAATATCTCATGTTCCACGGAATTGTGAGTTCAAATGAACTGTGAAACACTATTATTGTAAATTGAACATTACAAAATAGTCATTAAAATGGTGGAAATAAATATTATTAATTTTTTTATGAAATAAAAATAATGGTCCAAATCAATATGAATTATTATTTTTTCTTATTAAAATAGTAACACAATTTTTAGTAAAATCACTCTATTCTTCAAAAAATATATTTTATTCAAAAATTGGTTTTTATTATTTTTATTAAATAGTTAATATTTTTTATAGAATTTTCTTGAGAAAATTAATATATTTTTTTGAATTCAGCATGTCAAAATTATATTAAATTTATATTTTCCAAAAACATTTTCTTTTTAAGAAGTAGTGAAACTAATTATTTTAACTAAAAAATTATTTTCTATTTAAAGATATTATAAGGAAAAATTATGTTTTGATTTATTTTTATATTTATATTTTTTATTTTTTATTTAAAATATTCCTACTATGGTGTTTGAAATTTTTTTAATCAAATGTATTAGAAGAACATATTATGTTTTGGAAGTGATTTTTCCAAAAATTCTATTTCTCAATGAATTTTAAAGGTTTTATATTAAATTAAATACTGCAACATCTGTGTATTGAATTTTAAAAAATTGATGCCAAATTTTCGATTCATTAGTTACAAATTTATTAAATTTTATATCATTCATTTTGGGCTGGTACGAATAGTAACCTTCTTAAATTTTGTTACAATGATAAAGGTTAAATTGAACAATTTTTCTTATAAATAAAATTACAAACACTCTAATATGTCTCTGAAAAAGAAAAAAATAATTGGATGAATAACATTGGACCCATAAAATATAATAATGAAAATTATGTAATTTAATGGATACTTTTCGATGAAAATTACTTTTTTAATATTTAAATAAAAGAATTTCTCTAAATTACACTTTATCTATCTTTAATAACTCTTAAATGTCCACATGGGAAAAAAGTTATGTTTTGAATTAATATAACTATATACTTTTCACTTAGTATACATATTTTAGTGATATAAATTTATTTGTTGATTTTTGGGTCACATTGATGAAATTATGGAATTTATAATATTTTATTTAATACAAATTTAAATTTTCACACTCATGGTTTAAATACTATTTATTTTTATATAGGGCTCACCAAAAGAAATGTTCAAATATAAATATATTTCTCAAAAATATAATATTTACCATTTTCATTTAATATTTTTATTTAGAATGAAGAAATATGTATATTAAATAATTACACGACACTAATATAGTAATTATTTTATTGATAGAAATATAATGAAAATGTTATTAAAAAAATAAAAAGAAATATAATTTGAGATAATGAATGTGATTAAAATATTCTATATTAATTTATACACTTATGTATGTAATAGAATATATATTTTTAATTTAAGTTGTTATATTCATATTTTTAAAAGCCCATATAATGAATGGTGTCAAAATTGACACTAATGATATTTTAACAAAAGAATATTGTCACCAATTCTTTAAAAATATTAAAAAAACATTCAAATATAAAAGGATATAATATGGTATAAAATGTTATAAAATGTAAATTTATAATTTAATTTACAACACATATGTAATATTCCCAGATATTTAATATTCATTTTTTTACCTTTGTTAAAATTAAAATATAGTAACTAAGTGATAAGAAAAATGATAAGGCTTAAAATAACAGTAAAACTTGTCTCAAATATATTGGGTGATTTGGTCACAAACTTATCTCATCTTATCTTATAATTCATGTCCATTTGTAGGTGTTGTAATTGAGATTTAATTTTTTGTAAATTAATATTTTTTGAAAATATCAAAAGTGCCCCACAGCTCAAATTTAAAATAGTGCCTCCTCCCACACATCGCCAAATCTAATTGATCCCAAAATATTCACCATACCCTACCAATTTATATTCTAAACATTCATATATAGATTTGGTATATTCTTTTATTTACAAAAGTCCAACTCTAGTGTCCCTATGAGGAGGTATAAGGGAAGTTCATCACAGAAAAGGTAAACATTTATACTAGCTCCTCCAAGATTATCTCTTCTTCTACTGCATCTTATATTGTTGTTTCAATTATAATGTAAAAAATCATTTATCAACTACATTTTTATACATTTTAGTGAATATAAAACAACCATATTCTACCTTTTATCCATCAATTGAAAACCCAAAGCACCTTGCATGCATATGTACTACCAATTGTCTCTATTACACAAGGAAATTCACTTTCCATATTCACACTAAAATAATAATTATATAAATTTATATTATTTATAAAAATAATGCATATTACCTTAATATAATATTATAAACTATGTAATGATATCCTTATCATTGTAAGAACCCAGATCTTCGTTTCAAGTATGTTTTTCCTTTTCTTGTCATTTTTGAGAAAAAGGGGAAAATCTAGATATTTTCGAAGTACATGTCGTGTACTTTATAAATACATGCCGTGTAGCTTGATGTAGTGCAAGGGTGTGTGTTATCCATGTCCAAGACACAAACATGGTGTTTAGGGGCAATGTGTAGGCTGCTTAAATCGGAGTACGGAAAGGCCAAGTACACACCGTGTATCCCATAAGTACACGTCGTGTAGTTTTTTTCATTAAACGGACCGGGGTCACGCCTAATCGACGAAAACACCTTCTTCTCCAGGTTCCTCGACCGAGAGCGACCAATACGGCTACAAACATCCTCTGAGCCTCTGATCCTCTGTCTGTTTGCCAAATCAATAACTGTCAATTGCGTTGGAACCGCAGTGGTGAGCTCTTCCTTCTTCTTGAGTTTCATTCCATGATTTTCCCTCTTTCTCAAGATATCTTGGGTATAAATTATTGTACATTTTCGTAGATATAATCCATTCTAAGGAGAATCAAGACTTGTGGTTCGAGTATATTGATCTCCTAACATCAAGGTAGGTGGTTTGTGCCTTAACTTTTGATATCTTTGAGTTTTATGTGAGAATTCCACCAATACCCGTGAACGGGGTATTGCATGGTTACCTTTTTCCCCTAATTTTTCCCTTACTTGGTTGTATGCTTTTGTAGAGGTAATTTTATCATGTGTGAGGATAAGTTTCTATGATTGGATGTTTTCCCATGCCTTGGTCTTGTTATGACCTTTGGGTTTTTTAGCCTTTGTCATTATACATGTTTTCCATGCCTTGTGACCATTGGATGGAATGATATTCATGACATGCATGTTATGTTGCAGACTGGATATCCAAGTAGCTCTATAGGCGTACTTTGGCCTTATAGAATTATTTTGCACTGACTAGCACGGGACTGTGAGAACCTGGTGCTATAGACTATAAGGGATAGACCGAGTGAGCTTCCAAGAGAGTCTTGGATATTATAGACTACAGGAGGGTAGACCAAGTGAGCTTCCTCAGAGAGTCTTGGACATTATAGACTACAGGGGATAGACATAGTGAGCTTCCCATAGAGTCTTGGATATTATAGACTATAGGAGGGTAGCCATAGTGAGATTCTATAGAGTGTCTTTACTCTGTTCGAATTTCTTTAAAAACAATTCCAGGGTAGAGAAGGAATTGACTAAGTGAGCTTCCTTAGAGAGTCTGTGATAGACCTGAGACTATATGAGAAATTAACCAAGTGAGCTTCCTCAGAGAGTTTATAGACCTTTGGGCTATAAGAAGGTCCGACCATGTGATCTTCCTCAGAGAGTCCCTGAATACCCTAGACTATGAGGGTAATTGACCGAGTGAGCATCCCCAGAGAGTCATATTATTTTGTATGACCAAACAAGAGGGGTTAAGCTTAGTGTACTGCCTAGAGGGTCATTGGTACTTCTTGGATACAACCAGGGGGTTGGCTGCGAGTACTTCCCAGAGTGTTTCCTGTTGTGGTTAGCTGTTTGCTTCACTACTGCTTATTGTTCTTTGGATTGATTGTCGTTTTATATCAACCTGCTACTGTATAATGATTAATGCCTGATGTTTACTATTACTATTTACTACTTACTGCACTATTACCTGCCATATTCTCACTGACTGTGAGGCACAGATCTTCGGGAGGTTTCCAACAAGGATTTAGTCTCACACCCTGTTTGGGTCATGTTTTTGGGCCCAAACATGAAGTACATGGACATTACATTACTCTTTTGGAATACTTAATACATAACAAAAAACAACACTCAAGGATCGTAATAGTTTAGTGTCTTTGGAAACTCGAAACATAATCTTCTAATCATGGTGAAAGATTTTCAACATCTCCCATAAAGATCTTCCCCTTTAGTTTTCTTACCTAAAACCTGTCTTTATATACTAGGGAAATGAATACATATAAAGGATGATCTCAAATTCCCAGTAAGGGTAATCATGGAGAAAATAAAACAAACCATATACATTTGAACATAAAAACATGAACATAATGTTTAAACATCAAAATCTTGAGAAAAGACACCAAACATGTAATTACACAAGGAATAGATCATAATGTAACATCAATCATGATAAAATATAAATGAAACATGTAATTGTGGAAAACAATTAAGCACATGATATGATTTCCATTTTATCCAGGGCATTACTGCCAAGACCATCTTAGTGGACAAAGTTCCTTTCTAAATCAAGTTCACTCATCGTTCCAGTCCTATAACACTAAACCAGATTAACTTACAATTACAGCCATGTCTATATCATGAGATATAAATCTTTACCCAATGAATTGGAGGGAGATATAGTTCTCACCCATATCATAATGAAATTATTCTTACTTGTGCCACAAAATAAACATAAATCATTCATCATAACCCAAATAATAAAATGGGTTTCTTAAACATCATCCAATCATAACATATTCCATATAAAACAAATGGATATCATTTCATCATAAGAAATGTGAAACCATTTAAATCATAGATACATTATACTTGAAACATACACATATTAAATACTGTCATTTTAGATGGAAAATAGTTTTGATAAAACACTTGAAATGAGTTCTTGAGGATAATATATTTTCTTCTTCAAAATAGTTTTATTTTCTCAAAATGCCATAAAATTTTAAAAGAAAAGGATTTTGTTGAAATTAATCATGAAATTTTGTAGACAAAGATTCATGTAAATAAGGTATTATGAAACATTAAAAATATGTTCATGTCGTATAAGATAAAAATACATTCTCCTCGTACTTTTAACGGAAAAGTCATAAAGTACTACGTTTGGTAAACAAAAGAAAGATTTATTCTATTACAAAAAGTAAAAGTCAAAGAGTGGTAAAAATTACTTTAAACATACATGGAAGAATATTATACATTTTATGAAAACATTTTTTTGGAAATGGATGAAAAATATAACCCCAGTAAATACATACGTATAAAAAATCTCAGATAAGAAAGAGATTGGAATAATTATCCCTTACCTTATGTTTGATATGCGTCGTATGTATCTGATCCTCCTGTATAATGATTTAAATAGTGTCATTGACTTAATAAATAATCATATTAATTGTTATGATATCATATATGGTTCACTTATGACTTTATATTACCCGTTCTTTTGTAAATTTCATGTTAAAGCAGCATTTTGGGCAAAATCGTTTCATTTATCGTACGTGTATCGACTTGTTGTTATTGATATTATTACTTATATATTTATTTACTTAATTCCAGAATGAAAAAATTATTTATATATAATATATATTCTTCATTTAAATATATATGATAGATCGATAAATGGAATGAAATACACTGTTCATGGAAACGGAAGGCCATACGTACGCATGAACGCTGTTTTCGTTTCCTTATTGAATAAAATGGAATTAGGTAAATGAAATATATATGTACATAAATCCAGTATCTTTATTATGTAATATATTTCATTATTATTTGTTATATATGCTTTATAATCAAACTTGAATGGTTAATCATGGAAACTAAATCTCATCACGTTCGTGGAGATAGTAGTCAGTATGTACGCAGGAGCGATGATATCGTTCCCATAATTATTTAATAGTATTGGAGTGTGTGATATAATATTTCAGAATCATTATGATGTTATAATAACTATATATTGTTATTATGTACACCATTATAACAATCCAAGTAAGGTGGTGGTTGGAAAACTGATTACACCACAGCTTGGAGACGGTATTTCGTACGTACGCATGCGCGGTGATTTCGTTTTCTATAGGATGGATAGAAGGAGAAATGGGGTTATTTCATATTTATAATAAAATATTAATATATTATTTATACTTATGTTATTATTTTATAATGAAACAACTAAGGAAGAAGATGTTGAAGAAGAACGATGCATGAAATAATCGGTAGAAGATATTACCTATTCGTCGACACACTTCCTTTAAGATTCCTCTTAAGGAACTAGAGTTGGTCTTTTGAGAATAATAGAACCTCTAGAATTTTTCTAGGGAAGTGGAGAAGAGAAATGTTCAAGGGTTTTCCGATCATGAAGGCTCAAAGTTTTGTGAAGAGGAGAGGGAGGAGGTGCTCTTTTATAAGGGAGGAGATGGGCACCTTTTAAAACCTCAAAAATATTAATTTATAATAAATTAAAACCCCACATAAAAACTTCCAAAAATGGATCAAATACGAATCTTAGAAGATATTGGGTTGTAATCACATCAAAAAATAATATTTAGACATGTTTTGAATTTATTTTTAACATTATCAACATGATTTATCCTTATTTTATCAATAAAATTTTATTTGTGGTAATAAGATTATAAATTTTAAATTGTTATAAATAATTACTTATGTGTTTTGAATTGTAAATAATTGGATAATGTAAGACATTTTCGACCATATAAATTTTAATTTATAATTTTTAAATATTTTTGTGATTTTTAAACAATTTTATATTATGTTATTTTTATAAAATAACAATAGTGTCAATTTTGACACTATTCATTTATTTGAATTTAAATAAAATCCAAATAGAATATATGTTCGAACTAAAAGCTTTAATAGATTAATAACATATCATATTTATCTAGAAAATTAATGGAGCACATTAAATAGTTCATATAATATTTATTTTAATATTTTTAAAACCATTTATTTGATATTTCATTCAATAAAATAATTTCAACATCACTATTGTGTCACCATTAATGATAATAATTTAATCTCTAAACATTTTAAATAAATTCAAATTATGTATATAATTATATTATATTTCTGTAGACTATTCATGTTTGAAGATTCATGAATATTATCACTAAATTAAAATTATTATACTTATAAGATTTAAGAGAGTGACATGTAGTCACTTTCTTTAATTTTAATAATAATTAAATTATTTTCATTGTCAAAACTCCATAAAATTAATCTATTCCGACCCTTAGATGATATGGGTCTACTTTTAGTTATCCAATAGAATTTTGGCAAGTGTTAGGGTAATTTTATAATCTTATTTTTACCCTTAATTACCCGATTTACCTTTAACTATAGTAAATAAAAATTACCATAGTTACTATTCATAAAAAATGTAAACTTTTTACATAATTTGGACCCAATGTATTCAAATATGGAATCCATTTTTCAAAATTCAAAACATTTAATTTGCAGTAATTAATTTAAAATTAATCCCGTTGTTAAGAAAACGATTTTTAAAAGTTAAAACATTTCCAAAGATTGAGAGGTTTTTACCTATGAATTCAATGTATAATTAATGGTAATGACATAAATTATATTGAATGGTAAAAATATATTCTACTTATACTTAAAACCCTTCAATATTATAATTTAACCATATAAATTATTGTGATTAAAAAAGTTGTTTTTAATTAAAATATACCGTCTTTTTTACTATTCATTAAAATATAAAAGTTATCAGAATAATATGAAAAATTTATCGAAAGTAAATTTTTATATAATGATTACAAATAAGAATTTTATTTTGTTAAATTGAACTTATAAACCTGTCAAAAACTATATTTAATGCAGGTTCTCCATAAAAAGGCGGAAAAACAACATTTTTTTTTAAAAATGCTTATTTTCCAGAAAAATTTATTTTGTTCACATACAATGTTTTAGAAAATGTGTAATATGAATAATAATGTTATAAAAATCAAAATTTAGTTAATACTATTCATAAATCTAGTCCATAATAAGATTATAACAATATACCATTGTTTAGTGAAACCCAGTATTGAGTACTACACACACACTATCGAGGAAGGTTGCGATTGCGTGTAACAAAAGCCAAGAATAGTGCTTGAATATAATATAAGATAATACGGTTTTTTGTATAGCAGAAGCTAATTTTTGTGTAATGTACAACACAAGACATCAATGAAATTAAAATAATATTTTTCATAAAATCTCGGGGTGTTACATTCTACCCCCCTTAAAATGAATTTTTCCCTTGAAATTCGTCGGGTTATTAGTGGTTTACTACTTGAAAGTTTCTTTAATAGAAACCCGCATTGTAAAAAGGAATACCAAAACTGAACTTTAAAAACTAAATTATGAAACTTAACAGTTACCCAAATTAACTAATCACTTGGTTTCTACATAGGATAACATGGGTGAATGAATATTGGAGAGAAATCTAACCATCATGTTCTGATAGAGAGTGGTAGTGAACTTTGCTATGAAAAAGCCAACAATCACAAAGCCATAAATTTATTATGATCTGAGGTAGCATCAGATTCATCGGATATGAGGACATTAGGACAATATTTTTGGTTTTCAAGATTATTTCCCTAAAGTTGAAGAATAATTAAAAGAAAAACATAATTGATTTTTGTAGAATCTCGTTGTTGTTTGTGCCTTGAACAATTTCCACATCATCTCTTAAAGAATTGAAGATGAATTTATCTTCCATGAACTGTTAACAGATCATGTGATAGAATGATGGTTCATTCAATCTGTCTCAAACAAAAGGTTAGCAAAGGTTATCAAATATACATAAGTCCATCTATGGTGAGGATAATCGTATATGATTCCAAAAATGGACTTATACTTCATATATCATACTGCTTAATATAATAAAACCATTTTTGACTAAATATTGACTTCTTGTAGGCTAGTGGTAGGCGATAAAGGCCTATGTCACTTCGGTTTTGGGTTCGATTCCCACAGCCTTATCTGACGCGATGGGTGGTCGCCCATCCCGCAGGTTGTCCTTTTTCTAAAATAACATTATTATAATATTCCATAAATAATATCTAAATGAAGTTCTAGCCTTAAACAACACTAACATATGTCCAATATAATCCCTTCCAATATTTAGGCATATCCAAAATACTTCTTTCCAAGCTCATAGTATAAATAAAATAATTAAAAGAAATGCCATCTGCCGAGCATATGAATACCATCATTTATCCCCCATATATCATACGATATATCTTGTTGGTCACATTAAAAACATGTGAAAACCATAATCATGTATTCTATTGAAATAACCATTGAACCTTAGTGAAAACATGAATGTTGTCAAAATTTAACACTTTCCACATACCAAAATTAAAAAATTTCTATATACTCAAACTATTATATAACTATGTCCTTATATCATTCATGAGATCACTTCATTTTTTTCATAATCCCTTCGTTATGTGCATATCATCTTCTTTCAAAAAATATTTCAATCACTTATCAGGGTTACCGGTACCATATAATTATTGAAAACCAATACACAGATATTCCAAAATTCCACAATACCATAAATGAGATTCCATGATACTATTTTGAAATCCCATTACATAAAAACTTAATCATTCCACAACATCATTTTCATAGTCAACATCACAAATAGTTATCGCATGTGACTTCCCTTTATCCTTTTCCTTAAGAGGTTGCTCACACTGATCATCATTAATCCTTAGATTAGGGAATTGATTAGCATAATGCCCCATTTCCTTGCTCTAGAAGCATTGAATTGTTTGTGGTGCGTTCTCTAGAGTATTTTCTTTATTCACATCATCAACAACCCTTTTTACCTTACTTCGACACTAAGCTGCTTGATGACCTTCTTTTCCACACTTAAAACATTTTCTAGTCCCTTTAAGACAATATCCACTATGATTCGTTCAACACATTGAGCATAAAGAAACATTCATCTTGTTTTCACCATTATTCTGAGATTTCTCCTTAAACTCCATCTTTTGTTTTTTTTTCAAAACCATGAGATGGATATTTAACACTAACTTCCATTTCTACCTTGATAGAACAACACACAATATCTTTATAGCTACCGATGACTCTTATAGATAATTCCCTTAGAAGACTTGGTTTTAAGCCACTGAAGAATCAATCAACATTACTTTCAGGTTGGATGATAAATCCAGATGCATACCTTGAAAGCCTTGTAAAATTCACTTTGTATATACCAATAGATTAATCATCCTTTTGCTTAAGCTCAAGGAACTCCTTTTCTATCTTTGTTCGAAGAATACAAGGGAAGTACTTATCGAAAAATAAGTTCTTGAACTCATCTCATTTGATGGATTCAATTTCATCTCGGGGCCTTGTATTTTTAATTAGAGTCCACCATTGATTTGATTCACCTTCTAAATGATAAATAGCCAGAATGAATTTTTTATGTTCCTAACCATGAAGTATGGAAAATATATTTTCAATGGAACTGATCTATTTTTCATCAACAAGTAGATTTGAAGACCCACTGAAAGAAGGTGGATGTTGCCTCATGAAGGACTCAATAGAATATTGTTCCCTTCTCTACTCATTTGGAAGTCTAGAATGATTCATAGCTTGTGTAAGTATAGCAATAAGATTTTTCACTCCATCTCCCATATCATTGGTTTTTTTATGATGAAAATCATTTCATTGTCCATTACATTGATCAACATGGTTAATTCGGGTTCCAACCATTGTCTAAAACCCAAAAAGAATAGTGTGAGAGGAAAAAATCAAGCTATGGAAAAAAACATATTAATGGGGGAGTAGCATAAATATATAACATCTCAGGTTTAATTATATTATTTTTACCATAATTATAGGACTATAAACTATACTTATACTTAACCTTAGGGACATCCCTAGACATACATTAGAAATATATCTAGAGATCTCACTAAAGTTTCCGTATCCTAGTTTCCAAAGGTTACCTAAACCTTTCTTCTGATACCAACTGTAGAGACCCCAAACATAATGTACATGTAAATTACATTACTTTTTCGGTATAATTAATACATAATAAAAACTAAAACTCAATGACCGTGATTGTTTAGTGTCTTTGGAAATTAGGAACATAATCTTCTAATCATGGTGAAAGATCTTCAACATCTCCCGCAAAGATCTTCCCCTTTTGTTTTCTTAACTAAAACCTGTCTTTATATCCTGGGGAAAAGAAAACATATTAAGGGTGAGATAAAATTCTCAGTAATGGTAAGCGTGATGAAAATAAAACAAACCATATACATTTGAACTTAAAAACATGAATATAATGTTTAAACATCAAAATCAAGAGCAATAACAGAAAACATGGATGTACATAAGGCATAGATCATAATAGAACATAAATCATGATAAAATATCATGGAAACATGTAATTATATCAAACCATTAACCACATGATATGATTTACATAGTAGCGAAGACATTGCTGCCATGACCATCTTAGTGGAAAAAGTCCCTTTCTGAATCAAGTTCACTCCTCATTCCAGTCCTGTAACACTAAACAAGATTAACTTACCATTCTAGAAAGTTATATCTCATGAGATATAAATCTTTACCTAATTCATTGGAGTGAGATATAGGTCCCACCCATGTCATAATGAAATCATTCCTACTTATGCCAAAAAATAAACATAAATCATTCATCACAACCCAAAGAATAAAATGGGTTTCATAAACATCATCCCATCATAACATAATCCATATAAATCAAATGGATATCATTTCATTATAATAAAAGTTAAACCATGTAAATCATAGATACATTATACTTGAAACATACTCATATTAAATAATGTTATTTTATATGGGAAATAGTTTTGATAAAAAACTTGAAATGTGTTCTTGAGGAAAATATCATTCTTTCTTCATAATCATTTTCTTTTCAAAAAATGCCATTCAATTTTAAAAGAAATGGATTTTGTTGAAAATAATCATGAAATATTTTAGATTAAGATTCATGAGAATAAGGAATTTTGAAACTTTAAAAATCCGTTTATGCCGTATATAATAAAAAAACATTCTCCTCGTACTCCTAATGGAAAAGTAATAAAGTACCATCTATGGTAAACAAAAGAAAGATTCCTTCCATAACAAAAAGTAAAAGTCAAAGAGGGATAAAAAGTAATTTAAACATACATGGAAGAATATTATACACTTTATGAAAACATTTTTATGCGCATGGATTAAAAATATTACCCTAGTAAATACTTACGTATAAACAATCTCGGATAAGAACGAGGTTGGAATAATTATACCTTACATTATGTTTGATATGCTTTGTATGTATCTAAACCTCATGTATAATGATTTAAATAATGTCATTGACTTATTAAAGAATCATATTCATTGTTATGATATCATATATGGTTAACTTATGACTTTATATTTCCCATTCTTTTGTAAATTCCATGTTAAAGCAACGTTTTGGGTAAAATAATTTCATTTATCGTATGTGTTTTGACTTGTTGTTATTGATATTATTAATTATATCCTGAGTTAATTAATTTAATAATGTAAAACATGATTTATATATAATATATATTCATAATATAAATATATATGATAGATCTATAAATGGATTTAAATACACCCTTCATAGAGACAGTAGGACGTACGTATGCATGAACGCTGTTTTCGTTTCCTTATTGAATTAAATGGAATTACGTAAATGAAAAATATATGTACATAAATCCTGTATCATTATTATGTAATATATTTCATTAATATTTTTTATATATACTTTATAATCATACTTGAATGGTTAATCATGGAAAATGAATCTCATCGCGTTCTTGGAGACGGTAGTCTGTACGTACGCACGAGCGATGATATCGTTCCCATGATTATTTAATAGAATAGGAGTGGATGATATAATATTTAATAATTATTATGATGTTATAATAACCATATATAGTTATTCTTTACACCTTTATACCCATCCAAGTATGGTGGTGTTTGGAAAACTGATTACACCATGGCGTGGAGACAGTATTCAGTATGTACGCACGCGCGGTGATTTAGTTTTCCATAGGATTGATAGAAAGTGAAATGGGGTTGTTTAATATTTATAATAACATATAATTATATTATTTATACTTATTTTATTACTTTATAATAAAACAACTAAATAATAATAAGTTGAATAAGAAAGAAACAAGAAAGAATCAGTAGCAGAGATTACCTCTTCTTCGACGAACATCTTTTAAGCTTCCTCTTATGGAACTAAAGATGGGATTTTGAGAAGACTAGAGCCCGCAGAAATTTTCTTGGAAAATGTAGAAGAGAAATGGGTAGGGTTTTTTGGAGCTTGAAGGCTCAACGTGTTGTGAAGAGGAGAGGGAGGAGGTGAACTTTTATAAAGGAGGAGAGGGGAACCTTGGGAAACCTCAAAAATATTAATTTATAATAAATTCAAACCCCACATAAAAAATTCCAAAATGAATAAAATCCGAATCTTAGATGAGATAGGTTTTTAATTCCATCAACCAATAAAATTTAGACATGTTTGGAATTTATTTTAAACATTATCAACTTGATTTATCCTCATTTAAACTATATAATTTTTTTGTGGTAATAAGATTCTAAATTTTAAATTGTTATAAATAATTATATATGCATTGTTAATTGTCCATAATTGGATAATTTATGACATTTTCGACCATATAAATTTCAATTAATAATTTTTAAATATTTTTTGTGTTTTTTAAACAATTTTATATTATGTTATTTTTATAAAATAACAATATTTTCAATTTTGACACTATTCAATTATGTGAATTTAAATAAAATTCACACAAGAGATATGTTTGAACTAAAAGCTTTAATAGATTCATAAAAAGTCATATATATCTATAAAATTATTGGGGCACATTAAATAGTTCATATAATATTTATTTTAATATTTTTAAAACTGTTTATTTGATATTTCAATCAATAAAATAATTTCAACATCACTATTGTGTCACTGTTAAAAATATATATTTAATCCCTAAAAATACTAAATAAATTTACATGATTTAGATACCTTTATTCGATTTCTGTAGACTATTCAAGTTTGATGTTTCATGATGTTTAACAATAAATTAAAATTATTATACTTTTAAGATTTAAGAGAGAGACATGTTGTAACTTTATTTCATTTTAATAATAATTAAATTATTTTCTGGGACAAAAGTCCATAAAATTAATCTATTCCAACCCTTATGTGATATGGGTAGACTTTTAGTAATCCAATAGAATTTTGGAAGGTTTTAGGGTAATTTTATAGTCTTATTTTTACCCTTAATTACCCGATTTACCATTAACTACAGTAAATAAAAATTATCGTACATACTATTCATAAAAAATGGAACCTATTTACAGAATTTGGACCCACTGTATTAAAATATGGAATAATTTTCCAAAATTCAAAACACAGAAGTTGCAGTAATTAATTTAAAATTAATCATGCTGTTAAGAAAATGGGTTTTAAAAGTTAAAACATTGCCAAAGATTGAAATGTTTTTACCTATAGTTTCAATGTAAAATTAATGGTAATGACATAGGTTATATTAAATGTTAAAAATTTATTATATTTATACTTTAAAACCATTCAATATTATAATTTAACCATATAAATAATTTCGATGAAAAAAGTTGTTTTTAATTAAAATATACCGTGTTTTTACTATTTATTAAAATATGAATGTAATCAAGATAATATGAAAAATTTATCCAAAGTAAATTTTTATATAATAATTCCAAATAAGAATTTAATTTTGTCCAATTGAACATATAAACCAGAGAAAAACTAGATTTAATGTGGGTGCGCCATCAAAAGGCGACAAAACTGCATTTTTTTTAAAAATTCTTATTTTAACCGAAAAAATTATTTTGTTCACATACCATGTTTTAGAAAATGTGTATGATGAATAATTATGTAATAAAATTAAAATTTTAGTTAATACTATTCATAACGGCTAGTCCATAATAATATTATAGCAATATATTGTTGTTTAGTGAAACCCAGTATTGCGTACTACAGACGCTATCGAGGAAGGTTGTGATTTCATGTAACGCAAGCCAAGAATAGTGTTTGTATATAATATAAGGTAATACTGTGTTGCGTATAGCACAATATAATTTTGGTGTAACGAACAACACAATACATCAATGAAATTTAAATAATATTTTTCATAAAATCTCAGGGTGTAACAATGTTGTTGCAGGTATAGACAAGGGCAAGTACCCTTCGACTTATGGTACTTGATCGCTTTGGAGCAGGAGATCATGGGACCAATCCGAGGCTTGCGATGTTGAGGAGTTGCTTATTTTTCTTTCTTTTATACTTTGGTCAAGTATTTTATTCATCATTGTGACTTTTTTGGATGATTTCCTAGACATATGTATCATGCATAATTTCATATATACATGTGAGCTTCTGTTGTTTATTGTTTTAGTCTTCCGCTGTTTACTGTTGTTGTATATTTACTGCTTCAACTATTGTCTACTTTTTTTACATTCATTGTGTACTCTACCAATGAGTGAATAGTTTTTTGACTATCACACACAAGGCCCCCACTACTAGTCATAATCCTCTGGCGTTTGTGGAAATTCTCTTGAGGACATGTAACCAACTGGGTACGGGGCACCCCTGGGTGGCTTCCAGAATCAGGACGTTATAAAGTGGTATTAGAGGAATTTTTTTCTCTTGATTTACTGTTAGGAGCCTTTATCCATGGATTGGTTGGATTCGGTACTTGGTAATAAGTTGTGCCCAGGAATAGCTAACTCGTGTAGAGGGGAAATCCAACCTACCTCGTTTATTGCAGTTTTCTGGTTTTGAGATTTTACAGTTGATATGATTTCACATAGAGTTATTCACATGTCTTGTCTTGTTATTTTTGTTGCTATTATGGTTCTATTTCTGTCGCAACCCGATGAGATTAGGGTCTGACATCTAATGCATCATATAGGAACTTGTCAGAAATCACATGCCATACATTCTTGCCATGCCATCTAGGGTGCATTAGTGATTTCATGTTGTTGTGATAGACATTGTGTAGATTATGCATGTTGTTGTGATAGATGCTTTGATAGAATCCCTATAGTTTGATAAAGAAATTGGTTGTATTGTACCTTGCTTAAATGAACGCCAAATTTTCGTTCTTGAGGTGTTATGGGCCCTCATGAATCGGAACATGGTGGGTCATTGACTTGTTACCCTTGTATTTGATATGTAAGAGATTCCAAACATTGATTAGCGGGGAGTATGGGCCCCCACTGATCATAATTTGGAACCTCCATGCTTTCTTTTTAGTGTTTTATGGGTTTCGGTGTAGTTTTCGAGCTACTGCATGGAAAAATCCCAGAATACATGGCGTGTACTTGACTAAACACCGTGCAGTTTTAAACCTTGTCACTGACTGTGTGAGCAGAAACATGGGGTGGTGAAAAAAAAAGTTTTTGGAAACCCGCCGTGTACTGTAGTCGCTTGTCGTGTAATAGTGAGCCGTGTACCCGGCCGTGTAACTAACAACACGGGTCAGGGAAGATCACTTAGTACACGCCGTTTTGGGTATGAACACATAGTGTAGCCTCTCTCTATATACTCGGCTATGTCACGAACAACACGGAACAGTGTTATCTCTCATATACATGCCGTGTTTGTTAGGAACATGCCATGTAAAGGTCGGTCGTGTAATCGGCCGTGTAACAAACCACACGGGTTGTTGAAGCCTTGTCGGGTACACACCATGTCCTTATTGGACACGTGGTGTAGTCTATGGTTAAGAGGACCGAGTAGGAAATCCATGTATGGAGACTCAAGCAAGGGAATGGAGATCCAGTACACGCCGTGTGGGGTGAAAACACGCCGTGTAGTCTGGGGTGTTACACGACCATCCGTCGAAGAAGTACACGCCCATTTGTCTGACATAAGAAGGAACAACATGTAGTTTTATACACGCTGTGTAGTCGTGTTTTGAAGAACGTTCTAGTTCTTTCCTCATGTTCCTGTTTTGTACTCTTGTATTCTTAGTCTTTGATAATCCTGACTTATGGTGTGCTTTTGTTCTTTCAGAGTTATGCCACTGAGATTCCCTCCAGTAGTTTGTTAGCTTCCAGAAGGTGATCAGACACCAGACATAGCCGATTAGGAACCTCCTGGATATCCCCCTATTGTGACAGCCTTGGCACCACCAGTAATACCCTTTGCAGGCGTCGATGCCCAGTTTAGGGAGGACTTCTTGTGGATGACGCATACAATTCAGGGAGGGCCGCCTCCTGCCCCGTCGATGGCGGAGTTGAGGTGGGTTTTCCAGCAGTAGCATCCTCCATCTTTCTCAGGGGATGGAGGACCCCAGGTTACTGAGTCGTGGCTATAGGCCACACTGAAGATCTTCGATCACCTTGAGATACCTCTAGAGAAAAGGGTGAAGCTTGCTACTTATATGCTCCAAAGACACCTCAAAGAGGTGGTGGGAGGTGATCTCATAGTACGGGTACCAACAGAGTCTGACTTGGGATGAGTTACGGTGCATCATCTATGATTACTTTTATCCAGAGACCTTGAGGGCCGACCGAGCCCGAGAGCATATGATTCTTGAGTAGGGTACTCTATCTTTTATGTAGTATTCGTCTCGTTTTACCGATCTGCAGTGCTTCATGCCGATTCTTGCAGGTGATGAGTTGTTCTTTGCTAGGAAGTATGAGGATGGTCTCAGGCAGGAGATCTGTTCCTTGGTGAATATCTTCAGGTTGACTTTGATATCCATTATCGTCAACCAGGTGCTGATCACGGAGCACAATCTGAGAGTTTAAGGAGCAGTGAGCCAGGGCGGTTCGACATCCAAATTTGTCACTCCTCCTACTGATAGTAGGAAACGCCACATGGAGTCTACTCGAGGAGATCAGGGTAGGTGGAATTTATCTTCAGGTATCCAGGTTGTATGCTACCAGTGTGGTAGGAGTGGGAATACTACGCCTCAATGCCAAATATACCCGATGGAGTGCCGATCTTGTAGCAAGATAAAAAGTCTTCAGCATTTCTTTGAGATATTCTCACCTAAATCTTGTGGTAGGGGTTCTTCTATGACCCCATGTGTAGGAGAGGTATCTCCGGTTTTTCACCAGTCTGGGAACTAGAGTTATTCTGGTCGTTCGAGCCTAGGAGGAGGTCGCGGACATGGTGGTCAATCACCAGGTTATCAGCAAGAGCAGAGTGGATCAACTCAGAGTGGTCAGCCGGGGGAACATGGTCGTGGTTCAGGACAGACTTTCGCTGTGGAGCAAACCCATCCGGATCAGGATCCCGACCCTTCCACAGTTTGAGGTATTATCTTAGTAGCCTTAATTTTATCTTCATCACTTTTCAATACTGGTGCTTCACATAGATTTATCTTTGTTGCTATTGTGGAGATCCTTGGGCTCTGTATCTTTTCATCTGTCAACATGTTGATTGTTGATACAACGTTGGTAATGAGGACATCTAGCATATTTCAGTTCAGAGAGTTCCCACTTGAGGTTGTATGGTGTCAGTTCTTATGGGACCTCTATTTATTAGAGAAGAAAGGCAATGATGTCATTCTTAGTATGGACAGGTTGGTTCCCTTCTAGGCATTCGTCGATTGCTAGTGCTGCATAGTGAGTTTCTTATCACCATAGGGCAGATCCTTTTTTCATAGAGGTGAGTGTAATGTTTAGGCGGGTAGATCTGTATCATAGCATCATGGGCTAGGAGGATTTATAGCCTATATTTCCAGTCATTATCTAGATGACCAGGGGACTTCAGAGTTAGACTTTCCTCTAGTGATGGATCGTTTCAGGGATGTCTTTCTAGAGGACTTTTCAGGATTGACTCCAGATCGTGAGGTAGACATCTCGATTAAGCTCATTCCAGGAGTGGCACCGGTGTCTATTCCACCTTATAGGATGGCCACACCTGAGTTACAGGGGCTCATGAAAAAGATGGAGGAGTTGCAAGAAAAGGGTTTCATCTGACCCAGTACTTCTCCTTGGGGTTCTCCTGTCGTGTTTGTGAAGAAGGAAGATGAAACCCTTAGGATTTTCATGGATTATAGAAAGCTGAATCAATAGACATTCAAGAACTGATATCCCTTATTGAGGATCGATGGCCTCTCTGATAAGCTTCGAGGAGCCCGACTATTCTCAAAGATTTACATGAGGTCCGATTATCATCAATTGCATGTTAGACCATCAGATATACCTCTTACAGCCATCATGAGTAGGTATGGTCTATATGAGTATATATTCATGCCATTCGGTCTCATGAACACACCATCAGTTTTTATGGAACAGATGAACTGAGTGTGTCATCCATACATGGACTCTTTCATGGTGGTCTTCATGGACGATATATTGGTGTACTCTCACACTTGACACGACTATGCTACCCATCTTGAGATCATCCTGAGTACACTGAGAGAGCCTCAGTTATATGATAAGCTCTCGAAATGCTACTTTTGGATGTATCAGATTAACTTATTGGGTCACGTCATCTCAGAGACAGGAGTTTAAGTAGACCCAGAGAATGTGATAGTTGTAGTTTCCTAAGAGGAGCCGAAGAATTCCTTTGAGGTGCAAAGTTTTCTAGGGCTGACTGGATACTACAAGCATTTAATAAATGAAATTTCATGCCTTGTAGCACCACTGATAGGTCTGACCAAGAAATGGGCGAAGTTATTATGGTCATATTCCTACGAGTCAGCCTTTTAGAAGCTGAAAGGGAGGTTGATATCAGCACCGATACTAGTCTTTTCAGAGACGAGAACGAGCTATACAGTCTGTTTTGATTCTTCAAGTGTCCGATTGGGAGTTTTGCTTATACAGCGAGATGGATTCGTTGCGTATGGGTCTTGGCAGTTGATGCCACACAAGAGGAACTACCTGATTCACGATCTGGAGTTGGCAGTTGTTGTTCATGCCTTACATTGTTGGAGACATTACCTTCTAGGAGATCACTTTGTGGTTTTCACCGACCAATAAAATATCAATTACATTCTCACAAATCATGATATAAATCTGATACAGTGCAGGTGGGTCGAGTGTCTTCAGTCATTCGAGTTTGAGATTGCCTATATGATGGGATAGGGCAATGCAGTGGCCGATGCGTTGAGCAGGAGAACTCAGATTCAGGCAGTTCCGGAGGCCAGTAGTGAGTGGAAGCTTATGGCTCTTTTCTCTGATATGCACATGGAGGTGCACAACAGACAGGGAAAAACTTTTATTTTTTCAGTAGCTATTACCTCTACCCTTCATGATTGGGTACAGATGAGGCAGATATCAGACTCAGAAGGCCTAGTCCTACGAGAGAGTGTGTCCGGAGGGGACCCTCTTCCTGGATGGACAGTGGGAAAGGATGATATCTTGTGTTTCTAAGGACGTGTATGGGTTCTAGAAGACTTACACTAGGAGATGATGCGGAATTTTCATTCTTCAGTTTGGGCTGCTCATCCTAGCGTCACCAAAATGTATCGTGATATACACCGCTAGTACTGGTGGCCACATATGAAGAAGGATGTTGCTGGGTTTGTCATGAGATGTTCTACTTGTTAGTAGGTGAAAGCATAGCATTAGCGACCAATAGGGCTTTTACAATAGATACCCATCCCAGAGTGGAAGTTGAACGATGTCGCGATGGACTTCATGACCGGGTTACCGTGGTCAGCTCGAGGGAGTGATGCTATTTGGGTCATCATCAATAGGCTTACGAAGGTTTCTCAATTCTTGCAGATCAAGAAGACATACAACATTGATGAGCTGGGGTGGTTGTACATCCAAGAGATTGTACGTCTACAAGGATTTCCACACTCCATTGTTTCAGACAGGGATACACATTTTACTTCCCAGTTCTGGCAGGGGCTTTAGATGTCTTTGGGTACACAGGTACTTTTGAGTATAGCATACCATCCCCAGACAGATGTCCAGTCCAAGCATACAATTCAGGTGCTTGAGGATATGCTTCGAGTTTGAATTATAGTCTTTGGAGGTTCTTGGGAAAATAATATTCGTCTTGTGGAGTTTTCCTATAACAATAGTTTTCAGGTGACTATTCAGATGGCACCTTTCAAGGCTTTTTACGGTAGGCCATGCTGATCACCTTTGTGATGAATGGAGGCTGGAGAGGTAGCTTTTCTGGGACCTCGTCTTGTTCAGGAGACCTCACAGCATATAGAGTCAATTCAGAAGAGGATGGCTACATCACAGTCACAACAGAAGTCTTATGCTGATCAGGGGAGACAACCTCTGCAGTTTGAGGTCAGGGATCAGGTTTTCCTGTGTGTCACACCGAGGTTGGGACACAAGAGGCTTCAGTGATAGGTTATGCTTTTATCGCGGTACGTCGGGCCATTTGAGGAAATGGAGAGAGTTAGTCCGGTTTCCTATCGTTTTCAGTTACCTCATAGGTATTGGGCTATGCAGGACATCATCTAGGTTTCTCTACTCCGACGATACTTTTCTGACCCATCTCATGTCTTCCAACCCGAGGAGGTTGAGCTTAAAGCAGATGTGTCATTTGAGAAGCATCCTATCCGGATTGTCTATCGTAGTACGAAGGTTCTTTGTGGCCAGTATGTTCTTCTGGTACGGGTGCTATGGAAGCACGGGTGAGTACATGATGAGACCTAGGAGAGGGAGGCCAATGTACGATCGTAGTGGCCAGATCTGTTCAAGGTTTCTTCTTCTACGTCGCGCTAAAGAAATTCAGGGATGAATTTATTTAAGGGGGGATGTTTTTATGAACTCGGCTCATCTTTTTATGTATGTTATTCCTTTTCTGGTCGTTTTTGAGAAAAAATGGAAAATATGAAAATTTTTGAAGTACACGTTGTGTACTTTATAAG
The DNA here is from genome assembly GCA_963277665.1 of Viscum album. Lineage (NCBI taxonomy): Eukaryota > Viridiplantae > Streptophyta > Magnoliopsida > Santalales > Viscaceae > Viscum > Viscum album. The sequence continues at coordinate 1,494,275,696 of OY728133.1, forward strand.
TACATTTCATGTACTTTGATGAAGCACCAGGTCGTGTGCTGGCCATGTCCGGGCCACACATAGTGTATAGGGGTGATGTGGAGGTCGCTTAAAGCAGAGTACAGAAAGGCCAAGAACACACCGTGTACCGCATAAGTACACGCAGTGTTTTTTTTCATTAAACAGAACAGGGTCATGCCTATTCGAAGAAAACACATTCTTCTCCAGTTTCCTCAACCAAGAGCTACCCGTACAGCTTCAAACATCCTTCGAGCCCCCGAGCCTCCGTCTGTTTGCTAAAACGATCGCCGTCAATTGCATTAGAACCGCAACGGTGAGATCTTCCTTCTTGAGTTTTGTTCTAAAATTTTCTATATTTCTCAAGATATCATGGGTTGAATGTTTTGTGTGTTTTCTTAGATATACGTTTTTCTAAGGAGAATCAAGCCTCATGGTTCAGGTATATTGATCTCCTAACATCAAGGTAGGTGGTTTGTGCATTAACTTTTGACGTCTTTGAGTTTTATGTGCAAATTCCACCAATAACCTTGAATAAGGTATTGTGTGTTTACCTTTTTTTCCCTGTTATTTTCATGCCTTACATGTATGCTAATGTAAAGGTAACATGATCATGTGTGAGGATAATTTTATATGCTTGGATGTTTTCCCCATTCCTTGTTCTTGTTATTACAAGTGGGTTTTGTTAGCCTTGGTTGTTATACCTATTTTCCATGCCTTGTGACCGTAGGATGGAATGATATTATTGACTTGCTTGTTATATTGTAGACTGGTTAGCCAAGTATCTCTATAGGTGTACTTGGTCCTTATAGCATTATTATGCACTGACTGGCACGGGACCATGAGAACTTGTTTCTATAGACTATATGGGATAGACTGATTGAGCTTCCTAGAGAGTCTTGGAAATTATAGACTACTGGAGGGTAGACCGAGTGAGCTTCTTCAGAGAGTCTTGCACATTATACACTACATGGGATAGACCAAGTGAGCTTCCCAAAGAGTCGTTGATATTATATACTATAGGAGGGTAAACCATGTGAGCTTCCTCAGAGAGTCTTTACATTGTTTGAATTTCATTAAAACCATTTCCAGGATAGAGAAGGAACAGACTGAGTGAGCTTCCATAGAGAGTTTGTGATAGACCTGAGACTATAGGAGAAATTGACCGAGCGAGATTCCTCACAGAGTTTCTAGAGCTTGGGTCTATAAGAGGGTTAGACCGTGTGATATTTCTCATAGATTCCATGACTACCCTAGACTATGAGGGGAATTGAACGAGTGAGCTTCCCGAGAGAGTCTTATAATTTTGTATGACCAAAACAAAGGGGTTATGCTGAGTGTACTACCCAGAGGGTTGTTGGTACTTCTTGGATAGAATCAGTCGATTGGCTGCGAGTACTTCCCAGGTTGGTTCCTGTTGTGGATAGTTTTTTTCTTTTATGCTGCTTGTTGTTCTATAGATTTATTACTGTTTTATATCATCCAGCTACAGCTTACTTATTACTGCATGTTTTTCACTGTTACTGTTTACTACTTACTGCACTAATACCCGCCATATGCTCACTGACTGTGAGGCACAGATCTTCCAGTGGTTTTCTACTGAGATTTAGTCTCACACACTGTTTGGGTCGTGTTTTTGGGCCCAAACAGACTATGTTGTTGTAGGTATAGAAAAGTTCATGCACCCTTCGATTTATGGTACTTGATCTCTTTGGAGCAGGAGAGCATGGGACAATGCTGAGGCTTGTAATGCTGAGGAGTTGATTATTTTTATTTCTTTTGGACTTTGGTCTAGTATTTTATTCAGCATTGTGACTTGTTTGGATGCTTTCCTAGACATATTTATCATGCATCATTTCATATATACATGGGTTCTCCAGTTGTTTATTGTTTTAGTCTTTTTCTATTTATTTTTATTGGATATTTACTGCTTCCCCTATTGTCTACTTTGTTTACATCCGATGTGTACTCTGCCAATGAAGGAATAGTTTCCCCACTATCAGACCTAAGGCCCTCGCTACGAGTCGGAAGCCTCTGGCATTTGGGGAAATGTGCTTGAGGCCATGTGACCAACTGGGTACAGGGCACCCCTGTGTGGCATCCACAACCAGGACGTTACAATCATAAAAATGGGGACTTATACACCAAAACATGCATAAGAAAATGAAGTTGTTAACACCCGATATAAGATTAATAATGAAATATTATTAAAAAATAGGTGATAATTTGATTATATATGATAAATATTAATATGGTTTCAGAACAAGTTAATATCATTATAAAATAAACTATACTATAATTTCTGAAACTTATGATGTAAATAAGACCTACAATAATGGCTAATATCACAATCTCATTATTATTCAAGTCTACTGGGGAATATTAATCTTCCGTTTCAATGTTCCTTAAAAAAATTCAAAAATATTTTTAACATTCTTATTTATTTTTTAATTTCATTTTTATCTATGGGTGAATTTTTACTAAACGGTTTGAATGGAATCTTCTAGTAATTTTCGAAACATGGTACATTGGGAATTTCATGGAAAAAGTTCAAGACGAAGGTTTTTTTATCTTATATTTCATGAAAGGTTTTTAATGCTTTCATAATTCATTAATTATAATATTTTTACCTTATAATCTTTAAAATATATTTTCAAAAAATAATCATTAAAAACTTCTTATAATTTTAAGAAAAGAATAAATATTTTAATGTAGAAAAGATATTTTCCTCAACAATTGTTTTAACATGATCTCTTAGAAATATATTCTATTTATATTTACATTATTTTTTTTACTAATTCTTTATAAGGGGATAATTATCAAGGATATAATCCCTATTTATTATATGGTTGTATTATGTTTATGATGGAACAATATTTATTAAACCTATTTATTTTTAATGGGTTATGTTACAATGGAATGAAGTTTATGAAACCCAATTGTTTTTATAGGTTATGATATGATGAATGATTTATGTTATTGTGGAATACATATGCATGGCCTTCATTATGTGAGAGGTGGGACCTATATCTCCCTCCAATTCATTGGGTAATGATTTATATCTCCGAATATATAAAGGACTTGAATGGGAAGTTAACTATGTAGAGTAATACTAGAATTGAGTGGGTGTAACATCAGTTCAGTAATAAATGGCTAGAATGGTGAGTGAACCTGGTTCAGTATGGTAATTTTTCCAATATGATGGAATTATAAATGAGCATGAACTAATATGGAAATTATTTTTTGTTCTTATTTTTATTCCACAGTTCCATATATTAGGTTATGAACCCAAATAATATGATATTTTATTATTTATGAACTTATATAATTATTGAAATGACATCATATTGTTATCTTTGATTAGCAGGATATAATTTTCAAATGTTTTATTCAGGTTATTATATCTTATGATTCTAATATGACTGAGATATCCCTTATTGACCACTACTGAGCATATTATTTTACACATTCTAATGTTTTATTTGTATTTTACGTGAATATAGTTATCATGTAATATGTATAAAATTGGTTTTAATTAAAACAGAATAAATGGGTGATGATGTAGATGATTTATGAATGAGTTATTTTTGTTTCCAAATATCCAATGATACTAAACATATATAGTTCTACTATGGTTTTGTTATGTTATGTTAAGATTATTATTCTATTTAGATGTAATATATATGTATGAAAAGTATGGGTTGTTATACATATCATCCCATGAATTAAACACCTCACAATGGATAACCATAATATAATCTAATCATGTTTACATATATCATCTTATGATTCATCCATCATGTGACGGATAACCAAAATATAATTTGATCACATATCCTAATTTATTCAATGAAATAAGAGTATTTTCATTGGATATATACCATATAATTACAATAATATCACATTTTACATAGAATAATTCTCATAGGGTTACACACACCCACATTCTAAAATAGTAACACGTCAGATTTCTTATATATATACACAAGCACCCACATTCCAATAAAGTCACATAGAAGAGTTCTCACAAGTGCCACCCATGCAACTACGTTCTTATGAAGTCATTCAGAATAAAAAAAATGTCTTAACAAGTTAATACGTACTCTCTCATGAATATTGGAGTCTAAATATCAAGAACAACCACACAAAAAAGGTCAATTCCAAAAATTGTAAATGAAGGTTGAAATAATGAACAAATCATTAATCAGACAATGGAATTGAGAAAATTATGGAAGATCTAGTTTCTTATATTTTTATTCCTATATTAAATGATGTGATTCCCAATCAATTTTCATATTGTATAGAAATGGATCCCTCTAATCTCCCAATAGATTCTCATAGTTCTATGGATCAATCTATAGTAGGATGAATGAGACTATTCAGAGAGGTTTTAGGTTAAACACACAATTTTTCAATTAATTAATCTTGTGTAAAACATTTAGTCACATCTTTTACCAAACCATGAAACAAACATGTAGGGGACACTATCATAACCAATGTCAAGTCACGTAGTTAGACCATACCAATTGGTAAAATATATTCCAACCATTTGAAAACTATTTTCTACAATGTCTTCTTCACCATGATTATCTACAGAATATGCATGGTTTCTATATTTTCCCAAACCATGAACCACTTAACATCTTCTTGAATATGGGGTCCCACATGGCCTCAAGCACTCATGTATGTATTCCAGAGGCTTTTGACTAGCAATGAGGGTGTAATATTATTACAGTGGGGACTATTCCCTCATCATAAAGTGGAAAATTGGATCCCCACAATAAACATACAGTATCATAATCATATGTAAATGGACTTAAAAATTATGATGTGATAGAATAAATAACTATACAACTAAATAATAGTCAAAATACACTTGGCAAAGTCATATACATAGATGAATTCCATGAAGATATAAAACTGTGGAATAAAAGAAAAAAATATATAATCATTCTTTAAAAAATTTAATAGGGTAAAAAAATAGATCCACTATAATCTCTATCATATTATCATCCCTATACTATTATGATCCACCTATATGTAAAAAATATTAACGACTTGTACTATGGTTCTTTCCCTTGTCAATACCTTAAGAAAAATAATCTACATGGGTACCAAAGTCAGTTTGAGTAGGTTATGAGATAAAATCCTATCAAGACACAAGTAATAAGGTCTATAAGTAATTCATGTAGTTATCATAACTAAAAAGTTTCCATTCATAAGTAATTAATTAAACATGCTGAATAAAATTGCACACTCAGGTTCTAAAAGGACACCTGACCACCCTACCTTCATTGTGTCATTGACTAAATGGAAGTCTGATCAATAATTATATATATATATATATATATTTATAATATATATGTAATGTATTTATTTATTTCACCAAACTATACGAACCAAATATGAAGGGACATAAGTGTCCATTTACCAAGAATTCAATTTTCTTGCTGGATAATGGTATAACTCAGACATCCACATCCATTGTAACAGGCCCATAAGATCATGAAATGTTGAATTCCCTACATCTCATAACGAGTGTGAGAAGACATTATTTTCACTTTATATTGTTACATTCCATCATTTTAACTCTACAAATTGGTATATGGTACATTGATCCCAATATCTAATTTGTTTTAATGGTGGAAGATGTTATTATCAACACCCAGTGTATGGGACAATGATAATTTCATGCAAAAAAAGAACCATTTCCAACATATCACATCTCATATCAAGTAATAATCATATTTATAACAAAATAATTGAGGAATTACATCTCATGTATCTTAATTATCATTTCAAAATTCAGAAAGGGATTATAATTCACAATAATTATTTAATAATGTATTCATTAGTAGGCATGGCAGTTACAACAATTAAAATTCATCATATTTGAAACATTCAATTCATTTATGTAAAAGGAACCCATCATGAGTGATACATACCGTATAATCAAAACCGTTTATTTCAATAAAACATGACAATTACCTTTCCTAAGGATCATAGAGTAATTTAGAATGCTTCGTGGTTAATAGTAAAATTACACAAAAAGGAAATTCGAATTAAAAGTTATCCCAAGAAATTTTTAGTTTCCTTGAGTTCAATAAACAATGATATAACATATGAAATTTCATCTATAATGTAGAAAAATATTCAGATAGTGTTCAGAGTAATGTCAAAATTAACTATAATGGGGATATCAAGTTTTTATTCCAATGGTGTTTCCATTATTAATGTCAAAAACATTTAATTAACTAAAAAATTATGGATGAGCATATAAATATGTGGGAGTCGATTTAATATGAAGAACACAATTAAATGGAGATGTGTGGAAATGGTTAGTTTGTGGAACAATGAAAAAGCTACAAAACAACCATACTCTTAGAGAGAAAAATGATACCACCTACCTTAGGGCTATTGATTAATCCTAGTTGTAATGCCTTGACCCTAGTTACCCAGATTCAGTGAATTATTACATGACATTGGAATGATCACAGAAGATCAAGTCTCGAAGGACCGATTATTTTAGTAACCTTTGATGTACTAGATACATTCATAAGGTTTACATTACATCATGTAATGAAAAACTACAACAACATGGATTCCATATACAATAATGATATCCCATACACTATCCCTATAGGGCAGTTATAATATACTTCTTTGCATCCTAGGAAAAATAAAACATATAAATGGGTGAGTTGAGATGATCAATAAGGATAACAATATAGCATAGAAATTCATATATAATCATAAACATTTAAGGAAATGTATATAACTAAAAAAATGCATTTAAACATAAACATAATAATAATATGGCAAATATAAATCAAAATAATACCATTTACTTACTAACATTGATATTCTACTAGTTGAATAATCACATCAAACTTCAATAGCAACTTTCATAATGACGGAATGCATAATGCCAAACTTTCATAACCACATAGTCAAGGCCTTGTGCCAAGAATACAAATAAGATTTTGTCACAGCATTGTGCCATGACACTAGTTTGACTTATGATACCTACCGACACATATAGGAGCTATTGCAGGCTCCACCCGTCACTTACTAAGTCCAATGCATTCCTCATATTAAATGGATTAAACATAACATAATCATCTGTATAAAAACTAGTACATGAAATTTCAATAATTTATCCATAAACCATGAATGATATAAAAATAACACATCCATGATCAAACATAAAATAAAACTTTTAATACAATATGGATGTTTTGTATCATAATAAATCATCTTTAAATAAACATAAAATCCATCAAAGGATGTTGACATTGATGAAATCAATACGTTATTTAAATTAATATCTCTTTATATTTTGAAATCATTTAAGAGTCACATAATTATAAAGAAATAATTTATTTTGAAAATATTATTATATGATTTTAAGGGTTTTTTCGATGATGTTATTAGGGAGGAAAATAGTCGCACCCTCCGTATAAGTTAAAAAAAACATTTTTACCTTAATTTTGTCAAAAAGGTTATAAAGGACCTTGTTTGGGAAACGACAGAAATATTCCTTCAAAAACATATTATAAAAGTAAAACAAGGGTATAAATGAATTTATCCCATAGTTTAGAAAATATTAAAAAGGTTTTAAAATAAAATTTTAATAAACATGGATGTGGATGATAAAGAGGTCCCAGTAGATACTTACGTAAAAACAGCCTCAGATAATAAAGAGAATGTGAAATAACCCTTACCTTATACATTTCTTTGGTCGAGGATAGGTTAACATCCTATATAACGATTAAATAATTGTTATTAAATTAAACAAGAATCATATATATTAATATTTTATCATATATTATCTTTTAACATTGCTTTGTTAATAATATCTTAGTATTATCGTCATTTCAGGTGTTAACTGATTCATTTTTCGTTATCAGATTTGTTACATAAGTAATGTTTGTTATGGATAGGATGTATCATATTCATATTAATAATGATATTCAGTCTTTAAACTTTATTTTTAATCATCAAATGAAAATCATTCTTGAATGGATACGATGGGTAATTAATCTCATCGCGTTTGTGGAGACAGTAATCCGTACGTACGCACGAGTGACACTATCATTATTTGATATTAAAATAAAATATAATTTGATGGTATATCATATATACAGAATAATTATTATGATATATTTATTTTTTACATCAATTACACATCATTATTATACCCATCTAAATAATAATGTTTTGAATAACAATTACACCACGACGTGGAGACGGTAAGTCGTACGTACGCACATATGGTGACATGTCATTCAAAGAATGGATAGAATAATAAATATGGTTGTAACATATTTATAATAACATAAAAGTATATATAAGATACTGGAGTTATTATTTTATAAAGGAAAAAATAAAGAAAGAGGATGTGGAAGAAGAATGGAACTTGAAAGAGGTGATTAAAAATATTTACCTCTTCTTCGGGTTCTTCATTTAGATTTGAAAAAAGGGATTCATAGGTTGGATTTTTGAAAAATATAAGGCCTCTAGGATAAAATTGGTATATTTGAGAGGGTATTTGGTCATATTTTGGTTGTGCAATATGCTTTGATGGTTTGAATTATAGAGAAGGAGAGTTCCCTTTTAAAATAGGAGTGGGGGCACCTTAGGAAAAGCTTGAAATATTATTTTATAATAAAACCATTTTCGATTTATAAATGTTCCAAAGTAGGTTATTTAAATGATAAGATAAGGATGTGCTTGAAACCACTCAATTAATAGGTTATATACAGCTTTGGGTCACTATATTAACCTTATATTTTAGATTTAACTCTTATTTAAATAGTTGGACATTTACCATGTCTCTTTCTATTTTTATATTATATGGTTAATAAACATACTATATAATTACAAGAGAACCCCAAAGGGTTGATTAATGATAATACTATCATTATATTAGTCTTTTTTCTCATCCATATATTTCTATAAATATAATACCATTTAATAATATAATATTTGTTTTAAAAAACACTTTTATGTCAATTTTGACACAATTTGGTATTTTGTTTTTGCTAAATTCATAACAACATAATTACTTATCAAAAAATTAATATAACCAACCCAAATATATCATATTAACCTATAATATTTTTTTAATTCATAAAAAGTCATAAATTACATTTATTTGGATATTTATAATGTCAATTATTTTAATATTTCATTAATTTGGTAATTACTGCATCATTATTGTGTCATAAATAAATTAACTTATTTAATGTCTAAAAAATATAAATAAAATAACATTATGTATTAAATCTTTTCTGAATTATAATGAATATTTATAGACGAATTTATCGTATGTGTAATCATATATTAAAAATGTTTTAGTTATTAAACATTGAATTTAACACTTTCAACTCTTCTTTGAATTAAATTATAATAAATGTCTTAATCTAATCCATGTGGACCAAAGAGGTTCATATTTTATTTCTAAGGTTTTTTTTGTCTAATTATACTTATCCAATAGAATTAGGACATTTTTTTTGGGTAATAATAATATCATTATTACTTTTAATTACCTTATTTACTTTTAACTGTGGTAAATATAATTTAAAAGTAATTGTTCACCAAAAATTATTTTTATCTTATTAAACCATATTTTATGCTTTTATATTAACATTGCCTCTCATATTTTCAAAATACAACTCACAGAAGTGGAAAAATTATGTTTTATATAAATTTTCAAATACTCATAGGAGGTAGGTAAAAGAGGGTAAAAAGGTCAATAAAAATTATATATATATATATATATAATAATTATAAACTAACTAAAATTAATTAAATTGAACATATATGGGTATTATGTATCTATTTTTACCTAAAATATATTTAAATAATTAATTACATAAAAAATCCGTTTTAAACTCTAACTTAGTGTTTTCACTATTCATCAAAAATTGATAGTTTTTAGAAAAATAACCAAAATTTACCCTAAGCTAATTTCAATATTATAAATAGAAAAATGAATTCCATTTTGAAAGATAAAATTCATAAAATTTTAAAAAAGAGGGAATTACTATCCATAATGGCTAGTAGGATTGGGTGTGGGGTGTTAGAACTCGAAGTTGCATACAACACACGCTACTGTATTATTCAAAGAAAAGTGTATCGTGATGCTTGGGGGTTACATTCTCCCATGCTTCAAATAATTTTGTCCCCAAAATTTCTAGAGTATTACTGTATAAAAATACCCAGGTGGTTCTTCTTCATTCGTTCCTCGGGACCCCACGTCGCCTCTTCAATCTTATGGTTTCTCTATAGAACTATTACCAAACGATTCATCCGGTTTCTCCATACTTGTTTGCTTGTATCAAGAACCATAATAGGCTCTTCGCAATAAGATAGATCATGTTCCAGTTCTAATTCCTCATTGGTGAGTACATGCATTGGGCCAGGCATGTGTTTTTTCAACAATGATACATGGAATACATCGTGATCTTTGGAAAGACTTGGCGGAATTTCCAAATGGTAAGCTACAACCCTAATTCATTCTAGAATTTCGAAAGGTCTGATGTACCTTGGACTATATTTTCACTTCTTACCAAAACGTATAACACCCTTCCATATAGATACCTTCAAGAAAACATGATCTCTAACCTGAAACTCCATGTCCTCCCTTCAGTTATCATCGTAGATATTCTGCCTACTTTGATCTTCTTTGATGTGGTTTGGGATTACCCTCACCTTTTCCATCTTTCCCCCCAAATGTTCTAGGCCTACAAGTTTTCCTTTACCAATATCATCCCAACAGGTCGGTGTGCGATATCTCTTTCTATATAATGCTTCATATGGTGCAATCTGAATACATGAATGGAAGCTATTGTTATATGAAAATTCTAGCATAGGTAAATATAGATCTCACATAACATGAAAGTCAAGTGTGCATGATCTAAACTTGTCTTCTAAAGTTCGAATAGTCTGTTCTTATTGTCCATCAGTTTAGGGGTGGTAGGCAGTGCTCAAATGAAGTTCAGTATCCTGGGATTTCTGAACACTTGTCTAGAATCTAGATGTAATACGTGGATCACGGTCAGAAACAATCAATAGTGGTTCTCCAAAAAGTCTAAAAAATTCATTGATATATAGTATTTCCAAACATTCAAGTGGAAAATATTCCCTTAAAGAATGAAAATTTGCTGACTTGGTAAGACGCTCAACAATGACCCATATTGCATCGTTCCTTTTAGGATTATTTGGTAGTCCCATGAGAAAGTCCATCATAATAATATCACATTTCCACTCAAGTATGGGAAGAGGTTGTATGACTCCTCCAGGATGTTGCCTTCCATCTTTCACTTGTTGAAAAACCATACATCTTGACAAAACATTAGCAATCTCCCTCTTAATGTTGTCCCGCAAAATATGTTCCTAAAAATCTCTATACATTTTGGTGCTCCCAGGGTGTCTAAGGAAATTGGAGATTTGAGCATCATCCAACAATTCACTTTTTCGATCAGGTATATCGGGAACATAAAGTCTCTTCCCGAATTTCAAAATTCCATATTCATATTCGAAGTCAATCAATCTACCATTATTCATAGATTTAATCTTTTTTTGAAACTCCTCATAATCAGCCTGTGAACTTTTTTCCCTTCTAATAAATATGGTTTGGAAACCATTTGAAAAAGAATTGATGTTTCACATTCCATGGTTATTCCCATATTCATCTTTACTAGATCCATGTATATAGGGTCCTTTTCAACTCCCATGTTGTTCAAAACTCCATGATCTTTTCTGTTCAAAGAATATTCCACCTTATTTTCCTTCCCGGGTGGTATTGTATGGTGAAATCATAATACTAGAGTAGTTCAAGCCATCTAATTTGCCTTAAGTTGAGTTCTTTCTGGGAGAAAATATACTTCAAACTCTTGTGATCAGTATACATCTTACATTTTTCGCCACAAAGATAATGTCTTCATATCTTCAAAGTAAAGATTACACCTGCTAACTCAAGATCATGAGTAGGATTGTTTTTCTCATGAATTTTTAGCTGTCGTGATGCGTAGGAAATAACCCTATCATTCTACATATGGACACAACCAAGTAATTTCATGGATGAATCACTATAAATAAAAAACACATCATTACCTGATGGTAGTTTCAAAATAGGATCTTCGACTTATATTCTCTTCAATTCTTCAAAACATTTTTCACACTCTTTTGTCCAAAAAAATTTATCCTCGTTACGTGTTAGCTTGGTTAATGGATTAGCCTATAGGGAAAAATTCTGGAAGAAATGCCGATAATAACCTACTAAACCAATAAAACTATGTACCTCAGTTATACTCATAGGTTCTGTCCATTCGTGGATTGCTATTTTCCTAGAAGGATCAACAGATATTCCATCCTTAGAGACAATATGGTCATGAAAAGAAATCTCATGAAGCCAGAATTCACACTTGCTGAACTTCCCATATAATTCGTGTCTTCTAAGATTCTTTAGAATAATGCGCAACTAATTTTCATGATCATCGTAGCTTTTGTATTATAGAAATATATCATCAATAAATACCACTAAAAGTCATCAAAATATTCCTTGTAAAATTTATTCATTAGATATATGAAGGCATGGGGTGCATTAGTTAATCCAAAAGACATTACTGTAAACTCGTAATGCTCGTACCTGGTTCAAAATGTTGTTTTTAGAATGTCTTCCTTCATCAAACATAATTGATGATATCCAAATCGAAGGTCAATCAATGAAATGTATTAAACTCCATGAAGTGGGTTAAATAAATCATAAAATCGAGTTAGGTGATACCTATTATTTATTGATATAGCATTGATCTCCCTGTACTCAATCCACAAACTCATAGATCAATCTTATTCTTAACAAAAAGGACAAGGTCTCCCCATGTAGAAACACTAGTGAGAATAAATCCCTTATTACTCAATTCCTCTAGTTGTTTCTTTAGTTCCACTAATTCCATAGTGTCCATTCTATAAGAAGTATTCAATATGGGCCTTGAACTAGGAATTAAATCAATGGAATACTCAATTTCTCATTCTAGAGTATGTCCAGGTAAATTTTCTAGAAACACAACAACATATTCTTTCACAATTGGTAAATCCTCTATTTGAATATTCTTTTTCTCACCCACAATTATTTCAATCTATTCCTCCCCAATAATTGAGTTTAGTTGAGCTAGTGGGGGTGGATCTAGATAAGAATTAGGTGGTGATGATTCTGATCTAATGAGAATGTGTTCTTTATCATCGTCATCAAAAATAGTAACCTCCTTCTTCTTACAATAAATTTTTGCATCATCGTCCGAAATCCAATCTATACTGAGGATTATATCGAATTCAATCATGGGTATGACAATGAGATCAATAGATAAAGAACATTTATATGCCCTAATGGGGATTGATTCACAAAACTTTGTTGCAATGATACTTCCCTTTGGGGTTTTGATTGACAACTTTCTTGTTAAATCAAATTGGAAATATCTAATTTTCATAGAAAACTAGGAAGTTATGAAAAATTTGATGATTTAGAATCAAATAATTTATTGTCTAAGCTTGAGGAATCCATGAAATTACATGCCAGTACATCTTTCAGAGCATCAACCTCTGCAGTAGTGATAGCATAAGCCTTGCCTTGATCCCTTGGACTCTTCTGAGATAAGTTTCCTTGATGCTTAAGACATTCATTTGAATAATTTCCCATTTCTCTAAAATTATAGAATTCAACATAGACATCTTCTTTCTTCCCCTTGCAATCACGATATTTGTGGCCATTTTCACCACACTTGTAACAGACTCCCATTCACTTTAGGCAAGTACCAGGGTGTTTCTTCACACATTTACTGCAGGATGGATATTCAAATTTTCCCTTCATCCCTTATTTCTATTTCCAGAGTGTTCATCATATCTCTTCTTCACTTCATTTACTTTTAAGTCATATGACTTAGAGAATTATTTTTCTGTCTTGATAGAACCTGTGAAAATATCTTTATATGATGAGAAGGATTAGGAGACTAATTCTCTTTGGAGAAATGGTTTTAACGCATAATAGAAACGATCAATCTTAATTCCTGGGATATGTATATAATCTGCAGCATGCCTCACTAACCTTGTAATGTTAGCATCATAATTTGAGACATTTTCATCCTCCTTTTGCCTCAGATTTAGAAATTGTCTTTCCATGTTCGCTTGATTGTCATGAGGAAATTGTTTTTCTAATAAAATTTCATTAAACTCCCTCCATTCCATATTTGATACTTCATCATCTTCCTTTGTGTTTTGAATCAATGACCACCATTGATCAGCATCTCCAGTGAGGTGGTAAACTGCCATGAAAACTTTTTCCCTTTTTCTACTCCCTAAGGCGTGGAATATTTTCTCAAAGTAATTTTTCCATTTATTAGCTACTGGTTGATTTTTACCCCCATTGAATGTTGGTGGTTTTTGTCTCATGAAGTGATATAACATTGATCCTCCACGCTACGGATCAGTGTGCTCCATATGGGTAAGGAAATTATTCATAACCTGAGTGAGTTATCCCTGTATGGTGATTAGTTGATGGGAAGCAGTTGCATCACCAGATCCACTATAATTATCATGAGTAGGAGGGAAATCCCTAAATGGATCTCATGAATTTATATAGTCTCCATTCCTTCCACGAGGTTACATTCCTAAATAATGGCATAATCTAAACTACTTTATGAATCAGAATACATAATTCCAAACATGTAAAACACTCAACATAAGTTGAACATTTTATTGATATAATCCATTATCATAAAAAATATTTTATTTGAGGATGTATATACTCATAAACCCTTCATAATGGCTTGTAAATAAAATGATAATTATCCTAAGCATATCCCCCGGGAGTTTGGTAACCAAGAGTGCCGCAAGGCCTGGTGTCATGCACTAGTTCCCGTTCGAGTCTATCTCAAAGCGGTGTTTTCAGTTTTTACCCCTTGGTACATTTATGCAAGATCTGCCTATACCTGCTCATATCCAGAAAGGGGTGTATTTATTGTAAAACTCACAAAACCTCTATAATACCAAAATTCAAGGAATTTCTTCTATACTAATCCTCAAAGCCTATCTTAGGTCTACGTTCTCCAATAAGAGTTTATCTAAATCTAGATTCCACGGTTTGTACTAAACATCCTCTGATAACAACTATAACTCCCCGAACCTTGATACCTAGAGTTAGTGCAGTATTACATAACATAGGCATGATCACAAAAGATCAAGTCTCGAAAGACTGATTAGTTTAGTAACATTGTAAGTACTAGATACATTCATAAGGTTTACATTACATCATGAAATGGAAAACTACATCAACATGGTTTCCATAGACGACACTGATATCCTATAGAAAATTCATGCAGGTTAGTAATAATATACATCTTCGCATTCTGGGAAATATAAAATATAGAATTGGGTGAGCTCTGATGCCCAGTAACGATAACAATATGGCAGAAACTTTCAAAAAAAGGCATAAACATTTAAGGCATTGTATAGAACTAAAAAAAAGCCTTTTCAACATAATCTTAATCATAATATGGAAAATATAAATCAAAATAATTCCATTTAATTACTCAGTTGGATATTCTACTAGTCGAATAATCACATGCAATATCAGTAGCCACTTTCGTAATGATGGAATGCATAATGCAAAACTTTCATGACCACATAGTCAAGTCCTTATACTAAGACTACAAATGAGATTTTGTCAAGCCCTTGTTCCAAGACACTAGTTTGTCTCATGATACCTACCGATTCATTGAGGAGCTGTAGCAGGCTCCACCCATCACATACTATGTCCAATGCATACCTCAACTGAAAAGGTTTAAACATAACATAAACATTCGTATCAAAAATGGCATATGAAATTTCAATAATTTATCCATAAAACATGAACGGTATAAAAAAAATACATAGTCAGACATATCACAAACCTTCAATACAGTATGGAGGATTTGTATCATAATAAATCAACTTCAAATAAACATAAAATCCATCAAAGTTTGTGGACAAAGATTAAATCAAAACCTTTTTAGAGAAATATCTATTTCTATTTTGAAATAATTTAAGAGTCAAAGAATTATAATAAAAAAATTTATTTTGAAAATATTCTAATAAGATTTTAATTGAAGCTTTGATGATGTTATAACGACAGAAAATAGTCACACCCACCGTATAAGTTAAAAAACATTTTTACCTTAATTTTTTCGAAAAGGTTATAAAAGACCTTGATTAGAAAACGATGGAAGGATTCCATTATAAACATCTTATAAAATTCAAACAAGGGTATAAATTACTTTAAACCATAGTCTAGTAAGTAGTAAAAATGTTTTGGAATACATTTTTAAGAAACATAGAGATGGATGATAAAGAGGTCCCAATAGATACTTGCGTAAAAACAACCTCAAATAATAAAGAGATTTTGAAATAACCCTTACCTTGTATTTTTCCTTGGTCGAGGGTAGGTTAACCTCCTATATATTGGTGAAATAATTTTTATTAAATTATAAAATAATCATATATATTAATTTGATATCATATATGATCTTTTAACATTTCATTGTTAATAATATCTTAGTATTATCATCGTTTCGGGTGTTAACTGATTTTTTTCCTTTATATGATTTGTTATGTAAGTAATGTTTTTTATTGATAGGATGTATCTTATTCATATTTAGAACCATATTAATTCAATAAAAATTATTTTTAATCATCTAATGAAAATTAGTCTTGAATGGATAAGACGGGGAATGAATCTCATCGCGTTCGTGGAGACTGTATTCTATACGTACCCACGAGTGACAATATATTTCATTTGATAATAAAATAATATATAATTGGATGTTATATCATATATACAGAATCATTATCATGTTATATTTATTATTTACATCAATTACACATCATTATTATACCCATCCAAATAATAATGTATTGAATAACAATTACACCACGATGTGGACACTGTAAGTCGTACTTACGCACGTATGGTGACATGTCATTAAAAGGATGGATAGATTAATGAATATGGTTGCACATTATTTGAAATAACATCAGAGTCTATATAAGGTATTGGATTTATTATTTATGAATGGAAACAATATAGAATGATTAAGTGGAATAAGAAAGGAACATTAAAGTGGTGGTGAAATACTTACCTCTTCTTCGGGTTCTTCATTTTTATTTGATCAAAAAGGCACTTTTGGATGGCTTTCTGACTAATGTAAGGCATATAGAATGAATTTTGGACAGTTTATAGGGTATTTGGTCTGGGTTTGGCTGATCCAAATGCCTTTGATGGTGTGAATTAGAGAGAAGGGGGAGTACCCTTTTATAAGAGGAGTGAGGGGAACCTTAGGAAAAGCAAGAAATATTATATTATCATAAAATTATTGTCATTTTCTAATGGCTCCAAAGTGGATTATTTAAAGGATAAGGTAGTTATGGGTCGAAACCCACTCAACCAATAGGTTTTATATAGGTTTGGGTCACTATATTAACCTTATATTTTAGATTTAACTCTTAGTAAAATTGTTTGACATTTACCATTTCTCTTTCTGATTTTATATTATATAGTTAATGAACATACTATATACTTTCAAGAGAACCCAAAGTGGTTCATTAATGATAACCTATCATTTTTTATGTCATTTGGTCGAACCATGGATTTTTAGGAATAGAATATCAATTAATAATATAATATTTGTTTTAAAAAACACTTTTATGTCAATGTTGACAATATTTGGTATTTTGTTTTTGCTAAATTCATAACAACATTATTAAATCAAAAAATAATTCATCTAACCAACCCCAATATGTCATATTATTGTATAAAATTAGTTCAATTCAAAAAAAGTCTCAAATAATATTTATTTGGATATTTATAATATCAATTATTTTAATATTTCATTCATTGGGTAATTACTGCATCACCATTGTGTCATAAATAAATTAAATTATTTAATGTTTAAAAAATATAAATAAAATACCATTATGTAGGAAATATCTTTAGATTTCTAATGAATATTTATACTTGAATTTATCTGTAACTTCCCGGTTCAGGAAGCCACCCAAAGGTGCCCCGTACTAGGTTGGTCACATGGCCTCAAGCACATTTCCACGAACGCCAAAGGATGCCGACTAGCAGTGAGGGCCTTGGGTGTGATAGTGGGAAAATTATGCCCTCACTAGAAATGAACATAGTGGATATAAAAAAATAACAATAGAGGAAGCAGTAATCAATGCATAATCATGTGAAGAGTAGAAGACTAAATATGATAAACATCATGAGCACACACACACACACATATATATATATATGATGCATGATACATATGTCTAGGAAATCAGCCAAAAAAGTAACAATGCTAGAAATAAAAACAATAATAAAACATGTAAAAAAGTAAAGGTAAAAATATCCTTATAATTCCAAGCTTAAGCTTGGTCCCATGCTCTGCACCTCTATAGCAAATCATGTACCTGAATTATAAGGGAGCTTTCCCTTGTCTATAACTACAAAAATATAATCTGTTTCGGCCCAAAAACATGTCCCAAACAGGGTGTGAGACTAAATCCCAGTAGGAAACCTCCATGAGATATCTTCTTAATATTCAATGAATATATGGCAGGTAAAAAAATACAGAAGCAGTAAAGAGGAAAGTACTAAACAGTAAACAATCCACCGTTTCAAGCATCTAATCTACAAACAGGTAAGCAGCCACTCAAGAAAGTAGAACAAATAGGTATCCCTCTGGGTAGTTCTCACATAATAACCATTTTGATTCATCCAATATGTAATAGGAACCTTCTGGGAGGCACACTCAATCTCACACCTCTGGTTCAACTAAATAATAGACTCTCTGGGGAAGCACTCACTGTCAATTCCCCCTATAGTATCGTATCGTACTGAAGGTGATTTGTGGAATCACTAAACATCTCATTCCCCCTATGGCATGCATCGAGGAGCTACATACACTTTGAGGAAGCACTCAACATCAATTCCCATGTGGTCTTGCATCGCAAATTATAAAGACACTCTGGAGAAACACATACGTCCATTCTCCCTATGGTCTATTACACTAGGTTCTCACAGCCCTATGTAAAGTCTACAAGTATCGCCTCACATAATATCTAAAGTAAACCGCAAGAACTACTTTTCAAGAATACTATAGCATAACAACATGTTAGTAAAAGAACAGTCCATCCTATAACACTTGGCATGGAACTGGAAATAGCCTAACTTGTTAAACTAGACCAAACATTCATAAATAGGAAAAACATGCATGGTAAATACTCCCAAAGCCTAACAATTATCCCAAAACACATTCAAAATCCTCTACACTAGCATACAAGAAAATCCAAAAATCAATAGGACCAAAAGGAGAACCTGCAAAACCCCGTTCAAGGGTATTAGTGTAATTTGAACAAAATACTCAAAGACTTTAAACAGAAAGACACTAACCACCTACCGCGAGGTTAGGAGATCAATATAATTGAACCACTAGGCTTCAATAGACTTAGAATGCCGAAGATCTAAAAAAATGTCTAAAATTTCAAACCCATGATTACATGGAAAAGATATGTAATTTAGAAACGATGCTCTAGGAGAAGAGATAACTCACTACTGTGATTCCGGTGCACACACCAGTTTTCGAATCAGAGGAAGGATGGAGGTTCAAGGGCTCGTCATAGATCCACAGCTGCTCGGCGCTCTCGAATGAATGTGACCTAAAATAAGTCGATTCTGGCGATTAGACGCGACCCCGATGCGTTTAATGAAAAAATGCACACGACATGTACTTTTGGAGTAGATGACATGTACTCGTCTTTTTCGTACTCTGCTTTAGGCGGACTCCATGTCACCCCTACATGGTCGTGTGTGTGGCCATGACACGGCATGCACACAGCCTCCAGTGGCCTCGAAGTACACGATGTGTACTCATAAAGTACACGGCCTATACTTTGAAAACTGTCAAAAACTCCTCTTTTCTCAAAAACACTATAAAAATGAAAAACATACCTGAATAGAAGGTATGGGTTCTTACAAACTTCCCCCCTTAAATAAATTTGTCCTCTAATATCCCTATCACGGCATAGAAGACGAATCCCTGAACAAATCTGTCCACTGCGATCGCACATCGGCTTCTATCTTTCATCTCTCATCCTATACTCACCCGTGATGTCATAGCACTCGTACCAGAGGAACATACTGGCCACAGAGATCCTTATTACTGCAATAGAAAATTCGGATAGGATTCTCCATAAAAGATTCATCCACTTCCTACTCAACTTCCTTGGGATGGAATGCATGAGATGGGTCTGAAACGTAACGTCAGAGCTGAGAAACGTGAAAAACGTCGTGCATATCCTGGTACCTCTGAGGTAACTGCAACTGATAGGCAATAAGCCCAACTCTCTCCAACACCTCAAATGGCCCGACGTACCTCAGTGAATGCTTACCCTATATCTTGGTCTGCTTTTATCCCAACCTCGGTGTGATGCATAGAAAACCTCGATCCCCGACCATGAACTCCAGAGGTCGTCTCTGCTGATCATCATAAGTCTTCGTACGAGAATGTGCAGTAGCCATACTTTTCCGAATCAACTCTATATTTTATGTGGTCTCATTAACTAGATGAGGTCTCAACAAATCTACCTCTCCTGCCTCCAGCCAACATAAGGGTGATCGGCATGGCCTACCGTACAAAGCCTCATATGGTGCCATCTGAATAGTCTCATGGAATCTATTATTGTAGGAAAACTCTACAAGAGGTATATATTTCTCCCAAGAACCTCCAAAATCCAGAATGCATGCTCAGACCATGTTCTCAAGTACCTGAATCATATGCTTAGACTTTCCATCTATAGGGGGGTGGTAAGCTATACTCAAAAGCACTTACGTACCCAAATCCTTCTGAATCCCCTTCCACACTAAAGAAGTAAAACATGAATCTTTTTCTCAAACAATGAAGTGTGAAACTCGATGCAGACATACAATTTCTCGGATGTACAATCTCCCCAGCTCATCAACACTGAAGGTCTCCTTGATCGTCAAGAATTTAGCAACAATTGTGAGTCTGTCAATGACAACCCAAATTGCGTCATTACCTCGAGGTGATCTCGGCAACCCGGTCACAAAGTCCATCATGACATCATTTCACTTCCACTCGGGAATGGGTAAATACTGTAAAATTCTTTCTAGTCGCGGATGCACCACTATCACCTGCTGACAAGTGGAACACCTCAAGATGAAACCAGCAACTTCCCTATTCATACCTGGCCACCAATACTGTTGGTTTAGGTCAAGATACATCATGGTGATACTAGGATGAACTGCCCAAACTAAAGAATGAATGTCCCGCATCAGCTACTCACTTATATCTTTTGGCACCCATACCCATCCCTATAAATGCAAGACCTCATCCTCACCTACATTATATCAAGGAATAGGGTCCGCTCTTGACACGCTTTCCTGTAGGACAAGGCCTTCAGAATCTGATAGCTACCTCATTCGTACTTGATCAAAAATGGTAGAGGTAACAGCTACAGAAGATAGAAAAGTATACCCCTGTCTATCATGCACCTCCAAATGCATCTCAGAGAATAGATCCATAAGCTGCCACTCACTACTGGCCTCCTGAGATTCCTGCATTTGAGTCATCTTGTTCAACGCATCATCCACTACGTTGCCCTTCCCCGTCGTATAGGCAACATCAAAATCAAAGTACTGAAGGTACTCAACCCACCTTCGGTGTCTCAAATTAATATCATGCTATGTAAAAATATAATTGAGGATCTTCTGGTCAGTAAATACCACAATGTGATCTCCCATAAGATAATCTATCCAATAGAGTATGTCATGAAGAACAGCTACCAACTCCAGATCGGGCGTCGGGTAATTCCTCTTGTGCGGCCTCAACTACTGAGACCTATACGCAACGACTCCGTCTCCCTGCATAAGGAAATCTACCAACCTGATACCTAAAGCATAACAGTAGATAGTATAGATCTTTCCCAGATATGACAAAACTCGTATCGGTGGTGAAGTCAACCTCCCTTTCAGCTCTTGAAAGGCTGACTCAAATGAATCTGACCATAATAACATCACACCCTTCTTTTTCAGACCTTTTAGAGGTGATGTTATGCGTGAAAAGTCCTGTATGAAGCTTCTATAGTATCCAACCAACCCTACAAATATCCACACCTCAAATACATTCTTCGGATGATCCTAGGAAACTACTTATCTCACTTTCTTTGGGTCTACTGATACTCATGTTTCTAAGATAACATGACCCAAGAAGTGAATATGATCCACCCAAAATTGGCATTTTTAGAGCATAACATATAACTGTTTCTCCCTCAGTGGGTATCATGGACGTGTAGAGTGTGAGAGTACAACAATATATCATCCTCAAAGACCACTATGAATGAATCCAAGTGTGGATGGAACTCTCGGTTCATCAGTGCCATGAAAACTAATGGCGCATTCGTGAGTATGAACGGCATAACTCTCTACTCGTATAGACCATATCGGCTCTTGAAGGCTGTAAGAGGTATATATGATTGTTTAACACACAAATGATGATAAATAGACCTCAAGTCAATCTTAGAGAACACTCAGGATCCTCAAAGATGATCAAAGAGATCATCAATCCTCAACAAGGTATATCGGTTCTTGACCATCAACTGGTTCAGCTTTCGATAATCCACACAAATCCTAAGAGTTTCATCCACATTCTTTAGAAATATGACAGGAAAACCATAAGGTGATGTGCTGGGTCGGATGACACCCTTTTCCTTCAACTCCTCCAACTACTTCTTGAGCTCCTGTAACTCAGGTGTAGCCATACTATAAGAAGGAATGGACACCAATGCCACTCCTGGAACGAGCTCAATAGAAAATTATACCTCACTCTTTGGAGGAAAACATGAAAATTTCTCTAGAAAGACATCCCTAAAACGATCCACCACTGAAGGAAAGTCTAGCTTTGAAGTCCCCTGGTCATCTAGATGTAGACTGGCAATCTATTCTGTAACTCCTTCTAGCTGAAGATTCTCGGGTCCTACTCTACTCTCCTGGACATCACACTCGCCTCTATGAAAAAAGATTCACCCTCTTGGGATATTAATCTCACCCTATGATGATAATAGTTGATGATTTCATAGAAGGGAACTAACTAGTCAATATTGAGCATGAAATCACAGCCTGTCCTCTCAAGGACATAGAGGTCCCATAAGAAGTGACACCCCACAACATCTAGAGGGAACTCCCTGCACAGACGTACACTAGCAGTCCTAGTCCCCAACGGTGTTTCTAACGTCAAGATATCGGCAGAGGAAAAGATACAGAGCCTATGGATCTATAAAACAACAATAGATATAAATATATGGGAATTCCCTGTATCGAAAAGAGGATAAGATAAAAATGAAGCTACTAAAATCGTACCTCGAACTATAGAGGGTTCGTGATCCTGCTTCTGTTGGGTCTGCTCCACTGCAAAATCCTGACCCGTATCATGGCCTTGTGATCCTTCCTGACTTCTCTGAGCTGATCCACCCCATTGTCGCTGAAAAAATGGTGACTAACCACCATGGCCTCGACCTCCACCTCGTCCTGAACAGCCTGAAGAAAATCAGTTCCACGACTGGTGAGAAACTGGTGGCGTAGCGCCGGAACGAGGAGTCATGGAGGAACCCATATCACCAGCTGCCAGTTAGAGGATATGACAGAAACACTAAAGGTGACCCATCATTCCGCAAGATCAGCACTCCCCTGGGTCCCTCTAGCACTTCAGTCTCATATGCCCATCCCTTTTACATTGGTAACATACTACATGGATACCTGAAGATGTGTCATGCTGCCTCAGATCACCGCACGTAGACTCCATACGACACTTCCTGTTGTCAGATGGTGAAGCACTATCTCTGTAAGTAGAACCACCCTGGTTCTCAGCTCCTGAATCTCTCACATTGCGCTCCAGAATCAGTTCTTCGTTGACGATGGAAGCGATAGAAGTCAACCTCATGATATTCTCATGTGAGTGGATCTCCCGTATGAGATCATCCTCAAACTTCCTTGCTAAGAACAACCCATCTTTTCCCTAGAGGGGTGTGAAACACTGAATAATAGTGAAACGAGAGGAATACTCCATGAAAAAAAGAGTACTCTGCTCTAGGATCATGATCTCCTGGGCTCAGTCAGCCCTCAAAGTCTCCGGATAAAAGCAGTCATTAAAGATGCGCTGAAACTCCTCCCACGCGATACTCTGCTGATGAACCGCCTATGAGATCACGTCCCACCACCTCTTCGTGGAGTCACGTAGCATGTGGGTAGCAATCAGGAATCTCTTCTCTTTAGGTATCATAAGATGCTCAAATATCATCATCAAGGCTTCTAGCCATGGCTCTACAGCATGAGATCCTCCTACCCTTGAGAAGGTCGGAGGATGTTGCTGCTGGAAAACCCATGTCTAGTCTTTCATAGTTGAGGAAGGATGCAGTGCTTCCTAGAAGGTCTGAATTATCCTCAAAAATCCTTCCCTAAACTATCCATTGGTGCCTGTAACCAGTATCAATGCTGGTGCCAAGGCTGGCATAACAGGAGGATCTGCGGAAAGTCCCTGATCAGCCATATTTGGTGTCTGATCACTGCCCTGCAACTGTCATAAAAATGGAGGACGTCTCAGTGTCATGACTCTGCAAGGTCAAATGCACACCTTAGATTCAAGATTATCAATGACTGAAAACTGGAAGGACATGTAAAGAACATAAGGCAGAAAGAATTCACGTTCTGGAAAACATGACTACACTGCATGTTCTTTTCCTACATGGTGTGTTTCCTTAAGTCATCCACATGGGCATATACCATAGATTAAACTGGTCGTGTAACACCCCAAACAAACGACATGTTTTCCAAACACATGGAGTGTAGTTGAATCTTCTTCCCAGACCGAGTGCTTCTACATGGTAAAGTCACACAACTCTATTAAGACAAAACTACAAAGTGTGTTCAACGCGGACTGGCATGTACTACGATAGGCCTCACAGGCCCGTGTTTTTAGTGACACAGCATGTGTAACTAGGTTATACTACATGAAATGTTCCCCAAAATCATGGCGTGTACAAGGAAGGATAGCACCAACCCATGTCTTTCGTGACACGTCTGAATACTTAGATCAGAATACACAACATGTAAAATCCTGACATGGTGTGTATGTGAAAAGATACACTGACTGATATTTTTAGTGACACAACTGTGTACCTGGGTCAGACTACACGATGTGTTGATTTGGTCCACAGTGTGTTTCCACAAGAAAATCCACATCTCGTGCCTTTGCCTACACGGCCTACGACACTGTTAGAGACTACAAGACATGTGCATAAGTACGCGGCGCGTACTTTTCAAAAACTATTTCATCCTAAATAGAAGAACACATGGCATTAAGTCAAAACCACATGGTGTGTATTCTGGGTTTTTTCAGATAGTAAGGCTCAGAAACGACTCTGGAGCCCAGAAAAACACTGAAATGAGCAAAGAAGGTTCCAAATTCGGATCTGTGAGGGCCCATACTCCCTGCGAATCAATGTTTTCCATCTTAACAAGTCATAAAAAGGGTTAAAAAGTCAATGTTCCACAAACTTTCAGTCCATGAGGGCCCATAACACATCCTGAACCAATTCATGGAATTCATTCAAACAAAACCTTACACAATAAATGATATAACAATAATTATATATCTTTATCAAGGTATCTATCACAACATCATGCATATTCTACACAACATCTATCACAACAATCATGCAATTGTAAATGCATCCTAGATTACATGGAAATATTGCATGACATGTGATTTCTAGAAAGTTCCTTTATGATGAATGAGATGGAAAACCCTCATCTCATTGGGATGCGACAAAAATAGAACCTTAATAACATCAATAGTAATGGCACAGAACAAGTGAATCACCCAACAGTGAAATTAAATCAACTATAAAATTGCAAACTGGTAAAATTGCATTTAACGAGGTAGTATGGCTATTCCCTGTACGCGGGTTAGCTACTCCAGTTCATAGCTCATTACCAAGTACCTATTTCGTCATATCCCTATATATGATCCAAATAGTATGTCAATAGAAAATAGTGCCACTGATACCACATTGTAATGTCCCGTTTTTGAAAGACACCAAGAGGTGCCCCGTACCCGGTTGGTCACATGGCCTCAAGTGTATTTCCTCGAACGCCAGAGGATGCCAACTAGCAGTCAGGGCCTTGGGTGTGATAGTGGGGAAACTATGCGCTCATTGGCAGAGTACACAGTGGAGAGAAACAAATAACAACAACAGAAGCAGCAAACAATCCATACATTAGTGAGCAGCGGAAGACT
This sequence comes from Viscum album, assembly GCA_963277665.1. Lineage (NCBI taxonomy): Eukaryota > Viridiplantae > Streptophyta > Magnoliopsida > Santalales > Viscaceae > Viscum > Viscum album. Next base: position 1,494,302,089 of record OY728133.1, read on the forward strand.
ATATATGATAAACAGTTGGAGCACATATATATGTGGTGCATGATAAATATGTCCAGGAAAGCGGTGAAACAATTCACAATGATGGAAATATGAACAGAACTAGAACAAGTACAGTAGGAAAGGTAAACAACACCTCAGCATCGTAATCCAAATCATGGTCCCATGCTCTCCAACTCCACAACAAATCAAGTACCTGAAGTAGAAGGGAGTTTTCCCTTGTCTATACCTCCAGTAATATAATCTTTGTGGGCCCAAAATCATGGCCCAAATAGTGTGTGAGACTAAATCCCAGTAGGAAACCACCATGAGATATGTGCCTAACAGACAGTGAATATATGGCTGGTAAAAAAATATAGGAGCGTAAAATAGGAAAGTACTAAACAGTAAACAATCAACCATTTCAAGAATCTAATCTAGAAACTGGTAAGAAACCACTCCAGCAAGTAGAAAAAATAGGTAACCCTCTAGGTAGTTCTCACAGCCAAACCCCTATGGTTCAACCAACATGTACTAGCAACCCTCTGCGATTCACAATTAGTCTCACCGCTCTGGTTCACCTAAAGAATAAACTCTATGGGTAAGCAATCACCGTCAATTCCCCCAATAGTCTCGTATCGTACTAAAGGCGCTCTGGGGAAGCACTCAACATCTCATTCCCCCTATGGCCCACGTTGAAAAACTATAGACACTATAAGGAAGCACTCAATGTCAATTCCCATTGTGGTCTCGCATCTTAAATTATAAAGACACTATGGAGAAGCCCTTACGTCCATTCTCCCTATGGTCTACTGCACTAGGTTATCACAGCCCTATTTAAAATCAGTAAGTATTGCATCGCGTAACAGCTAAAGTAAACCTAAAGAACTACATGGCTAGCATACTACAACATAACATCATGTCAGAAAAAGAACACTCCATCCTACAACACTGGGCAGGGAACTAACAATAGCCTAACGGAGAAAACTAATCTAAAGAATCATAAACAGGAAAATCATGCATGGGAAATACTCCCAATTCCTAAAAATTACCCCAAAACACATTAAAAATCCTATACTCTAGCATCCAAGCAAAGCATGCAATCAATAGGGAAAAATGTGAACATTCAATGCCTCGTTCAAGGGTATTGGTGGAATTTGCACAAAATACTCAAAGAAATTCAACAGAAAGGAACAAGCCACCAACTTTGAGGTAAGAAGATCAATATACATGAACCACAGGGATTGAATCACCTTATAAAGTCAAAGATTGATAAAAACTTCTAAAACATTCAACCCATGATATCTTGGAAAAGAGATGGAATTTGGAAACGATGCTCTATGAGAAGAGAGAAATCACTGTTGCAATTCTGACGCACTCACTGGTGTTCGAATCAGAGGACGGACAGAGGTTTGGGGGCTCATTGAAGATCCGCGGATGCTCAGTGCTCTCAGACGAAGGCGACCTAAAAGAAGTCATTTCTGGCGATTAGATGTGACCCCAATGCGTTTAATGAAAAAAATAAAGTACACGGCGTGTACATTTGGAGTACACAGCGTGTACTTTCCATTTTTGTACTTCAATTTAGGTGGACTCTATGTCAACCCTATATGGACTTGTGTGTGGCCATGACACGGCCCGCACACAGCCTCCAACCGCATCAAAGTATACGACGTGTACTCATAAAGTACACGGCGTGTACTTTGAAAATTTCCAGAAACTCCTCTTTTCTCAAAAAACTCCAGAAAAAGGAAAAAAATATGTGAAAATAAGGTCAGGGTTCTTACATTATCTTATTTGTAACCCTATATTAAAAATAGTTTAGTTATTAAACATTTAATTTAACACTTTTAACTGTTCTATGAATTAAATAATAATAATTGTCCTAATCTAATACAAGTGGACAAAAGAGGTTTATATTTTATTCATAAGGTTTTTTTGGTCTAATTATACTTATCCAAAATAATTAGGACATGTGTTAGGGTATTAATAATATCATTTTAACCATTAATTAAACAATTTACTTTTAACTATGGATAATACAATTTAAAAGTTACTATTCATCAATAATTGTTTTTATCATATTGAACCATATTTTACTCCTTGATATTAACTGTGTCTCTCGAATTTTAGAAATTCAACTCACAAAAGTGGTAAAATGATTTTTTATGTAAATTTGAAAATACTCCTAGATGGTAGGTAAAAGACGGTAAAAAGATCAATAAAATTTTTATATATCTAAAATTATTTTAACCCAACTCCAATGAATTACATTTAACATATATAGGTATTATGTATCTATTTTGACCTAAAATAAATTTAAATAATAATTTATTTTAATAAATATTCATTTTTAAACTATAACTCAGTGTTTTTCAGTATTAATCAAAAATTGAAATTTTTCAAAGAAATACAAAAAATTCACCCTAATCTAATTTTTATATTCTGAATCAAAAAATAAAGTCCATTTTTAAAGGTAAAATTTATAAAATTTCAAAATTTTGGTATTACTATTCATAACGGCTAGTTTGATTTGATGTGGTGTGTTAGAACTCAAAGTTGTGTACAACACACGCTACTGTATTATTCAAAGAGAAGTGTAACATGGGAGATTGGGGTGTTAAACACTTTAAAATGTAGAATTACATTTGAAACGGGTTGGGAGAAATCAAAGAAATTGTCCAAAACCTTGAAAATAGTGAAAAGGATCATGCACCAAAATACTTTAATGGATACAAATTAAACTAAAACAGAAAGGGAGAGGATCGTTGATCTTCTTGAAAAATATCTGATTCTTCCAATAGTTCTTGATTTTGAATTGATATTAAAGTGTTATACCAAAGCTATTGTTGATAAATTTGGGATCTCATGTGAGGCTAAAAATAAAAATATCTACTAGAGATAGGAAGGAGGAAATAAGAAAGTGTAAATATTTTTGATTTTGGGAAAATTAAATTTCAACATAAAAGTGACTTAATGTTTTGGCCACACCATTGACCAATCAATGTGCCAACAATTATCAATTCACTACATAGGTATTATCCCCACACAGTTAAAATGCAATTTTTACCAAACCATATGCAAACCATGGGAAATACTACTGTAAAAATGTCTACAATGTTTTACATGACCTTGTTCTTGGAGTCATAATGAATCAAAACAATTGTGATGCTCTTACTGAAGATATAATTTACCTCTCACGATTAGTAGATACCTTGTGTCTTTTCTAGCATGGTATCTACTAATCATGGAAGCCAGTAATTTTTCCCATTTTATGGATCCCATGGATCTAAACTATCCTCGGATGCTCCAGGGACCCACCATATATAAAAGATCGTATTTTCCAAATTTAAATGAATGGTTTAAATTTAAAAACAAATTATCTCTAGCATTATAAATAATGGGTCATTACAACCTATCTTATTTAAATAAACTCATCCCCAAGTTGGCCTACTAAGGGTAATGATGTATCATCAAGCATAGCTTCCTCGACTACCTCTATCCAACACATAGGTAAATGGAAAGGTCTAGAATTTATGGATTCATAATGGTACATATCTATGGTATCATAAAAACTATTTTTTATAAATGAACATAAGAGGATAATGTGCTTCTCTCAGAAAAACCCAAAGTTAAGGACAAATGAACTGATTATGTTCTCTAACACTTGAATCGAACACTCTATTTTCTAATTTGTTGTGGGTGATATTTCATACTCTTGAGCACTACTGTACCCAATGACTTTTGAAACCGCTTCCAAATCCATGATATAAAGTGAGAATCTCTATATGAAATCATATAATGTGAAGTTCCATGAATACATTCAACCACCCTAACATAAAGCCTGCAAAGATCATCTACTAGGAATATCTCTCGTATATGAAAGAAGTGTGTGACCTTTATCAAATAGTCTATAAAAATTCCCATCATATAGTTTCAATAAGATGATATGGGTAAAATAGTTATGAAGTCCATCTAAATGTCATCCCATTTCCACTTGCGAATGGAAAAAATCTATAAAATCCCTTCCTGGCACTGATGATCCACCATCAACTTCTGAAATTTGGAACACCAAGTTATGAACCTAACAATGTCATTTTTCATTCCGAGACACCAATATTGACCCATAGATCCTGATACTTCTTGGTGAAATTGTGATGAACCTCCCATGATGTGGCATGGAATTTCTATGTCATCTCCTCTCCAATCTCATTGGGACCCATACATACCCCTAGAATAGTAAAGTATTAACCCCATTCGTAGTCCAACTAGAAGATGTATCATCATTTGAGACTCATTACCCTATAAAATGGCCTTTGTGATTAGATATTTTCTTCATTCTTTCCTATTATAGAAGTTTAGAGGTCACTACTATGTCTATGAGGATAGTTTTACAACAGTCATCCTGAACATCAATCTGAATCTATGTAAATAAGTCCACGATATTTCATTATCCACTGCCCTCTTCAACAAACTATGTCTTTTATCTAGGATTGTTGACTACAATATTTTCATTACTTAGTATGTTGGAAGGCATGAAATAAAATTATTGTAGGTACTCGACCCACCTATACATCTTTATATTTATATCCCACTATGAAAAGATGTACTTAAGGATTTTCTAATCAGTGTATGCGAAAACAATTTCTCTATGTAGATAGTGTCCCCCACAAACTATATAATGAACTACATAAACTAGCTTGAACTCCTAAAATGGGTAATTCTTCTCATGGGGAATCAACTATAAATACTCATATTTGAAGACTCAGTCCTCCTGGATCATAATAACACTAGGAATGATACTTGAGGCATCACAATATACTAAATAGTTCATACTTGGTTTCAGCAGAATCATTGTCAACATTGAAGTCAATCTTCCCTTCAACACCTGAAATGCTGATTCATAATATTATCATCATAATAATTTCACACCGTTCATGGAAATCCCATAACTGATGCTCCAAGACATTAGAAATCATAGACTAAGAATTTGTAATATCTAGAAATCCTCGTGAAAAAAACATTCGTGGGATTCTCTAAAGAAACTAAAACTACAAATTTCTCAAGGACTACTAAAACTCTTTATTACAAGAAAAAAGTTGAATTTATTGATATTATCATAGTTATATTTCTCTATGAAATCTCCTTGATCTCAAGATGGTTAAAATTATTGTGTCTGGACTGTGAATACACTTAAATATAATCAACAAATACTACAACAACTGAATCCATATACGGGTGGAAAACCTAATTCATAAGATCCATGAAGACTTCAGGTTCATTCATGAGTCCAAAAAATATGACAATGTACTCTTATGGACCATTCCTAGTTCTAGACTTTTAGTGAGGTATGTGAAAATTCCTAAAATGCACCTAATTATAGTTCGAACACAATTAGATTATTAAAAACATTATTTCTAATTGGGGCTTATCAATGATGTCTTCAATTCTAGGTAGTGGATACTGATTCTTTATCGCATGTTGTTTCAATCGATGGTAATCCATAGAAATCCTTAAAGCACCATTTATTTTTTTTAGAAAAAAGAACTGGTGAACCCCCAACAAAATGTGAGGGGGGTTATGATGCCTTTATACTCTATATTATTTAATTTCTTCTTGTGCTCCAAAATCTATTTTTGTGCCATCCTATGAGGATGAATGGACAATGGTACGGATTTTAGCACAAGATTAAGGGTAAAATCTACCTAAAACACTAGGGTTATATAAAACAAGTCATCATGAATGAGGTCACTAAAATATTCTACTAACTAATGGAAAATATCCAGGCATAACCCCTAGCCATCCATTAATAAACAACCCATCTGTGTTGTGACACTACCATTCTTCTTCTACTCGGGTCCTTCTCATGTCTCATGAAAGATCCTATTCTCCCTTATGTATTTTTCTAGCACCATCTGGTGATGTAAACATCACCCTTTGATGATATCAGTTAATATGGGCTCCAAGGGTAACTAACCAATTCATTCCAAGGATTATATTAAAAAAAATTGTGTCATGGATGAAACAATTTTGTATGAAGAGGTACCACCTATCTCAATGTGGGAGTTCTTACAATGGTGAACTCCCTTTGAGAAGATATCTAATGGGGTATATTGAATCATAACTCTATATAATTTCTCATTATTGGTACCCAAACATCCCATAATAGTCTCAGATAAAAATGGGTGAGACATGCATTTGTCAAATAATGAAAACACTAATGAGAAGGCTAATTGATTAGTACCCCATAATGTAGAATCTCAATCATACTACACATCCTTCATATGTTGGGCTACATATAACTGGATTTTTTCGTGGCCCATAGTCACTTCCTAACTTCCTTGAGCACACCATCTGTACTGGTGCTAATAATCACAAGTCTATGAACATCTTCATCAACAACCACCTCAGCCTTACCCACTAGTAATGTCTAGCAGCATACTAAGGATGATCATACTAGTCCCACTCTAAAACATGGGGTGTGATTAGATCCCCGCTCAGTAGTAACTAATTTTATGGCCTTATAGATGAGCTATATATGGACCATCCTGCTGCAAAATATACATTCCACTAGATCTCATAAGCACTGGGGTTTTATGCATCCCAGATTGTCGAAATAGTGAGGTATTAGAAAGTTGTCAGTAAAGTGAACCTGACTGCTGCCACCTCCCCTATTATCCTAAAAACTTCTCCTTTTCCCCAAAGAAGAAGCACTGATTGATATAGGTTCGGAACCTCCCTGACTCAAACCATCATCTTCCCTCAAATATTGTTCTATGTCAAGGTCATCGTTGATGATTTCAGAAATATTTCTCAACTAGAATACATTGACCTGTGATTAGATGGAATAAATGAGTAAATACTCATATTCCCTAGAATTTATGTGGTCTTCACCTAGTATATTAGGAATGAACACATATATCTCAGAAAAATAAAGAATGTGTTTTTTTACAAACATACGTCCCCGCTACTGGTTCATTAATTCTCAGTCTCTATTATCCCTTAGTGTTTTGGGAATGAAATAATCCTAGAACATTTTATGTAAATATACCTAGACCATATCATAGTTCTGATTTTATTAGTCAATCACATCCCACCTCTATTTGGAAGAATCATGTAGCTTATACACATCATGTTTGACCCTCCACTCTAGTGTTGTCTCTAGAAACTCTATTATGGAAATAATAGACCCAATCCATGAATCTACAACGTGTGTTCTAGAATCCCTGAAAAAGGTGGGAGTATATTGATAATAGAACACCCTATTCAACTAATATATAATTGTATTGGGTCATATGAAACCTCTCACTTTATGAAACATAGTTAGAAATCCCTCATGGAACTGCTCTTCGGTTCCGAAATTAGGAACAGGAAGATGTGGAATAGATTTCACTATAGGATGAATCACATGTGAATCATAGAATACCACCTTAGAAGCATGGTGTCCCCCTATTTTAGGGTGTAAGGCATGAGTATTTCGTGGAGGCATATTATATCATAGAGTAATTATAATACATTTTTAAATTCATATATCAAAATGGATTTTATCAATTGAATACATTACTATTAGGAAATTTGGAAATTTTACACACTGAGATTTTATGAGACATATTCTTTTTAATTTCTTTGATATCTTTTGTTGTATGCTACACCAAGATTATTTTTAACTATATGTAACACCGTATTAGCTTGCAGTATACAAAACACTATTCTTGGCTTCTGTAACACAAAATTTAATGTTATTTTGATAGAATTTATTTCACACAACACATTATGTATATTTTGTTCAATATATAAAATATTATGTTTGGATTTTTTTATACGAAACCCCAATGAAAGATTTCACTAAATATAACACTTAGTTGGCTTGCATTAGACGCAATAGTGAACTTCCTTGATATAATGTGTTGTGCGTAATAAATAATTTCCTGAATCAAAGATATATTAATAATATATTGTTTTTAATGGGATATAAAATAGCAATTATTAATATTATTAACCAAATTTTTTATTTTATATAACATTAAGATTCATCTTATGTATTTTCTAGAATATGATATATAGAAAAATTCAATTTTTTCATATAAAATAATTATTTTAAAAAATTGAATTTTTATCTCATTTTGATTAAGAACCCATTTTAAATCTATTTTTTCATATTATTATATTCAATTTTACGTAATAATCTTCTTCTTTTAAAGCGGAATATAAAAATTTACTTTGACTGAATTGGTGGTATTTTTTTAATTAGATTCATTTTTTATGAATAGTGAAAGTACAAATTTTTTTAAATACATTAAATAGTAAAATATTGATTTGGATAAGTTTTAAAATTTAATTTTGTAAATTTTTATCTAATTAAGTTTTTTGAAAATTATTTTATACATGAATTCATTATAAAAACATTTTTCATTTAAAAAGGGCTATTTTTTCAAAAATTGTTTTTCATGAAATCGTAATGGTTTTATTTTAAATTTAATTCTCCAAATTATATATATTGAATTTTCAAAAATCATTTTCAAACATGGATTCAGGAGGTCCAAATTTGGCATGTAGTTCCCTTTTTGTGTTCACCAATTCGAAAAGTAACCATTGTAAATTTTATTACCATGGTGAATGGTAAATTAGGTAATTTAGGTTAAAAATAAATTTATAATGACACAAAAATGACCAAAAAAATGAAAAAATATATTTTATGAATGTGATTCTACCCCTAAAACTTAAGGATCATTATTATGTCATTTAATGGACACTTGTTCATGAAAATGACTTAATTATTATTAAAATCAATGAAAGACACAAAGTGTCATTTTTTTGTCTTTAATATCTACTATATATCCACATATGGAACAATGGGTGGTATAAATGTATAATTTTTTTTACTTCAATTAACATATTTCCCTAATATAAATTTATTTTTGACATTTTGGGGCCATTTAAGGGATATTGTGGTATTTATAATAATTTATTTAATGAAAATTTAAATATGTCACATTCCTATTTTAGATAATATATCATTTTTAAAATAATTTTATACAGAATCTAAATTCGACTATAAATACTTATTTAAAATATAAAATGGTTATATTTATCATGGTAATTTATTTTTATATTTATGGAATGAAATAATCGCCATAATGTTTTATATATAGATGATACAAAAATTATTTAATGGATGAAAAATATATAATCTAATTTTATTACAATTATAATAACAAATAATGGGGCAAAACAGTTTACAAAATTATATTTTTAGAGTATATATCGACCATAATAATACAAGTGTTTATTTATGGACCATTTGAATCCATAAAGAATAGATTAATACAGTTATATTATTTTATTTAATGTAATGTTAAAATTGTCACATTCCCGTTTTAATAATAATAAAATTTTTAATGTTGGATTTTCAAGAAGTTAAATTAGACTACATATATTATTCTTAAATATATAAAATTTATATACATAATAGTATTTTATTTTTAATTTCTCTTAATCAAATAGGTATATTAAATAAATATACAATATTTATGTAGTAATTATTTTATAAAGGGAAATATAAAATAAATGTTATTAATATTATTAAAATAAATATAATTTGGGATAATTAAATTTTACAATTAAATTTATAGATTCCCTTAATCCCTTAGGGATAGGTTGAAATGTTTGGTTCATGGATAACATCTTTTCTTGAAATTTTTAAAAATCCATGAAATTTATAGTATGAAAATTCATAGAATTTATATTTTTTCTAAATAATGATTTATTAAATAAATAAAAACTACTAAATTTTTTTCAAAATATATAATTATTATTATATAGTAAAAAAATTTAAACTATTTATTAATTGTCTAATTTATATCAAATATGTAATTATTGTACCCATTTAATATTGAAATATTTGTCACCCTAGTTAAAATGAAATAGAATAACTAAGTGTTGAATTAAAAATATAAGGTTTGAATGAACATAGAAACTTGTCTAAAATTTATTAGATGATGGTATTAAAATACAATACCATATCATCTTTGAAATTGGGATATATTGGTTGTTTTTATGTTGGGTTTGATTCTATTATGAATTAATTTTTGTTTAGATTCCAAAACTACCTCTCATGTCAATTAAAAAAGGGAACTTCATCCCTCATTTCTCCACGACTAATTAACCCTTAAATATCATCCATACCATGAAAATTTCTATTATAAACCACCTTAGTAACATTATAGAGGTTCTAGTCATCTCAAACTACCAACCCCAGTTCCATTAATAAGAGATCTAAATATATCATGTCAAAGAAGAGGTAATCTCCTCTAGCGATTCTTTTGTATTTCATTCTACTTATACTTATAATTCATGAGTTGTTTCATTATATAATAATAAATTTTGTAGAAATTTCGTACTAATATGTCATTATAATTACTAAACAACCATATTCAACTTTTTATCCATCGTAATAAATAAGAAATCACCGGGCATGCGTACGTATGGATTACCGTCACCGCATCGTTGTGTAATCTTTTTTTCACCAGCAGCATACTTGGATGGATATAGAAACAGATGTACTAACTATATATGATTATTATAAATAGATATTTATTCTTAAATAGAGTACACCATGAAAATCAATACCATTCAAAAATTATGGGAATCATATCGTCGGTCGTCTATACGTACGACCTGCCATTTCTACGATGTGATGTGATTATTTATACATGATAACCGCTCAAGCATGATTATATAAATTTAAATGAAAAATAATTATGGTATTTATTATGTAAATATATATTTTTTCATGATATAAATATAACCTAATAGGGAAAACTGGAACTTATTCGACATAACATGCATACGGTCATAATGCAGTTAAAACACAGATAACGAGTTATAGTGAATTGTTAGAAAAAAAACAAAATAGAATACGAACATATATGATGGCCATGATTTTTTTAATATGCTAATAAAATTATATAAATGATTTTCGAACACATCGTAATCATATCATACCTATAGTAAGGGATAATTTTTCAATCTCATTTTTTTCTGATATTGTTTAAACGTAAGTATTTATGTGGGATATATTTTTCTTCCATGTCTATGTTTTCTAAAACTGTATTCATAAAATGTTTTATATTCTTATATGTATGTTTAAAGTCATTTTTACCCATTTTGACTTTTACTACATGCTAATTATGGAATTTTTATTTTGTCTTCCATTTGGTGTACTATTGACTTTTCTGACAAAAGTACGAGAAGATTTTTTTAACTTATACAACATGAATTGATGTGAACATATTGATAATTCCTTCTTTAAAAGAAAAATCCTGTACATGATTCAAGGTTTATTTTAAACTAAATTATAATATTTATAAAATATGAAACACTTTGATAATTGAAAATGCTTTTGAAGAAGAGAAAATATTTTCCTTAAGAATTATGTTCATGTGTTTTATCAAAATTATTTTCAATATAAGATATAATTATTAATTTTGGGTTATTTTTTAATCTGTATTATCACTATGATTTAATTAAGAGATATGTGGGACCTATACCTCTCTCCAACGAATTGGGTAAAGATTTATATCTCATGAGATATACATGACTGGAAAATCTTGTAAATCTGGTTCAGCAATATATTGTTGGAACGAAAAATAAATATAGTTCAGTAATACATGGATGGAAAGAAAAGTAAACCCATTTTATTAAATTAATTCCTCCACTATTATGGTCTTGGAATAAATTCCATGGATAATATATAAATCATATTTTGGTCATATTTTTTTCCACAGTTCCATGTCTTATGCCAATGTTATTTTATAATGCTTAAGGTTCCATTATGATCTATTCCTTACGAACTTCCATGATTTATTCAATGACTCAAGATTTTGATATTTAAACATTTTTTTCATATTTTTACATTCTCATGTTTATGGTGTTAATTACATTATAAATGTTTACCATTACTGAGCATTTGACCTCACCCTTTTTAATGTTTTATTTTCCTTGAAATATAAAGAGTGTTTTTACGTTGGAAATTGAAAGGGAATGATCTTTATGGGGGATTTTTAATATCTTTCACCAAGTTAGAAAATTATTTTCCATATATCAAAGGAAAATAATCTAATAAGGACTTTGGGTGTCTATTTTTTCAGGTACTGAGTACTCTGAAAAATTAATTTAATTTCCATGTATTCCAAGCATGGGTTGTTAGAGGGCATGTGTATTGCCTTCATATAAAAATATCATACCCCTCATACTACATCAAAAGGTAGGAATGGGTAATATATAAAGTTTATATTAGGCCAAAAAAATTCATAGATTCACCATTTATACACTACTACGGCCATGTTATGTTCTAGGTCTCGGTTTTACATATATAAAATAGGCATTTAATTTTTAATGGTTGTTTTCATTCTTGATTTTTTTCTCACTATGGATTTAAATATTTAAATATCATTAAATGGTTGAATTAAATTTAGAAACATTTCCAATCCATATGGTCACATACTCCTTATTATCAAAAATAGAGAATCCACTTGACCTAAACTATAACATATTACATCCCATGTTACCAATGGTCCATGAATTTTTTTATTCATAATTAACAATTGAAGGTTTCTGTGTTAACCTTATTTGGAAAACACTATTAGGATAAGACAAGTACGTTAAAAGTAAATTATGATTTCCATTCCATATAAGTAATTTTAGAACAATTTAATAAATTATTTGGGAACTAAAAATATGAAATACCGAAATGAACATTGAAAATAATCATGGAGTGGAAAAATGTTTAAATATTAGTTCTATAGGGCCTATTATTTTTCATGTAATTAAACACAATAATATCATTTGTCCTATTTAATATAAATTATCATTTCAATAATATAAATAATATTAACAACATAAAACAATTTCTTCATTGATTAGTGAAGTCATATCAACTATAAATAGTGTAATCAAAAAATGAAATTTCCCATCCCATGTAATTTGGGTTCCCCATGTACATATGTTATCTATGTCTGGGAACATGGACTATTCCAAATACCATTAACACCTAGTCTCCTATAAAAAACCCATATAGTTATAAAAATAAAAATTTCACTTCTGATACCACTTGTATCATTTCAAATTGGGATCCACATAACTCATTCTCATGCAAGAGGGTCATAAGGCCTCATGTGCACCACCCAATATGCCAAAGGTTGCATACTAGTAGTGAGGGTTTAATGTTGGAATGTTGGGGAGATTGTAACCTCACCTCATAACTAAATGGAGGATAACCACAATAAACATTCAATAGTGTATGAATATGTAAACATGAATAATAATTACGTAGTGGAAGAATAAATAACTAAACAACTAAAAAAGAGTCAAAATACACTAGGTAGTGCCATATACATGGATTCATGGAATAATGAGAGGAAAAAGGTGAACATGGGACATGTATATAAAATCATGTAATTCATAACAACTAAAATGTAAAAAAATACACCCCTATAATCTCGATCATATTCTCAGTCCTCCACTCATATTCTCCAAAAATATGTAAAACATATCAAACACCTGTAGCATGGGGATTTCCCTAATCGATACATGTAGAAAAATAATCTACATGGGTAAAAAAGGTGTATCGAGTAGGGTTTGAGACAAAATCTTATTCGTCCACCACTAATGGTATCTAAGAGTAATCAAATGTGTGCTCGTAACTAAATAGTTTGCAGAAATAACTAATTAATTAATAGTGTTTAATAAATAAATAACAACACACTGAAGTTTCTAAAGGACACCTAGCATCCCTACCCGCTTTGGATCATGGATATAATGGATCATTGATCAATAACTATATATATAGTAATATTATATATATTATAGTAATATATTGAATTCATCTATATGATTCAAGTACATGCTCATGTAAGTGACTGTATAACTTGAATACTAGTTTTTGGTTTTACTAGGGTGTATCCCAGACATCCATAATCATTATAATGATCCTATTAGATAATGAAAAATTGTTAATTTCCTACATATCGTTTTGAATGGGAGACGTAATGATCATCACTCAAGATTTTTAGTGTGCCATCAGGTAAACACTTGAAAAAAGGGATGTGGCTCGTCGATCCCATTATCCAACTAGTGTCAATGGTGTGAGATGTTCTCCTCGACATCTGATGTATGGGAGCGTGATACTTTCATTATCAACGGAACCCTTACCATAATTCCACATCCTATATCGAGCCGTAATCATATTTATAATAAAAATATATAAGGCATTACCCTTCTTATATCACAATGTCCAAGTCCAATTTTAATAGGGCAATACAATTCAAAATAATATTATAACATGGTGTACATTAGTAAGTCTATCCATTCCACCCAATACAATTTATTTCATTTAAAAATTCAATTTATTTAAGTATAATCAACCCATCATGAATTATCCATCCCATATAATAAAATCTATTTATTTCACTAAATCATAAAAACTATATTTTATAAATATCATAGAGTCATTAAGAAGGTTTCATGATTAATAAAGAAATTCACCATAATGTAAATTCTAATTAAAAGTTGGTCCAATCACTTGGGAGATTCTACATGTTCATTAAATGATAATATAATAGATGAAATTATATTTGTAATAAAATAAATATTATTAGAATAAATTCAGGGAAATTAAAAAATTTTGTATAAAAGGTAAATCGGGTTGTTATCCCTAAGGGATGTCGATAACTCAGTTCAACGTCATTTGATTTATTGAACAATGTTAAATGGTTTTATAACAGTTTTTGATGATCATTTTAATATGAAGAACTCAGTTAAATGGTTAACCATGATAATGGATGGTGTTTGTCATACTAACAAATCTATTAAAAACTAACACACTAGGGGGGATGATGACACCGCCTAGATTACGATTATTGGAAACTCCACATATAATGGAAGTGTTATATTTGTAGTAAGATGGGAGAAATTGAAGATACATTCCAAATACTTGAAAGTATGACAAACTATCATTCACCTAAATAGCTCTACAGATACATATGTAATCTGTAATAGGAAGGGAGGGTATTTTATATCTTATCAACATGGATGATATGCTTCTGATAGTGGTTGATTTTTATTTCGAATCATAGATTTATCTAATAGACTTTTTTGAGATGTTTTGGAGCTCATGGGGGAGAAAACCAAAGACATCCAAAAGAGAAATGAACTAGGAAATAATAAAGGGTAAATAGATTTAACTATGGGAAAAAATAAATTTCTCCCTCAAAAGCATGTTTTAATGGTTTGGCCGCATAGTTGGAAAATCTATGTGCCAACCATTCTCATGTCATTGTATAAGGATTATCCATGTAATTTTAAGGTACACATTTTCCAAAACCATGTGAAAATCATGAAAAATCCCACTGTCAATTGTCTTTTTTTCACATTGTTTTGCACCTTGGGCCTCATGGTTTGAGGAAAACTATGCAGCTCAAAATGGACCTCTGCTTCATCCCTCAAGAGGTATACTTACAGTGAAACCTAGCGATTTTTCCCATTTTACAGAAATTCGTGCTCTGAACAAGTAATTAATTATCCTAGTATAATGACCCAAGATTTTTCAAATAGGGATATTACAATTTTCATGATTAATAATCATTATATTAAAAAAACCATGCTCAAATACCATAACAGTTTAGTGCCTTTGGAAACATGGTATACAGTATTTTAATTTGGGGAATGATCTTCAACATCTCCCATAAAGAAATCTCATTTAGTAATCTGACATAAAACCTTCCTTTAAAACCTAATGAATGGAAACATATGACAGGGTGATCACATATTGAAGGTAAGGATAACTGTGGAATATATTTAAGCATAACATGAGCATAATGTTATGAAAATATGAGAATAACATTTGAAGATCATACAATGAATAATAAATATCACATATGTGAGTAATGACATAAATATTCGCATTTCATAAGGCATAAATGATAATATAATCAAATAAATTTATCCATGCTAGTACAATAAAGGTATAATACATGGAATTTCTGGTATACACATAAAATTAGAATATCAAATGTCAATGACACCAAAAAATATTTTTATTGTATGTTAATCTTGGTATAATCACCCATGTACCTAATTTGGGCATGAGATGACCTCCCTTATACCTTCTAGATTTAGTCCTAGAATAACCTCCCATGTAGCCTCTTATTTTTCTCTTAGGATGACCTCATATGTACCCTCTTGTTGCGGTCTTTTGTTGACCTCATGTGTGCCCTCTTCCTATGGGATTAGGTTGACCTCTCACGTATCCTTTTGTGGTGGGTTTAGTATTACCTATCGTGTACACTTTTATATCATCCAACATTTATCATTTTCCAATGAATTTGACAGGGATATCAATCCCACCCATAATATAATGAAATTTTACATATATGTTCCATCAGATCATCAATCATTCATCACATTAGAAATCATGAAAATGAATAGTATTCAAAAAAAATTTATCATATAATACCTCTTTATAAAGTAATGGAATTCATAAACATCATTTCATTAAATAATAAACCATTTACTGAATGAATATTAATGGTATACTTAGATCATGTCCCCAGTAAGGCCTGAGTAAAAGAAATATATTTTATCTTAGAAACAAAATAATTTGGAATGATCTTTTTAATAAATTTCGTAAGGAAAATATCATTTACATTATGAAAAATGAATTAGAAATCAAAAAAATTAAAAACATGTTCAGTTAAAATAACCATAAAACTAATAAAGAAATCTATGGAAACTATTTAAAATAAATTTTAAATCCTTCTAACTGAAGAATTCATAAAATATCATTTATACCGCATTGAAAACATTTTCCAAAAACATTTATTTGATGAAGTGTAGATTTCCAATTGAAGGGAGAATAATATAGAATGAAAATTATAATATCATTGAATGATGTAGATAGAATATACATAATTTCAATTTTCATTATATACACCTTGTAAAATAATATAAGTTCATAACATACCACGTGTCTCAAAGAAGGAAAATTGTGAGAAAATTACCTTACAGATTTAGTATCTTATGAACCATAAAAACCATGAATTATAAATTATAAAATGGTTATTTAAATAAACATAAATTTTTAAAAAAGGTAATATATTACATTAATTGGATTTATATATATGACACACAGAAAATTACATGTGAATAAGGCACAAGTCCCTCAAAAATAAAATTGAATCTAGCAATCCCCTTACCTTTTGTCTTAACTCTCATCATACTCAGGAAAACCTCATGTATAATAAATGTAGTTTTATTATAAATATATTAAAGAAACTAATTTAATTATATAACACCATATATGATTAACTCATGTTCTTCTATTACTCACTTATAAAAAAATTCAAGTTAAGGTTACGTTTCCTGTAATAGCCACTTTGTTTTTCGCATGTGTTTTGATTTTTGTGATATTTCTTTCCTCATACATATATAATTATTTAATAATTTCTATAATGATAAAAATTAAATAAATATAATATATATAGAGTATATATATTTCTAATTATCTATAAAATATATAAATAAAAAATGAAATACACTATTAATGGAGAGGGTAGGTCGTACGTATGTGTGATAGTTGTTTCTATTAGCTTGTAGTATTAAATTAATGTTAGTAAATGGCAGGTAAATTTATATAGAATATAATTAAAATATAATTATTATGTCTTATATATCATATTAATTAACTAAACTCATCCTTAACAACATTAATGTAAAGTGTGAATGGATTGCATCGCATTGTGGAGGCGATCGTCCACATATCCACAAAAGAATTTATTGTATTTTGAAAAAATGGAAAACATGAATGTATGTGTGATGACCCAGACCCCCTTGGTCCCTTCCTTTTCCAAAATCCGGATCCTTAAGGGGTGCCGATCGGTGCGACCGATCGGTGAGACCGATCGGTGAGAACGATCGGTGAGACCGATCGGTGCGACCGATCGGCGGAACCGGCTGACGTCACCCGGCCTTGCCAAGTTATTCCAGTAACGCTCCTTTTTCGCAAATAGGGTTTTAAACCCTATTCTGACTCGTTTAAAAAAAATGTCTTAAAGACCCGAAACGCACACAAAAGTTTTAATTAAATACTGAATCAACTCTTGAGTCGGCTTAAACCACCCAGCACCTTTAATGATGAGTCAAGCCGCATGGTCAACCCACGACTTCCACATCTTACGCAGTTCAGCGTTTTTATCTCAACCGCCCCCGGCTCTTATAAATTAAGGGTTAGGTCGTGGTTTCTCCCTTCCTCGATCGTGGCTCTTCTGGTGCATCGGGCGCGCCGCGTCTTTATCCGTGAAGTTCCGCCTCCCCCCCCTGACATAAGCGTTGGTCGTCTATCAGCAAGTAGGGAATTTATCTCGCCTCTCACTTTTGTGTATCATGCGGGGTGGGCGTTATTTTGTTCCTATAGAATTGGTTGAACCGAGCCTTAACGAAGATAATAAACAAAGTTCTAAAGAAAGAAGGGGAAGGGGTTGTGATCGTTGTTTATGCTTTATCTTGTGATTATCCTTTTTAGTTGTGCTGGTTTATGTTTTTCTAAAATTGAGACCGTTGGTGGTCGTTGTATGTGCACTGATGAATCCCCTCGTGATGTTTTAAATGGGCTGTTGAAATTGTGAACTCCTACTGTGAATTGGTTAATCACGTATACCCGGCTGAATAAGTTGGAAGCACCAGGATAAACCCTACTATGTTAACTCTAGGTTAGAACACACAGGTTTGAAATCACGGAGTGTGTTAAGTCTTTTAAATCTGAAATTACCCAGTGGTTGTGTGAATTTGGGGATGGGATTCCCTGTTGGTATGGTTTCAGTGGTTGTGAGTTTGAGACCAGGTGGGTACTCGTTTATATCACAAATTGGGGAGAGATCCCCTGTTGACAGAACCGGGTGTGAGTGTTTTGGTTGATCCATGCTTTTGACGCTTTCCTTGGTTATGCTTATGGTAGTTTCCCAGTAGTGCTTAAAATTAATTGAACATTTTAACTGAACGTGAAACAAGAATGGGACAAATGGTTTTTGTGGGCAAGGGTTGTGAACTATGACTCGGACGCAGTGGTGTTGTGTTCTGTAGGTTGGCTAGGAAAACCTAAGCTTTGGGTGAGTGTTTGTTACCTATATCTATACTTGTAGCTTTGTGTTTCTTATTCGTGCCCCACCCAAGTTGATCACTCAGTGCCGAACACCCCCATTCATGGGGGAAGGGTGTTTTTTCCAACACTATTCTTAGTGGCTGGTTATTATCTCCTTTTCTGCTCCCTTTCCCGGATAGCCCAAGTATCATCGAGCAGGCTATGATGGCCTGAGGTCCATTATTAGCCCAAGAACCTTCAGGCTGGGTAGTGTGGTGGTTGTCCAGGTGTGTGCGGCAGGTGCTTTCCCAAGTGTCTTCGGGATGAGGCCCAGGTGTCTTCGGGCGTGGTGGTGGTTGTTCTGGCCTAGGTGTTTGCAGGCATAGTTACGTGTGACAGTTGTGGGCCAGGTGTGTGCGGGCGGGATTTCAGCAGTGGGACTGCGTGCGGTTGAGGCCCAGGTGTGTGCGGGCGGGATTTTGGCAGTGGGACTGCGTGTGGTTGTGTCCCAAGTGTGTGCGGGCGGGTGTGGCAGTGGGACTGCGGTGAGAATGGTGGGATTGGTCCGATGCGTAGGATGTCTCAATAACCAGTGGGAAAGTGGCGTGGGGTACCCAAACATCGATGTGCTCTAATTATATATATATTACTTGACTTGCGTTATTTGAGGAGCGTGCCTTAGTGAGGCCTGGGGTGGTTAGTTTACCTTGAATGGGTGTTTCGTTTGCTCCTTTCTCATGGGACTTTAGCACGTTCCCCCACTTGTGCACGAGAGTCTTGGTTTTCCCTACTGAGTGTACTTGTATGCTCACCCTACGTTTACATTCAGGTTTCCAGTAGGACTACCAGGGCCATGCGGGACCCTACTAGTCAGACACTTGGAGTTGTTGTTGTTGTCGTACCTTTGTTTTCTTTTGGTATTGTACTTTGAGCCTCTTTTTGTACTTGCACCTTGTTGTAAACTATTTAAACATGCATGGGGGCTTTGTTTGGGATTATTTATTTACACCTGTTTCTTTCCCTTTTTGGGTGGTTGACTTATCCTATTTCCCGATCCTAAATAATAAAAAGGGTAATGCCTCCCATATTTGTGAAAAATCATACCCTTGGTGCTAGTCGCCACCCCAGGGCCTACTGGAGGCGGGACTCGGGGGTCATTATCTCTCCTACAACTTAAAGAAGGAAGGGTCTGGCAATCTGCTGACCCTTCCCTCCTTTTGGTGAAGGTGGGTCGTGACAGAATGGTATCAGAGGCAGGTTTGAGAGGTAGGATGGAGTCTGGAGTTAGTCACAGTGAGGATTGCATGGGATGGTAAGGCAACAGCGTTGGGTGACCTTGGTGCGTGAATTAGGCCAGGGAAGACCGGCTAGGACACGGGATTTTAGGGCCCCCCGTGATCCGATGCAAGGACTCTGGGCCTACCGAACGACCAAGTGAGACCACACTGATTGCAGGGTAGAGACCCTAGGAAAGGTACATGCATCATAAATGACTTGTGTTCTTATGTTTCTGGGATATTTCGGGAATTAAGAATAAATTTAAAATTTTAAGAAGCACTACTTGGGCTTAGGCTTTCCTTGTTTACCTTGTAGCTATGGCACCTAGGAGGCGACCGCGTGTGGTACAGGCGATCGAAGCCCCGGAGACTACTTTAGCCGATCGGCAGAGAGCTGATCGAGAGGAAGAGGGCAACCAGTGGCAAAAGACTCTTCGGGCCTTCTAGTGACAGTCCCTTGAGAAGTATGAGGGCAGCACCTCCGATATGAAGACGGAAGGCTAGCTAGAGGATCTAGTTATAGCCTTCGGCCTGATTCGGGCCCCGAACGAGTACTGGGTTCCTCTGGCTGTTAGCCAGATGCGAGGAGCGGCATGTCAGTGGTGGATGCTTCACCTGGGGAATAGGAAAGAGTCTGAGGTTGCTTGGGCGGATTTCGAGAAGGAGTTCCGGGCGGAGTTCCTCTCCTCGACAATGAAGGCAGAGAAGAGGCAGGAGCTACTCTCCCTCCAGCAGGGGAGCATGTCCGTGAGGGAACTTGGAATCAAGTTCAAGGACCTCCTACGTTTTGCTCCGGACCTCTTTCCCGATGAGGAGTCTCGGGCAAGACGTTTGGAGGAGGTGCTCCGACCCTCCCTCCAGTATGTTGTTACCCCCTTTACCCTTCTGACATACTTAGAGGTCCAGAAGAAGGCCGAAGTGGTGGAAAGGATGCATGCTTTGGGCGGAGTGTCACGAGAAGGGATCCATCTGGGACCATCGAAGGGGAAGGCCGTCAGCACCAGGCCTCCAGCATCGGGACCCTCCAGGTTCCGACCCACAGGGAGCAGACCGTAGCAGTTTCAGTTTCGATCCTCTGGCCCACGTTCTTTCCCTTTAGGCTCGGGACCACGGTGCTTCATCTGCGGGAGCCCTGGACATCTCCGGAGTCAGTGCCATGATCGGGTGCAGTACAGCAGTGGCAGTCATCCCTTGCATCCGCCGCAGCAGTAGTTTCCAGCCAGACCCTTCCAACAGCAGCAGCAGGGACAGCGAGCTCCCGCTCCTCCGCAGGCAGACATAGGAGGAGGAGGCCGACCTCAGGGCGCTCCCCAGGGACCTCGACCAGGGCGTGGTCGGGGAGGTGGCCAACAGCCGAGGGGCAGGGGAGCTGGGTTTGGACAGTTACACGCCGCAGAGGCAACAGTTCCAGCAGGGCTAGAGGTTGTTCGAGGTATGATCAATGTGTTTAGCACTCTTTCCTATGCTTTGTTCGATACCGGAGCTTCGCACTCCTTTGTTGCACCCAGTCTAGCCCGTGCCTTGGGTCTAGATGTCGAGAGACTTCCAGTGCCCCTGGTGTTGAGCACACTAGTTGGAGGTCAGACCGACTTGATGTTCGTTTGTCGGGGATGTAGACTGATGTTAGGGCCACATCAGTCGGTTAGGGATATCCTTCTGCTACAGATTCAGCCGTACGATGTCATCCTAGGCATCGACTAACTATTTTCTGTGTGCGTCGTCATCGACTGTTTCCAAAGAAGGGTGGTGTTCTCAGGTTTCGATGGCCAGCGTGTTACCTTCACCGGCAAGTGGAGCGGTCCGAAGGGAAACAGGAGGGAGGAACCTCTCCTCTCCTTGTTGACCGAGCTGACAGTGGAATCAGTAGATGCTGAAATGGTGGAAGTGCCAGAGATCGTCCGCGAGTTTATGGACATATTTCTTGAGCAGGTGACGACACTACCCCCTCGACGCGATATCGAGTTCGGGATAGACCTACAACCCAACGCTCGTCCGATCTCGATGGCTCCTTATCGGATGGCACCTTCGGAGCTACGAGAGTTGCGGATACAGATTGACGATCTGATGAAGAGGGTTTATGTCCTTCCGAGTGCGTCACCATGGGGCGCTCCAGTCTTGCTCGCAAGGAAGGCGGATGGTGGTCTCAGGTTTTGCATCGACTACAGGAGGCTGAATCAGGTAACGATCAAGAATCGCTACCCTCTTCCGAGGATAGATGATCTTTTTGACCAACTGAGGGGGGCAGGATGGTTCTCGAAGATCTACCTGTGGTTCGGATACCACCAGCTGAGGGTGAAGGATAGCGACGTCCCGAAGACGGCGTTCAGGTGCAGGTATGGGCACTTCGAGTTCATGGTCATGCCCTTTGGTGTTACGAACGCCCCAGCCGTGTTCATGGGGCTTATGAACTCCATCTTTCGGGAGTACCTGGATCGGTTTGTGGTGGTATTCATCGACGATATCCTGATCTATTCAAGGTCAGAAGAGGACCATGCAGAGCACCTGAGGACAGTTTTGGAAGTCCTCCGACAGCACCAGCTCTACGGGAAGTTGTCAAAGTGCAAGTTCTGGACACGAGAAGTGCACTTCCTCAGGCACGTAGTGTCTGAGCAGGGGGTAGCAGTCGACCCATCAAAGGTTGAGGCAGTTTTTTCTTGGGCAGCACCCAAGAATGTGGCGGAAGTCCGGAGTTTCCTCGGACTGGCAGGTTACTACCGGAGATTCGTACCCAACTTCTCCCGAGTAGCAGCCCCTTTGACATCTTTGACCAAGAAGGACCAGGTTTTCGTGTGGAGCGAGCAATGCGAGTCATCCTTCAGCTACCTAAAAGAAAAGATGGTTAGTGCCCCAGTATTGAGATTACCAGAAGAAGGGATGGCCTATGAGGTATTTTGTGATGCTTCAGGACAGGGCCTGGGATGCGTGTTGATGCAGCAACAAGGGGTGATCTCTTACGGGTCCAGGCAGCTACGCCCCCATGAGCGTAACTACGCCACCCATGACCTGGAGCTTGCAGCAGTCGTTTTTGCGCTAAAGTTATGGCGGCACTACCTCATCGGGGAATGCTTTGTGGTCTTCACAGATCACAAAAGCTTAAAGTATATCTTCTCCCAACGGGACTTGAACTTGCGACAACGGAGATGGGTAGAGTTCCTCCAGGACTACGACTTTGAAATCTCTTATACTGAGGGCAAGGGCAATGTGGTGGTCGATGCCTTGAGCAGGAGGACGCAGAAGGATGCGGTCCGAGAGTCGGAAAATGCCTGGAAGGCAATGGAGGAGTTGGCTGCCTTACACCTGGATGCGAAGATGGATAGTGGAAGAGGCTGCCTATATCAGATGATAGTGCAGTCATCTCTGTTTCGACAAGTGGATGAATCTCAGTGGGGAGACCCTGAATGCGAAGTGATGCGTGATCGGGTTGACCAGGGCGATGCTCCAAGAGAATGGACAGAGGACAGTCAGCACCGGATGCTTTTCCAGAAAAGGTTGTTTGTTCCAAGAGTGATGCGTGGCAAGGTTCTCAGTGAGTTCCACAACTCACCCCTAGCAGTGCACCCAGGAGTTACCAAGATGTACCAGGGGCTGAAAGGGCAGTTCTGGTGGCCCGGAGTTAAGCGAGCGGTGGCAGAATTTGTGGCTAAATGCTTAGTATGTCAGCAAGTGAAGGCTGAACACCGGGTTCCAGGTGGCCTACTGCAGCCTTTAGCTGTTCCCGAGTGGAAGTGGGACGACATCTCAATGGATTTTGTCACGGGACTACCCAAGGTCCAAGGAGGGTGCGACGCCATCTGGGTGGTGGTGGACAGGTTGACGAAATCGGCTCACTTTCTGGCAATCAGGGAGTCAAGTACTGTGGATGCTTTGGCACGAAAGTACGTGAATGAGGTGGTGCGGTTGCATAGAGTTCTGAGGTCTATAGTCTCGGATAGGGATGCACGGTTTACCTCGTGAATCTGGAGAGGATTTCAGCATGCGTTTGGCACCCAGTTACGCCTTAGCACTGCTTTCCATCCCCAGACGGATGGACAAACAGAACGCACCATCCAGACCTTGGAGGATATGCTACGGGCATGTGTTCTGGACTCAGGAGAGTCATGGGTGTGATACTTGCCTCTAGTGGAGTTTTCCTACAATAATAGCTACCACTTTACCATCGGTATGGCCCCGTTTGAGGCTTTGTATGGGAGGCCATGCCGTTCACCTGTGTGTTGGACCGAAGTAGGAGAGGCAGGCATCCTTGGCCTGGAGGTGGTGCAGAACACGACAGAGAAGATTTAGCTCATACGGGAAAGGATGAAGGCGGACCAGGACCGACAGAAGTCGTATGCTGATACCAGGAGAAGGCCCTTGGAGTTTGAGGTTGGGGACCACGTGTTCTTGAAGGTCTCCCCGCGGCGTGGGCAATGGAGGTTCGGCAAGGGGGGTAAGATTTCCCCCAGATTCGTCGAACCCTTCGAAGTGTTGTGGCGGGTCGGCGAAGTGGCTTATCAGCTAGCGTTACCTCAGCCGCTGCTAAGGATACATGATGTCTTTCATGTATCCCAGCTCCGTCGTTATCTGCACGATGATTCACACATCCTTGATTGGGGTGAACTGGACATCGAGGACAACGTAACCTTTGTGGAAAAACCAGTGATGATCGAGGATCGCAAGGAGAAGGTGCTTCGTGGGCGATCCATTCCCTTGGTTCGTGTGTTGTGGAGACATGGCGGGCTCGAAGAGAGTACGTGGGAGAGGGAAGCACAGATGTGTGCCCAATACCCCGGGTTGTTTGGAGATTTGTTCCTTTTGTACATGTTGTGGTAGAACGTTTGACTTTTGGCTATGAAATGTACTAGTTTATTTCCTCTGTTGTGTGTGAAAAGCCCCGGCTAAAGGGAAGAGGGAACCCAACCCCTAATCAAGACGCATTAAGGTGGATGCGATTAAACCCGTGCGGGCGAGTCAGTGCCGCCCAAAGCGGATAATATCTTGACATGGGGGAGGGGAACTCCCCAAACCCACATGACCGGGCGGTTTGGCGTGGTATGTTTCTTGGTTCTTGACAGGGGAGTGTTTTTAGTTAGCAGGGGTTCACTCCTAAGAGGTATCTTTCGAAGATGGTTGTTCGGACCCTCTCTTTCCTTCTGGTTTGTTGTGATTCTTGAGGACTAGAATCGTTTAAGAGGTATCTGATGTGATGACCCAGACCCCCTTGGTCCCTTCCTTTGCCAAAATCCGGATCCTTAAGGGGTGTCGATCGGTGCGACCGATCGGTGAGACCGATCGGTGAGAACGATCGGTGAGACCGATCGGTGCGACCGATCGGTGAGACCGATCGGTGAGAACGATCGGTGAGACCGATCGGTGTGACCGATCGGTGAGACCGATCGGTGCGACCGATCGGTGTGATCGATCGGCGGAACCGGCCGACGTCACCCGGCCTTGCCAAGTTGTTCCAGTAACGCTCCTTTTTCGCAAATAGGGTGTTAAACCCTATTCTGCCTCATTTAAAAAAATGTCTTAAAGACCCGAAACGCGCACAAAAGTTTTAATTAAATACTGAATCGACTCTTGAGTCGGCTTAAACCACCCAGCACCTTTAATGATGAGTCAAGCCGTGTGGTCAACCCACGACTTCCACGTCTTACGCGGTTCAGCGTTTTTATCTCAACCGCCCCTGGCTCTTATAAAATAAGGGTTAGGCCGTGGTTTCTCCCTTCCTCGATCGTGGCTCTTCTGGTGCATCGGGCGCGCCGCGTCGTTATCCATGAAGTTCCGCCTCCCCCCCTGACATAAGCGTTGGTCATCTATCAGCAAGTAGGGAATTTCTCTCGCCTCTCACTTTTGTGTATCATGCGGGGTGGGCGTTATTTTGTTCCTATGGAATTGGTTGAACCGAGCCTTAATGAAGATAATAAACGAAGTTCTAAAGAAAGAAGGGGAAGGGGTTGTGATCGTTGTTTATGCTTTATCTTGTGATTATCCTTTTTAGTTGTGCTGGTTTATGTTTTTCTGAAATTGAGGCCGTTGGTGGTCGTTGTATGTGCACTGATGAATCCCCTCGTGATGTTTTAAATGGGCTGTTGAAATTGTGAACTACTACTGTGAATTGGTTAATCACGTATACCCGGCTGAATAAGTTGGAAGCACCAGGATAAACCCTACTATGTTAACTCTAGGTTAGAACACACAGGTTTGAAATCACGGAGTTTGTTAAGTCTTTTAAATCTGAAATTACCTGGTGGTTGTGTGAATTTGGGGATGGGATTCTCTGTTGGTATGGTTTTGGTGGTTGTGAGTTTGAGACCGAGTGGGTACTCGTTTATATCACAAATTGGGGAGAGATCCTCTGTTGACAGAACCGGGTGTGAGTGTTTTGGTTGATCCATGATTTTGACGCTTTCCTTGGTTATGCTTATGGTAGTTGCCCAGTAGTGCTTAAAATTAATTGAACATTTTAACTGAACGTGAAACAAGAATGGGACAAATGGTTTTTGTGGGCAAGGGTTGTGAACTGTGACTCGGACGCAGTGGTGTTGTGTTCTGTAGGTTGGCTAGGAAAACTTAAGCTTTGGGTGAGTGTTTGTTACCTATATCTATACTTGTAGCTTTGTGTTTCTTATTCGCGCCCCACCCAAGTTGAGCACTCAGTGTCGAACACCCCCATTCATGGGGGAAGGGTGTTTTTCCCAACACTATTCTTAGTGGCTGGTTATTAGCTTCTTTTCTGCTCCCTTTCCCGGATAGCCCAAGTATCTTCGGGCAGGCTATGATGGCCTGAGGTCCATTATTAGCCCAAGAACCTTCGGGCTTGGTAGTGTGGTGGTTGGCCAGGTGTGTGCAGCAGGTGGTTTCCCAAGTGTCTTCGGGATGAGGCCCAGGTGTCTTCGGGCGTGGTGGTGGTTGTTCTGGCCTAGGTGTTTGCAGGCATAGTTACGTGTGACAGTTGTGGCCCAGGTGTGTGCGGGCGGGATTTCAGCAGTGGGACTACGTGCGGTTGAGGACCAGGTGTGTGCGGGCGGGATTTCGGCAGTGGGACTGCATGTGGTTGTGGCCCAGGTGTGTGCGGGCGGGTGTGGCAGTGGGACTGCGGTGAGAATGGCGGGATTGGTCCGATGCGTAGGATGTCTCAATAACCAGTGGGAAAGTGGCGCGGGGTACCCAAACATCGATGTGCTCTGATTATATATATATTACTTGACTTGCGTTATTTGGGGAGTGTGCCTTAGTGAGGCCTGGGGTGGTTAGTTTACCTTGAATGGGCGTTTGGTTTGCTCCTTTCTCACGGGACTTTAGCATGTTCCCCCACTTGTGCACGAGAGTCTTGGTTTTCCCTACTGAGTGTACTTGTATGCTCACCCTACGTTTACTTTCAGGTTTCCAGGAGGACTACCAGGGCCGTGTGGGACCCTACTAGTCGGACAGTTGGAGTTTTTGCTGTTGTTGTACCTTTGTTTTCTTTTGGTATTGTACTTTGAGCCTCTTTTTGTACTTGCACCTTGTTGTAAACTGTTTAAACATGCATGGGGGCTTTGTTTGGGATTATTTATTTACACCTGTTTCTTTCCCTTTTTGGGTGGTTGACTTATCCTATTTCCCGATCCTAAATAATAAAAACGGTAATGCCTCCCATATTTGTGAAAACTCATACCCTTGGTTCTAGTCGCCACCCCGGGGCCTACTGGAGGCGGGACTCGGGGGTCATTATCTCTCCTACAACTTAAAGAAGGAAGCTCCTGGCAATCTGCTGACCCTTCCCTCCTTTTGGTGAAGGCGGGTCGTGACAGTATGTATTAAATAATAATTAAAAAATCATTAATAAGCTCTAAATTTCATATATACGATAAAAACAACAAATTATATCATTTCATATAAACTTGAAAGGTTTCAATGGAAGAATGAGTGACATCAGTTCGTGAGGCACTAGTTTGTCAAACATGTGAACAATATTTCACCATCCCATTTGTGGAATTGTGAATGATTTTAGAGAAACACTAATAAAAAATTATCATACTTTATTTGGGATACTATTTTTATTTTTTAAAAATAAAATAAATATATTTCAAGGGTTTAAATACAAACAAATAACACCAAATCATTCAGTGATGAATGGAACATACTCTTTGGGTGTCTTTTTTTTGGTATCCAATAAAGTCTCTCTTCATTACCTCTAAATAATTTTTTTAAAATTATAAAAATAACACTTTTAGGGTATAAGTGGGAAGTTAAGATCATTAAAAAATAGAGTAGTCAATTATGGAATTCAAAATCCATCAGCATAATTAAAAAATTATGGCTCAGGAACATCACGTCAATGATCCCCGTAAAACATATGGGCACGATATTGAACCCTATATTGAGGTATGTCTTGTCATGGCCACAATCTATCACCGTCATCGCATCACCTTTACCATAATTTCATCATCATCAAAAACCAATCAGAATATCCCGTAGTAGCAACCATCCTATAAAGCGCCATCACCATCATCGGTTCACCCACATCGTCACCACAAACAACCATTAAACATCTATGGACCTCCATATGGGAAATCATTTTCATCATTATCATGTCAAAACATCACACATATCCTCTATAGAACATCATAGTCCATCAATATGTCATTAAACATAGAGCCTTGTCTATTTCCATCATCATTGAATCACATAATGTAGAAGCATGACAACATCTTGAAAAATAGTGGCGGACACCACAGATAACCAAATCCATTATAAAAGGAGAATTCAAAATGAACATAATAAATATAGAAATACACCACATTTCATGCCTCTTGGAAACTATTTCCTAACCTCAAACACATACCAAAACTTCATCGATATTTTATGCACCCAATGGACTAAGAATGGAGCAAGCAACCAGGAATCCAGTGCCACTTGAGTGTGTTACACGAGTTCCAGTGCCAAAGTCCACCCAGGTTCCGGGGAGAGACGGGCATAGCCCATGCAGGGGTGAGTATAACGATACTCAGTAGGGACCCTGAGACCTGCAAGGTCTCACTAAACCAACAAGGATAACCACAAGAAGATCTCAACAGATAACCTCTACTTAGATATATGCCCATACATATACCTAAGTTATCATGTAACCCATCTCAATCATGAGGAAACACAAGGATTGTGAAATCAACGGATAACCACTACCCAGGTATATGCCCATACATATACCTAAGTTATCAAGTGACCCATCTCAATCATGAGGTAAACACAAAGGTCAAAAGTCTCAGCTCAAACCAGGATTTTCATTTATCGAAACCGTAACTGCTGAAGAGCTCCGTCTCTGGAGTGTACAGTGGTCCTGTCACGACTCTGAGGTACTGCTCACTAACCTAAGACTGCTGAGGTACTCCTCCTGTCGAGTACCGCAGGCCTGCCACCTCACATAGTAGTGCTTCCCGCCAGGGTCTGCCACTCAAACATAGTAGTGCTCCCCCCTCATAGCCTACAGAGGTACTCCTCCTGTCAAGTACCGCGGGTCTGCCACCTAACATAGTAGTTCTCCTCCGCTGTGGTTCTGCCACCTCACAAAGTAGTGCCCCCACTGGGCTACGTAAGTCACTCTAAATCGAATCGGACAAGCAGTCTTCAGGTCTCTGCCGGCTACACGGTCTCCGTACTCTGTACGCTCGTCTCCGGGAGGGTCCGCTCCACGAGCTACAAGTAGATACTCCAAGTATCTCAAAGTCCCATGAAGAAGTGTCTCAAAGGACCGCCTCATCATAGGGGTCTCAACGCAACATACGGCGCGCCAATCGGACGTTCGGTCTGTGAGTTATTAGCCTTTTCGTTCCAGGGGCCCGGTTGGTTTTGTGAGTGAACCAACCCGGCCGTATCTCAACTTTACCCCGAACTCCCATATGGTATACTCATAGGGAACGTTACTCAACGTGATCACCAACGCCGCTGACGGTTCGTCAAACGGACGTCTGGTCTGAAAGATATCAACTTTTCCGTTCCAGGGGCCCGGTTGGATTTCGGTGCGATCCATCCCGGACACTATCCATCTGCATCCAATTCTCAGGCAGAGGATGCCAAAAGTTCCACATCGTCAACAGGAACTCAATGCAACAGACGACACGTCAATCGTATGCTCGGTCTGAGAGTTATTGGCTTTTTCGTCCCAGGGGCCCGATTGGTTTTTAAGGAAAAACCAACCCGACCGTACTCCACCTGCGTCCAAACCTCGGGCGGAGTATTCCAAATGATCCGTATCATCAAGAGGAATTCAACGAAATAGACGGCGCGTCAATCGGACGCCCGGTCTATTAGTTATTGGTCTTTCCGCCTCACACCAACCCTGGGGAACTTCCCAGGAGGTCACTCATCCTCATCACTACTCTAGGGCAAGCACGCTTAACTATGGAGTTTTAATCACGTAGGCTCCCGAAAAAGAAGGTGCACCTTGAGTATAGTATACTCAAACGACCGTCCCGATCCAAGGATCGCGTTGCCGCTGACGGAGAGTCGTTTGGAGGCCTGTAGCCCAAGATACGGGCATTTGACCGAAAGTGGTCCGAAACTGGGGGGTCTGGGCCCGGGCCGACCCACCCCCCCCCCCCCCCTGGTTCAGCCGAACCGGGTCGACCCGCCCCGGGCGGCGACCCGGCCCGGCTCGGAAAACCCGGCCCGGCCGGCGGCGCGGCGGCGCGGTCCGGCGCGGCGGCGCGGGCTGGTGCGGCGGCGCGGTTCGGCGCGGCGACGCGGTCCGGCGCGGCCTGGGCGTCGTTCGGGTGCCGCGCGCGGGGGGGCAAAGTTCCGCTTTGAGAACCGCGACCCCTTAATTGGGGCCGCTTTTGAGACCCGGCCAGGGGAAATTAATTCCCCCGGTCTCCACTATCCGGCCGGCCCGCACTGGCTGGCCGGTTTCGCCAACAAGGACCGGCGACAGCCGGTCCTTCCTTCGTCGACACCGGAGGCCCGGTGCTGGCCGCCGGTCATCTTGATCCACCGCGGCCCGGAACCGGCTGCGGCCTATGCCGTCCGGCACGATGCGACGACATCACTTCCCTCCACCGCGGCCCCGCTCCGGCCGCGGCGCCTTTGACTTTCTTCGACGTGACGCGACGGCGTCACGTTCTTGGATTTCTTTCCACGGCGCGGCGCGACGGCGCCGCGCAATAATTGTCGTGCGATTCCCGCGTCTTGCGACGGCACCACGCCATCCCGTTCCATCCGCAAGGAAAAAATTATGAACATAGGAGGGGGGGTTCGGCCATGTTGGTGCGGTCCGGGCCCCCCTCTCGTTAGACAATAACATTTAATCCTTTATCCTCGAAGTTCGACATTCTAGAATCAAGAATGGAAAATAAATAAATAAAATATCAACAATCCCCTACCTCGGATTCAAGTGTGGAGCACGCCAATCAAGCCGCGGAAGACTAGCGTCGCAGAGGTCGGGCGTCGCAGAAATCGAACGCCGTTTCCGTTGACGTCGAGGTGCGTCCGAAGAGGTACGTCGCTGGAGAAGCTTCGTAAGCTGACGGAGATAGTCCGAGGAGGAAATGGCGTCTCCTTTCGTTGACACGGGAAGAAGATCGAAGAAGCGGTGTCGTCGATCTTCGAAACACACCGGCTACGAAGAAGAGAAGCGGCGTTCTTCGTCGGAGCTTAAGTGTTCTTCGTGTTCTTCGTCAAGGTTGAAGAAGGTGGAGAGAGCTTCTCAAAATCTCTCAAGGTGGCAAAGGAGACCAACCAAAAATAAAATAAGCTTAAGCCTTATTTTATTTACACAACTAAACATTTGAATTTCAAAAGATAAGAAACTAACCATTACTTCGTAGAATTAATTCAACAAAAGAAACAGCTCATTTAATTTACGAAATAAACCACCCAATTAAATGGTCTGTTAAGAATTTAAGAAAACGCGTCAGTTGACTTTCATAATGACGTGTTTTCACGGGTGCGTTACTTAGCGGAAAGAAACGGCGGGGCTCGTGCGGGCCCCACCTCACAAATATCCTACCAAGAGGGTAGGATATTTCTGGATAGTACCCTATCCGGTTCAACTCAGTTTAAGCCGCTTTTAAGTGGCTTCAAGTGGCTTCCAAGTGGCTTAAGTGAAATAAAATAAAGTTGTCGTAAAATTATTTTATTTCTTAACTTTAAGCCCAAAAATTAAAAACCACACCCAAGCAAACGCAACTCCGGAAG
This sequence comes from Viscum album, assembly GCA_963277665.1. Lineage (NCBI taxonomy): Eukaryota > Viridiplantae > Streptophyta > Magnoliopsida > Santalales > Viscaceae > Viscum > Viscum album. Next base: position 1,494,334,624 of record OY728133.1, read on the forward strand.
AGGCGTTTCTAAGCGAATACCGGCGCTGCGATTTCATCGGTGCCCTCAAAATTCGATTCCGGGCACCGGTTCAAAAGTTAGAAAAACACGCTCATCCGTTTACTGAACGTACCCGAGCCAAACTTCGGAAAATGATTTCGGGCACACCGGGCCTCAGAATCTGGTGCCGTCAGAAACTGCGTTCTTGTAAAATTCCAAAAAAAATTAAGAAAAAAATTTCCTTGGAATTTACGGATCTTTACATTACTCCCACCACAGGGCTTTACGTCCCCGTTAAGCTTCACCACAAACTTAGGGAAACAAAGGCGGTACTGAGCACGCATATGAGCCTTCCGCTCCCATGTTCTCACCTAGAGGTTCCCGTGCTTCCAAAGAAAGTGCACAAGAGGAATCGACCGTCCTCCTAGGATCTGCTCCTGTCGATCCTCGATCCCCACAGGAACCACCGTAGAAGTCACCTAATCGCCACTGTCCAGCTCCTCATGGTCGATGATATGCGAAGGGGTCGAGCACGTATCTCCTCAGTTGGGATACGTGGAAAACGTCGTGCACCTAGTGCAAATGAAGTGGATGGGCCAAGCGGTAAACCACCTCGCCTACCCAGCTGAGGACCTAGAAAGGTCCGTTGAACCTCGGAGATAACTTGCCTCCCTGGCCACATCTCTGTAAACCTCATCGAGGTGAGACTCGTAAGAAGACGTGGTCGTCATTCTCAAACTCCAGAGGTCTCCATTTTCTGTTAGAACTGAAACTCAAAACGACTACTGCTACAAGGGTAAGGTTGACTGACTCAAGAGTGATCGGTCGCAACCTATTGTGCAAGAGTTACCCTGCGATGCCTAGGGTTTCCTTTTCCGCCGACCAAGGAAAACCCATCCCGACGTTTGCCTAAAACCATCAATTTGAGTATGAATAGTTATTACCCATTCCATTCTCAAACTAACGTCGTAAGGCCTTGACGCTGACACCAAGAGATTCCAACCAGAACTCCCGCCTCGAGGGTCTGACCACACCGTCGGCGTAAGTGTGATTATTGAGTCTCCTCCCAAGGTATCTCCAGACGTGAGGGTCAAGTCCACGGATTACCAGAAACTCTAGGTCTGGAACAAGATTTTTGAAAGCGAGGAATGATTCATATCAACATCTGTTACTACAGAAGCTAGTATTGGACACAGACTATCCCTTGAATCATTTCTAGAGCCATTGGGTCACACTCCTTGACCGCATGCAGCCGCATTCTTCCACCGCCCTCCAGCTCCCTGAGCCTGGCGGGAATAACTAAGGTGGGTGGTTGTACCATGTTAGGATGTACACCACCTCATGCTGCTCTCCTAGCTTTGCCTCCACGTCTGCTGCTTTGCAGACTCATCTCTATTTAAAGATTCCTCTTTTTGAAACATTTAACACGCCCGAGTTTCTAAGACTGGCACCAGTTTCTTGTTTCTTTCTGCACTGTGCAGTCTTCATCCGCTCCTGGATGAACTGCACCTCCTTTAGTCTCACAAGAGCTAATGTGATTTCTTCTTTGCCGATAAGAGAAATCTGGTCTCATCCCCTAGATGAACCACATTCGTTGCCTAATACATTCAATCCTGACATAAATGATGCATTCATGCCATGGATGACGTCGTAAGGCCTCAACATAACTACCAAGAGATCCAACTATCACTCTCGCCTCCAAGGGTCGAGTCACACTATCGGCATTAGTGTGAGGTCACTGGGTCCCCTCCAGTAGAAATCTCGAATATGAGAGTCAAGTCAATAGTTTAACCGAGACCACTCAGTATCAACCAAACAAAAGGACAGGAAAGCAAACAAAGATAAGTGTGTTTTTATTATTGCAGCTCATAATACAAAGACACAAATACAACAGCAACATGGAACTAGAAGTAAAAAGGACGTATCCACTAGTTCCTCTCCTGTCCACCTACTCCAGGAGCTCTACTGCTTTATCCACTACTCGGCTGTTGCTGAAGCACTCGTCGCTGCCTCTGCCTCGGTGGCTCCTCCAAAGCCTGTGGATCAACTGTACGAGGAGTCAGAAAGTCACGTTCCAGGTGCCCCTTTCCACTGCATGAGTAACACAGTCTGCTTCTGGCACACCTGGCTCTGACCCCACCCCGGGTGCCCCGCACCACCGGTCCTAAAACCCGAGATCACCCAACTGTTGTTCTGGTCCTCCTGGACCTCTGCATCATCTTTCTACTGCCCACAGATGACTCGGCTGCTGATCGAAAAACACATGGCAAAGGAAGCAGCTCCTGAACACGCTCTGGGTGTAGAGCTACTGGCACAAACTCCACCCTGAAGAAGGTCTCTAAGTCTTCCCATGAGAAGGCCATCCTATCGAAAAACTGGAACAAGTGTATCCACCACCTGCCTGTTGCTGCCTGGAGAAGGCTAGCAGCAATGATCACCATAAAGTCTGTTGGCATCCCCACTAGCCTGAAGACTCCCACCACAGCCTCCAGCCAATCCTCAGCCACCTACGGGTCCGTCTCTCCCCGGAACCTGGGTGGCCTCTGGCGCTGGAACTCGTGCAACGCACTCAAGTGGCGTGCATCGCCTACTGCTGGGGCTGGCGGCATCGGTGGCCCAATGTATGGTTGTACCGCTGGTGCCTCAAATGCAAGAGGGCCCTGTACTGAAGCCTCGTTGCTCGGTAGGCTGTCAGTACGCACATCCCTCTGGGCTCTAGCTGGTCGTTCGTGAAAAGGCATCCTGAAAGAAACAACATGACACGGTCAAACGATTATACCTGGTGAGTTGACCTGGTTTGAGCTGATATTTAAAAACTTCTGGAAACACACACGCAATCAGTGTATTCGTGCACAAAGTCGGAAATCAGTTGTCAGGGTCCTGGTGTATGGATATCTTGGCCGCCCGCACCAACACTGGATTCCCTGAACTGAAAACCACACTCGGTACTCTTAACACTATTGCTTCACAGAAAGAAACATCAGAGTTATAAGTTCTGCGGTAGAACCGAACTCCTCTGATACCAATTTGTCACGACCCATCCTTAGGGCCCATGTCGTGACTACCCCAAGCCCACCTTCCATAGGCCAGGGGCTTGCGACTAGCACCAAAGGTGTAAAAATCCCGATAACTGGGAAGGCATTGCCTTTATAAAAGAAAACAAGCACCACAGAGTACAAGCGGAAGCAATACACTAAGTACAAAAGAAAAGCTGAAAAGTAAATGGGCCAGAATACAAACCCAAAAGAAAGTACGACTAGAACCGAACAAGGTACAACAGCAAAAATACAAACAGCTGGAAGAAGGAAGCAGCTCCTGGGTCGTCCTCCTCGGATCCTACCTGAAGGGTAGGTACAGATAGCGCAGCTCCTGGTCGTCCACCACGGATCCTACCTGAAGGGTAGGTACATATAGCCTCCTCCACGCTCTCGTCCTTCAACATCCTCTGTGAGTCGTCACGTCGTGTAGTCCACCTTTGAGTACTGAATCGTCGTGTAGTCCACCTCCGGGTACCGACTCGTCCTCGAACACTCGGCCTCCGTCAGCACTGCCCGTCGTCTGCAACCAACACAACGAGGTGCGGGCATAGCCCGTGCAGGGGTGAGTATAACGATACTCAGTAGGGACCCTGAGACCCTCAAGGTCTCACTAAACCAACAAGGATAACCACAAGAAGATCTCAACAGATAACCTCTACTTAGATATATGCCCATACATATACCTAAGTTATCAAGTAACCCATCTCAATCATGAGAAAACACAAGGATTGTGAAATCAACGGATAACCACTACCCAGGTATATGCCCATACATATACCTAAGTTATCAAGTGACCCATCTCAATCATGAGGTAAACACAAAGGTCAAAAGTCTCAGCTCAAACCAGGATTTTCATTTATCAAAACCGTAACTGCTGAAGAGCTCCGTCTCTGGAGTGTACAGTGGTCCTGTCACGACTCCGAGGTACTGCTCACTAACCTAAGACTGCTGAGGTACTCTTCCTGTCGAGTACCGCGGGCCTGCCACCTCACACAGTAGTACTTCCCGCCGGGGTCTGCCACTTAAACACAGTAGTGCTCCCCCCTCATAGCCTACAGAGGTACTCCTCCCGTCAAGTACCGCGGGTCTGCCACCTCACATAGTAGTGCTCCTCCGCTGTGGGTCTGCCACCTCACAAAGTAGTGCTCCCCACTGGGCTACGTAAGTCACTCCAAATCGAATCGGACAAGCAGTCTTCAGGTCTCTGCCGGCTACAAGGTCTCCGTACTCCGTACGCTCGTCTCCGGGAGGGTCCGCTCGACGAGCTACAAGTCGATACTCCAAGTATCTCAAAGTCCCACGAAGAAGTGTCTCATAGGACCGCCTCGTCATAGGGGTCTCAACGCAACAGACGGCGCGTCAATCGGACGCCCGGTCTGTGCGTTATTAGCCTTTTCGTTCCAGGGGCCCGGTTGGTTTCGTGAGTGAGCCAACCCGGCCGTATCACAAATGTACCCCGAACTCCCATAGGGTATACTCATAGGGACCGTTACTCAACGTGATCACCAACGCCGTTGACGGTTCGTCAAACGGACGTCTGGTCTGAAAGATATCAACTTTTCCGTTCCAGGGGCCCGGTTGGATTTCGGTGCGATCCAACCCGGCCACTCTCCATCTGCATCCAATTCTCGGGCGGAGGATGCCAAAAGTTCCACATCGTCAACAGGAACTCAACGCAACAGACGGCGCGTCAATCGGACGCTCGGTCTGAGAGTTATTGGCTTTTTCGTCCCAGGGGCCCGGTTGATTTTTAAGGCAAAACCAACCCGACCGTACTCCACCTGCGTCCAAACCTCGGGCGGAGTATGCCAAAAGATCCGTCTCATCAAGGGGAATTCAACGAAACAGATGGCGCGTCAATCGTACGCCCGGTCTGTTAGTTATTAGCCTTTCCGTCTCACACCCACCCTGGGAAACTTCCCAGGAGGTCACCCATCCTGATCACTACTCTAGGCTAAGCACGCTTAAGTATGGAATTTTAACCACGTACGCTCCCGAAAAAGAAGATGCACCTTGAGTATAGTATACTGAAACGACCGTCTCGATCCAAGGATCGTGTTGCCGCTGACGGCGAGTCGTTTGGAGGCCCGTAGCCCAAGATACGGGCATTTTACCGAAAGTGGTCCGAAACTGGGGGGGTCTGGGCCAGGGCCGACCCGAACCGACCCCCCCCCCCTGGGTCGGCCGAACCGGGTCGACCCACCCCGGGCGGCGACCCGGCCCGAAGACCTGACCCGGCTCAGAAAACCCGGCCCGGCCGGCGGCGCGAGCTGGTGCGGCGGCGCGGTCCGGCGCGGCGGCGTGGTCCGGCGCGGCGGCGCGGACCGGCACGGCGGCGCGGCCTGGGCGCCGTTCGGGTGCCGCGCGCGGGGGTGCAAAGCCCCCCTTTGAGAACCGCGACCCCTTAATTGGGGCCGCTTTTGAGACCCGGACGGGGGAAATTAATTCCCCCGGTCTCCACTGTCCGGCCGGCCCGCACTGGCCGGCCGGTTTCGCCAGCAAGGACCGGCGACGGCCGGTCCTTCCTTCGCCGACACCGGCGGCCCGGTGCCGGCCGCCGGTCATCTTGCTCCGCCGTGGCCCGGAACCGGCTGCAGCCTATGTCGTCCGGCGCGATGCGACGACATCACTTCCCTCTGCCGCGGCCCCGCTCCGGCCGCGGCGCCTTTGACTTTCTTCGACGCGACGCGACGGCGTCGTGTTCTTGGATTTCTTTCCACGGCGCAGCGCGACGGCGCCGCGCAATAATTGTCGTGCGATTCCCGCGTGGTGCGACGGCACCGCGCCATCCCGTTCCATCCGCAAGGAAACAATTATGAACATAGGAGGGGGGGTTCGGCCTTGTTGGTGTGGTCCGGGCCCCCCTCTCGTTAGACAATAACATTTAATCCTTTATCCTCGAAGTTCGACATTCTAGAATCAAGAATGGAAAATAAATAAATAAAATATCAACAATCCCCTACCTCGGAATCAAGAGCGGAGCACGCCAATCAAGCCGCGAAAGACTAGTGTCGCGGAGGTCGGGCGTCGCGGAAATCGAACGTCGTTTCTGTTGACGTCGAGGTGCGTCCGAAGAGGTACGTCGCTGGAGAAGCTTCGTAAGCTGACGGAGATAGTCCGAGGAGGAAATGGTGTCTCCTTTCGTTGACACGGGAAGAAGATCGAAGAAGCGGCGTCGTCGATCTTCGAAACACACCGGCTACGAAGAAGAGAAGCGGCGTTCTTCGTCGGAGCTTAAGTGTTCTTCGTGTTCTTTGTCAAGGTTGAAGAAGATGGAGAGAGCTTCTCAAAATCTCTCAAGGTGGAAAAGGAGACCAACCAAAAATAAAATAAGCTTAAGCCTTATTTTATTTACACAACTAAACATTTGAATTTCAAAAGATAAGAAACGAACCATTAATTCGTAGAATTAATTCAACGAAAGAAACAGCTCATTTAATTTACGAAATAAACCGCCCAATTAAATGGTCTGTTAAGAATTTAAGAAAACGCGTCACTTGACTTTCATAATGACGGGTTTTCGCGGGTGCGTTACTTAGCGGAAAGAAACGGCGGGGCTCGTGCGGGCCCCACCTCACAAATATCCTACCAAGAGGGTAGGATATTTCTGGATAGTACCCTATCCGGTTCAGCTCAGTTTAAGCCGCTTTTAAATGGCTTCAAGTGGCTTCCATGTGGCTTAAGTGAAATAAAATAAAGTTGTCGTAAAATTATTTTATTTCTTAACTTTAAGCCCAAAAATTAAAAACCACACCCGAGCAAACGCAACTCCGGAAGAGGCGTTTCTAAGCGAATACCGGTGCTGCGATTTCATCGGTGCCCTCAGAATTCAATTCCGGGCACCGGTTCAAAAGTTAGAAAAACCCGCTCGTCCGTTCACTGAACGTACCCGAGCCAAACTTCGGAAAATGATTCTGGGCACACCGGGCCTCGGAATCAGGTGCCATTAGAAACTGCGTTCTTGTAATATTCCAAAGAAAATTAAGAAAAAAATTTCCTTGGAATTTATGGGTCTTTGCACAGCAGATAAGGGGAAAGGATGAACATAAACTTCCATAAAATGAGAGAGATACAAAGAGAGATAAACATTGGGGAATAAAAATTAATGGAAAATAGAGAGTGAAACCCATAATCAGAAGAAATAGGAATGAGAAAGTGGGACTGATTTTTAAACCGTAATAAGAAATCACGACTAAATCCCTAAGGAGAAACCCCAAATTGATTGAGATAAAACAAGGGAAGAACCCATCAAAATGGAGAAAATTTAATTTCCCTTACTTCCACCACTATAATACCAAACCCATTAGAAAAACCAACACAACCAACCAAGATTGGGTTGTGCATGTCATGCCAAATCGGTAGAGAAGGGATGGAGAAGGGGAAAATGGGACATCTCTATAAAACCTGGAGATAATGATCCTACATAGAGTAAGCCCGAAGAAAAAGAGAAGGATAACATACCCATCATAGCGGAGGAGACAATCAAACCAAAATAGGAGGAGGCTGAAGCTGAAAGACAAAGAAGCCACCAAAGGATGAGAGGTCCATCACTACAGGAAGAACGTAAAGCCCTAGGTGGAAGATAATGAAGATGGTAGAAGGATCTAGATATGAGAGCATGACCTGGGAGAGTAAGGCACCATATTTTTTAATATGGTATGACCCTCTAATTCACTTCATTATGCCTTATCTCTCATCAATATTGGTTTTCTCCTTTTTATTTTCACAAAACGACTTCATTGGTTGGATTTCTACACAATGTAATGCTTCTAGGAATATGGTAGGGATGTTGGTATTGGATTTGGAATTTTTTTGGATAGAAAAAAAAGGTTATGAAGGTTGAATAAAAGGGAATAAGTGGTGTCCATTTATTATAGAGGTGAGGGTCTCATTTTGAATTTATCAACATATTAATTCTTAATAAATTCATTCTTAATAAAAATACCTCCAAAAGTACATTTATTAAAATTTAAAATATGGTGAGGTTTTAATATCATCCACTAATTTTTATTTTGATATTTGTTGGATTCATTTTAAACCATATACTTTTTATTAATCCTTAGTTAATCAATTTTTTTTAATTATGGTAATAATATTTTTAAAATAATGAGGATATGATTTTTACATATAAAATGTAAATTGTATCATAAATTAGAAATTAAAGATATTTTATACCATATGTGATCATATTGTTATTATTTAATATTTTTATTATTTTCAAATAATTTGATAAAATATTATTTTCATAAAATATCATAAATGTTAATTTTGACACTATTCATAACATTGACTTTATGAAAATTAATATTGTTTGTTAAAATCAAAACAATTCATTTTAAAGTACACTAAATTTTTATATTTTCCTAGAGAAAATTTTTATGACCTTATTTAAGTCTAGTTATGTTTATTTAAATATTTCTTATATCATTAAATTAGTAGTTCCTTTAATTGAATAATTACTACATCAATGTTATGTAAGTATTCATGATAATTATTATTCAAATAAAAAAAATTACACGACGTATAAAAACCATTTATATTTCATAATAATGTGCATAGTAAATCATATATTCCATTTAATCCAATATTAAAAATAGTATTCTTATTAAATGTAAGAGTGTAACAGTTTGTTACTCTTATTAATTTTAATAATATCTAAGATATCGTTATGGAAAAGTGTCCATTAAAAAATAACAATTAGAAATTTAGGTGATAAGGGTTGAATTAAATTCATCTAATAACATTTTCTTAAGTTTTATGTTTGTTTCCTAATATTTATAACAATATCTTTACCCTTAGTTACTCGTTTTAACCATACCATGGTAAATTTTTTTATTAAAGGTTCCATTAATATTGTCCAAAAAAGGTACCCATTTACTAAATTTGTAACTAAAAATTCCAATTATAGAATACATTTTTCACAATTCTAAACACATAATTGGGAGATGTTAATTTAAAATTAATCCCATTTATGGAATGAGGAAATGAGTATTCAAAGTGAAAACATTCAAAAGATTGAAAAGTTTTTATATCCAAATTGAATATAAAATTGATTATAAAGAACTATATTTTATTATTTTATAAAAATGTTATCATACTATAGTTTAAAAGAAAAAATATATATGATTTAACAAAGTAAATTATTTCGATGAAAATTATTTTATTTAATTAAAATTCATTATTTTTCACTATTTGTAAAAACTCGAAACTTATCATAAATGTTCCAAAAATTCATCAAAAGAAAATTTTGATATTAAAAATTTTATTTAGAATTTTATTTTTTCAAATATAATTTATAATATTGTCAAAGACTATATTTAAAACTTGTGTTCCGTCAAAAGGAGGCCTAAGTTCCATTTTAGAAAATTAATTCTTTTATGTGTAAAATTAGATGTGTTCTTATATCTAGTCTCTAATACACATAAGATGAATGTTATAAATACTTTTGAATAAATTATATATATGTGTGTGTGTGTGTGTGTTTGTGTGTGTGTGTGTATATGTATTAATAATAATCCAACAATAATATTTTTGTATAAAACAAAATTGTGCATAATTTTTTATAAAAACATTTCAATTTATGTTAAAACCGGTTTTACATTAATTTTTAATTAATAGGTAAACGAATAATAATTAAACTAAAATTTTCTAATTAAATTATTCCTATTTATTCCATCCATTATAATAGATAGTTTATAGATTTCTTGTTTTAATAATTATAATAATAAAATTATGATTCCTAAAAACTCATTATTGCTTGTAAAGCAAGTTAAGATGTTGTTTCAAATAGCATAAGCATATCAGGGTGTAGTGTATAACTAATTGCATCGATGAAATTTAATTTATTCTAAAAATATTTATAAAACATTAAGGTGATACAATATAACTCCATTAAAATGAAATGTTCTGTTCAAATTTTTCATTTTAATATAAAAAATGAGTATACATGAACCTCATAATGTCATCAAGTAACCAAAAAACCACTTCAAATTGATGGTTTTATCCATAATACATTAAATAGGTGATAAGTTTTGTTTTTTAGATCATTCTCTCTATGATAAAAATTTCTACTAGATTCTCTTCATAAAAAGGATCATTCCCTAGTGGTATTTCCTTTGAGTTTAGTATATTTTGATGGTCAGGTATGTTCTTCTTCAAATGGGATACATTTAACACATCATAAACTTGATAGAGATCTAGTAGATGTAAAAATGGATTACCTTCCGTACCAATATGATTATGAATTTAAAAAAGGAAATTGAATCCTTTAAATTTCAAATTTTACATTGAAAATCAAATTTACTTGTATGAGAAATTCTATGTGGGAAACCCACATCAAAAAAAGGGTCAATAAAACATCCAATTTAGCATAGGTAAATTTAAAGGTGAAGATCACCACAAAACTAGGATCACTATAAAGTGAATCCATTGACATGGAATATTATTCTGACTATCTTGTTCTGATGATGAGTGATAGTGAACAAGGTCATTATAAATATAATCATCTCAAAAAATAAATTTATTATTGTCACAGGGACCATTTGATTCATCAAAAATGAAGGTACTAGAATCATTTTTTTCAAGATACTTTCCCTAATGTTGAATAATTTTCACAGGAATATATACTTTCTTGATTTAATTCAATTTTTATGAACAATTGCATCCATTAGTTATAATTTCATCTTAATATATTACACTATGAATTGAGGTCAAAATTTTAATTCTTGAAGAACTAGTGGATCATGATATTTATAGTGGCATGATAATTCTTTCCTTATATCCCTAGTTATTGTCACACAAAAAACGGTCAGCACATGTTTTTGAGTATGAATAAATCCTAATATGGTGAAATAGTAAATTAATCTATAAAACTTCATTTGAAGATTACCATAAATTATTCCATAAATGGTTAATTGTATAACAATTCTATAAGATAAAATCCCAAAATTTAGAAATAAGGTTAAGAATTTTCTAAAAAAACTGCTTAGCATTGATCCCCTATATATCATAAAGTATCGCTTGTTTTTTACATACTAAACATGTGAATTCGCTCATCATATATTCTATTGAAACATGGTAATTAACATAAATCAATTTTGAAAAGTGCATTATTTATTCTCCCCAATATTATTGGATATATTCATTATGTCCAAAAAAGTCATAAACTACACCCATGATAGTATAATACACTTTTTCAAAAAAAACCTTAATCAGTTCCAATGTAATCAGTACTATCAAATTTACTTATTTATTTCCAAAATATCTTTATCCAAACTTCATTGTATCAACATTATAATCATATTAAGGTCTATCTTTCTATTAGTATTGTGTTTCCCATGAATATCAACTTTCCATTAAATCCAAATTCTATGTAAACATAACCATTCTACATATCATTTTTATTCCTTGTAAAAAACATATACTAAAGATACATATATTTTTCAGGATTCCTATAACATGATGTTTGAATTACATAAAATAAACATTTAAACCATCCATATTTATTCTTAAAAAAATTACTATGTCTTTTTTATATTATTATTTCCTATAATTTGATATATGAATGATTTATTAAGGTTCCTAAACATTATTGTAATAATTATTATTTTATATAATGTGAACAATGTTGTTTGAATAACATGATGTTTTAATAAAATTGGATGATTTTATTTCGTCCTAAAACATTGTTGGGTCGAAATGGAATCTATTTGAACCAACTTGGATGTGATTAAAACGATTAATTTATTTTTTTAAAGGAATGTGAAATAAGTCTCACTGAAACTTTAATAATTAAAGTATTTTTAATATAAGGTTATACAGAATATAATTTCGATTATAAATAATCATTTGAAATATATTTTTATTTTATTTTTTATGTTAATTTATTTCTAATTGTTAAGAAATATTTAATAACCTTAATAGCTTACACATTAAAGATGCAGAAATTATTTACTTAGTGAAAATTGAATAATATAGTTTTTATTAAAGTAATAATACATATCAAAAGGCCCAAACACTTGACCAAAACATATTAGTCGAGTAAATCTATACCATAATTATACAAATGTATAATTGGGGATAAGTTGGAGCCTTATTAAAGAGATTGGGACATTTATATTATTTAATTTTAAATTATGTTAAGTTGTCACCTTCATAATTTAATAAATATAAAAATTTATATGTTTTTATTTTAAAATTATGAATTCATGTAAATTATTATTATTAAATATATTATATTTATCTTCATCATAGTTTTTTATTTTTATTTTTTATTCAACAAATAAGTATATTAAATAGTTATAAAAAATGTTGTTGTAATTATTTCATTAAGAGAAATATCAAACAAATGCTTTTAAAAATATTAAAATAAAAATTATATGAACTAATTAATATTCTAAAAAAATCTATAGATGAATATTACATTTTATAAATCTATTAAACATTTTTTTTGAATATATCATCTTTGTGGATTTTATCTAGATTCAAATAATTAAATAGTTTCAAAATTAACACTATTGTTATTTTATAAAAATATCATATTATTAAAGTGTTTAAAAATCACAAAAAATATTTAAAAATTATATATTGAAATTTATATGGTCTATGAGGTCATAATGTTCACAATTATGGATAATTCAAAACACATAATTATTTTTTATAATAATTTAAAATTTAGAATATTATTACCGCAAATAAAATTAAATAGATTAAATATGGATAAATCATGTTGATAATGTTTAAAATAAATTTCCAACATGTATAAATCTTATTGGTTGTTAATATTACAACCCTATCTCAACTAATATTTTTATTTGAGTAATTTTGGAAGTTTTACGTGGGGTTTGAATTTATTATAAATTAATATTTTTAGGATTCCAAAGGTGCCCCTCTCCTCCCTTATAAAAGGGAACCTCCTCCCTCTCCTCCCTTATAAAAGGGCACCTCCTCCCTCTCCTCCTCACGCCACATTGAGCTTTATAGCTCGGTCAAAACCTGAACATTTCTCTTATCCACTTTCCTATAAACAGACTAGAGGTCCTGTTTTTATTCAATGATTTACTTTAGTTCCCCAAGATGATGTTTAGAAGAGGTATGTCAAAGAAGTGGTAATATCCTTTACTGATTCTTTCAAGTTCATTTCTTCTTCTACTTCATGATATTTTGTTGTATCATAATAACATAATAACATCAGTATCACTAATATAATTATATGTTTTTATAAATATGAACCAACCTTATTTCACCTCTTATACTTCCTACTGAAAATGAAATCACTGCGCGTGCGTACGTACAGAATTTAATCTCCACACCATGGTGTAATATGTTTATACACTACCACCCTACTTGGATGGATATAATGTTGTAAATAATAACTATATATTCTTATTATAAAATATACTAATTTGGAGTATTATATCATCCACTCTAATTTCATTCAATAATTATGGGAATGATATCATCACTCGTGCGTACGTGCGGATTAATGTCTCCATGACGCGATGAGATTCATTCTCCATCTTAACCATTAAGAAATTATTATAAAGTATATATCATGAAATATATGACATATTAATGATAATGGTTTTATGTATATGTTATTTACTTACTTCCATTCAATTTAAAAAGGAAACGAAAACAACGTTCATGCGTACGTACGACCTACCGTCTCCATGAACTGTGTATTTCATTCGATCTATCAATGTATTATATATATGTATATTCTGAAATATATTATATATAAATCATTTTTTACATTATGGAAGTTTTTAATCATGATCTAAGTAATCATATGAATAATTACTATTCAAAACACAGACGATAAATGAAACGATTTTACCCAAAAATCCTGCTTTAACATGGAATTGACAAATGAACGGGTAATATAATGTCGTAATTGAATCATATATGATATAATAAATATTATTATGGTGCTGTTAAAAGTAAATAATATGTTTAAACCCACTATACAAGAGTCTCATAAACATACAGAAGAAATTGGACATAAGGTAAGGGAAAATTTGCAATATCATTTTTATCCGGGATTGCTTATACACAAGTATTTACTAGGGTTATATTTTTCATCCATATCCATAAAAATGTTTTTCACAAAGTGTTTAATAATATTCCATGTATGTTTAAAGTCATGTTTACCACTATTTTACTTTTACATTATGTTATGGAAGGAATCGTAATTTTGTTTACTATATGAGGTACTTTTTGACCTTTCCGGCTAAAGTATGAGAAGAATGTTTTTTTATCTTATATAGCATGAATGGGTTTTTATGATATAGTAGATACAAATTTCCATGAATCATCCTATACCAGATTTTATGTTTATTTTTAACAAAATTATTTTCTTTTATAATCACATGGAATTTTGAGAACAGAAAATGATTTTGAAGAAGAAAGGATATTTTTCTCAAGAATTCATTTCAAGTAATTATTCAAAACTATTTATCATCTAAGGTGACATTATTTAGTATGATTCTGTTTCAAGTATAATGTCTCTATTATTTACATGTTTTGATTTTTATTATGATGAAATGACATCCATTTATTTATATGGATTATGTTATGAAGGGACGATGTTTATGAAACCCATTTTATTCTTTGGGTTATGATGAATGATTTATGATTGTTTTGTAGCACAAATAAGAATGGTTTCATTATGAGATTGGTGGGAGCTATATCTCCCTCCAATTAATTGGGTAATGATTTGTATCTCATGAGATAAACATGGATGGAATGACAAGTAAATCTAGTTCAGTAATACAAGGCCGGAATGATAAGTATACCCGGTTCAGTAATGGACATTGTCCAATATGATGGTCTTAGAAGAAATTTCTTCACTTCTATGGAAATCATATCATGTGCTTAATGGTTTTCCACAATTACTTGTTTTATTCCCATGATATTTTATCATGATAAATGTTCCTTTATGATCTATGCCTTATGCATTGACAAGATTTATGTCATTGCTCATGATTTTGATGTTTTACGTTCATTTTCTTATGTTCAAATGTTTAGGGATTGTTTTATGTTCTCCATGTTTACCCTTATTGAGCATTTTAGCTCACCTTTTTTATGTTTTTTTTCTCCATGATATAAATAATGGTTTTAGGTAATAAAACCAAAGGGGAAGATCTTTATGGGAGAAGTTGAAGATCTTTTTCCTTGATTAGAAGATTATGTTCTGAGTTTCCAAATACACTAAACTAATATGGTCATTGGGAATATGTTTTTTCATGTATTAAGTATTCTGAAAAAGTAATGTAATATCTAAGTATGTCAAGCTTTGGGTCTCTACATTTTTTATCAGATTGAATGTTTAATCAAACTTTGGAAACTAGGATGCGAAAACATTAATGAGATCCCTAGAGATATTTCAAAGGTATATCTAGGGATGTCCCTAAGGATTAGTATAAGTATATGTTACAATCCTAGAATTATTATAATTATGATGAATAACCTTGGATTAAACATAAGATTTTAGAGATTGAAATTACTCCCCCTAATTATATTGTTTTCCTAGTGTGATTTTTTCCTCTCACACTATTTTTTTTGGGTTTATGAAAATGGATGGAAACAAGAAGATTCATGTTAATTGAGAATATGATGGAAAATGGAAAGATATTTATCATGATCATGTAAATAAAACAGGATTTGGAAGGTGATGAATCGTTATTATGCCTAATCAAAAATCTCATAATATGACCAATAATCTCAACATTGGTAAGTTTCCTGACTCAGATAATAAGAGAAAGATGGCGTTTCATGATGATCAAAGAGGAATGAAAGTCCAATATTCCTCAAGTAAATCTTGTGGTAAGAGACATCAAGAAGAATGTTTCAAAGGAACTAGAAGATTCTTTGGGTGTGGAAAAGAAGGACACAAGGCTAGTAAATGCAAAGGAAAGGGTTCAATTAACTCTATGGGAAAGGATAATGGAATTACTAAGACATCAACAATAGTTACATGTTATAAATGTGGAATGTACGAGCATTATGCAAACCAATGCCCTAAGGGGAAATCTCATGAAGAGAATCATCATGGTTATATGGGTCATTTTTATGTTGATGATGATGAAGAGACTACCAATGATATGTGAGATGTAAGAAGTGTTTGGGAATAAAATGATAAATCTTGGTCAATAGTTTAAGAAGGTAGTAAAATGATAGTATATTTATCAAGAGTTATGTTGTATAAGTAATTTAAAGGTACTATGGAATAAATAAACATCTAACGATTGTTACACTATTGTTTTTTCTAAAGTATTTGAAAGTATATGTTGAATGGTACCAGTAACCATGAATGGTTATTCATATATTTTGGGAAAGCATGTGATAAGCACATAATGAAGGGAAAATGAGAAAATAATATGTATCATAGTATTCTTGAGCTCATGACTGATATAAGGACAAAGTTATATCATGGTTTGAGTATATAGAACATTTTGGATTTTGGTATGTGGAGAGAGTTACCTTTTTACAGAATTTATATTTTCACTAAGGTTTTATGGTAATTTATACTTCAAGAGAATACATGATTAAGGTATTCACATGGTTGGAATGCAATCAACAAGATATATCTTATGATATATGGGGGATAAATGATGGTATTCACGTGCTTGTTATTTGACCTTTCTAGTAATCATTTTTTTATACTAAGTGATTGAGCATATGTATTTTGGATAAGATTGGAATGGAATATGTTGGACATCAGATAGTATTGTTTAAGGCCAGAAATTTTTTTGATATTATTTCTGTACTATTATAATAGAGTAGTTTTAGAAAAAAGACAATATGTATGATGGGTGACCACCCGTCGCTTTAGACAATGTTACGGGAATGGAAACCACAACTGAAGTGTGACCGGACTTTATCTCCTACCACTGGTCTATAGGAAGTCCCATGTTGAAGAAATTAGTTTTATTTTATTAAGAGGTATGATAGTAGAAGTATAAATCCATTTATGGAATCATATATGGTTAATCTCACCATAGTTGGACTTATGTATATTTAATAACTTCTGATAACTTTTTGAGACAGATGGAATAACCTATCATTATATCGCACGATCTTCTAACATTTCAAGAAGGACAATTTCATCTTCATTTCTTTAAATAAGAGATGAAGTAGAAATTGTTCATGGAATGACCAACGACGACATTACACTAAAACCAAGTAAGTATTTATCCTTATGAAAAAATTAATCAACATTAGGGAAATGATCGTGAAAAACAAAAATGTTATCCTAGTACTCTCATATCTGATGAATCAAATGGTACCTTATATGATCACAAATTTATGGCTTTGTGATTGTTGGCTTTTTCATATCCATGTTCTCTACCACTCTCCATCATAACATGATGGATAAATTTCTCTTCCATATCCATGTTTTCACATATGTTCTCTTATGTAGAATCCTAGTGATGAGTTAATTTGGGTAACCTTTAGGTTTCTTAATTTACTTTTTCAAATTATTTTTTGGTATTCCTTTTTTATGATGTGGGTTTCTATGAATGAAACTTTCACATTGTAAACGATTTATAACCCCGACGAATTTTGAGGGAGAAATTCATTTTAAGGGGGGTAGAATGTAACACCCCAAGATTTTATGAGATATATTGTTTTAAATTTATTTTATTTCTTCTATTGTACATTATAATAAGATTAGTTTTTACTATACACAACACCGTATTAGCTTTCAGTATACGCAACACTATTCCTGGCACGTGTTACACACAATTTCAAGTTCATTTTATAGAAATTATTCTACACAACATTAAGTATAGATTTTGTTTAATGTATAATTGAAATATGTTTTGATTATGTTATACACAATCCCAAAGGGAGCTTTCACTACACGTATCCCTGATTTGGCTTGCATTACACTCAATCGCAACCTTCCTCAATAGCTTGTGTAGTACGCAATAACAGGTTTCACTAAACAACGATATATTGTTATAATATTATTATGAACAAGACATTATGAATAGTATAAACTACATTTTTACTTTTATAAAATTATTATTCATCTTACAAATTTTCTAGAAAATGGTATGAGAACAAAATTAAATTTGCGGGTAAAATATGTATTTTTCAAAAAATGCAGTTTTGCGGCCTTTTGATGGCGCGCCCACATTAAATCTAGTTTTTGATATATTAATATGATCAATATGACAAAATAAAATTCTTCTTTGGAATTAGGATATAAAAATTTACTTTGGATAAATGTTTCATATTATTCTTATAAATTTCATACTTTAATGAATAGTAAAAACATGCTATATTTTAATTAAAAACATCTTTTTTCCATTATAATAATTTATATGGTTAAATTATAATAATTATTGGTTTTAAAGTATAAATAGAATATATTTTTACCATTTAATATAATTTATGTCATTATCATTGCATTTACATTGAATTTAGATGTAAAATCATTTCAATATTTTGAAATGTTTTAACTTTTAAAACACATTTTCTTAACATTGGGATTAATAAGAAATTAATTTATGAAACTTCAGTGATTTGAATTTGAAAAAATGGATTCCATATTTGGAATAATTAGGTCCAAATTATGTTAATAGGCTAATTTTTATTTTTGGGCACCATTAATAGAAACTATGGTAAATTTTATTTACCATAGTTATAGGTAAATCAGGCCACTAAGGCTAAATATAATATTATAAAATTACTATAACAGTTGACTTAATATAATTGGAAGATTATATTTCATCCTAAAACATAATTGGGTCGAAATGGAATCTATTTTAACCCACTTGGATGTGATTAAGACCTTTAATTTATTTGATTTAAAAGAAAGTGGAATATGTCTCGCTCAAACTTTAATAATTAGCGTATTTTTAATATAATGTTATACAGAATATAAATTCAATTATAAATAATCATCTAAAAAGATAACATGGTTTTATTTGTTATAGTAATTTATTTTTAATTTCTATGAAATATTTAACTATCTTAATAGCTTATACATTATTGATGCAGAAATTATTTACTAGTGTAAAATCAATAATATAGTGTTTATTAATGTAATAATACCCATCAAAATGCCTAAACACTTGACCAAAACATATTGGTCGAGTAAATATTTACCATAAGCATCCAAGGGTAGACTTGGGGATCATTGGGAGCCATATAAATGAGATCAGTACATTTATATTATTTTATTTTAAATGATGTCAAAGTTGTCACCTTCATAATTTAATAAATATAACAATATATATGTTGTTTTGTTAAGATTCTAAATTCAAATAAAAGTATTATTATGAATGATATTATATTTTCTTTTTCATAGTATTTTATTTTTAATTTTTATGCAACAAATACGTATATTAAATATTTATACAAATATGGTGTAGTAATTAATTCATTAAGAGAAATATCAAACAAATGGTTTTAAAAATATTAAAATAAGTTTTATACGTACTAATTAATATTATCAAAAAAATTTCTAGATGAATATGACATGTCATGAATCTATTAAACATTTTGCTTCAAATATATCCTCGGTTTGGATTTTATTTAAATTCAAATAAATAAATAGTATCTAAATTAACACTGTTGTTATTTTATAAAAATAACGTATTATTAAATTGCTTAAAAATAAAAAAAATATTTAAAAATTATAAATTGAAATTTATATTGTCTAAAATGTCATAAAGTACCCAATTATAGATAATTCACAACACATACATAATTATTTATCACAATTTAAATTTTAAAATTTAATTACCACAAATAAAATTGAATAGATTAAATAAGGATAAATAATGTAGATAAGGTTTAAAATAAATTTCCAACATGTCTAAATCTTATTGGTTGATTATATTACAACCCTATCTCATATAAGATTCGGATTTGAGTCATTTTGGACGTTTTTATGTTGGGTTTAAATTTATTATAAATTAATATTTTTAGGTTTCCAAAGGTTCCCCTCTCCTCCCTTATAAAAGGGCACGTCCTCCCTCTCCACCTCATGCCCCATTGAGCCTTCAGGCTCGGCCAAACCCTGACCCTTTCTCTTCTAACCTTTCCACAAAACATACTAGAGGAAATAGTTTTCCTCAAAGACCATCTTTAGTGCCCTATGTGGTGATTTAGAAGAGGTACGTCGAAGAAGAAGTAATATCCTTTACCGATTCTTTCAAGTTCATTTCTTCTTCTACTTCCTCTTATTTTGTTGTTTAATAATAAATTTATTACATAAGTATCGCTCATACAATGATATGTTATTATAAATATGAAGCAAACCTATTTCACCTTCTATCCATCCTACGGAAAATTAAATCACCGCGCGTGCGTACGTACAGAGTACCATCTCCACAACGTGGTGTAATCTATTTTTCCACCACCACCTTACTAGGATGAGTATAATTGTGTAATAAATTACTATATATGGTTATTATAACATTATACTAATTCTGAGATATTATATCATCCACTCTAATTCAATTCAATAATTATGGGAATGATATCATTGCTCGTGTGTACGTACAGATTACCATTTCCACGACGCGATGAGATTCATTCTCCAAGTTAACCATTAAATAATTATTATAGAGTATATATAATAAATAATCATAAAATATATGACATATTTATGATACTGGATTTTTGTATATGTTATTTACTTACTTCCATTCAATTTAATAAGGAAACGAAAACAATGTTCATGTGTACGTACGACCTACCGTCTCCATGAACGGTTTATTTATTTTGATTTATTGATCTTTTATATATATGTATATTCTGAATATATATTATATATAAATCATGTTTTACATTCTTTATTTATGTCATCATGATCTAAGTAATCATATGAGTAATTACAACTCAAAGCACGAACGATAAATGAAACGATTTTAACCAAAAATGCTGCTTTAACATGGAATTGGCAAATGAATGGGTAATATAAAGATGTAAGTGAAACATATATGATATCATAATTATTATTATGGTTCTATTACAAGTAAATAATTTGTCTTTACCCACTATATAGGAGTCTTAGACACATACAGATGAAATTAGACATATTGAAAGAGAAAATTTTGCAATTTCATTTTTATCTGGTATTGCTTATACGTAAGTATTTACTGTGGTTATATTTTTCATCCATGTCCAAAAAAATGATTTTCATAATGTTTTTAACATTCATCAAAGTATTTTTAAAGTCATTTTTCCCTTATTTGACTTTTACATTATGTTATGGATGGAATCTTTATTTTTTTTACTATACGAGGTACTTTTTGACTTTTCAGGAACAAGAATGTGAAGAATATTTGTATCTTATATGACATGAATGGATTTTTATGATTTCATAGAACCTTATTTCCATTAATAATTACATACAATATTTATTTATTATTTTTAACAAAATTCTTTTCTATTAAAATCATCTGGAATTTTGAGAACAAAAAATGATTTTGAAGAAGAAATGATATTTTCCTTAAGAATTAATTTCAAGTCATTATTCAAAAAATATTTCCCATCTAAGGTGAAATTATTTAGTATGATTATGTTTCAAGTATAATGTATCTATTATTTACATGGATTGATTTTTTTTATTATTAAATGAAATCCATTTGTTTGATATGGATTATGTTATGAAGGGATGATGTTAATTAAACCCATTTTATTCTTTGAGTTATGATGAATGATTTAGGATTGTTTTGTGGAACACATAAGAATGGTATCATTATGAGATGGGATGGGACATATATCTCCCCCCAATTCTGTGGGTAAATATTTATATCACATGAGATAAACATGTCTAGAATGACAAGTAAATATGGTTCAGTAATACAGGGCTGGAATGGCAAGTAAACCCGGTTCATTAATGGATATTGTCCACTATGATGGTCTTGGAAGAAATTCCTTGGATACTATGGAAATAATTTCATTTTATTAATGGTTTTCCATAGTTACATGTTTTATTCCCATGAAATTTTATCATGATTAATGTTCCTTTATTATCTATGCCTTATTCATTTCCAAGATTTATGTCATTACTCATGATTTTGATGTTTTATGTTCATGTTATTATGTTAAAATGTTTAGGTATTTTTTTATGTTCTCCATGTTTACCCTTACTGGGAATTTGATCTCACCCTTTTTTTTCTTTTCCCTAGGATATAAAGAAAGGTTTTAGGTAAGAAAACCAATGGGGAAGATCTTTATGGGAGATGTTGAAGACCTTTTACCATGATTAGAAGATTATGTTCCGAGTTTTCAAAGACACTAAACTAATACTGTCTTTAGGCATTTGTTTTTGTCTTGTATTAAGTATTCCACAAAAGTAATGTAATTTCTAAGTATGTCATTATTTGGGTCGCTACATTTAAGACATTAAAAGAAATGCCTGGGGAGCATAATAGTTTAGTTCCACTAGAAACATGAAATGTGTGAGCTTAAATGCTCAGTAAGGATAAACATGTAAGATATGTAATCATAACATGAGAAGAAGGATTTGAAAACATGAGCATAATGTTTGAGGATCATATGCTGCATATAAATGATCAAATACATGAGTCATATAATTAATATTGGTTTTTAATAATACCTTAATCATATGAAAATTAAAGAACATGAGCCATTAGATAACAAAAATTTCATAAAACATGGAATTTGAGGCATTAACATATTCTTAGAATATCTTAAATCAATGATACCCAAAATGATAATCATATTATTTTAGGCTTAGGATAATCACTTGAATTCAAATTTAGGCCTAGGATGACTTCCAATGCACCTTATAGATTTAGCCTTAGAATTCCCCCTTATTATCCCTCCTATTGGGGCGTTTTAGGACCTCATGTGTACAATAATTTTATAGAATATGATGACCTCATATGTACCTTCTTGTTGTAGGCTTAGGATGGCCTACAGTGTACCGTATTGTTACGGGCTTAGGATGACCTCCCATATACCCTATGAGATCATAAGACATTTATCATTGCCTAATATATTTGAGGGATATATAGGTACCAACCATCGGGTAATTAAATAATACATATATGTTCTACAATGTCATAAGTCATCAATTATAAAAAAATCATGAAAATAAATGGTTTTCATAAACATTTCATCCCAGAATATCTCATTGAAAAGTAACAGGATATATAAAAAAAAATTCATTATGAAATAAAGCATTTATTGAATTAATATGAATGGTATCCTGATATCATATCCATAGTAAGGTATGAGTAACACCAATATATGTTATCTTAGATGAAATATAATTTTGAAATATCTTTTTATATCATATTTGGAGGAAAATATCCATTCATTTAGGAAAAAAAATTAAATCATAAAACATTTAGAAAAAATTTTCCCTTTAATATAAACTTAAAAAATTATAGATTACTATTTGGAAAATATTTTCAATATACATGAAATATGTTTTCACCAAAAAATTTAAATTATACTTTAAAAGTGGTTTAAAATATTTCTAGAAAACATTAATTGGAAGGAACACTGATTTCTGAAACCAGATATAATAAAATTATATGAAACTTATAATATCATGAAAATAATTAGATTCTTAATAAATCATTTAAAATTTCATTATATAAACCTCTTAAAATAATATATTTTCATTTCATAACATGTTTCTTAATAGAAGTAAAATTAAGACAAAATTACCTTAATTATTTGGTGACTTTTTACACATAAACCCTGTTAAATAGAGGTCATAAAATGGATATATAAATACCCTGAATATATAATATATTACAATAATGATCATTATATACACCATTCTAGATAATTTAGTGGTGAATTTGGCATAAGTCTCATTGGGAATAAATTTATACTAGAAATCCCCTAAAATTGTTAATTGACTCTCATCGTAACTATAAAATCATCCTATAAAATAATTATAAGTTTATTATACATATATTAATGAAATAAATTCAATTATATAATATATTATATTAATTACTTATGGTCTTCTGTTATATGTTCATTAATAAATTCATGTTATGTTTAGGTTTCAAGTATTAACCTCTGTGTTTTTCTCAAGTGTTATGATTTTAATATTTTTAAATCTCATTATTGTATACTATTTTATTGTTTATATAATGATAAAATTATATATATATCATATATATCCAGTATATATGTATTTATCAAAATCTATAAAATATTTAAATATAAAAAAAGATACACAGTTCAGCGAGAGGGGAGGTCGTAGATACGCTTGAACGTTGTTTCCATTTTCTTTTCATATTAAAAAAAGTAAGTAAATGATATATAAATATATAATATAATTAGAAATTTTATTTTATATATATCATATATTATTAGTAAACCAATCCTTAAAATCCTCAATGTAAAGTGGGAATGAATCAAATTACATTCTGAAGAAGTTAGTCCACCCATCCATAAACGATGTTATCATTTTTTCGAACATTGAAAATCATGAAGACATGTCTTATAAAATAATTAAATAAGCATAAATAATGCATAAATATCATATATATCATATAAAAATATAAATTCCATCATTATTTCTATCATTTAATGGTAGCAGGGGAATAATGAGAAACATTGGTTCATGAGGCGGTAGTCCTCTATTCACACAAACAACAATTCTGTATCCCATTTGAAGGAGTTGCATGTAAGTGGAGATCTATATCATATTAAAAACCATCTAATTATCTTTAGGATACTAATATTATTATTTAAACATGAAATAAAAATAAGTTAAGGGGAATATAGATTAAATAAAACAAAAATGTTTGTTGATGAACGTTACCTCTTCATTGGATATCTCAATTCGATTTTCACCAAAGGACATACTTGGTTGGATCAATTCTTAAATTAATGATTCTAGGATGAAGGTATGGAATTTTTAAGGATATTTGGAATTATTTTATCTGAATCAAATAGTTTTTGAATTGTAAATAAAAGAGAATAATATGTTCCATTTTCCAAAAGAGGGGAGCGACACTTTTGGAATTTCCCAAAATATTAATTTATAATAAATTAAATATCAGTAAAAATACCTTAAAATTCCATTTATTAGAATATAATATATGATAAGGTTGTAATATCATCAACCAATATATTTTATACCAGTTTTGGTGTCACACCGTGACATTTAATTAAATTTTATTTATTTAATTCTTTACCTTGAGTTCTCTCGCCAAGGTTCGAGCTGGGTCCCAGGTCCAAATTGTTGGCATTTAATGTTTGTAGTTGGGTTTGGACCCATGCCAAGTCACCGAATGGTTTGCGGTATCCACGCAGCTGGCCCAAGTGTCCAGAAATTTCTCATTATTTTATTACTATTATTGTTATTTTTTTAAATGATTAAAATTATTATCATTATAATTACTATTCTATTAAATCTATTATAATTAATTTCTCATTGACATTGTTATTTTATTATTATTGAAATAATTATTATTTTCATTGTATATAATTTTAATTATTATTATCTTTGTTATTGTTAATTTTCATATTATTATCATTATTATTTGAGTTATTGTTATCATTATTATTATTATTAGTTTTATTATTTATGTGGTTATTTTATTAAAATGAAAAAAATAACTAAGCCTAACCCTAATTTTACCCGACCCCCCTTACTTATACCCGCAAGCCGCCACCCCTTACTCCCTCGCCCTCCTACAGTGGCACTGCTCTCCCACCCTAGTCTCTCACCACGCTAAAAAACAGCCTCTATTTTCCTCACCTCACGCCGTAACTCGTTCCCTATCTTCCATTTCCCAGGTCGTCTGCCTCACCCCCCTTAGCACACCTCTCCATCCTCATTCCAAACTACACCCGACCCCCCAGCCTTATCGAGCATGTCTAGGTCCTTGCACTCTACTACAACTGCACCCCACGCTTATTTTAAAGTGTTTTCTTATGTGAAATTGAGTATGTTTTGTTGTGAACCATGGTTTCACCTTTTGCGGATTTTTAATAAATTATTCAACTGGTTTATTACTTTAATCATGTGGTGCATATGGTGTTTGTAAAGTGGTTGGTATGTCTAAAGGTCATGATTTTATTATAATAAATAGATTGGTTGTGTTTTTATACGTGTTTTGATGTAATATTTTAAAACAGGTCGATCTAGTCATTTTTCATTGTTTTTTCATTTGGATCGTTTAGAGTCCATGTTTATGTGTTATTAGTTGTTTTTGCGGTTGTTGCAGCGTGTCGGTGAGGAAACCCATGATACTATGATCATCGGCGTGTGTGTTCTTGCACTCCTTTGTAAGGCATGTCGCGTCATCGTGTTCGAGCTGCAAATTGAGGTTGGTCCCCAACTTCACTCACCATTAAATTTAGAATTTAATAATTGTTTGATGTTTTATTAATTTTGAAAAATGAGAAATAATATAAGATAATTAATTTTTGAAAGATTATTAGGTGTTAATAGAGATGTTTATTTTATATAGAACACTTGAAATAGTTTATCGACGAATGGACACCCGGTAGTGAAAGAATTCCCCTTTGGATTTTATATATTATTCACGGATTTATATATATAGTTATGGTTTTAATGATAAATAATTTCTTCTGAACATGTGATTTTGGTTTTCTTGAGAAATGAGGTTTTTGTTTAATGTTGGTGAATGCCCGTTTGGCACTTTAATAAAGTAAATTATTTTGGAAAAACCCATATTGGAGTTAATCAAGGATGACCGTTGTGTTGAATTGATTGCGTGAGTTGTGTGTGATATTTGTGCCTCGTGACTTATTGATTTACATTTTAGACACACCCCTTTTTATTGCATATGTTGACATGGGAACCTGGCATAGTGAGTGAATTTTCTAAGAATGATTGTTGTACTAGTTTAGATTACGCACTAGATAGTGGCCCCATAGTAGGGGAATATTGAGTTATTGTTGCAATGGGGATAGGACCCCTCAGTTAGGCTATATAGGGCTATGTCGAGTGTTAGGGTGTTATGATGTCTTCGAGTTAGGGCATGACTTCAGGATGAGTCACATGTGTTTTATGTTCTGGATTGTTCACGATCTCCTAGGTTCAACCCATATTTTTATTGAGTGTTTCTTTGTATGTGGAGGACGGTTGAGAGGTCTAGTTCGATTTCTGGCCTATGTGTTCTACATTTTCCATTGGTCTTAGTGTGTGTGGTTTGTTGTGTGTAGTTTTCCATTTTACTAACAACGAAATTTTGGATTTCTAAATCGATTCGCAAAAATGTTTTAAAATTCAATGCACCTGTTTCTTTCAAGAACTAAACCTTTTTGATATTATAAAGGTAAATGCTCTATTTCTTATTTTAGTAATGAAAGTGTGTGTGGAAACCAATGTTTTATATAATTTATTTCAAACATGGAATTGATAAATTATTTATTTAGTGGTAGTTCATTGGGAATAGATTTATCGGGCTAGCCTACTGAGTTGTAATACTCATGACTATAGTATTTTCTTGTTTTTATTTTTGTTGAAGGTTCTATATTCAGTTGTTCCCCTTGAGTGACGATGGATGTGGTATTGGAGAGTGACCCACAGGGTCACATAGTTTTTTGGTCGTAGTCATGTTAGTAGTTTTTTTGGTTGATCTTTACTTTTTTTCTTTTTTTCTATTTTTTTCGCTACATAGTTTATTTTAATTTGGACCAAATCATTCCCACCTGTTTAACTTTTTATGCCCGACACTAGTTTCCAGCCCGTGGGGATCGGGAATGCCTCTCGGGCCATGTCGCGGGCTGGCTTGGGTGACTGGTTCAGGGTTGACCCAGGTTGGTTCGTGAAAAAATTTTATTGGATGAGGTTTTGTTGTTTGGGGTGTCTGGTAGATGGAGATTAGGATTGTCGGGACTCGAGAGGTAGGTACGGGAAGGACGTCATGAACACTCCCCCGTTCTACACCTCAAGTCGCCTGGAATAGTCCAGGAATTGAGTCTTTGTTTCGTTCTTTTTTGTTTTTGATTGAGGGATGACAACAGAGGTAAACCGATGTTACATCGTGATCTCACATGGAGTAGTGACCCATGTGGAGTCCAGGTACACGGTTTTAATTCCTCCTAGTTGTTGACACTTACTTGGGTCATGTCCCACAACCATGTCACCAGGTTAAGTGTCACTGGTAGTCCCTCACTCCGGTGTTTTGATGCAAGTTGAGTGTCATTTTCATTCTGGTTGGTGTAAGTGCGTTTTTGGAAATGAAAAAAAGGGTTTTTGAAAATGGGACGGGTTTCTTTTAAATGAATTTAAATTTATGAAATGGGTTTTAAAACTGAAAGCCTTTGATTTGGAAAATTGATGTTTTCTTGGAAATTGGTCGAGAATAGTTTGAGGAGAAACCTCAGGTACTCCTTATGAACGTTTTCACATGTCAGAGGATGTGTGGAAAGTCCATGTTGGAGCATATGAATGAAAGTGGATGAAGACATGTGCAACGGTTCATGGGATCACCTGGGTGTTTTTCAAATTAAAGTATTAACCTTGTTTTCTAAATTGGTTTTTAAAGAATAAAATGGTTTTGGAATGTGATTTTGGTTTGGAAAGTGGATTTGGTATTTTAAAAGTGGTCTTGAAAGAAATTGATTTTGAAATAAAAAAAGGTAGTTTTGGAATCTAAAATGGAACGGGAATTTTTCACAGGGAATTTTAGGTTGTGTTTGTGGTTGTTTGGTTTTTTGAGATGGTTTTTTTTGGATAAGGGTACTTTATTGATGTTTCTTCTATTGATTTTGGTTTCGGCTTGGTGTTATATATGTTGTTCAGAGATACTACCCAGAAAGGTCCCAAGAGTTTTGATGAGTCATGCCCAGTTTTGGGTCTTTCTCAGACTTTGTCTATCCTTCATGGTGACTGGACTCTGTTAGAGACAATGGAGTGGCTTGAAGAAGTCAACTGTGTCTTCATGGTATTGGGAACTCCCGAAGCCGTTAAGGTGCATGCTGTTTTGGGTCTGTTCGAAGGTCCAGCCCCAGATGAGTTGGAGTTGTTCACCACGCCATTAATGCAAGTTGGGATGATGCTGTATTTATTTAAAGTCATCTTCTTTCAATGGTTTATACTTGTGGTGGTGAAGATGATGAAAATTGAAGATCTAATGCGTGTTCAACATGGCCAGCAGACGGTGAAAGTGTATGTTGAACATTTCAAGGATATTATTTCTCTTTTTCCGGGGGTAGTACCATAGGAATGGATGAAGACTTCTCCCTTCATCATGGGTCTTCATCCAGAGATCAAGGAGAGATTAATCCCTTTTTGGGAGCATTACTTTTGAAAAGTTGGTCATGAGGTGTTCTTAGCTGAGTTGGTCTCTGGAGTGCAAACGGTTGGCAATCCACTATATATAGTTGCTCGTGAAGGTCCCCCATCTAAAGATCAGAGTGTGTCGAGTGAATTTGTTTCTAAAAATTTATTTGCAGTTGCTCTAACTTCCGGTTCGTCAGATTGTCTAATGGTGTACAGTTAGTATGGACGTTTAGGGCATACAGGCCATCATGCCACACCCCACCGAAGAAGTCCCATCATTGCAGGTGTCTGGATCATCTAGGGAAGCTTTCGAGGAATAACTATAGAGACCCGAAGCTTGACGTACATGGACATTACATTACATTTGCAGAATACTTAATACATAACAAAAATAGACACATAATGACTGTAATAGTTTAGTGTCTTTGGAAACTCGGAATATAAACATCTAATCCTATTGTAAGATCTTCAACATCTACCATATCGATCTCCCCCTTTTGTTTTCTTACATAAAACCTTTCTTTATATCCTGGGGAAAATAAAACATATAAAGGGTGAGCTCAAATGCTCAGTAACGGTAAGCATGGATAAAATAAAACAAATCATATACATTTGAGCTTAAAAACATGAACATACTGTTTAAACATCAAAAGCATGAGCAATGACATAAAACATAGAAGTACGTAAGGCATAGATCATAAAGAAACATTAATAATGATAAAATATCATGGGAGTAAAGAATGTAATTGTGTCAACCATTCAGCACATGTCATGATTTCCGTAGTAGCCAAGTAATTGCTTCCAAGACCATCTTAGTGTACAAAGTCCCTTTCTGAATCGAGTTTACTCCTCGTTTCAGTCCTGTAACACTGAACCGTATTGATGTACCATTCCAGCCATGTTTATCTCATGAGATATAAATCTTTACCCAATGCATTGGAGGGAGATATATGTCCCACCCATCTCATAATGTAATCATTATTACTTGTGCCACAAAATAAACATACATCATTCATAAAAACCCAATAAATAAAATGGGTTTCATAAACATCATCCCATCATCACATATTCCATATAAAATAAATGGATATCATTTCATAATAAGAAAAGTGAAACCATGTAAATAATAGAGATATTATACTTGAAACATAAACATATGAAATAATGTCATCTTAGATGAAAAATTATTTTGACAAAACACTTGAAATGAATTCGTGAAGAAACTATCCTTTTTCTTCAAAATCATTTTCTTTTCTGAAAATGTCATGAAATTTTAATAGAGAAATATTTTGTTGAAAATAGTCATGAAATCTTTTAGAGTAATCTTCATGAAAATAAGGCTTTAGAAAACCGTAAAAATCCATTCATGCCGTATAAGTTAAAAAAAACATTCTCCTCGTACTTTTTTTGGAAAATTCAAAAAGTGCCTCGTATGTAAACAAAAGAAAGATTCCTTACATACCATGTAGTAAAAGTAAAAATGGGTAAAAATGAAATTAAAAATACATAAAAACACTTTTAGAAAAAATGGAAATGGATGATAACAATAACCCCAGTAAATACTTACGTATAAGAAATCTCGGATAAAAATGAGATTTGAAAATTTATCTCATACCTTAGGTCTGATATGCTTCGTAAAGATCTGAACCTCCTGTATAATGATTTAAATAATTTCATTGAATTATTACATAATCATATTCATTGTTATGATATCATATATGTTTCACTTATGACTTTATATTACCCGTTCTTTTTAAATTCCATTTTAAAGTAGCATTTTGGGTAAAATCATTTCATTTATCATATGTGTTTCAACTTTTCGTTCTTGACATTATTACTTATATCCTGATTTACATAATTTCAGAATGTAAAACATGATTTATATATAATATATATTCATCATATACATATATATATTATAGATCGATAAAAGGAATGAAATACACCATTCATGGAGATGGTAGGCCGTACGTACGCATGAACGCTGTTTTCGTTTCCTTATTGAATTGAATGAAACTAAATAGATTACATACATACATATATATATATACATAAATAAAGTAGTATTATTATTTCATATATTTCATTATTATTCATTATATAAACTCTATGATCATTCATGTATGGTTAACATGGAGAATGAATCTCATCGCGTCGTGGAGACGGTAGTCCGTACGTACGCACGGGCGATGATATCGTTCCCATAACTATAGAATTTGAGTGGATGGTATAATATATAAGAATTGGTATGATGTTAACCATATATAGTTATTCTTTACACCATTATACCCATCCATGTAAGGTGTTGGTGGGAAAACAGATTACACTACGGCGTGGAGACGGAATTCCGTACGTACGCACGCGCGGTGATTTTGTTTTCCGAAGGATGGATAGAAGGTGAAATAGGGTTGTTTCATATTAATAATAACATACAAGTATATGAGTGATACTGATGTTATTACTTCATAATTAAACAACTAAATAAGAGTAAGTAGAAGAAGAAATAAATTTGAAAGAATCGGTAACGGATATTACCTCTTCTTTGACACGCCTCTTTGAAACCTCCTCTTAGGGTACTAAAATTGGTCTTTGAAAAAGATCAGGACCTCTAGGATGTTTCTAGGGAAGTTTAGAAGCGAAATTGTCAGGGTTTGGCCGAGATTAAAGGCTCAAATTGGTGTGAGGAAGAGAGGGAGGAGATGCCCTTTTATAAGGGAGGAGAGGGGCACCTTTGGAAATCTTAAAAATATTAATTTATAACAAATCTAACCCCAGATAAAAACCTCCAAAAATGACTCATATTAGAATATTAGATTATATAGGGTTTTAATATCCTCAAAAAATAAAATTTATACATGTTAAGAATTTATTTTAAACATTGTCAACTTGATTTATTCTTATTTAAATGATTTAATTTTATTTGTTGTAATAACATTCTAAATTTTAAATTATAAAAAATAATTACTTATTTGTTGTGAATTGTCCATAATTTGATACTTTATTACATTTTAGACCATATAAATTTAAATTTATAATTTTTAAATATTTTTGTGATTTTTAAACAATTTTATAATATGTTATTTTTATAAAATAACAATAGTGTCAATTTTGACACTATTCATTTATTTGAATTTAAATAAAATATATACAGAAGATATGATTGAATTAAAAGCTTTAATAGATTGATAAAAGGTAATATGTGTCTAGAAAATTAGTGTATCACATTAAATAGTTCATATAAAATTTATTTTATTATTTTTAAATCTATTTATTTGGTTTATCTCTTAATAAAATAATTACTACATCATTTTCGTATAATTATTTAATATACTTATTTGTTGAATAAAAATTAAACATAAAATCCTATGATAAAGATAAATATATTAAATTTAATAATAATACTTTTACATGAATTTATCATCTTAAAATAACAATATTTAAATTTTTTATTTATTAAATTATGAAGGTGACAACTTTGGCATCATTTAAAATAAAATAGTATAAGTGTCATAATTGATTTTATAAGGCTCCGAATGGTCAAATATTCTACCATTGGATGATTATGGTTAAAATTTACATAACCAATAAGTTTTTTTCAGTGTTTTGTGCCTTTTGTGGTCACTATTAGTTTAATAAAAACTATATTCTTGATTTTTCACTAGATAAACAACTTCTGCATCACTATTGTGTCACAATTAATGCTAATTATTTAATCCCTAAAAATTATAAATAAATTCATATGATGTAGATAATTTCATTATATTTCTGGAGACTATTCTTTTTATACGTTTCATGAAGTTTATCACTAAATTAAAATTAAAATACTTATAAGATTTAAGAGAGTGACATGTTGTCACTTTCTTTGGTTTTTATAATAATTAAATTTTTTTCAGGGATAAAAGTCTATTAAATGATTCTAATCCAACCCTTAAGTGATATGGGTCTAATTTTAGTCATCTAATAGGATTTTTCCAAGGTTTAGGGTAATTGTATAATCTTATTTTTACCCTTAATTACCCGATTTACCTTTAACTGTTGTAAATAAATAATTACCGTAGTTACTATTCACAATTTCAAAAAAATAAAAGTAACCTATTAAGAAAATTTGGAACCAATGAATCAAAATATGGAATACAGTTTTTTCAAATTCAATACACATAAGTTGCAGAAATTAAATTAAAATTAATCCTGTTGTCGAATGAAAACGGGTTTTTGTTTAAAACATTGCAAAAGATTGAATTGACTTAACCTACGAATTCAATGTAAAATCAATGATAATGACATAAATTATATTAAATGGTAAAAATATATTCTATTTATACTTTAAAACCATTAAATATTATAATTTAACAATATAAACTAGTACGATGAAAAAGTTGTTTTTAATTGAAATATTGCGTGTTTTTACTATTCATTAAAATATGAAAGTTATCAGAATAATTTGAAAAATTTATCCAGAGTAAATTTTTATATCCTGATTCCAAAGAAGAATATTATTTTGTCAAATTTAACTTATAAACATGTCAAAAACTAGATTTAAAATGGGTGTGCCATCAGAAGGCGACAAAACTGCATTTATTGAAAAATACTTATTTTACCCGAAAATTTTATTTTGTTCACATACCATGTTCTAGAAAATTTTCAAGATGAATAATAATGTTATAAAATTAAAAATTTAGTTAATAATATTCATAATGGCTAGTTCATAATAATATTATAATAACATATCGTTGTTTAGTAAAACCCGGTATTGCGTACAACACACGCTATGGAAGAAGGTCGCGATTGCGTGTTATGCAAGCCATGTCAGGGTTGCACATAGTGCAAGACTCCTTTGTTGATGTGTATAACAAAATACATTTAATATATATATATACTCAATGTTTTGTAGAAAAACTACTATAAAAAAAACATGAAATTGTGTGTAACACGATCTAGGATTAGTGTTGCGTATACTGCAAGCTAATACGGTGTTGCGTATAGCGCAAGATAATCTTGTTGTATCGTACAACAGAAAATATGAAAGAAATTAAAAGGAATATATCTTATAAAATCCCAGGTTATTACATTCTACCCCCCTTAAAATGAATTTCTCCCTCGAAATTCGTCAGAGTTATAAATGGTTTTCTACTTGAAAGTTTCTTTAATTGAAACCCACATCGTAAAAAGGAATACCAAAACTTATCTTTAAAAACTAAAGTATGAAACGTAACGGTTACCCAAATAAACTAATCACTAGGTTTCCACATAGGAGAACATAGGTGAAAATATGGATATGAAAGAGAAATATAACCATCATGTTTTGATAGATAGTGGTAGAGAACATATCTATGAAAAAGCCAACAATCACAAAGCCATAGATTTGTGATGATCTAAGGTACCATCTGATTCATCAGATATAAGGTCAATAGGACAACATTTTTGGTTTTCATGATCATTTACCTAAAGTTGATTAATTAAAATAAATACTTACATGATTTAGGTACAATGTCACTGTTTTTCGTGAATTGAGCAATTTCCACTTCATCCCTTAAAGAAATGAAGTTGAATTTGTTATTCGTGATGTGTTAGCAGATCATGTGATAGAATGATGGGTCATTCCATATGTTTCAAACAAAAGGTTAGAAAAAGTTATAAGTCCATCATATGGTAAGATTAATAGTATATGGTTCCAAAAATGAACTTATACGTCATATATCATACTGCTTAATAATATAAAACTAGTTTCTACTAACCAGGGACTTCCTGTAGGCTAGTGGTAGGTGATAAAGGCCAGTCGCACTTCGGTTGTGGGTTCGATTCCCACATCCTTGTCCGACGTGATGGGTTGTCACCAGTCCTGCAGGTTGTCCTTTTTCTAAAACTACATTACTATAACATCCCATCAATAATATCGAAAAAAGTTCACTCCTTAAACAATACTAACTTATGTCCAACATTATCCATTCCAATCTTTAGGCTCATCTAAAATACTTCGGTCCAAGTTCATAGTATAAATAAAATGATTACTTGAAATGTCACATAACAATCACGTGAATGCCATCATTTATCCCCAATATATCATAAGATATATCTTTTTGGTCAAATTACAAACATGTGAATACCATAATCATGTATTCTCTTGAAAAATGAATACCCATTTAACCTTAGTGAAAACATGAATGCTGTCAAAAGTTAACTCTTTCCACATACCAAAATCCCAAAATTTCTATATACTCAAACCATGATATCACTTTGTCCTTATTTTAGTCATGCTCTCATGATTAATATCATATTATTTTCTCCTTATCCCTTCCATATTCACATTTCATCTTCTTTCCAAAACTATTTGAATCACTTATCATGGTTATCAGTACCATAAAATTATTGAAACCACAATAGACTAATACAAAAATATTCTAATACACCATAGAAGTACCTCAACAACAGTATTCTTGAATACCAATACATAAACACTTCAATCCATCTTCTTCAATGATTGTCCTATAATAAGTCCTCCCTTGATTTAGAAGTAACTTTTTAGGTCAGGGAATTGAGTTGGGTAATGCCCATGTTCTCCACAAATAATACATTGAACTCCATAACAGTCTGTCACTCTATGACCCTTTTCTCCACACAGATAACATTTGTCCCTCCATTTGAGGTATTCCTCATGGTTCTTCTTCCCATATTTAGAAATCTCAATATTCAATTCTTTATGATCCTCAACATGCAAACATGCATAAAATTCTATCTTCCTCTTATTTAATGAATTAGGAATACCACTAAATTTCACCTTGTTAATCATATATCGCGATGACTAATTCGGCATAATCACAATATCTTTCTCTATAGGCATTATGCAATTTTGGTTCTCATAGTCACCAATTTTTCCATTGGATTCAATGTTAACTGAATTCCTTCTGGTTCTGTCCATTGACTAAAGCACAAAAAGAATTTTGTGAGAGGAAAAAATCATATAAGGAAAATAACATAATCATGGGGGAGTACCTTCAACATTTAACATCTTAGGTTTCATTCTAAGATCGTTATCACAATTCTAGGACTATAAACTATACGTATACTTAACCATAGGGACATCCCTAGACATACCTTAGAAATATCTCTATGGATCTCACTAACATTTTTGCATCCTAGTTTCCAAAGGTAGACTAAAAATTTCCTCTGATACCAACTGTAGAGATCCGAATCTTAACGTACATGTACATTACATTACTTTTGCGGAATACTTAATATATAACAAAAACAGACACATATAGATCGTAATAGTTTAGTGTCTTTGGAAACTCGGAATATAAACATCTAATCCTGTTGGAAGATCTTCAACATCTCCCATATCGATCTTCCCCTTTTGTTTTCTTTCCTAAAACCTTTATTTATATCCTGGGGAAAAGAAAACATATAATGGGTGAGCTCAAATTCTCAGTAAGGGTAAGCATGGATAAAATAAAACAAATCATATAAATTTGAGCTTAAAAACATGAACATAATGTTTAAACATCAAAAGCTTGAGTAATGACATAAAACATGGAAGTACATAAGGCATAGATCATAAAGAAACATTAATCGTGATAAAATAGCATGGGAGTAAAACTTGTAATTGTGGAAACCATTCAGCACATGTCATGATTTCCATAGTAGCCAAGGCATTGCTTCCAAGACCATCTTAGTGGACAATGTCCCTTTATGAATCGAGTTCACTCCTCGTTTCAGTCCTATAACAATGAACCGGATTAACTTACCATTACAACCATGTCTATCTCATGAGATATAAATCTTTTCCCAATGAATTGGAGGGAGATATAGGTCCCACCCATCTCATAATGAAATCATTCTAACTTGTGCCACAAAATAAACATACATCATTCATAAAAACCCAATAAATAAAATGGGTTTCATAAACATCATCTCATCATCACATATTCCATATAAAAGAAATGGATATCATTTCATAATAAGAAAAGTGAAACCATGTAAATCATAGATAGATTATAAATGAAACATACACATATGAAATTATGTCATCTTAGATGAAAAATTGTTTTGACAAAACACTGGAAATGAATTCTTGAGGAAACTATCCTTTTTCTTCAAAATCATTTTCTTTTCACAAAATGTAGTGCAATTTTAAAAGAGAAGGATCTTGTTGAAAATAGTCATGAAATATTTTAGAGTAAGCTTCATGAAAATAAGGCTTTATAAAACCGTAAAAATCCTTTCATGTTGTATAAGTTAAAAAAACATTCTCCTCGTACTTTTGTCGGAAAAGTCAAAAAGTGCCTCGTACGTAAACAAAAGAATGATTCCTTACATACCATGTAGTAAAATTCAAAATAGGTAAAAAGGAAATTAAACATACATAAAAACACTTTTATAAAACATGGACATGGATGATAACAATAACCCCAGTAAATACTTACGTATGAGCAATCTCGGATAAAAATGAGATTTGGAAAATTATCCCTTACCTTAGGTCTGATATGCTTCGTATTGATACGAACCTCCTGTATAATGATTTAAATAATTTCATTGACTTATTACATAATAATATTCATTTTTATTATATCATATATGTTTCACTTATGACTTTATATTACCCATTCTTTTGTAAATTTCATGTTAAAGTAGCATTTTGGGTTAAATCATTTCATTTATCGTATGTGTTTCGACTTGTTCTTCTTGATATTATTATTTATATCCTGATTTATATAATTCCAGAATGTAAAACATGATTTATATATAATATATATTCATCATATACATATATATATTATAGATCGATAAAAGGAACGAAATACACTGTTCATGGAGATGGTAGGTCGTACGTACGGATGAACGTTGTTTTCATTTCTTTATTGAATTGAATGAAACTAAATAGATGACATACATATATATATATACAGAAATAAAGTAGCATTATTATTTCATATATTTCATTATTATTCATTATATAAACTTTATGAT
The DNA here is from genome assembly GCA_963277665.1 of Viscum album. Classification (NCBI taxonomy): domain Eukaryota; kingdom Viridiplantae; phylum Streptophyta; class Magnoliopsida; order Santalales; family Viscaceae; genus Viscum; species Viscum album. Next base: position 1,494,372,826 of record OY728133.1, read on the forward strand.
CATTCATGTATGGTTAACATGGAGAATGAATCTTATCGCGTCGTGGAGACGGTAGTCCGTACGTACGCACGAGCGATGATATCGTTCCCATAATTATAGAATTGGATTGGATGGTATAATATATCAGAATCAGTATGATTTTAACCATATATAGTTATTCTTCACACCATTATACCCATCCATGTAAGGTGTTGGTGGAAAAAACAGATTACAGCACGGCATGGAGACGGTATTCCGTACGTACACACGCGCGGTGATTTTGTTTTTTGTAGGATGGATATGAGGTGAAATAGGATTGTTTCATATTTATAATAACATAACAGTATATGATTGATACTGATGTTATTAATTCATAATTAAACAACTAAATAAGAGGAAGTAGAAGAAGAAATAAATTTGAAATAATCGGTAACGGATATTACCTCTTCTTTGACACGCCTCTTTGAAACCTCCTCGTAGGGTACTAAAATTGGTCTTTGAAGAATACCAGGACCTCTAGGATGTTTCTAGGGAAGTTTAGAAAGGAAATGGGCATGGTTTGGACGATCTTAAAGGCTCAAATTGGTGTGAGGAAGAGAGGTAGGAGATGCCCTTTTATAAGGGAGGAGAGGGGCACCTTTGGAAATCTGAAAAATATTAATTTATAATAAATATAAACCCACATAAAAACCTCCAAAAATGACTCATATTCGAATATTAGATGATATAGGGTTGTAATATCATAAACCAATAAAATTTAAACATGTTAGGAATTTATTTTAAACATTATCAACATGATTTATCCTTATTTAATCAATTTAATTTTATTTGTGGTAATAATATTCTAAATTTTAAATTATAACAAATAATTACTTATTTGTTGTGAATTGTCCATAATTGGATACTTTATAACATTTTAGACCATATAAATTTATATTTATAATTTTTAAATTTTTTGTGATTTTTAAACAGTTTTATAATGTGTTATTTTTATGAAATAACAATAGTGTCATTTTTGACACTATTCATTTATTTGATTTTAAATAAAATATATACAGAAGATATGATTAAAATAAAAGCTTTAATAGATTCATAAAAGGTCATATGTATCTAGAAAATTAGTGGATAACATTAAATAGTTCATATAATATTTATTTTATTATTTTTAAAACCATTTATTTGGTTTATCTCTTAATAAAATAATTACTACATCATTTTTGTATAATTATTTAATATACTTATTTGTTGCATAAAAATTAATAATAAAATCCTATGATGAATATACATATATTACCTTTAACAATAATACTTTTACTCGAATTTATCATCGTAAAATCACAATATTTAAATTGTTATATTTATTAAATTATGAAGGTGACAACTTTTCTATCATATAAAATAAAATAATATAAGTGTCAAAATAGATTTTATAAGGATCTATTCGACCATTGGATGATTAGGGATTATATTTAAATTACCAATAAGTTTTGTTCAGGGTTTCGTTCCTTTTATGGTCACTATTATTTTAATAAAAACTATATTCTTGATTTTTCACTAGATAAACAATTTATGCATTACAATTGTGTCACAATTAATGCTAATTATTTAATCCCTAAAAATTATAAATAAATTCATATGATGTAGATACATTCATTAGATTTCTGGATACTATTCATGTTCTAAGTTTCATGAAGTTTATCACTCAATTAAAATTAATATACTTATAAGATTTAAGAGAGTGACATATTTTCACTTTCTTTGATTTTAGTAATAATTAAATTATTTTCATGGACAAAAGTCCATTAAATGATTCTAATCCAACCCTTAGGTGACATGAGTCAACTTTTAGTCATCCAATAGGATTTTTCCAAGTGTTAGGATAATTTTATAATCTTATTTTTACCCTTAATTACCCGATTTACCTTTAACTGTAGTAAATAAAAAATTACCATAGTTACTATTCACAATATCAAAAAAATAAAAGTAACCTATTAACATAATTTGGACCCAATGAATCCAAATATGGAATCCATTTTTTCAAATTCAATACACATAAGTTTCAGAAATTAAATTAAAATTAATCTCGTTGTCGAATGAAAACAGGTTTTTGTTTAAAACATTGCAAAAGACTGAATTGATTTAACCTACAAATTCAATGTAAAATCAATGCTAATGACATACATTATATTAAATGGTAAAAATATATTATATTTATACTGTAAAACCATTCAATATTATAATTTAACCATATAAATTATTACGATGAAAAAAGTTGTTTTTAATTAAAATATAGCGTGTTTTTATTATTCATTAAAATATGAATGTTATCAGAATAATTTGAAAAATTTATCCAAAGTAAATTTTTATATCATGATTCCAAATAAGAATTTTATTTAGTAAAATTGAACTTATAAACATGTCAAAAACTAGATTTAAATTGGGTACACCATCAAAAGGCAGCAAAACTGCATTTTTTGAAAAATACTTATTTTACCCGAAAAAATTATTTTGTTCTCATACCATGTTCTAGAAAATGTATAAGATTAATAATAATGTTATGAAATTCAAAATTTAGTTAATAATATTCATAATGTCTAGTTCATAATAATATTATAATAACATATCGTTGTTTAGTAAAACCCGGTATTGCGTACAACACACGCTATCGAAGAAGGTCGCGATTGTGTGTAATGCAAGCCAAGTCAGGTTTGCGTATAGTGAAAGACTCCTTTGTGATGCATATAACAAAATACATTGAATATATATATATATATATATATATATATATATATATATATATTCAATGTTTCGTAGAATAACTACTATCAAACAAACCTGAAATTGTGTTTAACACGATCCAGGATTAGTGTTTCGTATACTGCAAGCTAATATGGTGTTGTGTATTGCGTAAGATAATCTTGGTGTATCTTACAACAAAAGATATGAAATAAATTAAAGGGAATATATCCTATAAAATCTCTGGTTATTACAATAACCACCTGAAGAAGATGCTGTGACCAAAGGAATTCCAGTGCCTGACTATAAAGAAGAAGATGCTTCAGCCATCAGAGCCTCAGCCACAGGTCTTTGGGTGAAGCCCGCGCACAGTCAAGAGTTTCCAGGGGTGTGAAACTTTGGTTCGGGTTTTTTGTTCCTTGTTGGAAGTGGAACATTTAATGTCTTTTCATTCTTGTTATTATGATGTTAATGTTATGATGTTGTTGTAGGTCTATTTTTTATCGTGGAGTTATGAAGGACATGTTCTGTTTTAATCCAAACAGTTTTATTTTTTTGTTCATGGTTTTCTGAATCGTACATTTTTCATAAAAGTGTGTTTGGCCCTTGTCTATATTGATTTTGGTTTAGCTGTGTTCGTTTGGAGATGTATGTTCCTATGATGGAGCCGATGTTTGTGGTTGTTCTTGGGATCACTGTTTGGGGTATGTTGCGCTCGAATGTTTTCCCCTAGTGTTGGGAGTGTTTTGTTTTGGACAAGAGTTCTAGGTTTTAGTGGAGATGTTTTTTGCTAAGCCTATAGAACTTAGTTTAGACCTGTTGGGAGTTCCTACGTTGACCCCTTCCTGGGGTGGTATGTTTGGGTGTTAAAATTTGCGCATTAGTTGAGTTATTATGGTGGGGATAACCATCTCATGTTCTCATGTTCTCTCGTATTGTGGTTTCTTTTGGTCTTAGTTGGGCATGAACTCTTGTGTTGTCTATTATTTGGTCGGGTGAGTTTATGGGGGAAGAAGGTGTCTGTGGTGGGGAGAATTGTCACACACTGACATTTAATTGATTTTTATTTATTTAATTCTTGGCCTTGAGTTCTCTCACCGATGTCTGAGCGGGGTCTCGGGTCAACATTGTTGGAGTTTAATGTTTGTAGTAGGGTTTGGACCTGTTCGCGGTCACCGCACGGTTGGCGGTAGCCACGTAGCTGTCCCAAGTGTCGTGAAATTTCTCATTATTTTATTACTATTATTGTTATTGTTTTTTTAAATGATTAAAATTATTCTCATTATAATTACTATTGTGTTAAAGCTATTATAAATAATTTCTCATCATCATTGTTATTTTATTATTGTTGAAATAATTATTATTTTTATTATAGGTAATTTTACTTATTATTATCTTTCTTATTGTTAATTTTATTATTATCATCATTATTATTTGTGTTATTGTTACTATTATTATTATTTTTATTATTATTATTTTTTTATTTTTTTTATTTTATTAAAATGAATAAAAAATAACTAATCCTAACTATAATTTTACCCGACCCCCCTTCCTTATACATGCGAGCTGTCATCCCCTTACTCCCTCGCCCTCCTACAGTCGCACTAATCGCCCTCCCTAATCTCTCGTTGCGCCAATCAACTGTCTCTGTTTTCATTACCTCGTGTCGGCCCTCATTCCCTATCCACCATTACCCAGGTCATCGGCCTCACCCACCTTATCACACCTCACCATCCTCGCTCCACGCTGCACCTGACCACCCCCCCCCCGGCCTTATCGAGCTTGTCCAGGTCCTTCCACTCCACTGCAATTGCACCCCACACCAATCCCCAGTGTCGCCGCATGCCCTAATCGCCTTCTGCCGACCCACCTCCATGCTCGCTCCCCAGTTTTCCCTGCCCAGCCGGACTCCTCCTTCCTGTGCACACCAGCTCTGCCATCTCCTCTAGTTGCGACCTCCCATCTTTAGGATTACCTGCGCACCCACTGGTCATGGACGCTCCACCATCCACGGACCCTCTGGTGAGCACTTTTTTTCCAACCAGATTCCCAGCGGCCTTCCCTTTTTCCGACGCCCCTCTGGCCAGCTACGACTTCTTCCGGCGGTAACCCCCCATCCTCTATGGTAGTATCCTTCCCTCCCACGGTGGAGTTTTAATTTAATTTTATTATTATTGTTATGTTTTATCCAAATCTTAGATTCTAGGATTTAATTCCCAAATTAATGGTCCTAGTTTGTTATTTAGGGCTTTTTTGGTTCGACGTTGGTGCGGTCGAGGTGAAAATGGTGTTTCACACCATTTTTGGGATGTTATTCATCGTTTTAGGTGAGTTTCCAATTTTTCAAAAATCTTCTTCGGTTAGTATTCACTTGTTTCTTTTTTTAGTCTTTGTCTGTGATAATTAAATGGTGTCTTGCGATGTTATTAAAATTCTTATGTAACCTTTTAACTAGTTTAATAAATATTATTTGTGGTTCAGATTGTGTTTTGGGAGTATTTTGAAGGGCGCTTGATTTCAAAGGTAGACTTTTGGTTTATCGTTTTTAAAGCAGTGTGTGCATGGTTTCAAATTTGGTTTTAAGAGTGTTTGGAAGGTGTAAAATGTGCTTTATAATTGTTTTGGCATGTGTGTGTGATGAAATTGTATTTTATATTATAAAAGGTGTTTTTTCATTTTGGTTTTGTTATGGTTATTTTATAGAAGTGTTTAATCAATTTTTTATTAGGTGTGAATTATATTTTTAAGTTGGTGAACATGTTTAAGTGTTTCAAACATAATTTTTAGTTGAAAGCAGTGATTTTTGTGTGTTCTAATGGGTGTGTTGTTTTATAAAATGTTTTATGGGTTTGTTTTTAGGTGCGAGTCGTGTTTTGGTGTGACAATGTTATGTGTTTTATTTTAAAGAGTTTTCTTATGTGAAGCTGAGTATGTTTTGATGTGAACCCCGGTTTCACCTTTTGCAGATGTTTAATAAATTATTCAAATGGTTTATTAATTTAATCATGTGGTGCGTATGTTGTTTGTGATGTGGTTGGTGTGTCTAAATGTTGTGATTGGATTTTAATAAAGAGATTGGTTGTGTTTTGATATGTGTATTGAGGTAATATTTTCAAAACATTTCGATCCATTCATTTTGTGTTGTTTGTTCGTTTGGATCATTTTATGTCCTTGTTTATCTATTTTTAGTTTTTTGTGCGGTTGTTGAAGCATGTCGGTGAGGAAACTTGAGATAGTACGATCATCAGCGTGTGCGTGCTTGCATGCCTTTGCAAGGCATGTCGCGTCATCGTGTTCGAGATGAAAATTGAGGTAGGTCCCCCACTGCAATCACCTTTAAATTTAGAATTTATTAATTGCATGATGTTTTATTAATTTTAATAAATGAGAAATAATATAAGATAATTAATTTTTAAATGATTTTTTGGTCTAAAAGAAGACGGTTATTTTATAACGAACAGTTGAAATAATTTCTCGACGAATGGATACCCAGTAGTGAAAGAATTTCCCTTTGGAATTTAAACATAATTCACATAATTTTAAATGATGTTCTAGTTTTAAATATAAATAATTTATTCTAAATAAGTGATTTGAATTTTCTTGAGAAATGAGGTTTTCCCTTAAAGTTGGTGAAGGTTCGTTTGGCACTTTAATAAAGAAAATTATTTTGGAAAAACTCACATTGGAGTTACTCAGGGGTGATCATAGGGATGGGTTGATTAATAGGGTTTTGTGTGATATATGTGCCTCGTGACTGATTTATTTACATTGTGGATGCACCCCTTTTTATTTCATGTGTTGACATTGGAACCTGGCATAGTGAGTAAATCTTCTAAGAACGATTGCTAGACTAGTTTAGATTACGCACTGGCTAGTGGCCCCATATTAGGGGAATACAATGATATTGCTGGTATGGGGATTGGGCCCCCCGATTAGGCCATGTAGGGGTATGCCGAGCATTATGGACTTATGACATCATCGAATTAGGGAATGCCTTCGGGATGCGTCACATGTATGGTATGTTCTGGATTGTTCACGATCTCCTAGGTTCGACTAATGTTATTATTGACTTTTTATTTGTATGTGGTGGATAGTTGAGAGGTCTTGTTTGGTTTCTGGCCCACGTGTGTCACTTTTTCCATTTCCCTTAGTGTTTTTGGTGTGTTGTGAGTAGTTTTCCTTTTTACTAACAAAAAAAATTTGGATTTCTAAATTGATTCTCAAAAATGTATTAAAATTCAATGCACTGGTTTCTTTCAAGCACTAATTTTTTTTTATATTATAAAGTTCAATGGGATGTTACTTTTTTTAGAAATGAAAGTGTTTGTGGAAACTAATGTTTTATATAATTTAGTTCAAACATGGAATTGATAAATTCTTTAATTAGTGGTAGTGCATTGGTAATAGATTTATCGGGCTAAACTACTGAGTTTTAATACACACACCTATAGTGTTTTATTGTTTTTTGTTATATTACAGATTCCATATTTAGTTGTTCTCCTTGAGCGACGTTGGTTGTAGTATTGGAGACTGACCCACGGGGTCACATTGAGTTTTGGTCATAGTCAGGTTAGTAGTGTTGTTGGTTGTTCTTTATTTATTTTCATTTGTTCTATTTATTTTCCATTTCTTAGTTTATTTTCTTTTGGGCCAAATCATTCCAACCTATTTAACTGATGATGCCTAACACTAGCTGCCAGCCCGTGGGGATCAGGAACACCCCTCGGGCCTTATCACGGGCCAGCTCAGGTGACCAGTTTAGGGTCGACCCGGGATGGTTCGTGACATTTGCTGTCATTTTAAAGCTTATCATTTTGATTAAACCATAGTTACTCCCTTTTAATTTTAACAATGGTATTAATGTTTTTAATATTAAGAGGATATAATTTTTTCATATATACTTTAAATTAGACCATAAAAATAAAATTAAGGAAATTTCTGACAATATCTTGTTCCATTTTTCTTATTTAATGTTTTTAGGATTTTTGAATAATTTAATAAAATATAAATTTAATCAAATATCATTCCTGAAAATTTTGACACTATTCATAACATTGACCTTAAGAAAACAAATAATGAAATCTAAATTAAAAATAATTCATTAATCAATCACATTAAATTTCATATTCACCTTCAAAATTAATGGGTTGCTTTAATTAAGTTATATTATATTTATTTTAATATTTATAATGTAATATAATTTTAATTTTTCATTAATTGAAAAGTTAATAAATCTTAATTGTATTAGTATTCATTATAATTATTTTACCACTAATAATTTAAATATAAACACTCTATGATGTAAAAAATTATAATTTAGATTTCAGAACATTATACAAATTCGATCATAATATTTATTTAATTCACTAGGAAAAAATGTCCTTACTGTTAAAAGTAAGAGAGAGACCTTTTGACTCTCTAATTCATTTTAGTAATATTTAATTATTATTTCTGACAAATTTTCAATAAAATAATTCCATTTTTAATCATACCTGACAAGTTCATTATTAAATTTTTTTAATAACATTTGGATAAGTGTTCAGGTAGTTTTGAAAACATTATTAATGTTACATTTCATATTTCTTAAGAATTAAAGGGTCCTAATTAATAAATTTGGACCTCATGATGCCAAATATGAAATCCATTTTTAAAATTAATCATCGCATAATTTGAAGATATTAATTTAAGACTAATCAAATTGACGGAATTATGAAACATTTCTTTAAAGTGAAAATGTTCAAAAGATTGAAGTGTTTTGTATATCCAAAATCAAAGTAAAATTGATTCCATGTTCTAAAATGGATTAAATGATAAAATTATATTTAATTATATATTAAAAAATTAAAAACTAATTTAACACTATTAATTAAGTCAATGAGAAATTTGATCCTTAATTAATATTTAGTATTTTCTCTATTTATTAAAACATGAATGTTATCAAAAAAATTACCAGAAATTTCACCAAAGTAAATTTAGATAATCTGATTTCAATAAAGAATCTTATTTTATAAAATATAATTTATAAAAGTGTAAAAACATTATTTAAAAAAAGGTCACCATCAAAAGGATGCAAAACTACAATTTTTCAAAAATAGTTGTTTTATGCATATAATTAGAATTTTTCATATATCCTTTCCAAAAAAACAAAATATTAATTCTAAAAACAATATTTAATATCTTATATATATTTTTAGTTAATAATCCCACATTATTTTTTTATTTTTTTTAAACACACTTGTGGGTAATTTTTTTACAAAAACATTTCCATTTATTTTATAGACTTTTTACATTCATTTATAATTAAAAGGTAAAATAATTATGTGTAAATCATAATTTCATAATATAGTTAACCCTAATCATACCTTTTATTATAATTGATATTACATAATTGTCTTGTTCAAATAAGTATTAAAAAAATGTTGTTTCATAGAAACTTAGTGTCGTGTGTAAAAGAAGAGAGGCTGGTGTCACTTGTAGTTCAAGCATAACTTAGTGTAGTTTATAACACAATACATTAAATAAATTTATTTCATTTGAAAAAAATGTCCATAAAAACACAGCATGTCACATCTGGGAACTTCCCTAGGTTTTAGTTGTTGTTTACCATTATTAAATCAATGATTTAAATTGAAAAATAAACGATGTGTAGCATTATGAAAAGATGGGTCATTATAGATTTTCTTAATAGTGTTCTAGCCATTCAACCAATAAACTTCTACCAAAAGATCCAAAAAATTCCAATAAGCACCTCAATTCCAAAACCCAACATACCAAATCTCAAAACACACAAAGATAACTTAAAACAGTTAAAAAACATTACACACCTAAAAAACCTGACAAGAATTAGAAACATCCCCTCTAATGGACTTATAGTCCTCATGAAGTGTCACTATGAGTCATGCTTGAGAAACTCAATCCACTGACCCCATAGGTTCGATTACCACTTCCAAATAGTTCCCATTATATATCTACATAACTACACCCCTAATAGGATTTAATTTCCCTAATAGATCTTTACTCACTTCAGTTCCAAAACACCAGTTGGATGCACCTTATAGACATACTTTCTTCTAACCTGGAATTATAATAAAGATCTATAAATAGTGTTCTTCTCATTACCATGATCCATAGTACAAAATTTACTCACTTCCACAGGGACTAATTCTTTAATTATCACCTCATTGTGTTTCTTTTCATGGTTCACTCTCTAAGTCATGTAACAGACTGAAATTTATACCATGAAAGAGGTCACAATATATAGCTCACCCACTAACATTGTCATGAAACAGGATTCTCCACTTGAATAATTCTGAAACAAAATATCTTTCACTATTTTCCTTCCCTGAATGTTTCCCTCTATCTACTGTCCAATACCACAATGTCACAAAAGATTTTTTCTGGATGATACCTATACCAAGGAATCTCTCGTTTTTTGGTACTAATAAACTACATTCATGCATATACATTTAAAAACTATCCATACCCATGAGTTATGTTAACATATACATTACTACTAACATAAACCAAATAATATCATTCCTAATAATCTATATATAAAAACTCAACTAGTATTAGTGGAATAAGGACACTCATAGGAACCACCAGCATTCTTCAATAGCTTCACTATTCTAGATTCCAAGTGATACAACTCAATAACTTCATCCCCAGATTTTTAAATGAACATGTAAAGATGAAATCCCCTTGAATATTTTCCTGAAATCAATTATCCAATTGAACCACTGGTCTCCATCATGCACATCACCAAACTGTCAACCACATTGTGTATCACTCTAAATAAAAAACAAGAACTAACCTCATATCCAACATTGACATCACAAAACATGATACTCACATCAGACCTAGTTTCACAAGTGTATCAATTCATTAAAATTTTCCAATCATGGGATAACCTACCCAATAATTACACTAAAAACCCACCTGCTCAGGATTTTCATTCTATAAGGTTTCACCCCATAAGAACACTTCCCATAAGGATTGAAAACATATACACAATGAAAAAATAAATGTATCTTGATATTAAAAATGATTAATAGACTTTACATAACATGATATATCCCCATTCATCTCAACCAAAATGCATGTAGATCACATCTAATGAAAATAAGACCCCATCCGTATAATGAAACTGAAACATCATTGAGGTTCCCAACTTCTTACCCATAGATTTCAAAGTCTCACATTTCTAATCTATGGTTCACCTATAGATGTTCCAATATAACTTATCATTTTTCAATCCTACCATGTCAATGGCCATTCCCTAAATCAATCAGAAAATGAATAATATCAGTCACATGAATTCTTAACCTTCAATTTCTAGACCACACCCAAAAATGTTTATCTCCTACAAATCCCAAGCACTAAACTTTAGTTTTAAAGGAAATATCTATGGAAATCATGCATTTCTCCCAGAACCTACCAAACGTTGCATGGAAACCAAATGATACAGAATCCAATATACTCAAGTACAACAATCCCTGTATATTTATAATTATCAAAAAAACATGTCCTCTTCTAGGGTACATCATAAGGTAACTGTTGATTGATTTCATCTTCAATTTCACACATTCTATTAGAGGAAAAAAATCCATCAACATTTCATACCATTATCAGGTACTTACTAGATTTCCATTTTTGAAAAACCCTTCTAAAAACAGATGATTCTTAAATCTGGGACACCCTTAGCCTAATAGAATTTCCCCATGCACCTCTAATTAGGGCACCACTTATTGAACATCAATACCAAAATGTATCACAATTTCTAGCCACTCTAAGATGCATCTAGATGAATTGTATAACAATAATGATTGAATTTGGGTTCTAATCAGAACCATAAGCTAAATAATACACCTTACCCATAATAAAGTTTTTAATGAAATTATAGAATACCATCTTTAATTTAAAAAACACATGGCATGTGACTACACCCACTATAGACAACAGAACATTGGTTAGTTTCTAAAAAATATTATAGAAGCTCGTCGATTAGTTTCACCCATGGAATCAGAACACACACTATGATCAAAATCCAAAAAACATGGTCATCACAAAATGATAATATATTATCACACTAAATTGTAATAGTGTAACCACTAAATATACACATAACCCCATTTTTGTGTTAACACACATCTAACACAACCATTTGACACATGATTCATGCTCAATAAAAATATAAAAACCCACTTGCACACCTAACAGGGAAAATGATTCCCGATCATCCACAAGTTGACATAGGATAAAATTTTCATAAGTCCTGCCTTTGTCTTTACATAGTTATGACATTTTCTATCATACACAGAATCACATCTCAATAATTTATAGTGAGACCAAAAAATAATCATCTAGATGGTTTGTATCTAGATCATGGAATATACAACTACATTCCTTCCACAATACCAATATAATCATTCTATATAATCCCACACCACCAACATAGGGAAAACACACACCCCAATTTTCCCATTAACGGTCGATCACTAACCAGATCTCATAACCAGTCCTTTTAACTACCTCCTAGACCATCTTGTAAGGAAGATACTCACTAACCAAAAACATTTGTAATATAGCCTATCAAAAAAAAATTCCCTTGGAGAAATTATTCCCAAAAATAAAAATAAGTAGGGGATACTATGGGGGTGTTACATAAACTCCATTAAATCAGATTTAATTTTCATACTCACCTAGTTAATATATAGACTATATAATTTGATCAATTTAAAAAATTTGAGATCTTATTTCAAACCACATACTAAACCAAAACATTTGTAAGTCACCTTATAACCATCTAAAAACCATTAAAATACAAATACCACCTCATTTTAAAATCCTAAAAACCCCAACAATTGACACTTTTTTAAAACATTTCAATAAAAATCAACACTTTATCCATGTTCACATCCAAAATGAGTCCATATGCCTTTTCAGGTTTCCCAATTCAACATTTATGGATTCATTGAAAAAATTTCACCATCACTTAGTATTAAAATCACTTATAATATAATACCCCATGAAATCCAATTTACAAATATTTTTTCTAAATAAATTTATATTATTTTCAAAAATAAAAATTTGACATCTAAAACACAATTAAATTCCATAAAATGAGAACAAAAAAACAAAATCATATCCTATACGAGGATCATGCCAATATCATTAACTCCTACATATTATTCATAATAAACTATATTATAGTTTATAATATGATATATTTTTATTTAACACAAGAAAAAGGTACATGAAATGCAATCCTACATGTTTATCAATGATGTAAGAACTCACTCACTCTTGCACAATAGGAAAAGGGAAAGTCAAACGAATCATAATAAAAAACATATATATATCACTAAAGGTGGACCTAAATCAATAGTAATATAGATAACCAAAATAGAAACCCAACTTCCATGATAACATAGAGGTCCAATGAACTAGTTATGTCTATGAAGATGCAAAACTATCCTACCCATGTTCTAACCATCCTATCATAGTTGGACCAAGAACCAATTCATGACATAAAAGTTTCATTGATTCCAATTTTTAACATCCCAACCTAAATAATCTTGTTCAGTTCAAGTTTCCAAATGAACTATTGAATAAATCTTCAAATACAATATGATTATGACTAATAGAGGGGGCATGACAGGAAAATTAAGAGACTAGTACTTCAAAAATATATATTAGATAGAAAAAATATATGAGAATTAAAAAAATCAACAAAAACTAAATCAATATTACAAAAGAAATAAGAAACAAATACACATATGTCAATAAGATTCCATTCAAAAATAAAAAACACTAAAATGGATCACCAAAAGTAGTGGAACAATGTACCAAAAATAACCAAAGGTCTTAATGATAAAATGAGGCATGATAAGAATATATCCTAGATAATATACTGGAATTCCCTCAATTCATCATAATCCTCCAAATCAATTGAAAAACATTGGTCTCTTACCCTATGTTAGATCCATGACCATAAATTATACACACACATCAAGATGCTTATACATGATGTGAGTATAAGACCCAGTTGAGAACTAGCAACATGTCCTTCAAAAAAGCAAAGAATATAAATATATTTGTGTCTATGTGTGTGTTTTGAATGTCTAGAAAAAAATGTAAATAATTTTATGATTGGCTCAGTTATCAGGTGTGAACTAAGCTGTCTTGAACTAGGGCCTTCCATATATTAGTTCTATATTGAAATATGTAACATATCAAGCTAATCAATTAATCTGGAAAATGAGGCATAGTAAATCTGATGTATCAACTATCTTGTGATGTAAAATCGTAATATAATCAATTAAGGGTTTCACATATCCTCTCATGACTCAACAATATTGCGATGGATAACGACAATATAATCATAGTAATGTCACACAAATCATACCCTAACTCAACCTTATTATGATGGATATTAAAAATATAGTATGGTAACATAGATTAATTTATTTCCTGTCTAAAACATATAATCTAGGGACAGATAATATATATTATGAACAATAAAACTATTTTTAGAGACGGATTATCGTAGGGTCATAGTGCTAGAAAATCACCCAATTTTCAATGAAGTACCACAATAGAGTTTTCACAATGAAGCAATGCACCAACATGATGATTAATTCATAAATATATATAAATATTTTTTAACAGGGTAAATAATTCTTAAAATCAAGAAATATTGGTGACCATGTATTAATAACCACCACTCAATGACATCCCAATGTAAGAAATTAAAAATGGATAAAAACCTGTAATAAAGGGATGTCAAATCATTCAATATAGTTTAAGAAATTTTAGAGTATCCAGATTCATATACGTTGATTCCTCGATCAAAAGATCAATGATATGATGAAAATGAATTATTGATTCAAATGGATCCCTAGAATCACCCAAAAGAATCTCCTAGTTTGAGATCTCTATCCATTAATGGACTAATATGAGTTTTTGTGAGGGTTTAAGGTAATGAAACAATTTTTTGGAATGTTTAGTCCCACATATCTTGTTTTAAAACATGTTTTACCAAACATAGTCCCATGCATGTGGGAGACACTATCCATCCCCAGGTCAGGTCACAAAGTATGAAAGCATGGTTTGGTAAACTATGCACTGACCAGGAAAATAACACTATATCTAAGGTCATTATCCACTCATTTATCTAAGTAATATGAAAGGTTTATTGTAACATCATTATATACGTATTCATTAAAAAAATACTTCAAAAACATCAAAAAACTACCATAAACTGTCTAATCAAAAAAAACATTCAAATCCTCATAAATCCTTAAGAATATTTGGAGATATAATAAATAATTGTAACTCACCTTTGAAATCCTAGGGGACTTACACTTTACATTCATTTAACATTTATTTAATACCTATAGATAATGGTTTATATTATGATTTACATCCATATAAAATCTTGGATCATAGAGATAAATTTCTACAAAATAAGACAACTCACCTAGTTAATGTTCTCTTGAAGAATCATAAATTTTAGGATGCTATATTTGAACCAGATGATGTAATGAGGTAGAGTTAACCCAAATTATTTTAATTCAAGTAATGTAATTAAAAATTATATTTAATTTTTATGGGTTTATAATGTAAAAATATTTTATTTTTTACTCTAATTTCTATTTAAAATAGATTTTATGCATCAGATAGATTTATTCATGTGTAAAATTGAATAAAAATTAACAGTTATTGAAATATCATATTATATATAAATTATTCATTTGATTAGTGAGATTGAATAGTAAAAGTAAAATAATGGAATATATGAATAATGTATTTACTTGATAAAAATATACTAAATAATTTTATAAAAAATGATTACTTAATTGGAAATATTAATAATAAAAACACATAATGTAGCACTGTCTATTTTTTAGGGTTTTATATTTTTCTATACATTATGTATCAGGATAATTAATTAAATTTCACTTTGATGAAATATATTGGTAATTAAATTATAATTATTCATAAAATGATTTTTAATTTGATTATAAATGAAGAAAAAATCTTTTTAATTTAAAAAGAGACATTTTTTAGAAAACTATTTTCAAGTGCACAACATATTTATATACAAAAAATATATCTATTGATGGATTATTTTCATGAAAATTATATGATTATATATTTAATTAAATAAATTTATATACATATAAAGAATAATACTTGGATAATAATTAGTGTAAGTTCATTTTATATTTGAAAAAATAATTTCTCAAAATATTGTCTTCATTTGATTTTACTATTTCTATTCTAAATTAATTTCTTCCAATTATAGGAATTTAATTTTTAAAATTCATTATGTATTAAACTAATTATTTTCAAATATTCAAAGTGGTTTAATTTCATTTTTTGGAAATAATTAATAGTAATAAAGGTAATAATTCATTTATAATGTAATTGTTAAAAGGGTTAATGAGGGTTCAAACTAATGAGGTATGGGTTTAAATTATCTAAAACATTTATTAGTCATATTTTTTAATCTATTTTAAACCCATATCATTCCATATTCAAAATTTAGTGAATTTTGAGAAATAAATCATTGAATGAGACCTCATATTATTTTAAGGTTTAGAATAATAAAAAATTTGTCACGCCCCTCACTTATAAAAAGGAACCTTCTATCCTCTATTCCTCACAAAATATTAAGTCACATTTCAGGATCAAAATCTACTTAAATATCTAGTAATATTCTCCCGACTTTTTTTATAGGATCTTGTATTCTTAAAATACTAACCCAAGGGTCCAAAATGATAGATTTAAAGGAGGATTATCCAAGAGGAGGAAATCATCTTGACAGAATCATTTTATGTTTATTTCCTATTTTACATCCTAAGAATCATCTTTAACCATATTATTATAAAAATTAAGTTTTATTATGTTCAAAGTAACCATAATCTATTTATCACCCAACCTAATGGAAAATAAAAACATCATTGGGTGTGTGTGTGTGTGTGTGTGGACTACCATCTCCATAGTCGATGTATTTTATTTTTCATCATCACCACCCATTAATAGTTATATTGATTGTTTAAAATATTATATATTATTTTAATGGAATTTTTTTATTCAGAAATAATAAAATTTTATCTACCTTATGACTCTCTATTCTAATTGAAGATGATAATGTTACTTGTGCGTATATGTGGACAACCACCTCCACAAACTGATGAGATTTATTTTTCATTTCTGCATTAAAATGATAGTCATAAGGATATATTTAATGACTATATAATATATTTATGATATTATCATGATTATATAATTGTAAAATATTATTTACATTTCCTTTCTTTTTACTAGAAAGTGAATGCAACGTTTATCCATAATTATAGACTGTCGTCTACAGGAATGTTGTATTTCAATTTTTTATCATTACCTTTCTTTTTCAGTTACAATAATTAAAGTGATTGAAAAATAATATATATATATATATAATTATTGTTATAATATATATGAATAAATAATGTCTACGTAGCATGGAACAATACTTCTGAACTGAAACACGCATGAAAAATGGAATAGTAAACACCCAGAATGATGAATTGAAGGATGAATTATTAATAAATCTGTAATTAGAAAATATAAGTGAATAATAACAATCATTATATGTATGAATATAGTAATATTTTAATTTCATTATAAAACTAAATTTATATTAAAGAAGTTTACGGGTTCATACAAATAGATTTAAGACCCGGTGTAAGGGTTTATGTCATAATATCATTTATTTACCAGATTTACTATGGTAAATTTTCAAGGAGGTAAATTATATTACTATTATATTTCAATGTAAATATATTTTATTCTCATGTATTTTTAATAAAAAATTTCAATTATTAGTACCATTTTTATCTGTTTGGTACTTAAAATGATAAAGAAAATATTTATAACGACATATGACCTAGTTTCTTCTTTGGTCGAAAAACATTTTCTTCCATTACCTTGTATTAAAAATATTTTATTATTATTTCATACTATATTTAAATGTTTGGGTAAGGTTATCTTTACCCCCTATTTTCATTACAAATTATTAAAATGATTCATTTAAATGGTTTTTCATATGACTCTTTTTGTAAATTACAAATGTGTGAAAATAATGTCCCCATTTAACATTTACGGAACAAATAGATTTTACAGACATCATGTATTTATGTCAACATGAATCTAACTTGAAATGTTTCATTGTTTTTACAAATAAAAAGTTATTATAATTTTTATGTAAATTTTAGCTTTTTAATATTTTACCAAAATAAAAATGTTGTTTCACTAGAATTTAAAATTGTATATTATCTGGTTTTATTGATGATATTTTACATCTATGTCAACATACATTAGGTATTATTTTGATTCAATAGGTATATGATATTATGATACCATTAAATTTATTAATTTGAATGTATTATGATGGTTTTTAAGGAAATTTATATGAATACAATCTATTTCCAATGGGTTAAATATGTGATGATGGAATCATAAATGATTCTATGTTTTCAGTAGAAATTATATATAAAAGTTATCATTATGTAATTATTGTGACCATTATAGCCTCCCAATACATTGGGTAATGTGAAATATATTTCTCATGACATAATGGCGATTAGCATGGAAATGACTACGAATGGTCATGTTTAAATCTTGATGTGAGAATGATTAATTATCACATGATTATGTATGAAGAAAATTACAAAATCCATGTTCATATCTTGATTAATGAGTGTGATTTTCATTGGATATTCTCAAAATATTTCATGTAGATATGATTTTGAAAATAAATCTTTACGCTATGATGATTTTCTATTCTTATGATGCCATGGGCGTATGTTACATGTTTATTTAACATTTTCTTATAGTCAAATAATAATTACATAATATTGATATCCCTCATGTTTACCCATACTAAGCATCTGAGGTCTCCCATTATTATGTTTCCCTTCCCAAGGATATGAATGAAGGTACTAACTACGACAATTATTCAAGGATATGTAATATGAAGAATGTTTATGGGAGATGTTAAATATTTTTCTTTAATAATTTTATTATGTATCAATTATTTGTGAGATATATTGAAAATTCATATAAAATACAAAATTATTTTATATATTTAATTCTTGGGTTTCTATAGTTGGTATCATTTTAGGGTGTAATTATTTTTAAATATTATGTTATCAGGGTAGAACCTATGATATCCTATGATGAACCAAACATGATATTTGATTATCTAAAAGTGTAATTGTTTAATAAGATTATTTCATAAATTAATATATCTATAGAATTATTTTCTTATTATATCACATAGTTATTATCATTTTCTCAAATGACATTTTGACAATTTTTTTAGTCAATAGATAGAACTTGAATGAGGTTTACAAGTAATTAATTTGAAGGTAAATGAATTGACCATCCATATAAGAAACCAAATGGCTTGGGATATGAAATGAAATATATTATGACTAATCCCACTAAAAGCTTAAGATATGAGTGAAAACAAAAACCATATTTATCTTATCAATACACTGAGGGATAAATATGACATTGATGATTTTATGTGGCAATATCCTGCCCCATTTTATGAGTCTATTGATCCAATACACTAATGGATTAAACAATGAGAAATACATTTTTTATTCTCCAGTAATGATACCTCAAGAATTTTTATTTTATAAATTATATAATGAATTAGATCAATTATAAATTCTCTTCAAGAATACGGGTCATGAGAAAGGAATTATCTGTATAGAATGTGTGTAGTTTAAGATATTTCTTCATAATAATTATTTTCACTAAAAACATTGATTTTTTTGAAATATACTTTCTAGATTTGAATTTTAAGGATGATGGATCCATTAGTATTTATAAATAATAATTTACAAGGCATTCATGGAATACATTTGGTAATATCGTTTTGCCTAAAAGAAAAATTAATCAATTATTTATCGGTATAAAATAAATTCCACAAAAGGAATTATAAATAAGAGACATTGGTTTGTGTGAAGAAAACATTGGATGTTTTTTGAAGGATAAATAGATAGTGGAATCTCTAATTATCATTCAATTTTTTGAAATAATAATATAAATATGGATATTTATTGAAGATCTATTGGTAAATACTATAGAGGTAAGAAACTAAAACCAACTATATTCCAAAAATATAGGTGATAGTACTCATAAAATTTTTAAAATTATCTAGGAAATTATTCAAGATTTGAAAAGTTGTTCGTTGAGATCATGATTTACGATGAGGGTTAAAGAGTTCAATAAATTCAATATAGGTGAAGAATGACTCGACCAATGAAGTTAAAAATCTCATATGTAAGGAGATTGAGTATTATGTTAATCATTACCCTATTGCAGGATATAAGGAGGATGACATGACTCAACAAACCCCAATTAAATAGGATAATGTGAGAACCTTTTTTATCACAACTGAAGTGTATCAATAGAAATATTACTTGTATGGTATTCATATAATCCACTCAAGAATTGAAAATATCTTATTTGATTTTTCTTTTTCTCAAGATTTTATATGTAGAGAATTTTCTATTGGTTTCACATAACCAAATGAATTTTTTGAAAATGAATTATAAATGAAATCATTTAATGGTAAGATTATTACATCTCAAATTTAAAAAAACCTCTTTAATTATAGTTTGTGTGATTTATCTTCCTACAAATCTAATAATTATTACTATAATTCATACTTATGTTCTTTTGGGCAAGGATTTGATCTCTCAGTGTATATCCCATATCAATTTTTACAAAAGGGGATTAAACAATGATATCATGAATTATCTTATATTAACTTACAGATGAAAGTATGTGCATAAATATCTAATGGAAATTACTTCAATTACATGGATCTCAATTCCTACTCATGATGGGTATTTGTCTCAAATGGTTGCAGAGAAAATCAAGATTGATGAACTGCCAATTTTTTGGGAATAGATTGATCAAATTCCAATTAAATTAACTATCCCTACACGAAAATTTGAAGTATATTTCTCAATAGAACTCATACATAGTGCTAAACCTATTTAAAATACTCCTTATAGAATGGAGTCAATTTAATGGGAGGAAATAAAGAACAAACTCTTGGAGAATATGGATATGGTATTAATATAACCTGTTGCTCCAATATGGGGTATACTACTTATTTTATTCATGAATAAAATTTTTAAAAAGTGACTATTAATTTATTATCACGATTTTAGAAAGATTCATATCAAAAACAAGTACCAAATATATCATATTGATTACTTGTTTGATCAATTGTGAGGACTTTAATACATCTCTTTGGTCAACCTTCTCTCCTGTTATCATAATGTTCGGTTTAAAAAGAAGGATATTACCATTAAACCAATCCATAAATGTTATGGGAATTACTAATTCATAATAATTCCAATCTTCTATACTAGTTTCCACAATAACTTCATGGATCTAAGGAATAGAGTATTTAGATATTTACTCTACATGTTTTGGTAGTCTTCATAGATTATATTATTTTTTATTCCATGAAAATGTATGATCATTAATATCAATTTGGAATTGTATTAACTACGATGATAAAGGGGGGGTATTATTACATGTTTTGAATGGCTGAATTTTGTATGCATAAAGTATCATTCTTGGTTTATATAATCACAAAGGACGGTATATCGTTTGACCCATAAAAATAATTTATTGAACAATGTCCTAGAAAAACTTATATGACTATGATCTAATTTTTTCATGCATTGGAAGGATATTAATAATGTTTTGAGATAAATTTATCATATTTATCAAATTCACTAACCCATGTTGACTCAAAAGGGAATAATTTTCATTGAATGGATATATATGAAGAAAATATCAAGGAGTAAAAAAATATTGGTATCTACACATATACTCACATTACCCTATATTAGATAATGGTTTCTGTGATATAATGATTCATAAAAGAAGTTTATGGGTTTTTTATTATATATAACTACCTGGTTGTTTCTTATTCTTCATTCTAGTTGAATGTTCATGAGAAAAATTACATCATGCATGAGTTGGAGTTAGTTGTGGTCATATTTACTTTGATGATATGGAGGTATAATATTTATCATGAATGGAATGATATATATATATAATGATCATAAAATATAAATATATTTATTCACACTGATGGAGTTAAATATGAACCAAATGATATTTTTGGTGTTGAATAAATATTACAACTAATCAATAAATTCCAACCATGGGAAGGTGAACATGGTGGTTTATGCTTGTAGTAAGAATAATTATGATAATTTATCTATAATTTGGAATTAAAAAAATTCAATACATATATAACAAAAAGGATGGTCCTATAAATCATAAGGTACGGGATAAAATATTTCATTTCCCAAATTATTGTTCAAGTTTCCATCTATCTGATGATTCATGTGGAATATAAGAAATATAAAGATCTACAAAAGAATGAAAGGACAATTTTGGTGTTCAAAATTTATAATCATGCAATGATTAGATTCAAAAATCATATATTATTTACATAGATACTGAAACTGAATAAGTATCAGTTTTATATAGCACATTACCCAACATTCGTTGTTTATCCTAGAAGTATTAAAATGTATAGAGATATAAGGAATCCTTTCAACTATGAAAACATGAAAAAGGAATTGATGGATATGTGTCTTGAAGATTGTTGATACAATAAGTTATGTTATGGTGGCCTATATTGATATGTATTTCAATCGTGTTTGTGATCAACACCATCCCATAGTTGAATTTTCAGACAAAAATAGATTTAAATAAAACATTCAGATAGATCCTTATAATTACCTCTATATAATGAAATTTTTCAATCCAAAATATAATGATGAAGATAGATAATTAAAGTTATTAGGACATAAAATAACTAAATAAATGGTAGAAAGGGTTAGCCATAGTCATTAGAAAATTATGTAAACTCGTTGTAAAATAGATGAATTATGATGATAGATATAAATTTGGTCGACAATTCAAATAGGGTGATAACATACTCCAAGGAATATATCTCTAAATCAATTTTATGATATTCTGAAATATGGGGAAGTGAATCCCCATATACAATGGTCTCTGTGATATTCTTGATTGTCTGGAGATGGTAGGTTATCACTTTGAAGATCCACAAAACCTCTCTTATGTTATGATGTTTTCAATTTATCTCTCTTGAGAAAGTAAATACTTGTTCTTTCATGTAACTTCCCAACATATATCACTCAGTCTAAGTTATGGTTCCACTTGACCTCATGTGTGTCTCCTCATATGCCATAGTATGGAGACTAATAGTAAGGGCCTAGAAAAATACATGGGGAGACTATTACCTTAGTAAAATATGTCTAATAATAATAAATATATTGGAGAAACCATAAAAACTAAATCAATAACACTAATTAAAATATAGTGAATTCAGTTAGTAAAAAATACCGATAATATAATAAAATGGAATAGAAATGTAATATCTATTAACAAGGATAATCACATGAGATATATCAAAGTACCAAAATAATAAAATTACCAAAATATAAAATGGTTCACAATAATTAGAATTCATGAGGTATTTACCAATATCACATTGGTCAAACTAACTCTAAAATATCTACTACCCAGAATGGGCCCTTACCCTCCACTAGATCCCCAACCATAAAATCTACATGCACATCAAGATTCTTGTTGTGGGTGTCAGTACAAAACCTCATGGGACTTGGAAAATGTGACCTTAACATTAGTGGATATATTATGTATCGGTGTATGAAATGTATAGAAAATAATTTTCATTATTTTTATGATTGATCGAGTCATCGTGCACTAACCAAGTTTCTTGATCAACATTATTTCTTTATTTTTACCATGCTAGAAGATATTTCATATCAAGAGTGTCATATAATCTTAACATTGTTGAATAATTCATCTGATGTCTCAATTAGATCATGATGTATGAAAATAATATCATTAGACTAATTCATCTAAAATTATCCCACAAATAATCCATTAAAAAGTGAATATCCATGAAATAATTAGAGGAAGGTTACAAATATCATCCTATGACTCAACTATCTCCCAAAGGATAGAAAATATATAATCATATCACATATAAAAAATTATAACAAGACTCAAGAATCTCATAAATGGATAACCTCCATATAATCACAATAATAGCATAGTTTGTCCAGTGGAATTATCACATGGATACATATGCACCATCAGGTTATTCCCATCACAAAAATGAGTTCTTGTAGGGATACTGTAGCAGTACGAGTATTTTTTATAGAGATATTACATATTAATATGTTAATATTAAATATGTTTTTTAATAAATTACTTAGTACCATAAAGGTTTACTGTATTTAAAGCTATATACTCAATATTATTATTCCATGATTGATATTTATCATCTCTTAAATAAATATTATCCCAAAAAGTAATATATATAGACATACCAAACATAAAACCTTTCGTCATATCCTAGTGAAAGGAAACATAAGAAAGGGTGTGATTAGATTCTTATTAAGGGAAAAAGGGTGATTTTCATTATCAATAAATCTTAACATGAAAATAAGTGTATTATATCATGATCTTGATATTTTAGAACTATAAAATTTATATAATTGATCAAAATATTATGTCATGGAATAATGATTTGAAATTCAGAAGACATGAATCATAAAGGAATCAAAACACATGATCCATGAAAATATAACTTATACATATCAATGTGGAAAAAAATATTAAAGAATTTGGAAATTTTATAAATAGAAACAAGTTCAATAATAATTTAAAGGACATAAAATTACGCCCTACAATAAACATATGGACCTAAAAATGGACTCATTCATACTATTATAGACCTAAAATTAAGGTCGTTAATTTTTTACTGGACATGACAACTAGACTATCTATAATATTATGGACATTAAAATAAGGTCTTTATATAATGTTATTCACATGAAATAAGGTTCACTCATAATATATTTATTTAACGAATTACCCATATTTACCCAATGTGTTGTCGGGATATATAATGTTCAGACCACTCGTTATATAATGAAAATCATATATATGTGTAAAAAATGATCAAATAATATACATCATAACATAACCCATGAAATGGAAATGGGTTTCATAATCATTTCAACATTTCATCATAGTATATACCATTGCAATGAATCAATATTCAAAAAGTTTTCAATATTATATAATTAATTTATGGAAAGGAAAACACCTTTATGAAGTCATCATAAATAATTATAATTAGAAATCATCCAAACAATTAGTGTGTATTATTTCATTGTATCTTATAAACATTAAAGAATATGTAACATTAAAGGATGTTTTCGTATATTGAAAATGTCTTTAAAAGATTACTATAACACATCTTTAGGAAAATATTTTTTCACATTGTAATCAATTATTTTAATTCTAAAAAATTGAAAAAATATAAATAAAAACATTTAAATATAATATAACAATGGAAAATTTTAAAGGATGATTCAAATAATTAAGAAATAATTATGGTGGGAATTTTTTTTTCATTATAATTATGTTAAAACTATGATTCATTTCACATTTTTCATATAAAGTCAAACTTATCGTGATCTTCAAATGATAAGAAAATTCATTTTAAATAATTTAAAAAAAAATTAAAATGTTTTTTGAGATAAGATTACATAATCATATGATATTATTAAAAACATTATTTAAATAATTTTAAATAAATCATAGTCATGAAAGAAAAGAGTTTCAGGTGCTAGAGGAAATATAGTATGTTTATCTTAAAAACAGTTTCTCATCGAATTTAAGTAACAAATATATTAAAATTTTAGTACTAGAAGAAATATTACAAAAATAACCATAGTATAATAAAATTATCAAGATTATTGAGAACATGAATCTAAAATTTCATCATTGGAATCTTAAACATAATAGTCCTTATAAATAATGAGATTGTAACATAAATCACTTACTTCATTGTATCTTCTCAATTTTATATCCAATGAAAGAATAAAATTGAGTAAAACATTAAAATCATAGAAAATAGGGGAAAATTATATAAAATGTCATATTATCTATATAAACAACTCGTAAATAAGATAGCTGCATAACATAACATATGATCTAAAGAATACTACTTGAGATGATAAACTCCTTCCACAAGTTTGAATAACATTAAAAGAAAAATAAAATTATCTATGATAAAAAAATTATTATATATATTTATTTCATATAAATACATATAATATCATAAATTAAACAATTTTAATATTTTAATACCCATTTATTAATAATTCTTTATTAAAATCATTGTTTCTAGTTGTAAAATAATCTATTTTTCATGAAAATATCAGTTCAGTGGAATGGGTCCTTATACTCTAATCATGGTTAAATCATCTAAATAATGTTAAAAATGATATAAATGTAATTTATATTAATTATATTTATATTTAGATTCATACATAAAATATATAGAGGGAAAATTGATTTACACCGTTCACTGAGATGGTTTGTCGTACATACACATGGATGATGATTTCATTTTTCAATTTATAGAATTATAGAACGGTATATAATATGAACATATAAATAATTATTATTATATCATATTTGTCATATATTTTCATTTAATATAATCTTATTACCATCCTAGTAAATGTGAAATTAAAAATAGATCATGTCATTTTGTGGAGGTGGTAGTCCACACATTCTCATGAGTGACATAATCATTTTCCAACATATTGGTTGGTTAGAATATATATATTATATAATAATTATTGAAGATTAATTATTTCATAAGTATCCTATATATTAAATAATTCCATATTTATATCCATAAATGTGAAATGGTGATGAAAAATTAATTTCACCACTATGTAGAGACTGTAAGTCAAACGTACACACGAGTAATGTTTTTGTCAATAAATAGTATCCAAAAAAGATACATGATAGTTTTACAATAATCATATGCAAAAGTAATTATATTTAATGTACAAAATTCATTATTTTATAATTATACCATTTTTTCAAAGGATTTAGAGAAAGAAATAAATTTGAATATTCTTAGTTGATAAATATACCTCTTCAATGAGAACCCTATATTAGATGACACCATAATCCATAAAGGGGTAGTAATTTTAAATACTAGAAGCACTAAGATGTGTTTAAGGAAAATATTAAGTTATTATAGTAGGTATAAGATGATATTAAAAGATCAAACAGTTTGAGTAATATAGGTGAAACGGTTCCCTTTTATAAGTGATGGGAGGGGCTCTCTAGAATTACTTTAATTATTGAATTAGTATAAATAAGTTTTTATAATAAATTAAATAAAAATATATATATGAATAATATAGGATTATGATAATTCTAAAAAATATAATTCAATAAAAAAATTATTTGAATAGGTGATGTTTTCACAGATATGACTATGGTTTAACCCATCGTAAAACTATTTTACAATTACCACAATATAATTTATTTTACTCTTTAAGGGTCTATATTGTTACCATAAATGTAAAAGTCTCTATAATGGACCATTTTATCAACTTAAACCCATATACCATTCAATATTATTATTAAAGTGTTTAAATTAAAATTAAATCATTTAGTACTATTTTTTTATTATAAAATGTCCTCAATTTCATTTTTAGAACTATTCAATTAATTTGACTTTAATAAATTCAATTCATATATGCACTTTTTATATAAACCTATAAAACATCACAAATAGGTTTTTAAAATCTATTATATTAATTCAAAACATTAATTCATCCAATTTTTATTACTGTTAACATTTGTAAAAGTCGTTATTTTTTTATCTATTAACTAAATAAATTTGGGGTTAGTGTTGTATAATAATTCAATGTAATTACTAAACAACTAAAAATTAGTATTTAATTACCATGGTAAAAACATAATCACTATTTTAAATTAATATTTAGAACCAAACTTATTCCATATTTATCCCTACATAAAAATTTATGTGATATTAAAGTCAACATTGTGATATTATGTGTTTCTTTTTCCTTAAATAATATAATGGTCATAACCAATAAATATATGCATAATCATTATATTTATTTGAGACATGGACTAAAATTAAAATACTACACTCATAAAATAGATAAATTCTTGTTCTAGAGAAATTTCAGAGATTTATTCTAATGTTTTAAACCTAATTTACTCGTTTTTCCTTTTGTGTGGTGATATAATATTAACCAAGTTTTATATTCACAACAACCAAAAATAAAAGGGTATTATAAAAAAATTGAACCTTAAAATTAAAAAAAAAACATAAAAAATTGTCATGATTAAATATATAAAATTTAAATAAATAATTTCAAAATAAATGTGTCAAATTAAATGAAAATCAAATTTTAGAAAAATGTGTTTTAAATATTATAAATTAACTTATATAAAACCTATAATATTTTTGATTAAAATGTAATTAATTTAGTTATTCTAAATCAAATGGATCATATTACACTTTAATACCAAATCCCTGTTATAATGTAACTATAGTTAATAAAAATAAATGATAGTATTTGAAAAAATAGTATTTTTCAATACTCATTGAAAAATCATTCATTTCATAAAAATCCCAAACATTTCAACCTAAGTTAATTTTAATATTATGATGAAAAAAAATTATTTTTATAAAAAAAATCTAAATTTTTATGAAAATAATTATAATTTTCTCTCACAAAATTCAATAAAAATCATTTTTAATGAAAATGCATTTTTGAAGCATAAAATGTCATCACAGTTTTTTTTTAGTAAGATTTAACCGATAAATTTTTATTGAGAAGTGAAATTATAAAATTATATTATAATTAATTTAATCATTCTCATAGCCAGTAATTCAATTTATAGTTAACAATATTGTTTTAATAATTTTTCAAAATTCTCTTAATGCTCAGAGTTGTGTGTTAAGAAATATATTGTGGTTATTTTCCTTTATCTAATGTTTTTTGGGTCTTACACCACCTATAAATAAATTTATAACTTGAAATTTTATCACCTTAATCAAAGCATCAATATTTGAAAATAAATTTATTGAAAACTCATAGCTTAATGAGGGATAATAAAACATTATTTAAAATGGGGAAGTTTGAAACACAATGGTTACCCGAAATAACAAATAATAATGTCCAAAATAACTATAAAATTGGTGGGAAGTAAAAATTTAGACATAGAGGGGAAAAGTAGAATATAATTACTCATAGAGAGTGATATATTTTATTTTCATGGGAATTTTATAGACAATAATACCATAAATCTATAATGGGAGAAGACACCAAAGATTCATTGAAAATGAAGGTAAATGGAAAAAAATATTTGAAGGCCATTTTCCTAATTTTTTTTATTTTACTATAGATATTGAGTATATTATAAAATATACTTACATGATTTATTTATATTTTATAAGTATGAATACATCCTTTGGTTGTGCTTTTTTTAATTCCACTTACATCTCATCTATTACTCCAAGAAATTAATATTTTCAAAGAATTTTTATTCCCTATGGTGCTAAAAATAAATTTTATGAAATCATAACATCAATTGCT
Source organism: Viscum album (assembly GCA_963277665.1). NCBI lineage: Eukaryota > Viridiplantae > Streptophyta > Magnoliopsida > Santalales > Viscaceae > Viscum > Viscum album. The sequence goes on from OY728133.1 coordinate 1,494,402,141, forward strand.
ATTTTCTTCTTAATCTAAATATTTACCACAATTATATGGTAATCACAAGATATCAAATATTTCAAAATAGAAAACATTAATTTCCAAAACCATAAAAATAACTCCCAAATTTAAAAAAATATATTTGGTAAATTGTTAACCCTATGGAACATATAATATTTGTTTTACCTAAATTACAACAAAATTATGAGAATGGATTTTTCCCATATCCTACCATAATCAACATAACAGTTATCATGAAATAATTCTAATCACTCATAATGTCTATTTTTAAATGTATATACCCTAATAATTTCCAAAAATACAGTTAAAAAAATAATAAATTCTCCCAAAAGATAGTTCATCTATAATCATTAAATAATCTCATTTCATTTCCATGAACGGTTCCTTTTTAGGTTTCAGTTTATCATTGCACTAATAGATGACCATATATTGATTTAGTATACCAATTTTGATTTCTTTATTCCATTAATTTATATATATTCTATATTTATATAGACAATAAATGCTTAAAATCACAAAACATTAACCAAAAGTACAAACAATAATATTTTCTTAAGGCTCATTCATATAAACATCAACATGAAATCCCCAACTATTGGGGGGGAATAAATGATACCTAGTTATAATGATACACTATAGCTATTTTTATTGATTAATCATAAGATATTATCATTGTTTATAGTTTTCGTGGATTATTGTCCTCATTAGCCCCTATATTTGGTTGTTAACTCAAATAATTCCCAAACTCCTTGCATTTATATAACTGAAGTGCGGAGGGTGTATTATTTTTAACTTTCTCTCTCCCACCATTTATTTGATTAATTGGTTACTTATCATCACATAGATATTATCTTACTCTATATTTAGGCTTCCCACACATGAATCATCATCATGTATACCTTATTTATTCACCTGATGGCTTATTCCCATAATTTTTTATTAGGAGGTTTAAACGTTTTATTTTTTCCATGTGAAATTACAATTGATAATCCTTTAAAGTTAAAAAAACTTTTATTGTTACCACAATCATGAGGTATTATATCTTCCATTTCCACTTTCAGTGCATATACTATGATTTATTCATATCTACCAAAGACACTTATAGATTTTTTAATTTGAACACATTGTTTCAAACCACTAAATAATAGATAAATATTGATTTCTATGTTGATGATATGACCAAAAGGTTTCCATGAATGTCTTTTAAAATTTTATTATAAGTACCAATGGATTCATCATCATTTTATTTCAAATCTAGAAAGTCCGCCTCTATTTTTTTAATAGATTTCATGGAAGGTACATATTAAAGAATACCATCTTAATATCCTCCCATTATATAGAATTTATTTCCACTTAATTCTTAATAATCTTGATAAGAATTCAAAATTTAATATATTCTCTTTCCATGTGATAGAATTATAAGTTAGCATTCTCATGGTCCAAGCACTAAATAACAGAAGATACATTTTCTAACACATTGGTCCATTTATAAAAAATCAGTGAATCAAGAGTCCCATGGAAGGAGGGTGGTAATTATAACATAAAATATTCAATGAAATGTTTATACCCCATAGTTGCATTAATAAGTTGCACAAATTTTTGTAACCATTTCATGATTATGAGAGTTGAGTGATAAGAGTCACAAGATATTACATCCCAACTCTTAATCCATTTTTTCCCATGAATTTGATCATTGAATTAATCCTTACGGGCAGTGTTTAGAAAATTTCCGGGGGCTCCATCCATTGACTATGTAATATATTTTGTTTCATGTATGTACCTTTTTTATTTTTTCTGTAGTACCTATTTATTTTTAGTTATTATTTTTATTCAAGACATTATGGTCTATATCCTTTGATCTTGGTGATTTTTTTGGGGAAATGACATAATTTTTAGAGATCAATGTTTTTTAATTAATTTACTCTAATTATAAACATTTAAAAATGTATTCTGAGGGTTAACCATGATTTTGTAATGCTTCAGAGGTGGTTCATGTCCTTTTATAAAATTAGGGATTAAATCTACCTACAATCCAATTACACATCATGTATTTATGTTATACTATCTCAAAGAATACTAAAGAGTATGTCATGGATTGGTTTTAGTACATGAGATTAATACACATTTTGAAACTATTACATGACATGTAATCATTGAGTTGTCTTATTATAATTTTAGGTGAGGCTTTTGTCAACATAAATCATAAATTGATAATTACACATCATCAAATTTTTAGGATGTGTGATTTTAAAGAAATGATTAACTTATGTTTTCCCAACAACTTATTGAAGTCCCTCCTCTCAGAAGGACTAGGATATTTCTGTGTAATTTTTTAGTGACTTCCTCCCTTTTAGATGTCCCAATCAAGAAATTGATCCCCGTTTAGTTTTTTCAATTTGGTTTTCCTCTCTAATACTAATGTTTCTCGTTATCATGGTGTCAAATATTAACCACAATGAATATAGGTATTGGTTGTGATCTTGTGTGATATAGGTTTCTTCGTGTGATATTAGGCTTCTTCATTCTTGTTGGAGTTACCAGTTTTAAGTGTTTTCTTGATAATTATATAATGATAGGTAGTGTAAAAATAGACTCTAAGGTCTATTTAATTATTTAATTATGTGAAATATTACAATTTCACAAAAAAATGCATGCTTAAATTAATTGAAATATTAATGATGATAAATAATGTGTTGGATAATTCATTAGACCCTTTGGATCCAATGGTGTTGTGACCTATCTTGAGGATACCCATTGGGTGAGTGATCTATTTAATAATAATTATTTGGTTAATTTAATAAAGTGTGGTATGTTTGAAATGAGACCTCAGGTGATCCCTTTTGATAGATTCACCTTAGTAAATGTAATAATTGATTATTGAAATGGATGTTTTTTATTTGATATAATTGGTTCCAAACTAGCAAGTTAATGGTTTAAGACCATCCTGGTAAATAAAATAGGTAATAAATAGTGAAATGAAAATTTGAAAAATTAACCATTGAAGAATATGATATGATAATGTGATATCCTTACTATTATGAATTTTTTAGTGAATTTTGATTTAATGATTATATATCATTCTTGTCCAAGCTTCAGGTTGCAAATCCTATAATATTGGATTTTCCCCGTTTCATATTTTAATTCTTATATAGATGGTTAGGTCCAATTTCATGATAAAATTCCTATATATATTTATTAACATAGATTCATATTTTAATGATGATATGATGGGGTTGGACCTGTTTAACACTAAAATGATTTTATATACGTCCATGACTAATGATTCTAAAATACTTCTGTATTGGTCATGGCCTAGATGCTAAAATGATTATACTGAGGGTTATTCAGAGTTGTGTGATTATATTGTGGATTTGAGGTTATGGTTGGCATGGGTATGCTAAATTCTAAGATTTAATCTCGATTGGTTGTAAATAAGGATGATTTTTATATTATGTAAATTTTCTATTTAGTAAACCTTTTTATATCTTTATTTCATGCACTTCATTTCAACCATGTTATTTTAGACATGATGGTGTTGACCTATTGAGTTTTACCCACACCTTATTTAAGCCTCCATTTGGTACCTGAGAAGACTACATAGATGTAGGTTTGGATATGAGTAATGGAAAATGTTTTTTATTGTTGCATTGGTTAGATTAATGAGGGGGTACCAGCAAGGGGTTCAATATCGGGGTCATTGAGTTATTGGAATCTTCATGTCCTGTTATCTTTATTACTTTTTGATTTTTATTAGATATATTACATCCTATAATTACATCGATTGTTATTTGACTTACTCATATTCCACTTTTCCAATATTTTGTTCCATTGTTTCTGATATTGGTGATACTCTAATATTTATTACTCTTTATTTTTTCAGAATTGTATCTCTATACCCAAGATGAAGTCTCCCCGCTATACTCCTTAGACCCCTTCTACTTTTTAAGAGTCTCTAGAATATGGATAGGTTCCATTTGTGCCTAGTAGCCAACCAAATTTTTCAACATGAGAGAGTTTTGAATTTTGAGACATTACAAAGTGGAATCAAAGGATATGGTTATTACTTTGCATTAACTTACTATTTGGAGATAGGTTAAAATGATATTTGGATGTGTTTGGACTTCGTAATGATCTTGTGTGTGGAAGTAGTTAACTCCTGTAGGGGGAAATTCCAAGTACCTGTGTATGGGATTATTGTTCATGATGTTTGATTGATATGGTCGATGTTATTTCCCCTAGGTTGATTCATAGGATTTGTGAAGTTATTGTTCTTGATATTTATATCTGTGTCCTGGTATGATGTGAGATGAGTATTGATGCATCATGATAGGCATATAGGAATATATATATATATATGGACTTGAATTTTTCCGGATATGGACCTATTTATTGATGTTAAATCCTTTCTTGAATGATCTATGAAATTACATACCAATTATATATAGTAAATGATAATCAAAGAAAGATTATTTCATGCTAAAACACTTATAATCCATGTTTCGAGAGACCATGGGCCAGTGCATCTATATTGACATGACCTACTGATTTTGAACTTATTTTTATACCCTGTTCTATGTAGTTTTTTTTTCATGTACATAAAATTACTCATCAAAATCATCATTGTGTTAGTCATCAAGAGAGAGGCAATGAGTAGACTCCTAACATAGCTGAGTAAGAGCCTCCACTATCTCTTAATGATCATATAGACGTTATTCTACATGATAGCTTCTTATAGGTCATGTAATCTCTATAAAGGGATAATTTATTCATGGTGTCTTCGATGTATGAGAAAATGTGAGACATTCAGAGAAATAATACACCTACGTTTAGTGGGTAGGGAGACCACTAAGAAATTTATTTCTAGATTAGTTTTTTTAAAGGATCTTCAAGCACCTCAAGACACCCATAGGTAGGAGGGTAGAAAATTCTCTATACATGCTTTATGGAACATCCAAGAATTGGTGGGGCATTCTAGATAAATTTGGGTAGAAATATGAGTTATCTTGGAAATACATTGAGTCAAAGCTCGTTATTTACTACTATCTCGAGACATTGAGATATGAGATGGAACATGAGTGCATACTCCTGACACATGAGGGAATTTCAATGATGTACTATGTTGGACATTCCATTGACATTCAGTGTGTTCTCCATATTTTTCTATCGATGAGATATCTAGGGTGGGACGTTTTCAAGATGGGATTACCAAGGATATTATGTCAAAGGAGAACTTCATTATCTTTAGTAGCTTTTCGAATGTGTTGAATTAGGGAATCATCTTGGAAGCGAATCTAGAAGAGGCCAAGAAAAGTTTATTGGATGTTTCAGTAGGGAGAACTGAGATATATTCTTCTTGTGAAAAGAATATATTTTATTATAGATATCTCTAAGGAAATATTGTGTGTAGAAATCATGGTTGTGGGAATCTATCTAAGGATTATGTTCTATAACATTGATATCAGTGTGGAATGTCTAGCCCAAAGCAGCCTTAGTGTCCATTACCTTATCTGGAGTTCAATTTTCATAGTATTATGGTTCACATATATATCGTTTCTAGGATTATATTGTATAAGAGTTGTGGTAAGGGACCATGGTAGGTATAATAGTCTTAGAAGGACTCATATACATGTCAGTAGACTGGTAGATAGAATTATAATGGATGATTAGGTTGATGCATGTGATGTGATACCATGGTGTCGGACCAGCGGTATCAGGCTTATGGAGAAACCAAGGGGAGTTAGACTCAAGCCCAAGGTTCAATTTCTAGTTTGATTCATTCTATTTAGACTACTAATCAAGTTTAGATATTGGATTTCTACCATCAGAAGTATGATTCTTATATAATTTAACTTCCTGGTGTTTTTTATATAAGAGTATCAGATTTATCTTGTATATAAAAATTTTGAAATAGTTTGGGCTTGGTTATGTAATACGTGTATGGTGTCTTTACTGTTGACATGTTATTTAGATTTTTGTCTGAGAATGTCGATAGTGTGAGGTATGTTCCCCCAAAATTTACGACTATTGTTTCTTTTGGGAATAGTTTTTACTAGAAATCATAGGTTTTGATTTAATTCATCTTTTGGATTGGATAGTTCTATATTATTCTCATATTAATAAATAATGGAAGTAATTTTTCTTTTGATCTCCAAAATGGGGTAGCTATACTCTCCAAAGGTCAGTGGGATATTCAAGCTGGCCAAGTAGGACTAATTCAGTGAATATTGAATTGTATCATGGCATAAAAGTAAGCATGGTTATGGATTTTGTTGGATCATAATAGTATAAATTTCCATTATTTGAAGAAAATTTTCAATATGTGTTTTTTAATAAGTTTTATGGCATACCACTTGATTGAGAGATTGATTTCTTGATATAGATGATGTATGGAGCACATCCAGTATCTATTCAACCATAATGAATGGAACCACTTGAGCTTCTAGAATTAAAATTCCAATTATGAGATATGAAGAGAAATGATTCATATATCATAGAACATCACCTTGGGGTTCTATAGTTCTTTTCACCATGAAGGATGATGGGAAATTGTAGTTATGTGTAGATTACAATATATTGAACCAAATTGTGGTAAAAAATTGGTATCCCCTTCCATGCATAAAAAATCTCTTTTATTGTCTATGTGGTTATAAGATCATATTCAAGATTGAATTGATGTTTGGATGCCACCATTTGAGGTCAGGACCATCGTATATACACATAACTACTTTTAAGAGCAGTTATGTATTATATGAGTTTGAAATGATGTAATTGGGTTTGATGAATGCACTAGTGGTATTTATGGACATGATGAATTAGATATTTCATCCTATTCATGACCAGTTTGTGCTTGTTTTTATTGAAGAAAACTTATCATGTTCCTAATCATATGATGACCATGTCCAACATCTTGACATCTTCTTGAGTACATTAATGGAGAATCAAATTTACATTAAGCTAACCAAATGCATTTTCTTGATTAAAAAGGATTAATTCTTGGGTCATGTCATCTTAGAGTCTAGAGTGTCAGTGGACCGAGATAAAATTTTATATATGGTATATTGGGAGTGTACGAAGACCGTATTTTAGATTTGGTGATTTCTCGGTTTAACAGGTTATAATTAGAGTCTTATCAATATCTTCTCCTATATGAATCCACTGATGTCTACATGACCAATAAAGGGGTGATGTTTTCCTGGTTGACCTCTTATGAAAGAGGTTTTCATATGTTAAAATTAAGGATTACAGATTCACCAATCTTCACATTAGATATTTTGGTTATAACATATTTTTTGTTCTCTGACGTATCCAAAGATGGACTTGGAGTTGTTTTGATGTCGGATGATCATGTTTATACTTATGGCTCTAGACAGATGTGACTGTATGAGGGGAATTGTCATACTCATTTTCTAGAGTTATCTATGGTGGTATGTGAACAAAGATTCTAGAGACACTATATTATGGGAGAGTGGTTTACAGTTTACATGGACCACAAGATCTTTTGGAAGATAATTTCTCTGTGGGACCTACACCTTTGGCATAAGAGGTGGGTTGAGTATCTGCAGTCTTTTGACATCGATATGTCTTCTACAGTGGGAAAGGGTAGATATTTTGAAGAATAATTAGGTATAATGATGTAGATATAGTCCATTTTGGGGTATTAAAACGAGTGGTGGATAACTTCACTATTTGAAAAAAGGAATCCAGATATTCATGAGTCACCAAGATGAGTAGCTCTGACTATGAAATCATTTTACCCATGCATTTGGAAGGGATCATGATAAAGTAGTTTCTGATCTAAAGCACATTGTTAGGAAATATAGCTTATATGGTGGGGAGATACCACTAGGATTGTATCCTGGTAACGGAGGATCCTTATTTCTATGAGGTCAAGTATGGGTTCTTATGGTCTTATGTGATGGGATGATTGGATAATTTCATGATTCCTGATGGGTGGTATATCCAAATTTTAAAAATATGTATCATGATCTACGTAGATAGTACTAGTGGTCATGAATTTAAAATTAGGTATTGGGATTCATAGTGAAATGTTTCACCTATCAACATGTGAAAACCAAGAAACGGATCTATGTTGGGATATTTTAGCCTATATCCATTTTCAAATTTAAAAGGGATGATGTCACTAGGTATTTTTTGACAGAATTACCCTTGAAAACCCATAGGAATGATGTTTGGTTGGTGATCATAGATCAACTGATGATGGTATCCCAATTCATTCATATTATGGATACCTCAACTATTGATGATCTTTTTAGTCTTTATGTTAATGAGATGGTCCAGTTTTATGGTGTTATGGGGAGTATCATTAAAAATAGAGATCATTCTTTCATGTCTTAGTTCTGCAAGGGTTTGCATAAGGCTATGGGATTGTAGGTTATTCTATTTAGATCCTATCATATATATACTAAATGAATATATAAGGAGATAATATATATTCTAGAAGATATGTTATTAGTACGTGTTTTGGATTTCAATGGTGCATGGTAGTGTCATATGGAACTCATGGAGTTTTCATATAATAGCTGATTCCATTAATCTAACCGAATTGCATTATTTTAGGATTTTTGTGGTTGTTCATTTAGTTCACCTCTTTATAGGTTGTTCATAGGTGAGTCAATGATTTTCTAGACCCAAGATCATATTATAAATATCTATGTTTGTTTAGTTTATAATAAGAAAGTTGGTGACCAGGTGGAGTGGGAAGAAATATTATGCTTACAATCATTGATGACCATTGGAGTTTGAGTTTGATCATCATGGTTTTCATTATTTGTTTCCAAGGTTGGGAAAACAATGTATCAAGAAATAGTTATTTTCTAACACATAGGTTTGTATGGACATTTGAGATAGTGTAAAAGGTCAGTACACTTGCATACCGATTATCCCTTCCATAATGCTATAATGCCATGAAGAATTTTTTTTATGTGTTACAGCTTCATTCATATAATATGGACCCTTCTCATGTGGTGGACATTGATGATGTAAATATTGGTGTATAAGTATTTTTCAATGATCATCAAATAAAAATTATGTACTATAGTGAAATGTATCTATGGGGAATGAAAATACCTCATGTTCAAGTGCAGTTGTAGAATGGTCTTTTTCAAGAGGAGAATTTGGAGGGGGAATCAGATATGTAGGAAAAATGGACATACATGTTTTCTGAGACCACTAGTGATTTGTGGAGTATCATGGGGATGATATTTTATAGGGTTGGGGGGTTGTAAGATATCATCTTTTTTTTCAGGTATTTTCCACTTTTATTTTTTCATCGAACCTATTCCATTTTATATATTAATGTATTATAGGTATATGCATGTTAAAAAGGATTATGGGGGTTAATAATGAGAATGGATGGACTCATAGGTTGTTCAGACCCTTCTATAGATTCCAGGCATAATTTCTCCTTCAAGTCATTTACATTCCACGTATATAAGTTACATTATTTGTAACTATCTCTAGGAATATTCTAACAAATAGGCTGTGGAAATGAAATAAATATGCACTATTAAATTATAACATGATGTGTAATGTTAGAGAATTGTTATTTTAAGTTGACGATTTCATTTTTTAGTATTACTCATAAATTAGGAATTTCACATCATGTAAATATTACACATCATGTATTTATTAGGATATAATTTTATAAATGGAAGATGTTTTTATGTTTTCATTCCACCCACATGTTTCATATCCTCTCTCAATCCCTAAGAAAATTCTAGATGATTTTCGATTTCCTTCCTCCCTTTCAGATGTTTTGATATTGTGATTGATCACTGGTTAGTTGTTTTTCTTTTTTCCCCAATCATATAATTTTTTTGTTATCATAGTGTTATTTTTTTCTAATGTAGAAATACGTTGTGTCCTTGATTATGTGTTATCTAGGATTCCTCTTGTGATTTTATGTTCCTTTGTTCTTGTAGGGATTACCTGTTGGAAGTGTTTTATTAATAACCATATAAAGGTAGGTGCTATAAAACCAAACCAGGTGTTCTATTTAGTCATTTATGTATTTACAATATTAATATTGTATCGACCCAAACTGCACATAAATATTTAAAGGATGAATATTGATAAATCATCTTTTGGATTACTCCATGGATTTGTTTGGATCCAGTGGATTTGTGACCTAGATTGTGGATACCGGTAGGGTGATAGAACACTTAGATAATAATTATTTTGATAATGGATTAATGTGTCGTTAGTATGACATGAGACCTAATGTGATTGATTGTGATAGATTCACCTTGGAATATGGATTAATTGATTCTTGAGGTGGGAATTTTTTATAGGACGTGATTGGGTGAAAACTGTCATATTAATTGTTTAATAAAAACATGTTAAATAATTGGGTTAATTGAATATCAAATTGTAATTTTTTTAGAATTTACCATTGAGGCAATTTATATAATCTTATGACATCTCTTTCATTATTTACAATGTATTTGTTCAAGTTGTAATTCTTATATTGTGGGATTAGTCCAGTTTCATTTTTTATTGCTTTTTATATTCATATTGTCTAAGATTTATGTTGTAATTATTATATATAAGTATTAGGTTATTTTAATTCTATAATTATTAAATAGAAGTATACTCCCAATTTCATGTTATAATTCATATATCAATAGCTTGTAAAAGTTTGTTGCTAAAAATTTTATATAAAGGGATATACCTAATTGAGTTGAAATGCTAAAAAAGATGGCATGGCTCAGATGCTAAAAAGATTATATTGATGGCTATTCCCTACTATGTGATTATACACTTGATTTTTTGTTTTGGTTGTCATAGTTATGAAACATGCTTAGAGAAATTTGGGCCTTATGTCGAAGCATGTTGATGGTTAGATTTTATTAATTGTATAATTAATACACATAATTATCAATTTATTGCATGCGCTTCTTGTCAAGCTAGTTTCTTTTAAACTTGATGGTGTTAACCTACTGAGTTGTAAAAACATTGTATCCTCGTAACTTTTTGGTACTAGAGAAGATTACATGGATACATGTGTGGGAAATGGAAAGGGATCTTGTTTTTGATTATTGATTAATTTATTAGATAGAGCTTGGAGTTGGGATGAGTACTCAGTTCAGGACCAACCCCTTTGAGTTATTTGCATCTTCATAGTATTTTATCTACTATACATTTTTTTGAAATTTGAAACATTCTGGTTTGGAATTACATTGATTATTATTTTATTTATTGGTTTTTCTTTTAGTTTCCACTATTATATAATGTTGTTTCTTTTATTTTTTTAACAATGATATTTATTATTGTTTATTTTTTCTATATTGAAACAATGTACCAGGTGGAATAGTATTCCCACTATTCTATTTAAACCCCCATTTCAATTCAATGTCCTCTAGTATAATGGGAGGTGTTCTTGAGGCCCAGTAACCAACCTGATTTATCCATGTGAGAGAGTACTAGATCTAGGGATGTTATAGACTAAACCAAATAACATTGTCTAAGAATCAAGGAAGTAAAATCAAATTTAACAGTCATATTTTATGAATATTATTCTTGAGATGCCCTGAACTATGAATAATTATTAATTAATTCTAATTATCTATTCCAATACATCATAATGGTTCATAAAGAAATGTTATTTAACCCAAGAATATCTTCCACAAGAGTCATACTTGGGCATAGTATGGGAACACTAATCTGGATTGCTAATGATGTAAGAGAAATATATATCCAAATTTTTTGGGGCTATTAACCTAAGATGCATATGTTCCAATTCCACATTGACATAATGTTTCCAGAATGGTATGTATTTGTAAGGAAAACCAAAAAATATCTTCATTACCAAAATGGAATGATGTTATCCCAAAATTAGACCTATCACTAGGGTTTTCAACAATAGATCTCTTATTATAATCTTTAAATATTGACTAATCCTATCCCATGATACAAACTATATAGGCCCACAAATTTCATACATATATATTATATCATCATTGATTAATAATTAGTATAAATTAAAAATACATTTCCATGGAATGTAACATTTTGGATTCTTTAGAGACTAGATACTCAATATTCTTATTTTATGAATGATATTCAACAATTCCCACAAAGATCCTCTTATAAATAACTCTTCTTAGACATACCCTACTAAAAACCATTATTCATAACCTTTGGAAAGGAAATATAAGAATAGGTGAGCTTGGATGATTAGTATGGGTAAATAAGGTAGATATCAATGATCACATAAGCAAGAAATGATCATAAGTGTATGAAATCATTATCTTAATAATTTAAAATTGAACCTTGTATATCATAGATCATAATCATGAGTTATGGAAAAAATCACGGATGTTAATAAGACAAGAATCATAATGAAATCAGAGAACATGATCTATGAGAGCATGCCATAGACATAGGAATGTGGATAAACATAATATTATAATATTATAATCATTTATAAATTGAAAAAGTCACACTCATGATGTTAAATGAATGCATTCAGGAGCATACATAAACTTATGGACATGAAAACATGGTCCATGAATTACCCTATGAACACGAATGCTATGTACATTCATAAACTTATGGACATGAAACCCATATACAAGAATAATATTTTGGACATGAAAACCATATCCTATCATAAATACATGTATATGAAATCATGTTCACATAAATGATATTTATCTAATGAGTTATCCATCATTATCATAGTCATTATAAATATATATTACTATGGACCCCACATCAAATTATGAAAATCATACATATGAGTGAAAAAATATCATAAAACAGTCATCAAATAATATTCCATGAAAATTAAATGGGTTTAAAAAACAATTTATAATTTCATCATAACATAACCTAGGGAAAGGAAATTGGTTTCATAAAGGGTTCATCATAAAATAATTAACTTGTGGGAAAGAAACGGGTTTATAGAATCATTCATAAGTCATTATCATCATAAGAAATGAAAATAATTAAGTTGGGTAATATAATTGGATAGTATCCATATTAAATAATAAGTAACATCAAATAATGTTCCCATATATGAGATATGATTTTAAAAGATCTATTCAACATTTTTAGAGGAAAATAACATTTTCAATTTGAAATAACTAAAACAAAGTCAATTAATTTCCAAAATATTAATGAAAAAATTCATTTTGAATAAACTTTTAAAATTGTAAATGGAACTTCAAATCATTTATTATTCATAATGGCGGGATATTTTATTCATGGTGTATAAATTAAAAAAGGGTTCTCTTCCATTTTTAGAAAAAATTCAAACGTACCTAATTCAGTAAATGACAAGAAGAATCCTTTTAAAAAAGTGTTTAAAAATTCAAAAAATTATTAAAAATGAAATTATGTTGACATGTGAGATTATTAACCACATTCTTGAATATATTTTAAATAAAAAATGGTTATTGAAGAAAAATACTCCCGATGAGGGGGGAAATAAATTATTATTTTATTAAAAACTGTTTATCAATCATTTTAAGAAACAGAATAATAAAATGGTTATGTTAGATGAATATTACATGAATAACAAGAGTAGAATGAAATTATTTATATTATTGATATTTTTATTATGAAATTTCATCATCATAAACATAATCCTAAACAATCCAAATAAACAATGTGAATTTAATATAAATAACATAATGATATGGGAACATTTAAATCAAAAGTCTTTTGAAAGAATAACATGAAGTGGGATGTTAAATGTCCTGATTATAAGTTAAATAATTATATAAAATTTCATATGGTCAATATAAATAACACCTAAATAAGATAGTTTCATAACATTACATATGTCCCAAATAATACAATTTGAGATGATAAACCCTTAAGGTAAGTTTTATTTTCATTTAAATCAATCTAAAATACAATGTAATAAGATAATATTAATTATAATACAATATAGTAATCTTTAAAATATATAAAAAATCATATATTCTCTAAATATAATATTTCAACACACATTTATAAATAATTTCTTATAAAATTAATTATTTTCATATAATAAATGTATTGTTTTAATGAGAAATATGGTTTGATTATTCTGGTCCTTTTTCTTTAATCATTGTTACATCTTCTCCATAATGATAAATAGTATATATATATATATATATTATATTCATAACATATATAAATATTGGATAATAAAAAAAATATTGAGATAAAAAATTATATTATTCATGGATAAGGTAAGATGTAAGTATGCATAAATGTTGTTTTAATTTTTCAAAAGAGGGATCAAAATCAAATTAATTAATAATAAAAAAATTTAATACTATTATTATATCATTAATATCATATATTTTACTTCACTGCATCATTATTATGATCCATGTAAAACAAATCTCATCACTTTATGGTGGTGGGAGTCTACATGTACACACAAGAAATGTTATTATTTTCTAATAGATTAAATTTTAAGATGGATGATATGATATTATAATCCTCAAAGAATAATTATTTCATAGATATCATATATATTTATTATTTACAAATTTGTTACCATCTATGTAAATTGGTTATGAATAATAAATTTCACCACTATGTGGAGATGTTAAGTCATACATACACCCAAGGGATGTTTTCAATTTCAGTATGATAGAAGGAAGGAGTATAACGGTGGTTTCATCGCCATAATAAAAATTCACTATATTTAATATAAATATTATATTATTTCTTAATGTACACCATCATTTTATATTATTTACAATAATAAATAGAATTGAAAATTCTTTGGTTAATATTATACCTCTTTATTGAGAAACCTATTTTTGCTAAAACAGTAATCATTGAGGGGATGGACTTTTGGTAAATTAAAAATCTCTATGATTATTTGAATGAACTGGGAAAGGTATTGTTGTTGTTATTTTTTAAAACTATAGGGCTCAAACTGATTGAGTACTAGTGGAGAATGGGTTCCACTTTAAATATGAGGGGAGGGGTAGTCCTAGAATTACTTAATGTATTTAAATTTTTTTAAAGGAAATTCCTCCTTTATTAAAATCAAGAGAAAGAAGAAAGAAAGGAAAGAGTATGGGAAAAATAGAGAAACCCCAAAACAATGACTAATTCTTAACCTTTTTCAGTAGACACTCGGTTAACCTTTGTTCTTCTTCTTTAAGAGCAATCAGTTCCGCTCTTTCACATCCTCTTCCCCAACCTCTTGATCGCCCTCTTCTAGCACTTTCCCTTTTTGCATGAACATGAAGGCTTTTCTACAGTGTCTCGGCATTAGTGCTCTCAGAACCCAAGCTACCCTCTGTATCATTGTCAGAAGAAGCATTTGTTTTTATTGGAGTCATCATTTCCTCTGTAGTAGACATCTCAGTCATCATTGCGGAAGCAACTGGGGCGGTGTCTTCTTGTTAGAAACAAGCTGAAACCCTTCATTATCCACAAAAGGTTTTGCGGAAGAGTGACAAGCCTTAGAGATGACTGGGGAGACATAACTAAAGTTTGTTTACCATTTCGATTAACAGAGGAAATCATTTTTTCTTGAAAGAGTTATTGATCAACCTCAAACTGTGTTTCTTCCTCTCTTTCATGTTCTTTTCTTTTGCTTGGAGTGTCAACATGTTGAACATTTTCCGCATCCGTACAAATCTGAACCCATTATTTCTTCTGATTTTTAGGGAAAGAACATACCGTGGGTGAATCTAGTCGGTCGCCCACAACATCAACTTTAGATGTCACTTCATGAGCGGCACCTTTCACCTCTTTCTCATCATGATTAGCAACTGTGCTCAGGTCTTGCATGATTTTACCAAAGTTTCCATCATCCTCAGGTAGAAACTGTGACTCAGATTCCCCAGCAGAGGCAGATTTGTCCTTCTTGAGATATTTGTTGACATTATGGCCACACAATTCACAAAAGGTGCACTCTAATGAACGCTGACAAGAAGATAAATAATGACCAATAACATTGAATTCCTTGCAGAAATTATGAATTTTTTCATAAGAAATATTCATCTCAATAATATCCTCATTAGTAGCAAGCATCTCTTGGTCAACAAGTGTCGAGCCCAATAAAATCTCAAAAATAAACCTAGCAAAGTGGCCAAAACGGGCAACTTCCATCTCCTAATCAATTTTTATTGGTATACTAATGGATAAGGAAATATCATATAATATTTTAGGATTCTAGATTATCTAGTTTAATCCATAATCTCTAACCCAAATCTGATTCGTAGTGCTACCAACTTCCAAAGGGTTGAACTTTTTATCCCATTCCATTAAATGAGTAATTCTCGGTTTTAGGGAAATGGAACCAAATCCCCATGCTTGATCATTTAATTCATCTATGGGGAATAGAATATGGAAATATCCCCGAACAAGAAAGACCAAATTCCATGTTGAGAAGCCCCAAATTAGAGAAATATCATCCTTGAGATCATCAATTTTTATAGGTTATGTACAATTAGGAAGGAGAAGGCGAGCAATGGTTGATTAATCACCCATTTTGATCCTTTCGGAGACCGCAATAGGATCTTCTTTGATGTACGCAATATTTCCCTTTCCTCTAATGGACGAATCAATCCCACCTTTAAGATGTGAAATGGAGCGAGCACTGTCATCCTGTCTAAAAGCCGCAGAACTCTCAAAAGTTGGTTCATTTGTACCTGCTCCAATAGAGAGAAATTCATCTGGTGAAATAGCTATGTCATCTTAGGACTTCTTTCCAGTAGCCACAGACATTTCCCTTTCCCTGAAACCTCCCTTGACACCTTCCTCAGTAGGCATCGAGGCATCGCAAAAATTCACGCCTCCCTGAGATGAGCTCGTGCCGCCAGAGCCCTTACCCGTAGCCCATGTCATCGCCATCAAGGTCATGCTTCCCTCGGTCGGCAGTATACCACCACTAACTCCATCCACCACATACAATTTCGTCCTCGCAGTAACTGATGTCGCCACCACCCCTCCTCTTGTGCCATCTGCATCCACCGGATTCCCATCACTGACAGCTCCGGTCACCGCCACCGATGCACGACTACGAAATCCACTCGACATAGGAGATAAATAAGAGTCAAACCTACCAAGAGGAAACAGATCCACAATAGGGAGCTTCATCTCGATCGATCCAAAACCCTAGATGCCACAAGTCATAGAGAGAGAGAGTCTCGCCTCTCTCATCCTGCCTCCTCCCTTAACACATTTTATTAAAATAAATTAATTTTTCTAATCTTATGATAAAAATTTTATATATTTATAATATATGATGACTATATTTTACAATATTCTCACAAATTATATTTTATAACCTTTTTAGTTGATTTTATCACATTTCTATCAATATTTTAACACCCCATGTTAACCATATTTACAATTACTGCAATATCAAAAAAAAATCCATTTAATGGAAAATCATATTTCCATAAAAGTAAATGTGACTCATAAATTTACCATTTTTTATCTTTTAAACAATATATGATTCAATTGTTTGAGGATAGTGTTTTTATTAAATTTAAATTGTTTAATAATTTTTTAATTATAAAATACCATTAATTGATTTTTTTGAACTATTCAGTTACATTGAAATTAAAGATATCAATACAATGATGAAATAATAAAATAAACTATTAAAACCACCCTAATATGTTTTATTCATATGTAAAATTAATTTTAAATAATAATTCATTCAAATTGAATGACTTTTACTAATTTTGTAATTCATTTTTTTGTTAATTGAATAAATATTCATTCGGTGTCGGGTAAACATTTAATGTAATTATTCAATCAGTAAAAATTAAAATAAATTATCATAATAAAAAATAGCTAATATTTTAAATAAATAGTTAGAACTAATAATATTTTATTTTTATCCTTTTGTAATTATTTTTTAGATATTAATGCCAAGAGACTGACATTTTGTTTCACCTTAACCACAGTTTCCTAGAGTTTGTGGATTTTTTTATTACATTATCATGATAATAAGAAATCATAACTCGAAGGTTTGATGAGTTTAGTAGTCTTGTAAAAACTATATAAAAAAATATAATTTACATTACATCATGAAATGAAAAACAACATAATACTTCCTTTGAAAACACTCGTATTCTATAGAAAATCCCTATAGGTCACTCATAATATACTTATTTTCATTTTGTGGGAAAATAAATCACAATAAAGGGGCAATCTCTGATTCATAGAAAGGATAAAAAATATATAGGAAGCTATCATAAATAAGCACAAATTTTTATGGAACTGTATGAAACTGAAACACAATACTTTTAAACATAATATTCAGAATAATATGGAAATAATAAATCAAATAATTCCATTTAAAAATTCACATGGATAATCTATTAGTCAAATAATAACAAAACGAGGAAATTCATAATTTCATACATCATAACCATACCGTCAAGGTCTCGTGCCAAGATGATAAATTACCATATTGATAAGGCCATATTAGAAGAAAATATTTTTTATCATGATACCTACTGATGCATCGAGAGCCTATAGTGGTCTCCACCCATTTCTTACTATGTCTGATTCAATCATCATATGAAAGTGGGTAAAACATAAACTAAAAATTGTTATTAAAACATGCATACGAAGTGTTAATACAATATCTATAAACCATGAATGGTATCAAAATAGCACATCCACAATAAAATACATCAAAAACCCTTAAATACAATATGGATGATTTAATTATAATAAATCAACCCTAATTAAGCATATAATCCAATAGAGGATGTTTACGTAGATTAAAATAATATAATTAATTTTTTAAATACCTTTGAGGGAAATATCCCATTTATCATTGAAATTATTTAAAGGATGTGAAATTTTAAAAAAGAACATTTTTTATGAAAATATCCTAGTAATTTTATAGGTAAATCATCAAAATTGTATGGATTCATAATGGTAGAAAATATCTTCTTTTCCCGTATAAGTTAATATAACATTATTTCCATAATTTGTCAAAATGTGTCATAAAGTACCTTGTTTGGAAAATAACATAAATATTCATTTAAAAATGCTTAATAAAAATTAAAACATGTGTAAAATTTCTTTAAATAATTATTGATAATATTATGAAATACATTTTAATTAACATGGACATTGATGATAATGATTTCCTAGTAGACACTTAAGTATAAAGAACCTCGAATAAAAATGAGATTATGAAATTAACCCATGCCTTACACATTACATTAGTTGAGGGTGTGTTAACCTCTTTTATAATGGTCAAAATATTTGATTAAATTATACTACAAATATATCCATATTTATTCTATCATATATGAGTCCATTATATCAATTTGTTAATAATATTTTAGTATTACAATTGCTTCATGTATAAACTGCTTCATTTTCCTATTCATGTTTTGTTGTGTAAGTCATGTTTGTTATGAATAGGATATATTTTAATCATATAAATAATTATACAATATTTATAATAATTACTTTTACTCCTCACATAAATTTTATAATCATTCTTTAATGGTTAACGTGGAGAATTAAACTCACAGCGTCCTGGAGGCGGTATGTCGTACGTACGTACGTGTGATTGTATCATTCCCTTGATGGTTAAATAGTATTAAATTGGATTTTATATTAATGAATTAAAATAATTAACATTTTATATTAATTATTTATATAAATTATACTCATCATTATACTCATTCAAATAATATAGTGTTACCTAAAAAATTACACCACATCATGGAAACGAAAAGTCATGCATACACACACATAGTTGTACTGTTATTCATTGGATGGATAAAAAGAGGAATATCGTGTTCTCATAAAAATAATAACATCTCTACATGTATATGATACTTGATTTATTACATTAGTATGGAAACAATATTGGAGGAAGAAGTATATGAAGAAAACAAATTGAATGGAATGGGTAAAACAATTAACTCTTCTTTGAGCGTCTAAATTTTATTTTCACAAAAGGACACATTGGATGGATTTCATCCGAAAGTAATTCCTCTAGGATAATGTGAACAATGTTTGGAGAATAATTTTGAGTTTTTTGGACAAAAAAATGGATTTATAGGTGTTAATAAAATTAAAATATATGTGTCTTTTTATAAGAGAGGTGAGGGGTACTTTTGGAAACTCCCAAACTATTAATTTTTTATAAATTTATTTTTGTTTCAAGTAAGTAAAAAATGTTTTATTTAGAGGATAATATAGGATAGATAAAAATACTCATAGAAAATTATTTTTATACAATTTTAGGTCAAAAAATTAATCCTATCTTTTGGATTTAACCCATAGTTAAATAGTTTAACTCTGACCGTGTTTACATAACCTTTTATTATATAGGGTCAATATAATTACTTTAAAATTCCAAAGAAACCCAATTTGGATTATTTATGAAATAATTATCATTATAATATTATTTTGTAAGAACATGTCATTTTCTTAAATTTTATAGCATTTAATTATATATTATTTATTTTGAAGTATCATTTATGTCAGTTTTGATATGATTTAATATTTGAATTTTTAAAAATATCAATCAAACATGATAATTTCAACCCAATTCTTCAAAGATTTCAGTAACATGTCTATTTTCCCTATTAAATTAGCTTATTTCATTAATTTAAAAAAATAATTTTTTTAATATTTCTAATATCATTTAATTTAATCTTCCTTTAATAATTCGATTACTACATCATTATTTTTTCATTGTTTAATTTAATTACTTATTTCCTAAATTTATAATTAAATTAAAATTATGTAGATAAATATTTTATATTTATAAATAATATTTATAGTAAAAAATATAACATATTACCTCATATTAAAAATCATAGAGTTATTAAAATTGAATATGACATTTATAACTCCTTTTTAAATAAAATATAATAAATTTCCTAATCATACAGAAGTGGTATAAAATGATCATATTTTCGAAAAAAGGATGGTTTGGATTGAAAGAAATTTATCCAATAAAATTGAGACAATTTTAGGGTAATATTATGTTATTATAATATTTTTTACCATTAATTACCATATTTACATTTAACCAAGGTAAATAAAATCCAAATGTTACTATTCACTAAAAATTATTTTTACTCTATTAGACAAAAGTTTTCATACAAATTAAAACCATGAGTATATAATTTTAAAATTAAATTATAAGAAGTTATACAATTATGTTAAATAAAAATCCCCTAGATGTGGCTAGAAGGTGGGTAAAAGAGACGTTCAAAAGTTCAATAAATTCTTAAATCAAATTAAATTATAAAATGATTCCAATAAACTATATTGGATTAATATTTATATTATTTAAATATTTTTGCATTAAAACAAATTTATAATTAAATTATTATTTAAATGAAAATGTTATTTTTTAACAACAATGTATTAATTTTCACTATTCCTCACAAATTGAAACTTTTCAAAAAAACTTCCAAATATTTACCATTATATAAATTCAATTTTTCAAATTCAAAAATGAAATAAATTTTTGAAAATAAAATTTATAATTTTCACAATTTGTTTAATAGTATTCATGAATACTTTATAAATGGCCAGTTTTATAGGTCAGGGTGCGCTTGAACTCCGTTTTGTGTGCTGTGAAAGCTATTGAATTTTTTAA
This sequence comes from Viscum album, assembly GCA_963277665.1. Taxonomy (NCBI): domain Eukaryota; kingdom Viridiplantae; phylum Streptophyta; class Magnoliopsida; order Santalales; family Viscaceae; genus Viscum; species Viscum album. Next base: position 1,494,423,724 of record OY728133.1, read on the forward strand.
AAACTGTTATACCATGGAAGCATGGGGTGTTACATTCTTCCCCCATTCAAATAATTTCATCCTAATAATTTTTGGAATATCACATCATAAAAATATTCGGTTGGTTCTTCTTCATATGTTCCTCAGCATCTCACATCACCTTTTCCAATTTATGTTTTCTACAAGGAACTTTTACCAGACAAGTCGTCCGATTTCACAACACATGTTTTATAGTGTAAATAATCCTTATTGGAACTTCATAGTAAGATATATTAGGTTCTAGTTCTATTTTATAGTAGTTTAGTACATATATTGTGTTTGGAATTTATTTCATTAACAATGATACATAGAGGACATCATGAACTTTTGTGAGACTTGGAGGCATTGCCAAATAGTATGCAACAAATCGAACTCATTCAAGAATTTCAAAATGTCTCATATAATTGGGACTTAATTTACCCTTCATAAAGAATCATATAAAACCCTTTCAAGGAGATACCTTGATGAAAACCTGGTCACCCACATGAAATTCCAAATTATTCCTTTAGTTATTGGAATATATCTTTAGCCTACTTTGATCTATTTTGATATGGGTCTAAATAATCATTACCTTTTGAATCATTTATTAAACAATATATGGGACTGAGAGCATTCATTCACCAAAATCATCCAAAAAAGTCATTTTATGACATCTCTTTTCATATAAAGCTTCATATGGTTCAATATTTACACATTAATGAAAGTTATTTTTATAAAAAAGTTATACTATATGTAAATACTGATACCAGATTACTTGAAAGTCATGTGAGAAAGATCTGAACATGTCTTATAATGTATGGATCATACTTTCTGATTTTCCATCAGTTTGATAGTGGTAGGATGTGCTCAAATGAATCTCAGTATCTAGGGCCTTCTAAAGACATTTCTAGAATTTTTATTTAAAATGGGGATCACGATCAGAAACAATTAATTGGTATACACCATTAATTATTTCAACATCATTAATATATAGTCTAGCGAAATGTATTAGTGGTAAATCTTATATTATAGAAAGAAAATGTGATGATTTGGTTAGATGATAAATAATAACCCATATCCTGTCATTTCTCTTTGGAGACTTCAGTAGCCCCATGAAACCTTCCATAACAATATCACCCCATTTCCAAAAATGTATGGGATGATGTTGAATGAATCCTATTTGATGTTGTCTTCCAACATTCAATTGTGGAAAAACCAAACATCTCAAAACATAATCCATAATCTCCCTCTTTATGTGGTACCACCAAATATGTTCCCTTATATCTATATACATCTTAGTTCCACCAGGGTGTATAGAAAAATTGGTGCTTTAAGAATCATCCAATAATTCCATTTTTAGATTACATATAGCAAGAAAATGAATCCACTTCCCAAAATTTAAAAACAAATCATCATAAATGACTTCAATGAGTCACCTGTCGTTCAAAGCATTAATTTTATTTTTTAACTCCTCATCGTCATACTGAGAAATTTTTATCCTTAGTAGAAATGACGGTTTGGTAACTTTTTGAAAAATAATTAATGTTTCACCTCCCATGATAATTCTCATATTGATATTTACTAGATCCAATAACATATGATCATATTAAACTCTCATTTTGTCTTGAACTCCATGGTATTTTCTACTCAAACAATCTAACAACTTATTTTCCTTCCCTGGGTTGTAGGGTATTGTGCAGTCATAATCCTTGAGTTGATCATTCCATCTTCCTTGTATAATGTTGAGTTCTTTCTATGAAAAAATATATTTCAAACTCTTCTGATCAGTATATGTCTCACATAATTTACCATAGAGATAGAGTATCCCTATATTTATTGAAAATATTACCACTACTAACACAATATAATGAGTTAGATTGGCTTGTCCATAAATTTTTAATTTCTTTAATGAAAAAGAAATAACACAATCATTCTTTATTAGGAAAAAACCATGTCCTTTCCATTTTACATAACTATAAAAAACACCATTATTCCCAAATGGTATATTTAGGACAATGCATTGGAAAATATTCTCTTCAATTCATCATAACATTCTTCAAACTAATTTTTTCCAAACATGTTTAACACCCTTTCTTCTGAGATTGGTTGATAGGTTATCTAATTAAGCCAAATTCTAGATGAATGGCTAATAATAACCTTCTAAACCAATAAAACGGCATACCTTGGTTATACTCATCGGTGATGGCCATTCATTTATTTCCTTTTTTCCTTTGAGGATCAATAGAGATTCCATCCATGGAGACAATACATCGAAGAAAATAAATTTTCTAAAGCTAGAATTCACACTTTCATAACACACATATAATTATTTTTTTCTAAGATTCATCATAAAAATTTTCAATTGGTTATCATGATCTTTCTAGATTTTTATGTATACAAATATATCACCAATAAATACTATGAAAAAATCATCCAGATATTCCTTGAACACTCTATTCATTAGATCCCTAAAAATATAGGGTTCATTAGTCAATCAAAATTGAATTACAATAAATTCATAATGACCATACATCATTTGAAAAGTTTTCATTGCAATATCATCATTTTTTACACAAAATTTATGATAACTAGAATAAAGTTAAATCTTATAAAAATATTAATCTCCATGAATTTGATCAAATAAATCATCAATGTGAGGCAAAATATACTTTTTCATAGTTGTAATATTATTAATTTCTCTATAGTCAATGCACATCCTTGTTGATCCATATTTATTCTTAAAAAAGAACTAGGTCACTCCATGTAGAAACACTAGGGAAAATAGATCCCTTATTACTCAACTCCTCTAGATTTTTATTCGGATATACTAATTCCAATGTGGTCATTCTATAGGATTTTTTTGATATTGGTCTTAAAACAGAGATTATACAAATAGTAAACTCATTTTCCCACTCTAGAGTATTTCTAGGTATGTCCTCTAAAAATACGTCAATATATTCTCAAATAATAAGTACATAATCAATTTTCATATTTATTAATTCAAAAAAAGATGTTATACCATCTTCCTCCCCAATAATATCATTTAGTAAAGATGTCAGGGTGGGTTTTGATAAGAATTATGTGATGAATTTTCTACTCCAAAGATAATGGATTCTATATTTTCCTCAAATATTGATACATTCTTCTTATTGCAATCAATTTCCTCATCATATTTTGATAGCTAGTCTATACCGATGATTATATCAAATTCTACCATACATATGACGATAAAGTCAACAAATAATTAATGATTAATCAAAATAATGGGAACTTTCTAACACATCTTTATTCTAATGAGACTTCCTTTAAGGGGTTTGACTAATATATCAGTTGTTATTTTTAATTGAAAATATATAATATTTAAAGAACATTGGATATATAAATAAATGCGAGGATTTAGAATCAAATAAATCATTGGATAAATTTGATGAAATGATTAAAGTACCTACCACCACATCATTAAGAGCGTCAACCTCATCATTTTTTATTGCAAAAGAATAGCCTTTCTCCCTTTGGATTTTTCAGAGAATGTTTCCTTAATTCATAGGAAAATGATTTTCATAAAGTCCCAACACTTTACAATTGTGGCATTTTACATTAATAACTTCTTTCTTTCCCTTGCTATTGGGTGCTTTATGGCCTATTTATCAATACATGTAACAGACACCCATCCCCTTTAGGCATTTCCTAGGTTGTTTCATCTAACAATTACTATATAGTGGAATGTCATATTTTCCCTTCTTCCCGTTATTTATTATTCTAGAGTGTTAAGTATCCCAATTCTTCTCTTGATTTTCTTTAAATACACAAGTCTTGGATAATTATTTTCTTGTCTTGATAGCACATGAGAATATATCATCATATAATGAGAAATATTGTGAGACCAATTCCTTTCAGAGGAATTGTTTTAAGCCATAAATGAATTGGTAAATCTTACTTAGTGGGTTACTTATGTAGTTTGCAACATGCTTTTCTATCTTTCTAAAGTTATCTTCTTACTTTGCAACATTATCATCATCCTTCTACATCAAACTAAAAAATTTCCTCTTTATATCCACCGAAATATCACACAAAAAGTATTTTTCTTGAAATTGTTCTTTAAATTATCTTCATTCAATATTTTCTACCTTTTCATCCTCCATTTTGTTTTGAATTAATGTTCATCATTGATCTGTCTCTCCTGATAGACGGTACATTTCTATAACAAAATTTTCCCTTTTGTTACTTCCCAATGAAAGAAATATTTTTTATAAGGAACTTATCCATTACTCACCTACAAAAATATTTGTATCTGCATTGAATATTGGGTATTTTTTCCTCACAAAGCGTTCTAGCATTGATCCTTTGCATTGTGGATCTAGTTGCTTCATACAGGTATGGTTATCATTAATAAACCGAGTCATCTATCAAATTATAGTTATAAGTAGTTCACCACTTGTTGGGTCAGCAGCCCCAATATCATTATCTTTCATAGAATGTATATCCGTATATGGATTACATGTCTTGATACTATTTATATTCTTTCTACTAGGCCCCATTTCTAAACAACATCATTCACTAGATTAGGTTATGAATCATAAAGTGTAATTTTAAAATATGAAACATAAATTGAAAATTTTATGCATATCAAATCTCGTAATAAAAAATATGGTCTCATTAGGTATATATTTGCTTTTAAATTCATAATAATGGTTCACAAGGAAAATGTGAATTATCTTGAGCATATCCTCAGGCAGTGTCAAACCAAGTGCACAGTACCGCTCGTTGTCGTGTACCAGGTTACCCCCAGTCAAGCCCAGAACATCATGTAAGAGTTATTACTCCAACGTAGATCTGTTCCAAAATCATTTCAACTTTTTATATACCGACATGGATAAATTTTCGAGTAATACCTACGCAAACATTATTTTAGCAATATTCTTAAATGATCTTCTATACTTATCCGCAATGTCTATCTTAGAGAAATGTTCCCAAATCAAAAAATTTCTAAATCTATTTTATAATGTTTTTACTAAATTTCATTTGATAAAAATTGTAATGCCCTAACCCCAATTACCTAGAGTTAGGGAATTATTTTACTATATTGTCATGATCATATGAACTAAATTCCTAAAGGACCTATCAGTATAGTATCCATAGATAAACAAGTTACAAACATATGTTTTAAATTTCCAAATGAAATGAAAAAAAATTCAATATCTCCTTTGAAAACACTCAAATTCTATATATGATCCCTACAAGTCAATCATAATATACTTGTTCACATCCTAGGGGAAAATGAAACAGAAGATAGGGGTGAGCTCAAATGCTCAGTAAGGATATACAATATAGTGGAAGCTATCATAAATAAGCATAAAATTTTAAGGAATGGATAAAAAAACTAAAACACGATCCTTTTAAACCTAATATTCAACATAATATGGAAGTAATAAATCAAATAATTCCATTTATACATTCACATGGATATTTTACTAGTCGAATAATCACATTTAATATCAATAACTAATCACATAACAAGAAAATACTTAATGATGTATTTCATAACCATATCATCATGGCCTCATACCTAGAGCATAAATAACCATACCATCAAGGCTAGGTGCAAAGACACTAGTTTCTCTCATGATACATATTGATGCATCAATGGGATATAACGGGCCCAACCCATCACTTACTAAGTCCAATGCATTCCTCTTATGAAAGGGTAAAATATAACATAAACATTCATATTAAAACTAACATAATAAATGTTAATACATTATACATAAACCATGAATGGAATCAAAATAGAAAATCCACAGTCAAATATATCATAAACCCTTCAATACAATATGGAATATTGTATTATAATATATCAACCTCAATTAATCCAAAACTCTAATATTGGATGTTGGCATAGATGAAAATAATCAAATACATTAATTAAAACTCATTGAGAGATACATCCCTTTTTTACATTGAAATAATTTGAATGTCTAGATATTAAAAAAATTCTAATGCAAATAACCTTCTAGATATTAAATTTTTATGGACTATCTCAAAAACATATTATTTGCAACGGTAAATAACACCATCTCCCAAAACATTTAGTGATTTTTTTATGAAAATATTTTTGATGTCTCCCCGACTTGTCCCAAATAGTTTCCCAGTATTAACGTTTTTTTGATGAGTCGTCGCAATTACATTTGAAAATATAAAAAAACCCACTATGCAACAGACTGTCACAAATAGTTGAAAATTTAAAAATATAAATTAATAAATAACTTAATGTTAAAAATAATATAATATTAATATAAATAATATCACAAGATTAATATTATTAGAACAAAAATATTTAAAAAAATATAATATAATATAAATATAAATAATAATATTATTATTAATATTGGTAAGATAAAATTAATTATAAATTAATTAATTAATATAATAACATTATAAATAATATTAATGTAAAAATAACATTAGTAATATAATAAAAAACTGAGTATTATCATAAAATATAAAAATATATTATCTTATAAAATAATAAATATATTTAAAAATAATAATAAAAACTATAATTTTCGAGACAATATAAAACAAACTCAATTTAAAACATTAAATAGTTTATATTACATAAAAATGCATTCAAATGTTTCTTCATAAAATAAAAAAAATCATTGATCAGGGGGAGATTCTTCTAGAGGAGCTGGAGGATATAGTTAAGTGAATACCATACCTAAAATGCAAGTCTGACGTCACATGTACTATATCTTCTCCGGCTTCTGATCCTACCACCATCGATGAATCTAATCTTGCATCTTCTGTAGCTGTTGTTGGATGAACACTTCTTGTAGTTGCTACTACCACTAATAGATCTCCTCCTGATCCCTACCTGTAGTCTCTATAAGCTCACTCTGAGTTTGCAACTTCTCTTGATACTGTGTATGAGATGATGATGACTCTTTGTGAGCTCATATCGAGCTAGACGCCATAATTTTGGAGGTTCCATAAAATCCCCCAGGGGGCACTCGAGAGTCAATACCAAAAACTCGACATTACACAAAGTCATATCAGATCTCCTGCATCCATGCTGCCTCATCAAATCGGGGAGCACTGGTTTTACCATCGGTATCAGCCCGACTCTCAACATCTATCTGAGATGTCAGGGCCTCATATGACTCCTTCGATTGTAATTTAAAATTAAAATATTTAAAATATTATTTTTAGTTAAATTTAAACATCAAAGACACTTATACTGACCATAATATGACACTGGCAAGAACCTCTAATTTCTCTATTTTCTTTGTCACTGTACATCCTCCTATAAACATTGTACTCTATAATATCGGGATTGGGACTGCCTATATGAATATAAATAATCCATTTACATTTAATGTTATATACTATATTTAAAAAAATGTACATACCATATGATCCCTATTTGTACTAAATGTACGACTACCAGCTGAATGTGTCACCTTTTATTGGCCCTAATTTTTCCGACCTATTAATGATCTACACTGAAACCACCTACTCATCTAGTGTATATATAATCCATCCCAATCCTTAGAAAAAATATAATAAGGTCAATGGATGTGACATGTCTCATCAAACACCTTCACTCTTGATTTCTCCATTTCATTCCTTTTCAAATTGTGCAAAAATTGAGTGCAATAGGGATTCATAGCTCCCTGCCATGCCTTCCAAATAGCCTCATGCAAGCTCTCCTCAATGGGATACTATAAACCCTATAAATAGCTTTTTATATCATGTTATCAATTAAATTAATTTCAAAATAAATATTATTTATTTATATACTATCCAAAGTTCAAAAATACACTACAGAACATCAATGGGAATATAATCCCATGACACCCATGCATCATAAAAATAATTGGGCAATATAGTGCTCCCCTTTGCAATGACTACATGTGTAAATTTGTGAAAATTAAGAATAATTAACCAAAAAATTAGAATATAAATAAATAAATAAAAACTAACTAAAATTCACAGGTAAACATACCTCTATGTGCATGGATCGAACCGAAGATGTGGACCTCTCTCATGTATAGGTTTTAGAATCATCAGTCAAGAAAGAAAACAACCCCTTCAAGCACTCATTGACCTATAAATAGTTTGAGGGCCAGCTGATCCGATCTTCTGCTCATCTAATGTTAAATTAGCCTCCATTGACATGTGATATATATCCTCGTCCATCTAAAACATGAAATTATTATTATTATCAAATAGTTGAAAACAACTATTATATATAGATATATATTATATATGCTAATAAAAATCATTTTACTGTGTTAATGTCGATCTTCATCCTTATTTTTCATACATGTTAATGTCAATCTCTTCATCTTCCTCCTCATTATCATTTATTTCTATTTTATTTTCATTTTCATCATCTCATATCATTTCAATTTCTGTTGTAACATCATTAACAACATCGTCACCATCATCCCTTAACTATGGGGTGTCATCAATGATATTCGTGTATCTTATTAAAAATGACTGATTTAGAGAAGTCTCTTAATGATTTTCATTTCATCTCACTTTAGCGGAACCAAATTCAATCACCCAAATCCTTTGAAATAGCAGAGTAATTTGCATAATAAATTTGATGTGCTTTATGATCCAATAAAAATGGTTTATTTACTGGATGAAGAATTTTTTAATTAATATCAATGATACCATGGATTAGATGAACACACAAGCCTCTCTCATTATCTATACAATTCCATTTAAATATTGTTATGTAATGTTTTCCCAGATAACATAGTTCAATGATTTTATCTAACATGCCATAAAAGTCAACTTCAGTTTCTCTAAGATGTGATCCTCTCAAAAAAACACTATTAATTGTATTTTTTGATTTCCCATATGCATGCGTATGAAATCAAAAATCATTCACCACGTATTTATTATAAGATTTTACATTTTTTATGGTGGTTTACTAAATATAGATAATCTATTTTCAATTTTTTTAGTATATCAGGATACCCGAAAAGTAATAAAACAATTATCACTATAAAATTTATTAAATTTATATTTTATGTGAAACTAAATATAGTTTATGTTAGTAGTTATTGAAACCAATTGGAAAATTATTTTTGACAATGTCCTTCAAGAGAAGCTGTTGTTATTTTTGGACCCTATTTTTTGATTTGATTATCGTATAATATACAAATAAAAGAAGATTAATGTATTGATATAAAAATTATTGAATAAGTTATTAGAGCACTCACAATAAAAATGGTGTAATTTCTTCACAGTTGTGTAGAATATATCTAGCCGCTCTATAATGTTCATAATATGAAATTCATTGTTCATGAACTCCCCCGAAAACAAGATCTAGTTGATTGAAAATTAATAATTTATCATTCATGTAATTTTCAAAATTTCACTCGTTATAGCTCATGTGGTTGTGTTTTGAAGGATATTCATATTGAAATTAATGAGAGTAGAAAAAAATAAATTTTTTCATTCAAATAAGCATTTGTAATTGAGACATCAACTAATTCTTTGTTATATACTTTTTTCTCAATTTCTAAATTTATCTCTCAAATTGGTACATCCATCAGAGTTGTACCAGACCTCCATATTTTGTTTCATGAAGAAAATGTAATATTAAATGTTCAATTGAGTTGAACAAACATGGGGAGAAGAATTTTTACAGTTTACATAAAATTAAGATGACATCTTTTTACTGTTTTCGTGAAGAATCATAGTCTGTTGTAGATGGAAAAATGTCTTTAAAAAAATGATGTGCCTTTAATTGAATCCCAAATCATAGGATTTAACGAACCACTTAATATAATTGGAAGAAGTCTTTCCATTAAAACATGACAGCCATGACTTTTCAATCTAGTAATATGACTATTTATAACACATCAACCCAAATTGGAAGCATAACCTCTTGGAAGTCTCAAATATTATATCCACTGACAAAATAATATGCGACTCTCTTTGGATAGTTTATAAGCTACTTTTAGCTTCATTAACTTCAATCTTCAAACCTTTTAAAAAACTTCAAGTTCTGGTCTCTTGTAAATTTGGGCAAGATCTAATTGTGCCTTTATATTATATTTGGTCTTACCTGGTGTATCCAAATCTATGTGAAATAAATTATCAAAATAGATCTTCTCATTATGAATCAAATCCAACATGTGATGGAAAAATAGATCAAGACAATATGGAAAATCCCAAAAAATATTCATTTTATCGATGTATTCTCTATTCCAAACCCATCAATTTTTTTTGGTTTATTGTTGTTCCAATTGGGATGGGAGGCAATGAAGAGACAATTTATTTCTAGTCTATAACTGAGTTCATTGTTAGGGGACCACATTTTTTAATTGTTCATTTTCTAAAATGATATTTTTCTTCATTGAAACGGACGATCGGTTGGATGAAATCTGCAATGATAGTTGAAAAAACAATATTTTTTCCATTGACGATCATAAATTCTTTGTTTTCTCACATACTTTACATAAATGATTTTTAGAACATCTATAATCTAGCTTGATAATATTCCATATGCTTTGAATTAACTAATTGACCACATCAATACAACTTTCAGTAGAATGTTTTTTCATCGCAGCAACATCACATATAATGCCACCATTACTACATAGTGAATTCAACTTTTCAATCAATGGTTTCAAATAAACATCAATACTATTTTTCATAGGACATAGAATAAATAAGGTCAAAACTTATATGGATCCTTCATCAACATCAATGGTGGAAAATTATATGGAGTTATAAATATAATCCAAAATGAATACTGTCTACCGTATGAACCAAGTGGATAGAAACCATCAGTTGAAAGACCCAATCACATGTTTAGGGTATCTTAAGAAAATGACAGTTGCACTAGGTTAAAATGTTTCCATGAATCACCATCAGATTGATGATTTAAGATTTTAGTGGTTGAAATGTTTGTTTTGTTCCATGAAATCAATGATTGGGTGTCTTGAGAAAAAAATAAATGTTGAAATATAGGTGTGAGTGGAAAATATCACAATTGTTTTATAGGAACAAGTCTAGAATTCTTTGGTTGATCTTATTTATACCTTGATTTTCAACATGTAGGACAACTATTCAAAAACTCATTTTCACTATAATATAAGATGTCTCTTTTTGAACATGTTGGAATATTTTGATAACGAAGACCCAAATTAAAAAACAACATCCTACTCTTATATAAATTTGCATACCACAGATTTCCTTCAGGTAGTTGTGTTTTTAAAAAAGGGAATATCTAATCAAACAACTATTTTGAATTCCATTATATGATTTAATGGGAATATATATGGAAACTACTTCAATATTTCTTATCATGCAACCTGGATATAAGGCATCCTCAGTGGACCTCAACAACTCATATAAATGAGATGTTTTTAACTCAGAAGTTAAAAAAATATAATCCTAAGTTTTGTTTTGTTGAACAGATTAACCTACCACATCATGTACTAAATTGTGAAACTGTGCTAGATCTAGAACCAAATTATTACTATATTCTCTGGAACTGACGTCACCATGTTGATAACAAAAAAATAATCTAATTGAAGACCAACATGTAATAAATGACCTCCAACATTTTTAAATGTGTCATAAATCCTGAAAGCACATTTTTTACAAGGATATTGAATTATCCATTCTAAAACAAATGTTGGTTTCAATGATGCAATCGATAAGAAAGGTTGAACACCCTCAATATATACACGATATAATGAAGAACCATTTGGATTCATGAGATGAGTTATCCAAGAATAATCATTTAATAATTAGTGTTGCTGACTTCCTCATTCTATATTATTATAAAAAATATGAAATAATTATTTATTGTGTATAATTAGATATAAGATAAACAGTTTCCAAAAAAATGGAATATAATTAAAATATCTATTCTATCAATTAATAAAAATATATATATTATTTTACAATTATGTATCCTATTTTTTATGTTTTTACACAAATCTATACTCATTTAGGAAAACTTATACTGATTACCACTAATTATTATTAATTTTAGGTATTTTTTACTTGTTATTCTTAATTACTGGTGGCACAATTTCCAACAGATTGGTGGTAGCACTTTTTCCGGATAACTCATTCAATTTAAAACTTCATCGACTAAAAGCACTTTAAAAAGTTTGCTCAAAAGTACGAATATCCATTTTCGTTTGCATGAGGATGGAGAGCAGGGAGGCCTCACTGCACTGCTCTCCATGCTCTCATGCATAAAAAATGAATATTTGTATGTCTGAGTGGACTTCTTTATAGTGATTTTATTTGCATAATGTTTTAAGGGGATGAGTCACTAGGAAAAAGTGCCTTTTCTCTGACAAATCACCACCATGCAACATTCCCTAACATAAATCACTGTGAAAAATCTTCTTTGATGTATGTCTAAGCAGATTTTTCATATTGATTTCATTGGGAGAATGTTTCGAGGAACCGAGGCTTTGATCAAAAGGAATTCTTCCAATCCAATAGAAATTGTGCCATTTTATTAATGTACTCAAATTTATTATGATTTATTATGATTTGTAACTAAATATTACAAACTATTACGAAATATTACTAAATATCACTAAATATTATAGATTATTACAAACTATATCTAATTATTACTAACTATAACACCCCGACCAGGGATGCCTATTATTTTATTCCATTTTCTGTCTTGCCTCTTTTGGACATATTTTAATTTGGTTCCAGGTTTGAAATTTTTGAAGCTTTGATATTTTCGGTGGGTCTCAAGCTGTTGTGTGGTCACCGTACCATTAGCAGTTCCAGTGCGTTCAGCCCTGGTGAATGTGGGGTTGCCCATTACATAAAATAACTAAATTTTATAAATTTTTAAACTACCATGATAATATTATTTTTGAAGATAATAATAGAAAATAATATCATTAAATTGATATTAATATTATTCTTATTAAATTTATATTATTAATATTTTTATAAAATTTTCATTAATATTATTTTTACTACTATTATTATTCTTATTATTATTATTCTATTATTATTATTATTATTATTATTATAAAATGAACAGAAAAAAAATACTCAAAACCCTAGACTATCCCGTCGCCCCCACCACTCGATTTTCGGCATGCTGCCCTGGGTCTCCCCTAGGCCTTCCCTCCCTACGTGAGCCATCCTTCCGGTCTCCCCTCCACTTGCAGACCTCACCTCCCGGTCCAGCTCCCGCCTCCCTACTCGCCTCTCCGTGTTTGTCGAGGACCCTGCACCCCCTAACCTCACATGTCTTCTTCCGCGCCACGCTCCCGTAGAGCCTGCTTCCCGCGACGCCACCCTCCTTCCACGGACAGCCCCTGCTCCCACTCACCTGAAACATCCCAAAGACCCAGCACTTCCCTCAATGTCCCTCTCGGCTTGCGGTTCACCAATCCAGCCACACCTCAAAATTGCCTCCTCCTCTTCCCTAGAAGTTTTCATCTCTAGCACCACCTCCCTTCCCCATCTAGCCGGCATGAGTCCGCACCTACCTTCCCTCTTATCACCGACCGCCATCCCGTGACCCCCTCCACTTCGCTAGCAGTCATGTCAAGCCTACCTCCTTGTGCCGATAGCTACTTTCGGCCCATCCCCGGTCATCATCCGGTTGTGTTTGGCTGACCTTAGACAGCCTTTGCTCTAGGTGACCAAACTTCCCATCATTTCCCCTTTCCGTATGCCCGCCTTCACTAACAGAGGCTTGCTCCAGCGTGCGTGACCTCGACGGTGCCCTCTTCAGCACACAACTCAAAATTGAGTAGGTGATGAAATCCTTGGGTCTGGTTCTTGCTTTTTCCGACAACCGCCACCAAGGGAAAGGCGGTTTTTCTTCCCTTCGGTTCACCATCGTCACCCATGGTGAGAGCTTAAACCTGCTATTGGTTTCTATGCTCATAATTTGATAATCTAATGGTGTTTGAGGGTCCCGGTATTTACTGGTATTGTTTCCAATTCTTTTGGAAGTCATGCACACATATCAAAAGGTATGTATATATATATATATATATATATGAATATCCTTTATGTGCCTATTCGCTCATGGCATGGGTAAAACGTGCATTGGGTAAGGGGTTATATAGATTTAAATAGAGGTATGTGCGTGCGAGCAGATGACTGCATGAGTTAGAAACTGTTGAATTCCAAGCATTGTGTTGGTCCTGATCTTGAGGTAGGTGTTTTTATCTTTTATCTAATCCGGATATTTCCATATGCACTTTCATTATTTCATTTAATTTTGAAATGTTAATCATACCATTATAAGCATAATATTTTATTCATTGTTGTGTTTTTTTAGGGATAAAATTGAAAAAAATAACTTTTAAATAGTTCCTTGGTTATGTGTAGGTGTTTCCATGCAATTTCTCTAATTTTTTATCCATTTAATGTTTGAGTTTTTTTAATTAAATATTATAGTATGTTTCTCCCCTCCATTTTTTTATATTTATCTTATGGCAGTGTTTTCCTATTGAAATATTTGATCAAAAATGAATTTTTGGATACTTTTCTATTTATGCACATGTTTATACCTTACCAAGACATTATGTGCAAATGGTACTATTGGACGTCTTGGGTGGTGTTTACTTTTAGAAACATTTTATGGAACTTGTTTGTCCTACATTGGTTAGTTTTATGAAACATAGCATTTATTTACATATGATTTTACATCTCTTTGAATTGGTATTTTCCTTAAATAATTGGTTTTATAAGCGGTTCTTGTTTTCTAAATGATGTGGGTCTCTTAGTGCGGTCCTTTAAATTGGTTTGAAAAAAAATTCATGAGTATATTCCTGTTTGGATTTTGGTGTATATATTTTGTTGAGTGTGGTGTAAGGAAACTCTTGGTTTGTTTTTACAAAATTGAACATAGTATCACTAAAGACATTTATGGAAATGCATTGAAACATTTATCCTAAGGGCATGTTTGTCTTTTAAAATACAAAATTGGTGTTTAGTGTTGTTTTAGAAGAGCCTGTGTGATGTTTTCATAAAGGAATTTTATTATGTAAAACTAGAGGCCCGATTTAAAACTCAAAGTGTTTAATAAAGTGGTTTTGATAACCAAATGATGTGATGTCCCAGTTGTTACATTGTATGTTTGACATTTATGCATATATATAAGTATATGGGGAACTTCTATATAGGGCAACCCTTTATGGGTGAATGCATAGGAAGCGCCCATTTTTGGGGTAGGAAAGTGTGGTGAGATGAGTCACGCGTTCGAGAGCCTTCCTACACACACCACATTATTATAACCACCAGGGGTTCATGGACGCCTTTTAGATGATCAAGTGACTGTTGCTGACCAACACTGATTAAACGGGTGGGTACCCCCTTGATTTTTTGTTAGGGTAGGATGACATTGCCATTGGATTGGTCAGTTATGGAGCCCAGTTGGTTATACACTTAAGAGCTTCACCATACGCCGACAGGTGAATCCAAAATCCAGTACATCCAGGGGTCTTTTAGGGATGTTTATGATTGCCCATGGTTATTGAATTATTTACATTTTTTGTTTACATTCTGTTTCACTAGATTATTTTCAGTTTTCACTTTCTACTTTTTTTTATTGTAGCCTAGATTCAGTATTTTATGTTTTGGATTTTATTTCAAATTGAAAAATGATATCGGAAATGGAATATAGCATGTCACTACGGGAAAAATGAGCAATTGCGACGGGTTATTTGCGACGGGATTTATTCCCGTCGCAAATAGTCATGTTAAAAACTTATTTGCGACGGGGGTATTTCCCCGTCGCAAATAAGGAGGCTTTTGCGACGGGATTGCTTTCCCCGTCGCAAATAGTTTTCCCGCGATGCGCGCCAAATCGCGGGAAACTTATTTGCGACGGGGAAATATTCCCGTCGCAAATAACCGGCGGCGGTAAAAGGTATTTGCGACGGGAATATTCCCCCGTCGCAAATACTATGTCGGCAGGGATTATTTGCGACGGGACCCGTCGCAAATAACTATTTACCGGTTGACCGTAATAAATGTTGGCTAAGGTATTTGCGACGGGTACCGTCGCAAATAATACTATTTGCGACGGGAATCCCGTCGCAAATAATCTAACCTATAAATACCCCCATCCGTTTTTTTCATTTCATTCTCATTCCTTATCTTCTCTCTCTCTCAGAATTATATTTCTAGAGTTGAGTTTTTCTCCAGTTTAAGTTTTTTCTCCGGAGCTGATATTAAAGTTTTGAAGAACGATCAGAACAGATCAATTTTCAAGGTATTTATCTTCATTTTAATTTTGTATTTATTTTTAATTTCTTATTAGTTTCTATTATTATTAATTAGTTGTAATTTAATTATGTTCACATTGTTTTATTATTTAATAAATTTAAATTATAAGTATTGTTTATATGGTAATTAGGAATAATTAGTAATAATTTTTAGTAATTAAGAATAAATATTAATAACTAGTAATAAATACCAATAATTAAGAATAAGAACATTATTACATTATTAGTTTATTTTATTATTAATATTAAAATAATATAATTTTTTATATATATACAGTTCTTTTTTCATCTGTGTGTTTGCTGTCTTCACATGTATTATTTGTATGTGGAGATAGAAAACGCACAGATGAAAAAAGAACTGTATATAAATTAGAAAATTATATTATTTTAATATTAATAATAAAATATATTAATAATGTTATTATTTGTAATTATTGGTAATTATTTCTAATTATTGATAATTATTCATTTAATTACTAATAATTATCAATAATTAAGAATAATTAGTAATAATTACCAATAATTAACAATAATTAGTATTAATTACCAATAATTAGTATTAATTACCAATAATTCGTAATAATTAGGAATAATTTACAATAATTAGTAATAATTAGGAATAATTAACAATAATTACGAATAATTAACAATAATTAGTAATAATTAGGAATAATTAGGAATAATTAGTAATAATTAGGAATAATTAGGAATAATTAGTATTAATTAGGAATAATTAGTAATAATTACCAATAATTAGGAATAATTAGGAATAATTAGTATTAATTACAAATAATTAGTATTAATTAGGAATAATTAGTATTAATTACAAATAATTAGTATTAATTACAAATAATTAGTATTAATTACCAATAATTAGTCTTAATTACCAATAATTAGTATTAATTACCAATAATTAGTATTAATTACCAATAATTCGTAATAATTAGTATTAATTACCAATAATTCGTAATAATTAGGAATAATTAACAATAATTAGTAATAATTAGGAATAATTAACAATAATTAGGAATAATTAGTAATAATTAGGAATAATTAGGAATAATTAGTAATAATTAGGAATAATTAGTAATAATTAGGAATAATTAGGAATAATTAGTATTAATTAGGAATAATTAGTATTAATTACCAATAATTAGTATTAATTAGGAATAATTAGTATTAATTACAAATAATTAGTATTAATTACAAATAATTAGTATTAATTACCAATAATTAGTCTTAATTACCAATAATTAGTATTAATTACCAATAATTAGTATTAATTACCAATAATTAGTAATAATTACCAATAATTAGTATTAATTACCAATAATTAACAATAATTAGTAATAATTAGGAATAATTAACAATAATTAGTAATAATTAGGAATAATTAGTATTAATTAGGAATAATTAGTAATAATTACCAATAATTAGTATTAATTAGGAATAATTAGTATTAATTAGGAATAATTAGTATTAATTACCAATAATTAGTATTAATTACCAATAATTAGTATTAATTACCAATAATTAGTATTAATTACCAATAATTAGTATTAATTACCAATAATTAGTAATAATTAGGAATAATTAACAATAATTAGTAATAATTAGGAATAATTAACAATAATTAGTAATAATTAGGAATAATTAACAATAATTAGGAATAATTAGTATTAATTAGGAATAATTAGTATTAATTACGAATAATTAGTAATAATTACAAATAATTAGTAATAATTACCAATAATTAGTAATAATTACCAATAATTAGTATTAATTACCAATAATTAGTATTAATTACCAATAATTAGTATTAATTACCAATAATTAGTATTAATTAGGAATAATTAGTATTAATTAGGAATAATTAACGATAATTAGTAATAATTAGGAATAATTAACAATAATTAGTAATAATTAGGAATAATTAGTAATAATTAGGAATAATTAGTATTAATTAGGAATAATTAGTATTAATTAGGAATAATTAGTATTAATTAGGAATAATTAGTATTAATGAGGAATAATTAGTATTAATTACCAATAATTAGTATTAATTACCAATAATTAGTATTAATTAGGAATAATTAACAATAATTAGTAATAATTAGGAATAATTAACAATAATTAGTAATAATTAGGAATAATTAACAATAATTAGTAATAATTAGTATTAATTAGGAATAATTAGTAATAATTACCAATAATTAGTATTAATTAGGAATAATTAGTAATAATTACCAATAATTAGTATTAATTACCAATAATTAGTATTAATTACCAATAATTAGTATTAATTACCAATAATTAGTAATAATTAGGAATAATTAACAATAATTAGTAATAATTAGGAATAATTAACAATAATTAGTAATAATTAGGAATAATTAACAATAATTAGGAATAATTAGTATTAATTAGGAATAATTAGTATTAATTACGAATAATTAGTAATAATTACCAATAATTAGTAATAATTACCAACAAGAGGAAATATCTTTTTTCTGCTCCCATTATTTTGAATCTGAGTATCCTTCAAAACACAACCGAATGGGACGGAATGAGAGAAATATTGATGAAATCGACAATCAATTATCTGTTTTCAACCAGTCAGAGCTTGGTTTTGGTGGAGTTTCTGAACGCTGGCTTTCAGATGATGAACATCATAGAGCTCATACGTATGTTCTGCTCAACTGTGAAGAGATGACATCAGTTGTACTGTAAGTGTTTATATCACTTATTCTATCATTTATGTTACAGTAAATAACTTTGGTTTTTATAGGTTGTATGATAATCATATCAAGAAACAAATTCCACAAATTACAGCAGCTGCTCTCGAAGAACGGCGACTGAAAAATTTCTCTCAGTGGTTTCAAAAACTGGTAACATAAATTCTTTATCATTTAGCAACTCATTCAATGTATAGTTTACTATATTGATAATTATTTCACAAATCTTCAGGTGTCTCGACATGCTGATAAAATTGACAAACGGCTCTGTGTATTGAGTAACCCACCTTCCAAACTTGTTAAAACTTATAATGCATATGTGGTGAATGGATTTCGATTCCACACGCATGCATATGGGGAATCGAAAAAAACAATGAACAGTGGAGTTAGCTTGAGAGGATCTCATCATCGAGAAAATGAAGTTGACTTTTATGGCATGCTTGATGAAATCATTGAACTCTGTTATCTTGGACAACATTACATAACCATGTTCAAATGTCGGTGGTTGGATACAGAGAGAGGCGTGCGTGTTCATCCGACTCATGGAATCATCGATATTAAATGTAAAAGTGTTCTCGCAGTAAATGAACCATTCTTATTGGCTCAACAGGCATATCAAGTTTATTATGCAAAGTACTGTGCAACATCAAGAGACTTGACTGATTGGTGGAGTGTAATAAAAATCAAAATTCGAGACAATCAGTTTAGTCAAAGTGAATGTGCTTTCACTGATGTGCAAAGAATTGAAGTTTTTCAAGAGAGTACTCAAAATCAATCTTTTTTACAAAGAGATATGAGTATCGATGACGACACCCCACATTTAAGAGTCGGTGATGACGATGATGTTAATGATGTCACACATGAATTTGAAATGGTAAGAGATGAAGCAACTGCAACTCGAATGGATATCGATGATGTTGAGGAGGAATATGAAGATGACATTGACATATATGAAGATGATGATGAAGATGAACACTTATAGAATTCCATGGTATTTATATACAATCATAATATGTATATATATGTATATATAATAGTAATTATCAATTATTTGCTAATATTAACATTTTCTGTTTCAGATGGACGAGGCCACATTTCGTGAGTTGGCGGAGGCTGACCTGCCTTTCGATGCGGATGAGTTGCTGGCAGATGACCCTCAGCCTGCAGGCGCTCCAGGGAGTACGCGGAGGGGGCGCGGTCTTGCACGATTGATGATTCCTGACCCCGTCCCCGAGCGACGTCCACGTCTTGGGTTTGATCCGCGCACCCGGAGGTGTGATAACCTGTGTAATAACCTGTGAATTTGACTAAGATTTCATTAATCTATTCACATAATAAATGTTTATTATTTTTTCAGTTTTTCGCATATAGCAGTCGGACAGGGCAGCGCTATTTTGCGCAACTATTTCTCTCAGCCGTGGACCACATGGGAGCAGATTCCCATTGATGTGCAGCAGGCCATGTTCGGCCATTGGTTGGTACGTACGTAAATAAATAATTTTTATTTTGAAAATTATTTCATTTCTAACTTGATATTTTGATTTATTTGTAGGGTTTATGGTATCCGATCGAGGATACCATGCGTGACGCCATCCACGAGGCATGGGAGGTGGCCATGCGTGATCGCCTTCGTCAGTTTTTGCACAATTTAAGAAAAGCTGCGATGAAGAAAGCAGGAGTGTCAGATTTTGAGGAGTCATGTAGAGCACACCGACCAGAGTACATTTCATCCCATGTATGGGATGGATTATGTGCGCACTGGTTGAGTGGTGCCTTTCAGAGGAGATCATCGGTGGGGAGGCAGAATCGGGGGAGGCAGGAGGTGACTCATCGAGCTGGGAGTCGTTCTTTCAGTACTCATAGACAGCATCTGGTACGTACATTATTTATAAATATTTTATATAACTATAAATATTAACAGTTTATTTTTTATTCTTATAGGCTGTCGAGCACCCCGATATTACAGAGTACGACGTATATCGGAGGATGTATAGTGATCCTGCTACTGGGGAGCTCAGAGGTGATCGTCAGCATCACATCGTGGTCAGTATTATTTGTTTTCAAGTTTAAAAATTAACTGCATATAATATATTCACAATTTTAATTTTAAATTGCAACTATAGGAGTCATATGAGGCCGCAGCGGCACAGGCCCGGCCTGAGAGTCAGGCCGAGTCATCAGATCAGACCACTGCCCGTCAGTTTGATGAGGCGGCATGGATGCAGGCCACCCAGTATGCCTTCGAGAAGGGCCGGGTAGTTGGTATCGGCTCTCGACTGACTCCCGGAGATTATTATGGCAGTGCTGCGATGTCGGCGTCCAGCTCGAGGGGAGCTCGTGCATCTTCTTCTACACAGTATGAGGAGCAGTTGCGATCTCAGACTGCACAGATAGAGAGTCTCCGACAGGAGCAGGAGCAGATACGTCAGCAGTATGAGGAGGAGCGTCGACGCCAGCAGCAGCTGTACGAGGAGCAGACGAGTCGGTGGCAGCAGCAGCATCAGGAGCAGATGGAGTACATGCGCCGACTCACTCATGCTTTAGGGATGGAGTTTCCTCCACCACCATCTGCAGATCCCCCCCCTCCCCCCCCCCCTCCTACAGATTAGAGTTTGTATTTCTGTTATAAAATTTGTGAAATCAAAATATTTTTTTTTTCTATTCGTAGTTTCTGTCTCATTATAAAATATTAATAATATTATATTTTTAAATAACAATATTAATATGAATAATAATAATATTTATATTTTATAATATTAAATTTTATATATATATTAAAATTTTATATATATATTAAAATTTTATATATATATTAAAATTTTATAATATTATAATTTAATTATTTTTTTGTAATACTTGAATTATTTTAATATTTGAATGTAAAATAATTCTATTATTTTTATATTAATTAAAATAACTTATTAATATTTTTTTTATTTATGAATTATAATTATAATATTATTATATTAATTAAATTATTTATTAGTATTCTATTATTTTTATTTTTGAATTATAATTCTACTATTATTATAGTAATTAAAATAATTTATTATTTTCATTTGTAAATTATAATTCTATTATTATATTAATTAAAATAATTTATTAATAATTTATTTTTTTTATTTTTTTTATAGTATTTGCGACGGGATACTATGCCCGTCGCAAATACTAGTATTATTAATATTTTTTTATTTTTTTTTAAAAAGAGTATTTGCGACGGGTCCCGGTTCCCGTCGCAAATACTAGTATTATTAATTTTTTTATTTTTTAAAAAAAAACGTTATTGCGACGGGCCCGTCGCAAAAACTATTTGCGACGGGTCCCGTCGCAAAAGGTATTTGCGACGGGCCCGTCGCAATAACTGTTTAAAAAGTTTTTTACAAAAATACGGAATACTATTTGCGACGGGGCGAATGCCCGTCGCAAAAAAGGGCTTTAGCGACGGTCCCGTCGCAAATAAGTTTAGTTGCGACGGCGTTTTCCGCAACGGGCTATTTGCGACGGGCTCCCGTCGCAAATAGCCCGTCGCAAATACCTGTTTTTCCAGTAGTGTGTGTTGGGTTTTTAAATGGGAACAACATGTTGCTTATTTTAAAATTTTAAAACCATAATTTAATATCTGTATTTCAAACTCGAGTTAGTGGACTCTTTCAGAAAAGAGAAGTTTTGGATTCAGTGGTTTATTTCTGGAAACCCTACCGAGCATCTCAGTGCTTTCACCTATTATATCTTTCCAACTGTAGGTTTAGATTCTTGTTCAGATTCTTGGTTCAGCTACTCCATGTTGGAGCATACTTGGTTCTTAGATGGGTGGTGACCTGCAGGGTTACAAAGACGAATGTACAATTATTTTCTATCACCTGCTAATATGTTTTTCTTATCTTTAGTCTATATTTATTTATTTATATCTTTTTGCAAGCCTGTGAGGATTTGGAAAGCCCCATGCGCCATGTTGTGAGCCAGTTCGGGAGGCCGGTTTAGGGTCGACCGGGTTTGGTTCATGAAAAAATGGTATTAGAGGATGCCCTTGTTATTTTGGGTGTCTGGAATAAGTAGATTAGGTCTATCGGGGCTCAGGTGGTCGGTCAGGGGTCGGTGCATGATCTGCACTTCTGTCGGGGACCCCGCACCGGTTGCCCTCGACCGCCTCCCCCCGCGCCGCGCTCCAGCAGCACCTACCTCCTCCCGCACTGTGCTCCAGCAACACCTGCCTCCCACGATGCCACCCTCCTTCTGCGGTCATCCCCTAATCCTGCTCACCTATATCATCCCGACAACCCAGGGCCGCCCTCCCTATCCCAGTTGTCTTGCGGCGCACAAATCATAGCTGCACCTCCCAACAGCCTCTCCCCCTTCCCCATCATTTTTCTTCTCTAGTACCACCTCCCTTCCCTATCCATCCGGCGTGAGGCCACGCCACCTTTACCCATCCAGATGGCGTGAGGTCACGCATCCCTTCCCTATCCTTGCTATCGGTCATCCCGTGACCCCCTCCAACTCAAAGGAAGCTGCGTCTGGCCTGCCTCCTTTCGCCGACCACTATTTTCGTCCTATCTCCAGTTGTCATTTGGCTGTGTTCAGTTGACCTACAATAGCCCCTGCTCCAAGAGACCCAACCTCCCAATATTTCCTCTTTCCGTCCACCCACCTTTTCTAGTAGTGGCTTTCTCTAGAATGCCTGACCTCGACGGAGCCCTCTTCGGCACGCAACTCACAATTGGGTCGGAGAAAACATCCTTGGGTCTTTTTCTTGATTTTTATGACATCCTCCATCGAAGTCGAGGCAGTTTCTCTTCGCTTCGGTATTCTGTCGTCACCCAAGGAGAGATCTTAAACCAGATTTTGGTTTCCACGCCTGTAATATGATAATCTTAGGATGTTTGGGGGTCCGCGTTAATATATGTAGTGTTTCTAGTTCCATTCGATGACATGCGCACATATACGAAGGTATGGACATATATGTATAGATATGTATATCCTTTATGGGTGTGATTCCTCATGGTGCGGGGAAACCGGGGATTGGGTAAGGGGATACATAGATATATATGGATGTTTGTGTGCATGAGAGGATGACTGTTCGAGTTAAAAAACAGTGAATATCAGGCGTTGTATTGTTTCTTCTCTTGATGTAGGAATTTCCATCCTTTCTCTCATCTGGAGTTTTCCATATGGACTTGAATTATTTCATTGACTTTATAAATTTTATTAAAACCTTTATAAGCATGATATTTTACTCATTGAGGTTTTCTTTATGATGGATAAAAGTGTTAAAACAAGCTTTAAAATAGTTCCTTGTTTATTTGTAGGTGTTTCCATGCCCTTGCTCCCAGTTTTAAATGGGAACAACATGTTGCTTATTTTAAAATGTGAAAACCCTATTTTATATCTGTATTTCAAACTTGTGTTAGTGGACTATTTTAGAAAATAGAACTTTTGGATTCAATGGTTTATTTTTGTCATCCCTACTGAGCATCTCAGTGATCATGCCTATTATATCATTCTAATTGTTTGTTTAGTTTCTTGTTTTTTTTCCTAGATTAGTTTCTCATTTTTGGAGCATTCATGGTTCTGAGAATACTGGCGACCTGAAGGGTCACAAGGAGGAATGTATGTTTATTTTTATTCTACTACTAATTTTATTTTCCCATCATGAGTCTTTATTTATTTGTTTATATTTTGTTCAAAGGACAAATCGTTCCCAATAGCTAGATTTTAATGCCCGACACTAGTTTCCAACTATTGGGGATCAAGAACACCCCTTGGGCCAAGTCGCGGGCTGGTTCGGGTGACCGATTCAGGGTTGACTCGGGTTAGCTCACGGCACTAACTATTACTAATTATTATTAATTATTTCTAAATATTATTAATTATTCCTTATTATTTCTAATTATTCCTAATTATTACTATCTTTTTCAAAATAATCCTAATTATTACTAATTAATCCAAATTATTACTTAGTATTACTAGTTAATCCTAATTATTACTAATTAATCCTAATTATTAGTAATTATTTCTAATTATTCATATTTATTACTAATTATTTTTAATTATTGATAATTAATGCCTATTAGTAATAATTATTGTTAATAATCCTAACTGTTGAAAATTATTACTAATTTTTTATAATTAATCTGAATAATTTATAATTACTACTAATTATTGACAATTATTACTAATTATTACTAATTATTATTAATTATAAATAATTCTTATTAATTAAATCTAATTATTACTAATTAAATTTAATTATTACAAATTAAATCAAATTATACCTAAATAGATCTAATTATTTCTATTTATTACTTATTATTACTAATTACTAATATTTATTACTATTTATTACTATTTTTCACTAATTATTACTATTTATTATTTATCATTACTAATTTTTACTTATTATTACTATTTATTACTATTTATTACTAATTATTAGTAATTGTTACTAATTATTACTATTTATTACTATTTATTATTATTTCTTACTATTTGTTACAATTTATTACTATTTATTAATATTTACTAATATGTAATATTAATTATTACTAATTATTACAATTTTTTCTCATTATTAAAATTTATTTCTAACTATTGATAATTATTGATAATTATTTCTAATTACTTTCAATTATTACTAATTATTATTAATAAATACTAATTATTAATAATGAATACTAATTATCCCTATTTATTGATAACTATTACTAATTATTATTAATTATTACTAATTAATATCAATTATTACAAATTATTACTAATTATGACTAATTATTACTAACTTTTCTTAATTTTTAAAAATTATTTTTAATTATTAAAAATTAATCATAATTATTAATAATTAATCCAAATTATTATTATTTAATCCTAATTATTACTAATTATTGCTAATTAATCCTAATTATGGATGATTATTACTAATTATTGATAAAAATTACAAATTATTGATAATTATTACTAATTATTGATAATTATCAGTAAAAATTACTAAATATTACTAATTATATGTAATTAATCATAATTATTACTAATTATTTCAAATTATTACTAATTAATCCTAATTATTACTAATTAATCCTAATTGAGAGAAATAAATACTAATTATTACCAATTATGACTAATTATTACAAATTAATTCTAATTATTACTAATTAATACACATTGTTAATAATTATTACTAATTATTAAAAATTATTACTAATCTGTACATTTTTTTTAATAATTATTACTAATTATTAAAATTTATTACTAACTATTCATAATTATTGATAATTTTTACTAAATATATATTTTTTCTACTTATTACTAATTATTTCAAATTATTTTTAATTATTACTAATTTTTTCTTTATTTCTAATTATTAATTTTTTTGTCTATTATTACAAATTATTACAAATTATTTCTAATTTATACAATGTTTTACAGATTAGTACAATTTATTACTACTTATTACTAATTAATACTAGTTATTACTAATTAATAGTGGTTATTAGTAATTAATACTAGTTATTACTAATTAATACTTTTTATTACTAACTAATACTAGATATTACCAATTATTACAAATTATTTAAAATTATTACTAATTAATACAATTTAGTGGTAAAAACACTTAGATACAACTATTTATAAAAATAAATACTAAAAAACAAATATCTAATTATAATTTAATTAATTTACATCTATTTAACACAAAAATATATAATTTGAAATAAGATAAATTGACTAAACAATAAATAATAGATCAGTACCTTGAAACTAAAGCTTGTGGAGTATTAAAGCCATAAATAATGCTCTAATTTAAATGACTAAATTATGAATAAATTTAGAAGAATTATTTTCAGAAGGGATATAGAGAGAGAAGTTGAGTGAAAAGTGAATTGAGAGGAAAACAGATAAGGGTATATATAGGTTAAAGTAGTTGGGATGGGGGTATTTGTGATGGGCTACCCATCACAAATAGTGGTATTTTCTATGGGCCCAATCGCAAATGATTCTTCCCACATAAATTACAGTGGACAGTTAAAAAGTTATTTGTGATGGGTCCTATCGCAAATGGAACCTACCAACAAATTATTTGTGATCGGGAAAGTATCTCGTCCCAAATACAAAAAAATGATTCTAGTTATTTGCAACTGGAATAGGAAACCGTCGCAAATAAAATTTCCTATAGTTTATCATGTATTTCACACCAAATCATTTTAGATGTGCACTTACCGCCCATCGCAAATACTAGTTATTTGTGACGGGGTAATCTACCCATTACAAAAGCCAATTTTATAATAGGATGAGGTTGTCAAATAAACCCCTACCTTATACTTTCCTTTAGTCAAGGGTGTGTTAAAATACTTTTTAATGGTAAAAATATTTCATCAAATCATAGCATAACCATATCCATATTTGTGATATCATAAAAAATCCTCTTATATCATTTTGTTAATAACATTTTATTATTTCCATTATTTCAAATGTTAACTGCTTCGTTTTCCTTAGCATGTTTTGTAATGTAAATTGTGTTTTTTATGCATAGGATGTATTTTATTAATATCCAAAATGATATAAAGTTCCTAATAATTACTTTTACTCATCATATATGTTTTTTTAATCATTCTTGAATGGTTAGCATGGATATTGAATCTCACTGTGTCATGGAGATGGTAGGTCGTACGTAAGCATGAGTGGCGGTATTATTCACTTGATGGTAAATGGTTTGGAATTGGATCGTAGATAAAGTTCACAGAATAATTATCATGTTATATTCGATATTTTATATCCATTATATTTATCTTTATACCCATCCAAATAAATTGATATCGAATAAAAAATCAATCATTTTAGAAAAAATCAAAAAAATCACCCTAACCTAATTTTGATATGTTGATTTACAAATGATTTTAATTTTATCTTGTAAAATTTAAATAAATTAGCATAAATTAATTATATTTTCTATGAATAATATTTTATAAAATAATTTTTTAAAATTAAAATTTTAAGCATAAAATGATTTCACGCAAAATTGTTTTCTTATTTCATATAAATTAACAAATAATTTTATTTCAAGAAATACCATTGCAAAATAAATTTTTAACGAGTTTACTAAAATTCATACCCTATAATTGAATTTCTAAGTTATAATAATATATTTATTATATATCAAAATGCACATAAAGCTCAATGTTTTGTGTTAAGAAAGCTATCTGGGTTATTAATTTTCAAACTAAATTTTTGGGGTGTTATAGCTACACACAACAATATTCCATGAAATTCACAAAAAAAATATTTCTCATGGGGTTCACATTCAAACAAATTTCATTAAAATCATTAATTATTGTATAAAATATTTAATGTAAGACCATAAAAATTTAGAATAATGTGCCTGATAGCTTTCTTAATTATAAATACCATATATTAAGAAAATCATGATACAATGTTATGTTTTAAAATTTAAAGCTTTGAGACTTGAATCTGGATTGGTTTTAATGAATACGGTTAACAATATTATGAAAAAAATATATAGTTTTTTATAATTCCTAATTAAACACTTTTCAAATGTAAATTTATTATTCATAAATATGTTTTCTTCAAAAATATTTTTTATTGACTATTTTAAGAAAATGTTTTTAAAAAAATTTTGGAAATTTTTTGAAATATATTTAGCAAAATTAATTTAATTTTTAAAATTGTCATATCAACATTATCTTACGGTTAAATATATGGATTTCTCAAATAGTTGTATTTTTCAATGAGGGGAGAAAATACCGTTTTTTAGGCTTTAGTAAAAATGTCATTTTTTTAATTTAAATATTCCATTATAATTTTCATTTTATCTTAAATAATCATTTACCTCAATCAATGTGATATTATATAGTTAAATACATATGAATTATCAATATACTTGTTTTTTGTGTAAGTTCATTTGTAGTCTCAAAAATACATTCTTTAAGAAAACTATTTTCCATTGCATTTTACGAATTTATATTAAAATCAAATTATTTCACTTATATGAATAAAATTTTAGGAATTTTTTTATTCATAATGTCAAATTTATCTTAGGTTTAATTTTTGATAATTTTTTGATGTTAAATTATGGATATTAGTAAAACAAATATAGCTTTTATGAAATATAATGTCTTTTGTCATATCGTCGAGAAGTAAACAATAAATAAAAATTTATTAAATTTATTTGATGATTTTTTTGAAAATATAAAAAAATATCAAAATAAGTAATTGAAAGCATATAAAGTTTAATTTATTTCTTGATAAATATGAAAATTGTTTTCAATGTTGACATAGTAATTATCCATCACATGAAAAGTCAAATTCCATTTCATAAAAAAATATTTTAAAAATATTATGTTCTTGATATACTAAGTGTTTTAGTATTAATTATTACATATTATTGTTATGGATGTATATAAATTTTGGAGTTATATTACATGTGAGATAAATAATTGTTTGGGCAATGTTGTTGTTACGTCGGAAAGGTCAAAATAAAAAATTAAACAAGTTTTCATGAAATAGATGTCTGTAAATTATACACATTCAATAAATCTAAAATTTTAAAATTAATATTAATTATTTAAAATTTTATTTCTAATTTTTTAAAAAACAATTGGGGAAATAATTAACTTATATTCTAACACAATAATGACATAGTTCTTTTGTAAGCATTAAAAACATCAAGTAAATAATTTTAAGAACTCAATTAATAATATATAATGGATTAATTAAAGTGTCCCATGAATATTGAAGTAAAATATAACATATTTTATATTTATTAATGTTTTAAATTTTATTTTCATTTCATTCTTATAATTTCCACGGTCTATTTATGTGAGTAGTTTTTAAAATCAAATTAGTAATATTTTATGTTAAATATATTTAATTAAATATTTTAAAATCATTAAAATATTTAAAGAGGACAATTATTATATTATATGTTAAATAATGTCATCTCATTCTCATTTATTATCCAATTTTCACATTTAAGTAATATTTTAAACCATTTATATTGAAAAATTCATTACCATGATTATTGTTAAAATATGATAACCAATGGGTTAAACTTAATGATAGGGTTTAAAATGATATATAAACCTATAAAAAATATTTTATGATTATTTTAAGTCCATATACAACTTATAAATGAATACATGTCATTTGGGAATCATTTTACATGAGTTATACATATATTATATTATAATATTTTATTTATTTCCAATACATTCATTAATGACATTTTATGATAAATAATATTTTTATATATGAATTAAAATAAATAAAAAATATATTCATCCAAGTTAATCTTATATGGTTTCAAATATCAAAAAAAATAATGGTACATATTCCCTTTTATAGTATGTTTTTTTGACTATGAAAAGTAAAAAATCAATATTATCGTGGTAATTTTCAAAAGGGTTAACGTGGAGATAAATCCAACATACAAGGATGAAAACAACACATTAACTTATATAAATTTTATTGCTTCTTAATATTTAAAATATTACTTATAATTTCATAAATATAAATTTATTTTAGAACCATTTTAACATAAAAAACAATTTATATTAATTTAGTTCATTAAAAAGATTCAAGAATACCATTTCATCACTAATAAAAGGGAACCTCTCTATTCTTATCTTCACACATAAAGATCCATTTTTATGGAAAATACATTAAATAATAAAATCCTATATTCATTTAAAACATCCTATATCTGTTGTTCTTTCGTGAATAACATCATTTCAAGGAATATTGTGTAAGCTGAAGTTGTTTTTCAATGAAAAGAAATTAATCTTAACCGAGTGTTCTCAATTCTATTTCTTCTTAGACTAACACAAAATATATGGTATCCATTGGAAAATAATTAGTTCATCATATTAAATATAAATAATGGTTATTATGATTATGGTACAACTATATTTCATCTCATTTATATCATATGAAATTTGAGAACATCGGTCCTACGTAAGTACAACATACCATCATCATGTACCAATGTAATTTTTTTATAAATAGTTAAATTTGATGATTGTAAATTTGGAAATAATAAATATATATGATATTTATTAAATAATTAGGATTACAAAATTATAATATCATATATGATGCTTACCATCCAATCCATTATAAATGGATAATGTCTCCCTATTGTATATGTGGACAACCCCCTCCCCGAAGCGATCTGATACGTTTTTTATTTCTAATTTACATGGAGGGTAATAAGGATATATTTATTGAATATATATATATATATATATCAAATATTCGATATGATTATTATTCTTTAAAGTTTAATTATTATTTAATTTGTTTCCCATTCATCAAAAAGTGATAACAACTTTCTGGCGTACATACGACATATTATCTCCATTAATGGTGTAATACATTTTTCTATATATTTATTTAATGTATGGATATATATATATATATATATATATATATATATATATTTAATATATGTGATACTTATATCATCAATAAAATTTTTGTTTGATGTAACCATGATCAATATTCATGTAACAAAACAACCAAACCAAAACATACATAAAAAATGAAATAGATATAATCCAGAGAATTGAGTTTAATAAAGAATTGTTAATAAATAAATGATAAAATATTGTAAGTAAATAATTTATGGTATGATATAAAATAATATAGCTATCTATGATATTTATAATAAATATATATTTATTACATAAAATTTTACAACATGAATGAATGATGTCACAGCTGAGGTAAGAGATTTATGTTTCAATTTCATTTTAATCATGATTTTTTATTCCTGAATTTCTATTCAAGGATATTATATAATACTTTTTCCATTAAATTGTATCAACTTATTATAATTTGGTTATTAGTTTACAATAAATTTCATTATTTAATTTTCATCACATTATCTACTCAATACACAGAAATAATGTTTTTATGGAAAACCGACATTATTTCATCCTTTATCGGAAAACCTTTTTATTTTATGTACATTATTTCTTAAAATTTATTCAGAAATATTTTTAACATTATACTATGATTTCATAATTTTATTTTTGTACATGATTAACATTTTTACAATTTTTTAAAGTAAACTTTTTTCTTTTTCATAATGAGGTACATTTTGACATTTTACAAAATTGTTAAAGGAATGATATATTTTAACTTATATGGAATGGATAGAATCTTCCACCATCATGACCGAATAATGATTCTATATTTACTTTATATTTATAAAAGTTTGTTTTTAAATAAAAAATTTTCTTTAAATTTTTTTAAATTTGTATATTTAAAAAAATCAAGGTGAAAAGGGAATTCTGCACATTAAATATTCTTCTATTATTACAAATTAATGTTTCATTTATGATAATATACATTGATGTCACTTATGTTTTACTGGGGATATGATCCAATGATTCCATCTTTATTCGTTCTAGAGATATTTTATGATGATAACTTATTGATGTTCCATATTTAGTTTTGATGTAGATAATTGTTTATTTATAATGAATTTTTAGAATGAATTATATTTTCCATTAAAAATATATGTAAGATTTAAAACATATAGTTATGGGTGGGTCCCGGTTATGGATAACCCCACAATGTATCTATAGGCCTCATAAGACAAATATAGGGGTCCATGACGTATTAGGTAACAATGTAATATCTTTTCATAATTGTGGTGTATTTAGGGTATGTCATCCCTTACAATGATAATTTATTGGTCGGATGGCTTTGATGACCTTTTCATGTCATGGTTGTGATGCCTAAATGGTTAGATTCATGATCTTATGGTTGAGTGGCCCTGAACATAATTGTCTTGAATTTTTTAGTTCCTTTATTAAGAATTCAATTTTTGTTATCCTCATGTTTTATATAATGATATAATCCATGGAATATCATTGACCTCATGTAGTTTATTTAATGCATTTGTTTTTTTATTATCCACGTTTCCATGTTAATCCTTCCTTATTTACTCATGATAGATTTTATTTTTTGTAACCCTTACTATGTATATAATGTCACCATTTCATTTTTTTCCATTACCCAATATATAAAGAAGTATATTATGACTGATATTAAGGATTCAATATTTTTTCTCATGAAATGTTTTTATATTCCCAATGTAATATATGAATTATGTATGTGTATAGTTTTCCTATACTACTAATCAATTCGATCCCATGGGATTCAGGCACCTGTATCATGAGATAATGTAATAAATTAACCATTTATTATGTTTAGGTTTATTATACTTTGTATCAAAGTATGTTTTTAGAAACCTCATGACCTAGATTGTTAATAAACATATTTAATATAATAATTCTAATAATCCCTTATATTAATTGTGTAGTTTACTTATGTAGGGATTTTAATTTATGGATAAATATTAATAGTGTTAATGAGCTATATCACCCCCAAATTTTCATTTTCAACCTTTGTTTCAAACTACCATTTTTGTTCCTCAGTTTTCATTCATGTTTCGGGTATTCCATATTTATTTTTGTGGGTTCAGGTGTTCTTGAATAGAATTTTGAGTTTATGGATGTTTTTAGTGGTATTTGGAAATTATCATTGTTATTATAACGTTTTGTGTTTCAAATGTCTTGGAAGAGTGTTTTTGAAACCAATAATGTCACTTCTATATGGAATGTGTTTGATGGATTTTTTAACCCCATGAGTTTGAAGAGTTTTGGGGTAAATATAGTGATGTTTGGGGGCATTTCTATAAGTTATGTGGTTAAAACGCATGGTTAGTTTAACCATAAATCCTAAGTGTATAGGGGTATCATGACAATGTTGCATGTTTTACCTGACTATGCAGCCTATGTGTGAAGCTCGTGCATCATTAAACAGTGGGAAATCTCACAGTTTGTGCACTTTTATTAAACTATGTGAGCAAACCATGAAAACCAAATAAGAAAGTGTAGCTTTTATTTTTGATTTTATTTTCAAGTGGGGTTTATTTTCTTATCCTCCCCATTTGAACACTACCACCAAAACGCCTCACGTGGTTGTTTTCCCTCATCCAACCACCTCTATGTAGCATTCAATGTGGTTCCATGGTGATTCTTCACCTGTATTGAAAGGACCGATCTTCCCTCTATTTATCATTTCCTTTTCATCCATTTTCTTGTTCTCATCTTACCGTAGTGGACATGTTTCACCAATTATCATGCATATGGTGGTTCTAAATTGGGGTATTTTCCTTCCTTGGGTTCCTTGTCGATGTTCATTCTTCTTAGAACCAACAGGGATTCATTTTTGGGCATCATTTAATTGCATGCAATTTGGGGATGGGTTCCCTTGCGATGGTCCTATAAATTCATGATTAATTGGTTTCTTGTTTTTTTCACCATCCATGTATGTTAATTAGTGGTGTATCATTTTTTGAATACATTTTATGTGAAATGAAGTGGTTTTATTAACTGTTTTGAATATATGGTTTGGATTTGTTGAGTTATTCAAACCATGTGTTTGATAAATTTCCTGGTTGGGTTTTCAAGTGGTTTGTGATTTTTAAAAGCATTGTTTGGTTTTATAAATGAATTTTTGAGATAAAAATGGTGTTTTGAATTTCTCAAAAGTATTTTTATTTATTTTTGGAATTCAAATTGTTGTGTTTTTTTTCTTTGAAAATGGTTTGTCCTATGATGAAAATGAGTAGATTTCTTTTTCTAAATGGGTGATTTCTATAAGGGTGTTGGAGGCCCAATTGTATCTTTTGTAAAAATAGCTGTGGTGAAAAATCTCCTTGGATTATTTTATTTCCATTGTTATGATTGAATGTTTTGGGATGCATAGGCTAAGAGGCTCCCTAGTGCTCAAATGTTTTAATGGATGGAAGTTGTTCCATGGGGTGACTTAGGGAAGACTTGTGTGAGTTTCTTATGTGTAATATATACATATTTATGTGGGTGTGTTTTTGTCATTGGATGGTCAGTTGGCATTTTTTGGATCACCACCACCCCCCATTTTATTCATGTCATGGGAACAAGGCATATAGAGTGAATTTTTGGTGAATGATTATTGTAGTAGTTTAGATTAGGCACTTGATAATGGCCCTTAATATGGACTATCTAATTTCTGATTGTGCCTCTCGGTCAGGCCAAAAAGGGTATGATTAAGAGTTTGGTCATTATGATGTCATTGAGTAAGTAATGTCTTCAAGGTGAGTCACATGTATAATATGTTCTTGATTAATAATGAGTTTTTAAGTTCTCCAATGTTATTTTGAACTTAGTTATCTATGGTAGACGATTTAGATGCTTTTTGGTTAGTTAATCTTATGTGCTTATTTACATTTCCCTTATTATGAGATCCTTTTTTTCTCTATTGTGTAGTTTTCTTCTTTTGAAAATTAATAATTTATTTTCATTGTTTTATGGAAAATGTTTCAGAAAATGTTTTATATTCCCCTTTCCCCATTTTAAATAGAAAACCTTGTCATTTTCTTCTAATGTAAAAATAGTTCTTTCTTATAAGATAATTGTTTTTAGATGGAAAATGGTCAATCAAACGTCAATGGTTTTAAAATACAAAAATATATGTAAAAAACTATATTTGTATATTATATTTAAAACTAAAATTTTATGGTTCTTCTATTTAAAGGATGTACATTGAGAATATATTATATTGGGAATGCCTACTATGTTTTAATACTCATGCAAATAGTTCTTTCTGGTATTTAGTTTCTATTGTAGTTTCATGCTCAGTTTGATTTTATTTGGGTGATAGTTGGTCAGGGATTGGAGAGTGACCCTTGGGGTGGAATATATATTTTGTGGTTGTTTGGTTCAGTTAGGGTTTTTATGTAATGTTTTGTTTCCCAGTTTTTTCTATTTTCTGTTTATGTGTAAATGATGTTCAGTTTGGTCATCTTATTTATATTTGGATACTCAAATTATTTTTTATTTTAGTTTTACTATTATTAGGATAAATTATTGAATTTTTTACACCATTGATGACCTAGAACTAATTTCTATCCAACTGGGATGGGGAACTCCACATAGGCCTTATCTTGGTTGGGTCGGTAGTTGGGATCTATGGCATCCCAACTGGGTTTGTGGAAAAATGGTTTCAAATGAGGTCACACTCGTTAGAGGACCTTTATTTCAGAGAAAATTATATTTTTTTTGGGTTGTTATGGTAGATGGAGTATGATTTTTAGAACCTAAATGTGTAGGTATGAGGGTGTTTTTGGACTAAACATTCAATACCATGACTTGTGTTGCAATGGGATGTTCAAATTTTATTTGGTTTCTTTAGTTCTTCTAGATTGATTGGGGATTGGGAAACAAAAAGGGAGTTGGGATAGTGGTCTTTGTGAGCTCATAGGGCTTTGAAAGGCACGTGATTCCAGGTACATGGTCCTATAATACACTATGTGATGGTGGAATGATTGGAATATGTCAGCCAACCATATTTCAAATTCACCCATTGACACTAGTTTCCCCTTGAGAGTTTCTTCAACATCCTCATGGGTTTCAAATTGTTTTGAGAACTATTACTTTAGAATTGTAAAAACATCATTTTTTGTGGTAATGTTTTGGATTTCTAGAACATGTTAAATGAATTTTTAGATACATTTTAGAGAAGGGGTTTTGAAATTTTCTTTATGTAAGATGAATATTTTTTATAAAATGAGTCTTAATCAAACTATGTCTGATGAAATGAGTTGCTAATCAAAAAATTATTGATGCAATGAGATTTTTAATAAATTATAGAAATTTTATGAATTAGTTGAATTGGTTTAATTGTGATTTATTCATTTTTTTCTCAATTTCTCAATCATGCTTCAGGTGATTCAGATTTAAAATTCTAGTTTCATGGTTCTTTTTTCATTGGCTAAAGTTTACCATACTATTTGGAAAAACTGTGCAACATGATTAAGGAAACTATGTGGGATATAGGATTCTTCTAGGTGAGGGTGAACAACCTATTCATGGTTAGTCAAACCATTCTTAAAGTATGCAGCTAGCCACTATCTCAGGATTGAAGCTTCATGTATTATTGTTGCACGGTTTTCAAACCATGCGGCCAAACCTTGAGAGTATGAAAATGTATTTAAAATGTGAAAACATGGTTTGAATGTTTTTTTTTGAAAGTTGAAATGACGTTTTTGTTGGCCTTTTGTATTCATGTGATCACAAAAATACAATGATGTGTGAGAAATAATGGATGGTTGATGATATGAGTGGATGGGTTCCCAGATTAGCATTGGAATGTGCATGTGTGAGGCTCTAAGTAAAACCATTGTTGACTATGAAAACATTCATAATTTTCTTTCTATTTGAAAAGTTTTTAAAATTTATTTATAATTTTTTTTTGTGATGGTGATCAGTGGTGGTGTAGTTTCATTTCTTGTTTTTTTGAAATTATGTTGCTTATGTGGTGTTTTGAGATTTAGAATTCTTGTTGATGGATTTGTATTGATTCAATTCTTGGATTCCTTATTTCATAGAATGTTACCCCAACATGATTTGATTGAAATTTAACATGTAATGATGGGTGGTGAAATGTTCAAAAAAAATTACTAGATCAACCTATAGATTACCTACAAGAATTTTAGAAGTCGAAACCTCCTCTCTTTTATATTCATGTAGATCCTCTCATAGAGGAAAATTGGATGAAGAAGATTGATAGAAACTTCAGTTTCCTTGAGTTTTCGCAGCCATTAAAGGTAACATTTTCTAACTTTTTGCTCAAAGGGTTCTCCCTAGAAGTGGTTGATGTCAGTCTCTCCAAACAAGACTTGGGGATATCTTAGTTGTGAGTTATCCAATGCTTTGTTCATCCAACAATATTTATATAAGGTCATAAAGGTGAGGAAGGGGATAGAGATGTGATGTTTATGGCAAGGTTATTGGTTAATGTAGGATATATGTCGTCTCTTTATTGATTTAGTTCCATATGATCTGAGGTATGTTGCGAACATTCCCTTAAAGGCTCAATATTTTGAGTATGGGATTCATCCTAATTTTTAGTCGAAGGTGTTAGAGTTTGACTTAACATCATTTTATGATGCGGTGAGAAAAACTATTTGGGTTGAAGCTATTATAGAAAGAGTGAATGAGATAGATGAACTTCAACTCTGTCACGAACCAACCCGGGTCGACCCTGAACCGGTCACCCGAGCCGGTCCGCAACATGGCCCGAGAGGCGTTCCCAATCCTCCCGGGCTGGCGACAAGCGCCATGGCATCAACAGAGGCTATGGGAACGATTTCGCCCAATATAAATAAATAAGACAGTGAAAATAATACAGAGCAGCGCAGAAAAGATAAACCAAATACAGTGACTAAACAAGAACAAACAGAAAACAACTAACAAAACACGACGTCCGAACCAGCTCCGTGCGACCTCGCGGGTCGCTCTCCGACTCAACGATCAAGCGTCGCCCTAGGCGAGCGCACTCAAACTATAGCCTGCACAAACACTAAAAACAGAAAAGAACTATAGGCGTGAGTATTAAAACTCAGTAGGCTAGCCCGATATCTATTCCCAATGCACTACCTTTAAAATAAAAGAACATCATTTCAAGTTTGAACTACAATTTATTAAAGTATGTTTTTCTAAGCATTTTACTTAAAAACAAAGTACGAACCATTGCCCTTAACCATTTCAAAATTCGGGTCCATTTCATTAGTGCCAATGACATTTCAGAAAAAGGGAAAGTGATGTTTATGTTTTCAAATTTGTACAAAGGGGGTTAAATACTTTTATTTGAAAACAATTTTTAGAAACCGAATCAAGAGAAATTAACCATTTTCCAAAGAAAACAATACACCTGAATGCACAAAGTAAAACACACAGTAAGGGCAATGTAGGTATACACGTGAGCATCATAATCATTACTGCAAGCTACAAAAGCTGAATAGACATGGGTGAACCTAGGAGATCGAGAATAAACCAGAAGATACCAATACATGAGAAATCATCCTTATTGACATGTCACGATGAAATCAAAACGCACAAAATGCTCGACCATCCACTCACAGGCAGGTCGAGGGCAAATCCCATAGTAATAAACCCAATATATCCACCTACTATGGGCCACTGGTCAGTACCATAACCTACCAGTGCAGCAATCGTTCTTAGAATATTCTCTCAATATGCCAGATTCCCATGTCTCAAGTGTTTAAGAAAAAGGGGTGAGCCAACCGATTCCAACCGAGCATCCAATCAGATATATCTATATATAAAGAACAACAGGCATTCCCCGAGCCACTCCATGGGACAACCTCTTGCCTTTAACTACTCAAGTACCCAAGAGCCTCTAAGCGCGGCCTCCCAAACAATCCATTGCAACCAAGGCATGAGAGTCGCCCTAAGAGGGTTTTTATCAAAACATTTTTATCGCTTTCCATAAAGTGCCAAACGGGCATTTAATACATTTCACAAACACTACACAAAGATAGGTACAACTTCTTTATGAGACAAAACACAGTTTAAAACTGTTAAAGAACCCCAAAACACTACGCCACAGGCTAACAATATTTTTATAAACCAAACCAAACCATTTTCTTTTTCCAAGAAATCTTTAAGAGCCAACCGGGCAACTTCTCAAACAAACCAAAGTATTTGTTCATGCCTCAAAAGAAATCATTTCTCATTAAACCAGAACTCTATTTTTCATTCCGTGAATTATGTTTAAAAGCCAAACGGGCATTCTTTCATTATTGGGTGTCCGCTCGTCAAAAGGATGTTTCATGTGTCGTGTATAAAATAAACGGCTCCTTTTGACATTAAATAACCATTTAAAAATTTACCATCTTATATTAAAAATTAATTATCGTATATTATCTCATATTTATTACAATTAATAAAATGTTGATTTTGAACAATTAGGGTGCGCAAACAGCATGAAATAATATAACTTAAATTTTAAAAGCAGTGCAAAGGGGACCTACCTCAAAAACCAAGCGCGTTGACACAACAACCTCGGATCCAAGTCGCGATGACACGACGTGTGTCCGAAACCACGTGGCAAGGTCTAACACTCTGCATAGTCAGCACCAAGGACTCAGACACATCCAAAAACTCACCAGAGCATGCCAAACCAAGCGTCGAAAAGAAACGCTCACCTCGGAACTGAAGCGCGACAACAATGGAACCTCGGAGACAAGGCGCGGCGATGACGCTCACTCGGAAACACCCTGTGCGGGTCCTAAAATTCCTAAGCCAACAAATAAAAACCCACCATCAACAAGAGCACGATGATAATAATAAAAATAAGGATAATAATAGTAATAATAATACTAATAATACTAATAAGATTAGTAATAATAATAATAAAAGAAATAGTAATAATAACAATAGTAATAATAATAATAATAACAACATAATAATAATAATAATAATAATAATAATAATAATAGTAATAATAATAATAATAATAATAATAATAATAACAACATAATAATAATAATAATAATAATAATAGTAATAATAATAATAATAATAATAATAATAATAATAACAACATAATAATGATAATAATAATAATAATAATAATAATAATAATAACAACAAAAATAATAAAAATAATATTAATAATAGTAACAATAATAATAATAATTAATAATAATAATAATAATAATAAAATTAATAATAATAATAATAATAATAATAATAATAATAGTAATAATAATAATAATAATAATAATAAAAATAAAAAAAATAATAAAAATAATATCAATAATAGTAACAACAATAATAATAATTAATAATAATAATAATAATAATAAAATTAATAATAATAATAATAATAATAATAATAATAATATTAGCAATACTAACATTAATAATAATAATGATCACATAAATCATAATTTTATAATAAAAAAAAATTATTAACATATTAAATAAAATGAAATAGAAAATTAAATTAAAATAAATAAAAAAAACGGACCTGTGCGGCGGAGCAGAAGAAGGAGAAAGAAATGAAGAAGAAGAAGAGAAGAAGAAGAGGAAGAAGGAGAGAAGAAGAAGAGGAAGAAGGAGAAGAGAAGAAGAAGAGGAGGAAGAAGGAGAGAAGAAGAAGAAGAAAGGAAGGAGAAGAAGAGAAGAAGAGGAGGAAGAAGAGGAAGGCCGAGCGGCGGGGGTGCAGTGCGGCGGACAGGGGAAAGAAAAAGAAGAAGAAAAAGAGAAGAAGAGGAAGGAGAGAAGAAGAAAGGGGGGGCGCAGGCTGGCTGGACCGCTGGACCAGGGGAGGGAGGCCGCTGCTGTTGCGGGAGGAGAAGGAAGAAAAGAAAAAAAAGAAAACAGGGGAGAGGGAGAGAGCAGGTGGGCGAGGGGTTGCTGCAACGAGGGAGGGCGCCGAGCTGGGTGCGACGGACAGAGGGAGGGCGGTGGTGCGCTGGGCTGCTAAGGAGGCGACGGGAAGGCAGCAGGGTGATTAGAGGAGGACTGCGCGGCCGGGAGCAGGCCGTGCTGCTGCTGTGCCGCGCCGAGCTGAGGGAGGGGGGGTGCATGCCGGACTGCAGGGGGTCGAGTGCGAGGGGAAAGAGGCGGCCAGGAGGAGAGAAACTGAGGCGGGGCTGCTGCTCGGTAGCGGACAGAGGAGGGCTGCACTGAGAGAGGGAGGTCGCAGGGTTTGGATGGTGCACCAGGTTCGGACGGAGCATGAGGGAGCGAGGGAGGAGCTCCTCGCTACAGAGGAGAGGGAAAACGGGGGCGGGGGGGTGGCGGCTCCCGCGGGGGAGGAAGAAAAAAAAAAGTATATATATAAAGGGGGCCGCTAGGGTTAGCAATAAAATAGGGGAAAAAAATAAATAAATAATATAAAATAAAACCAAATAATAATAATAAATGAATTAAATAATAATAATAATAATACATAATACTACTAAAGTAAAATGATAGAAATAAAACTAATAAAATCACTCATTTATTTATAAAATTAACAACTTTAGTTTTCATCTAGGATAAGAATAGTAAAATTTATAATAGCCATAAAAAAATTAAAAGACAATCTAATTTGACATTTTCTAATTTACATTAATTCCTCTAAGCCGAAAAGGCCACACAGTTGCATGGGCGAAGCCGCGCGGTGTCGCGCTCCGCCCGCGCGTCCGACGACGTCAGACCCAAGACGCGCACTTGTTATTCTAAGCTCAAAAAAAGAACAAAATCGTTCACGACTCAAACCGAACCAAAAAGAATTTAAGGCGAAGCGAATAATAAAATAAAATAAAATAAACACCCTTGTCGGGGTGCGACAATTCTCCCCACCATAACGCTTTCCGCCCCCGGAAAGCCACCACACCAACCAGCCGATCGATCAACACCTAAGGATTTCACAGAACACGATCCAACCTCTTATCTCAAGGA
The DNA here is from genome assembly GCA_963277665.1 of Viscum album. Taxonomy (NCBI): domain Eukaryota; kingdom Viridiplantae; phylum Streptophyta; class Magnoliopsida; order Santalales; family Viscaceae; genus Viscum; species Viscum album. The sequence goes on from OY728133.1 coordinate 1,494,466,039, forward strand.
CATCATACCGACTATCAACGGAACTAAACCTCCTTGCCCGAAATAAATCACCAACAGAGAGAGAGGCCCGAACGGGCTCCCCACCATAAGAGATCCACTAGAATTTGATAACTATTTAAGAGAGAACCCAACGAAACACATGGTGGGTCTCCCCACCATAAAAGGACTGACCTCCTAGCGACCAACCAGAAAACCAATTTGGACCTGCATCAAGCCTTACCCGAGCTAGAAAGAGCACAACAAGAACATTTTAAACACTTACTCTCATCCGAAAGGGGGAGAAGCTTAAATGGATACTTTGCGCAACTAAAACCCTAACCCCATGGGCGGGGAGGGTGGGCCCAAGGATTAAATCACTGAAACTACGACGTACGACTACTCACGACCCATCACTTCGGGATGGACCCAAACCAGGGCCGCAACTGATTTACATCAGTGGCCCATGCAAAGTCACTGATCAGCAACTTACATCCAAAAGGCACAATTCCCGACGCTACGCTGGGGATAAGTCCATCGCGCACTTTGCGACAAGAGAGAACTACAACGACAGAGAAACCAGAGCAACAACACCAAAACTATCACACCACGACGTTAGAGGCACGACTTTCACCAGACTCTTTAAAATTCCCCGGGGGTTCCTGACTACGCGCTGGCTTCACTCCGTGACCTTTTGGATGGAGCTCTGATGGATGAAGCATCTTCTGCCTCGCAGTCAGATTCTGATAATCCCAACAAGAAACATACATCTTTTGATTTGACAAAATAAAGGACAAGATTTTAAAATTTAAAAACACACCAGCATTGTAAGACGAGGTTCGTCAAAAGACCCATGAAGTTCCCATACATTTCAAACCCAAAACACCACCAGTATAACTACAACGATAAAAGATCCCTTAAAATGAAAGGAAACTTACACCAAGAACTCTGAACAAAGACCCAACAACACATTACTTCTGAGAAATTCCCCTGCGACGCTTCTTTGCAACGCCCCGACAAAATCGTCGCAAGTGACCCAGACGTCCACATGCCTGGCAGGGCTTCGGAGCACTTGGGCACGATGACTTCTTGTGACCCTTCTTGCCACACTGATAACACACAATAATCTCTCGCTCCGAAGAGGTTGATGAAAGATCCCGAGGTCTCTTGATTCCACGACCTTCTCCATTCACATTCATTTGCTTACTCATCTCCTTTCCAGAATCTTCACCACTGTTCTTAGGGATCGAAGGAGGGAGGACTACTTCGAGCACTCCTGCCATCGCGGCTTCGATACGAAAAGCATGTCTCGCCACATCGACAAAAGAAGTCAGGTTGGACTCTGAAACTTTTGACTGTAGATCAGGGCGGAGACCCGCCTCGAAGCGTCGAGCCTTCATGGGGTCATTTGTGGCATACTCTGAATCATAAGGTACTAGATCTACAAAGCGCTGGAAATATTCCAACACGGATCTGTCGCCCTGCTGCAGACAACACATCTCCATCCCCTTCCTCAACCTATCTTCCTCAGAGAAATACTGGCGAATGAACGAGGCCTTGAAAAACTCCCAAGTAACCTCTTGACGGGGCTTGTTCCGAGACACTGACTTCCACCACATCCACGGTGAACCTTCAAGCATGAAGGTTGCAAACTTGACCTTCAACGACTCGGGCAACTCAATGAGGTTAAAGTCCCTTTCAATCTTCTGCATCCACTCCTCTGCCACGGAAGTTTCTGTTTGACCATAGTAGAGAGGTGGATCCAACTTCCGAAACTCAAGCATAAAATCGTTAGGTTGATCAACCGCACTACGATCACCCATCGAAGCTTCAAAGGGATAACCGCTGGACAAGGAAAGGTCAAAAACCCAATCAACGCCAACTAAATGAATGAATAAAAACCTCAAAATCAAACACTGCATAGGTGACAAGCTCAAAATCCGAGAAAACAAGTTATCATAACATCAAAACTTTTTTTTTTCTTTGAAAACATCTTTAATTTTGAACAAGCTTGGTGGGTTAAACCTTCGCCATTGGTATTCTTTAGAGCCTCACTCACATGCATGTATCCGTGCCACCCAGGGCATCCATCCACCATACCAGAGATCCATCCACATTTCCAACATACCACAATGCATGTGAGCACTCATCAGAACACCAAGGTCAAAACAGAGCAACTTCATTTTCCAAAAACAATTTATTCATACCACTTCTTTTAAAACAATCCACAAATTAAACATGTCAGTTCAAACAACATTTTTTTTTTCAAAACCAACTTTTATGATTCAAACAACTTTCAAAAATCAACAGAAACCCAAAACAAATCAAACAGGGGACTAGTGTCAGTGGGTGACTTGACCATATGGTTGGCGGCCATATGCCAAACACACCACTGACACAGAGAGCCTTCTTGGACCATGCCCCTAGATCTGCATGGCTTTCCAGGCCGTGCGGGTTAGGAGGACTAGTGGCCCAACTCCCTTTGTCGTACCCCAATCGCAAAACATTTCCATAAAACCCAAACAAACCAATTAAACCGGACTTCCCATGGAAACCTGAGGATCAGTACGGGCAAGAGTTCGCGACGCTCTTCTTGCACCTACCCCTCAAGTCCTGACAATCCTACTCCATCTACCTTGACATCCCAAATAACAAAGGGCACTCTGAAAAGTGAGGTCTGCTAAGAGCAAACCTCCTCTGATACCATTTTGTCATGAACCAACCCGGGTCGACCCTGAACCGGTCACCCGAGCCGGTCCGCGACATGACCCGAGAGGCGTTCCCGATCCTCCCGGGCTGGCGACAAGCGCCAGGGCATCAACAGAGGCTATGGGAACGATTTCGCCCAATATAAATAAATAAGACAGTGAAAATAATACAGAGCAGCGCAGAAAAGATAAACCAAATAAAGTGACTAAACAAGAACAAAAGAAAACAACTAACCAAACACGACGTCCGAACCAGCTCCGTGCGACCTCGCGGGTCGCTCTCCGACTCAACGATCAAGCGTCGCCCTAGGCGAGCGCACTCAAACTATAGCCTGCACAAACACTAAAAACAGAAAAGAACTATAGGCGTGAGTATTAAAACTCAGTAGGCTAGCCTGATATCTATTCCCAATGCACTACCTTTAAAATAAAAGAACATCATTTCAAGTTTGAACTACAATTTATTAAAGTATGTTTTTCTAAGCATTTTACTTAAAAACAAAGTACGAACCATTGCCCTTAACCATTTCAAAATTCGGGTCCATTTCATTAGTGCCAATGACATTTCAGAAAAAGGGAAAGTGATGTTTAAGTTTTCAAATTTGTACAAAGGGGGTTAAATACTTTTATTTGAAAACAATTTTTAGAAACCGAATCAAGAGCAATTAACCATTTTCCAAAGAAAACAATACACCAGAATGCACAAAGTAAAACACACAGTAAGGGCAATGTAGGTATACACGTGAGCATCATAATCATTACTGCAAGCTACAAAAGCTGAATAGACATGGGTGAACCTAGGAGATCGAGAATAAACCAGAAGATACCAATACATGAGAAATCATCCTTATTGACATGTCACGATGAAATCAAAACGCACAAAACGCTCGACCATCCACTCACAGGCAGGTCGAGGGAAAATCCCATAGTAATAAACCCAATATATCCACCTACTATGGGCCACTGGTCAGTACCATAACCTACCAGTGCAGCAATCGTTCTTAGAATATTCTCTCAATATGCCAGATTCCCATGTCTCAAGTGTTTAAGAAAAAGGGGTGAGCCAACCGATGCCAACCGAGCATCCAATCAGATATATCTATATAAAAAGAACAACAGGCATTCCCCGAGCCACTCCATGGGACAACCTCTTGCCTTTAACTACTCAAGTACCCGGGAGCCTCTAAGCGCGACCTCCCAAACAATCCATTGCAACCAAGGCATGAGAGTCGCCCTAAGAGGGTTTTTATCAAAACATTTTTATCGCTTTCCATAAAGTGCCAAACGAGCATTTAATACATTTCACAAACACTACTCAAAGACAGGTACAACTTCTTTATGAGACAAAACCCAGTTTAAAACTGTTAAAGAACCCCAAAACACTACGCCACAGGCTAACAATATTTTTATAAACCAAACCAAACCATTTTCTTTTTCCAAGAAATCTTTAAGAGCCAACCGGGCAACTTCTCAAACAAACCAAAGTATTTGTTCATGCCTCAAAAGAAATCATTTCTCATTAAACCAGAACTCTGTTTTTCATTCCGTGAATTATGTTTAAAAGCCAAACGGGCATTCTTTCATTATTGGGTGTCCGCTCGTCAAAAGGATGTTTCATGTGTCGTGTATAAAATAAACGGCTCCTTTTGACATTAAATAACCATTTAAAAATTTACCATCTTATATTAAAAATTAATTATCGTATATTATCTCATATTTATTACAATTAATAAAATGTTGATTTTGAACAATTAGGGTGCGCAAACAACATGAAATAATATAACTTAAATTTTAAAAGCAGTGCAAAGGGGACCTACCTCAAAACCAAGCGCGTCGACACAACAACCTCGGATCCAAGTCGCGATGACACGACGTGTGTCCGAAACCACGTGACAAGGTCTAACACTCTGCATAGTCAGCACCAAGGACTCAGACACATCCAAAAACTCGCCAGAGCATGCCAAACCAAGCGTCGAAAAGAAACGCTCACCTCGGAACTGAAGCGCGACAACAATGGAACCTCGGAGACAAGGCGCGGCGATGGTGCTCACTCGGAAACACCCTGCGCGGGTCCTAAAAGTCCTAAGCCAACAAATAAAAACCCACCATCAACAAGAGCACGATGATAATAATAAAAATAAGGATAATAATAGTAATAATAATACTAATAATAATAATAAGATTAGTAATAATAATAATAAAAGAAATAGTAATAATAACAATAGTAATAATAATAATAATAACAACATAATAATAATAATAATAATAATAATAATAATAGTAATAATAATAATAATAATAATAATAATAATAATAAAAACATAATAATAATAATAATAATAATAATAATAATAGTAATAGTAATAATAATAATAATAATAATAACAACATAATAATGATAATAATAATAATAATAATAATAATAATAATAACAAAAATAATAAAAATAATATTAATAATAGTAACAACAATAATAATAATTAATAATAATAATAATAATAATAATAATAATAATAGTAATAATAATAATAATAATAATAATAACAAAAATAATAAAAATAATATTAATAATAGTAACAACAATAATAATAATTAATAATAATAATAATAATAATAAAATTAATAATAATAATAATAATAATAATAATATTAGCAATACTAACATTAATAATAATAATGATCACATAAATCATAATTTTATAATAAAAAAAATTATTAACATATTAAATAAAATGAAATAGAAAATTAAATTAAAATAAATAAAAAAAACGGACCTGTGCGGCGGAGCAGAAGAAGGAGAAAGAAAAGAAGAAGAAGAAGAGAAGAAGAAGAGGAAGAAGGAGAGAAGAAGAAGAGGAAGAAGGAGAAGAGAAGAAGAAGAGGAGGAAGAAGGAGAGAAGAAGAAGAAGAAAGGAAGGAGAAGAAGAGAAGAAGATGAGGAAGAAGAGGAAGGCCGAGCGGCGGGGGTGCAGTGCGGCGGACAGGGGAAAGAAAAAGAAGAAGAAGAAGAGAAGAAGAGGAAGGAGAGAAGAAGAAAGGGGGGGGCGCGGGCTGGCTGGACCGCTGGACTAGGGGAGGGAGGCCGCTGCTGTTGCGGGAGGAGAAGGAAGAAAAGAAAAAAAAGAAAACAGGGGAGAGGGAGAGAGCAGGTGGGCGAGGGGTTGCTGCAACGAGGGAGGGCGCCGAGCTGGGCGCGACGGACAGAGGGAGGGCAGTGGTGCGCTGGGCTGCTGAGGAGGCGACGGGAAGGCAGCAGGGTGATTAGAGGAGGACTGCGCGGCCGGGAGCAGGCCGTGCTGCTGCTGTGCCGCGCCGAGCTGAGGGAGGGGGGTGCATGCCGGACTACAGGGGGTCGAGTGCGAGGGGAAAGAGGCGTCCAGGAGGAGAGAAACTGAGGCGGGGCTGTTGCTCGGTAGCGGACAGAGGAGGGCTGCACTGAGAGAGGGAGGTCGCAGGGTTCGGATGGTGCACCAGGTTCGGACGGAGCAGGAGGGAGCGAGGGAGGAGCTCCTCGCTACAGAGGAGAGGGAAAACGGGGGGGGGGGGGGTGGCGGCTCCCGCGGGGGAGGAAGAAAAAAAAAGTATATATATAAAGGGGGCCTCTAGGGTTAGAAATAAAATAGGGGAAAAAAATAAATAAATAATATAAAATAAAACCAAATAATAATAATAAATGAATTAAATAATAATAATAATAATACATAATACTACTAAAGTAAAATGATAGAAATAAAACTAATAAAATCACTCATTTATTTATAAAATTAACAACTTTAGTTTTCATCTAGGATAAGAATAGTAAAATTTATAATAGCCATAAAAAAATTAAAAGACAATCTAATTTGACATTTTCTAATTTACATTAATTCCTCTAAGCCGAAAAGGCCACACAGTTGCATGGGCGAAGCCGCGCGGTGTCGCGCTCCGCCCGCGCGTCCGACGACGTCAGACCCAAGACGCGCACTTGTTATTCTAAGCTCAAAAAAAGAACAAAATCGTTCACAACTCAAACTGAACCAAAAAGAATTTAAGGCGAAGCGAATAATAAAATAAAATAAAATAAACACCCTTGTCGGGGTGCGACAAACTCATATCTGGAATTGGTGAAGTGAATAATTGTAAGAAGAGTTGGAAGTCTCTTGAATATGGTGTTGCCGGTAGGGGAATTAATAGGCCTTTATATCTTTCATCATCCTTTTTTGTGCAATATCCTGATGTGTGATTATTTTGGAATGTGTGGTCATGGGAATTAATCATATCCCAGTAATCTATGTATCGTGCATTGTTGTGGATTCCTGGGTCAATTGAAAACGTTTTATCAGCATGTTTCCAAGAAGTAAAGTGGATCCAGGTCTACCTTTCCAAAAGGCACCCATTCTTGTTGGAAGGAAAAAGTTTCAAGATTTTTTTCTGTTTGATTATCCCATTTGTTTAAGTGTTCCATCCATTGTATTGGTTGATTTTGTTGAGTTTTCTTTTCCTTTTAATATATAAATATGTTATGTGTATTTTTTAAACTTCTTTTTTAATAAATACAAGACTTTTGGAAATTCTTAATTTTGCCATTATCACAGGATGTGTGTTCCGTGTGTTCCCTTTTTCATCTATTTCTCATTAGGGAAAAATGGGATGTTATCTGTAAATATAATTAATTCATATCTTGGTAAAAGTTCCTTGTTGGATAAAATTAAGTTCTGTGGTGTGTTTTTCTTGTCTAGTTATTCCTATAGTGTTATGTTACCACTTGTCTCCACAAAATGAGGACTTCCAATCGTCAATTGGTTACTCCTGACAGTGGGGTTAGAGGTACTTAAAACATTAGAGATATAGCCATAGGTCTCAATATCAATCTTTTCACGCAGTGAAGAATCCTACAGGGTGGTGGGAATGTTTTTTATGTTATTCCTTCCCCATTTATGAGGGCACAATATGAATTAATTTGTAATATGTTTTCTTTATCGTAGATGTGGTACCATTTGACTTGAGTTTCATTCACTATATCCCCTTGAAGTGGGGGTGGTTGGTCAGTGTGGGAATGTTTCTGTGTTGGAATGTATCATGTTTTTTGTGTTGGTATGAGTTATCAGGTCATGCTAGTTGGTTATTAATGGTGGGGAGACCCTGTGGGAATTTTTGAGATTTCATCATGAATTGATGAGTCATATTAGTTTAAAATGATGAGTAGCATCTTCCGTCCTCCGGGGCAGTGAATGAGGTTTAAATTAAATGTGCTCCGATTTCTTGTTACTGAAGATCTCAATTATTTCTCTGTAATGAAAAGAGTTGATTTTCTGTTTCTGGTTGAAGAGTGTGTTTTTTATTGGTGATAGTTAATGATATTTTCAGTTTTGGGTATCATATTTTGAATGTTTGTGAACCTTTATCTTCAATCGATCAACTATAAATTTTGTGGCCTTTTGGGGGAAAATCATATAGATGAAGAGAATTTTTAGACATAAATTTTAATTTTTAGGCTTTTTTGAACTATATTTTTTCCTTGTTTTTTCTCTCATGTTCCTGGTGTTTTGTATTTAAATTTTATGCTACATGTGTATTTAATTTAAATATTTTGTTCAGGGATGATTTGGGTGGTATTTTTCCTTGTTCATTATTAGTGTGAAGGTATGGGGAGGAAACTTATTCTAGGAGAGTTTGTGAAAATTAAGGAGTTGGACTAAAATAATTTTATAGTAGTTTGAATCTATAAAATCATACATCGACTTTTCAAACCTATCTGGTGGAGTATGGAACTCACTATGAAATATATGGATACTATTATAAGGGAAAAATATAAACCCATAATTTTACACTGCAGAAATCCAAATCGTGGACATTGTGAGGAGAAGAACCAAACCTAAACACAAAATTTTGTTTTAGAAGACTAAAACCCAGATATTATATAGGAAAAGACCCAACCTAAGTGTTATATTTTATGTTAATATGTGCATAACAAAAATAATTTTTTTGGAGATATTATAATATGTGCGGTAAAATATTATGTGAAGATCCATACCTTGAAAAAATATAATGTATATATTACAATTAGATATAATGATAAATAATTTATTTTAATGAAACATTTGATGGATTCCCTTAAAATGGATACATACATCTAATATAAGGATTCTAGTAAAGGTAAGTCACATCTCATCAAAGAGAATGAAGTTGAAGAATACTGGTTCACTCCATGATGGTTCATCAAATAATATGTAAACAACGTGTGTAGGATCACTTGTATTTCTTAGAGTATTATCTCATGTAGTAACCAAGAATAATTAAAATCATTTTTTGAGTGAATTATATAGAATCTATAAAAGAAAAAAAATCCAAACTCCAACATGGTAATTGAAATTCAAAGAACATAATTATACAAGAGAGAGAAATTTATTTTCTAGAATAATGGTTATAGAATTTGTTGGAATTACAAAACTAAAGGCAATTTCAGTAAAAACTGAATTACCTATTAAATGATTACAAAAAGTCTACAAAATCCACTAAAAACCGTAATATTTTTAGAGAACAAATATTAAATTCATTTTAATTTAATAAAAATTTTAAATTTTAAATTAATTATATTTCATTAAATACAATAAAATTTGTTCGGATAAATTTTCGGTCATCAAACACTAATTTAGAAAAGAGTAAATCAGTGAAATTATCTAAAAATTTAAAAACATAAATGTGCTTCAACTATTACGTAATAATATTTAATAAGTATTAAAGTATATTTTTTTAAAATTAAAATATTATAATAAAATATTTAAAAGTTTATATAATATAGATATTAATTTTATAAATTAACAAAAAAAATTAAAATAACATAAATAAACACGATGTTGAGCAAAACATTCAAAATTATGAAAATCATAGCATAAAAAATTCTGATTTTTTTTTAATTTTCGGTAGTATATATATTTAACTGAAGATAGGATAAAATATTATTTGTTGGTAGAAAAGGGTTTCAACCATCGTGTTGAAGAATAATCATTTCACTGCTACTCTCACTAAAGGTCATGCAGGTATGAAATTGGATCTACCTCTATTTATACATTGCTACCGTCGCTGATCTACCATTGTAAGAAGAGAATATAAGATTGGAATTTAAAAATAAATGTCACTATTATTTTATAATGATCTACCATTAGTATTTTAAAATGATATACCATTGTGGTTAAATGGAGAAATACCATTGAGTAATAAGAATATCTATCTTTGGGTTGTTATGAATATTTGTTTTATCGTTGATATGTTGTGAATATATGATATACTATTGGGTTGAATGGATGGAGATATACCATTGGATTTGAAAACTAATATATTTTTTAACATAAAAATATAACATATCTTCAATAACAATAATACAAATTACTATTGATATTAGTGATCTGTAGTTTCTACTGAAACTTAATCTATTGTTGGTACTCATACATAAAATACCATTGGACAAAAAAACATGAGCAATCAATGGACTAATAGGTTGATATAATATTGTTCTCAAATATTATTCTTCCATTGGATTAAAATTGTACAAATAACCTATATATGGTAATTGATAAGAATTTAGAGAGTGTTGTCATAAGGGAAACCTACTAGAGGTAAGAAATAATGAAAAATAATTCATTGTTTCATATAGAAGAAAGACACACAAATTTTAGTGGATTTTTAATCCATATAAACTAATGAATCAAATTTTGGTCCAGAAGACATAAATTAATATAATTTCAAGATATTTTTAAAAAATAAAAAATCATTTCAATTAGATAATTATATAAGTAAATATGAATAAGAAACATAGAAATACATTATTTGAAAACTATAGAAACCATTTTAGTAATTAGGACAATTTTTAATGTACCTAAATGAACTTTTATGATTTATATGTGGTTGAATGAAATAATGATAATATTAATATATTTAAAAACAATTAAAATCCAAGTCATTCAAATGTGTATTTAAAGGGTTATCAATGAAATAAAATATATATTAATTTCAATAAATTCTATAATTCCACAACTATTTCATGATCTTATGTATTTTTTTCACCATACAAAAAATTAGAGTTCCATTTATTCAAGTGTAGTTTAGAGAAATGTGTTGGATTTCTAATGAAACATGTTTCATAAAATGATTATTTTTATATCTCATTATATAGAGATTTGTTAAGTAAAGCATAACAAACAATACACAGAAAAATATTGATCAGAAAAAAATTTTGTATCATGTTCAAACCAAAATAAAATCTTCTTAGAAATAGAATTAGGATTCATCGTAATTTTATAAAAGTTTGGTAAAATTGTTAAATTTTATATAAAATTTGACTTATAGAAACCTGATCACTAAATTTCATGTTATATTATATACTAAGTAATTTTTTAAAAAATTTCTTCTCACATAAAATCTTAAGATGATATTGGAATATTTAATGAAATAAAATATTAATTTTATTTTTAATCAAACAAAATATAAAATATATTAAATCCCATGAAATAAAAATGTCACCAATTTTGATTAATTACAAATCCAAAAAATTAAATCCAAAAATTCTCCCAATTTTGTAAACAAACAAATAAAATATCTTTTAATTATGATTAAACAATTATTCATAAAAACTAATTATATCCTTTTCAACTTTATGAATAAATATTAAAGAGTATTTATACTATCAATAAAAAAATACTCCTAAACACATTATATATTCTAAAAATATAATGCTCATGATATAAGTAATAAATATAAGAAAAATAATCCCTAAACATATTCTATATGGTAAAAGATTATGGAACATACTAGACCAAGTAAATAAATGATAACAATAGCCTTGAATTTAATCTTTATTTAAAAAAATTCCACATATAAAAAATCAGATCATATAAAATTCCAAATCCACGATATAATTTTGTGTAATGAAATTTTATTTAGCAATTAACCATCATTGGATGGAAAATTGTTGCACATGTGGTAGAATGCTGTAAAAAATAATATTTAAACAAGTTTTGATACCCATTGTACTTTAGGTCCAATTGGGTTTGTAACAACAATTTTCCATACCAAAGAAAAGTTAAAATATATATTATATGGTATATGTTAATATTATTTATTAGATATGGAAACACTAGTTATACCATGTTATTTAATAATCCTTATAGATTATTCATCAACAAAATTTCCTTTCAGTCAACAATTTAAAAACTAACTATAGAGACCTTACTAGTATAACTTTTAAGAAATGTGATCATTTACATCTTAAGAATTTGATGAATATAACCTAATCCATATTTATTTTTTTTGTTTTGTCATTGATACCATTTTATCATAATTTTATATTCATTGAAACAATTTTTAACTACAACAGATCATCCCATTAACAACACACAAAATAGAATTAAACATCACTGAAAAAGAATTTTTTTCCTAAGATATATTAAAAGGGGGACCCCATTATCAACCCTAAAAAAGAAATAATAATTTTGTACATTTATCAAAACTAGTTTAGTGAAAAAAATTTCCCCATTATTAATATTATTTATAGCATTGTCACAAAGCAACCTCTATCAATGTATTTATTATTATTGTTAATGGGGGGCCTTTAGAAGTACTAGATATAGAGATGATAAAGGACCCACTAATGCAGTCTACTTTTTGAATTATAACACACTATAGTATCAACCAGTATATATAGAAAATATATAATTTCATTGAAATGAAATTTACTCAAAATATTCATAAAAAACTATATTATAGGAATTTAAAACAATGTTTTTTAAAATTAAATTAGTATGTACTATCACAAAAATTCAAGAACATCAATTCTTTATTGCCATTAAAACATGATATTATCTTAAAAAATCATGATAATGGTATCATTTGCTGAAAAGACTACCGCAACTAAAGGAAAAGAATTCACCAATATAATAAAACAATTCATATAATTTTAATACTATTAAAAACTAAATTAAACATAATATGACATTATACATGAATTAAAAGTTAATTTTCAATAAAAGGGTATAGTTAGTTTCATACCTATCACATCATGCGTCAAATTGGAGTTGGGATTATTCCTATACATAAGAAATTAATTATTCATAATTTTCCTAATGTATAAAAATAACTGATATAAATTTTCTTAGTTCTATGTATGCCACTTATCTTTTTTACTAAATTGTCATCTTAAATTGAAAACAAATACTATGAGTCATACATATCACATCGTGTGTCAGATTGATTTAAAACTAATTCATACATGTCAAAAATCACATATGAATCATTTTTTTAAAGCGTCAATGGAATTCTTGTGTGTTTTATCATATTTCAGTGACTAACACACATTCTATACAAAAATATCAGGTTTAGACTGATAATAGACACTTTGATTCATATTAAGGACACCATATATTTGATTGAGGTTTGATTAATTCATAAACTTCAAAAATTGACATACAGATTATTTTAAAAAAAATATTAAAACAATATGAATAGTTTCATCTGTTTTTATTATTTCAGTTTTCTGTTCTACTAATATGTCAAATTTAAATAAAATGACATAGTGGTAGTCATATCAACAACACTGGGTGTCGGATTAATGTGTGTCTAATTCATACAAATCAGAAATAACTTATGGATAATTTTCTTTAATTATCAAAATAATCTAATTTTTTCCTTGGTTTTGTGTATGTCACCTGTGTTGTTTACTAAAATTTCATTTTAATCTAAAAAACACAATTTCAATCATACCTAAATGAACATACTTTAGTTTGACCTAAGATTGATTTCTACATGTCAAAAATTACTTATGGATTGTTATCATAAATTATCAACACAATCATATTTATTTTTCATGGATTTTATTCAGTGACCCACATTTTAAACTTAAATTTCAATTTTAAACTAATAACTGATAATTTGAGTCATATTGGGAGAACCATTTTTGATATTTAGGTGTTAATATTGAGAAATTAAAAAATTAAATTTTTCTTATTGTCTTAATGTATCAAAATAATATGAATGTGGTCATTGGTTTTTATTTTATCCCTTGTCTTTTTACTAAAATGACAAATTTATGTAAAAAGAAATAGTTGGAGTCAAACCGGTCACACTGTGTGTTGGATTGAGGTATGCATAATTATTGAAATTCATAATTGGTTATAGTTAATTTTCATAAATTCATAAAAAATTTATCAATTTTTAGAATGTCATTTGCTGTTTTTACTAAAATTATATTTTAAAAATATAACTCACAAACTGAGTCATTAAAGTCACATCATCTATCAGTTTTATATGAGACTAATTATTATATTTCAAAAAGAGCATATGATTAATTTTCATAAATTATAAATTCAATTAGAATAATTTTCATTAGTTTTCAATGAGTTGATGAATTTTTAAACTAAAATTTCATTTTTACTAATAAAGAGTACTTTGAGTTATACTAGGTACACCGTGGATTAGATTGAGGTTTGGATAATTCATAAAAGGAAAAAAATTTAATTTATCATTTTACTCATGTTTCAAAACAGTCAGAATTCATTTTATTCATTTTGAGTTTGTGACTTCTTTTACTAAAATGACGTTTTGTACAAAAAAACACAAAATTTGAGTTATATCAATCCCATAGTGTTTTAGATTGGTATGATATTAATTTCTACATTTCAAAAATCTTTTATGAAAATTTTTAGAAAATTATAATCACAATTTAGAGAATGGTTTCTTTGTTTTTAGTCAATAACAATCTTTTTTATCTAAATTGTAATTTTCAAATAGATAAAAAACTCTTTCAGAAATAATGTACACATGATGGATTTGATTGAGGTTCTTTTTATTCCTACATGTCACATATAATTTTTGTGTTACTTTTATAAAGTATCAATACAATCCTATTTCATTTTCTCACTCTTGAGTAAGTAACTTTTATTTTTCACTAAAATATCAAATTAAATAAAAAGACACACTTGGGTCATACTGGTCACACCATGCATCAGATTGAGGAGATGTTTATTCATACAAGTTAAAAATGACTTATGGATCATTTTCTTAATTTATAAAAACAATCCAATTATATTTTCATGGATTTGACTTTGTATCTTGTGTTTTATTAAAAAAAATTATTTTAAAATGAAATCACACACTATGAGTCCTAATAGTCACATCATGTGTCGGTTTGACACAACATTTATTTAAAGATTTCATAAATTACTTATCATTTAAAAAAAATTATCATGATAATTGGTACATGTTTTATTGGTCTTTAGTTATTGAATCCACTTTTGAATTAAAAAGTCAATTTAAAATTAGAAAACACACATTAAGTCATATTGAGTACCCAATATATCGGATTGTGGATTGCCCCAATCCTTCATTTCAAAAATTAAATATTAATCATTTAACTAAATTATCAAAAAAAATATGAATGTGTTTTCTCATTTTTTTAATGCACCACTAGCCTTTTTTACTAAACCAAAAATTTTAAATAATAAGATACATTTTGAGTCATACTGGTCACACCGTTAGTCAAATTGAGGTATGAATGATTCCTAAATGTCATAAATAATTTATGGATTGTTATCACATAATATAAAAAATATGAATTTTTTTCTATGTTTTGAGTAAATTGCTATATTTTGTTCAAAAATATCTTTTTAAGCTGGAAACATGCACATTGAGTCACACCGGTCACATCATGTGTCATCTAATTCATGTACATCAAAAATGTCTTATGAATATTTTCCTGAAATTTTCAACACAATCTACTATTTTTTCACATTTTTTAGTGACTGACATATGTTTTGAACTAAAATTTCACGTTTAAACTAATAACTGTCTCATTGAGTCATAATAGGTACACTGTTTATCAAATTGAGGTTACGATAATTTCTACACATTATAAATGATGTATTGGTCATTTTAATATTGTAAAAAACAATTGGATTTCTTTTTCTCAGTTTTGAGTATGTCACTAGTCCTCTTGTACTAAATTCAATATAAATTTTAAATAAAAAGACATAATTTGAGTTATATCGGTCAAAATATGTGTCATATAGGGGTTCATATAATTCTTACTTGTCTAAAATAAAATATAAATTATTTTTCTAAAGTATCAAAATAATATAAGTGCTCTATTCTGTTTTGAGTACATGATTATTTTTTTGAACTAAAATTTTAATTAGAAACATAAAACATACAGTTTGATTCATACCAAGAACACTATGTACCCGATTGAGGTGTGAATTTTTGAGTAATTAATTTGTGTTTTGTTTTGAATATTATTAAACAAGCAAAAAATGGGAGAAGGTGGTCCATTAAAATGTAAGAGGAAACCCCTCACTTACTAAAATTCATCATGATTCATGAATAATGGGGGTATATATTCCATTTAAAAGGAATGTATTCTATCATTTCATTCTTATTAGTGATATTTTTTAGAAAATTATAATTTCTCAAAAGATCAATGGAATAACTATATAAGTATCATCACGTAATTATTTTTTATTAGTTATCTAATTGGTATAATTGACCAAAGTTATTTTAATAATTTTAACATTGAATAAATTGAAATTTTTTCAGTAATCTACCTAGAATGTTGAATACATTGGAAAATAAAAAATAAAATTAAATCAGCGTGAGTGCATCACCCTTGATGAGTGTTTGATCATAGTATACGAGTGAGTCTTCCCTATTGAAAAAGTCGTTTATTCATTATCTCTATGAAAATTTAGAAAATTATATTGGATTAAAATGATAAGGAAATTAAAAAAAAATGATGAAACGATGATAAAATAAAATACATAATTTTTATAAAGTCACATCTTCTGGATATATGTGTAAATTCTAACATTGGGAATTCTTACAAGTAATTTCTAAATAGATCTATTTATTATTTTGAATATTATGACTTTCTAAACTCTTGGTATTTCTACAATAATATAATTAAACAACAGATTAATAATTATATTAAATGAAATTGTAATTATGTTTAAAAATACCTCTTCGTGGATGCTAGATTTTTAATGATACGTGTTATATTTCATAATCTTTTGTAAAATAAAAAACTGTAATATTGTCCATTAGTTTATTTCAAACGTTTCAAAAACATTAAAAATTAGTTAATTTCATTATATATGTTTTGATAGTGAAATATTATTATATATATACCCTAATACTTATCGAATTATAGAAGGTGATAGACTCCTTGTTCTAGTGGATTGTCCTCATGACATGATTTTAAAAATATTTAAACACCACCCATTCATAAATAATATCCCATTAAAATATAATATAAAATATAAAACTTTATGTTTAGTTCTAAAATGTTACATGTAGTGCATTACAAATTGAAAAAAGTAATTACTTATGGTTTGTTTTTTTGGTATCCCTACAGTGAATCTCGAAAAAGAAAACTTCAATGTATCCCAATAAACTATAAAAAGCAACCAATGTTATCTAAAAAAATAAGTAATTAAAGGATTGAAAATATATTTTATGTGATTTAATTTATTTTTTACCCCTTTATCATTGTAAATAGAAAGAGGTTGGCGTTCATATGTTTTATTTCAAACAATGTGGGAAAAAAATTCTTTTTTACAAAAAGGTTATATAATTCTAATGAGGTTTCTTATATTGAATTTATTTGTGAACTAATGTGTCCATATTTCTATTCATAGGGTTTTCCATTAAAATATTTTTTATATATATTCCTACAAAAAATATATATTGTATTTAGTTAGTATTGATATAGAAGACTTTCTATTAAAAAAATTCCAAAAGACACACATCATGTATATAATTTCAACTGATACTCTTATCCATTAATACATGAGTATTTCATTTACGGTATCAAGATAAATATATTATTTAATGAAATCTCTATAAATTTGATCATCAAAATAAACAATGACATTACTACAACTTTTTAACCTTATATCCACAAAAACCTTCAATGTTAGGAATTGTGGAAGTTGAATGGGTAGGGTAAAGGTAATTTTTTAATATCTTTTTAATTGTTTGGTGGATTCTTTAGATCATTTTTATTTGACCTTATATTTCAACACCTTAATATTTTCCACCTATATTAACATTTTCCAATTCAAACCTTTTTTTATTGTATATAAGTATTTCCTAAAAAGGAAATTTGAAAGGAATACCTCCTCATCATCGTGTTTTTTTAATATCTAATTTCCATAATAAAAATGATCTAATATCTTGATCAACCATATAAATATATGCATCATCAAGTGGAATAGGTAGTTGAGCACTCGGATAATGATCTACATTAATCCCCACTCTCAAATGACCTGTCAAATGTTGTTTGTTCTTTATAATATATTTCTGGATATTGAACATGGCATCCCTCTCAAGATGGAGATGGGTGGGTGTTGATAGATGTAAATCATGATAATTTTCACCTTGTAGAATTTATTTTCACCAAATGTGTTAGTTTATTGCTAATATACAATTCATATAATCAATTATTATAATACTAATTACCTCATTTGGGACATAATCTTTGTGGGGAATGGCTCACCTCAAAGATGGTGGGGGTGTGGGGATCTTTATGGTCTGTCTGTTCTTCTATTGTTTCTTCTCTTTTACTCCTTCCTATAAAATTTTATAGCAACTTTGATTTCCAATTAATTTTTTTGAAGTCTAGATAATATATCCTAGAACCATTTTATTTTTTATCCCCAAATTAAATTCTATTATCAAAATATGTTTTTCATTTCACCCCAATACCTACACCTCTGATGTGACTATAATATTATAGATAATTCAAGGAAACTAATTATAGTTGTTTATATAGTAAAACTAAATAAGATTCATGTTCCCAAATTAAATAAAATATGTAGTAAAATAAGTAATAATTTCTATGTAATACAATAATAAAGAAAAAATTATTATGTCCTACGTACACATGATTCTAATGATTTTTATGTTTTTTATCTATTAGTATCCCTTATAAATTTAAACATTACTTCATTTGTTGAATTTGAAATGGGATAGAAGTTTCATTGGATTTGTCTTAAAAAGTATACATATAAATAGAGTAACATAGTTATGTTTTTCTTTCCTGTCGCATAACATTATTGTAGTACATTTAAAATATTTACCAATTCGTTTTCTAGTGGAGAATAACTCATCCTTACATTATAGTAGGGCTAGGATGGTTTTTATTCTTGTTTCAGATTTTCAAAACTCATTAATTGTTTCATAAATTAACAATTCTTAATCAATGTGGTCAATACATATATTTTTAAACAATGTATTACTTTTCACCTTTTACCTAAAAAATATGTCTCCTCACAAAGACTACTAAATGCATCTAACACTTCGTGCCTTATCAACTCTATATATATCTGTGGTGGGTGCAGATTTACTTCCCATTCGGAATCATTTATTTGAAACATGGGATGAATTTTGAAGAAGCCTCTATGAAACTTTCTATAGAGAATTAATAAAAATTTCATGGGGGATTCATCTATTATAAATTCATACATTAAAGGATAATAATTATTATGTAAAGGTTTCATTATTATTTTTAGTATAAAAAAGATAGTATATCATAATATTAGCCTAAAACCTTCCCAAATTACTGTCTTTAGAATGGGATCAAAATTGTTTCATGAATCTATATCAATCGACATGATTTAATCAGTAGTAAACCATATGATACTACTGAAAATGGACCTTGTCAGGGCTATCATCAGGTTCATGTTCATTATATCCAACCTCAAATTTTATTTCTTTGCTTCTCCCCATAATAATTTTTTCTAAAACAATTATTCTAAGACACTCTTGGGTTTTCTAGGACATTGATTATTCACCATCTACAATTTCCTTAGATTTAACATCATCAATATGTACTTCCCCTGTATTGGTACAATCAGAATGTTTATATTGTCATTGTTCTATTACATTTGGAGAACCTATAGTTTTAGAAACATGTTTTTCCTCGGTATTGGGATCATTGGCATGTGTAAAAGTCTTTATGTGTAGAAGTGGATGCTAGGTTAGTTTATATTATGTAAAATTAGTCGTGAATGGATAATAATATAAGGTAACATAATTTATATTACCCAAAAATATTATCCTTTTTATTGAACTGTAATTTTTTAAAAAAATTGATTGGATTTAACCCCTCTATCAAGTATCCGAATACCTTTAGTGTGATATAATTTTAGTAAAATACATCATCTATATTGGTACCAAAATGAAATTATTAGGATTTCCCAATAAATGCTTCATCCCCAGTTGAATTTTGGAGGTTTTGGATAAGGATAAAAATTTTTACCACTTTCTCTATGTGGGATATGGAACATAGACATCATGTACTACAAATGATTTAATTATAAATAGTTTATATTTGTACCCTTACTTACTAAAATACACATTCTTGAATACATATTCATCTATTTTGATTGAATAATTGTTATTAATATACATGCATTGAAAACATGTAACATGTAATGTTTTATAATCCAATTTTGGAATTTGTTTAATGAGACTAAAGTATGACGTATTTCTCATCAATTGGGTTTCTTTCCTTGGAAAAGAATACATAAATTTCTTCATCCATAAGTGTTACTCTATTATTTTATATGATATATCATTCACCATGTTCATTTGTATAGAATGTATAACCCTTGACTACATAATCATTATAACATAATAAATGAAAACATAGTTCCCTATCATGTCTTCAAAGTCATTCATAATTTGAATCCATATTTTCATCTAACTCCTTAATAATGTGTTCTTGAAACCATCTTATAGAATGTTGATTTTGTTTTATTGATTTCCATATTTCATCTCTTGATGAAATAAAATTCCTAATAATTTATTTCATCATTTGAATATATAGTAAAACCTCTAAATGTTTATGAGAAATTTAATTTTGCGTCTACTATTGATCTATAATAGTTATATTGATGAAATATATTACAAAAATTCCTTCACCCACAAGACTCATATTGTGAAAATATTATGGTAGTCTAATACCTTACACACTAAACAGGAAGTTAGTATATAATTCAATGAATTGTTCCACAATATATCTCTTTATAATATAACCTCCTTGGTGACATTAATTTTTGAAAAAACCATTCAAAATCATTATATACCATTAAATGTGGTACCTAAATTTATAATTAGCAAGACCACATAGTTGAATATATCTAACCAATAGAACCATCAGGTGAATCATAATAAAAATGAATTTATGAGGGGAAAACAATTAAATTTCCCATAACAAAACATCAGTTCCCATTTCCATTGTTGGAAATTTCTTCATCTCAATAAATTTGTTGCATATAAATTGAAAAAGAAATATATGTTAGTTAATGTATGATATACATTCTTGGGAAAAATCAATGTAATGATACTAGAATTATATCATGCATCAAAATCTTATGGTCATGTAATTTTAGACACTTTAACGTTGATTTAGTCAATGAAACATTAGTATTTGCATAATATGAATACCCCTATATAACCTTTACATCATTTATGATGTTTGAAAACTAATATATCTCCTTCCTAGATAAAGTGAAACCATATAAAAGAAGAATTTTTTTTCACCAACCAATGACTCCCACTCAACCCATATTCCCATGCCAATCATCTCCATCCTAGCCATAATTCCATCTATTATTTTTCTTGGTGCATTTTGTAACGTTATAATAATGTTATCCCATAAATTTATTTCAATACGCATAACATCAATAAAATACATAATGTAAAAATAAAATTCAGTATGGCAATTTAAAAAAAATACATCTTTTTACAACTTGTTTTCATTTTTTTCTTTAAAAAAAGGTTTACTAAAAGAAATATCAATTTTTTACATTCTCAAATAGTTGATCACCTATTAATGGGGATTTTTTTGTACATTCTTTTGAACTCTCATATAATGATTTTTTGCATGATTTGTACATATGTAACCAATGTAGAAATATATGAAGTCATAGAGGCGTGATCTTCGATGAATGTTTCAACCTAATTTACTATGTAACTTGTTCTCAAATTGAACACCATTTAGTTCCTTTAATGATATATCCTATTAAATTTCCATAAGAAGAAATGTCATTTATCATCTCATATAACATGGATCTCAATGGGAATTATTCATTTCATAAGCATCATACAATAAAACACATTAATCCCATGGTAAGTTCAAATCATTTATCAATGGATCAAAATAAACATCAATATCATTACCTGATTTATTTGGTTCTAATATAAGTAGATATAATAAAATGTATTTTCATTTCTTGCATAACCACTTTTGAAAGTTATAATTTACTAACATGAATTACTATGTACTATGAGTACTTATTTTAAAACTAAAAGGATTCATTCTATTTGTATATAGTGTGAGATTATGTTTTTTATGACTCATCTACAAATTCTATATACTCTTGATCAATTCCCTTCCACTGATGAGAATTGATCGGTTGTTGAATTTTCGCATGTTTATTTCTTGTATAAGCAAGTCACATTAATTAACTTATAGTATCCTCATGTAACATCCCAGGTAAATGAGGAATAAGAGATTTTCATATTTATTAATATTTGTGAATTAAATATTAATTTTAGCTTAAAGGGGTTTCTATGTTCGATAGCGTACCCGATACGCAACAACGGGTTTCTTTGGAATCTTATGTTGCACACTAATAATATAATATTATTATTTTAAATGGTAGTTAACTACTAGCCGTTGTATTGGAGGTAATGAACAAAACTAACTATAATATGATTATACATGTATTTATATTTATCCAATAAATGTTATAGGCTTAATATATGAATGAATCTTATTTTAAGCATAATTTACATTAAAAGGCCGATTTACCGCCTTTTAATGGCAAACCTTTTTTAAATCTAGTTTTGGTCACTTTAATACATTATATATGACCAAATAAAATCCTTCTTTATAATGAGTACATCATAATTTACTTTGGGTAATTTTTTGGTATTTTTTTGATAAAGTTCATTTTTTAAGGAATAGTGAAAATATTTTATTTTAATTCATAACTATGTTTTAATCTAATTTATTTATATGGTTAGATTATCCTTTTAATTGATTTTAAAGTGTAAATAGATTATATTTTTACCATTTAATCTAATTTTGTTCATTAGAATAAATTTCACATTTAAATTGTATATAATCAACTGTCAATCTTTTGATAGTTAATATTTCATAAAAACACGCCTTTTGTTTTGACAACGGGAATTAATTTTAAATTAATTTCTGCCACTTCAATGTTTTGAATTTGGATAAATGGATTCCATATTTGGAATGAGGAGGTTCAAATTGTGTAACTAGGTAACTTTTATTTTTAGACATTTTAAATATTTACTTCAGTAAATATTTTATTTACATAGGTTAAAGGGTAAATCAGGTAAATAAGGGTAAAGAAATAATATTATAATAATATAAAATTACCCTTAAACGTGTACTAATCCTATTTTATGAGTCATCTCCGACCATGGGAATCTTTGGGCCGATTTTGGGACCCCATTGAGCCACTTGGGAGAGATAATGACAATTTACATTAATTAATTTAATGTGAAGACAAAAGTGACATTAACAAAAAGCGTTTAGTAATTAATTTTTATATGGTGTTATATAAGTCATATTTTTTACTATAAATTTTCATTGGAAAGATATAAATATTTCCTAAATCATTGTATTTTTTTACAATTTTTAGACATAAAATAAAGTAAATTATTTATGACACAATAATGATGCAGTTTTTACCTCATTAATTAATGATTTAATTAAATAAGATTATAATGATTAAAATATTATCCAAAACATGTCAAATTCCAATTTTATGATTTTATTTCGATTATGAGTAATCATATCTTAGACCATAATGATTTTTGGACCATTAGAAACCGAATGTCATTATATTATAAAAAATTATTTTCACTCTTTCCTAAAGAGCCCCTCATCTCCCTTATAAAAAGAGACCACTTATATGCAATTACTCACACCTCTCAAGCCATTTTTATCATCCAAAATCTTCCCAATAAAGATCCCTACATCCCTCTCATCCTCCTAGAATCCTTACCTTATTATAAGGAACTTCAAGAAGTCCTTTGGTTCAAACCAATGTGAGTTACCCAAATTAAAGGAAATAGTTTCTCTAAAATTGTTTTCTTTTATTTTGCTTCTCCATCCCCTAAAATATTTTTATTTACTTTCTTTTGTAACAAAAATAGTATCATCAATATTCTAGGATGTTGTTTTGATATTTATTTGAACTACACTTACACACACCTCCATCTAATGGATGAAGAACATAATGTTCATGTGGATGGCAAACAAACGCCTAATGAAACGATGATTGTTCAATTACATCTTACCGCCTCTAATGGTGGCCATTATGATGGAACTGTATTCATATATGATATGTATTATGTTTATTATTTCTTTATGCTTCTGTACTTCTCAATTATATCAATCCTTTATGGTTTCCGTGGTGGGTAAATACGATAATCTCATTTGAGGAAGTGCAGACTACCGCCCCCTCAAAGTGGTGTGACTCGTTAATGCCCTATGTGGGATGTATAAAGGATAGAGTTAATGATATTATATATGATATTATACTGGAATTATAATATACATATGTATAATTATGTTTTAATCCCATTAAAATAATAAATAGAAATGAAAGTAGCGTTCATGCGTAAGTACGGCTTACCGTCTCCATGAACGGTGCATTTCATTTGGTACCTCAAAATGTTATGTACTATTATAAATACATGTAAATGATGGATATATATGATATATATGATACCCAAATCATGAATATCATTCTGGATATAATTAACCTTTTACCACGTGAACAACATGTAATTATAAGAAGTCCATTTTTTACTCAAGTACCAAATATCGACAAAATGAACGTTATTAACTTAAATGATTACATAATGATTATAACATGGTAATAAGTGATATAAAAGGAATGATAAACTTGAAAAAGGTTCTTAAAAAAGTATAAATTAACTTTTGTTTATTATTCAAGAGTTTAAGGAACCAACGGGTCAAGTCGGACACGAGGTAAGGGACTTCGTCTCAATCTCCTTTCATTGAGGCATTTTTCGTTTTCTTTTTTATGATGTATAAAACCCTTTGAATTTTAATTCTATTAAAAAGGATTCTTTTCTCTATGAATCATTTCTCTAAATGACAAAAATTAATGTTTCTTTAATGTAAGTGGTGACAACGACCTTTCCACCGCCGCGAGTGTTATTTGATCTTTGGCTTCCATAACAAGCCGAAATGTTTTTAAAAGGAAAAATAAATACCAAATACTCTTTTTACGTATTTTGGTATTGAAAATGATTTTGAGAATGGAATTATTATTTTAATTTCTTGAAATGATATTTTATTATTGCAATGTGGAAATTTTATCTTTCCTTTAAGCTTATGTTATGTGTTAAGATCATCTTTTGGTTCTTGGGCATTATTTACGTATACGGGTGGTTCCGTGATAAACCTAGGGTGGGTGAGCCCGAGATAGCTCTTTAATGCATTGGGTAACATGATGGAGGTAAACGTGAATGTTTCTCCTAAGAGATTTAGGAAATATACTGTGATGGGTATTCCAAAGTAACTCCCTATATAGCTGTGATAGCTACAATGTAAGTATGGTATTGGATGCCGCAAGTTACCTTTATGATTAATGATTTCTATGTGTCTTTCAAAAATCTTAGGATTTCATGAGGTAAGTAAAAGAGTTCATGTCTTGTATTTATTTATGAAAAAATGTTTTCATTCACTGTTTTATAACCCTTACTGAGCCTTTTATGCACATCCCATGTTTTGAAATGGTTTTCAAAGGACTTAAAGATGAATAGGGTCAAGGATGGGATCAAGTAAAATCCATGCCCTCTTTAACATGGAATTAGACATGACTTTTTTTCAAGAGTTTTTATTTTATGAAAAAAAGTGGATTCTGGGTAGAAGTGCCTACTTTTTAATATTTTGAGATGTAATAGTTATGTCCTAATTCCCTAAAACTCTAAACCTGAAAAGATCCTCAATGTGAATTATTCATTTAATTCAATAATATGTAATGTTTAAGGATGGTTCCTTATAGTTGGTATCAAAGGTTGGTTTAGATAAATTTAGGATTTAGGATATTATTAAATTAATATCCATAAAGTAATTTATGTTAATATTGAAATCATATAGCATTTCCAGATTACCATGTTGCTTCGCCTAAGATATTTCTTTGTTTAGAATGATTTTCCGTAGAGGAAACATGGCAGCTCTGTTGGGACAACATCAGGAAGAAGACAAACTTCCAAATCAGCAACCTGAAATAGTCGGAATCGGAACTGAATAGTTGGTTATAGTGATGGCACAGTTGAATCAGGCTATAAATGGTTGTGGTATCCACTACTAGATCAGCCAGATCAACCACATAGGAACATGTCAGTAGTGGAGCATTTCATGAGGCAACATCCCACACCATTCATAGGATCATCTGATCCGGTGCAAGCTGAAAGGTGGATTAAAGCACTGGATAAGATTTTTTATGTCATGGGTTGTTTAGAACATCAAAAGGTTAGTCTCGTTGTTTACCGTTTTGAAGGTGAAGCTGATCAGTGGTGGTCGATGGTGAAAAATATCAGCGATAGTGAGGAGATTGATGCTCTTGATTAGGTTGAATTCAAAGGTATGTTTCTATAGAAATATTTTCCTAAGGTGGTTTGTCTTAGGATGGAAAAACAATTCCTAGAATTGAGGCAGGAGGATGACTCAGTGGCTGCTTATGAAGAAAAATTCACTCGACTGGAAAGGTATGCTCCAAACTTCATATGAGATCTTGATAGTCAAATAAACCGTTTTTACTCAAGATTAAAGCCAAGTTAATGAAGGGATTTAGCTTACCGTGAGTTAAAAAGTTATGAAAAACATGTTCGTTTTTCGGAGAAGGTGGAAATGGAGTTTGCCGATAATGAATTATTCTTTCAAAAACAAAAAAATAATAGGTCAAGGTGGCAGGCGAAAGGAAAGAACTCTTCAAAAAAGTCTGATGGTAAGAAACATAAGTTTATAGTTTGTGAAAATTTTGGTAAAAAGAATGCTGGGGAATGTCTTTTGAATTATGGTAAGTGCTACCGATGTGGTAAAATGGGACATAAGGCTCGTAATTGCACTGAAAAAGTTCAGGGTAATGGTAAGAAAAAATCTGATTTACAGTTAGTAAAATGTTTTAAGTACAATGAAATGGGTCATTATGCAAATGAGTCTCCAAAAAAGAACTCAACTGAAGGAAATCTGCCAGACTACAAGCAGAAAGGGGTGGAAAAATACTTTGCAAATACTTCAGAAAATGTTAGTCCATCAAATGAAGTTGTATCAGGTACATTGTTTGTTCGTTCAGATTATGCCAATGTGTTGTTTGATTCAGGGTCTACACACTCTTTCATTTCTGAAAAGTTTTCTAGTAAATTGGGAATTCCATATCATGATATGATGACTAAACTTACGGTAAAAACTCATGGAGGAAATTTTGAGACAAAAAAACATAAGAACATTCCTGTCCTTGTGTGTGGAAAGAACATACCTACAAACCTTATTGTTTTTCCTCTAGAATAGTTTGATGTTATATTGGGCATGGATTGGATTTCTGTTTATCATGATAAGATTGAATGTAGAGCAAAATAGGTTTCTTTTCAGAATGATTTTCATTTTGTGTACAAGAATGAACCCTTGCTTTTGATAACATATCAGGAAGTCGAAAAACTGGTAAAATATGGAAATGAATGTTACCTTGCACATATTGTTGAAACCAAAGGAACTATTCAGATTAATGATGTGCCAGTGGTAAATGAGTACCTTGATGTTTTCCCTGATGAGTTTCCGGGTATTATACCTAATTGGAAAGTTGAATTTACTATTGACTTAGTTCCTGATGCTAAGCCAATCTCAAAACCCCCTTATTGAATGGCTCAAATGGAACTTTTAGAGTTAAAGAAGAAATTGCAGGAGTTATTAGATAAAGGTTTCATTTGACCTAGCACATCACCCTGGGGTGCTCCTATCTTGTTTGTTAAAAAAGAAAGATGGTTCAATGAGACTATCATTGATTATAGATCATTGAATAACATCACTTTTAAGAATATGTATCCTTTCCCTCATATCGATGATTTGTTTGATCTGCTCCAGGGAGCTCATTATTTTTTGAATATTGACATGAGTTCGGGGTACCATCAATTGAAAGTAAAAGAAGCCAACTTTCCGAAGACTGCTTTTCATACTAGATATGTCCATTATGAATTTGTAGTTATGCCTTTTGGTTTAACCAATGCACCTGCTATATTCATGGTTCTTATGAATAGAATTTTCTGTGAGTTCTTGGATAAGTTTGTGGATGTGTTCATTGATGATATTTTGGTTTATTCAAAAAGTAAAGAGGAATATGAAAGTCATTTAAGGGTTGTCTTTGAAACCTTAAAAGAAAAGAAACTTTAGGGAAAATTCAGCAAGTTTGGGTTTTGGTTACAAAAAATTTCTTTCCTTGGTCACATTATTTAAAAAAAGGGCATAACTGTTGATCCTACAAAAACAAAAGTTGTTAGAGAATGGCCAAGACCAACAAATATAACCGAGATTCATAGTTTTCATGGTTTATTAGGTTATTATTAGAGGTTTGTTGAAAACTTTTCATGGTCATCTAGTCCAATGACTATGTTAACTCGAAAAGGTGTTATGTTCATCTGTACAAAAGAATGTGATGATTGTTTTTAGGAATTGAAAAGGAGATTGGTGAATGCTCCAGTTTTTCCACTGCCTTCTAGAAATTGTGAGTTTGTTATCTACTGTGACGAATCATTGAAAGGACTGGGTTGCATCCTAATTCAAAATGATCAGCTAATTGCTTATGCTTCATGTCAGTTGAAACCACATGAGTTAAATTACCCTACACATGATTTGGAATTAGCTGCTGTTGTTTTTGCTTTAAAAATTTTGAGACATCATTTGTATGGAGTGAAGTGTGAAATATATACTGATCACAAAAGTTTGAAGTATATATTCACTCAGAAAGAATTGAACATGAGACAGAGGAGATGGTTGTAATTAATCAAGGATTATGATTACATGATCCATTACCATCCGGGAAAAGAAAATAAAGTGGACGATGCTTTGAGTTGGAAAAGTAATGTCTCATTAGCCATGATACGTTTGGAACAAGATCCTTTGGTTTTTGATTTGATGAAATTTGGCATAGAAGTTGTTGGTGTTGGAAATTATTCTGGTTGTTTCAGGTGTCAGTGATATCATCTCTATCAGACAGAATAAAGAAAGCGCAGAAGGAAGACAGTGAGTTGTAGAAAAAGGTAGAGTTGGTTCCGAAGGGTAAGTTGACTGAATTTAACATTGATAATGATTGTGTTTTGAGGATTGGAAAGAGATTATGTGTGCCTAGTGATTCATAGTTGACGAATGAGTTGTTATGTGAAGCTCATAGTTCTCCGTTTTCAATCCATCCTGGAAGTACTAAGATGTATATATATCTTCGGGAGTATTACTGGTGGGATGGAATGAAAAGAGATATTGCTGATTTTACTGTGAAGTGTTTGAGTTGTAAGCAGGTTAAAGCAGAGCGACAGTTATAGAAAGGAATACTTCAGCCTTTACCGGTGCCAGAGTGGAAATGGGAAAATATATCCATGGACTTTTTTGTGAGATTACCAAATATATCTCGAGGTAATAATGCAATATGGGTTATAGTCGACCGATTGACTAAATATGATCATTTCCTTCCTATTAGAGATACTTTGTATCTAGATCAGCTTGCTCAGTTGTATGGTAAAGAGATAGTCAGGTTGCATGGAATTCCCCTCTCCAATGTATCTGATCGTGATCCCAGGTTCACTTCTAACTTTTGGAAAGGCCTTCAGAAGTCATTGGGTAATGAATTAAACTTTAGTAAAACTTTTCATCCTCAATCAGATGGGCAGTCAGAACGAACAATTCAGACCTTGGAGGATATGTTACGTGCTTTCTCGATGGACTACCAGGGATGTTGGGACCAACATCTTTCTTTGGTTGAATTTTCATATAATAACAGTTTTCATTCCATTATATAGATGGCTCCATTTGAGGCATTGTATGGAAAGCGTTGTCGAACTCCAGCTTTTTGGGATGAAGTAGGTGAAAGAAAGATGATGAGACAAGAATTGGTAGAAGAGATGGCAGAGAAAGTTTAGTTGATTCAGAAGCACGTGAGAACAGCTTAGAGCAGACAGAAAAGTAATGCGGATAACCGGAAGAAGGATCTTTCTTTTGAGGCAGGTGATCATGTCTTTCTCAAATTTCTCCTTGGAAAAGTGTGATGCGTTTTTGTAGGAAGGGAAAGTTGAGTCCGAGGTTCATTGGACCTTATGAAATTCTGGAGAATGTTGGATCAGTTGCATACATAGTACCTTTACCTCAAATTTTATCCTAGGTACACAATGTTTTTCATGTTTAGATGTTGAGAATGTATATGTCAGATCCATCTCATGTTTTGAGCCCAGATGTAGTTTAGTTGGAAGAGAATCTCTCTTATGAAGAACAAACAGTCCAGATTCTGGACCGTAGAGAGCAAGTGTTGTGGAATAAGGTAATTCACCAGGTAATGGTTTTGTGGAAAAACCATATGGTTGAAGAGGCAACGTGGGAATCTGAAAATTCTATGAGGGATAAATACCCTCACTTATTTTGATAAGTGGATAAAAAATTGCAAGGAAACAATTTCCAAAAGGGGGGAAAGATGTAACATCCCAGGTAAATGAGGAATAAGTGATTTTCATATTTATTAATATTTGTGAATTAAATATTAATTTTAGCTTATAGGGGTTTCTATGTTCGATAGCGTACACGATACGCAACAACAGGTTTCTTTGGAATCTTACGTTGCACACTAATAATATAATATTATTATTTTTAATGGTAGTTAACTCCAAGACGTTTTATTGGCGAGAATGAACAAAACTAACTATAATATGATTATACATGTATTTATATTTATCCAATAAAAGTTAAAGGCTTAATATATGAATGAATCTAATTTTAAGCATAATTTACATTAAAAGGCCGATTTACCACCTTTTAATGTCGAACACTTTTTAAATATAGTTTTGGTCACTTTAATACATTCTATATGACCAAATAAAATCCTTCTTTATAATGAGGACATCATAATTTACTTTGGGTAATTTTTTGGTATTTTTCTGATAAAGTTCATTTTTTAAGGAATAGTGAAAATATTGTATTTTAATTCAAAACTATGTTTTAATCTAATTTATTTAAATGGTTAGATAATCCTTTTAATTTGTTTTAAAGTGTAAATAGATTATATTTTTACCATTTAATATAATTTTGGACATCATAAGAAAATTCACATTTAAATTGTATAGAATCAACTGTCAATCATTTGATAGATAATATTTCATAAAAACACGCCTTTTGTTTTGACAGTGGGAATTAATTTAAATTAATTTCTGCCACTTATGTGTTTTGACTTTGTAGAAATGGATTCCATATTTGGAATCAAGAGGTTCAAATTGTGTAAATAGGTAACTTTTATTTTTAGACATTTTAAATATTTACTTCAGTAAATATTTAATTTACCGTGGTAAAAGGGTAAATCAGGTAAATAAGGGAAATTAAATAATATTATAATAATATAAAATTACCCTTAAACGTGTCCTAATCCTATTAGATGAGTCATTTCCGATCATGGTCATCTTTGGGTAGATTTTGGGACCCCATTGAGCCACTTGGGAGTGATAATGACAATTTAGATTAATTAATTTAATGTGAAGACAAAAGTGACATTAACAAAAATTGTTTAGTAATAAATTTCTATATGGTGGTATATAAGTCCTAATTTTGACTATAAATATTCGTTGTAAAGATAAATATATTTCCTAAATCATGGAAGTTTTTTTATAATTTTTAGACATCATATAAATTATATAATTTATGACACAATAATGATGCAGTTTTTACCTCATTAATAAATAATTTAAGTAAATAAGATTATAATGATTAAAATATTATCCAAAACATGTCCAATTCGGATTGGATGATTTTATTTCGATTATGAGTGAACTTATATCTGATTATAATTATTTTTGGACCATTATAAACCGAATATCATTATATTATAAAATAATATTTTCACTCTTTCCTAAAGAGCCCCTCCTCTCCCTTATAAACAGAGACCACTTCTATGAAATTCATCACACCTCTCAAGCCATTTGGATCGTCCAAACTCTGCCCAATTAAGCTCCCTACATCCCTCTCCTCCTCCTAGAAGCCTTAACGTAGGAATAAGGCACTTCAAGAAGTCCTTTGGTTCAAACCAAAGTGAGTTACCAAAATTAAAGGTAACAGTTTCTCTTAAATTGTTTTTCTTTTATTTTGCTTCTCCAACCCCTAAACTCTTTTTATTTCCTTTATTTTTAAAAACAAAAGTATCCTAAATATACTAGGATGTTTTTATGATATTTATTCGAACTACACTTACACACACCTCCATCTAATGGATGAATAACATAATGTTTCCGTGGATGGAAAACTAATGCCTCACGAAACGATGATTGTTCAATTACATCTTACCGCATATCATGGTGGCCATTATGATGGAAGTGTATTTATATATGATCTATATTATGTTTATGATTTAATTATTATTATTTACTTCCCAATTAGATCAAACCATTATGGTTTCAATGGTGGGTAAATACGATAATCTCATTTGAGGAAGTGCGGACTACCGCCCCCTCAAAGTGATTAGACTCGTTAATGCTCTATGTGGGATGTATAAAGGATAGAGTAAATGATATTATATATGATATTATACTGGAATTATAATATACCTATTTATAATTATGTTTTAATTCCATTAAAATAATAAATAGAAATGAAAGTCGCGTTCATGCGTACGTACGACATACCGTCTCCATGAACGGTGCATTTCATTTGGTATCTACAAATGTTATGTACTATAATAAATACATGTACATGATGGATATATATGATATATATGTTACACAAATTATGAATATAATTCTGGATATAATGAACCTTTTACCACGTGAACAACATGTAATTATAAGAAGTCCATTTTTTGACTCAAGTACCAAATATCGACAAAATGAACATTATTAACTTAAATGATTACATAATGATTATAACATGGTAATAAGTGATACAAAAGGAATAATAAACATGAAAAAGGTTCTTAATCATGTATAAATTAACTTTAGTTTATTATTCAGGATATTAAAGAAAGAACGGGTCAAGTTGGACACGAGGTAAGAGACTTCGTCTCAATCTCCTTTCATTGAGGAATTTTTAGTTTTTTTTATATGACGTATAAAACCCTTTGACTTTTACTTCTATTCAGAAAGATATATTTTCTATACGAGGCATTTTACTAAAAGAAAAAAAGGAATGTTTCTTTAATGTAAGCGGTGACAATGACCTTTCCGCCGCCGCGAGTATTATTTGATCTTTTTATTCCATAACAAGATGAAATGTTTTTAAAAGAAAAAATAAATACCAAATACGCTTTTTACGTATTTTTGTATTGAAAATGATTTTGAGAATGGATTTATTATTTCAATATCTTCAAATGATATTTTATTATTGTAATGTAGAAATGTTATCTTTCATTTATGCTTATGTAATTTGTTAAGATCATGTTATGGTTCTTGGGCATTATTTACGTATACGAGTGGTTCCGTGATAAACCTAGGGCAGGTGAGCCTGATATAGCTCTCCAATGCATTGGGTAATGTGACAGAGGTAAACGTGAATGTTTCTCCTAAGAGATTTAGGGAATATACTGTGATGGTTTTTACAAAGTAACTCCCTATGTAACTGTGATAGCTACAATGTAAGTATGGTATTGGATGCCGCAATTTACTTTTATGATTTATGATTTCTATGTGTTTTTCATAAATCTTATGATTTCATGAGGTAAGTAAAAGGGTTCATATTTTGTATGTATTTATGAACAAATGTTTTCATTAACTATTTTATAACCCTTAATGAGCCTTTTATTCGCATCCCATGTTTTGAAATGTTTTTCACAGGACTTAAAGATGAATAGGGTCAAGGATGGGATCAAGGAAAAGCCACGATATATTTAACATGGAATTAGACATGACTTTTTTTCAAGAGTTTTTATTTTATGAAAAAAAGTTGATTCTGGGTAGAAGTTCCTACTTTGTAATATTTTGAGATATAATAGTTATGTCCTAATTCCCTAAAACTCTAAACCTGAAAAGATCCTCAATGTGAATTATTCATTTAACTCAATATTATGTAAAGTTTAAGGCCGGTTCCTTATACCTCACATCTATATATGCACCTAAACCATATAATTATTGAAAAATACCACACATCTTTCCTAAGGCCTGATTAATATTTATTTTATTGAAAATTAGCACACATTAGGAATTATGTATGTGATTTTTGTAGTTGAAAAATAGTATATTGTTATTAGGAGAAGCATGTAATATTTCAGAGATCATACCCATTGAACACATTATTTATTTAGAATGATATTTTTTCTAGTAATCATAGTATATCTATAGAGAATATCATTTAATAGAGAAATTAGTTTAGTAAAATTTCAGTTACTCTATCTATTCCAATTCAGTACGGCTAATAATGTTTTATATTTATTACAACCAGCATACAATGAAATCTTTGAAAAAAACATTACCTTCTTAAATAATTTTGGACAATTATGATGTTCATAATCAACTGTAACAATAATTTTTTCTGTATGACCTTTATCATCATTTAGATATATAATCGCATCATTGATGTGGACTTCTTTATTTTACACACTTTTTACCCTATCATATGATCCATAAAACACATTATTGTCCCATTCACTAGATACATTCACTTTTTTTCATTTCTAGCACACAATTTATAACTTTGATATACTCTGTGACACATCAAGTGTTCTACCAACTCATCTAGACTAATTATTATTGAATGAAAAATTTTAAACATGGAAAGTGAATTTGATATGGGTCATAATAATGATCTTTTTCAACCATGATGAACTATGTTACCCCATCTTCGTACTCTTTTATCATATGATTGGAATCAATCCATTTTTTTTATTTTATAACCTATTTGATTCTGAAATATTAATATTTAATAAAATAATTAAATAAACAATAGGGACATTTAAATAATGGGAATTAAACATTTGAATTTTTTAAATAATTTTATCATTATTTGAGGGAAATTTATAGTTGTATTTATGAAAAATAAGTGCTCTACCGATAGTAGGATTTATTCTATAAATTTATCCATAATGATCATCAGTAACTAGTATCAGATGAATACATATCAGGTTAGATCATGAAAAAGAGTTTCATATAAAAAAGAGTTGGGTATGATTATTAGGAAACATGATTTAATAACAACTATTCACAAGATAAAGTGGGTTAGGATAATAGTTTACTCCTTAAGTCGAAATTTTCTCAGGCATGGCAGTGGGTGAAACACCAGACAATATTTGTTGGTTTTCATTCTAAAGCTGAAAAAGTAGTAACAATAGTATAATGCATACATAGAGATCCATGATTTGCGTGACCTCGAGAAGGATCTACTGGATGGTCTAACAATCAATCATATTGATACAATCACTATAATTTCATTATTCCATGAAATCCTTCAATTAATCTATGAAAATGAAATGAATTTTGGTCTAAGGAATGAATTTCAGTAGTTCTTAGCTTCCTAGGAGCCTAAGGATCATGGATTTATGTCATGAAGGATATCTTATTAGCTGGATAGAGTAAGTGACATGCTTATCCCATGGTGTTATTATCAATCAATATTATATAGTATGAGAGATTCTATATATCATGGAGGTCCCTGAAAGATAATATGATCACATAAAAATAGATTCCACCCATTATCCGTAAACATGTATGGGTTTATAAATATAGATACCACTCAATGAATTTCATTTATAAATAGATATACTACTTAACTTTTTCAATTACATTTTAAGGAGTATCCGCAATGTAAATGAAATTATTAAGTGAGTGGATCAATAATTTAATACAAAAACGTAGGTTATTTCTTGATGATTAATTTTAAAAGAAAAATTATATCACTTATTTATCTCCCATTATTAGTGATAAAATATCACTATACTAGAATATTCAATAAAGGATATTACATAGAAAGGTAAGCCTATATGATCTCATAAAATATTATTCTTCAAATTATTGTTTTTTACAATATCTTTTGGAATTATAATAAGATATTAGGCTATTGAATCTTTTTTGATATTTCAATGTTCATTAGTAATTTTAGATTGGATAGTTTTAATGAATGATACCAAGGTAATATATTTTTTCCTTTTCTAGTCTAAAACTTCATATAAAGAACAAACCAATCCCTAATTTTTTGATAGTTCAAGGATATTTATTAGCATAAAATTTTGGGTTTATTCTCTTCATTTGAATCCAATGATCTTCTATATAATCATTTTGAATGCATAAACCTATTCCTCATCTTATCCCGTTATAGATAGGCTGAAATCTATATATAGTTGAGTTTATTTAAGTAATATTGAAAATTCATTAGGAATGACTTGTTTATTTATCTTGTATGATGTGTAGAGGTTATTTAGAATCTTTTTTGTCTTTATGATGACTTAAAAGCACACATTTTGTATTTTCATGTTTCTTTTTAATGATTATAAGATTATAAATGTTCATGCCTTGGAATGACATATTGGTACTATTGTTTAGTTAAAATATTCCACTATGAATGATTTGGTTGTGTTCTTACATTTTTGTGAACACATATCTTGACATTACATGTGTCAGTTCTTAATTTTAATCCTATATGATTCTTAATGTTTTTTAATTGAAAAATAATGGGTGTATTTTTTTTTATTTAAATTCCATCATTCATTTTTCCAAATTGTTTTTTGATTTTATTTTTTACTCCATTATTATGATAAAATATTATTAATAATTGAAAAACATATTGAACTAAATTAGTTTTTGGTAATATTATTTTTAAAAAAAATTACTATGTATTTAACACATTAAAGGAAAATTATTAAGGAAAATTTCATTTATAATCACCAAAAAAACAAAAAAAAATTAATGATGAATTCCTAGAAATTTACACATGAATATATCTAAAAATTTCAATCCCATATGTAAAATGTAAAAATATTTACGTAATAGAGTAAAAATATTCCCAATTCCACACTTAGAGGTCAATGAAAAATAATAAATTTCATTAATTGGGAACATAACAAAATTTACTAAAGAGTAATATCATGAGGATGGACATGTGTTAGTGTAGCAAGTTAGAGTTAAAAAAAATTATAGGATCTAAGAATCACAAATATCATTTTTTTGGAATGATTTGGTGGATACATGGCGTAAGAATATATTAATGATGAATTGAAACAATCTCTAAAATCGATAAGGAAATAGTGCCAAATTGATGTCAGATGATTGGTTGCGAATAATAGGGAATGAAACATCAATTGACTCGGTGTTAGAGGAATTCTTGTCTCTCATAAGTCTAGTGAAAATGAAAAAAAACATGGTGTTGTACACCTGCATAAAATGTAATGGCTCGGACCTCTCTGGTCCATCCCTTTGTGAAAATATGTTGTTTGAGTGTTTCGGGAGGTCCATGTGACTTATCCCCAACACTTTTCCAATTTTCCTTTTCTGTGAATAGTTCCATTGGTGAACAGTTCCAACGGTAGACAGTTGTGAATAGTGCATCAGAAACCTTTGGTGAACAGTGTCACTGGTATCCTTCTATGAACAATTTTAATGGTGAGGTCCTTTGGTAACCTTTCTTTCCTTTGCCAAATTTCCAATTCTATGAAAAGTCCCATCAGTGAACAGTTCTATTAGTACTCTCTAATGGTAACCTCTCCTTCTATTTCCAAATTTCCAATTCTAAGAAAACTTCCATCAATGAAAAGGTCTAACAGTAACCCCCCTTACTTTTGACAAATTTGAAATTCTATGAATAGTTATATATCAGTGAGGTTCTATCATTGAGGTTCATGAACAGTGATCTTTCAGTGAAGTTCATGAACAGTGTTCTATCGGTGAGGTTCATGAACCATGTTCTATTGGTGAGGTTCTAATGGTGAGGTTCATGAATATTTTTCTATCAGTGAGGTTCATGAAGAGTGTTCTACTAGTGAGGTTCATTAACAGTATTCTAATGGTGAGGTTCATGAACAACGTTCTATTGGTGAGGTTCTAACGGTAAGGTTCGTGAACAGTGTTCTATCGGTGAGGTCCTAACAGTGTGTTTCATAAATAGTGTTTTTCCTTTTCCATATATTGAGTTCATGAATAGAGTTTTTAGCTTCATATAGTTTCGCACCTTTGACATTTTCTTTGGCGTAAAATGCTTTTAATTTCTTATTTTAAGAACTCTAAGGCCGATTCAAAGACCATAGATCCAATATTTATTATTCCTATGGCTTGGTATATTTTTATATGGTAAAATCATGTGGTTTAATGTGATCTTATTTTAATGGAAAACTTATCATATCTTATTCCCTCGCACCATTAAATCATTTAAAGGGACAAGATATCTTCCTCCATAGTTCTTCCTCCTTGTTATCAGCTATGAGACACTAGAACCTTTCATTCTATTCTGTAGGAGTTGAATAATCGAACATTCTTCCTAGGGTTGGTTCTGCACTATTTTTGATGCAACCAAGCAGTATTGGTCAACCTTTAATATAAGGTATGATCTATCTTCATTCATTTGGGTTTTTATCCTTCTATTTCTCCATTCCCTATTATGGTATGTGATATCCACAACACTAATGGAGTTTTCTTGTGTTTCTATTGGTGCGGTCGTATCACATCGTCCATGAGAGGATAAAGTTGTCACGGGAGGAGGCGATCATGATTCTTTGTGTGGATCATTCTTTTTTAAAGAATGACAAGAACTTTTTGATGTGGGGGATTCATTGATTCTCTTTTCTTTTGTGTGCAACTGTATTATTATCATGTTTTATCCCACAAGATCACAATGTAATTGACAAAATAAATATTTGAACAGGATAAATAAATTGATATTGATCGTATGTTATTGCCTCTTCTTTGGCTAGATAGTGTTTTATCCATACATTCTTTGTTTAGCTGTACATTCTTCTTGGAAATTGGTAAAGAACATAAAACAGAATTAATTGATAACTGTTTGGATATAGATAATGAGGCATGTAAATGTATCCAGTTCTTCTTGTCGTAATTTTGATGTTAGTAAAAATGGTGTAGTATGCATGTTTAATTTATTTGTGATAGCTCCCTGTTTAGGTTTCATGAATATGGAACCTACATATAATAAACCAGTTAATTCAAGATGGATTATTTGTTTGATAATTATTTGAGGGGATATGAGTTACCCTCTTGCTTCTTTATGGGACAATAGCCAATTTTTTGATATTTTTTCCTACTACTTGTGTTTTAATGTGAGACTGGATGGCTGTTGTGATATGTGTGCGGATGGAGGCCTATTTGTTGTGGTATAATTTGACTCATAGAGTGGCGAGATGCATTGGTTTATGCATGTGTGTGTAGGGGAGGAACTAGGGATGATGGAACGATTTGGATGTGAATGTTTGGATGCTTGTTGTTTCCTTTATTGGTTATCTATTTTACATTTTCGCATAGCCTAAGGTAGTCGGTCTTTCTTACCCTTCTTCAGAAAGAGGTGGTGATGCACGAGGTATGCCATGTGCATTCTGTGTTTAGCATCTTATGGGAGGATTGGTCTACGCTCTTGCTATAGGCGGATAAGACTCAACAGGTAGTACATCTACTCACTGTGTTGAGCCCCCTTGTGTTTAGTAGCATAGAATATTTTTATAGAATGCCTAGGAATGTGGGAATGTAATTCTATAATGAATAATTGAATAAATAATGTTAACCCATGGGGTTGGATCCTGCTGGAACGAACTATGGAGATTTCAATTTTTAAAAGGGATATTTGACATTTGGTGTTATTCTAATGAATTATATTGTGGAATTGTTATTGGTTAATTAATGTTTAAAGTGTTAATTAATGTAAAGTGCAACGGATTAAAAAAGGGAATGAATTAGTGTATTAAATATCTTTAAATGGTTGTGTGCTTATAGGATACCTAGTCTTAGAAGTAGTAGCCCGAAGTCCGAGAGACGTTAGCTGCAGTTCAGTCTAATACTAGGTTATTACCATAGTGTGGTTGTGAGCTATAGTATATTTTTT
Source organism: Viscum album (assembly GCA_963277665.1). Lineage (NCBI taxonomy): Eukaryota > Viridiplantae > Streptophyta > Magnoliopsida > Santalales > Viscaceae > Viscum > Viscum album. The sequence goes on from OY728133.1 coordinate 1,494,506,017, forward strand.
AACTTTTGTTTTTCTATATGATAATCCACCCTGTCAGTAAGGGAAACTAACACCCCATGGATTCTGAGCCCAAGGGGTGTTTTCCACAACATTCTTGTGGGATCATGGATAGATGACTACCCCATTTGACCATGCTCTCTTCTCTTGGTAGTTACCTGTGCTAATAGGCACAATGGTTATTTTTCCCCATATATGTGTCTATAGGGTTGTAATGGCATGTGGTAATTCAAACTCATATATTCTTGATATATTATCTTACTGACTACTATAGTTGTTACATGTATAGGTTATAATGGCTTGAGGATACTTACTCGGTGTACGGCCTGTAATGGCTTAAGGTATAATATCTGACATATGATACATGTTATGCAAACTGTGGTGGCTCCCAAAAAGTACCTCGATACATTTTTTCACGGACGTGGTGGTTTTGATGCACGAGGTGCATATTGTGGTGCTTCACCCTGGTGTCTGCAGTCATTCCTTTTTGGAGAGAGATGCTTAGGACGTACGACGATAGGGCATAGTGGAAAACTAGTGGGGAAGTAGTACCGGGGAACCCTTGATATCCTTTATTATATTATATACTATTATATGCATTACATGGTGAGAGTGGCCAGGGTGAGTTTGGGAACTTAGTATTCCTTTTTAGGTGATGAGTTAGTTTCACTTGTTGTCCACATTGTTTTAGAATGCTTTCTTTACTTTTTCAAGAGAGGATTCAAGGGGAATCTTACTGAGTATACTGTTATACACACCCTATGTGTATATAAACTGTTTTTAAAGTCACTTGGAAAAGGTTGGAGATCTGGCCCAAATCTACTAGCATGGGGTTGCAGGTGCTGTTCGGGTTTGAGATTGTTATGGTTTTACTTTTTATTGGTACTTGTAGTTTTCCACATCCAGTTATAGTAGTTTTTCATGAAATTACATATGTGAACTTGGGTTTCCATTTATATTCTAGTTCTAAGTTGGAGTTGATTGGTTTCTATCTTATCTCTCTCTTATATAGTTGTTCTCTTAGTGGTTAATGCCTCCCATTTGTGTGTTTAATATACCCTCACTACTAGTCGCGAACCTGGGGCCTATTGGAGGCTAGACTCGAGGGGGGGGGGGGGGTCATTGTCTCCCTTCTCACATTTCTGGCCCCGAATGGGTACACTTTGTGTGGTGGGAGTCATGACAGAGTGGTATCAAAGGTCTGGTTGAGGGATAGGATGATGTTTGGAGTTAGGCATAGGTGAGGTTGCAAGGGTTGGTAGGGAAACAATGTCATTCATGTTTAGAAAGTGATGTAAACACTGGATACCAGCTGAGACATTGGAATTTAGGGCCCCCTATGTTCTGATGTACAAACCTTTATGTTTACAAAGGCTACAAAACAAGGTGATACTAGTGGTAGGGTAGAGACCTCGGAAAGTATCATGCGTCATTATTCTTTTTTGAATGTGTTTGAATGGGTGGACCATGGGATAGGTTAACATAAAATCAATAAATTAAAATCATGTAATTAATTAATGTTGAGTCTTCTATATTCCAGGTTTCAGAGAATTATCTGTTTTTTATTTTATAGATATGGCTCTAGGTTGATGTCCTCATCCGAATTGCATAAGAAATTTCTAGCAGGCTGTTCTAGAAGATCACCACTGGTTAGAGTTTGACAACGATGACACTTGGAGGAAGGCACTCTAAGAGTTTTAGTTCCATAGTCTGCAGAAGTATGATGGCTCCGTTTCAGATTCAGTCACTAAAGACTCGGTAATGGAGGATAAGATAGGCTTCAGTTCGATCTATTCTCATAAGGAGCAATGTGTGTCCATGGTTATGATGATGCTACATGGAGCAACGTGGTAGAGATGGTTCTTGTTCCTCACGGATCACGAGGATTCTGCAATCTCATGGTAGGATTTTTGAGACATGTTTAGGTTTGAGTTTCATTCTTCAACCGTGAAGGAATCCAATCGCCAGGAGCTTCATACCCTTTAAAAGGGGAGCTCCAATGTCTAAGATTTTGGAATCTCTTTCGAGATTCTTTTACGATATTCTTCATACCTGTTGACGGATGAGGAGGCCAGGGTAAGGCATTTTGAAAAGGATTTGCGTCCAGAGATCCGGCGCCAGGTCACACCATTAATGCACAATACATATCTTGAGGGGCTGGTGAGGGAAGAGGTTTTCGAGAGGACTTTGTCCTGAACCGGGTCATCATGAGTGAGGAGTCATTATGATTCCTCACGATGCAGATCTGTGGTCCTGGGTTCCTGGTTTTCAAGGTAGAGTTGTTTTTATTCAGTCGGGGGTAGGTCACAACCCTTCACATCTCATTTATCTAGAGGTAGCAACTCTAAGGCATATGACAAGGGATCTGGTGCCTGTTTTTCTTGTGGTGGCTGAGGTCATCAGCAGTGAGAGTGCCCGACCTTTTAGATAAATCATCCGTGCGCCAGGTGCTCTGCTCTAGGCTCCTCCATTGTGGCAGTTCCAGCCGAGCCAGCAGCAATAGGTTGCACCCGCATTAGATCAGTAGAGGGTAGATGGGGCAGGCAGAGGATAGCCCAGTGACGCTCCCAATCCTCCAAGAGCAGAGTGCAATCGTGGTGGTGGATTTCATCAGGACCAGAGAGGCCATGGAGGAGGTCATACTCAGCTTCATGATCACGTGTTTCCATCTCCATGCGATCCAAATGTCGTTTGAGGTACCCTTTTCTTGTTATCTACCATGGTCTATGCCTTGTTTGATTTAGGAGCGACACACTCATTCATATCACCTACCATTGAACATGCTTTGGGACTTGAGGAAGAGAAACTTCCAGTGCCCTTGGTTTTGAATACGCCAGTTGGAGGTCCAGCTGTCTTGTTTGAAGTATGTACAAACTATGATCTAGTGTCGGTGAAGCACCACTCTTTGGGAGATTTCTTATGATTATGAATACAACCATACGATGTCATCCTTTTCATGGATTGGTTGTATTCGGTTCAGGAAATCAAGGATTTATTCAGGAAGCAGGTTGTTATCATCAATGCAGATGGAGAGTTGGTGGTGTTTGTTGGTGAGAAAGATCCTCAGATGGGTAATAGGCATGTTATGTACTTATCATCCATGATGGATGAGATGATTTTGAGTTCTTCAATGGTACAGTAGTTATAAATTCCTAGGATCGTAGAAAAGTACCATGATGTCTTTCCAAAAGAGGTTTCAGCGTTACCCCCTCAATGAGAGATCAACTTTGTGATCGAGCTACAACTAGGAGTGTCTCCTATCTATCTGTATCCATATAGGATGGACCCTTATGAGTTCTGAGAGCTAGGTATACAACATGATGTTCAATTACAATGCGGTTTTTCTCGGCCAAGTGTGTCACCATAGGGTGCACCCATTTTTCATAAAGAAGGATGACGACAGTTTATAGTTGTGTGTCAATTATCATCGCTTAAACAAAGTGACCATAAATAATCACTATACTCTTCCATGAATTGATGATTTATTTGACCAAATAAAGCGTGAAATGTGGTTCTCAGGGATCAAATTGCAGTCATGAAATCATAAGATGTGTGTGAAGGATGAGGATATCCCGAAGACTACTTTCTGTTGTCTTCATGGGCATTATGAGTTTGTCGTAATGTCATTCGGTATGACGAATTCACTAGATGTGTTCAGGGTATTGATTAATTCTGTGTTTTTTTAGTTTATGGACATATTCATGGTAGTTTTCATTGATTACATCCTTGTGTAATCTATGTCCGAGGAGGAGCATGAAGATTATCTACACGCTATTTTGGTAGTACTTAGCCAACATCAGCTGTTTGGAATGTTGTTAAAGTGTTAGTTTTGGGTTCGAGATGTCCATTTCAGGGGGCATGTTGTGTCCTATAAGGGATTAGTTATGGATCCATCGAAGATAGATGTAGTTTTGTCTTTGGAATCCCCCAAGATAGGGTCGGAGGTGCGAACTTTCCTTGGTCTCATAGGCTACTATAGCAGGTTCTTAGCTGATTTTTCACAAGTTGCAACTCCTCTAAAAACATTGACCTGAAAGGATCAGGCATTCATATGGATGGATCAGTGTCACACAACTTTCGAGTATCTAATGGAGAAGTTAGTAAGTGCTCCAGTTATTTGTCTTCCATCTGAGGAAGTTCCGTTTGACGTTTTCTGTGATTCTTTGCATCTGGGGTTGGGATGTGTTCTGATGAAGAAAATATCAGTTGTTTCTTATGGGTATAATCAGTTATGTCATCATGAATGTAACTATGCCATAAACGATCTTGAGTTGGCATCTTTGGTGTTTTCTCTAAAATTGTGGGGACATTACCTAATTGGTGAGTGCTTTGTGGTTTTCTCCAATCATAAGAGTTGGTCGCATGTTTTCCCCCCATGTGACTTGAACTTAAGACAATGTCAGTGCATGGAGTTCTTATAGTAATATGACTTCAAAATATCGTATACAAATGGAAAGGGGAATATTGTAGCTGATGTGCAGAGTTGGAAGTCACATAGTGATGCAATGTATTAATCTGGTGACTCCTAGAGAGTAATGGAAGAACTATTAGCATTACATCTTGATAAGGGATTAGTTGGTGGCAGAATTTTTATTTTTTAGATGATAGTGTAGTCATCTCTCATGAAGAAAGTGGAAGAATCCTAGTTGTTTGATATTCAAGTATAGGTGTGGATAGAACGAGTTGTTTTTGGTGAGTCCCCTGATGGTTGGTCAGAGGATGAACAACACAGAGTGTTGTATCACGAAAGGATTTTTGTTCCTTTGATGATGCACAAGATGATTCTCAGAGAGTTTCATAGATTGCCTTTAGTGGTACATACTGGTATGAAAATGATGTACCGAGTCTTAAAGAGCAGATTTTGGTGTCCTGGGCTGAAGCGTGCGGTTGTAGAGTTTGTGTCTCGATGTTTGGTCTACCAGAAGGTGAAGGGTGAACATCGTGTTCCTGGTGGTCTTCTCCCACCATTAGTGATTCCTCAGTGGAATTTAGGGGACATCACAATGGACGATGTTACTTGTTTACCTCGAGCTCAGGGAGGAAATGATGCTATTTGGGTGGTAGTGGATCAGTTAACATAATTGGCCCACTTTATATCAATCAAGGAGTCGAGCTTAGTGGATGTTTTGTCAAGGAAGTATTCAGAGAAACTAGTGAGACTTCAATGAGTCCCAAGAAAGATCAGTTATGAATGAGATCCTCACATTAGTTCTAGGGTGTGGAGAGGTCACCAGCATGATTTCCGCTCTCAGCTATGTATTAGCACTACTTTTCATCATGAAACAGATAGTTAGACAGAGCAAACCATCCAGACTCTTGAAGACATGTTATTCTCTTGTGTTCTTGATTTTGGAGGTTCGTGTATGAAGCACATACCCTTGGTAGAGTTCTCATACAATAATATTTTTTAATCCACCATCAGTATGACACCATTTGAAGCCTTGTATGGCCGACCGTTCCGTTCTCCGTTGCGCTGAAATGGGGTCAGAGAGTCAGTAATTCTCAGACCGCAACTAGTGAAAAATACCACAGAGATGGTTCTGGTCATATGTGAGAGGATGATGAGAGCACACGGTCGTGGAAATAATATGCTGATTAAAAGAGGTGACCCTTAGAGTTTAATGTTGGGAATCACGTGTTTCTGAAGGAGACTCCCCGTATTGGGCAGTGAGGTTTTGGTCGTAGGAGTATGCTTTCTCCCTGGTTTGTAGGTCCTTTCGAGTTGTTATCTCATGTTGGAGATGTGGCGTATCAAGTAGCACTTCCACCATAGATAAGTTTGATACATGATGTTTTACATGTATCACAGATTTGCTATTATCTTCATGATGACTCTCACGCCATCGATTGGGAAGAGGTAGATGTTTATGATGATGTGACCTTTGAGGATCGACCTGTGGAGATCCAAGACTGCAAGGAGAAGGTTTTGCGCTTGCATTCTATTCCCTTGGTTCGTGTCTTGTGGCGACCCGGTGGCATGGATGTGAGTACCTGGGAATGTGAGTCATATATACGTGCTCAGTACCCATAGTTGATTGATGTTTAACTCTTTCATGTATTGATGTAGTCTTTTTGGTTACAAACCTTTCATGATTATCAGAAAGATTCCTTTTGTTGTTTTTGTGGCTTGCTCTCTTTTGAGAGGTATCTCGATGGGTGGTTGTTCAGACCTCGTTTCGTTTTCACTTTTGGTTGGTTTTGAATTCCTACGAATAAGAATGTCTTGATAGGTAACTGATGTAATGTACTGGACCACTCTTGTCCATTCTTTTGTGAAAAGATGGTGTTTGAGGAGTTCTAGGGGTTCAAGTTGACTTATCCCCAACACTTTGCCAATTTTCCATTTCTGTGAACAGTTCCATCATTACACAGTTGTGAATAGTTCATCAGTAAACTTCTGTAAATAGTGGAATTTGTGACCCTCAGTGAATAGTTCCAATGGTAGATAGTTGTGAATAGTGCATCAGTAACCTTTTAAGAATGGTGTAAAAGGTGAGGTCAAATGGTAACCTCTATTTCCATTTCCAAATTTCCAATTCTATGAACATTTCTATTGGGGAACATTTCTATCGGTAACCTCTAACGGTAACCTCTCCTTCTATGTCCAAATTTCAAATTCTATGAACAGTTCTATCAGTAACCTCTAACGGTAACCACTCTTTCTTTTCCCAAATTTCCAATTCTCTAAATAGTGTTCTATCGGTGATGTTCTAACAGTGATGTTCATGAATAGTTTTTTATTAGTGAGGTTCATGAATAATGTTCTATCAGTGATGTTCATGAATAGTGTTCCAAAGGTGAGGTTCATGAAGAATGTTCTAACAGTGTGGTTTATGAACAGTGATCCATCTATGAGGTTCTAATGGTGAGGTTCTTGAATAGTGTTCTATCGGTGAGGTTCAAGAACAATGTTCAATTAGTGAGGTTCTAATAGTGTGGTTCATGAAAAATGTTCTATCAGTGAGGTTCATGAATAATGTTCTATCGATGTGGTTCTAATGGTAAGGTTCATGAATAGTGTTATAACGGCGAGGTTCATGAACAGTGTTCTATCGGTGAGGTTCTAATGGTGAGGTTCAAGAATAGTGTTCTAACAATGAGGTTCATAAATAGTGTTCTATCGGTGAGGTTCGTGAATAGTGTTCTATCGGTGAGGATCTAACGGTGAGGTTCATAAACAGTGTTTTTCCATTGCCAAATTTTGAGTTCATGAAAAGTTTTTTCAGCTTCCTATAGTTTCGCCCCTTTGATGTTTCCTTTGACATAAAATGCATTTAAATCTTTATTTTAAGGACTCTAAGGTCGATTCAAAGGCCATAACTCCTATATTAATTATTACTAAGGCTTTGGATGTTTTTACAAGGTCAAACCATGTGGTTTAATGTGATCCGATTTTAATCGAAAATCTAGAATATCTTAAACCACCACTCAGTTAAATCTTCTAAAGGGATAGGATATCTTCCTCCCTAGTTCTTCCTCCCTGTTATTGACTATGAGATTCTAGAACATTTCATTCTACTCCATAAGAGTTGCATAATCAAACATTCCTTCTTGGATTGGTTCTTCTCTATCATTGATGCAACCAAGTAGTATCAGTAAATCTTCAATATAATGTATGATCTATTGTCATTCATTTGGGATTGTCTCTTTCTGTTCCTCCATTCCATGTTATGGTATGTGATCTCCATAATACTAATGGAGTTTTCTTGGGTTTCCGTTTGTGTGGTCGTACCGTGGCATCGTCGGGAGGATATAGTTGTCACAGGAGGAGGAAATCATGATTATTTGTATGGATTGTTCTTGTATAAAGAAGGAAAATAACTATTTTAGGTAGGGGATTTGTTTCTTCTCTTTTCTTTTACGTGCAACTACATTGTTGGCATGTTTTATCCGAATGGATCACAATGGAAATGAAATAATAAATATTTGAAAAGGATAAATAAATTGATATTGATCATATGTTATTGCCTCATGTTTTTATAGGTAGTATGATATCCATACTTGCTTCGTTTAGTAGTGTGTTCTTGAAGGAAATTGGTAATGAACCTAAACCAGAATTAATTGATAACTATACGTCTATAGATAGAGGCATGTAAATGAATCTTATTATTCTTGTGGTAATTTTGATGTTAATCGAAATTTTGGAGTAATCATGTATAATTTATTTGTGAAAGCATAATATTTAGGTATCTCGAATATGGAACCTATGTATAATAAAGAGGTTAATTCAAGATGGATTATTAGTTTGATAAATCCTTGAAGGGTTCTGAGTTAACCTCTTGCTTGTTTATGGGCCAAGAGCCAATTATTAAGAAGTTTGTTTTCCTACTTCTTGCGTTGTGATGAGATCTTGGATGGTTGTTGTGATATGTTTGGGCATGGATGCCTATTGGCGGTGGAAACATTTGATTCCTTGACTGTCAAGATGCATCAGTTTATACATGTGGGTGTCGGGGAGGACACCAGGGATGATGGAACGAGTTAGATGTGAATGTTTGGATGCTTGTTGTTTCCTTGATTGGTTATCTATTTTATTTTTCCCACTGCCTAAGGTAGCTAGTCTTGCTTACCCTTCTTCCAAATGAGGCGAATATGAGCGTGGTATTCCACGTGCTTTCTGTGTTTAGATTCTCAAAAGAGTATGGGTATATGCTCTTGCTATAGGCGAAAAAGTCTCGATGGGTAGTACATCTACTCACTGTGTTGTTCCCCCTTTTGTTTAGTAGCATAGAATTTTTTTCTAGAATTCCTGGAAATATGGGAAAGTAATTCTTTAAGAAATAATTGGTTAAATTATGTTAACCTATGGGGATGTATCTTGCTATAATAAAATGTTGAGATTACAATTTTAAGAAGTGACAGTGGAATTTCAGTGTTAAGCTAATGAAGTATATTTTGGAAATATTATTGGTTAATTAATGTTTAATGAACTAATAAACGTAATTTGAAACTGATAAAAAAAGGTAATGAATTAATGTATTACTGATCTTAAAATGGTTGTGTGCTTATAGGATACCTAGTCTTAGAAGTATTAGCCGAGAGTCTGAGAGATGTTAGTTGCAGTTGAGTTTAATACTAGGTTATTCCCATACTGTGGTTGTGAGATATAGTATATTCTATACATTTTGTGTTTCTATACGCTACTCCACCCTGTCAGTAAGGGAAACTGACACCCCGAGAGTTCTGGTCCCTATGGGGTATTTTCCACAACATTGCGGTGAGAGGATGGATGACGGACTGCCCCCTTTGGCCAAACTCTCTTCTCTTTGTAGTTACTTGTACTTATAGGCACAATGGTTAGTTTTCCCCATATATGTTTGTAGAGGGATGCAACAGATTGTGTTTATTTGAAAAAAATATATTCTAGATATATTATCATATGGACTACTATTGTTGTAACATGTATAGGTTGTTATGGCTTGAGGATCCTTACTTGGTTTATGGGCTGTAGTGGCTTGAGGTATAATACCAAACGTATGATACATGTTATGTGAGCTATGGTGGATTCCGGAAACTACCCGGTTACAATCTTTCATGGACATGGGGGTTTTGTTGCATGAGGTGCATATTGTGGTGCTTCACCTAGGTGTCTGCAGGTTAGCCTTTTTGGAGAGAGATACTTTGGACGTACGATGTTTGGGAAAACCGACAAACTAGTGGGGAAGTAGTAGCATGGTACCCATGATATCCTTTATTGTATTATATACTCTTGTATGTGTTAAATGGTGATAGTAGCCATGGTGAGGTTTGTAACTTAGTATAAATGTTTAGGTGGCGAGTTAGTTTCACTTGTTGTTCACTGTACTTTAGCATGATATCTTTACTTTTTCACTAGAGGATTCGGGGAGGATCCTACTAAGTATACTGTTATACTCACCCTATCTATATATAAACTAATTTTTAGGTCACTTGGAGAAGGTTTGAGATCATGCTGGTATCTACTAGCTTGGGGTTGTAGGAGCTGTTCGGGCTTGTGATTCCTACTATTTTACTTTCTTTTGGTTACTTGTAGTTTTCCACTTCTAGTTGTAGTAGTTTTGCATTACATTACATATGTGAAGTTGGGTTTCCTTTTATATTTCAGATCTGAGTTGGATTTGGTTGGTGTCTATCTTGTCTCTCCCTTCCGCATGTGTTCTCTTAGAAGTTAATGCCTCCCATTTGTGGGTTTACTATACCCTCGGTGATAGTCGCCAACCTGGGGCCAACTAGAGGTGGGACTCGGGGGTCATTATATCCCTTCTCTCATTGCTGGCATAAGAGGGGTACACTTTGTGGGGATGGGGTCATGACATAAAATGCACACTATCATGCCCATAGTGAGTTGAGAAAATCGTGTGGATAAATATTGCACTGAATTGAGTGTTCTTCTATGTCTACCTAGTTTAGATCATGATTAAATTAGAAAATAAATAATCCCACATATTAAATCTTCATAGGATCAATTCATAGAGAATATTTTTGAATAGAATCAACAAGCATTCAGTTCCACAAAAGATTAAAGCAATGAAGAAGGAGGACTTAATTAGGGTCCAATTTAAAACATCGATTTCTGGATTTTATCAGTCCTTTAAAAAACATTCTGATAAATATATGTTTTATCAGTTCATAAATATTAAGTGTTGAAAACACACATCTTTATCATTGTTAAAATTTATGTGTATTAAATATTCCATTACTGCCTCTCTTTTAGCCCTCATAAAACTCAATCTTTATTAACAATAAAAATATGTTAATAAGGACCCAATTTTAATAGTGTAATAAATATAATTTAAAAATTATATTTACATAATAATAAATAAATATTTGTCGAATTTAAAATATATATTTATAAATATAATTTTAAATTAATTTATTTAGATATATTTTTATATAATTTATTATATATTTATAAAATTATATATATTCCTATATATTTCTAAAATTATATGTTTACATTTATATTTGTATATATATAATTATGAATAAAATAAATATATATTATAACTTTATAATTATTTTAATATATATGTTTATAATTATAATTATAAATATATATATTTAAACATTATATATATAATTTCAAATATATTTAAATAATAATATATAATTTTATATATAATTACATCTATATTATTATATCTATATTTATTAATATATAATTATATATAATTATTAATATAATAAATATATTTGTTATTAAAATATATTTATAATAATATTAAAATCATTTAAATATATATTTATATTTAAAGAATAAATGGGTTCGAGGTACGAGTTTCTCTCTCAACCGTTTAATGGATATTAGGGATTCAACTCATAGCTCCCTCATTAGTTTTTCCTTTTATCGAGGATTTTTTATTTTAGGGGATATTTGATTGTTTTCAATATGTTGTCTCATATAGGAGAATCACAAAGTTTTTCAATAGTTCAATGTTTGGAGAAGATTAATGAACTAAATATAAAGACAATCAAACTTTCTCTCCCTTCAAAGATTCTATCATTGGAGGTCCCATATGTGGGGGAAATGATACTCAAACAAAGGTTAGCCCATATGTGATCTTTAAATGGAAGGAGAAAGGATAGTTTTTCATTTTTGTTCGGCTTATCCTACCAAGGTGTTCCAAAACACGGAAAATTAATGAATTGAACGATCTCTTAACTAAAACATTGAGTTTTTTTATTCAGAAAAAACTTCTCTTTAGATATCGATTTTATCTATATTCTTTTCCCCTTTGAGGATTTAAAAATGCAATTGTTGTTATTAGGAACAATGTCTCTCAATCTAGGTACTCTTAAAATATGGGAGTGGGATTGAAATTTCAATCTATTGTAGTTATATAACTCAATATTTCATGTGTGGAATATTGTTCTCAGTCTTAATTAGATACATTAGAATCCAATTTTTTCTAACATTGTAATGGCTCTTGATGTTCCAATAAAAATTAATATGGATACAAAATTGGATAGGTTCAAGATTTATGCTTGTTTTCTTGCTGAAGTGGAATTAATTTCTACTCTTGTTTATAATGTGACACTTTCAAATGATAATGATGGGATTATGTATGAAAAAGTTTCTCACTACATCATATATTGTAGAATTATTGGACATGACATGTAGAATTGAAAAAGGTATGAAATTTTATCCTTTTTCTCTACTATAGCTCATGATGAGAGACATTATTTCAGGAAATCCAAAATATTTGCAATCTGATGGTGATGTGAATGGATATTTCATTAAAAGGTGGAGTAGCTTAGGAGGCCCTTTATCTAGTTAGGGTATCCTAGTCAATAATATATTTATATGGAAATGGTAGGGGCTCTTATAGGTATTGGGGAAATTCATTCTTCTAAAATGGCTTCTTAGAAGACTAAACATGATGGTATTTTGGTTACAGAGGAAAATAATTCTACTACAAAACCTGTGGATGTGGATTTTGTGTAGCCATCATCATGTAAAACGAAATCATGGGAGGATATTTTTGTAGAAGGGGACACATATCAGCTTCCGACACCTCAGATACTTGAAGATGGAACTGATGTTTCTTACATGGAGGATTTGGAAAACTCTAAGGAGGATGTAAGGGTTGTTCTCTCAACCCCATTTTATTAAATTTTTCGTGGTGGTGAAATTGTATTACACAAGAATAATGAATATAAAGAAGAATAAATGGATGATCAATCCATTGATAAAGTCAGTATAGAAGATTTCGTTTAAGAACTATTAAGGTAAGAGTATATAATTTTCTTAAAGGCATAAAAAGGTAATAAAAATAAATGATGAATATCCATTGAAGACTAAAAATATATTGGCATCACTTGTCCTTTTGGATAATGATGGAAAGGTATCTATTTTCCCAATAGCTATTGAAGTCACCTGACATGGTATCATAGAGATGGAAACTCGTTGCTTGGATTACAAGAAATTGGAGGAGAATTGGACTTCATTATCTAGAAAGGTATCTAATTCTTCTTTTACAACACCAAAGAGACCATCCCCATTAAATGTGGGTTCTTTGGAACAAGACGCTCAAGAATCACATGGAAATTGAAAGGAAAAGGTAATTCCTCATAATCATTATTGACTGCATGATTCTCTTAATGAATGGTAGGAAGGAGGAGAGAAGTTTGTCCATGAGATATGATATAAAGGAAAACTAAAACTAGTTGAGGATCATCAACTCATATAGAATAATAATGATACTACCAAGCATGATTACACATCGAGTATGGTGGATGTGCATTCGTCTATTTAGGATACTGACTCGAAGGACTATGGAATTGATGGCCTCTATTAACATGTGAAAACACTAAGATGAGGCCTTCATTCAAGAAGTTGAGGATGCAGATGTGGTAAATTTAATTATAATTCTATGTGCGACTAGGAACATTTTAACACCCCAGGTAAATAAAGAATATGAAATTTTCATATTTATCCATACTTTTGAATAAAATAATAATATTACTTTAATGGGAATGTTATGCTCGAGGGCGTACCCAATACGCAACAACGAGTATCTTGGGAATCTTACATTGCACTCTAATAATAAAATAATATTATTTTAAATGTTAGTTAACGCCTAGCTGTTGTAACGGCGGGAATGAAAAGAAATAACTACAAAATGATTATATATGTTTGTCAAATATTTTTACTTTTTACAATAAATGATAGAGGATTAAAAATGCGAATGAATCCAATTTGAAGCGTAAACATTCTAATATTCTTTAAAATGCCGATTAACAGCCTTTTGATGGTGAACCTCTTTTAAATCCAATTTTGACAATTTTATGTGTTTTATTTGACAAAATAAAATTCTTCTTTAGAATCGGGACATCAAAATTTACTTTGTGTAAATTTTTGGTATTTTTCCGACAAAGTTTATTTTTTAATGAATAGTGAAAAATGTTGTATTTTAATTCAAAACCTTGTTTTAATATAATTTATTTATATTATTAGATTATATTTTTAATTGGTTTTAAATTGAAATTAGAATATATTTTTACCATTTAATCCAATAGTGGTCGTTGGAATTAGTTTCATCTTGAAATTGGACTTAAACTAGTGTCAATCTTTTGATACTTATTGTTTCATAAAAACACGCTATTTGCTCTGACAGTGGGAATTCATTATTAAATTAATTAATGTAACTTATATGTTTTGAATTTTTTAAAATAGGCATCATTTTTGAATTCGGAATATCAAATATAGCTTAGGGTGAATTTTTTGTATTTTTCTGGAAAACATCAATTTTTGATGAATAGTGAAACCACTAAATGGTACTTAAAAAACCGATTTTTCATTTAAATGAAATTTTACCACCTCTGTGTTTTGAATTTCAAATGTATGACATACATGGTTGTCATTAAGAAGTAAAATTTGGTTCAATGGGATTAAAATATTTTTTTTGGTGAATAGTAACTTTTAAGTTTTAATCGCGATTAGAGGTAATTAGTGTATTTTAAGGTAAAAATAATGTTTTCATAATATGAAATGACCTAGAAACATGTCATACCCTTGTTGGATGATTCATGGCCGACCAAGAAAATCCATGGGTCAACTTGGGGACCCAATGGAGCCACTTTGGTTGGAAAATGACATAAAGACCTTTTTATTTAAAGTTAAAATTAAAATGTCACCAACATGAGTTGTTTTACGAAAACAATTTATAAATGGGGATATACAAGTCATATTTTTGACTATAAATATTAATTAGAAAGATAAAAATATTTCATACATCATGATATTTGTTTTATTATTTTTAGACATTAAATAAATTAAATTATTTATGACATCATGATGATGCAGCGATTACCTCATTAATAAGGGATTTATATAAAATGAAAATATAATGTTAAAACTATAACTTAAACTTGTCAAAAACCTATTGTATGGGTGTATTTTAAAACCGTATCACCTTATCCTTGAAATATATCCTTTTGGGACCTTTTAAATCCGAAAATCATTTTATAATAAAGTAATATTTTATAACATTCCAAGAGTGCCCCTCCTCTCCTCTTATAAAGACCCCCACCTCTTCCACCTTACACACACATCTCAAGCATTTGGCTCGTCCAAACCCTGACCATTTCATCTCTCCACATCCATCTCTTCATCATTGAATCCTCACTTTTGGCATAATCCTTTCCAAGGAAGCCTTTGAGCTTAAATCAAAGAGAGTTACCCGATTTAAAGGTAATGCCTTCCCTTGTGTTCTTTTGTTTTATTTTTCTTCTCCGAACCCCTAAAATCTTTTTATTACTTTTTTGTAACAAAAACAGTATATTAAATATACTAGGATGTTGTTATAATAAGGATTCGAGCTACACTTTCACACACCTCCGTCTAATGGTTAAAGAACATACTGTTTCTTTGGATGACGAATTACTACCTCACAGAACGATGATTGTTCAATATTATTTTAACACCTTAAAAGGTGGCCATTAAGATGTAACTATATTTATATATGATATATAATATGTTTATGTTTTCCTTAAGCTTCTGTATTTTACATTTATGACATACCTTTATGGTTTCCATTATGGTTAAACGCGATAAATTCATTTTAGGAAGTGCGGACTACCGCCCCCTTAAAGTGATTTGATTCGTTAATGCCATATGTGGGATGTATAAAGGATGGAATTAATGGTATTACATATGATATAATACTGCAATTATAATATACCTTTATGTCATTATTACTTAATTCCATTGAATACAAAAAAAATAAATGAAAGTTGCGTTCATGCGTACGTACGGCTTACCGTCTCCATGAACGGTACATTTCATTTCTTATCTCCAAATTTTATGTACTAATATAAGTACATATATAAAATCGATATATATGTAATATATTACATCCAAATTATGGATATCATTCTGGAATTGTAATATATATCTCTCTCATTTTGTTTTAATTCCATTAATATGAAAAAAATGAAAGTAGCGTTCATGCGTACGTACGGCCTACCGTCTCCATGAACGATGCTTTTAAATTTTTATCTCCAAATGCTATGTAATACTATAAAATGAATATATACAGGATATATATGATATTTAAAACATAAATACTGTTCTGGATATGATGTACCTATAACTACATGGAAAATTCTTTTCTAACAAGTTTGATTTTTACTCATGTTCCGAACATCGACAAAAATGTCTGATATGAACTCACTTTATTAACCAATTATTATAACCTTATAATGTGTGATATTATCTGAATAATAATAATTAAATTATGTCCTTAAGAAATTATAAATTGACCAAATTTTATTATTCAGGAGATTATAGAATGATCGATTCATGTCGAACACGAGTTAAGGGATCCTACCCCTCTCTTTCTTTTTAAGTACACTCTTTTATGTCATTCCTTTTAAGCTCGTCTTTATTATGATTTGGATGTTATTTTATATTAATAATACTTTAATTTTTATGTTCATATGATTAGAGACCCTATTTTCTCTGATCAATCTATTTTGGATGTTTTGAGTGGTGCCGTTAGGCTGCCAAATTTTCATAAGAGATCTTACCCCTCTCTTTCTTTTTAAGTACTCTCTTTTATGTCACTTCTTTTAAGCACCTCTTTATTATGTTGGGGGATGTTATTTTATATTACTCTTGCTTTAAATTTTATTTTAATATGATGAGAGACCCTATTTGATCTCATCAATCCATTTTTTGATGTTTTAAGTGGCGCTGTTAGGCTGCCGAGTTTTCATAAGGGATTTTTCATCTCACTTTTATTCCCGTGAGATTTATGCTACATTTAAAACCATTTCCTTTGATTGGTGTATGTACTACCCATTATTATACTCCTTTTGTAATATAATTTCATTTATGGGTATTTACATATTCATTTTATGACCCTTCTTCAATGGGGTGCACGTTTCAAAAGTTACCCAAGTCGGTAAGGGAACGTTCACCCTCCTCTTTTTAAAAGACTTCTTTTCTTATGTCTTTTAATTCACATAATATTATGTTGGGATATGTTCTTATATATCCTTATTGATGTAAATTGTATTTCCAAGTGATGATATACCCTTTTTATTTCTAATAAACTCATTTTATGAATTTTGAATTGACGCCGATAGGCTGTCGAATTTTACCCAGGGAACATTTTAACCAAATTCTTATTTCTTTGGGTTCAACATGTAGTTATTGAATATGTCATCCTTTGAATATGTGTGAATGAACTTTTATTGTTTTACAATTAATATCCACTTATATTGGGTGTATTTATATTTTTCACACATAATTTTGAGATTGATTTATCCTTAATTTAAGGATACCTTCTTTATAAGGGATTTCATCACATTTTACATTTCTATTGAGACTTCATTGTTGTTAAGCACCAATTCACTCTTATATGGTGTATATAATGTCCTTTGGAATATTATATCATGAATCCATTTATTCTCATGATATAATAAAGTTATGATTAAATGTTATTCCTCAATTATTGTATTCAAGTGTCTTTAATTTTGGTAAAAACCCTTTAACCAAAATATCGCTTTAAATGTTTTAATGATTTGTTCTTATTAATATCAATGTTTTCAAAATGGTTTTAAGGATTTATTTATATGGATATTGATTGTTTAAAATTTTAAAATCTTCAAGGTGGTATGGGACAATTTGATTCAAAAATCTCTTTATTAAATGTTTTAAATGGTTTTGAAAATGGTTTTTTTGAATGGATTCATTATTTAAATATCCTAAAATGTTTTACTGTGATTGAAATATGGAAATGTTATGTTTCCTTTATGCATGTTTTATGTGATACGTTTATGTTGTGGTTCTTGGGAATTATTATGAAGACGGGTGGTTCCGTGATAAACTAATGGCGGGTGAGCCCGATATAGCTCTCCAATGCATTGGGTAATGTGAAGGGGTTAAATGTTAAGGTTTCTCCGAAGAGATTTAGGGTATATACTATGATGGGTATTCCTAACATAACCAATAGGGTTACTCCCTACGCAAGAATGTTATGAATGCCTCAAGTTACCTTTATGCCTTATGATTTCTATGTTTTATTCATGATTTGATGAGGTATATTTAAGTGATTATGTTTTATGAGTAAAGTATGATTTCATTTATTCTTATGTATACATGTACTAATGTTTCCTTTACATATTTTTATACCCCTTACTGAGCTTTTTATGCTCATCTCAAGTTTTTGAAATGTTTTTCACAGGTCAAGGTAATGGTGCATGATACGATGATAGTGTCAAGGAAGTGTCAAGAAAGAATCCATTTTTTATTTTAAATAAGTTTCCATTGATGTAAAATAAACGAATTCTATCTTTTATGTAACCACTTTGTTTAAATGTAGAATGTAATTCATGATTTATGATCTAATTATCTAAAACACTAAACTTGAAAAGATCCTCAATGTGAATTTTTCATTTAATTCAATATTAAGTAAGGTTTAAGGCTGGGGCCTTATAGTTGGTATCAGAGGTCGGTTTAGATAACATTAGAGGTTAGGGTATTCTCTAAGCATAAGTGACATTACCATAATGTTTAGGATTTCAGAAAGAGTCATAGTTTTAGATAAAGTGAATGAGTAAGTATATCTTAGTGTTTATCTTCTTCATTAGTACATGATGGTTTTGTTGATATACTCACACTGAAATTTCTATTTTTAGTGAATGGATGGATCTAGCAGGAACCAAAGTGACAATAGGTTTGAAGGAAACTATGGTGGTTCTCTGATTAAGAGACTGGATGAAATTGGGGATTCAATGAGGAAACTTGTGGTTGTTCTAAACCAACTATCAAGGAGTCATTATCAAACACTTGTACCTTGGTATGTTCTCTAATGCATCATGTACGAGATGACCAATCGATGTGGAAGTTCAGGTAATAATTATAAAGGTAACCATTAGGGTTTATATGATCCTTACTTTTGATGTAATTATGGGTTATTATATATTATGATGGAAAATGAAAGGCATGAGATAAAATTCAGGTTAAAATATGTTATGATTATTTTTTAAGAGTTTATATCGTTTTGGGGAATGTTTTATGAATTATATAGTTTTGGAAAAAGGACAACACACAGACCGTGTGACAACCCATTGCGTCGGACAAAGATGCGGGAATCGAACCCACATCCAAAGTGTGACTGGTATTTACCACCCACCACTGGACTACGTGAAGTCCTTGGTTAGTTTGACTAATTCTTTTTAGTTAACTGATTTTAGGAATCAAGATTATGTTTATTTTGGGTTATCTATGGAAATGATTAACCTATCATGGAGGATATGTGATAAGGTTAATTACTTTTCAATATGAGAATTTAAGAGCAGCTGATGTTATTTGGAGATAAAAGTTAAGTTGTACCTTGGAAGACTATGTGATTAAATCCTTCAAATATTAGGGTTTCAATCTTAGTTTGGTTTACTTTGAAGAATTTTATGGACAATTGTTTATCGAATGGTCTTCGTTGAACTGGGAAGTTTTTTTGGACATATTTTGGAGATTAAGAATGGATTTTCTTTTTATAAAGGATTATACTTTTTTGGATTAACTGATCTCATACTAACAATTTTGGTTTTGGATTTTGTCTAAAGACATGGGAAATATATATTTCTCTTTTTTGGATTAGGTGATTCTCAAGAAGTTTATTATAGTACTCCTAATGCGAACAATTCTTCCTAAATACTCGTCTTTTAGAGAAAATATGAGTTTGATTAAGGAATCTAGTAAAAGTTGAAAGTCTACGTGACATGTAAGGATGTTTCATTATGATTTTGTTAAGCTCAAAAATAAATTCCTCAATGAAGAGTAACTTAAAACAAAAATGTTGTATGTTAACTTTTCCTACTGGAAAATCGAATACCGTTTAACCCATCACAAGTTTGTGATTCTCTTGTGGTTAACTTTCTCCTAGACATGTTTACTATCACTCTCCATCAGAACATGACCCTTTGTTTTTTTCCTCCATGTCCATATTTTCATACTTGGAATCCTAGTATGGGTTTACTTGGGTGACCTTTGTACTTCTCTTTCTTTATTTTAAAGTGATTGTTTTACTAACTCTTGTTCTGATGTGGGATATTCAATGAAGTTTCGAAGCCCAATTTTAAAATTGCGAGGACGCAATTCCCAAAATGGGGGAAGGATTTAACACCCAAGGTAAATCAAGAATATGCCATTTTCATATTTATCCATATTTTTGAATAAAATTATAATATTACTTTAAAGGGAATTCTATGCTCGAGGGCGTACCCAATACGCAACAACGAGTTTCTTGGGAATCTTACGTTGCACTCCAATAATAAAATAATATTATTTTAAATGGTAGTTAACGCCTAGCTGTTGTAATTGTAGGAATGAATAGAACAAACTACAAAATGATTATATATGTTTTTCAAATATTTTTACTTTTTACAATAAATGTTAGAGTATTAAAAATGCAAATGAATCCAATTTTAAGCGTAAACATTCTAATATTCTTTAAAAGGTCGATTAACCGCCTTTTGATGGAGAACCTATTTTAAATCCACTTGTTGAAAATTTTATGTGTTTTATTTGACAAAATAAAATTCTTCTTTAGAATTGGGACATCAAAATTTACTTTGTGTAAATTTTTGGTATTTTTCTGATAAAGTTCATTTTTTAATGAATAGTGAAAATGTTGTATTTTAATTCAAAACCTCATTTTAATATAATTTATTTATATGATTAGATTATCTTTTGAATTGGTTTTAAAGTGAAATTATAATATATTTTTACCATTTAATCCAATAGTGGTCATTATAATTAGTTTCATCTTTAAATTGGACTTAAACTAGTGTCAATATTTTGATACTTATAGTTTCATAAAAACACGCTATTTACTCTGACACTGGGAATTAATTATTAAATTATTTAATGTAACTTATATGTTTTTAATTTTTTAAAATATACATCATTTTTTTAATTCGGAATATCAAATATAGCTTAGGGTGAGTTTTTTGTATTTTTCTGGAAAACTTCAATTTTTGATGAATAGTGAAACCACTAAGTGGTACTTTGTTTAAATGAAATTTCACCACCTTTGTGTTTTGAATTTCAAATATTCGACATACATGGTGGTCATTAAGAAGTAAAATGTGGTTCAATGGGATTAAAATAATTTTTTTGGTGAATAGTAACTTTTAAGTTTTAATCGCGATTAGAGGTAATTAGTGTAGTTTAAGGTAAAAATAATGTTTTCATAATATGAAATGACCTATACACATGTACTAACCTCATTGGATGAGTCCTGGACGACCATGAAAATCCATGGGTCAACTTGTGGACCCCATGGAGCCACTTTGTTTCGAAAATGATATAAATACATTTTTATTTAAAGTTAAAATTAAAATGTCACAAACATGAGTTGTTTTACTAAATTTTTTTTAAATGGGGTTATAAAAGTCATATGTTTGACTATAAATATTAATTAGAAATATAAAAAGATTTAATGCATTATGATATTTTTTTTATAATTTTTAGACAATAAATAAATTAAATTATTTATGACATCATGATGATGCATCGATTACCTCATTAATATGGGATTTATATAAAATGAAAATATAATGTTAAAACTATAACATAAACATGTCACAAACCTATTGGATGGGTGGATTTAGACACCGTATCACCTTATCCTCGAAATATATCCTTTTGGGACCTTTTAAATCCGAAAATCATTTTATAATAAAGTAATATTTTATAACTTTCCAAGAGTGCCCCTCCTCTCCTCTTATAAAAGGACCCCACCTCTACCACATTACATACACCTCTCAAGACTTTGTCTCGTCCAAACCCTACCCATTTCATCTCAACACATCCCTATATTCATCATTGAAGCCTCAATTTGGGCATAATCTTTTCCAAGGAAGCCTTTGATCTCAAATCAAAGAGAGTTACCCGATTTAAAGGTAATGTCTTCCCTTGTGTTATTTTGTTTTATTTTTCTTCTCCAAACCTCTAAACTCTTTTTATTACTTTTTTTGTAAAAAAAAAGTATCTTAAATATACTAGGATGTTGTTATAATAAGTATTCAAGCTACACTTTCACACACCTCCGTCTAATGGTTAAAGAACATACTGTTTCTGTGGATGGCGAATTACTGCCTCACAGAACGATGATTGTTCCATATTATTTTAACATCTTAAAAGGAGGCCATTAAGATGTCACTATATTTATATATGATATATAATATGTTTATGTTTTCCTTAAGCTTCTGTATTTTTCATTTATGGCATACCTTTATTGTTTCCATTATGGGTAAACGCGATATCTTCATTTTAGGAAGTGCGGACTACCGCCCCCTCAAAGTGATTTGATTCGTTAATTCCATATGTGGGACGTATAAAGGATGGAATTAATGGTATTACATATGATATCCTACTGGAATTATAATATACCTTTATATCATTATTATTTAATTCCATTGAATACAAAAATAATGAAAGTTGTGTTCATGCGTACGTACGGCTTACTGTCTCCATGAATGGTACATTTCATTTATTATCCCCAACTTTTATGTACTATTATAAGTACATATATATATAATGGATATATATGTAATATATTAAATCTAAATGATAGATATCATTCTGGAATTATAATATATATATCTCTCATTTTTTTTAATTCCATTAATGTGACAAAAAATGAAAGTAGCGTTCATGCGTACGTACGACCTACCGTCTCCATGAACAGTGCTTTTAGTTGTTTATCTCCAAATGATATGGAATAGTATAAAATGAATATATAATGGATATATATGATATTTAAAACATCAATAATATTCTGGATATGATGTACCTATAACTACATGGAATTTTTTTTCTAACAAGTTTGATTTTTACTCATGTACCGAACATCGACAAAAACATCTGATATGAACTCACTTTATTTACCAATTATTATATCCTTATAATATGGGATATTAACTGAATAATAATCTTTAAAGTATGTCCTTAAGAAATTATAAATTGACCAAATTTTATTATTCAGGAGATTAAAGAACGATCGAGTCATGTCGAACACCAGGTAAGGGATCCTACCCCTCCCTTTCTTTTTTAAGTACACTCTTTTATGTCATTACTTTTAAGCTCATATTTATTATGATTGAGATGTTATTTTATATTAATAATACTGTAATTTTTATGTTCATATTATGAGAGACCCTATTTTCTCTCATCAATCCATTTTGGAAGTTTTGAGTGGCGCCGTTAGGCTGCCGAATTTTCTTAAGAGATCTTACCCCTCTCTTTCTTTTTAAGTACTCTCCTTTATGTCACTTCTTTTAAGCACCTCTTTGTTATGTTGGGGGATGTTATTTTATATTACTCTTTCTGTAAATTTTATTTTAATATGATGAGAGACCCTATTTGAACTCATCAATCCATTTTTGGTTATTTTAAATGGCGCTGTTAGGCTGCCGAGTTTTCGTAAGGGATTTTTCATCTCACTTTTATTCCCGTGAGATTTATGCTACATTTGAAACCATTTACTTTGAGTGGTGTATGTACTGCCCATTATTATACTACTTATTTAATATAATTTCATTTATTGGTATTTACATATTCATTGTATGACCATTCTTCAATGGGGTGTACGTTTCGAAAGTTACCCAAGTCGGTAAGGGAACCTTTCACCCTCCTCTTTTTAAAAGACTTCTTTTGATATGTCTTCTAATTCACATACTATTATGTTGGGATATGTTCTTATATATCCTTAATGATGTAAATTTTATGTCCAAGTTATGAGATACCCTTTTATCTCTCATCAACTCATTTTTTGAATTTTGAAGTGACGCCGATAGGCTGTCGAATTTTACCAAGGGATCTTTTTAACCCAATTTCAATTTCTTTGGGTTCAACATGTAGTTATTGAATATGTCATCCTTTGAATATGTGTGAATGAACTTTATTGTTTTACACTTAATATCCACTTATATTGGGTGTATTTATATTTGTCACACATAATTTTGAGATTGATTTATCCTTAATTTAAGGATACCTTCTTTATAAGGGATTTCATCACATTTTACATTTCTATTGAGACTCCTTTGTTTTTATGCAACAATTCACTCTTATATGGTGTATATACTGTCCTTTGAATATTATATCATGAATCCATTTATTCTCATTATATAATAAAGTTATGATTAAATATTATTCCTCAATTATTGTATTCAAGTGTCTCTAATTTTGGTAAAAACCTTTTAACCAAAATATCGCATTAAATGTTTTAATGATTTGTTCTTATTAATATCCATGTTTTGAAAATGGGTTTAAGGATTTATTTATATGGATATTAATGGTTTAAAATGTTAAAAGCATCAAGGTGGTATGAGACACTTTGATTCATAAATCTCTTTATTAAATGTTTTAAATGGATTTGAAAATGGTTTTTTTGAATGGATTCATTATTTCAATATCCCAAAATGTTATACTGTGATAGAAATGTGGAAATGTTATGTTTCCTTTATGCATGTTTAATGTGATACGTTTATGTTATGGTTCTTGAGAATTATTATGAATACGGGAGGTTCCGTGATAAACTAAGGGCAGGTGAGCCCGATATAGCTCTCCAATGCATTGGGTAATGCGAAGGGGTTAAAAGTTAAGGTTTCTCCGAAGAGATTTAGGGAATATACTGTGATGGGTATTCCAAACGTAACCAAGAGGGTTACTACCAATGTAAGAATGTTATGAATGCCTCAAGTTACCTTTATGACATATGATTTCTATGTTTTATTCATGATTTGATGAGGTATTTTAAAGTGATTATGGTTTATGAGTAAATTATGATTTCATTGATTCTTATGTATACATATACTAATGTTTCCTTTCCATATTTTTATATCCCTTACTGAGATTTTTATACTCCTCCCTAGTTTTTGAAATGTTTTTCACAGGTCAAGGGAAAGGTGCATGCTATGGTGATAGTGTCAAGGAAGTTTCAAGAAAGAATCCATGTTTTATTTTTAATATGTTTCCGTTGATGGAAAAAAACGAATTCTATCTTTTATATAACCACTTTGTTTAAATGTGGAATGTAATTCATGATTTATGATCTAATTCTCTAAAACTCTAAACCTGAAAAGATCCTCAATGTGAATTATTCATTTAATTCAATACTAAGTAAGTATTAAGGCTGGGGCCTTATAAACTTAGGATAGTGGAAGGGTAAATTATCAATGCTCAGAATAGGAATTCCCCATAGAGAATGCTATCACTCAAGATTGATTGCCTCTATCTTGCTGATTGTATCTATCATGATGTTTCAAAAGTTTATAAGGAGGAAAATCATGTTACTATTTCTCCTTCAAAAAATGGAAATTATGAAGTCCATCTCTGAATTTTCCTTTCTGCTCATGTATTTTTGATTAGTTTATGTTGAAGTGAATTCTTGTGGTGATATGTATACTCATCTTTGTAAATCCTCATTTTACTGTCACTCTTTCTACTTCATTTTTATGATAAAAATATTTTGGAATGTTATTGGCTATGTCCTGAACCGTAGGATTATATAAGTAGATATAATTAAAAATATAAAAAATAATAATTATTTTAATATAATTACAAAAATTGTATAATTATTGAAATATATTTTCATTTTTTTATATTTTTATTTATAAATTAATATATTTGTATTCATTTATATATAATTATAATTATATTTATATATATTAATGTAATTATATAATTATATATAATTATATAATTATATAAATTCATTTAATAAATTCAGTTTTTAATTAAATATATTTACTATAATTCTATAATTATTTTAATCAATATATAAATTAATTTATAATTCTAATAATAACTAAATATATTTATATATATTTATATATTTATTTGGATTTATAAAATTATATATACTTATTTATTGATATATTTGTATATATAATTATAAATATAATAAACATATTTCTTATTTAAAAATATTTATGATAATTTTATAATTTCTTAAATAAATATATATATTTATAATTTTATGAATACTTATTTTAAATAACTATATATATTTATACTATCATAGTTAAATAAGTATATGCCATACATATTCACTTCTACACATATTATATATATATGTGTGTGTGTGTGTACATCTCACGTAGACTTGAACATATACATACATACATATGAATATTTATGTACATGTGAATATATATATATATGTATATATAAAGATATGAAAAGCACACTCACGCACAGCATAATGCATAAACATATGTGCACATAGACATTGATATAAATTTATAAGTTCAAATATCAAATACTATGAATACATCATTTGTATTTTTTTTGAAAATGATGAGGCTCAAGGACCCCTTTTATCAAATAATAATAACAAAAAATAGACAAAGGAGGAACATATAATCCATAAATTTCCACAAGCCAAACAAAAGTGAAAATCCAAAAAATTATGTCACTCGAGTGAGAGTGCTCATGCTATGGTGTGATGATCATCGACACATATAATGAGGATGTCGACCTCGTCTCTATGTTCTCTCATGTATCCAATGGTCACCTCCATCATCTGGGAGTCTAGCATCCAAAAATGGCTCCATATCTTCTTTTCCAAAAACATTAACTCTGCGCTGGCCATCATCTTAACTAATACCAGAGGAAATTAAATAAAATGATTTATGTTTACTGAAATTCCATAGAAATTTCCCCTTCACTGATCGGATAAAATTAGAGGTTATAGAAAAAATAGAAACATATTGTTTCCATTTTCCTTAAGAAGTTTCAGGTAGAAAATCAATTTTCAAGCTATAATAGTGACACTACAAGAGTGTGAACCCCACCAAGGATAATTCCAACATCGTATGGTAGTTTATAGTGGGACTATACATAATCCTCTTCAATATAAACCTCCTCTGAGGCAAAGGATATAGAATCATCATGATCACTTCTACACACATGCTACGATTTGTGAACCATCCATACTTGAGTAAGCAATCCACAAAGAATAAGTTTACTATGATGTTCACTGTGGTTGTCAATTGGTTTAGTTATTTGAACAACCACCTTCCCTTTAAAAGTATATTTGACCACTCTCTGTATAGTCACTAATCCAAGCACCTTTACTGCTTAAACACTACATCCAGTATCCATCGAAATACCTACATTATTTTACGGTTCCTGACCACACCATTCTATTTTGTCCCCCATTGAAAAAATATATTTATTATAAGTATCAAGAAGTGGAATAGTGAGGAATATATAATATTTATGAACTAATGTATTACTTTAGGAATCCTATATTTCTTAGAATGAGATGAGTAATAAACCTGCCAAGAAGGGATTCAAAATATTACATTCCAATTTTCAGGTGAAAACATACCACGATTGTGTTGAGATGTATGTGAAATTTTAGAATTGGTTTTATTAGAGGGGTAACCATCAATTTTGACCTTCCCATTCCCATTAATTGAAAAAATCATTTATTGTTCATTCCATTGGTTAGTATCCACATCATCCTATGCATAATTATTTTTAAATTATTAACTATATTCATAATCCTCATAAACATGTTATTCAATCGTACCTTGAGATATGGAATCCTTAAATGAGACACCATTTCTACCCTTATGTAATTCTTTATCCATGTTATCCTATGACTGTCAGTTATAATTTAGTTTAAAATTGTAAACAAATCATTAGAAAAATGTGGTAGATAAACAATTTTATGATTATTAGTTTAAGCGAACCCTTCTTTCAAGTAATCACAATCAGATTTAAGACATTTAGCAACATAAGGACCATTAGAGGTAACATATAGAAAACATTCTTGATTGTTTAAAACATTACCAATAAAAATTTATTGAGTGTCAAAAACATAATTTTTTGATGAATAATCACATATCCCACCTTTCTTCTTCATTTTTGTATATTATTTGACTAAATCCGGAAATATAAATAGTAATATATTTCCAAAAAGAGGATGTATCATGTCCAATATTTACAAAAAAATTAAAAAATGGTGGAATTATATCAAATTAAATTCTATGTTTTATGTCATCATTAAGTGTGGAAAGAACCAATCTATCAATTAATGTGGATGTCATATCAACCTCAATGAGAAGTTGAGAAAAATAGACATAACTAACCATATCTACAGCACTATCCGACATCATAAGAATACCAGTCACATATTTGATATCAAAGAGGATTTTCAAATGCCTAAAAATCCAATTAAGATATTGTATTTTCACTAGAACTTATGCTCAAGTGTCCTTGAAGTCATTAAGATTAGAGTTCAAACTCTATTTAGAAATCCTCGTAGTACCTAGTTTAAGGTTTACCAAGCCCACTCCTCATGCTCTCCCCTTCAATTTTATAGTATGAAATTGAAAGTGGAAGAAAACATGACCTAGTAACACACACATAAAATATAAATAAAACCCAAATGAAAAATTATAGAGATACCAGATCAAAAACCTTTAAAGGTTACATTCCCTTTGATAAAGCCACATTTTCAATGAAAAAGTGATAACATAGATCAAGACGCTATGAGGTGGCATCATGTAAGGATGTAACATGCATAGTGGAGCCTTTTTTGAAGATTTTATGAGGAATCTGAATCATCAACGGGATAAACAAACCCCCAGAGAAACCAGTGAAGGATGAATTCCCCTTAAAAACATCATCTTCTCCCCCCTTAATCATCATTGTAGGAGACAAACACTACAAATCATAATTTCTATTCGAGACATAAGAAATAATATTCACACTACCAAGATGATTTATAGTAATCTGCTTTCCATATCTAGAGAGAAACATGTCCAATTCATCTATCCTCATTAATTTTTATTTACATAATTTTATGAATGATTAAAATTTATATATCAATATATCTTTTTTATATTATGGACATGCATGAATTTTTATTAATGTATGTAAATAAACTATTGAACATTTTGACTAATACTAATTTGGTAATTTTTAATTTATAAATTAATGAAAATAAGATTCATTTTTTTAAAGTTATATAAATCATATTTTTATATAATATTTACATATATATACTTATTTTAATATAAATATTATTTAAAAATATATCAACAAACATATATTTGTTTATAACTATCATTATAACTAAATTGTTTTATAAATATTTTTGTATAATTAAATATATATATATATATATATATGTATATAATTATATATATTTATTTTTATATAATTATATATAATTATAAATATAGTTATTTTGTAAAAATATAATTATTTTTTATAAATATATTTGTTATAATTTTATAATTATTTATATATGTCTGTGTCTCTGTGTGTATATATAATTATACTTGTAAACAAATATATTTAAAAATATTTGTATAAAATTATAAATATATTTATATATATAATTATATAATTATATAATTATATATATATATATATATATATATATATATATATATATCACCCATTGGGTGTTAGTCAAGTGGAACGTTCCTGGTTTACCCCTAGCCCTCCATGGGAACGCGTGTAGGCTCGAGTCCCGTGAGACTCGAACATTGTCTGTATTAAACATAGGGTGTTTCCAATCCATTAAATATTTTGGGAATGTGTGGAACATTTTGGGCTTGGTCTGGGCCCCTACTATGATTCCAGCATAACTCAGACTCACATTTTTCTCATGGTTTGTCTGTATAGTGGTACCCACTGGCTGTACCCCTCGCACTCCATGGGAATTATCATAGGCTTATGCCCCTCCAGACAAGGAAATTTTTTATATAATTCCCATGGAGATTCAAATCCATTTCATAGTAGGGGAACATGTGGTGCACTTTAGTCTTGGTTAGGGGACCCCACTAGGTTTCCAATGTAACTCATACACACATTTTATCCATTATGTTTTAGTCGAGTGATACCCACTAGTTGTACCCCTCTATCTCTATTGGTACTGCTATAGGCTCAAGTCCTACCGGACTCGATCACTATGTATATTTTTCACAAGTAGATTCAAATTTATTACCATTTCGGGAATGTGTTGCATGATCTGTGATTGGTTGGGGCCCTTCGTTGGCATTCAAGTGTATCACATACACACATCTTCCCAATGGGTGTTAGTCGGGTGGTACCTGCTTGTTATACTACTTGCACTCTATGAGAAATGGAAAAGGATGGATTCTTACCATACTCAAACACTGTGTGTATTATGAAGAGGGTCATAGAAATCCATTTATTAGTTGGGGAATGTGTAGAGCACTCTAATCAAGGTTATTGAACCCCTCTAGGAGTCGAGTGTTACACATACATATGTTGTTCTAATGATCCTATGTCAGAGTGGTAGAGGATATTTCATTGCATTCAAAAGACCAATTTTCAAATCTTCTCCATAGTGAAATTACAAGTTTTTATAGAAGTATTATAAAAGGTGTTTTTGTGGGAATTGTAAGAGTTTTTTTAGTAGGACTATTTACCCAATTTTCACCTATGGGTCAAGGAGTTGGATATTCGGTCTACCAAAGGTCATTGATCCATAAGGCCTCTTTGCCGCTATAGAGTAACAAGATATGAAAAAATTCACTAGTCTATTGATATAGTGAATCGGGTAGGCAATTCAGCTTGACTTTAGATTCCATTGTTGAGTGGAAAACTTGAAAAAGTGATAGATGTGTTGGAACATATTGTCTTTCCATCGAAATAATCGGGACATATGGGTTCTCTTCCATAAAACTACAAAGGGCTGCACAACGTAATGGTTCTCAGTAGATGGGGAGATGAATCATGTGAATAGTGATGAACAAACAGGCGCACCAACACATCTTGTAGGTAAGGTGGCTTGAAGACATAAAGATGTTGTAGGGTGGGCATCATTAAATAGATATGGGTGTAATGGCACCCATCACATATCCCTGTACTTAGATTTTTGTTCAGATAGTGGTACATTGTGATGGTCCTTATGTTGGGGTGGTGTAATGCAACAGTTTATGGTATGGTGGCGTCATAATGAGAATAATAAGATCCTGATGTGATGCTTGACATCTAAAATTAGGACTTCAAGACACTAGGTCTTTAGACCACCAAAAATTGTAATGGGCCTCTCAGCTATTGGGCCTTTGGGTCATGCAAGAGTTACCTCTAAAACCTATTCAAAAAAGAAGGATATCAATCCTTATTAATTTAAGGGGTTTCCCCCCAACCTCCTAAAAAATTAATATATGAAGATATATAATTTCTAAATATAATTAATATATTTATTATTTAAATAGATTCAATACATTTTTATATTTCTTTAAATAAATATTTATAAATATATTTATATAATTATAAATATTTGAATAATTATATATATATATATATATTAATATATAAAAACATATATTATAAATATAATTAATATAATTATTACTCAATTATGTTTATTATAATTTCATAATTAATTATATATATATATATAATTATATAAATGATTTTTTCAAATATTATATATATAATTAAATCATTAAAATTTATATATATTTATATATCATATTTATATTTATTATATAAATTAAGTTTTAATTGTTGTATATAAATTAACATTATTTTTTGTTTATAAGTATGATACTTTTATATATCAACAATATATTTCTAATAGTTTTTATGATCATAATGAATAGAGATGATTGCTATCCACCTTTATTTGTGATTTTTATAGCGATGATAAATTTAAAAATTATCAACTATTCTTGCATAGCATTGATAAAGGTAATCGTTTTATCAATGATTTATATTTAGTGCATATAAATTTTGGTGTCGAGTAAGGCATGGATTTTGGTAGTGTAAATAACATTTATTTTAATTTCACATTTTATTTTTTCATATTAACATTATATTTTCTATTATTTCATATTTATCATAAACAATATCCTTTGTAGATGAAATGGAATTTATTAAATTGATATTTTTTTCTTCAAATTTCGAAACATTATTTTTCTTCATATTATTTTTATTCATTTCTTTATCAATTTTAGAAATAAAATGTTTCAACTTTTCATTTTCTAAAATTAGATTTATATTTTCTTTAGAAACAATATTATTTTCTATACCCTTAATTGGATACATATTACAATAATTTTAAATTTTATCTGGATATTCATCACATAAATTTAATAGTTTTGTAACATTTGAATTTCAATACTCAGAAGTAAAAGATAGTTTATAATTAGAATCATAATTATAAGAACTAGTAAACTTTTATAATGTTCTTATTAAACATAAATAAGCATGATTTACCAAATAAATAAAGGAATCTATTACTTTAGGTTTTTTCCCATTAGAGTAATCATTCCTGTCTCATTTTCACTTCCATATTCTTCATTGGAGTCTAATTCTTCATTGCAGCGCCAAAAATAATGATTAGCTTCTTTGATTTTGTTTTTTTCTTCTTCTATTTACCTTCTAGTTTCACCATTTTACACTCATATTTGGTATGGTCAGGTTTCAGATATTTAAAAAAAATATGTCGATTTACATTTCATACCATTTATATTAAAATACATATTGTACCTCTTCTGTTTACCTTAATTTTTTTGGAAGTATTATTTTTCATTATGATCAATTTAATTTATTTTGCAACATGACTTAGATCATAATATTTATTTGAGCTAGAATAATCTATGACATCATTGGATGAGTTAGTGGAAACATATTTAGATTTAATGAATCCCCCTTTATTCTATATAAAGAATCAAGCTCACTATTCTTTAGTTCATGGTCATATTGTAATAGAGATCTAATCATATCATCTACAGAGTATTCAAAAAAATTTCATTATTCAATGGATACAATCCATGAATTCCAATTATTTGGATGGGATTAAAGTATTCTTCCAATAATTTATTCACTATTCATGGTTTCTAAAAGTGTTAAAATTTTGTTGACAAACATTTTAAATATATTGAACCAATCATTCACATGTTCATTATCAGACATTAAAAATTCTTGAAATTCATCAATGTGAATTCCAAGCTTAGTTCGATGAAATTTATCAGTTCTTTAATGAGTATAATTTAATGTCCACTAAATTGTTGAAATAGTTATTACTTGATGATATATGATTTTACAGACTTTTACTAAGTGATAAGTTAATAATATTCCACAATTTATAGTTAAAAACATATTTTGAAGCATCATTTCTTGTTAAAGTTTCAAGGTAAACTTTAGGTATTTTAAATGTTCTATCTAGGATGGTCCAATATTCAATAACTATATTTTCCAAAAATACCTCCATTAAATCATTCTAATATATATAATCAATTCTATTGAAATGATATTGTATGAAGAGATTCAATAATTCAATCTCCTCGGTTTCCATCAAACTAAAAAAGATCATTCCTTCATATATTTAACAACTAGGATAATGGTTAGCTCAAAAAAAACAAAATTTAAAATCAATCCATTTAAGGACAATATAGTAGAAATTAACATTCTTAAAGGGTTTCCCTTATATACCAAGTGATGGTATCTTGAAAATTAATAACAAGATCAGTCTATCCTTAATTAATTTCCTCCTCTAATACAAGTTGTTATGTCTGATACATTGGTGAAATAATTACTAGAGTTGGGAGGGGTGAATAGTCTATTTTTAAAATTATTAGAGTTATTAAAAATTATTTTTTCAAATTGGTAGTTAATAATAATTAAAAATTTGTTTATTAAAAGAAAAAGAATAAGGGATTTGTGAAGGGTGTATAATGGAAATTAAATATATGAACTGAATAAATTTTTTTAATATTTTATATCTAATGGGTCCTTTGTCTACACTTCAAACCCTAACCATTGTGGAATCAAACACACTATGAAAGATAGATAGACTTTTTCAAGGAATAATTATATAAATTTATTTTTACACAGGAAAAATTCAAACGTAGGACTTTTTGAGTGGAATCCCTAAACCTACACACATTATTTTATGAGAGAAGAAAAAACACATGATTTCTATAAGATCATCCCCAAGATAAGTGTTCTACTTTTTCAGTGTGCATAACCAAATATTACTTTCTAGATATTTTATAACTTTTGAGAGAAATTATTAATTGGATACCTTTTCCCATATAAAATGTTATATGTAATAATACATCTAGATAGAAGAAGAATGAATTGGTTTTGATGAAGATGCTGATGTAGGCCCTTTAAATATATTCAAAAAATATACTCTATGTATTACAACAAATGTAAATTATTTATCTTCAATTACAACGAAGTAAAATAACATGTTTTCCATCAATTATTTATGGTCAAAAAAAAATTGTTATCATAGTTTATGGGATCACTTGAATTACTTCAACTATTATCACATGTAGTTTTTGTGTATATTTCAATGGATTCTTTAAGTGTTTTCTATATAATATTTAAATGATAACAACCCAAAATTCAATGGGGTAATTCAAATGTAAATAAAATTTTATCACTAAGAGAGGATATTATTTTTGAGAATAATGGTAAAAAAAGTCAATTTAAATTAAAAAATAAAGACTATTTCAAATTGATTTGAATTAACTGTTAAATAATAATAATAAATGAAATCAATCCCATGGAAAAATAATAATATTTAAAAATAACATTAAACACATTTTAATTTAATCCAGTGTGTAATATAATGATTATTTATGACGATTTAAATACAATAAAATTTGTTTGAATAAATTTATTTTCATTAAATAATAATTTATAAAAGAGTATGTCAATAAAATTTACTCAAAATATGGAAACATAAATTTGTTTCAATTATTATGTGAAAAAAATGAATATGTTTTAAACATATTTTAAAAAATAAAATATGATAATAAATATTGAATGGATTATATTATATATATATATATTAAAATTTTAAAATAATAAAACTCTTAAAATATTTAAAATAAACATATAATTAGTCAAAATTCAAAAAATGATTAAACAAAGGGCATGGAAAAATTTTCATGAGCAATAAAATTTAATTCGAGGTAGTAAATATGTTTTACTGACGGTATGATAAAATAATATCTAGCAGTTTCAAGTTATTTCTACCTTTTTTTGGAAGAATAGGTGTTGCACTACAACCATCGTAGTTGGTGCTACCAGTAGATTAGAGGATCTACAACTAGTTATGTGGTGATATCATCACAGATTTACTGTAGTAGGCAATGAATCGACAATTTGTATATAAAAATATCTACTAATGGATTTTTGAAATTATATACCACCTTTATATGAAAACAATATACAATTGATGTTAAATTAAGATAACCACTGAGGTATTTTAAGACCTTCCATTGCGAATCTATAAATATTTCATATACTAATGATATGTTGTGAATATATGATCTATCTTTTGGTTGCAAAGATAGATATATAACATTGGATTTGAAAAATAATATACTATTGAACTGAATAATAATCGTTATCTTCCCTAATGTAAAAACAAACTACTATTTCTATGAGTGATCTACCACTATTTCAAAAAAACATACACTATTTATGGTACAAAAGAATAATCTATTTTTGATACTAAATCGTAATATACCATTCGAAGAAAAATATTTATCAACCGTAGGATTAAAAGATTGAAATAAAATTGAAATATAATATTAATATAATATTTTAATGAAATAGGATAAATATCTTACCATTGGAAATGAATAGAAATCTATAGAGTTCTTCCATTGAGGAAACTTTTTGAATGTAGTAGATGATAAATTGTAATTTATCATTTCATGAAGGAGTAAGAGATAAAAAAATTTGGTGAATTTTTAACCCACGTAAATGATAGAAGTAGATGTTGTTCTATAATAATTAAATAAATAAAATTAAATATATTTATACTGGATGAAAAATTTTCTCAATCCGACATGTATAAAATGATATATGATTGAAAAATATAGAACTACATGATTTGAAAAATGATGAATAAATTCTTGTACATCAGACTATTTCAGAGGTACATAAATGTAATTTTTATATTTTAATGTTGTTCAATATAACATATAGATTGTATATATAACCCAATATTTTTTTTTTGATTCTAATGTCAATTGTAATAGTAATAAAATAAATTAACAACATATTATGTTTTGAAAATTCTACAAATCAAGGACTATTTGATGATCATCATGTATTTTTTCATCACTTGAGAAACAATTCGAAGTTCTATTTTATAAAATTAAATGTATAAAAAAAATTCATTTTCAATGGATAATGTTTTGTAATAATAAAATTAGTATAAATAATTCTATAATAGTATAACTAAGGAAAACATAATAACACAGTAAGGATAGAAATATTGATCAGACTGAAAGGTTGTATCATGTTTCTACCAATAAGTGAACATCATAGAAATTGAGTTAGGATTCATCATAGGTTGATAATAGTTATATAATATTTTTACATTTCATATGAAATTTGATTTATAAAAATATGATTAATATGACTCATGTTATAGTAAAAACATAGGGACCATGAAAAAATTAATTTTAATATAAAATGAAAAGAGGGTTTCGAAATATTAAAAACAGAAAATTTTAAATTAATTTGTAATAAACTATTATAAAAAATCACTAAAAACATTAAAAATAATGTTTCACCTCTTTTTATGTAAATCCCCCAATGGATATTCTAATATTCAAATCCTGGTTGATTGGAAAAATAATTTGTGGGTATTACCAATTAGATTCCACCCCAAAGGAATTTTAAAGAGGAAGTATTAATAATGAATTAATTCATAATTCTATGTGAATCATATATGGTATTAAAAGTATTAATATGATATAGTATAAATATATAAAAAATATAAATTTATTATTTATGAGGTTGATAATTCATATGAGGAAATTTAAGACTTGAGGTAAGGGTATCTATTATAATCTCATTTCCTTTTAGAGTTGCCTTTATTAAATCTGCATTCAGAGAAATTAAAATAACCATATCTTTTTGAAAGAATCATTTTTTAGCCTTAGGTTATTACTATAAAATTCATGTACTAGTACCATTATCCTCTATTTCATACTTGAAATTATAGGCAAAAGGTTTTCAAGAAAACATAACAGTTTTCCTCTTTGGTTGAGGAACATTATTTTTCCATGTTCATGTTCATCAAACAAAATAATTGGAGTTTTTATCTATATATAAAGTTTTTTTCATGGTTATTTTTACTAAATTTTATTTCCTTTAAACTTTATTAAAATTAATCTTTTCAAATGTTCTTCATACAAATCATTTTCCACTTTTTACATATGTATGAAAATATTGTTCCCTTTTAGTGTATACGTGATAAATGGATGTTCACATCATCATGTATTGTGTTCATCATAAATTTTCTTTTACAATATTAAATGGTTTTAAAATAAAAATATGCTTCCCATTTTAATGAAAATTTAATTCTTTAAAATTTTATGAAAAAAATGGTTACATTCACTTTATTTTCAAATCAAATTCTAAATGATTTCATAAAAGAGAATTTTCATATCTATAAACATAATGTTTGGATAATTATTCATTAATGTGGATCTGATATTTGAATAAAATACAATTTAATTCTTGGCATGGATTATGGTGATGTTTCATATAAATTCATATGAAACCAATTTTTTTCACATGGGATAAATATGTGATGATGGAATCATGAATTTTTTCATGTTTTATATTTATAGAATATGAATGGATTATCATTATGAGCTGGTTGGTTTTGTTATATATATTTAATGTATTGGAAAACGTTGTTATACGTATCTCATGATATTATGATAAAAACGTATTGACATGATTTCAAATAGATAGGTTCACATCTTGATGTGTATGTATGATAGATGTAGGTTATTCTCGCACTATTATGCATGGAAATGAATTTTAATAACTAGGATCACAACATCGTGAATTCTAATTCTTGGGATACTGTATGCCAATGTTAGGACTCATAAATGATTATTTATTCATTGATGGGCTTATGAATAATCATTTATGATATTCCATGATTTTTGAGTAATAAACTATTATTTTATGGGTATGAATAATTTAAATTGATAATATAAATTTTATTAGGTTATAATACCCTTATGATACTATTGTACTCACTTATGATTGATTTCTCCCATGTTTACCCATTCTAATCATCTATTCTCACCTTTTCTTGTGTTTCTATTCATTGGGATATGAAGGAATGTTCTATGAATGATAATTATAGAATGGTATTAAACAAAAATAATGTTTTTTGAATCATTAAAGATTTTTCATATATCATTTGATTGTGTATCTAGTATATAAAGACACTAAACCCTTATAGTTATGAGAAATGTATTATTGTGAGATATGTTGAATATTGTTCTAAAATGGTGTTATATTTATTCATGTAATTATTGGGATTCCTAATTATTATTTTGGAGAATAAATATTTTCATAGAGTGGGAGAAGGTTGTGATGAAAATTCCTATATCCCTATGGGATAGGGTGATCTAATCCCCCCCCAAATCTTGGTCTCGTTAATGATTTTAAAATCCTTAGAATGTTGGTGGTGGTAAAAACACCCTTAGCCCTACATGATTGTATTTATCTTTCATCGTTGTGGATACGACCACTTATTTTTCCTCTATGATTTTTGAGCTCTTGTATGAGATTAGAAGGATGTAGTGCATGTTATAATATAGATATTCTCACTATTTAGGGTACCAGATTAACTAAATAATTATATTCTTTAAACAATTAGCATGTAAGAATTTATTGAGGACTAATAAATGATTTTTCATTTTATAAATCCCAAAATATTTGTTTTTTTAGAGATTTTGGATTTTTGGGACCCTTTTGAATATACCAATTATAATTTAAGGAGGTTAATCCTAAAATGTTATGTAAATAGAAAATGTTGCTTAACATCAGTGGTGGTGATTTTTATTAACTAGTGAGAAAATTAAAATTTAGAACACCATTCTCACCCAATCATCTAATGTGTATGTTTAATGGAGGGTAAATAATAAATTGATATATATTACTAAAATTATTAAGTAATTCACATTTAAGGTCACTATATTTCATTTTTAATTCTGGGTACTCCAGTACTGAAAAGGTAGCCCTATCAATATGGTGGTGCATTTTTATACTTCCAAGATATTGTGTTCATATTATAAATAATTAATATGTTTTTTTATTTAGATAAGGATTATTTACCCTTTTATAAAGATTATTATTTTTTATTTAACACCCCATGATTTTATAATTATTCCTTTAAAATAAATTTAAAATATTTCATAGCTTTCTTTATATGGAACCTTAAGCCTAAATGAACCCTGATATATTATACCATTTATAACCAAGATAATGGATTGAATGGTATGGATAAGATTATTCACATTATAAAATATATATAAATTTTTTCCTTAATTAAAATATATTTATTAATTCTAATAAAATAAACATTACATTTTTAATAAAATCATTTCTTAATTAGATGACCATTTTTCGGAAGAAATTTATTTTCCTACATGTTATGAATTTTCATATAATAAAATATATTGAACAATATTAATCATATTTTACAATTATATTTATTGATATTTTATGAATAATAATTTATATGGTAGTTATATAATGGTTAGTAATAAAGAAAAAAACCATTTGATGGTAATAAAGTGTTATTTTTTAGAAAACTATTTTTATTTTTAAAATGTGTTTTTATCATAAAAATTTAAATAAATAATTTTAGATTAATTATATTAATGAAATTTTAAAATTATATTTTCAATAAAATATATTAATATAAATCTAATACCTTCTACAAGTAAATGAAAGAAATTAAATTCAATTTTATTCTTAAAATGAATTTTCTTAAAAAAAGAGTTTTCATTATGTTTTGAGTAATTATTTTTGAATTAATTTCTTATAATTATATAAATAGAATATTATGAAATCATTTATTTATTTTCAATTATAATTTACAAATATTTTAATTAGTAAACTTTCATTTTTTTCATAATTAATAGTTAAAAAAGTAAAACAATATTACCACGGTAAGTATTAACACAGTTTTTACCTAGTGTTAAAATTAGATATCATTATAATAATTCCCCTTAAAATTGTATAAATAATTTTGGTTGAATAGATATAGCCATTATATTACCTAAAAATTTAAAAATTTTACATTTTTTCTAACTTTCACTAGAAAATTAATTTATTTTATTTAAAGCATTAAAGTAACTACATGCTCTCCTTCCCCTAATTATAAAGAAGCACATATTATACTACATTAATTTTAAAAAAACCACTATTGATTATAATTTAATTTCCAAAAAATCCTATCTAAAATTATTCCACATAATCTTGAGTTCCTCCTGTTTCCCAAATACCACTCTTAGAATGCTTAGGGTGTAAGATAAATGAGGTATCTCAATTAAGAGGAAATCGTCATACTTGATTCATTCTATTTTTATTACTTATTTTAATTTCTAAAAATTTATTATATACTTAAAAAAATAGTTAATCTAATATA
Source organism: Viscum album (assembly GCA_963277665.1). Lineage (NCBI taxonomy): Eukaryota > Viridiplantae > Streptophyta > Magnoliopsida > Santalales > Viscaceae > Viscum > Viscum album. Next base: position 1,494,546,438 of record OY728133.1, read on the forward strand.
ATAAATATTATTAAATGTTATTATTAATATTGTACAATGATTTTTCACTTCACTTCCATTTAATTTGAAATGAATGTGTTGCTCATGTATACATGAAGATTACTATATCCATGTAGAAATGTGATTAATTTTCCATCATCACCTCTCATTACTAGTTATAACTGGGAATTTACATAAAATATAATATATTTTTTATAATAATTACTTTTTTACAATTAAATATTATATACATTATTTTCATTTTTCTCATTAGAAAATTCATATGTCATTATACATAATTAAATACTAGCTTCTCTATTTGTTGTCTATTTTATTTTGAATATTATTCTTTTATAGAAGATTATAATAATGTTTATAATGAATATATATAATAACTATGACCAGAGTAATATAAATAAAATACTATATTAATAATATACCTTGGCATTTTCTTAGTCATTTGGTCTTTCTAACATGATCTAATTTAAGTCAGTTTTACCACATACATGAGTGATATTACAATGTTTACGACAACAATAATTAATTAGTGTTGAATAATGGTTATATTTTTTTAATACTAATATTTCAATTATGTGATTAATGTTTTTTAAACGATGGAACCATGATCAAATTTCAAGGACTGGACCTGTTGAATTTAAACATATATGAAAAACACAACAATTATCACTTGGAAAAGATATTTTAATAAAAAATGATAATGAATGGGTGATAAGATGTGATAAGTAAACCATTTATGATATTATAAATATTAATGTTGTTCATATATATAATTTTAATAAATTTAATTTTTTATACGATTTTAGAGTGCATTTCACGAAATTCATACATGAGGTAGGGGTATTATTTAATAATATCACTGTTTACAGAAGTCATTTTTGAATAAATTTATATTCATAAAATTATATGATATATATATAACTAAAATTTATTTTATTTCCCCCCTTTTTGAATTTTTCTAGTTTTTTGTTTATTTTCTTTTATTTGGTATACAAAAAGTTCAAAAAAACAATAAAAATTGACTTTACCTCTCCTTTTTGGTAAGTATCCTTTTTATTCCTTTTTAGTAACCAATAAAATATTTTCAAGAATAATATTAATATTATCAAATTGTAAAAAATTTATTTTCTAAATATATTTTACTTCATTTATGGTGGTTTTAACGTAATATTCCTTTTGTTTTATAGATGAGTTTCCTTCAACTTTTTATTACAGAAAATGTAAAAGGAATTATTTTTAAGATTTACCCCAAATGAACTATTACCATCATAATAACTAAAATTCATTTTTAGGATTAATTTATAATTTTCCATTTTTAATTTAAATGAAAATATTCTTCCACATGTTCAATAATAATTTAGATTTTAAATAAGTAAATTAAAAATTAAAACTGTGTTTATCATAGGAAATATACTAGTGGTATATTAAGTAAGTTTTTATCTATAAAACAATGATTTAAGATTTTCATGATTCATTAAGAATATTAATATCTTGGGTTGTAGTTTTTGTACCAATGTTCATGGATTGTATATGTTGTACACAAGCTTCGATATAAGTTAGTGTTATATAAATAGTTGAAGAGCCGAAGGATAGAGAATTATTATTGTCCATTGTAATTGAAATGAATGTCTGTTTAGTGACATTTGTGTAAGTAAGGTTGGAATTTTTTAACAAAAAGTATTGTAAAACAAGATTAATTTATTGAATAACTTGCAATATAAATTATATTTTATGATTTTTTTTGTTGTAGTGAAGAAGAGTATAGAAAAAATAATTAAAATAAATTCACAAAGAATATAAATATTATTCATGAGTTATTTGAGGAGGAATATAATATAAAAAAAATCATATTTTTGATTGGTTGGAATTTTATTTATTAATTATATTATTACTATGTACATGAGAATTTATGTCATTAATAAAAATATTGGTGCACCATAAAATCCATCCTTAGCCACTCTCAACTAAGAAATTTTGGGACCATGTGGTCAACCAAATCTAAGGGAGAGAACCAGGGATAGCTTAAGTGGTGGAAAGTTGGAAATAAGGATCATGTATAAGGTAGGTATGAGAGGATTCAAATAGAAATTCATGAAGATGGGCTGGAGAGGTCGGTTGTGTCATGGGCCATGTGTGTGAGTGGGGTTGTGGGTGTTGATCCACTACTTCCAAGGAATTATGCTACATCAGAATGGTTTTATTAATAATTAAGGACTATAAAAAGATGTTGTTCTATGTTGGATGTTGATGTGAATTATTTATAGCCTAATTTAAATAGATACCAATAAAACTCTAGTGGTTAGATTTGATTAATATTGACCATCTGATCACTTGATGTTTTTGACTTCTACCTTTGATGATGCTTGATAGTTCAGGTATACCATGGTAAATGAATAATATCTAATGATCAATCTTGAGCCATAAATTGGTGTTATAAGGTTGAAATTATGAGGGGATGTGGCTTTGATCAAACATGCATTCAATCACCTTCATTTATGAATAAGGACAACTCTAATACATGCCTCAACCGAATTAAAACAAGGTTTTAGAGGCTATTGGTGATCATGAATGTGTTTAAAGTTTAAAATATTATAGGATCACATGATTATCCTTACATTCACGTGAGGAGGAAATCCTAACTCATGTAAATGAGAACACCATTATTATCATTATATGTTTAAGGATTTCTGAAAAAGTCAAGTGTTTAAAATTACTTCTAAAATGATATTTTTTCATAAGCATTACATTGTAGTTTTATTTGATATGAGGTGGTTCAATAAGGTAGGGATATTCAAATATAAAATGTGAAAACCCTAAACTAAGAATTTTGTTTCATATATTGAGAACTCCTATTTTTTCGAAGAAAAAGAATTATTCTCAATCATGGTTTTTACGAAGAAAAGTGGTTTTCAAATAATTAAGCTTGTGTTAAGGATAAAAAATTCTGAAAGGATCTTGACATGATAATATCTCATAGAATTCTATTTCTAATGAAACTAAGAATATAAAATAACTTAGTGTTTGAGCATTACTATAATATGAAAGATCAAGAATTTGAAAAAACTGTTATTTTAGAAACTATGAAAAAGTGTATATAAATAATAGGATTCATGAAAGAGAAATATTTAGATAGTAAGTGGACTTATTTTATATGATGGAGTTATTTAGTAAATCTCTGTTCTTGTAAGGAATAACAAAGTGTAATGGTTTTGTGAGAAATAGAAAAAATACTACCCACATAAACATACTCTTTGGAAAATAAGAGAAGTGGAAAGTGTCTAATACGATAAAATATATTGAATAATATTTTTATGAATCAAGAAACAAGAGTGTAGAAAAAATGAAAAATCTAAAGGATGATTTGGATGAAATACTTGGAATTATTTACGATGAAATGAACTACCACTACTTTATGTGTTCACAGCTATAGGTGACATTAAAAAATCATTATTTTCCACAAACTGAAAAATACCAAACTATTGATATAATAGATGATTCCCATCATGTTTCAATTTAGTATCATGATTATGAAATCATCCTAAAATAAAATTGATTCATCATCCATGAAAAAGTTATCTCATAACCAAGTAACTATGTTGTGTAATAATGTTGTTTCATGTGATGGTAAGGGTTTTTAACAAATCCTGAAGAAATTATGGATGGTGAAAATGATGATAACATAACAACATAAAGAATAGATATGAAATGAATAGTGATAAATTATTTGGCATGAATTTTCCCAAAGAGAGGTGGTTCCACTAAAAAGAATAAATGTTCCAAATCATTGAAATTTAAATAGAATACACTACAAAAGAAAAGAAGAAGACTCAAAGGCTATAGTCGATGTTGTTGGAATTTTGGAAACAAGGTATTAGAATGTTTTCATGACATAAAAATTCAAATAAAACATAAGGCTAGTAATTATTAGTAGAAAAATTGATGAAAATAATACATTCACTAGAGAAGATAAATCTATAGAAAAAAAATGAAATGTAAGCCTTGGGATGTGAACAACACGATAAGACTATTAAAAAAAGTGTTACCAATAGGAAAAATAAAATATTCTATTTTATATAGAATTGAAAAAGAAACATTTAATGAAAATAACTTCCCCAAATGAATAAGACAGTTTAATTTGAATAAGTACAACAGTAAAAAGTATCTGGAAAACTTAAATATCATATTGAATGGTATATGTTCAGAATTTTTTGCTCTTACTATGAAAGTTATAGAAAAAATGCCAAATCTTTCTGTTAAAACATTCAACTTCGTTGAAATAAGAAATAATAAATTGGATGTCATAATGATTATTTGAGACAAGTACATTAAGAATGTATTTCATGACAAAAAATTCATCCAACATGTTAAGAAAAAAAATGAAATATTAGAAGAATGTTTTGGATGATATAATCATAATATTCACCAAATATACAAACTTATTGAAAATACTACCATGAGATATTACATATACAGAAAAAGGGAAGAGGCTTCAAAAAATTAGTAAAATGTCTTGTGTATATTATGAGAATCAATATTTCCAAATTGTTTAGCCAAGCCAACTATAATTGGCTAAGAAATTCTAAAAAGCTAAATAACATCATAAATCTAAAAAAATTCTCTATAAGAATAAAGGAGGAAAACATTATTCCACACGAATTTGATGAGAATTTGGCTATGATTGGAAGAAAAAAATTTCCTAGTTTGAGAGGTAGTTATTTCCCTAAATGTTACTCCAAAATAAAAAAACATTGTACCTCCTTAATACTTAATATATATATATAAACACCAATATATAGGCAATTTAATGAGATACATGCATCTGTTGAGGTGGATTCTTGATTAGTTAATGATCTAGAATCTTTATTAAAGAGTGAATGTTGAAATTTGGGTCATATTTATAAAAATGAATGATAATGTGGGTCAATCAAACTATCATCCTTAATTAATAATTTTATTAATCATATAAAATAACATGGATTGAATAGCCGATAAAAAGCTGAGTCAGAGGGGACAACATATATTTTTCACATGAACATTCTGATGTGTTTATTAAACTTTGTTCAGGATTTACATTTCACTAATAACTATTTTAACTTAGAACCCAGTAAATTATAATTGATGAATTATGAGCCTGATTTCAAAAGAATTTTATATTATGGTCATAATGTAAAACATTTGTTGTATTTCGCTTATTTTCTACACTAGATTTTCATATGTAGACATATTTTTTACTATCTAAAGGGACTTTTTAATGGAAATCATGTCAAATTATTCTTCAATTATATTTTATCACAAGATTTTCATATAATATCAATGAATTTTTTTTAAAATAAATATAATATGATAATACATCACATATCTTTTGAATTTAATTATCAATAAGGTCTATAATGTATTGGGAAACATATCAACTTTTCTAAATGTGAGAAGATATTCATAATAAAATAAAAATTGGGAGATTATTCAGACCAATTGATATGGATTGTATTTTTTTTCAATAATTGTCAATATTTATTAGAGTTTTAAAAAGATAATAAGGATGGAGAATTAATCTTCACCACATTATTTTTACCGATATTAAGTTAAAATAAAATTGTGTTAGTAAGTATGGAACATTGTTTACACAAATATTTGGAGATGAATATGTGTTTAACGAAGGGTATACAATATAAAATATATTTCTTGGGGAGTTTTTGTTAAAGTAAATAAGAGTTTGGAAGAAAAATAATTAAAATAATTAATCAAAAAATAATATATATATTTCATGATGTATTTGAGGAGAAAGGTGATATTCCAAATCATATTTTATAATGGTTGTAATTCTATTTCATACATAGAATATTTCTATGTTCATGAGAGTTAGAGTCCTTAGTAAAAAAATATGGGACAACCATACAAATCCATCATTATCTCAGCTCAAACATGGACATTGTTGGACTAGGATGTCAATCACATCCATTAAAGCCTTCCGGGTCCAACCTATGTGGTTGAAGTTAGTGGAGAAGGATTGTGTATAATACACACTAGAGTTTTTTCTAGGAGGAACACATGATGATTGGCCAAAAAGATTAGATGGGATGTAGAGCATGTGTGTGAGTAGTCGTGCGAGTGTTGATCCCCCACTATGATGGAACGATTGTACACCATCATGGTATGTTTAATAAAAAAAATTCTAAAATGAAATGCGGCTTGTTGTGGCCATTGGTTGTGATCCTCCACGGAAGGAATCCCCTTAGCCACATCAATGCCAATACTGACCAAACCAATAGGCTAATGAGTTCCTTCATCTCATCCATAGTCCACTAGACCTGGTCCAGAATACCTAACAACAAAACCTAGGGTAGACCAAGACAATTTAACGGAAGGAGGAATCTTTTACAACTCTTGTTCCCTCACCACCAGTAATGTAACACATCACATTCCAACATCTACTTAGCATGATTATGTAATCTACCTCTTGGGATCACAATCCCGATTAACTTTTTGGGTGGTTAGGTAGAATGTCAATATTATAGTCACCACCACTAGACATCATGGTCCATCCTATGATGAGGTATCTTACGGTGATGGTCCAACTCATGATTCCATGAATTGACATGAAATCCCTCCCCATTTTACATAAATTTCATATCATGTTGATCTATTTTAGGATAGAAGGTCAAATAATCACAACGAGGTACTTTTCCATGCAATCACTTATATTATGCATTGTAGAAATTCCTAAAAATCACATATACATGAAATTTACAAGATCATATGACAACTAAGGTAGGATCAAGGGAAGTGTCGCATTAATAATGACCACTCTATTCCTGAGGAATCAAGTGATGTGGTGGAGAAACACTCTCCTTCATCACCAACATTGAAGAAGATGTATTTCGACTTAGGTTTACCAACCCTAATGTTGAGGTACACAAAATCTACAGATTCATCTGCAGGTACCTATAGGTGGTAGATTTTTTTGTTTCCTTCCAAGAGAACACAGTTAAATTTTCTCCACTATTTTCACACTCCTTAAACAGCACCTCTACATTGGATGTTGTAGAGGCATGAAGGTCTATAATGATACTCTTAGAAAAGAGTGAGCACTCTATTAATCGAAAAGTAGACGTTTCTACTCCATCACATAAAGAGGTAGTAAACACCCAATTTTATATGTATATGATCTCAATGTTAGACATGTCTTAGGGAGACATCTTAATATTTAGGGGACATTTGGCCGACACTATGAACTCTCTCCCAATAAATCACAATCAAAGAGGGTTTTTATTAATTCCAACACCAGTTTTTCATCCTGTTCTAGTTGTGTTTTTGGCAGATCGAGAGTAGGATCATTCACCTTATTAGTAATAAGATGACTTGTGGGGACTCCTGGCCACTACCCAGCTAACCAATCATATTCTGGGCACCTGAAACCCTGAATATTTCCATCTCAGAGTCCCTCACATCAGACCAACTGGTTGTTTACTCCATAATTGAACTTACTTCAAGACTACTAATTTATCTACCTAGTAATTCATGATAACATTGATTTCATTGAAACGTTCTAAAATTGGTATGATATTTCATAACATCTAGTAATATGGCTACTTTAATCATATGGAATGAAATAGAATCTATAGCAGGCCAGTGTAAATAAAAGTTATTGTGCTCTAGTGATCCATGATAGAGTAATATCCCCATGTATAGATCAATGTAAAGGGATGTAAACTACTATCAATTTCAAAAATGTCCCATGGAAACAATTGATTCATCAGTTTGGTCCACCCACAAACTATGAAATTTCTTCTCTAGCCACTGTAATGGTGAATGTTATCATAATAGTCCCACCTAAGGATCAGAAAACTAGGAGACTGACACAGGGAATGATTGGGAGAACCTAGATTAAGGGAAATATAATTCTAGGTGTATCCCTTATAAGACACTCACACTTGAATATTGAGACTAGAAATGGGTATATGTATCCCTCTCAATGAGGCATTTCATCCTTCTGGTTGATATATTGAAAAAGGAAAGGGACCATTTTAGCTTACATAACCTTCTGAGATCACACTAGGAGCCAACTCAGATGAAAATATGGATATCTTTCTCTATGATTTTGAAGGAAATATAAGAGGCTTACAAATAAGAATATCTCGAAATAGCAATTGGGACATGATTTTTTCAAAAGTGACCACATATCACCTCTAGTGGGAAAATATATCCTCCTTGTCTAGGATACAATGTTTATTCTAGTTGGATTATGTGGTTCTCATTAGATCAAAATTCAGGGTCCTTAGGAAATTGCTGAGATATTAGTCATCAACATTGACTATGCAATGTGATTATCAAACTCGATATTATGGCCCCAAACTTCCTAACTTAGCAGCCAGTAAGGTAATTGGTGACCATAAATCCTCATCAGGGTAATGTGATAGTTGTAATCAACACATTCCTTAGTAATTTGAACATGTGATAGGTGTCAAATACACCCAAATTAAATTCATGTTTGGTATGGGTAGACTAGGTGTACCAACTGAAAAAATTTAGAAATTTGATATTTACAACATTCAATGGAACCAAAAATCCATTAAAATATATAACCCAATATGCTTCATGGTTTGTATAGTATTGGGTACTCTCGTGTAATGGGAAGCCACCAAGCATCATAGTTTCTACTAGACTCTAGAAGTACCTAGTTTCATTTTTCATAGTTAGTTTCCTTAGGGATGCAATACAGTACAAGATGATCTCATTTGAAATTTCCTATATTAGTTCAACTATACCTCACACAAGACCAGCATTTCAAACCTCTCTATATGAATATGGAGATATGATGAGCAATTTCTTACTTCATTGATTAATATAATGTGATCAAATTATCCCTCAACATGACTCATTCCCAAGAATATTTATTGATGATGTGTATGGAAAATTTCAATGATGATTTCATCCCTACCCTTATATCCATGAATTATTCAGGCAGATCATACAGAGTTTACCAAAAAGGAACAACGTCTATAAGTAGACAATAAATGTAAAAAAGAATGATTTCTACCATTTCACCTTACCTCACCCATGTGAATTGTCTTGGTATATTTGTTGTTGTGCATTCAATGGCTCCTAATCGTTTTCACCTATTGGTCTCCTTACCAGATGAACCTAACCTAGTGCAGCCCCACCCAGTGAAAACTCATTTGGAACTGCTATATTATAAACATCCATGTCAAGAGAACATTTTCCATGCCACCTATAGGGCCAACCACCCATGATTCGTTTCATAGAAAGAAATAATTTGACTTAATCATTCATGAATTGATTGGTCCAAGTGAAATACAACTGTTCCATACAAAAGTCTAATGTAAAATTGTCAGAATACAAGAGAACCCAATAATATAAAAATACCAACCACACTGATCACTACAAGTAACATATGATCCTTGGAAACACCATCAATAATTTTTTTTCATCAAATAATGGATCTAGGACTAATTAGATTATGTTCTATTAAAAATGAGAGATATCTTATAACATGTATCACACGTCATAGAAGAACATGATAATGAAAATGAATACTCTAGTGAGTGGAAATAGACTTCTGGCCATAGATATGGAATTAAGATGACTAGTTGGATCGTAATACATTTTCCCATCCCCATGGTATCATCTATGTCAGCTTGAGTAGGCCTTAATTTACTCTATTTAGTGCCTCTCCTCCAGTCATAACCCCCACATATGTGACATAACCATCTACGTCACAAAGAAATATGCTTCAGTAGAACAATGGAAACCACACTCATTTTATAGGGATGAAATCCCATTATAAACATGGTGACATCATATATATTTAGGTGATAGAAACACCCATATTTATCCTAGTTCTTGTGTACTCCACTAATGAAGAGAACTATTACACCACTGTGAATACTATAGAACTTGTATATCTCTATGAAATACTTTGAAATGAGGAGTGACATGTGACACCCTCGGGTTCCTCTAGTTGAAACCATTAAAGGGGATGGAGAGTACATTCCAACAAAAAAACTTCAATATAGTTCTTTAGAACAGACTATTGAGTTCACTAAAACAAGTTAAATGGATTTAAATAGGGCACAACAAGAATGAGCTGCCCAAGTGACTCCATCAAAAGTGCTTCTACAATTGACTATATTCGCTGACCACATGGCACATTTGTGATCTCACTATGATCACCCATGTTCAAACTCAACATGACCTCACCAATTTATGAAAAATAGATCAGATTACAATATGAAATGAATATATAGAACAATCTAAGCCCTATAACCTTATCTAACCACCTATATTATACTCTCTTTTAATGAGATAACCTATAACATAAAAACTCTTCCACTCACATTGAAATATGAAATATTGAAACTTCATTTTTGAATAGAAGAATTGGGTTCAATCCACGAGGAACTACTCCTGTCAAAGGAAATGTTTGATGCTATATCAGAGCCTTGAAGATCCCACTTCAGTTGGAGAAAGAGGTAGAATCTGATGAGGATAATTATGAAATGAATGATAATTGATAATAATTTTGGTCCATCATTTTATTCTCTGGTGAATATGTTAGGGCCACCATTCAAGGGAATATATTAATTTTTTAAATCACTATCCAATTCAATGGAGTGGATTCTCACCACTTCCTAGTAGTTACAAGATTTAGGGTCAATCTCATCCTAACATGGACACTCTATACGTTTGGACATATATAATAATATATAACTCCATCCAGTGTGTCACTTTACACATATGATAAGAGTTAGAAGATCTAAATGGAAATATTATCATAAAGAGTCAATTTAGAATCATGTAAGTAAGAACATAATTTATTTAACTCTCTTGTGATACAACCTATAATGCAATATTGGGAAGAAAAGTTTTTCACATTGATGTAGAGGTCCCTCTTTGAACCACCAATTCCTTAAATACTTCTTTTAAATTCACATTGGAGTACTCTAGTGTGATGTATCACCCAACAACTCTGATGGGGATCACTATCTGGATAATAACTATTAAAATATAGATGTAATGAAAATCTTGACCAGTGGTGTTGGGAAAATCAATACCCCCAATGATATTATAGTAACCCCCAATGATCCTTCCACACATTTGAGAGTAATCATTGTTTTTTGGATTGAACAACTGGAACCTAAGACATCAGACATTGGAGTTTGTTTCATAATCCCGAAGAAGAAGGAGTTATCACATATTACCTCAAAATCCAACACTAGATAGGCATGAAAATTTCTGGAAAACCCAACCCCTATGATGTAGAAAAATTTTATCCCCATGGATACAAATCCACAACATTCCCGCATGTTCTACAAAGAGAAGTTAGCTCGACAAAATTCGACCCATCATCATTTTTTAATATCATGTGTGGTCCTTGTGGTTAGTAACTAGAGGGGATTGGTTCATTATACATTATCACTATATTATTTTTGGTAAAATATTTCTATCATGAAGACACTCCCCCTATCATATTAGGATATTATGTTCCCTCCCAATACGCAACTTCAAGAGAGTTACATCTTTCCACATATCCTTTTGTCATAGATAACCAGGATGATCCAGATGAAACCCCTGGGTATTTAAACATTTTTTCTCCAAAACTATCACTAAGATGACTCAGGTTAACCTTGGAAATGATGATTATAAGAAACTGACACTGGTTAGGGCATCTATGTCACCAAAAGAAGAATAGGTATATGTGGAATTCCTGAAACAACACCATGATGTGTTCTCCTATAGATATAATGAGATTATAGGGATTAATACTCTAGTTTTTGTTCATCACCTTGTACTTCTAGTGAATCATCATGTGTACACAAATCCTCCTAGAAAAATGTACCCTTCTTATATTTTGATAGTCATTAATGAAGTTGAAAATCTTATTAAATTATACGTTATTAAAGTGTAATAGTACCCCAAATGGATGACTAATATGTATCGGCCAAAAAAGAATGGGAATATTAGGATTTATAGTAATTTATGAGAACATTAACATAATTTCTCAAATTATAATTTTCCCATTAAATAATAAAACTACTCATTTTTTATATGGTTGGATTCAAGGACCACTCTTTCGTTGATGATATACTGGGTACAATAAATTTCAAATGGCCCCTAGGAAGAGGAATCTTATCCCTTCAGGGAATCCTAGGGAACTTATTTTCTATAAGGTGATGGATTTTAGTTTAAATAATGATGGATATATATACCAATATTCCACACATAATATCTGCCAACTACACCATGGGACATTGGTGGAGCATAATATAGATGATATAGTTGTTAAATATTAGTATATCTTAATCCATATCAACGATATTGAGTATGTGGTTTGCCACATCCATTCCCACCACTTGAGAATGAATCCTTCAAAGTGTTCATTCGTTATTATATTTGAAATTTTTCATATCTTAATCACCATTTAAAAGGTATTGATATTGATCCCATGTAAATCATTTTCATAAACCAAAAATCCTCCTCTATTAAACCTCTGGATTTTTGAGGCCTTTAGGGCCATATATAATATATTCATTGATTAATTTAAAATACAAATATAAATTACAATCCCTTCTCATGGATCTTGAAGAAACGTGTCATTTACCAATGGAATGGGGACTGATAAACCAATTTTGCAGATATTATGAAGTATATTCTATAGCCTCTAGTTATGATTCCACCTATCTCATAAAATCACATGGTACCCAATATGATAGATATGTAATATCCTCTAGTTTTATATTATCCCAAAAGTAAAATTGGGACAGAGAAAACATATTATAATAGATTAGATTCATACTCCACAACACAGATAATAGATAACCCCCCATCGATAAGAGTTTACTCATTCTTGTATTTGTAGTGAATCAGTGATAACATTATTTGATGTAACATGTGATACAACATGTGTCTTGATTTTACCCACTAATGTACTTCCCAAACCACCCATGTTAACACGATGATTGGAACACTGGGTAGTAATCCAATAGTAGATTGATATCATATTATTTTCATAGAAAGTTTTCAGTGGCATGGATTTGGAATATTTATAGGATACACATCCAACCCCCAATGAACTATTGCTATATATTGATTTCCCAAATGAATCCATCCTCTTAGTAAATTAAGAAGCATTGTGTAGGATGATACATTTCTATCTTACCATAGGGGCTCTGACTAGTAGAAGGATTAACAACCCCAAACTCAAAATGGTATTCCTAGGGGTTGTCTTCATCACCCCCACATATGCCATCCTTCTATACCCATTCTTGTTATATAAAGTTTGAATGAACAATATTACATAGTATCAGTCTCTTGTTAATGGTATTTATTTGTCCATTGGAATTTATTTCACATTTTTCCTTGTGAAATAAGACACTAAGTTGTTTATCAAGAGGACCAAGTGTCACTAATTTATTAGAAAACAAGAACCTCTCTATCAACACAAATGGAATCATCATTTGATATACCAATTCTATTCCCAGCTATTGGTAACTCATGTTCCTCGACCAAAAGTAGGTTAGGCTGATGATTTCAAAAACCTAGTTTTGTGTCTTATAGAGGCTGACATAGACAACATGGTCATTCTTGTATAATAATGGAGAGTTATTTCCACATCCTTTATAGAAAATATCAACCAGCTGTTATACTAGTTGTCCACCAGTAATTTTGTAATAGGGCCCTCGCATTCCCCTACATTCAAGGATATTGATGATTTGATGACTCCCTTCATTGAATATGTCAATCATGGAATTATCCAACCATACTAAGCTAAACATTAGTGAATATATAAGCAGCTTCCCCAGTTTATCCTTTAATATGGACCCATCCTTGACCAGGTTCTCTATAAGTGTAGTTTTGATAGAATTATTATCTGCTATATCCAAGCATTTGAGACAACTCAGGTTATGCAAGAGGTCTATCCCAGATGTTATGGAGTCCATTAATCAGGATGGAAACTCTCATAAAATTTAAAGGATGGAATGCTTTTTTAAATCCCGGATTTTTGAATATATAAAATTCTACAAGAGTTTTCATTCATTCTAGAAACATGATATCTTTAATAATCAACTATCATAGCTTCTCCACACTGAAAAATATTATTGGTGATTTTCAATATGGGGACATGAGATCGTGGGTCCTAATCCACCAGTGATTGCTCGATAGAGGAGGTACATTTTTACCTAAATGGACTTTATCTCAGTGTAAGAAGTATTAGTTCTCCCCATGGTTGTTAAAACTTTTTTTATTTAGTTTTTGAACTCCCACATCATTCATCATTTTGGCGATACTCACATGATTTTCATCGATAACAGGAATAATTTTTGGTCACATGAGATGAGAAATTATATAATAAGTAAATAATCTGGGAAAATCATATTTTCTGCTACCATGTATTGGAAAATGGGTAGATCTAGGTTTTCAACAAAAACCCTTCTAACAATCTACAGAATATGGTAAGAGAGAATAAAAATAGTTATCCCAATATACTCTATAACTCCCATTGGACCTATCAGACACCCACTCAATGTTCCTCCCATGAAACTCTATACCCTCTAGTGTATAGAACTAAATCATTTTTACCTATTGAGGTTCAAATTTTGTTTCTTTTAATGACTATGTATAACCAATAGATACCAAATTTTTTTGAAGAATTATATCCATATGAGTTGGAATAACTTGAGGATAATATGATTCTAGAATATCAAAACCAACAGAGATTATAGAATCGAGTAGTGAGGTTGTTCAAAGAGATGAACCTTTACCAATCTTTCCCTTACAGTTACATGACATTATATCATAGAGCACTGATGATACCAATAAAAAATCCATTGAAGCTGTAATCAATATGGGAGGGACAATAAAATATCTATAAGGATAATTTAAATTGTGTATAATAATTAATCACACTGGTTGAGGCTCATATCACACCTAATAATATTGATATGTTTCTCAAATAGTACATCACATGACTAAATTGGTAAAAGCTACGTGACCTTAAAATAATGCAATATAGTCTAAGCATTATAACCGAAAACAATTTTAAACCCTTTAGTCTAAGGTCCATGACCATAAACTAACACTAGACATAGTTTGAGCTATATTACATTAAACTAAAAATCCCAACATCCTCATAACATAAAATAAAACCATATTCTCATTGAATATAAACTCCAGAAGCCTCATACGACTCATATGAGTGGACTAAAACCAATATCCTATTATATGACATTACAGTATCGCCATATCATTTATAAAATTGAGATGCCTCATAAGACAAATATGAAATGAACAAAACTAATTTCCATAGAACATAACATTAAATTGTTTCCTTACCCCATATAAACTCAAGAAACCTTATTTGATAAATATTGGATGAACAAATCCTAACATCCTTAGCACATGATGTTAAACTATATATGTACACTGTATAAACTCACGAAGCCTCATATGATAAATATGGGATGAAAAAAACTAAAATCCATATTATTTTCTGTTAAATTATATCCATTCATTTTGTGATAAACATAAGAGGCCTCATATATCAAATATGATTGGATTTAATTTCATCTCTATATAGGAAACCACTTTTCTATCATCGTAATTATACCACATTGTGTTTTTGAACTATATATGGCATGGTTACATTATATATAAGATATTTCGACATCTGAATCAAAACTTCTAGGCCCAACCAGAAATACAACTAATTTTTCGGGACTCCTAATATTCCAAGATTCAGGACCAAAAACTGTGTTAAATAGGTTTCATGCACACTTTCATTTGTGTAGGGCCTCCTTGTATACTTCATAATAGGTTTTATCTCCTTTAATCATTCAAAACACCATCATAGTACCTATCATTTTCTATATATACAAATTGGGACCTTAAATGATGTGAATCTTTCCCCTCATTTTCATAGTTTTCTTCATTCATAATGTTTCAAAAAACTAATCCCCCCATCAAATATTCACCGCATCTTCAATCAAGATTATTTTCCCTACTAACATCGTCCTCCCACCGTTCCATGTTCCAGAACAACTTTTATCTTGATTCCCATTCATATGGGATAATTTTTAAAAACTAGATCACAAATCATAGGTCCATCCCTAGCCATCAACTCATTTCAGGGTATTTCCACCTCAAAAATTATGATTTCATCTTTAGTGAATTTTTCCTTGGATAGCTTAATAGAAAAGAGTCTCTTTATCCATCCGTTCAGGTAGTGTTATCACCCTTTAATTCCATGAAATATTATTTAACAAAACTACTCCCTTGGGTATGATATTAATGAACATAAAATGATAACATCCTTAGTCCAATCCATATTATTGTAACATATAGAGCTCAAATTCTTCAATACACAATATTAAACCGTAGCCTTACCCTATGTGATGAACATAGGATGCCCCGTATGAAAAATATGGGTTGTAGAAAGAAATAATCCTTAGTGAATGGAATCAAACTATATCCTTACAATATATGATGAACATAGTATGCCTCATATGTAAAATATAAGATGACCAAAACCAACATCCTCAGCGCATGTTGTTAAGCTACAGCCTTACCCCTTATGATGATCATTGGATGCCTCATATGAAAACTATGGGGTTAAAAATTAACATATTCAGAACATGATGTTAAACTATAGGATTACCATATGTGATGAAAATGGGATTCCTTATAAGAAAAATATGATATGATTCAATGTCCATTAAATAGATGAAACAACCCATCTAACAATTTTGACCCACTGATCCATGTTTTATAAAAGCATGTGGCTTGATTCCCATTATTGTGGGATATATATTGACTCTCAGATCTCTTATCCTTGATCCATCCCTACCACTAAATCATATCTGGGTCTTCCCCCCTTCAGGATAGGCTTCATCCTTTCATTTGTAAATTTTCATTTTTAATATTGGGGGTGTCCTGGGACAACTCCCAGGGAACTCAACATTACCACCAATACATTCCACACTTCTTCTTTCACATTTTATACTCCTTATATTTGGACTCTCATCATCCTTCCATATCATAATAGGTCCCCATAATATAAATATTTCCTAGAAAAACTAACTTACCTCCCATCTTGGGATTGCATCTCGATGAATCACTAGTAACACACAGAAGATACCATGTTTTGAACTCATTTAATGGTTGATTGTGAATTTATTCACCTCATCCTTATCTGGAGAGGATATGGGACCAATGATTTGAAAATGGTATATAGTTATTCCCCACCCATTTTCATTCCCCTTTTACTATCCTGGTCTTAGAAATAATGACTTCTCTTATGGGATTTCCCTCATTCCGCCACTCATTCCCCTTATTGTATTCCCACTATAATCAATGGGAAGTCCATTTCACTCCATGTTTTCCACATCTATTAGGCATCATGTGGTCTTAGGAGTTGGGATAGAAATTTACATATGCAATTTTAAAATACATAGGTTCCCAAAAAACTAAACATCACATATTTGGTCTGATATCTATGACCATAATCTAGGAGTCAATGTCAACGAATCAGGAACTTAATTTGTGTGAATTTTTTTAGAGAGGTTCTATGTGGAAGGGCCTCCATGGATCCTTCATAAGGTTAGGATAACTCTCTTTTATTCCATGCACCCTCCTTAGAGACACAAACTTCATGGTCCATTATGACCGAAACTATTCTCAACCCATTGCCTAGGCATTGTGACCATAAACTATTTTTCACTTTTTTCTGAGTGGTGTAAATTTAAACTACACAATTCAAGATTCGTATAGGTCTATCGGGTTGAAAACCAATATAGGAAACATAAAAAAAGTCATAACCCCACCCACCAGGTTTCTCCCACAACCATGGAAAAAGTAAGCGCTTAAATCAAAAGGTGAAAAACCAACATGACCCACCATTCTCTTGGAAAAGACACATGGTCGTGCTCACGGAAATCTTCAGTTTAGGGAAAAATAGATCACAATTAATTATCACTTTATCTCAAGATTTATTTTATTAGGTTCCACCCATTTTGTTTGATGTTTTTGCATCCCATTTCCCTAGTCTAACAGGATTTATTCACATCAGATTACATATCCTATTCATAATATGTTAAACTATTCTACAGGAATCCATGTATCATGGAATAAAACCTTATGTCATGTTGTCCCCACTATATTATAATAAAATACACTATCAATATCCTTTCAACATGACATTACACTGCATGTCCATCATCTTAATATAATAATGTAAAACTAAAATAAATATTAAGTCCCCAAAATAAGTTCTTATTCCCTTTTCAGTGTGGGTCACCAGCTATACCATCTGAGTTCTTTCACCATTACTTGGAATTTGAGACAACACACACTTTATAAACAAATAATGGAATTAATTTAGACTATTATTCCAACACAATGTTATTATTAACACAATGAATTAATCCAAATCATTTGGAAATCTATTCCAACATCCCCTCAATTCAAACCCATGTTTTGTCTCCCCCTTGACTTATATCCCCATAATCTATCCCATATGAACGACCCCCATAATGACAATGGTGTCTCGACACATGGTCTCATATACCATCTCAAGCATTAGCTCTGAAAGACTATTGAAATCATTTTTATTTGTCTCATGTTTAAAAAATCGTCAATAGTCTACCCTTATGATTTTCCATTCCTAAATGATGAGATAGCGGAACCTTTGTTTCATAAATGATTAGTATATAGCCTCTATTTCATTATCACCCCCTCTTCTATTCTATATCCTAGTTGTGTTAATTAATTCTCTTCATCGCTCCCCTTTTCTTAGGTACAATTCAAAACCCTTGGGCCCATCCACCACATACAACTTGACCATCTCCATGGGGGGTATACTCTCAACAACATTCATTTAGGCCCCAAATCTAGAAGTTACCTCAAGAAACACCTCTATTTATGGGTTGGCTAGCAAGGCCTGCTCATCCATCATTACTGAGGGTGAAATACATGCCTCCTCTATTGAGGCCATAACTCAAAAATTTTTCTCATGATATGCTTCTGTAGTGGTACCAATTATTATAGGCTCCTCGAACTCCTTTATCAAAGGCAAAACCCTATCTATTTATATTGGGTATGTAGTGTGAATCGTTTTATCATTGACTGTAGCACCTCCTAAATCAGGAGTCATTCATGAGGGCTATACAACAAACATTAATATTAAATCCATTTATGGTATGGGGTAAACTAAAAGTAACTCATGGGATAAAAAAATAAATAATGTTTAAAAAAGGTATAATACTTACAAGAGTAGTAAATTGTTACTATTCATTCATACAGGTTCATAGGTATCCCCTCTTGGTGACAAAATTCCCCCTATATCTGATACCCAAGTTGTTTGAAGTGTCCCCATTAATAGAAGATAGGTATATATTCAGAATAAAACAAAAAGATAATAACATTTTCAATAATAAATAATTCAATCCATACTGGGGAAGAAGGGTTATTAGGAAGTGCTTGTGACTATTGAGTTGTCACTCCATTCTTGGGTTCCGCTATGACAGATGGCTACAACCTATGACTAAAACATCAGACAGAGATATCACACCTTATGTTTAAAGGGTTAAAGAATCTTTCTTGTCACAGTATTGAATTTTGTCACACACCCAACCCTTCTTTGTGCTTGTTTATTATTTCACAAGAAATAAGGAGTTACACACTGACCATGAAGGGTTTGAAATTGACAAAGAAAATAAAATAATGAAATTTACTTGATTAGAAGTATGATCAAAATTTCATGGAGAATCCTGATCAGAATCCCATCCCTAGTGATTCTCCTATAATCCATTTCCCACAAAAAATAGCATATATCTAGTCTATCGAAAGATTCATATGAGAATCATACCAAACAACATATTCAATTGACTAGTCAATGGATACCCGGTACTATGATAGTGGAAAAAACAATACATATGTTATATGTATTATGTGACCTCAACTTTTGGGTATGGAAACCTACCTTTTA
Source organism: Viscum album (assembly GCA_963277665.1). NCBI lineage: Eukaryota > Viridiplantae > Streptophyta > Magnoliopsida > Santalales > Viscaceae > Viscum > Viscum album. Next base: position 1,494,566,434 of record OY728133.1, read on the forward strand.
ATGACCAAAATCAGTAGGAATATCCCCTTGGTAATGACACCATTCTATATCCCATGAAGAGAGGTAACTTTCATGATGATCCCCCAACTATCCTAGGTTTAAAGAAAATTAAAGTGACATGGGAAACCTATAATACTCAATCTCTTACTTGGAGCCTAGAAAGGGGAAATAGAACTAGTCTAGTGGGTCTACCTTCATTTAAATGTAGCTTTCTTAGGTGCATTGATCGTGTGTCTACTCCCCTCCATGAAGCTTTCTCTCTCTGTAGGTCCAAAAATTAATGGAGCTATAACCACTACTATACTCACTAGACAAACTGTTCCTCCATATATTTCTCTTCTCACCACTCACCCCTGATCTCAAGATTTATGGGGCCTTCCTCATCCAATTGAGTTATTAGTATCCTCAGTATGTCCCCATGTTACAAATTTTCCCATCTTATCTAGAATTCATTGATGATTATGTAAGAGGTAGTAGTTACCAACAACTCATTTCCCACCTCTCATATTAACATGAAAACATGCACCATATTCCTCAAATAAATGAGGGAAAGAGCTCTCTATGTACCCTCATATATACCATGGTGGTGATCTTCTAGAGTCACTAGTAATTCCCTGTAAAGCGGTGTGTTGGGTATGTCTCAAAAATCCCAATAAAGTCATCCCAAGACACCATTACCCAATATTAAAAGGATAACAGGTATGGACAATAAAAAATGGTCTATGTATAGTACTCGGTCACTATTTAAATAAGAATATGAAATGTGTGAAATATTTGGTGGTCTCCTAGCTCGTACTTCGCTAGCATGTTGACTAAACCTTGGTCAATATAAAAACTCATATAGATGTTGAGGAGTGACATTAATTATTTCATTCCCATAGGGAAATTAAATTATGGGTATTAATATCCACCAATATGTGTGGAAACCCAGCCATATAGAAAATAGAAGGGCCCTTACACACTGAATGGAATCATACACTGACATATTTGACATAGAACCTTGTATAAATTCTCTATAATTGGGGATTCTATATTGATTTGATGCCCAAACACTAACATTTTTTCCATAATGAGTGTTCCTTACCAAAATCCAATGTGGTCATCCTAAACTAGGAGTATCCACCCATAGATCGAAATGATAATAAATCCCACAAACTGGACCAAAGGAGCCCCATGATTCACAATATATCCCCATAATTTCCACTTGATCACCTCTAGTATCATCCAATATGAATGCACTATAAGTCACATTGACACCATTATACATTGATGTGGCCTACTATGAATCTTGACCATATGAACAATCATGAAATAACCAAACCATTTTTTTAAAGGGATATCCTTCATCACTAATTTGTTGTAGCATTTCCCATATACCATTCATAGAAGAACACTTGAAATTATTGAAAAATTCATTTGTTCATTATACACATCCTCATATTTGGGAAATTTTTCAAACATCTCCCATTGGATTGGGATCTTCGTGATGTGGTAGAGGTCCCAAAAACTGATTACAACCTCCCCATGATATAGATGGTAGATATTGGTCCCTAGTGACCACCTACTAAGAATCTATGGCAGTATGTTACAATGATGGTAAATGTTTAACAGAGAGGACAAAGTTTCATTATAAATCCATGCTAACTACATCTCTACATAAAATTCATGAAAGGTTCAGTATACCCAGTTATCCTTGGTATACTAATATGTACGTTTCCACCTTGGTGTAATCACGTTCCTCGGTCTATCCCATGACATTTTCTATCAGACACAGTTTGAGAATGTTCTCATCTCTAGAAGGGGACATTTACATTGAATGTTCCTCCCATTTATGTCATCCACGTGGTTCTATAGGGCATGAGTGGTGAGAGATGAGTGGTGATTCATGATATGACCTCCAAAATCGTGGATTCATTTTTATTACCTTGGTATTCTACAAAACAAGTAGGAAGGATCACTTCAATTTTCATTGGGGATGAACACACAATCCATTATCTTGAAACCATAATGTGTAAGAATTTTGAAAAATCAATATTCATGGTGAACATTCAAAAGTAATTCATTGAGAGTGTTTAGATCTGAAATTACTTTGAATCTCTCCTTTATCATAATGTTCATAGCCATCCCCTTTCATCGAATAATGACAGCATCGACACCTTCAACATCCATTTTTCCAAGACATAGAACTGTTTTTGGTACATTTTCATGAACTTCAAATCACAATGGTCATGTTTGTGAAATCTCTAAAGCTCACAAATGACTATTCCTAAAATAATGGTCTGTGTAATGGGAAATCATCATGAGTGGTGAGGATTGGAATAAAAAATCAGTCATGAATATCTTGAGTATGATGGAAATAAATAATTTTCATATCTTTTCTAAAATATTCAAGGCCCTTAAAAAGATCCCCGTCCATATATATAGACATAGAGACTCACCAAAATTCACAAAAAATCTCTATAATTTCTACTTTTTAGTGCTTTTACATTAGTATATGACCATTCTATCTTGTATGTTCTCCCATTTAGAAGCATAGTGACCTGTTGATGATTAAAAATAGGAGTTAATGGATATGTAGAGGTTGGTTTTTCCAGTATGATGTAATTTCAGGACAAATGTTCTCAAAAAACACACATTATCATTTGTGTTTATGATGGTCAAAACCTTCTTCAATGGTGGTACCTCACAAAACCTACAATTAATGTGAATCCTTTGGGGATAACCTCCCTAGAACATTTTTTTTCAAAATCAGTCAACCAAATGGTGTGTGATGTTGTCACTTCTATGCATTTTGGGTCGGTTCACGTAACATTCCTTCTAATGTAGATGTCATAACCTTCCAAAAAAGATTCAATGTTTTAGATATACTGATTTCATCTCCTCTACATGGCCTAAAAATATCCCTATATCGTACTTTCAATGGAACAATACTTTTGGAATTCTAGTAAAATTTCTAATTTGATGAACTCTAAACTTAATGATCCATAAAGGGAATGTATTTCCTAATGTAGACACCTTTCATGAACCCACCTAATAAGGGATCCTAAGTACATAGGGACATGGTAAAGATTCCATTCGTTAAGCCTCTAAGGCTCCATGAATGATTAAATCCCATTATGAATCTTGTGGATTCATGAGATTATTATCATTCATTAAACCAACCTCATGGGAAATAGGTCTTTACATTTATGATGGGCCACCCCATTTCTCAAAACATTATCCTTCCAAAGGCCCGTATAATTTCAAGTGATCCGGTCTTCTTGAACCTTATACATTCTTGAAACCCATAATTTATGCCTCTTCCTAGTTCCTTCTTCAATCCATCACACTTTCAGGAATATTGAGTGTCTATGGCCCCTATAACTATTCATAACTAGTTCATCTGCACCCCAAATTCCTATGAATCTAGTATCATCAACCCTTGTGTCGAACATATTTTCTACAATCATGGAGTCAAAAATTATCTTTCCTTTTTCTCGAAGCATAAATAATCTAATGACACTTCCTCTTAATCAGTGGGACCCGAACATTGGGACGCTTGATTTACACTCCTCCATGGAGAAGTTTACACAATTCCTCAACAAGAGGTTCATGAAATGTAGGAATGTAGGCCTAAAAAGATATTTCATTAAGGGAAACTATCACAACCCGCCTCCCTGAGCGATGAACCTTCTCATATGACCCCATGGATCTTCTGTTATACCTTGGTTGCCTTCCTAGAACACCATAGGATATTACTCACTGGGGTCTCTTATCAGACTAATGATTGTCCCCAAAGGCCAACAATTGTTCTTTCAGTATGTTTTTTCCTCACTCAAACACACCCTAGGAAATTTCCCAGAAGGTCACCCATTTTGATTACTACTCCAGGGAAAACATGCTTAATTGTGGCGTTCTAATCTGGTAGGCTCTCCAAAAGAATGGTGCACCTTGTTGACCTGGTTAGTAACATTTATCGTTTTTAAGTCTCACTTTTCCTAGGGTGTTACAATATCCACCCATTTAAAGCTCAAAACCCTCATTTTGTACCCCAAGCCTCAAAACCAGGTAGTTCCTAACCACTTCCGCCTGGGTATTGGCTTTGATACCACTTGCCAATACCTGCCTCACCGAGCCATGAACCTTCTCATATGACCGCATGGGTCTCCTATAATACCTTGGTTGCCTTCCTAGCACACCATAGGCTATTACTCCCTAGGGTCGCTTATCAGACTACTGACTATCCCCACCGAACATCACTTGTTCTTTCAGTGTGTTTTGTCATAACTCACACAAACCCTAGGAAACATCCGAGAAGGTCACCCATCTTGATTACTACTCCAGGACAAGAATGATTAACTATGGAATTCTAATCAGGTAGGATCCCGAAAAGAAAGGTGCACCTTGTTGACATGAGTAGTAACATTTAGACTTTTTAAGTCTCACTTTTCCAGAGGTGTTACAGAAACTACCTTCCTTTCCATGTGAGGAGGTATAGTTTTATATCATTATCTCGTACATGGAAATGGTCTTCCTATCTTTAAAACACGAAAAAATCTGAGTCCCATAATGTAGAACATCCTATATCCATAATTTAATCATAAAATGATAAGTAACATGATAATTTCCTTATCATATGATGTTAAACTATACCCCTACTATGTGTGATGAACACAATATTTCCCATTTATTACTTTCCTATAACGAATCCTTGACCCAACCCTTGTGGGATGAATATATGATACCCCATCTATGACATACATAGTATGAAACCCCATCTCTTGTGTATCCCATACATGTAATCAATGCACTATCCATAATTGACACTCTATATATGAAAAAATATTCCTTACCACATGATGTTAAATAAAATGTACTAGATTTGTCACACGTCCTTAAACTACATAATCTTACTATGGGAATTTTTATACCTATATACTAATAGGATATATAGTACTCCTCCATGATGTTAAATCCTAATGTCTAATCATATATAGGGTATCCAAATGAGGTTTAATCCAAATATTCCAACATCATCAACAATATATCTAAGTTTTAAATTTTAAACTTGGGGACAAACAAAAAAAATCTATAAGTGTGAAATTTTCCCCCAATAAGACACACTTATGAAAACCATCAGGTGTGAAATAGTACCCTTATGTACACACATAACCAAATCCTAATGTCTGAAATATTCCCCCTCTAGGAAACACTTAACTAAACCCTCATGTATGAAATCTACCTCCTAAAGACACACATCACCAAATATTTATGTGTGAAATCTTCCCCATTGTGGACAGATTTTACCAAACACAAAAGTGTGAAATATTCCACCTTGGGGACACAATTATCCAAACCCTCAACTATTAAATATTCACCCTTAGAGAAAAAAATCAACAAGCCATTAAGTGTGAAAATTCCCCCTTGAGGACACACATAATAAAATCCACAAGAGTGAAATATTCTCCTTTAGGGACACACATAACCAAATATCCAAGTTCGAAATCTTACCCCTTAGGGACACACTTAACAAAATATCCATGTGTGAAATCTTCCCCCTTGGGGATGAACATAACCAAACCTCTGATTTTTGGTCATATTCACCCATGAGGGAAAGAATTTATAGCTGACATATCCCGAAAATACATTGAACTTGTGACCCACATAAAATATATACCCCGTAAGATATACATTGGATGCCTGTGGAAATCCCTTAGAGGGTTTTATTCCTCTGGTGAAAAATACCATGTGGCTGAGATTGGGTACCAGGTGTTCGCTATCAAAGATGCCTCATAAATGGGATTACATCAACTTCAAAAAATAAACATTTTATGGATTCTTACAAACCTAATGTCCCTAGATGCCCATAAATTCCCATTATTACTAGCTTCTCTAACCATAGGTTTCTACCTTATCAATACAAAAGAAGTATCATTAACCAATGTCCACCTCAAGATGGTGTTTGGGATTTGTTTTAAAAACAAGAATTTAATCATTGAGTTAGAATCATAATATGATACAATCTATAGGATGGATTCCTTTGAAGGAGGCACTAACATACAATCATCCTATTTTTTTTCAAGGAGCCAGTGTCACAAATTATTGTGATGAAATATGCTAGCATTTAGAAAGTGGGAATGTGTGGATAATGTTTCAGGTGATGTGTACCCCCATTGTAAAGAATAATAAATAGAAAATTATATTGATTTATAAAGCCTTTGGTCTCAATTTACATGAATAAGTACTTTCATGAAGCTTTGATCATGTAAGGAATAAGACAGTGTAGTGGTTTTGTGAGATATACATTGAACCATACTAAAATATACATATAGTTTTATGAAAAAGAGAATATTTTTTCATACATTGTTTTTTTAAAGATATATTTTGTTTGAGATGTATTCATACTTTGTTATGTGATGAAATAAGTTAGTATCACATGCATAAATAAATGCATACATAAATGAACATTAATTTTATAAAATAAACAAATCATTGAGATGTCCAAAATTTATTAACAATAAGGAAATGTGGGACCTGTAAGAAGATAGTGGATGAGAACATGATAAAATAATATAGAGGAAATTATTTCATATTCTAGGGTTTATACTTTGAGACGTTCTGGAATTTTTTTATGAATGCATGAGTATTGAGAATTCAAGTATAATGGAATTGATTTTTTATGTACTATTAATTAGTAAAATATTTAGAAATATTGTTTTGACCTCTATCACACATCAAGTGAGGCCTATAATTCAAAATTAATAAGGAATAATTTCTTGAAGAGTCCACACACTAAGGAAACATACTATTTATAAGTATTCAGAATTGTTGGGAATGAACATAAATTTGATCTGAAACTATTTGAGGTATGTGAAGTGTAAACAAGAATGTAAAATAATACAATATTAAGGATGATGGTTATAGAATTATCATATTTTTTTTCAAGCATTCAATAATGGTGATGTCTTCCAGTTGGTGTTGGGATCAGTTTGTGTCTTCTTTTGGATCTAGGATCAAAATTATTCTCTTTGTTACAGTTGGAGAAAGTAGTCTTTTGTTTGAATCTAGAATTAAATAGAGACTCTTAGATATATACAAGAAAAAAATTCAGTTATTTCTAAAAAAACTTATACACTTGTTTCATAGTGAAGAAGCTATAATTGAGAAGAGAATAACCTGTTTTTTTGAGGAGTATGCATTTTACGAAACTTTTATATAATGTGTGATTCCCTCTCCCCGTTATTACAATTAAAAATGAGGTTATATTAAGGGATAACATTGATTGGACTGATAAAATTAATGAGTTCATGAGGATGAATTGAAAATAAAAGGGATTCTTAAAAATAAACCACTTATTCAACCCTCCCCCTCAATGTTCAATCTAGATTTGTGTGCTACATGTATCCCTACAATATGATTTCTATATTTCGAATTATTACACAATTTTTATCCCACTCTGTATGACATGTTTTTATGCTTATGATATGATCTCATAGATAATAATATTTGATTTTTCTATAATTCAAGTCATTCAGGGTATATTATTAGGTTTCAAAATAACTAACCATCTTAAGATTCCTACATTAATGATCTCCAAGGATGAATTCACTAGCTTGAGAGTATGATGCTAGCCCATTGGGATGAGAAAATATATATCAATTTCTCCAAAAAATGTAAAATCTTAGAGGTCGCCGTATGGGAGGAAGAATGTTTTTTTAGATTAAGATTTAGATCTTAATGGATTAAATCAATAATATCTTTGAACATATAATTTTTATATATGGGGGTATCAAATCAATAATATATTTGAGCATATCATTTTTATACCATCAAATCATTCTTGTGATTCCCTCTTGTTCTAGTCACTATTTTCCAAATTAATCAAATAAAAATATGGAGATTCACTTATATATTGGTTTGAGGGGACCTAATGATCTCACATCAGGTGTAGCTTCCACACCAACTTTAGTATTATTTTTCATAACTCCTAAAATATCATTGGTATTTGTGATATATATTTTTAATCTAACAACTTTTCTCGCTATCAACATCAATTCCCTAGATGCCCATTTCTAGACCCCATTTATAAGGAGACTTGTTCCTACCCTCATTTCTTGGATTCTATTATAAATTGAAACTAGAAAAACCCTTGTTTGATATAATTATGATTGAATACAGAAAAAATTACCTCACCTGAAATCCCTTCCCATTGGGAGCCTTTACCATCTTAGCATTCCATGACAATATACATGGTACCCAAACCATTAACTCCATGGGAAATGAATTCTTCTGCAAAAATATTAATATTAAACTCAAAATTATGTTACTAAATATATATATAAATTGCCTCCACATCTATGTAGATTTCTATAAGAAGGGACTTAATCTCACCTCCAAATTCATGTATTAGGTTACTGGAAACTACAAATCCACTATTCATCTGTTTGTAGTGGTAGAGTGGGTCCATGTTATATACTTCTTTCATAGAGGGAATACATGCTATTATGAATCCTTAGGTAATTTTATATTATCATGCTTAATCTCTCATATACGGTGTTTTATGAATGAAAATTGACACAACAACCTTCTCACGACTGGTTGTTCAATCACCTAGAAATCAAGGAACATTTCTCCACATTAGGATTTATTAACAACACTAGATACCTAAAATCTATAATTTTTGGATTCATTTTAATTCAGTTTTATCTATGTATTCTATCCTAATTCACACTGTTAATTATTAATTTTTTCATCGCATTGCTGACAACCTACAATGCTCAAAGGACAGTGGTGCATGTGTTTTTTAGAATGCAATTAAGAATGGACTAAAAATTAATACTAATGGATGTTTTTATCAGGGTCACACATGTGGGTGGTATTATTCATGATGTAAGTGGTTAATTAATAATTTCATTATTGTGTTGTAATAGATAAGGAACTTTAGTTCTATAATAGGAACACTCCATGCATAACTACCTTTCAATTTTTAGGACCAATAATATTATTCTTTCATCTATGAGGACTGATTCCACATGGATTGTCAACACTCCTTTGATCATTATCCAATACAATGGTGATTTTTTTCCTTTCATCAAGAGTTATCATAGCATGTTTTATTCATAAATATATACCCTCTACATATAAAGGGAGGGGAACAAGGATGAATATCTCCTTACGGAAAAAAGTTATAATGCTGTTAAGATTGATATTTTCTCAAGATAAGGTTCTCTAACAATAGAATATATCACTATCATACATGGGTATTCCCTTATACTTCACCACTTCATACCCCCCTAAAATTTTGAATCCCCTTTTTTCCCTTCACATATTAAAAAATTCAATTTTTAGTCAGAAATGTAAAAATACGTATACCATTATTGTGATCTATGAATTACATGTTATGGTTTTTAAGTATTAATCTCATATTATTATACCATTGGGTATATTTTATTCTTAAAATTGAATTTTTATTGATATAACTCATGTTTACACTTACTATGAATATATACCAATTATTTATTCATCCTTATTTCCAAATACACTAAACCATTAGGTTATTACCATGGATTATCATTATGTATAATGAATATATATCTAAAAAGATTTTATTTATATATATATATTATTATTGGGTTTGATATGTGTACACCTTACTCACAAAATATCATAGTAATTTCATATTCATATGTGGATATAATAAATAACAAGTCTATTATGTTTTCCTTTTTTAGTTATTTCCTCATTATCATGACATTATATTCTTTTGTAGTGAGATATTACATTACATGGTCTAACAAGAAGGTCATTTTTCAGATTCCATACTGAGGGTGCCCATACTCATTAAAATAATATTTATTATATTGGTATATAGGTTATCTGAAGGTTTTATAGAAATTAACCATTGAATTAGATTTTATTCTGATTAAGAAATAGTATAACTCTTCAGAGATTGGATGTTTCGGGTTGTGATCCACAATCTCTTGAGGAACTCATGATATATAGGTTTTCTTAAGTTTTCTTTAGTAAGGGGAGTAATGCTTCATTAAAGTGAAATTTTACTACTATAAGGACCATCAAAATGAATTTCATAATGTAATGGAATACTAACACAGATCAATGCTCAGATGTACGGAATATTGTTATAGTATATGCCTTGGGGAGGACCATAATAACGATTACAGAAAGGGGATGACATTCTTATCATTTTATCATTCAATCATGAGGAGGATGTTTGTATATCATACAATCATAAAAGTTCATAAGATATATCTTAATATAACTATGTGTGGGGGTTTAATTTCTAGAGGATATATGGGTAGGACCTTTAATGATATTAGTAGAAATATTATGGGCAGGAGACTTGCAACTGATTCTTATTCTAATATCAGATGATGAGTAAACATAATCTGTTGAAAAGTATTTAAATGTTATTTAGGGACACAAAATTTATATTAGTGAGAAGGTTAGGAATATGGTAATTATCCTAAACACTGGGATACCCCCTTAAGTGATTTTTGGGTACACATTTTTGGGAATCATAAATCGTTAGTTGTTCACAATGAATTACTTGTGTGGGATTCTTCTTAGGAAACCGTCTTGTTTTCATTTGACTATAACAATGAGATTCATCAAAAAAAATGGATGAATATGTTTCTACATCTTTGTTTCCACTATTATATAATCATGGAATTATGTCCATTGAAGGGTGGAATAATATATTTCTGGTAACTCCATGAGATTTTACAATATATATTTGCTTTTAAATAAATATATTATGTTAGATAACATATCCAAAACATAACACCAAACTAGAATGAGTCACATCATATTAGATGAATATTATTAACATAATTTATGTATAACAAATCAGTAGTAAATAAAAAAAATCAATCAATTATGAATTTATTATAAATATTATTAAGAACACTTAAAATTTTAATAGAGAATTTTTCAATATGAGTACATTTCATTATATATTGAAATTTAAAATCAAAATAAATTTTAAAATTTTAATTGTTGAATTTTAAAAAAATTATAATTTTTTAAATGTTTCATGTCAAAATTCTCCTACGGTCACTTTTTATTTTTTTATTAATTAATTTATTTTTAGTTGAATATTAAAAAAATATTTATTTTTCCATTACTGTGAATTTTATAGAATTTTCATAATATAATAATGACACAAATGTTTTAGAAATCATATTTATATGAAAACTATATATTTATAAAGTAAAATAAATAACTAAAAAATATGTTGTTCAATTTTTAAAACCAATTTTTTTTTTGGAAATTTAAGTAATATGTTAATTGAAAAAATATTTTTATTCACTTATATTAAAAATCTATTTTCATCACTATTGAAAATTAAATCAAAAAAATGGGTTACCTATTTTTTATCAAAATTTTGATACTATGTAATATTTTCAATTTCTATTTTTTTTGTCATAAAAGTACAATTACTATGATTAAAGTCAATGACCATGATAATGGTGGAAGATTTATTTTCAAAAACAATTATTAAAGTTGTGCAATTGTTATCAAATAAATTTTCAAAAAGTGTTTAATATAATGAACCTAATATTATGTTTAAATATATATACAAATTTATTATAATTCATTTAATGGTTAATTGATTTTATATAAGATTAAAAACACATGATGGTAAAAACATTGTTTTTCTACAAATAAAGTGTTCCTATATATTATAATTTTTAATTAAACAATTAATTTCCATATATTTTTATATTAATTTTGATTAAATGGATTAAAATTTTATTATCATAAAAATACTTTTTTTAAATAGTTATCAAATTATTCTATAAAAATTTCATTACATTGGTAAAAACAAGTAAAAATGGTGTAGACTAAAATCGTAAATGCTAAAAACCTACTGCTAGAATACTAAAACAAATGTTTAAAACATGGAACCACATGAATTTTGGAGTGATGGTCAACATTACATAAACCCCTAATCAAATATTTTTCATATTTTTAATTACTTTACCTTATAATATTTTTATGATATTATTTTAATGTAATTAGTAATTTAAAAAATTTCATTTTCATCAATGATTAAAGGCAATCACTTATTACACATGTATACACCTATTTGAAATCTATAGATTGACCATAAATCTAAAATATTCTATCATAAACTCTTTCCATACATCCTTGAATACTTTTTTGTTCAAAAATACAAATAAAAGGAACCTTAAGGTATTTCCCAATGGAGAGCATCCATAGGGAGAGGTAATGTTCTCAACCAAGCTCAGTTAATTATTTTCTTCTAATACCACCTCAAATAAATTCTATAAAAAAATGTATGATAATGTTAGTATTAATAATATTTTTAAATTTAATTATACTAATGTAATATACATTTTATAGCTTCCTCCCAACAATCCAAAAACTCAATATGTTGATTACGTTTTGTGAAGACTAATGTCTCCATAAGCGACGTGAACCATTTTTCATAACAACTATAAAAATACGGTTAAAAGGGGTATTTAATCATTAAATATTAAATTTAAAAAATTATTAATATTAGGTATATATATCAATTATATCTATATTTATGTTATATTTAAAATGATAATGATTCCTATGTTAAAGTGCAGACTACCTCATCTCCAAAAGTTAAATATTTCATTTTTAACTCTAGTAGTTTTTCATTTATTAAATTCCATTATAACATGACAAAAAACCATATAAATTTTTAAATAATAACATTATGATTTTTTTAAAATTTTATTATATGATAATAACCACTTTCTTAACAATACTCACCTTTATATTATAGCTGGTACTTATTTGGGTAAGTGTAACTGACAACATTATCAATGAAATAAACTTATACAATTGAAGACTGTGGGAACAAAAGTATTGGATTTATTAGACGTTAATTATCAAATAATTATTTTATTATGGTTCTATAAAGGTTATATTAATATTAAACTTATTATTATTATTATACCAAATTTTTTCATTATAGATTTCCAAAATAGGGTTGTCCATAATTTTTGTCATCACAAATAATAACCAAAATACATATGAAATGAATTTATAACATTATAAATAATTATAAATAATATTATAAATTAACATAACTTATCTAATAATAATTTAATTCAAATATATAAATAATAATACACTCATCTATAATGAAACTAGTACTAAACCGACACTCAAATCTAATAACATATGATGAAGAAAATAAAATAAAACTCACTAATATATTAAATATTAATGATTAGAAGTTAATTTTATAAAACGTTATTGGTATTCACAAGGTTATTAAATATTTTATTAAGATATTTATTTTTGTTATATCCTAGTTTAGAGAATTTTCAGCTAAGAAGGATTAATGGAAGTGGTTTTGTATCTCAATTATGCTTCATTTAGATATGATGTTTGTCGACCACTTATTTAATTTTTATGGGTATATATTCTCCAAGAATATAATTTTTTATTGTTTTTCATTAAATATAAAATATTTAAAAATAATTTACATGTTTTAATTTTCTTGAATTTTTTAATTTTAGATATATTGATAATGTATGGGTTTTTGAAACCCAATTCTCACTCATTGAGTTTTGGTTTAACTTGTTGAAGTTATTTCATATAAGTTGGGAAAATTCTAATCATTTATTTTTCTATGTTGTATTTTTTATTTTTTCTCTATGGTTTTTTATTTCTCCTATATAATTCCCATTATAAATGTATCATGATTCATGAGTAATAATATCCATAAGATATTTGGATAACATGTATTTTAATTATTTAAATAAATTTTTTATTAAATGATAAAAATTCATCTATATTTGATAAATTATACTATTATTTATTGTATATATTATTTTGTCTTTTTTACTCTAGATAAAATTGTGTTTTTAACTGAAATGTTATTTTTTATGAATTTAATTCTCATAAAGTGAAAGGACATTAATAAATAAATTTCATCTCCTGTAAAGATAGTTTTTTATTTAATTTTAATTATCATTATTCCCAAACAAAATCTCTTTATTTTAGAATCCAAATATATATTTACTCATGTGACCTTAAAATTTTTAATACCACATCTAAAAGGTATATTTTATTCCCTTTTTTATTTTGTAGGTTTTTCACAATTTTTTTTCAAAACATTAGAAAATATCCTTTCTGAATCATAAATTTTATATTCCACTCCACATTATATTTATAAAAACATTATTTCTATTTGAGGACATGATATTATACATTATTTAAAAAAAATTCACTTCACCTTTTTGAAATCATTCTATCATTTTCAAGGATCCACTATGAAATTTTATTTTTTATATTAAATTATTTCAATACCAAATCACTTCACTATTTCAAAAATTATTTTTAAATTTTGATGGTCATATCATATTTAACATTACATATAAAATGATTTTCCAAGAAATATTTTATGCCTTCAATTAAAAATTTTAATTTATCTCAAGTGGATTTATTTTCATTGAAATTATTTTCCATGAATCACCCTCTAAATTTTCATATAATAAAATCCATTGGGTGATTGAATATTTTATATCCACAATTTACATTATTGAGGTCAATTTTGGTTATACCATCAAAAAATGTTACAGACACATATTTTATTTACCTATGTTATTTATGAAGAGATGAATGATTATTTTCCAATATAATTAATATTAATGAATCATTGATGGGTGGGGTACTATATTTCCACCAAATTAACTTTTTAATGATTTATATTTCTTGAGATGTTGACTTTCTGTGTGAATGTAATTACAATAATATATGATCACAAAGACAATATGTGATTGTAATTTTTGTATGTTAGACTCATAGATATAGTGAATGAGTTTGATTATTGAAATCTAGGGTCCAAAATATTGTTATTTGGTGTAATTATAGATAATGATTCCTCAGAGGATTGTATTTAAAATTACATGAAGTTATGTTATGCTCACCATATTTTTTGTGGGTCTAATTATAATAATTTATGGAAATATAAACTATGTATGACAATAATTAGGGTATTTCATGACCAAGAAGTCAATGTGAGACAATAATTGTTGTAAACTATTCTCACACAATCTATTTTTGTGTTTAATTATGGTAATTTATTCTCATAATTATTGTTTTTTTAGTTTAAGTTTAGCTAATTATGATCATAAATATTGTGTATAATCATAACTGTGAATGGATATGTAGAAAATGTAATTACTTCATATGCTAATGCTTATTTTGACAAATCTATTTTATATAACAATTATTTTGATCCACGTATCATTATTATTATCTCACACCATTTTTACATGGTATATGCTTGTTCATCTTAGATTAAATTTCATTCTATCATGACTTGTATAAAACTCTTATTATCCATCAGCATTTTTAATAATATATGTCTCCCCTAATAATTTTTTATCATAAAATAATGATCAAAATATTCATGAAATCGTGATAAGTTTTCCCTTAATAGGAATTCAAGATCCACCATTTCTTATGTTTCAGTTTCCCCGTTTATGAATATGAGTATAACATATGAGTGGCCTTTAAGGGAGTCAATTGTATTTCAATTGCGGAAAAAAATTCAACACTTTCATAAAATAGTTTTCATATATAGTTGAGCATAAAATACACCAAACCTTGCCTTTTTATGATTATGTGATTATTTTTTATATAACATATTTAACGTATGGAAATTTTGAAAAATAAAGGAAGGTTAATATATGTTTTTACCAAATCTAGTGGTTAAATAAAATTTTTATAGACCAAGATCTTGGACTGTTGGTATATGGTGCCTAAATTTGTTGGAGAACATGGATTAGTTAATATTGAGTATAATTTTGAATATTTTGTGTATTATAGTGATATAAATTTAATAAAAAATACAATGATAAGTCTATGTATAGGATAAAATCCATAACATTATTAACTTTTGAGTTTGTGGATTTCCTAAACAAATTACATCCCAATATCGGTACTAACAAGTGGATGTGGTCGTGGCATATATTCAGCTAGGGGTAATTACACATAAACTATTTTGTTGAGTATTAAATTGATCATCATTCTAGGAATGATGATCTAACCTAAGAATTAAATCCTACCTAGAAACTCTATGGGGATATAATTTGGAAATTCACTCTCTCATTATGAAGTATAACCAGGGAGTTGAATATATTTTGATTAGAGAATCTAACAGGAATTTGAACATGGAAAATTGTGGTATAATTTTAAGAGTTATAGGTTATTAAAATTATATAATACATAATATAAAATAATTATATATTGAAATTACTGTTTCTTTATAGAACCTACTTAAAATATGATAACATAATAACAGGTTTATAATAATGGAGTTATAGGTTAATCTAATTGTTTAAGAGAGATATCCTAAGGGGAATATGATAAGGTAAAACATAGGTTAATTTAATGTTCTTATAGGTTTATCCAAATTTATCATAGATTAACTTAAGGTATCATATATTGAAAAAAAGTGTCATTAGAGAAGACATCTTATGATTGATTTTTCATATTCTTAGGATTTTTTACTCAAAATTTATTAGATATTATCAAAATAATCTTTTTAGTATATGGTTGAAAATAGGAATAAGAAAACAAATATATAAGTGGTATATCCCTTTAATCTCTTATAACTAACAAAGTAATCACATTTGGTAAATTAGTTTAGATAATGGAAAATATAAATACAAACTAATTATGTGGGAAATGATGGATCTCTTATTTTCTATTATTATGAGGTTGATTGATCGGTACAAAATATATCACTAATTTCTTATGGATCTATCAGATTATTTTATTTATGAATGATAATTTAAAACAATAATGATTCACAATATAGTATATTATTATTATTATTAAAATTTAATAATAATAAAACATTTAGTAAAAAAATATTCTAATCAATTAGAAATGAATACAAAATAAGATTACGAGCACCTAAATTTTAAAAATATTGTTATTTAATAAAAGAATATTTTTTATTTAATTTATTTTCATTTAAAATATAAATTTATAAACATTATAGTTGTATTAATGTTTGTATTTATCATTAAAAATTATCTTAGGATTATTTTCTTAAATTTTTCTAAAATAATTAATTTTAAGTGGAATAATAAATAATATCAATTTTTCTAATATCTCCCCTTTTAGGAATTTATCATCCTATGTGAGTCACATAAATTGAATTGAAATAATTTATATATATAACGTAAAATAATATATTTCGAACTTCAATATTGAATTTATTAAACCCATGTTCAAATTTTTGGAAGCCTAGGTAATATTTTACTCGAAAACTATTTCAATTCATTTGTAAAAAAAATTATTTCTCATCACATATATAAATTATAATTATATTTTTTTTTTCATATTTTGTATCATAATATTCATATAATATAATATTTTAATTTAATTTTTTAATCATAAAAGTATGATTACTACGATTAGTGTCAATGGCCATGAGAACGTTCAAAGTGTTATTTTCATATAATTTTTTTACTATTGTTGTGTAATTTATATCTATTAAATTAAAATGATATATATTATATAAATATAATTTATCTTTTTTTACACAATTATAAAAATATATTATAACTCATTTAGTTTTTATTTAATGATTTATAATATGAACAAGAATTAATTGTTAAAACATCATTTTTCAACAAAAAATATTTTTATATAGTATAAGAATTTATTTTTTAATTAATAATTAAAATATTTATAAATTTATTTACATTAAGTAAATAATAAATTTATTATTACAAAATATAATATTTTTCAGAGGGGTTACCTAATATTTTTATTAAAAATTTAATCATTTTTGTAAAAACTAGTTACCAAAGAAAAAACAAAAAGCCAAAAATTATAAATCCAAACAGTAAAAGATTACAACAATGTTTAAAACATAGAACTAAATGAATTTTGGTGGTATTTTAGACCTTAAATAAAAATAATATTTTCCACTTTTTAAGCCTTTTACCTTAAAATTGTTTCATGACATTATTATAAAGCGATGAGTAAGTATGAAAATATTACTTTTATCACTTAGAAAAGCAGGTCACCTATATAATATTTAAATACCCATTTAAAATATATATTTTAAAAAAAACTCACCAAACACTCATTAATTCTATCCCTATGTCCTATAATAATACCCCATCCCAAAATGTCATGTTATATATCCTAACAGTGTTACTCATTAGTGAACATCCAATGTGAGAGGTAATTTTCTAAAGAAAGAAATCCTAGTTATCTTATTTTCCCCCTCATGAAAACTATTATATTCAGGAAATTATGATAACATTAATATTATTAGTATTTTGTAAATTTATTATTCTAATGTATTATCCATTTCTTACCCTTCTCCCCACGATCCATAAAACAATAATTTCATTTCTGTTACTTATGGACCAACACCACCATAAGTGTCAAGATCCATTATTCATAATAACATTAAATTATAGTTTAAAGGTTGTATTTAATAAATAAATATGATATTTAAAATACTATAAAAATTATTAAAATAAAAATCAATTACTTCCTCCTTTACATTCTATGGAAAAAAGAGAAAAAAACAGATTGTATGTGGGAACTATCACTTCCAGAAAAGTGATGTATTTAATTTTTCAATCTAGTCATTTATTATATATCAAAATTTATTATAACCTTATTATCCACCTTAAAAAATATGGATAGTATCATTATAATTCTTTAATAACGATATTATTCCAAAATACTCACTTTATTAACCATAATCAACCATATATTATAGTTTGTTCTTATTTGGGATGGTGCAACCGCTTATATGAATGATTCTATAAATCTATATCATGCAATAATATAAGAAATAGTATAATGGTGTTAATTTAAATTAATGATAAAATAATATTTTTATAATTCTTCAATGGTTACAATAATATATTTTTTTTATTATTGTTCCAAATTTGTGTTTGTTATAAATTTCTAAAATAAGTTTTCATCAAATTTGTGATAAGAAATGACAAAAAAATTACTTATACAATGAAATTATAACATTATAAATTATTTTATAAAATAATTTTTTTTAACTCTAATGATATTTTAATTATGAAATTTTAATCTATAAATACAAATTGAAACTTTTGTTATGAAACATGTATAAAACTAAAAATTTACACTAAAAACCCAATGATGAAAATAAAATATAACAAACTGATATATTTGTAATAAATAAATATAAATAAATATTATTATATTTTATAGGTATGAATATGTTTCTTAAATATTTTATTATCATATTTATTTTTTTATTGGTGGATTTATAATATTCATCTATGATGGATTATAGGTCATGATTTTTTCATCTTAGTTTTCCTTCATTGAGATATGATGTGTATTCAACACATTTTCATTTTTATATTTTATATATAGGCCATGGATTTATTTTATCATATTTTTTCATGAAATAAAAGGGCTCTAAAATTCAATACCATGTTCTAATTTTCAAGTGTTTTAAATTTGAACAATAATGATGACAAAAAGTTATTTTATGCTCAATTATAATTAATAGAGTTATGATTATATTTCATGACCTAATTTCATATAAATTTGTCACACTATACTAGATGATATTATTATGTTTAATTGTATCTTTTTCTCTATGTATTTACATTTCTACCACATAAATCCCTTTCAAAATTTCTAATGCTTCATGAATTTTATTATCCATAAGTGATTTGGTAAACTCAAATTTACTTTCATCGAGAATAAAATATAATCCTTAAGAAAAATTCATTTAAGGTAATTAAATTAATATATTTCTTATATTATAATATGTTTTCTTCTTTTCTCTCTTTTTAAAATCATTATTTTAGCACAAAATTATTTCGCAATAAATTTATTCCTCATAAAAGTGTAATTTATTTCATAAAAAATATAATATTTTTTAAATAGAGATTTTCCTTTATTTTCATGTCAATTATTCACCAAAATGAATTCTATTTATTATTTTAAAATTAATAAACAAAATTACTCATGTCAACGTACTACATTCTATACAAAATTTGGTAAGTAAATTTTATTACCACTTTTTATGATTTAGGATTTAATCAATGGTATTTCAAAATATTAAAAAGATTTTTTATCATTTAAAAATAAATGTTTTTACCTTTCACTCTTCATTATATTTATATCTCCTTTATTACATTGAAAATCATTATTATTTTATATTATTTTTAAAAATAAATTTTCTGAAAAAAGTACTTCACCTTAGAAAAATATTTACATACCTTTCAAACAACCTATACTGATAGTTTATTTTAAAAGTAAATGGTTCCCAGATTCATGCCTTCACCGTTTCGAGAATTTATTGTCCATATGACCAAAACATATTATTATACACCTAATATTATAAAAATTTGGAAAAAAACTTTACTATATTGGTTCTATTTTTTCACATCATCTAAAAAGTATTTATTTTGTTGGTAATTATTTTTTATGAATCACTATTGCCATATTTCATGCATATTTTATGAAAAAGTAATACATTAATTTTGAAATAAAATTTATAATTATTTACCAAATGTTTTGTGATTTATTCATATTATCAAAGGATGAATTTGAATATAAACTGAAGGAAAATTAATAAAATGATATGACTTAATGAAGCTTAATATGCATCATATCATGATGTAAAATTTAAATATTTATGATGGACCTAAATGATGAATCCTAAAATTTCACTATTCATGATGTCAAATGATTTTAAAAGACATGAGACATATGTAGAATACATTGAATAATTTTATAGAATGGAATCATGTGACAATGAATGGTGAAGAAAATAGTTTTAAAATTTTAATATCATGAATATCTAGTCACTTTTTGAACGGATCAAGCCAAGCGTTCTATAAAGATTAATTCATCCTATCACACTATAAAAAGTAAAGATTAATCACTTGTATGTGCTTCATAGAAGGGGTGAATAATATGAATGTCCATTTAGAATCGTAGATTTTTAGGAGGTCATTTTTGCGATGTCTAATTTTAATATTCACAATGTGAATTAAAATTTAACATCATGAAACTATCATCAATAATAAAAAAGTAAATGATTCAAACATGTGAGACTTTACAGGATTTTTAGATATTAGATTGTGGACTGGTAAGTTCAGACTGGGTATAATTCAACCAAATCCTCTTGTAGTGAAGGTCATCCCATCGATTGATCTATTTATATAAATAGAGAGGTCATATGATGATAGCAAGGGGTTCAATGAATTGAGATTGGGGAGAGGTGTTGTTTTGATGCTTAGTGCATCATGGGTTCTAATCCAACATTTCAATTATGAATTTCTTTTCCTCTTACCTCCCTTATCAGTCTTTAATGGCATGCAAAAGTGGGTAAATAGTAAAATTTTACATATTATATAGTACAAGTGGGAGGGTAAGATGGTTTTTTTAATTTTTTCTCAGTCTGTGTTATTACAATCATTATATATTTTTAGTTTTTTCTAATTCCTTTCTCATGAACATTGGGTTAGGAGTATATAAAGTATATTTTTAAATCAATAACAAATTAACGTGAACTAAGAATGATTATTAAATTCTTTAGGCTAATTATATTTAAAAATGGAATCAAGGAACTTAATTAATTAAAACCATATTACATGACTATACAAAATTGGGGATATCTCTATTAAGAAGGTGATAGCAAGGACATGGATTATCCACATCTCAAATCCAATAGAAATCCTAAAAAATTTATATAATTTTTAAATTCAATGTCACATGAACCCAAAATATACAAAACCTCACATACATTCTCTAATTAATTTCATACCAAATTTTTTTTTCTTATGTATCTTTCACTAAATTAATTTAATCAATAATTTTAATATTACTAAAAATCTACTTTCATCTAATCGTGATTTCAACCTCAAACTCTAATCTTTTTACACAAAGTTATTTAGTCACACTTCTTTGAGTAATTTATTAGTTATTAAATTTGTGTATCTATTTAAGATATTAATGATTCCCTTTATGCCATATAAAATTTACGGATCCTTTGTCAGGGAAAGCGACCAAAATAGATTGGGAATTTTTAATTGTTATTATTTTATAGCTTATTTTATATACACCACTATTTAGTATTGATTGATTTTATTATATAATTTTTAGTCCAAATAATTAGTTCATGAATTCCAGACTTTCGTAGAGGGGAATGAAATCCTAGAGATTAGTTATGAGATTGTACAAACCCTAAGGAAGAACAAAGTACTTGTGACTGTGGATAATGTATAGCTGGATCTTGATGCATGACATGTGAATTCTAGATATAATATATTATGTGTTCTTTCAGATTATAGAAATGCATCAAAACCCTAATCAATATTTAGAATATTCATAGAATTAATGGATTCCACACAATTTAAAATCGATTGTGTGATCATTCAGAATATCTCCTACATGGCTCAATTCTCTGGACTACCTCACTATGATTAAAACAAGATTCTTGAGAGTTTCCTCAAGCTCAACGATAGATTCCATTTTTATAGCATTTCATGTGATGCGGTAAGATTTCATCAGTTCCTATTTTCATTATTAGTGTGAGCATAGTAATGGAAAATAGCATTACAACACATTCCATCATAAGATGGGATGAGTTGAAATATTATTTTCTCACCAGATTATTTCCTCCATCAAAATACATTGTAATTTATGTCAACATTCAAAATTCCAATCAATATAAAGAAAACTAATTATATATATCATGGAATAACATTACGAATCATTAAAAAATTCCTACATATTTTTATTTATATCCAATTATTAATTCCAAGAATTTATAAAGTCCTTATATAGGGAAATATATTAATTGTGGATACTGAAACAAAAGCATCCTTATTGAATAAATAAATATAGGAGAGCTATGACATAATAGAAAATATTGCGAGAAACAACATCTAATTGTAGATATAAAGAACAAATAGAATATATATACATATGATTGATAATATCTGTTGGATGATATATTCGATAGAATATCTAACTAGAAAGATAGATAGAATAATGGCGCTATAACAACCACAAGGTACATGTATATAATAAATAAATTATGTTGATTATTACTGAAAAAATAAATTTAAAGGTTGGTAATAACAAAAAACACATTTTTATGTATATCAAAATTGGGAGACGATATTTCAAATATTGTAATGATAATGAAAATAGATCAATTTCAACACACAAGAATAGACTATGGCCATATTCATACCACTATATCTTCTATTAAGGAACTAACTGCTTATAAAAAATTAGAAGGGGTAGATACCAAGGAGTTCAAAGGTGATTCAATATATTAAATGGTTTCATTATAAATACTATAATTTCAGGTGGTACAAATTACACAGAAACATAAATAATGAACATAAGGAACATTTTCAGGCCAACTTGATATCAAACCATGTAGTGAACTAAAACTAATAACTCTTTGAAGTAATAATAAAACAAAAGGTAACCATTAGTGAAGTGGAAGAAAACCATACAAATAATATAAAAAATTAAAATAAAAACAAGATAATAGTTAATAAAATTTAATTATGGAATAAGAAATATAAGAACCTTATTTATTCATGAAAATTCTACCTTTTCTATTGTACATAGTTTAAAGAAAAATAAACACCAAAAAATTATGTTTCTACTTGTTTAAAAAAATATTAATATTCATTTTAGATAATTCCACTCCAACATTATGACATATTCCAAATTCATGAATGATCTCATGAACAATAAGAAAAAGTTGGATGACATTTTAACTATACCCCTCACATGGTATTTCTTGAATATTGTATCAATAGAATTTCCAAAAAAGTATAAAGACCCATATAAGGACCAATTGTTATTCATTATATAATCTTGAATTAAGTTAATAATTCAAATTGAGGATATTTTTAGGATTATATTTCCAGATAATTAGGCCATAAATATTAAATCACATTCCAAATATTACAAAGTAGACACTTCAACTCAGCATCCCTTTTTTTCTTAAAATAAAATCTCCTAAAATAAAACAATAATTAAATTCTCGATATAATTCTTCTTGAATTCTTCATTTCTCTTAACCATCCTTAAACCATGTGAAAAAAATTTCAAAAACATGGGGTGAGCATAAAAAGCTTATTAAGGGTTACAAAACAAAGATACAAAACATTATACAATAAATACATACAAATAAATGAAATCATACTTTTTAATCATTAACGTACCACACAAAATCATAAGTTTTATGAATAACACAAGGAAATAATAAATCATAATGGTAACTTGAGGAATCGATTACATAATTCCATTGTAGCTTTCACAACTACATAGGGAGTTATGTTTTGAATACCCATCATAGTATATTCCTTTAATCTCATAGTATATACATTAACGTTTACCTATGTCTTGTTAGCCAGTGCATTGGATAGCTATTTTGGGCTCACCCACCCTAGGATTATCATGTAACAAACCTTATTCCTAAATACTTCCCTATAAACATAACTTATTCATAAAACGTAACACAATCATAAGAAAAAGATAATATTTCCACATCGTAATCACAATATATAATTTCAATATATTGAAATAATCAATCCATTCTCAAAACCATTTCCAATACCAAAATGAGTAAAAATAGTATATGGTATTTATTTTCCTTTTAAAAACATTAAGGCTTGATAAGGAAACAGAATATAAAAAAATCCTCATGGTGGTTGATAGATCGTTTTCACTACCCACGTTAAAATAAACATAATTTTTTTTCATTTTTTTTAAACGCTTCTTAGAGAAAATATTCCCCATGGAAACCATTTAAAAAATTTAATAATATTATTTTTGAATCAAAGTGTCCCAATCCACTTTGAAACATTTATATTAATTATAATTTTAGAACATTTATGTACATATAAATAAATCATTATAACCATTTTGAAAATATGGACATTAATAATAAGGATTTATAATATTAAATTTTTAAATATTTAAAACAAGGTTTTTGTTAAAGAGTCTCTTACCACTTGAGAAAATACTTGAATAAAAATAGATAAAGAATAAAATTAAACAAAAAATATAATATCATGAGAATATGGAGATTCATAATTTATTATGTAAATGGGAATTATATACACACTATAGGATAATAACGATCCACAAGATCAAGATATGCCTCAAATGAATGGATATTGAGACATAGTCTCTTACGGAAATTTGGCAGCTTAACAACGTCACATTAAAATTCAAAAAATGAGTTGATGAGAGAGAAAAAGATCTATCAACACTTGGACATACAATATATAGAAATAATGATATAGAATAAAATATCCCAACATAATAAAATGAAAATTAAAAGACATAACAAAAAAGAAGTCTTTGACTACATGAGGGGGGTTAAAGCTTCCCTTACAAAGATTGTGTAAATGATGTAAGAAATTATCATTAGGGTTATAATGTACAATAATATTATATCCTCACAATGGGAAGTGGGAATTAAAAAATAAATAAATAAATATTAATTCCACACATCATCATGGCATGATGTAATATAGATGTAGAAGATCAACCCAAGAATGGAAATTTTGTTATGAATTTCCCTTACCTTGCATCCGACCTGAATCGTTCATTCTTTAATCTCCTGAATAATAAATTAAAGATAATTTATAATTTAAGCAGAAAAATTTTCAAGTTTATTATTCCTTTTTTATCACTTATTACCATGTTATAAACATTACATAATCATTTAAGTTAATAATGGTCATATTGTCGATATTTGGTACTTGAGTCAACAACGAACTTCTTATAATTACAAGTTCTCTATGTTGTCAAAAGTACATTATATCCATAATTATATTCATAATTTAGATAAAATATATATCATATATATATCCATCATATATATGTATTAATAATAGTACATAAAATTTAGAGATAAAAGATCAAATCCACCGTTTCTAGAGACAGTAATCTGTATGTATGCATTAATGCTACTTTCATATCTATTTCATATTTAATGGAATGAAATAATAATGACACATAGGTATATTATAATTTTACTATAATATAATATGATATATATGTTACAAAATTTCATTAACTCCATCCTTTATATGTTCCACGTGTGGCATAAACAAATCATATAATCTTGGAGGGGCGGTAGTCCGCGCTTCCCAAAATGAAATTATCGTATTTACCAATTATGGAAACCATAATGGTATGCGATAAATAAAAAATAAAAAAGAATAGATACAACATAAACATAATATATAATATATATAAATATAGTTCCATCATAATGGCCACTATGAGAGGTGGTGGGAGATAATAAAACACTCATCGTTTTGTGAGGTAGTAGTTCACCACCTATAGAAACATTTTGTTTGTATCCATTAAATGGATGTGTGTTTGAGTCTAATTTTAATAATTCACATTAAAACATCCTATTATATTTAATATACTGGTGTTTTTATAAAATAATGCAATAAATAGAGTTTAGGGGGTTGGAGAAGAAAAATAAAAGAAAAGAACTTGAGAGGAGATGTTACCTATAATTCGGGAAAATCCCTTTGGTTTGAAACAAAAGGATTTATTGAATTTTATTCTTCACATATTAATGCTTCTAGGTGGAATATAGGGGTGTTGGCAGATTCTTGGAGAAGATTTTGGACTAGGAAAGGGTATTTAGAAGTGTGTGTAGTGGGTCAGAGGTGGTGGCCTTTTATAAGAGGGAGGATGGGCTCTTTATGAATGTTTGAAGGTATTATTTTGTTATAAAAACTTTTTTGGTTTAAAAAGGTCAAAAACATATATAATTAGAATATAAGGTTCATATTAGTAGAAATAAAATAATACAATAAGAATTGGACATGTTTTAGAAATTTTTTAATCCTTATCTTTTTTATTTAACTCCTTTTTATTGTTACCATTTTATAAAGTATTTAACACCTAATGAATCAAAATAGCTAGCAAAACAAGAAAAATATCCAATTAAAGAATTAATAAAAAAATTTAGACTTATGATCACTATTTTTCCAAATCATAGATTTTTTTGTAATTTTTTAATATTTCATAAAATATTTTATATTTTAAAATAGGAATTATGTAAATTTTAAAACTATTCATATTATGGATTCTTAAAAAATATAAACAAACATGATGATTTCAAAATACCTTAATTAATTAAAATATAAAAAGTCAGAATAATATATATAATTTTTGGATGTAATAAAAACTTTCAAAATAAATTTATTTTAATATTGATAATATCCTTTATTTCAATCTTTTATTAATGGAGCAATTACTGCATCACCATTGTGTCAAAATTAAATTTATTTTTTTAATTTCTAAAAATTATAAATAAACATTTATAATTTATTTAATTATTTTATCTCTCTAATTACTATTTATAGTATAAAATATAACTTATATTACACCATATAAAATAGTTTTACTAAAAGATATTTGTTTATGTTACGTTTTCATTAATTTCCAATTAATTTTTATAAAATGTTATTTTCACTTTAAAGTGGCCCCATGGGGTCCCCAAACTGACACAATGATGCCAAAGGTTTTACATTTATCATCCAATGGGATTAAGACATGTGTTAGAATAATTTAATATTGTTATAATATTATTCTTTACTATTATTTTCCAAATTTACCCTTTAACCATTGTAAATAAAATATTTACTGAAGTTATTATTCATAATGTATAAAAATAAAAGATAACTACTTAAAAAATTTGGACATCTGGATTCCAAATATAGAATCCCTTTTTTCAAATTCCAAACATATAAGTTTCATAAATTAATTTAAAATTAATTCCCACAGTCGAAACAAAAAAACCGTGTTTTAATGATATACTAACTATCAAATGATTGACACTCGTCTATAACCACTTTCAATTTAAAATTACTTAAACTGACCTAAATTTAATTAAATGATAAAAATGTATTCTGATTACACTTTAAACTAAATTATAAAGATATTCTAACCATATAAATAAATCATATTTAAATATAGTATTTTCATTATTAATAAAAAATGACCATTATTAGAAAAATACCAAAACTTACCCAAACTTAATTTCGATGTCCCGATTCTAAATAAGTTGTTAAAATTGTCCGATATAGAATATAAATGTGAAAATAAATATATTTAAAAAGGTTTCACCATCAAAAGTTGGTAAATCGAACTTTAAATTAATATTAAATTATTTATGTTTAAAATTGGATTCATTCATATTTTAAGCCTCTATCTTTTACTAGATAAATGTAAAAAACTTAACAAACATGTTTAATAATATTTTAGTTAGTTATTTTCAATCCCACAAATACAATGGCTATGATTTAATAACGATTTAAAATAATTATATAATATTATTATTTTTCGATATGACTCAACATTGTGTGAAACATAAGATTTCAAAGAACCTGGTTGTTGCATGTAGAGTACAATATCATAAATAGCATCACTTGAAAGTAAAATTAATATTAAATTCATAAATATTAATAAATATGTCAATGTCATATTCATTATTTACCTGGGATGTTACATCCATCCATGCTTCTAGAAATTGTGTCCTCACAATTTTAAAACTGGGTTGGGAAACTTCATTGAAAGTCCCGCATCAGAAAAATATTCAATAAATCTACCATTTAAAAAGAATGAATGTGAAGTAGAAAGGTCACCTAAGATAACCCATACTATGAGTACTTGTAGGATAACATGGATATGGAAGGAAAATAAACAATCATGTTCGGATGGAGAGTGATAAAAAACATAATCAGGAGAAATTTAACCACCAGAAAACCCCAAACAAGTTATAGGTTAAATAGTCTTTGATTACATAATAAGAAAAGTAAAAAAAATGTTTTTTTTGTTTTAGGGCTCCTTTCATAATTTTGGAGATTTTATTTATGACATTGGACAGGAAAAATAGGAAATATACTTACTTTTCAAGTAGAGTTTCATCATTTAATAGGTTTCTGTGAAAAACTTATCTTTTCTCCAAACAATGTGTTTTCAAGATGATTTGGCCACACCTGAAGTGCTAGAATCCACTTATAGAGAATCACTTTATCCAAAAAATATGAAAAAAATATTTCCCCTCTCTTTATACATTAACCAAAACCCAAATTGTTAGTGTGATATTAGATATTCCCCAAAAGTATAATCTTTTATAAATATAAATACTACTCTTAGTATCCAAAATTGATCAAACAATACACAAAGTTCATAAAATACCGTTCAATAAAAAATTCTGTATAAAATAATTCAATATAATCCAAACTAATATTGAAACCCAAATCATAAAAGAATTTAATCACATAGTCTTCCATTGTAAATATTAACATTTATCTCCAAATAACATCGATTACTCGTAAAGTCTCATACTGAAAAGTAATTAACAAAATCTCATTTTCTCAAAGATAAGTTAATAATTTCAATAAACAAGCCAAATCTCTCTATGTCCACCATAAAAATATATATTTTTTAAAATAAAATTCCACCATTACTCCTCAATTGAAATCCCATGGTATCCTATTTTCCTTAGGCATATAGTGTTACCCAAAGAGAGAACATCTTCCAAAATAACATTTACCACTTAAAGAGAAAATCATATTCCAATATTAAGGATATCCATTTGATAAAACATAATTTCCCAAAATAAACTTATTCTTGATCCATAAAATCATTTAACTAAAATGAATAAGTCACACTAATCACGTACTTCGTGTAGTCCAGTGGTTGGTGATACATACCAATCGTACATTGTTTGTGGGTTCGATTCCCACATCTTTGTCTGACTTGATGGGTTTCCACACAGTCTAAATGTAGTCCTTTTTCAAAGACTATATAACTTTATAAAATCACAAAAAATGAGACAAATTCTAAAAAAACATAATGATTAAATGATTTAACCTCAATTGTTGTCTTATACCTCTAATTTTTATCACAACACATAATAACCTCAATATCATAATTCATGAAGTCTTATATATATTGAAATTTTTTTACCTCCATAAAATAACACTATTCCCAAAGAATGAACATCGTACCTTGATCGTAGTGTCCACTTGGCTTCCTCGTCATAATTTTCATTTAGATAGATAGTCCATTCATTGAAAAAATTATTTATATATCCTTAAAAATCATCTTCTTTCGTTATCCAAATACACGTTGTAAAACATGGTTCATAAGGGTGTTGATAGAAAAATAGTATGAGAAAATAAATCATATTAGTCAAAAAAATCAAACATATAGTATAACATTATTTCTACAAAATATTCAAACCTAGTTTGAGTAAAAAAACTCAATCAATTTTCCTTTTAAAATTCCATAAGTATTTTTTCAAATACTATAATTTAAAAGAAAATATAAATAGGTAGTTCAAGGGTATCTCTCTTCAGCACCTTTTAAAAAATCTTAATATGCTTCAAAATATAGTGATAAGGTAAAATATTTGAAAATGGATTGATAATATTTAACTTTCTTGAAAATATGATGATATTTAGAAAACATTATTTTATTAAATTCAACCCATTATCCAAGATGGTATCGACGTATAGTAGAGGTGTTTGAAATCTCAAGCAATTTCTTGTCAGTGAGTTGTACGTTAAAAATTGTTTTAGAATTGTATGGACATGACTTTTAAATAAGTATTGAAAGAAAGTCATCAGGAAGAAATAAGAATTTTGTTTGAGATCCTACTCCTTCCATTTGTAACAGACATTCTTTGATCTAGAAAAGTTACAATATAACTATTCTACTAAAATAGTAGAGATAGAGACAAACAATTTGTTTAACAAAATCTCTCAATCCCTAATGTTGTCTATACCGACCATTGATACCAACTATATGAAACCAGTTTTAAACATTTCATAATCTTGAATTAAGTTAATAATTCACATTGAGGATCTTATTAGGTTTATAGTTTTCTGAGAATTAGGCCATAACTATTACATCACATCTGAAAAATTACAAAGTAGACACTTTTATTAAGTGTCCATTTTTTCATAAAATAAATACTCTTAAAAGAAAACAATAATTATTTTTTTGATATAAATATTCTTGAATTATTCCTTTCTATTATCCTTTTTTGAACCCAATGAAAAACATTTAAAAACATGTGATGAGAATAAAAATCTCAGTAAGGGTTATAAAAGAAGTAAAGAAAACATTATTCCATCAATACATAAAAATCAATGAAATAATGCTTTTAAATATTTCAAGTACCACACAAAATCATAAGATTTATGAATAACATGTGGAAATCATAAATCATTGAGGTAACTTGTGGAATCCATAACATACATACATTGTATCTTTCACAGCTACAAAGTTATTTATGTTTTGAATACCCATCATAGTATATTCCCTAAATCTCTTAGAACAAACATTAACATTTACCTCTGTCATGTAACCCAAGGCATTAGAGAGATTTCTCGGGCTCAACCGCCCTAGGTTTATCATATAACTACCTTTATAAGTAAAAAAATTCCCAATAACCATAACATAATAATAACACATAACAGATGAATAAAGGAAATATAACATTTCACATTGCAATCACAAAATATCATTTCAATATATTGATATAATCAATCCATTCTCAAAACCATTTTCATTACCAAAATATGTAAAAAGATTATATGGTATTTATTTTCCTTTTAAAAACATCACATCTTGTTAATGAATCCAAATATAAAATTATGCTTGTGGTGGTAGAAAGGTTTTTGTCACCATGTACATTAAAAAGAAACATTATTTATGTTTTTTTTGTAAAATGCTTCGTAGAGAAAAGATTACATGTGAAAACAATTTAAAACATTTAATAAAGTTGTTTTTGAATCAAAGTGTCCCATACCAACTTGAATCTTTTTTAGGAAATAAAATTTTAAAACATTACTTTCCATATAAATAAATCCAAAAAACCATTATGAAAACATGTATGTTAATAGGAATGATTTATACGATTGAATCCTTAAAAACATTAAAACATGGTTTTAGTTAAAGAGTCTTTTAACATAAAATAAAATAATTGAATAAAAATAGTAAAATAATAACATTAAACAAAACTTATAATATCATGAGAATATGGATATTCATGATACAATATATCAAAGTTAATTATATACACCGTATAGCATAATAAAGATGAATAAGATCATGATATGACTCAAATGAAAGGATATTCATAGACAATCCATTATGAAAATTCAGTAGCCTAATGACATCACATTAAAATTTTGAAAATGAGTTGATGAGAGAGAGAAGGATCTATCAGAAATTGAACATAAAATGTACAATAATAAGGATATATATGAACGCATCCCAACATAAGAAAATGGAAATTAACAGATAAAACATAATATAATTTTTTTACTAAAATAGGTGGGTGAAAGGTTCCTTTATAAAGATTGAGTAAATGACATCAAAATTTATCAATAGGGTGATTATGTGTGGCAATAGTATATCCATTCAATGGGAAGTTGGAATTAAAACATAAATAAATAAACAGTTATACCATATATCATCAAGGAATGACATAATTACGAAGTAGAAGATCAACCCAAAAAATGGAAATAGGGTTAAGAAGTTCCCTTACCTTATGTCCAACATGACATGTTCGTTCATTAATATCCTGAATAATATAGTAAAGTTAATTTATACTTTCTTAAGTACATTTTTAATGTTTATTATTCCTCTTATATCACTTATTTCCATGTTATAAACATTACATAATCATTTATGTTAATAATGGTTATTTTGTCGATATTTGGTACTTGAGTCAAAAATGAACATCTTATAATTAGAGGTCTTCCATGTGGTAAAAATCCCATTATCTCCAGAATTATATTAAATATTTAGATATAATATATATCAAATATATCCAGTATATATATATATATATTTATTTATAATATTATATATCATTTGGAGATAAGATATGAAATGCACTGTTCATGTAGATGGTAAGTTGTACGTACGCAAGAACGCTACTTTCATTTCAATTTCATATTTAATGGAATGAAAACCTAATGATACATATTTATATTATAGTTATATTATAATATCATATGATATATATGTTACATAATTTCTTTAACTCCATCCTTTATACGTTCAATTTATGGCATGAATGAATCATATCTCCTTGAGGGGGCGATAATTCACACTTCCTCAAATGAAAATATCATTTTTCTCCATTATAGAAACCATAAAGATATTTTATAAATGTAAAAATATATAATAATAGAGAGAAAAAATTAATATATGTCATATATTAATACAGTGACATCATATTGGATACCATGAGAGGCAGTGGGAGATAGATGAACAATCATCATTTCGTGAGACAGTACTTCACCGTCCACAGAAACAGTTTGTTCATATACATTAGATAAAGGTGTCTGTTATTGTAGTTTGAATCATTGTCATAAAAAGTTCCTATTATATTGAAGATACTGGTGTTTTTATAGTAGAATGGAATAAAGAGAGTTTAGGGGGTTGGAGAAGGAAAATAAAAAGAAGAACTTGAGAGAGGATGTTACCTTTAAATCGGGTAACTCTATTTGATTTGAACCAAAAAGTTTTATCGAATTTCCTTATGCCCAAATTAAGGCTTCTTGATTGAATAGAGGGACGTTGAGAGCTTCCTGAAGTAGTTTTTAGATGATTCAAGGGACTTGATAGGTGTTTGTAAAGGGATATAGGTGGTGGACTTTTATTAGAGGGAGAAGGGTCTCTTTATGAAAGTTTGAAAGTATAATTTTATTATAAAATTATTTTCCAATTAAAAAGGTTAAAACCTTATTTAATTATAATATATGGTACAAATAATTCTATGTAAAATCATCCAGTAATAATTGAACAGTTTTGGATATTTGTTTAATCCTTCTCTTTTTTATTTAACCCTTGTCTACTCTTAGTTTTATCAAATATTTAACTCTTTGAGAATCAAAATAGTTAAAAAAATAAGAAAAATATCCAATTAAAGAGTCAATAATTAAATTTTAGACTTATGATAACTATTTGGTCGAATTTTATATTTTTTATAATTTTATAATATTTAATAAAATATTTTATATTTTAAAATACTTATTATGCCAACTTTGACACTATTACTATCATGACTTTTTATAAAATCCAAAACAACTTGATTAATTCGAAAAAACAAATATAAATCAAATATAACTAGTCATAATAATCTATTAAAATCGTGTATCACATAAACAGTTTCAAAATTAATTTATTTTAATATTTATAATATCATTTATTTGAAATATTAATTAATGAAACTATTACTACATCACAATTATGTCATAATTAAATTTATTTATATAATGTATACAAATTAAAAAAAATTACCATGATATAGAAAATATTTTTATCTTTAAAATGACTATTTTTATATAAAAATATAACTTATATAACACAATATAATTTTTTTTACTAAAAAGTATTGGTTTATATTACATTTTCCAACACTTTAAATTAATTTTAAAAAAATGTCATTTTCACTAATAGGTAGCCCCATTGGGGTCCCAAAATGGACCCTATGATACCCTTGGTCAGTCATGTATCGGCCAATATGATTAGGATAGGTGTTAAGGTAATTTAAAATTATTATAATAGTATTTTTTACCGTTATTTACCAAATTGATCCTTTAACCATGGTAAATATAATATTTACTAAAGTTACTATTCATAATGTTTAAAAATAACTGTTACATATTTACACAATATAGAATTCTTGATTCCAAATATGGAATAATTTTTTTTACAAATTCAAAACATAGATGTTTCAGAAATTAATTTACAAATAATTTATGTGGTTAGAACAAAAAAGAGTGTATTTAAGAAATAATAACCATCAAAAGATTGATAATTGTTTATGTCTAATTTCAATGTTAAATTACTTAAAATGAACAAAATTTTATTAAATGGTAAAAATTTAATCTAATTAAACATTAAAACCCATTATAAATAAAATATAACCATATAAATAAATTTTATTAAAAGACACCTTTGAATTAAACTGCAATATTTTTCATTATTCATTAAAAACTGAACTTTATCAGGGAAAATACCAAAATTTTACCCAAAGTAAATTTTGATCCCCTGATTCTAAATAAGAAGATTATTTTTTATAATAAAACATATAAATGTAGAAAACTATATTTAAAAAGTTTTCACCATCAAAATGTGGTAAATTGACATTTTGAAGAATATTAGAGTATTTGTGCTTAAAATTGGATTCGTTTACATTTTAAGCCTCTAACTTTTATTTGGAAAATGTATAAAATTTTACAAACATGTGTAATCATAAATTATTTAGTTTTATTCATTCCTACTAATACAACGACTATGCGTTAACTACTATTTAAAATAATAATATTATATTATTATTTTTTAGTATTACTCAACATTGTGTTCAACGTAAGATTTCTAAAAAAACTCATTGTTTCGTTTTGAGTACTATATCAGACATAGAATCACATTTATAGTAAAATTAATATTTAATTCAAAAATATTAATAAAAATGAAAATTTTATATTCTCTATTTACGAAGGATGTTACTACCTGGGTAGCTATTCATTTCCAATTAGAATCAAGGCTAACAAAATTTTGAAAACACCATGGGATCTAGGTTATGTTGGGAACATCATATCACAAAAAATGTTCAAGATACTAGGTTTAGATAAGATAAAGAACACAAGATTTTCACTCTAATGGGAATATTCAACTATTAAAAACCATTTGGAAATCATTGAAGACATCATAGTTAAATGGGATATATTATAGTTTTGAGTCGGTTTTTTAGTGTTTTACATAGAATAATAGGGTAATACCCTTATCTTGGAAATATTATTCTTATCCACTAGATGATCATTGATAGACATGAAAAGATGGGGATTTTTCCCGAGCATAAGTATTGAGAATGTGAGTATCAATATTCATCTAGAAATGAGGAATTATGATGTGAATGAAAATGATATTTAAGAGGATAAAATTTACAATGGTGGAGATTTTTTTAAATTGAAGTAACACATAAGGTTTCCACTACAGAAGAAAAATAATAATATGGAATGGAATAGAGGGGAAGAAATTTGAGTGATCAGATCACTAACACTGGAGGAGAAACCAATTATACTGAGCATAATATAGACCAGTAAATAAGGATGTAATATGATGTTAAATTAGGTTTTTCATGATTAAATAAACACTATTGAATCATCTTGATAGATTTTGAGCAGGTGATTCCCTTATAAAGGTTTAAGGTATATTTTGATAAAGGACAACATTCAGCCTATGTTGATAGGTCATATCTTGGTGTACTTGTGGATCCAGACCAAGTACAATCATTATAACATATTGTCACCTTATTTGAGAAGATCTAAGGTTGATCTAGTGACGTTAAACCAAATTTCTTCTAGGAGGAAACTCATTTTTTGGAGTTTTAATAACTCCCCGACCTCAAATAATTAAATTTCATTGGAAAAGAATCCTAGTTTCACTTTTTTATTATCATATTCCATTTCCATAAAGTCACTGAAAATAAACATCAAAAGAAGATATAGGAATTATTCACCTCATAATATTTCAATTCACATTCATAGATAAATATATATATCATTAAATGATAATGACACAACATGCACATTCCATTTTAAAGCATCATTGAAATCAAAGAATGAGTTTTGATTTCTTATTTTATTTTAGAATCATAAAATTAAATTTTTAAGGTATTTTTCTTATGAATATCATGCCTTCATAAGAGACATTAACTTTATCACTAATCATGGAGACAAAAAATCCTTTGAATAATAAACATTTCATGTTATAAATTTTCTTATTAATAAAGTTCAATGATAAAAATAAAGAAATATGTATGTATAGATAAACATGGGGATTTAGATTTGATGAGTGATTATTTTGAGAGGTTATATATTTTTTAAAATAAAAATCTTCTATGATTTTTAATTTCTTTAATTTCAAGTATTTTTTTAATTGATATTATTATTATTATCAATTTCCATGTGCGATAATCTCAATCATTTTCCCTCAATCATGAGACATTTTTTGAGAAAAATAGTTCTGATTCTTTTATTGATCATATTTCTTGAGTGGAATTTAGTCATGCATTCTTCTAGAACAATATTTGATTCTTACCAAATATATGATTTTACAAAGTCACATTGGATATGATTGAGGCATAGTTTGATTAGCCCATATCCTTGGCCCCACTAATTCATTAATATTTCTTAATCATGTAGATTCCATGAATAGAGTTGTTTGGGAAGAGAAATTATCCAAGACTATTTTATTTGCCACTAACCAACACAAAATATCATATCATAACTATCAAAAATAAGTTTGGGGAGTTGGTTCCAATGAGTAAGGGACATGCTTGCTAAAATGTATAAGTATGGGGGTGATTTCATGTTATTTGGGGAATATATATTGATTTTTATTCATTATATTCATTACACAACCCTTTTATAACAAATTAAAAGTATCTAAAAATTTTATCTGTCCTAGGAAATTCATTAAACACCGTTGATTTATTGGTGGTCTTATTATAAAAATCAGAAATAGTTTAGTGATTATATAATTTTGGTATTGGTTGTGGATATGAGATTTTACCATGAAATGTTTTTGAAAAAAAAGAAAAAAAATACAAGAAACTATTTCCTAAATTTTACTTCACTACTTCATAAGCCTAGATTGTGTTGTGGGGGAAAAGGGTGATGTCTTTTATAGAGAAAATTTCTATTTGATGTCTTTTGATTCTCATGTAATGTACATTAGATATTATACTCCAAATTGATTTTTTACTTGTTTAAAATTATTGGTCCACAAACCAATAAGAATCAATGTCATTAGATCATAATGATGAATCCCTTATGATAATTTTTAAATTTTTCACTATAGGGTAGAGAAAGTAAATACATTCAAATCCTATGGTACGGATATTGATTTGAAGTAAGAGAAAATAACCATTTACATTTTACCTTGACTTTTAGGGAAAATACATAAAGTGAGGTAAATTAAATAATTCATGTCTAATGGTAATTAATTTAAAAATAAAAATGGAAGAATGAAGAGGCATGGTTAATTTAAAAGATAAAGAGTAAAATACAAGGATTCGATATTTCTTTGAAAAGTGGAGGGTTCATGAAATTTTCTTATTTGATGTTTGAAAAATTAATTCTCCTTTTAATAACATTATTTTGTTCATATTAAATTTAAACAATGGTGGTGTGAATTTAAATTGTAATATTTTTATATTTAAATATTAATGATAAGTTCAAATTCTAATATGGGGGGGGGGTATTTGAAATACCTATTTCATGCATATATTTTTTTAAAAATTCATAGGTTGTTTTTTAAATTATATTTATTGTTATTTCCCAAATATTTAATATTTTATTAAATTTATTTATGGATTAATTTTTTTATTATCTTCATAAAGATAGATAGAAAAATTTTAATTAAGGAAGCGGATGAGACTTCATGTCATGGATCAACACTGGATGATTGATGATGAAACTCAGTGAAGAATCTGGAAATTTCACATTCCGGGGCATTAAAATATTTTTCGTGACCTGAGATGTTTTAATTAAACATTATTATTTATAATATAATGTATTAATATGATAAATTTTGGGGAATAAAATCATTATAACTAGTCTATATCACAAATCCGTTATTCATATCGTGAATTGATCAGGCTGGGTTTCTTTTTAAAATCATACAATCCATCACACTCAAAAAAATAAATATGCACACCTTATACGATTAGAAGTTAAGTGATTCACAATTTTAATATCCATTCATGAAGTGCTATTTTTTAGGAAAATTGATTTTAGAAGGTGGACTTAAATATTTAAAACATGAATTAAATATTCACCTCCCGAACTCGTCACCAATAGAGAAGAAATAAATGATTCAAACTTATTAAACATTAAATGATTTTGAGATATTTTACATTTTCATATAGGTGTGGAGTGGAATGAATTTAGAGGGCCACATATTTAACCAAAGGTCATCTGGGGGATTGATTTATGCCTATAAATAGAGTAGTTTTCAAATGATTCGGGGGGAGTCTGATACCATAGCATGTGGTGAGGTGTTGTGATGTTGCAGAGTCCTTCACTAGTTCTACTCTTCCATTTAATTTATTTATTTAAATTATTCTATCCTCCCCTTTCACTATCTCAGGGATATCATGGTGGGGTAACTCCCAAATTATATTGGGCGATATAGATAAAGGGGTTGGGTGTTGGGATTTTCATTTCTATTATCATTCCCATGTAAGGATTTTAGAAATCGTAATTTATTTTTAATTTAATTCCCATTCATTTCCCATGATCATTTGGTTATTAATATGGAAATTATCCCTTTAATTGTTAAACTAATTACATTTATCTTGTCATGGACATTTCATGGTTTATGAAAATTGTGGTTAAAAATGGTATCGAGGCCATTAATTCAATAAAACCCATGATTACATGACCATTCCAAATGGAGGTTCTCAATGTTAAGGTGGGTAAACCAAGACCAAATACTCACCTCTTCTATACTATAAAAAATATAATAGAAAATCAATTAAATTTATAAATTCACTAGATCTTAAACACCTAATCTACAAATCCTAAAAGACATTATATAAATAATTTCATAACCAAAACATATTTATCCATTATCTTTCATTAAAATAATTCAACAAATAATTTTTAAATTCCTAAAAATATACCTTCACCATATCATGGGTTTGACCTTGAAGGCTCTACATTATGTAATTATGTAGTTATTCACACTTGTTGATTCATTTATAAATTATTAATTTTTTTAGTCTAAAAAATGATGTCCTTTAGAATCTATAAAATCACCCCTAACTATTCATATAAAATTCTATTTTGGCATGATTTAATTTGGGTAATCAACCATTTAAATTATTTATATTATTCTTTTTACCATCAATAAATGTTACAAAACCCATTTTTATTTCCATGGGTTATTTGTGAAGTTATTAATGGGTTTTCTCAAAGAACAACCATATATAGTAATTATTTATGGGTGGGGTCATCAATTTTCCCTAATTTATTGGTTTGGGATTTGAATATCATGAGATAATGACTTTGATAATTAGTTTAATTGTAGTTAATAGAAATGATAAATACTATTAATGAGTTTAATTTTGGAAAGATATACTCCTAATGGAAATCTATGAGTTTAATTGTGTTAATATATTCTCAAAAATAATATATGTGAGTGTAATTATAGATAATATATTCTCAAAATATTAAATGTGGGTTGAAATGCATTTAAACTTCGGTCACAAGACTATGTATTGGTGAAATTGTGGTAATACATACTCAAAAAGAAAACATGTGAGTGTAATTTATGTAATTCATGATTACAAATACTATTATTGAGTGTAATTACCATAATATACATTCAAAAAAGTTTTTTTCGAGTATAATTAGGGTTAGATATTCTTAGAAATGTTGTGAATGATCATAATAGTGAATAGTTATGTTTGAGATCTTCTTACTTCCTATTATAATTATTTTTCCATATTTTTATGCTATATTACTATGAATATGATTCTTCAGTCATTTTTATAATCTCATACTCTTTTTTCATTTAATAGGTTTTTTCATATGATATTACTTGTCCTTCTATCATAACTTATAGAATGCTCTTACAATTCCATCATCATTTTAATAATATATTTTTCCTCAGATTTTGTTTTCTCATATTATTTTGATCATTCCATTTATGAAATGTTGACACGTAATCCCTTAAGTAGTGTTTGAGCTAACTAGTTTGTTAATTTTTTGTTCCCTAGGTCATCAAAATGATTATAATATA
This sequence comes from Viscum album, assembly GCA_963277665.1. Taxonomy (NCBI): domain Eukaryota; kingdom Viridiplantae; phylum Streptophyta; class Magnoliopsida; order Santalales; family Viscaceae; genus Viscum; species Viscum album. Next base: position 1,494,607,324 of record OY728133.1, read on the forward strand.
TGAGGAGTCTATAAAGGAGTCTAGTGTGGCTCAATTATGGGTAAATGTTTACATGTATCTTAAAATAAGTTTCCAATATAGATGATCCTTAAATAAAATAGTGCCTATAATATTACAATTATGTGATTAATTTTTATATTCAATATTTATCTTATATAAGTGATATGAAATAAAAATAAGTTCTTCTCACATTGTTTGAAATGTAGATGTTTGAAGGAAATTTTTTTAGATTTAAAATATAGTGTATAGGTCTGGGGGGATTTATTATTACTTCTAAATGGTTATTATTATATGTTGGAAGGCCCTAGAAATTGTTTTGGAATAGTGCCTCCTCTAAAATGGGCTATTGAAAATAGTATTTGATATTCAGTTGGCATGGGAATGTGTTCATGATATTATTGTTCATTGTTCAACAAAGTGTGCTGATGATACTCTTGAATAATAGTATGAATGTGTGTCTACTCATGGGATTATCTTGACATATGTTGAAGATCTTCTCTTTTTGGGAGGGGAAGAACATGTGACTTCCCTCGATTGGTTGTCAGGATATGTTTGTGCTCATCTTGTTTGTCACCTCCAAGAAAATATGACTATTTAATAGATTATGGGATGGGGGTAATGCATTTCAATCCCTAGTACCCAAAATTTAGGAATATGAATCTATAGTTGGAATGGTAATTTTTAGGAATTCATTGGTAAGAGTTGGAATATTTTCTAGCTTTTATCCTCTACCTACCATCAGGATATGTTGATGAACATGATGTATGTTGGAGGGAATATTTCTATATAATATATTTGAAACTGAGATATACGAAAAAGTTTCCTCTAATTCTTGAAGAGTGTACTAGAATATTTTTTGTTCTTAGATAATAAATGTCTGCATTCTCATCGGTTTTACCCACAAAATGCTACTAGGCATCTTCGATGGATGTAGGGATATGTCCCTACTCCCTATGGTTAGTAGCATACTACACCTGGAGAGCTCACTGAGATTCTTAGGTCTGGATGACTAGAATAGGGATCATTTGAGTTTCATCCCTATTAGAATCCAAAGAGATATATGCCACACAATTTTTGCAGCGGTAGTTAAAAGGATCCCACTTTGTGGATCTTAAACCAAGGTGAATTCACGGTCAATATCTTGATTTACATCTCTATTTTAAGGTATTTGGTTATTTAAATTTTTTGGGGACAGACTCTTTAAGATTTTATAGGTGGTAGTATGTGTCACATATTCCTTCAAGTCCCATCATTTTGAAGATAGTTAGTGAGGCATCATTTCATGGATGGATTCATGTGAAAATAATAAAGTTAGGATTGCATAGTTGAGTTGGTATTCCATTACGTGTGCATTCAAAACATGGAACTAAAAGTGATGTGTGGGTAACAACATCATTTATATTTATGGGGAACCATCATTATTGTCTTTTGAGGAATATGAATATTGCTAAGATAATTCCATGAGTTTGGATTGAAGTATTTTTTTCTAATATAGAAAAAATAATAAAAACATACATGAAAAAACCCATCAATACTGTATCATAATTAAAAAACATGTTCATCCAATTCAATTTAAAATTAAATGATTCATGTTGGGTCATTTTGTAATTATCAAGATAATTTCCTTGAATCTGGAGGGAAAAGTTATCATAGTTGAAAGATTAATGTTAGGTTCGCCATTTATGTGTCACTTTGTTTTGTATAGGAATACATTTTTGGAACCAGAAATATCCAACGTCTCTTCTCATCTTTGATGGTTTAGAGGGATTGTAATTGTGATCTAGTTTTATAATGGAGGGTAGTAAATAGGGCTATTTTAATGTGATACATCAAAATTCCTATTGGTTGAGAGGGTGGGAGTACAAGATCATCACACTATTTTAAATATTATTAACTAATTCTGGAGCCTTTTATAGATTTATGACCTATTTCTTGAATCCTCTCTATATCTCAAAATAGACTTGGTTAGACTAATGCCAATAGTTGGTCATTATTATGTATTGATGTTAACAACTTTAAGTATTAGAAAATTTTCATTAACATGAACATTAATATGTTTTGAGGCTCTATGTCAATGTGAATATCAATAAATATTAGAGGTTCAAAATTAACATGAACAGTTTTGTATATCAAAGGATCCATGTTAATGAAACAATCTATAAATATTATAGGTTCTATTTATTTTTTTATTACATGGTGATGATTGATTTTTCGGGGGATATGATTTTATGCCACATAGTTAATAACTTAAGAGGTTATCTCCATCACGGAAAGAGTTATATCATCATGGTGTTGGTATTATACCCATTATAATGGGATTTTTAGAGCTTTTAAGGTTATTTTACAAGTTCATATCCATATAATTTAACCTAATGAATTGTAGCATTCCTATGTTTTCATACATTAATATACAACTATTTATATGAATAATCAAATGATCTAAAAAATAATCACTAGAGGACCATAATGGTTTAGTGCCTTTGGTTACTTTATAAATAATATTCTTCTTTCATGAATGATATTAAACATCTCCCATAAATATCTTCTCACTTTGTACCGTCCATATAAATACCCTTTTTATGACCTTTCGTCATGACAATGCAAAAGGAAACGTAATAAAGGGTGATATCAGATGCGCAATATAGGTAAACAGGGGAGTTATAAATAAATGATCATATGAAACCATAATATAAGTACAACCGTATGATATCATTAAAAAATCCATCCAATATCATCACCATGAGTCGTGTAAAACATATTTGTCATTTCAAAATACATGATTCATAAGAGTGATAGATCATCATAAATCAATCATGATATATATGTTCATCATATAAAATTTTGTCACTATCATATGTATATATACCATTTCATATATATAGGAAAACTATAAAAACCATTAAATAATAATATATAGGCCTTGAAACCTACTTCCTACAGTGTACTGAGAACATCTGCATGTTTCCTGTAATGGTTCAAGAACATAAACTTGTTTCCCATAATGTATCAATCATATAAACTTGTTTCCCATAATGAACCAATCATATGTACTAGTTTCCTATAATGTATCAAGAACATTAACTTGTTTCTTGTAATGGATAAAGCACAACTACTTATTTCCCATAGTTATCTCATGAGATATAAAATATTATCGAATTAATTGGAGAGATATATAATTCCAGTCATTCCAATCACATAATAAAAAACAAATATATTTGTTCCACAATAACCTTAAACATTCATAATTTCAATACGTCATAACCTATGAAAATAAAAAAGGTTTCATAAACATTTCATCAATTTAACATTCCAAAGACCATGAAAATAAATGGGTTTCATAAACATCGCCTCTTAATAAACATAAATAATACATATAATGAATAATATTAGATTCATTTTCTCATATCTAACGTAAAACATAATATATATAAATAATGTTTGAATGGTGTAAAATTCCATCGAAACAAAATTATAAAATTTATTGAGTAAATTTTTTTCCCCGTTGAAATAAAAAATTTAAACCATTAAAATTTCAGAAATATTACTGTAAAATCATTTAAAATATCCTTTAAAACATATAGAGTATTAATTAATTATTTCACAGTGATGGTGGGAAATTCAATTCATGTCATAGAAGTTATAATAAAACATTCATTTCAAAATTTTGAAGATGGTAAAAAATTACCTCATTAAAAAAATGTCCAGAAGATTCCATTTAATATTTTTTGGGAAAAAGTAAAGAAAGGGAAAAAATAAATATAAAAATGATAGAAAAATAGTAAAAGCAATCATTAATAGATTTTCTAGAAACATGGATATGGAATAAAAAATAATTCCTACTAAATGGATTTATAAATATGATTTTCCTTGAGAATATATTTTTAGTATGTTGAATACTTAAGGTGAGGAAAATGAAAGGGAAACATGTATTATCAAGAATAAAATGTTTTACTAGAAAAGTATCATAAAATATAATTTAATATAAATTCATGCATAAACAACCCATATTAAAATGATATTGTAACATAAAATCATTACCTCTTTTATTACCTATCCTCATTCATGTTTGAACCACCAATTATTTAAAAAACACTCCTTTATAAATCCTATTAATGGATATAGGGTGGGTCTATTGGAAATATCATAACCTATAAAATGTGTCTAGGGAAGTTTCGAAGATATATATTTTATTTTTTGTTCAATATAGAAATCTCTGAGAGGTGTAAAGAATAGAAAGAGGAAGTGTCCTTTTATAAGTGATGGGAGGGGAACTCTTTCAATTCCTTAAATTAATGAAATATAATATAATACTTCTCTTGAACAAATTCCATAAAACCCCATGGATTAAAACATATGTTTTTATGGGGTTGAAATCCCATCATCCAATCAAATTTGGATTGGTTCAAGTGGATTTTTAATCCTTATCGTTTGCATTAACCCTATAGTGAACCTAGCATAACAGTAACTATGGTAACAACTTTTTCACTCTTAAAGAGTTTTAAGATTACATATAATTTGACAATTAGAATATAATTTTACAATGTATGAAATTAATGGCCATATCTTATCCACATTTTCCTATTAATAATTTTTATTATTTTTAATTAATATTTAAAAATATATTATTTTGTTAAAATATAGTTAATATCAATTTTCATACTAAAAATTTAATTTTAATTAAAATAAAATAATAAAAAGTTTCAACATTAATATAATTGTAACACCCCAAGATTTCATAGTGTGTTATTTCTTCAAAATAATTCAATAACTTGCACAGCACGCAACACCGAGTTAAAGCGCACCATGACTTACCAAACGAGCTGTTATGAATAGTAATACGTACTTATTAAAATTTTATAAATTCTATCTCTCAAAATGGACTTCATTTTTGGATTCATAATATCTAAATTAGCCTAGGGTGAAATTTTGGTACTTTTCGGATAACATTAATATTTTGATGAATAATGAAAATTACTAAATTTTAATTAAAAACAACTTTTTTAATCAAAATAATTATTAGTGATAAATTATGAATTTGAGTGGTTTTAAAGTATAATTAGAATATATTTTTTCCATTTTATCCAATGGTGTTCATTAGAATTAATTTCACTTTGAAATTGGACCTAAACAATTGTCAATCTTTTGATATATATTGTTTCTTAAAAACATGCTATTAATTGTGACAGCAGGAATTAATTATAAAATCAATTAATGAAAATTATATGTTTGGAATTTTGTAAAATAGACATCATTTTTGAATTCGGAATATCAATTATAGCTTAGGATGAAAATTTTGACATTGTTCTAAAAAACTTCAATTTTTGATGAATAGTGAAACTATTAAGTGGTAGTTAAAAAAAACTAAGTTTTTCATAAAACTTAATTTTACTGCTTCTATGAATGGAATTTCAAAAATCCAAGAGACACGGTTAATATCAAGAAGTGAAATGTGGTTCAATGAGATGAAAATATTTTTTGGTGAATAGTAACTTTTTACTTTTATTTACCACGGTTAAAAGTAAAGAGGGTAATTAAGGGTAAAAATGATATTCATATTACCCTAAAACATGTCCTAATTCTATTGGACAAGTGTATCTCGACCAAAAACAACCTTCGGAATAAAATATTATCATTTACGTCCACTTGGATTAGATTAGGACATTTATTATTATTTAATTCAAAGAAGAGTTAAAAGAGTTAAAATCAATGTTTATTTACTAAATATTTTTTAATATAGGGTTATACATAAGATAAATTAGATTGTAAATTTTAAATAGAAATCTAATAAGATTTAATACATAATGATATTTTATTTATAATTTTTAGACATTAAATAATTTAATTTATTTATGACACAAAGATGATGCAGTAATTACCTAATTAATGAAAAATTAGAATAATTGATATTATAAATACCCAAATAAATATAATTTGAGACTTTTTATGAATTACACTAATTTTATAGGTTAATATGACATGTTATGATTGCTTCAATTAACTTTTTTAGAAGTAATAATTCTGTTATGATTTTTACAAAAATCAATTATTGAATACTGTCAAAATTGACATAAAAGAGTTTTTAGAACAAATATTATATTATTAATTGATATTAAATTTTTAAAAATCTAAGGTTCGGCCAAGAGACTTATATCATGATAGGTTCATCATTAATGGACCACTTGGGGGTCTCTTGAATGTATATGGTAAGTTTATTAACCATATAATATAAAAATACAAAGAGACATTGTAAAAGTGAAACTAATTAACTTAGAGTTAATACATAAAGATAATGTTAATATAATGACCCAAACAAGTATAAATTATATTGGTTGAGTGTTCTTCGACCTATCCCCACCTTAAAATTTAAATAATCCTCTTTTGAGCCAATAGAAACCTAATATGAATTTATTATAAACTAATATTTCTAGCTTTTTTAAAGGTTCCCCTCACCCCTCTTATAAAAGGGCACTCATCCTTCTCATTTATTCACACCTTCAAAGCCTTTTGGTTCAGCCAAACTCTGACCAAGTACTCTCCCAACTTCCCTCTCTACAACCTAGAGGCCTTAGTTTGATTAGAAAGCCATCCTATGGAGCCCTTTTGTTCAAATCAAAAGGAAGAACCCGAAGAAGAGGTAATAATTTCACCACCCTTTTCCAAGTTCCTTTCTTCTTCCACTTCTTCTTCCTTTGTTATTACAATTCTAAAATAATAAATCCAGTATCATATATATACTGTGATGTTATTATAAATATGGTACAACCATATTCAGTATTCTATCCACCCTTTGAATAACATGTCACCATACGTGCGTACGTACGGCTTACCGTCTCCAAGTCGTGGTGTAATTGTTATTCAATATATTATAATTTGGATGGGTATAATAATGATGTGTAACTCATGTAAATAATAAATATAACATTTTAATGATTCTGTATATATGATATAATATCCATTTATATATTATTTTAATATCAAAATAATGATATTGTCGCTCGTGCGTACGTACGGACTACCGTCTCCACGAACGTGATGAGATTAATTCTCCATCGTATCCATTCGAGTATAATTATCATTTGATGATTTAAAAATAATGCTTAAGGACTTGATATCATTCTGTATATGAATAAGATACAAAATATCCATAACAAACACGACTTATGTAACAAAACATATAAAAGAAAACGAGTAAGTTAACACCCGAAACGACGATAATTCTAAGATATTATTAACAAATCAATGTTAAAAGATCATATATGTTATCATATAAATATATATGATTCTTTTATAATTTAATAATAATTATTTCACCATTATACAGGAGGTTAACCTACCCTCATCCAAGGAAAAGTGCAAGGTAAGGTTTTATTTCACAATCTCTTCATTATCTGATGTTGTTTATACACAATTATCTACTGGGATCTCTTTATCATCCACATCCATGTTCCTTAAAAATGTATTTAAAAACATCATTACTATTTACTAGACAATGGGTTAAATTCATTTATACCCTTATGTGTTTTTAAAGGAATCTTTCTGTCTTTTTCCAAACAAGGCACTTTTTACCTTTCGACAAATTTAAGGTAAGAATGTTTTTTTAACTTATATGGCAGGTGCGGCTATTTACCACCGTTATAAAATAGTCAAAGATTCCCTTTAAATCTTATAAGAATATTTTCAATGTAAATGTTTTATTTTATAATTATGTGACTTTTAAATGATTTCAAAATGAATATTTTAAGAATTTTTGAAAGGTACTCTTTATCAAGATCATAATTTTAAATGTTTTAAATATTTATATTTCTAAATATTTTTAATTAATGTCCATGTTTTCAAAATGATTTTAAGGATTTATTTATATGAACATGAAGGTTTTGAAATGATATTTCTTTTCAAAAGTTTCAAATTGGTCTGGGACACTTTGATTCAAAAATCTCTTTTAAATTACTTCCTTTATAAATGTGTGACTTTTCAATGATTTCTAGAAAAGAGATATTTCGCTCAAATAGTTTTGATTTCATCTATGTCAACATATTTTATAGATTTTAATCTTATTTGAATTTGATTTATTATGATACAAAACTTCTATATTTTATTGAAGGTTTTGTGATATGTTTGACTGTGGATGTGCTATTTTTATTCCATTCATGGTTTATGGTGAATGTATTGACATTTAGTATGCTAGTTTTAATATGAATGTTTATGTTATTGTTAAACCTTTTCATATGGGAATGAATTGGACTTAATATTTGACGGGTGGAGCTCACTATAGCTCCTCGATGCATCGTTAGGTCTCATGAGACAAAATAGTGTCATGGCACAAGGCCTTGACAAAATCTTATTTGTAGTCTTGGCACGAGGCCTTGGCTATGTGGTTATGATAGTCTGGCATTATGAATTCCATCATTATGAAAGTGGTTATTGACATTTCATGTGATTGTTCTACTAGTAGAATATCCATGTGAATTAGTAAATGGAATTATTTCATTTTATCTTTGCCATATTATGCTGAAGTTCAAGTTTAAAACGCTGTTGTTTTAGTTATAAATTTCCTTAAGTGTTTATGCTTATCTATGAAAGCTTCTGCTATATTTTTATCCTTACTGAGCATCTGAGATCACCCCTTTCAGTGTTTTATTTTTCCTAGGATAAGAAGAAGTATTTTATGAATGACCTGTAAGGATAGTATGAGGGGATATGAAGACAAGATGTTGTTTTAGTTTTTTTTAACCTTATGATGTAATATAAGACTTATTAATATATCTAGTGTTTCCAAGACTACTAAACTAATTGGTCTTTCGAGACTTGATCCTTTGTGATCATGCCAATGTTATGTAATAATGCACCGACTCTGGGTATCTAGGGTCGGGGGGTTACACTTTGTATCAGAGGGAGGTTTAGTACAAAACTTGGAAGCTAGATTTAGATGAACTCTAATTAGAGCACATAGATTTAAGATGGACTATGAGGATTAGTATAGAAGAACTTCCAAGGATTTTGGTATTGTATGGATTTTGTGAGTTTTCTGAGCAATACATCCCTGTCTGGATACGAGCAGGTAGAGGCGGCTCTGGTATAGATGTACCTAGGGGTAAAACCCGAAAACACCGCTTTGAGCAAGACTCGAACGGGAACTAGTGCACGACAACGGGACTTGTTGCACTCTTGGTTACGACACTCCCGGGGGATACACTTAGGATAATTCTCATTCTCTTTACAAACCATTATTATTGGTTTTTGAGTATATACTTCCTCAAAGGAGACATTTTTATGATTATGGATTATATCCATAAACTATTTAATTTATGTTATGTGTTTTACATGTTTGGGATTAGGTATTGTTATTCATAAACTAGTCTAGTGTATGCCATTGTTTAGAAATGGCGCCCAGTAGAAGGAATGATAACTCCAGCAATGCACATGATCCAAAGAGAAAGAAGGATCATATCTTTCTTGGTCTTAAGCCATAATTTATAAGAGAAATAGTCTCCCATGTATTATCATCATATGAAGAAATAATATCATGTGTTGATAAGATAAGTAAAGAGTTTACTGAGTCCTATGGCTTTTAAGGGAAGAAAGAGAAGAAAAGGATGGAAGAGAGAAAGATGGATAAAGGGAAGAGGGAAAAGAAGAATTTTCTCATATGTGATAAATGTGGGAAGAAACACCCTGGAACTTGTCTGAAAGGAATGAGAGTTTGTTATAAGTGTGGAGGAAAAGGGCACAAAGTACATGACTGCAAGGGTAAAAAAATGGTTTCAAACGTATAATGCTTCATTTTCAAGGAGTTTGGACACTATGCGAACCTATGTCCCAGTCATCAGACTATGCCGCAAATGATGCTATTAGATAATAATCAAGTTATGATACTACCACAGATGAAGAGGAATGATTAGAGCTCTTATGTTGATTATGTCATTTGAGTGTTGTATCAACAATGTACTTGTTATAATAATTATGGAGTATATAAGGATTGTATTGCAGTACTATTTCATTAAGGACTTGAGATTGTGTGTAACAAAGAAAAGTGACTCAATAGCAGGATAAATTTTTGGAAAATATATGGTTGAGAGAATGATAAACCATAATATAGTTCTGATACTGAGGTAGAGATTTTTGGATAATACATGATTGATTTGGATAAATTATATTGGATATTATTGACTACCTTGAAACTGATTAATGATTTGTATATTCCATCATTGTTGGGGTTTAAAAAAATTTTGGATTGAAGGAGTATATCTATTATTCTTTAAGGAATAAGGGAGCATGAATGTAATCAATAAGGTTTTATGGTAATTCAGGATGTTGCAGTGTTTTAAAATAATAAATGATGAAGGTGTTCACATAAGTGGAAAAAGGGATCTTTATTGTGTTTAACTTCATTATAAATTTTGGACTGAAGTATTTTGGATAGTTCTAGTTTGGATTATTTTGGATTGCCAAAAAAGGACAACCCGGAGGTCGGGCGGAAACCCGTCGCATCCGGCAAGGCCGCGAGACTTGAACCCACAACCGAAGGGAGACAAGAGTGTATCACCTACCACTGAACCACGTGATGTCCTGGTTTGAATAATTTCGTTTTTTAATGGTTCTTCTAGATGAATTATAAATTCATTTTTTTAACCCTATACGAATAGGATAAATAGAATATTATTTTTATGTTCTATTATCTTTTAGAGTGAAAGATGAGTTTGTGGTAGAAATTAGTTAAAGGATGGAACTCTACTTGTCAAGAATATATATTTTTTTCTTCTCATATTCTATGAAGAAATAAATTCTTATACTTTATTTAAGGAATCCTAAAACCAAAAATGTGTTATACTAATACCCTATGTTTTGTTGAACCGATGGTATTTCAAATCATCATAGATTGATGAATTTAAGGACCTCAATTTTAAACTTGTTTGTGATTGATGACCTCAATCACTACCTATAAATATTTACGTTTTTCCTCCAATTATATGTCTCTAATTGCCACCAATGTTCTCCTAATTGAGATCGTAATTTGGCGGTGACCCTTTCATTTCTTTTTTCCTCATATTAAGACTTAATTTTAGTAACCCAATTTCTGATGCAGGTTTTCCCACAAAGATATTTTTTATTTTAAGCATTTTATTTTCTAAGAACAATTTCAAATTGCGAGGACGCAATTTATTGAAGGAGGGGAGAATGTAAAACCCCAAGATTTCATAGTGTGTTATTTCTTCAAAATAATTCAACAACATTCACTACACGCAACACCGAGTTAAAGCGCACCATGACTTACCAAACTAGCCATTATGAATAGTAATACCTACTTTTTGAAATTTTATAAATTCTATCTCTCAAAATGGACTTCATTTTTGGATTCGTAATATCAAAATTATCCTAGGGTGAAATTTTGGTACTTTTCGGATAATATTAATATTTTGATGAATAGTGAGAATTACTAAATTTTAATTAAAAACATATTTTTTAATCAAAATAATTAATAGTGATAAATTATGAATTTCAGTGGTTTTAAAGTATAATTAGAATATATTTTTACCATTTTATCCAATGGTGTTCATTAGAATTAATTTCACTTTGAAATTGGACCTAAACAATTGTCAATCTTTTGATATATATTGTTTCTTAAAAACACTGTATTTATTGTGACAACGAGAATTAATTATAAAATTAATTAATACAAATTATATGTTTGTAATTTTGTAAAATAGACATTATTTTTGAATTTGGAATATCAATTATAGATTAGGGTGAAATTTCGGCATTGTTCTGAAAAACTTCAATTTTTGATGAATAGTGAAACTACTAAGTGGTAGTTAAAAAAAACTGAATTTTTCATAAAACTTAATTTTACCGCTTCTGTGAATGGAATTTCGAAAATCCTAGAGACATGGTTAATACCAAGAAGTGAAATGTGGTTCAATGAGATGAAAATAATTTTTTGTGATAGTAACTTTTTACTTTTATTTACCACGGTTAAAAGTAAATAGGGCAATTAAGGGTAAAAATGATATTAATATTACCATAATACATGTCATAATTCTATTAGAAAAGTTTATCTCGACCAGAAAAAACCTTAGGAATAAAATATTATCATTTAGGTCCACTTGTATTAGATTAGGACATTTATTATTATTTAATTCAAAGAAGAGTTAAAAGAGTTAAAATCAATGATTATTTACTAAATCATTTTTAATATAGGGTAATAGATAATATAAATTCGATTGTAAATATTCATTAAAAATCTAATAATATTTAATACATAAAAATATTTTATTTATAATTTTTATACATTAAATAATTTAATTTATTTATGACACAATGATGATGCAGTAATTACCTAATTAATACAAAATTATAATAATTGATATTATAAATACCGAAATAAATATAATTTGATACTTTTTATGAATTAAACTAATTTTATAGGTTAATATTACATGTTATTATTACTTCAACTTACTTTGTTAGAAGTAATCATTCTGTTATGAGTTTTAAAAAAATCAGTTATTGAATAGTGTCAAAATTGACATAAAAGAGTTTTTTAAAAAAATATTATAGTATTAATTGATATTAAATTCCTAAAAATAAATGGTTCTCCCAAGAGACTTATATAATGATAGTTTCATCATTAATGGACCACTTGGGGTTCTCATGGATTTATATGGTAAGTTTATTAACCATATAATATAAAAATACAAAGAGACATTGTAAAAGTGAAACTAATTAACTTAGAGTTAATACTTAATGATAAGGTTAATATAATGACCCAAACCTATATAAATTCTATTGGTTGAGTGTTTTTCGACCTATAACCACCTTAAAATTTAAATAATACACTTTTGAGCCATTAGAAACCGAATATGAATTTACTATAAACTAATATTTCTAGCGTTTCCAAAGGTGCCCCTCACCCCTCTTATAAAAGGGAACTCCTCCTCATTTCTTCACACCTTCAAAGCATTTTGATTTGGCCAAACTCTGCCTAATTACTCTCCCAACTTCCCTCACTACCACCTAGAGGCCTTAGTTTGATCAGAAAGCCAACCTAAGGAGCCCTTTTGATCAAATCAAAAGGAAGAACCCGAAGAAGAGGTAATGATTTCACCACCCTTTTCCAAGTTCCTTTCTTCTTCCACTTCGTCTTCCTTTGTTATTACCATTCTAAAATAATAACTCCAGTATCATATATATACTGTGATGTTATTATAAATATGGTACAACCATATTCAGTATTCTATCCACCCTTTGAATAACATGTCACCATACGTGCGTACGTACGGCTTACCGTCTCCACGTCGTGGTGTAATTGTTATTCAATATATTATTATTTGGATGGGTATAATAATGATTTGTAACTCATGTAAATAATAAATATAACATGTTAATGATTCTTTATATATGATATAACATCCATTTATATATTATTTAAATATCAAAAGAATGATATTGTCGCTCGTGCGTACGTACGGACTACCGTCTCCACGAACGCGATGAGATTCATTCTCCATCGTATCCATTCAAGTATAATTATCATTTGATGATTTAAAAATAATTCTTAAGGACTTGATATCATTATGTATATGAATAATATACAACCTATCCATAACAAAAATGGATTATGTAACAAAACATATAAAAGAAAATGAGTAAGTTAACACCCGAAACAACGATAATTCTAAGATATTATTAACAAATCGATGTTAAAAGATCATATATGATATCAAATCAATATATATGATTCTTGTATAATTTAATAACAATTATTTCACCATTATACCAGAGGTTAACCTACCCTAAACCAAGGAAAAGTGCATGGTAAGGGTTTATTTCACAATCTCTTCATTATCCAAGGTTGTTTATACGCAATTATCTACTGGGATCTATTTATCATCCACATCCATGTTCCTTATAAATTTATTTAAAAACATCTTTAGTATTTACTAGAAAATGGGTTAAAGTCATTTATACCCTTATGTGTTTTGAAAGGAATCTTTCTGTCATTTTCCAAATAAGGCACTTTTTACCTTTCGACAAATTTAAGGTAAGAATGTTTTTTTAACTTATACGGCAGATGCTACTATTTACCACCGTTATAAAATTGTAAAAGATTCCCTTACAAGATTATAAGAATATTTTCAAAGTAAATGTTTTATTTTATAATTATGTGACTTTTAAATGATTTCAAAATGAATATTTTAAGAATTTTTGAAAGGTACTCTTTGTCAAGATCATAATTTTAAATGTTTTAAAGATTTATCTTTCTAACTATTTTTAATTAATGTCCATGTTCTCAAAATGATTTTAAGGATTTATTTATATGGACATGAAGGGTTTAAAATGATTTTTATTTTCAAAAGTTTCAAAGTGGTATGGGACACTTTGATTCAAAAATCACTTTTAAATCACTTCCTTTATAAATGTGTGACTTTTCAATGATTTCGAGAAAAAAGATATTTCTCTCAAATAGTTTTGATTTCATCTATGTCAACATACTTTGATGGATTTTAATCTTATTTGAAGTTGATTTATTATGATACAAAACTTCTATATTGTATTGAAGGTTTTGTGATATGTTTGAATGTGGATGTGCTATTTTTATACCATTCATGGTTTATAGTGAATGTAATGACATTTCGTATTCTAGTTTTAATAGTAATGTTTATGTTAGGGTTAAACCTTTTCATATGGGAATGAATTGGACTTAATATGTGACGGGTGGAGCCCACTATAGCTCCTCGATGCATCGGTAGGTCTCATGAGAACAAAGAGTGTCTTGGAACAAGGCCTTGACAAAATCTTATTTGTAGTCTTGGCACGAGGCCTTGGCTATGTGGTTATGATAGTCTGGCATTATGCATTCCATCATTATGAAAGTGGTTATTGATTCTGCATGTGATTGTTCGACTAGTAGAATGTCAATGTGAATAAGTAAATGTCATTATTTCATTTTATCTTTGCCATATTATGCTGAAGTTCAAGTTTAAAAGGCTTTTGTTTTAGTTATAAATTTCCTTAAGTGTGTATGCTTATCTATGAAAGCTTCTGCTATATTTTTATCATTACTGGGCATCTGAGCTCACCCCTTTCAGTGTTTTATTTTTCCCAGGATAAGAAGAAGTAATTTATGAATGACCTGCAAGGATAATATGAGGGGATATGAAGACAAGATGTTGTTTTAGTTTTTTTTAACCATATGATGTAATATAAAACTTATTAATATATGTAGTGTTTCCAAGACTACTAAACTAATCAGTCTTTTGAGACTTGATCCTTTGTGATCATGCCAATGTTATGTAATAATGCACCGACTCTGGGTATCTAGGGTCGGGGCATTACAGTTGGTATCAGAGGGAGGTTTAGTACAATCCTTGGAAGCTAGATTTAGATGAACTCTAATTAGAGCACATAGATTTAAGATGGACTATGAGGATTAGTATAGAAGAACTTTCAAGAATTTTGGTATTGTAGGGATTTTGTGAGTTTTCCGAGCAATACATCCCTGTCTGGATACGAGCAGGTAGAGGCGGCTCTGCACAGATGTACCTTGGGGTAAAACCCGAAAACACCGCTTTGAGCAAGAATCGAATGGGAACTGGTGCACAACAATGGGCCTTGCTTCACTCTTGGTTATGACACTCCCGAGAGATATGCTTAGGATAATTCTCATTCTCTTTACAAACCATTATTATGGGTTTTTGAGTATATACTTCCTCAAAGGAGACATTTTTATGATTATGGATTATATCTATAAACTATTTAATTTATGTTATGTGTTTTACAAGTTTGGGATTAGGTATTGTTATTCATAAACTACTCTAGTGTATGCCATTATTTAGAAATGGTGACCAGTAGAAGGAATGATAACTCCAGTAATGCACATGATCCAAAGAGAAAGAAGGATCATATATTTCATGGTCTTAAGCCAGAATTTATAAGAGAAATAGTCTCCCATGTATTATCATCATATGAAGAAATAATATCATGTGTTGATAAGATAAGTAAAGAGTTTACTGAGTCCTATAGCTTTGAAGGGAATCAAGAGAAGAAAAGGATGGAAGAGAGAAAGATGGATAAAGGGAAGAGGGAAAAGAAGAATTTTCTCATATGTGATAACTGTGAGAAGAAACACCCTGGAACTTTCTTGAAAGGAATGGGAGTTTTTTATAAGTGTGGAGGAAAAGGGCACAAAGTACATGACTGGAAGGGTAAGAAAATGGTTTCAAATGTACAATGCTTCATTTGCAAGGAGTTTGGACACTACGCGAAACTATGTCCCGGTCATCATACTATGCCGCAAATGATGCTATTGGATAATAATCAAGTTATGATACTACCACAGATGAAGATGAATGATTAGAGTTCTTATGTTGATTATGTCATTTGAGTGTTGTATCAACAATGTACTTGTTATAATAATTATGGAGTATATAAGGATTGTACTGCAGTACTATTTCATTAAGAACTTGAGATTGTGTGGAACAAAGAAAAGTGACTCAATAGCAGGATAAATTTTTGGAAAATATATGGTTGAGAGAATGATAAACCATAATATAGTTCTGATACCGCGGTAGTGATTTTGGAATAATAAATGATTGATTTGGATAAATTATATTGGATATTCTTGACTACCTTGAAACAGATTAATGATCTGTATATTCCATCATTTTTGGGGTTTAAAAAAATTTTGGATTGAAGGAGTATATCTATTATTCTTTAAGGAATAAGGGAGAATGAATGTAATCAATAAGGTTTTATGGTAATTCAGGATGTTGCAGTGTTTTAAAAGAATAAATGATGAAGGTGTTCACATACGTGGAAAAAGGGATCTTTTTTGTGTTTACCTTCATTATAAATTTTGGACTGAAGTATTTTGGATAGTTCTAGTTTGGATTATTTTGGATTTCCAAAAAAGGACAACCCGGAGGTTGGGCGGCAACCCGTCGCATCCGACAAGGCCGCGAGACTTGAACCCACAACCGAAGGGAGACAAGGGTGTATCACCTACCACTGAACCACGTGATGTCCTGGTTTGAATAATGACGGTTTTTAATGGTTCTTCTAGATGAATTATAAATTCATTTTTTTAACCCTATACGAATAGGATAAATAGAATATTATTTTTATGCTCTATTATCTTTTAGAGTGAAAGATGAGTTTGTGGTAGAAATTAGTTAAAGGATGGAACTCTACTTGTTAAGAATATATATTTTTTTCTTCTTTTATTCAATGAAGAAATTAATTCTTATACTTTATTTAAGGAATCCTAAAACCAAAAATGTGTTATCCTAATACCCTATGTTTTGTTGAACCGATGGTATTTCAAATCATCATAGATTGATGAATTTAAGGACCTCAATTTTAAACATGTTTGTGATTGATTACCTCAATCACTACCTATAAATATTTAAGTTTTTCCTCCAATTATATGTCTCTAATTTCCACCAATGTTCTCCTAATTAAGATCATAATTTGGCGGTGACCCTTTAATTTCTTTTTTCCTCATATTAAGACTAAATTTTCGTAACCCAATTTCTGATGTAGGTTTTCCCAAAAAGATATTTTTTATTTTCAACCTTTTATTTTCTAAGAACAATTTCAAATTGCGAGGATGCAATTTATTGAAGGAGGGGAGAATGTAACACCCCAAGATTTCATAGTGTGTTATTTCTTCAAAATAATTCAATAACTTGCACTACACGCAACACCGAGTTAAAGCGCACCACGACTTACCAAACTAGCCGTTATGAATAGTAATACCTACTTTTTGAAATTTTATAAATTCTATCTCTCAAAATGGACTTCATTTTTGGATTCGTAATATCAAAATTATCCTAGGGTGAAATTTTGGTACTTTTCGGATAACATTAATATTTTGATGAATAGTGAAAATTACTAAATTTTAATTAAAAACAAATTTTTTTAATCAAAATAATTAATAGTGATAAATTATGAATTTCAGTGGTTTTAAAGTATAATTAGAATATATTTTTACCATTTTATCCAATGGTGTTCATTAGAATTAATTTCACTTTGAAATTGGACCTAAACAATTGTCAATCTTTTGATATATATTGTTTCTTAAAAACACTGTATTTATTGTGATAGCGGGAATTAATTATAAAATTAATTAATAAAAATTATATGTTTTTCATTTTGTAAAATAGATATTATTTTTTAATTCTGAATATCAATTATTGATTAGGGTGAAATTTTGGCATTGTTCTGAAAAACTTCAATTTTTGATGAATAGTGAAACTACTAAGTGGTAGTTAAATAAACTGAATTTTTCATAAAACTTAATTTTACCACTTCTGTGAATGGAATTTCGAAAATCCGAAAGAAACGGTTAATATCAAGAAGGGAAATTTGGTTCAATGAGATGAAATTAATTTTTGGTGATAGTAACTTTTTACTTTTATTTACCACGGTTAAAAGTAATTAGGGAAATTAAGGGTAAAAATGATATTAATATTTCCATAACACATGTCCTAATTCTATTGGACAAGTTTATCTCGACCAGAAACAACCTTAGGAATAAAATATTATCATTTAGGTCCACTTGGATTAGATTAGGACATTTATTATTATTTAATTCAAAGAAGAGTTAAAAGAGTTAAAATCAATGATTATTTACTAAAACATTTTTAATATAGGGTAATATATAAGATAAATTAGATTGTAAATATTCATTAGAAAGATAATAATATTTCATACATAATGATATTTTATTTATAATTTTTATACATTAAATAATTTAATTTATTTATGACACAATGATGATGTAGTAATTACCTAATTAATACAAAATTATAATAATTGATATTATAAATACCCAAATAAATATAATTTGAAACTTTTAATGAATTAAACTAATTTTATAGGTTAATATTCCATGTTATTATTGCTTTAATTAACTTTTTTAGAAGTAATAATTCTGTTATGAGTTTTAAAAAAATCAGTTATTGAATAGTGTCAAAATTGGCATAAAAGAGTTTTTAAAACAAATATTATATTATTAATTGATATTAAATTCCTAAAAATCTATGGTTCGCCCAAGAGACTTATATAATGATAATTTCATCATTAATGGACCACTTGGGGGTCTCTTGGATGTATATGGTAAGTTTATTAACCATATAATATAAAAATACAAAGAGACATTATAAAAGTGAAACTAATTAACTTAGAGTTAATACTTAATGATAAGGTTAATATAATGATCCAAACCTGTCTAAATTCTATTGGTTGAGTGTTTTTAGACCTATAACCACCTTAAAATTTAAATAATCCACTTTGGAGCCATTAGAAACCGAATATGAATTTATTATAAACTAATATTTCTAGCTTTTCCAAAGGTGCCCCTCACCCCTCTTATAAAAGGGATCTCCTCCTTCTCATTTATTCACACCTTCAAAGCCTTTTGGTTCGGAAAAACTCTGACCAAGTACTCTTCCAACTTCCCTCACTACAACATAGAGGCCTTAGTTTGAACAGAAAGCCGATCTAAGGTGCCCTTTTGATCAAATCAAAAGGAAGAACCCGAAGAAGAGGTAATGATTTCACCACCCTTTTCCAAGTTCCTTTCTTCTTCCACTTCTTCTTCCTTTGTTATTACCATTATAAAATAATAACTCCAGTATAATATATATACTGTGATGTTATTATAAATATGGTACAACCATATTCAGTATTCTATCCACCCTTTGAATAACATGTCACCATACGTGCGTACGTACGGCTTACCGTCTCCATGTCGTGGTGTAATTGTTATTCAATATATTATTATTTGGATGGGTATAATAATGATGTGTAACTCATGTAAATAATAAATATAACATGTTAATGATTCTGTATATATTATATAAAATCCATTTATATATTATTTTAATATCAAAAGAATGATATTGTCGCTCGTGCGTACGTACGGACTACCGTCTGCACGAACGCGATGAGATTCATTCTCCATCGTATCCATTCAAGTATAATTATCATTTGATGATTTAAAAATAATGCTTAAGGACTTGATATCAATCTTTATATGAATAAGATACAACCTATCCATAACAAAAACGGATTATGTAACAAAACATATAAAAGAAAACGAGTAAGTTAACACCCGAAACAATGATAATTCTAAGATATTATTAACAAATCGATGTTAAAAGATCATATATGATATCATATTAATATATATGATTCTTGTATAATTTAACAACAATTATTTCACCATTATACAGGAGGTTAAGCTACCCTAAACCAAGGAAAAGTGCATGGTAAGGGTTTATTTCACAATCTCTTCATTATCCGAGGTTGTTTATACGAAATTATCTACTAGGATCTCTTTATCATCCACATCCATGTTCCTTAAAAATTTATTTAAAAACATCTTTACTATTTACTAGACAATGGGTTAAAGTCATTTATACCCTTATGTGTTTTGAAAGGAATCTTTTCGTCGTTTTCCAAATAAGGCACTTTTTACCTTTCGACAAATTTAAGGTAAGAATGTTTTTTTAACTTATACGGCGGGTGCTGCTATTTACCGCCGTTATAAAATTGTCAAAGATTCCCTTACAAGCTAATAAAAATATTTTCAATGTAAATGTTTTATTTTATAATTATGTGACTTTTAAATGATTTCAAAATGAATATTTTAAGAATTTTTGAAAGGTACTCTTTATCAAGATCATAATTTTAAATGTTTTAAAGATTTATCTTTCTAAATATTTTTAATTAATGTCGACGTTTTCAAAATGATTTTAAGGATTTATTTATATGGACATGAAGGTTTTAAAATGATATTTCTTTTCAAAAGTTTCAAATGGTATGGGACACTTTGATTCAAAAATCTATTTTTAATTACTTCCTTTATAAATGTGTGCCTTTTCAATGATTTTGAGAAAAGAGATATTTCTCTCAAATGGTTTTGATTTCATCTATGTCAACATACTTTGATGGATTTTAATCTTATTTGAATTTGATTTATTATGATACAAAACTTCTATATTGTATTGAAGGTTTTGCGATATGTTTGACTGTGGATGTGCTATTTTTATACCATTCATGGTTTATGGTGAATGTAATGACATTTTGTATTCTAGTTTTAATACGAATGTTTATGTTAGGGTTAAAACTTTTCATATGGGAATGAATTGGACTTAATATGTGATGGGTGGAGCCCGCTATAGCTCCTCGATGCATCGGTAGGTCTCATGAGACAAAATAGTGTCTTGGCACAAGGCCTTGACAAAATCTTATTTGTAGTCTTGGAACGAGGCCTTGGATATGTGGTTATGATAGTCTGGCATTATGCATTCCATCATTATGAAAGTGGTTATTGATATTGCATGTGATTGTTCGACTAGTAGAATATCCATGTGAATAAGTAAATGGCATTATTTAATTTTATCTTTGCCATATTATGCTGAAGTTCAAGTTTAAAAGGCTTTTGTTTTAGTTATAAATTGCCTTAAGTGTTTATTATTATCTATGAAAGCTTCTGCTATATTTTTATACTTACTGAGCATCTGAGCTCACCCCTTTCAGTGTTTTATTTTTCCCAGGATAAGAAGAAGTAATTTATGAATGTCCTGCAAGGATAGTATGAGGGGATATGAAGACAAGATGTTGTTTTAGTTTTTTTAACCTTATGATGTAATATAAAACTTATTAATATTTCTATTGTTTCCAAGACTACTAAACTAATCAGTCTTTCGAGACTTGATCCTTTGTGATCAGGCCAATGTTATGTAATAATGCACCGACTCTGGGTATCTAGGGTCGGGACGTTACAGTTGGTATCAGAGGGAGTTTTAGTACAAACCTTGGAAGCTAGATTT
Organism: Viscum album; assembly: GCA_963277665.1. Taxonomy (NCBI): domain Eukaryota; kingdom Viridiplantae; phylum Streptophyta; class Magnoliopsida; order Santalales; family Viscaceae; genus Viscum; species Viscum album. Next base: position 1,494,629,160 of record OY728133.1, read on the forward strand.
AGATGAACTCTAATTAGAGCACATAGATTTAAGATGGTCTATGAGGATTAGTATAGAAGAACTTACAAGAATTTTGGTATTGTAGGGATTTTGTGAGTTTTCCGAGCAATACATCCCTGTCTGGATAAGAGCAGGTAGAAGAGGCTCTGGAACAGATGTACCTAGGGGTAAAACCCGAAAACACTACTTTGAGCAAGACTCGAATGGGAACTGGTGCACAACAACGGGCCTTTCTGCACACTTGGTTATGACACTCCCGGGGGATATGCTTAGGATAATTCTCATTCTCTTTACAAACCATTATTATGGGTCTTTGAGTATATACTTCCTCAAAGGATACATTTTTATGATTATGGATTATATCCATAAACTATTTAATTTATGTTATGTGTTTTCAAAGTTTGGGATTAGGTATTGTTATTCATAAACTAATCTAGTGTATGCCATTGTTTAGAAATGGCGCCCAGTAGAAGGAATGATAACTCCAGTAATGCACATGATCCAAAGAGAAAGAAGGATCATATCTTTCATGGTCTTAAGCCAGAATTTATAAGAGAAATAGTCTCCCATGTATTATCATCATATGAAGAAATAATATCATGTGTTGATAAGATAAGTAAAGATTTTACTGAGTCCTATGGCTTTGAAGGGAAGCAAGAGAAGAAAAGGATGGAAGAGAGAAAGATGGATAAAGGGAAGAGGGAAAAGAAGAATTTTCTCATATGTGATAATTGTGGGAAGAAACACCCTGGAACTTTCCTGAAAGGAATGGGAGTTTGTTATAAGTGTGGAGGGAAAGGGCACAAAGTACATGACTGCAAGGGTTTGAAAATGGTTTCAAATGTATAATGCTTCATTTGCAAGGAGTTTGGACACTACGCGAACCTATGTCCCAGTCATCAGACTATGCCGCAAATGATGCTATTGGATAATAATCAAGTTATGATACTACCACAGATGAAGATGAATGATTAGAGTTCTTATGTTGATTATGTCATTTGAGTGTTGTATCAACAATGTACTTGTTATAATAATTATGGAATATATAAGGATTGTACTGCAGTACTATTTCATTAAGAACTTGAGATTGTGTGGAACAAAGAAAAGTGACTCAATATCAGGATAAATTTTTGGAAAATATATGGTTGAGAGAATGATAAACCATAATATAGTTCTGATACCGAGGTAGTGATTTTGGAATAATAAATGATTGATTTGGATAAATTATATTGGATATTCTTGACTACCTTGAAACTGATTAATGATTTGTATATTCCATCATTGTTGGGGTTTAAATAAAATTTGGATTCAAGGAGTATATCTATTATTCTTTAAGCAATAAGGGAGCATGAATGTAATAAATAAGGTTTTATGGTAATTCAGGATGTTTCAGTGTTTTAAAAGAATAAATGATGAAGGTGTTCACATTCGTGGAAAAAGGGATCTTTATTGTGTTTACCTTCATTATAAATTTTGTACTGAAGTATTTTGGATAGTTCTAGTTTTGGATTATTTTGGATTGCCAAAAAAGGACAACCCAGAGGTCGGGCGGCAACCTGTCGCATCCGGCAAGGCCGTGAGACTTGAACCCACAACCGAAGGGCGACAAGGGTGTATCACCTACCACTGACCCACGTGATGTCCTGGTTTGAATAATGTCATTTTTTAATGGTTCTTCTAGATGAATTATAAATTCATATTTTTAACCCTATATGAATAGGATAAATAGAATATTATTTTTATGTTCTATTATCTTTTAGAGTGAAAGATGAGTTTGTGGTAGAAATTAGTTAAAGGATGGAACTCTACTTGTCAAGAATATATATTTTTTTATTCTCTTATACTATAAATAAATTAATTATTATACTTTATTTAAGGAATCCTAAAACCAAAAATGTGTTATCCTAATACCCTATGTTTTGTTGAACTGATGGTATTTCAAATCATCATAGATTGTTGAATTTAAGGACCTCAATTTTAAACATGTTTGTGATTGATGACCTCAATCACTACCTATAAATATTTACGTTTTTCCTCCAATTATATGTCTCTAATTTCCACCAATGTTCTCCTAATTGAGATCATAATTTGGTGGTGACCCTTTCATTTCTTTTTTCCTCATATTAAGACTAAATTTTAGTAACCCAATTTCTGATGTAGGTTTTCCCACAAAGATATTTTTTATTTTCAACCTTTTATTTTCTAAGAACAATTTCAAATTGCGAGGACGCAATTTATTGAAGGAGGGGAGAATGTTACACCCCAAGATTTCATAGTGTGTTAATTCTTCAAAATAATTCAATAACTTGCACTACACGCAACACCGAGTTAAAGCGCACCATGACTTACCAAACTAGCCGTTATGAATAGTAATACATACTTTTTAAAATTTTATTAATTCTATCTCTCAAAATGGACTTCATTTTTGGATTCGTAATATCAAAATTAGCCTAGGGAGAAATTTTGGTACTTTTCGGATAACATTAATATTTTGATGAATAGTGACAATTACTAAATTTTAATTAAAAACAAATTTTTTAATCAAAATAATTAATAGTGATAAATTATTATTTTGAGTGGTTTTAAAGTATAGTTAGAATATATTTTTACCATTTTATCCAATGGTGTTCATTAGAATTAGTTTCACTTTGAAATTGGACCTAAACAATTGTCAATCTTTTGATATATATTGTTTCTTAAAAACACTGTATTTATTGTGACAGTGGGAATTAATTATAAAATTAATTAATACAAATTACATTTTTGGAATTTTGTAAAATAGAAATTATTTTTGAATTCGTAATATCAATTATAGCTTAGGGTGAAATTTTGGCATTGTTCTGAAAAACTTCAATTTTGGATGAATAGTGAAACTACTAAGTGGTAGTTAAAAAAAACTGAATTTTTCATAAAACATAATTTACCGCTTCTGTGAATGGAATTTCGAAAATCCGAGAGACACGATTAATATCAAGAAGTGAAATGTTTTCCAGGAGATGAAAATAATTTTTGGTGATAGTAACTTTTTACTTTTATTTACCACGGTTAAAAGTAAATAGGGTAATTAAGTGTAAAAATGATATTAATATTACCATAACACATGTCCTAATTATATTGGAAAAGTGTATCTCGACCAGAAACAACCTTAGGAATAATATATTATCATTTAGGTCCACATGGATTAGATTAGGACATTTATTATTATTTAATTCAAAGAAGAGTTAAAAGAGTTAAAATCAATGTTTATTTACTAAACCATTTTTAATATATGGTTATAAATAAGATAAATTAGATTGTAAATATTAATTAGAAAGATAATAAAATTTCATACATAAGGATATTTTATTTATAATTTTTATACATTAATTAATTTAATTTATGTATGACACAATGATGATGCAGTAATTACCTAATTAATAAAAAATTAGAATAATTGATATTATAAATACCCAAATAAATATAATTTGAGACTTTTTATGAATTAAAATAATTTTCTAGGTTAATATTACTTGTTATTATTGCTTAAATTAACTTATTTAAATGTAATAATTCTGTTATGAGTTTTACAAAAATCAGTTATTGAATAGTGTCAAAATTGACATAAAAGAGTTTTTAAAACAAATATTATATTATTAATTGATATTAAATTCCTAAAAATCTATGGTTCTCCCAAGAGACTTATATAATTATTGGTTAATCATTAATGGACCACTTGGGGGTCTCTTGGATGTATATGGTATGTTTATTAACCATATAATATAAAAATACAAAGAGACATTGTAAAAGTGAAACTAATTAACTTAGAGTTAATACTTAATGATAAGGTTAATATAATGACCGAAACCTTTCTAAATTCTATTGGTTGAGTTTTTTTCGACCTATACCCACCTTAAAATTTAAATAATCCACTTTGGAGCCATTAGAAACCGAATATGAATTTATTATAAACTAATATTTCTAGCTTTTCCAAAGGTACCCCTCACCCCTCTTATAAAAGGGAACTCCAACTTCTCATTTATTAACACCTTCAAAGACTTTTGGTTCGGCCAAAATCTGCCCAAGTACTCTCCCAACTTCCATCACTACAACCGAGAGGCCTTAGTTTGATCAGAAAGCCAACCTAAGGAGCCCTTTTGATCAAATCAAAAGGAAGAACCCGAAGAAGAGGTAATGATTTCACCACCCTTTTCCAAGTTCCTTTCTTCTTCCACTTCTTCTTCCTTTGTTATTACCATTCTAAAATAATAACTCCAGTATCATATATATACTGTGATGTTGTTATAAATATGGTACAACCATATTCAGTATTCTATCCACCCTTTGAATAACATGTCACCATACGTGCGTACGTACGGCTTACCGTCTCCACGTCGTGGTGTAATTGTTATTCAATATATTATTATTTGGATGGGTATAATAATGATGTGTAACTCATGTAAATAATAAATATAACATGTTAATGATTCTGTATATATTATATATAATCCATTTATATATTATTTTAATATCAAAAGAATGATATTCGCTCGTGCGTACGTACGGACTACCGTCTCCACGAACGTGATGAGATTCATTCTCCATCATATCCATTCAAGTATAATTATCATTTGATAATTTAAAAATAATTCTTAATGACTTGATATCATTCTGTATATGAATAAGATACAACCTATCCATAACAAACACGGATTAAGTAACAAAACATATAAAAGAAAACGAGTAAGTTAACACCCGAAACAACGATAATTCTAAGATTTTATTAACAAATCGATGTTAAAAGATCATATATGATATCATACTAATATATATGATTCTTGTATAATTTAATAACAATTATTTCACCATTATACAGGAGGTTAACCTACCCAAAACCAAGGAAAAGTGCAAGGTAAGTGTTTATTTCACAATTTCTTCATTATCCGAGGTTGTTTATACGCAATTATCTACTGGGATCTCTTTATCATCCACATCCATGTTCCTTAACAATTTTTATAAAAACATCTTTACTATTTACTAGACAATGGGTTAAAGTCATTTATACCCTTATGTGTTTTGAAAGGAATCATTCCGTCGTTTTCTAAATAAGGCACTTTTTACCTTTCGACAAATTTAAGGTAGGAATGTTTTTTTTACTTATACGGCGGGTGCTGCAATTTACCGCCGTTATAAAATTGTCAAAGATTACCTTACAGGATTATAAGAATATTTTCAAAGTAAATGTTTTATTTTATAATTATGTGACTTTTAAATGATTTCAAAATTAATATTTTAAGAATTTTTGAAAGGTACTCTTTATCAAGATCATAATTTTAAATGTTTTAAAGATTTATCTTTCTAAATATTTTTAATTAATGTCCATGTTTTCAAAATGATTTTAAGGATTTATTTATATAGAAATGAAGGTTTTGAAATGATCTTACTTTTCAAAAGTTTCAAAGTGGTATGGAAAACTTTGATTCAAAAATCTCTTTTAAATTACTTCCTTTATAAATGTGTGACTTTTCAATGATTTCGAGAAAAGAGATATTTCTCTCAAATAGTTTTGATTTCATCTCTGTCAACATAATTTGATGGATTTTAATATTATTTGAAGTTGATTTATTATGATACAAAAAATCTATATTGTATTGAAGGTTTTGTGATATGTTTGACTGTGGATGTGCTATTTTTATACCATTCATGATTTATGGTGAATGTATTGACATTTCGTATGCTAGTTTTAATACGAATGTTTATGTTAGGGTTAAACCTTTTAATATGGGAATGAATTGGACTTAGTATGTGACGAGTGGAGCCCGCTATAGCTCCTCGATGCATCGGTAGGTCTCATGAGACAAAATAGTGTCTTGGCACAAGGCTTTGACAAAATCTTATTTGTAGTCTTGGCACGAGGCCTTAGCTATGTGGTTATGATAGTCTGGCATTATGAATTCCATCATTATGAAAGTGGTTATTGATATTTCATGTGATTGTTCGACTAGTATAATATCCCTGTGAATATGTAAATGGCATTATTTCATTTTATCTTTGTCATATTATGCTGAAGTTCAAGTTTAAAAGGATTTTGTTTTAGTTATAAATTGCCTTAAGTGTTTATGCTTATCTCTGAAAGCTTATGCTATATTGTTATCCTTACTGATCATCTTAGCTCACCCCTTTCATTGTTTTATTTTTCCCAGGATAAGAAGAAGTAATTTATGAATGACCTGCAAGGATTGTATAAGGGGATATGAAGACAAGATGTTGTTTTTTTACCTTATGATGTAATGTAAGACTTATGAATATATCTAGTGTTTCCAAGACTACTAAACTAATTGGTCTTTCGAGACTTGATCCTTTGTGATCATGCCAATGTTATGTAATAATGCACCGACTCTGGGTATCTAGGGTCAGGGCATTACATAATTCTTTTACACAACATAAATATATCATATTCATCTTGAAGTTCTTGGAAAAGTATAATGCACCAACATTATGATACATTTAATATTTAGGAATTTAGTTACTATACTTTCCTATTAGTTGAAGAAATACTACATCAATGTACTATAAGAATATAGGGTGATTATATAATTAATAAAAATTATAAATAATTATTTATCATTAAAATAATTTCATTATTCTAAAAAATATATTTAGATTCATTTAAAATAGTTATTTGAATGTAAGAGAGTAAAATATTAAATTATTCTATTCTATAAATATTATAGAGGTTATTTTCATGCATAACTATCCCTTAAACAATTACATTTTTATGCTAAGGGGATAAAGGTACAATTGACTTCATTCAGTAATAATTAGGATGAATAATGGGGACCTTTACATTTTTTGACCTAGTTTAACCTAATTTATCCTTTTCTATGGTCTTAAATTTTACCAATGTTACTATTCATGGTGCTTAAAAATAAAATGTAACTATTTAATATATTTGGACCTATTGACTCCAAATATGGAATATATTTTCACAGTTAAATTTCTATAAGTGGTAGAAAATTATTTTAAATTAATCGTGAAAAACATGATGAGCCCTTCTTTTTATTAAAATGCATTTCTGAACATAAAACTATATTTATTATTATAACATGACTTAAAACGAAATTTTTTTAATTCAAAAATAATTTATACAATATATAATATTTAAATTTAATTAATATAATTTAAAATTTGTATGTAATTTAATTTATTAATATAAAAACACTTCAGACACAAAAACATTGTTTTTCACAAAAAAATGTCTTTTATTTTTCATTCACATGTCTTTTCATTGAAAATTAATTTATAAACAATTAATTAATTTTTTTACTTATTTAAACCATAGGTTTTCCATAATTATTGATTTCCAAATCATTTCGTCCAATCAAATAGCTATGTGATAATTATTAGATTAAATAGTAATAATTTAAAAGTATATCATAGTTTGGTTAAACTCAATGTTTTGTGTAACAAAAGATATAAATGAAATAAAATTAATTTATAAGAAAAAAATTCATAAAATATCAGGGTGTTACATTATAACCCTATAAGTTGACTTTTACCCTTGGAATTGTTTCACTCTAAAAAAAGTGATGAGGATCTTTCTCCCTCATCACATATACAGGTTCCCCTATAGAATCCTTAAATTTTAGGTTTACCACAACACATTGACCATGTGAGCTATCTTTTTTGTTATCAGTTTGTCTCTGTGATACTAAACCTCAACTATTTGTTCATTATAAGATATATTTTCCAGTGGTATGTCCTCTTATTTTAGTACATGTAAAGGATCATATATGTACCTCTTCGGGAGAATTACATATAACTTATTGTGAACTTGCGAGAGATTTGAGGGAAGTTCCAAATGATAAGCTACCATACCAATATATTTAATAATTTCAAAAGTGGAAATATATATAGGGTTCAACATTCCCTTCGTTCAAAACCTAATAACCCTGATCCATGTTGATATTATGAGGAATACCATTTCACCTACATTGAACTCTAGATCTCACTCACTATTATCATCATAACCTTTCTGGTGACTTTGTTCCTCTCTAATTTGTTACTGAATGAATGTAATATTCATTTCCATTTCTTAAATTATCTAAAATCCCATTTTTTCTCTTTCACAAACTTTATCACAACACTTTGGAGTTATGCACTTCTTACCATATAGTGCTACATAAGGAGTCGTCTTAATGCTGGGGTAATGGTTATTTTTGTATAAAAATCCCACCAAGTGAAGGTGTTGATCATAAACACCTTTGAATTCCATAAGGAAATCTCTCCACATGTATTATAGTGTTTTAATAGTCCTCTAAATTTGATGATCTATCTGAAAATGATATATAGTATGTAAACTCAACTCTATATCCAAATTCTTCTGAAGACTTATCTGAACATTATATTTAAAACTAAAATCTTGATCATATAAAATATAATGTGGTACTCTAGAAAATCTCAACACTTTCTTAATTTACATCCTATAATGTATATCAAGAGATAAATCCTCTATGATGGAAATGAAGTGTACTAAATTTTTAGGGTGGTTGACAACAACCTAAATATCTTTTTTCCCTTGAGTATTTTTTCGAAATCCAATGAAAAAATCTATTGAGATGTTTTCTCATCTCCATTTTGTATAGGTAGTAGTTGTAACATACCCTTTATATACTATCTCATTTCTTTAGCTTTTTTACATTCCATCAACCTATATATAAACTATACAATATCTCCCTTCATGAAATCCCACCAAAAATACTATTTCAATTCTATATATATATTCATACGTCCATGATGAATATATAATAAAGAACTATGTGCCTCACAAAACTTATCCCTCTTAAAATCTTATATATATTACAAACACACATGGTTCATAAATCATATCATTCTCTTAAAATCAAGGTTGAATTTTGGAATATTTCTCACCTTCTTTTATAAATTCACATATTTTTTGACCCATTTAATCCTCTCATGGATAGATGGTTGGACATTAATTTTATAATTATATTATATTTCCTCATTCCACATGAATTCAAGTTCTATCTTCTTCATATACATACACGTTGGATCTATTACCGTCCTCATTATAGAAAAACAATCATAATATTTCGTAATTATAGCTTCATCCACATTGTTTTCCTTCCCAATATGGTGATATATTGAGCATTCATAAAAATTAATAAACTGAAAACATATTTTCTTGTGTATATTTATATCTTTATGTGGGAATATATAATTGAAAATATTATTATTGGTATATATGTCCTAACATTTTCTATAAATATAATTACTCTATATATTTAGTTAAAAAACTACAATAGTTAACTCTAAATCATTATTTAGGTAATATTTTTCATGAATCAGTTATTTTTTTGAGGCATAAGCTATCAAAATATCTCTATGCATTAATACACATCATAGTCCCCTCAACAAAATATCACTAAATATTACAAACCATACTCTGCTATATAGTAGTGTGAGTATAGGTGCACTGACTAACATTCTTTGTAGTAACTTGAAATTTTATTCACATTCTTTTATCCAACGTAACATAGATCACATCCATGTTAACTTGGGGATAAGATTATATAGTATCTATAAATTATCCACAAAATTATGATAATATCCAACCAAACCATCATAACTCTAGATATTAGTCATGTTGGTTGTTATAATACAATGTTCAATAACATTTGTTTTTGATGGATCAACCAATACATCTTAACTTTAGATTATATTACCCAAGAATGAAATTTTTTTAATACAAAATTTACACTTTGAATATTTTTCATATATATTATCCTTACTAGGGATCCTTATAACAATTCTCAAATTATCTTCATGATCTTTGTTAAACATTTAATATTTTAGAATATCCTCTATAAACACTACTGAAAACTAGTCATGGAAAAATGTAAAGAGTCTATTCATTAAATCCAGGAAGATAATAGGCTAATTTATAATAAAAAACAGAATCACTAAAAATTCATAATGTTTTTACCATGTATGGAATGTTATATAGTGTATAAACTGATTTCTGACCTTTAATTAATGATATCCAAAATTAAATTCAATCGTAGAAAATTATTGAGATATATGAAATTGATAAAGAAAGTCATTAATATGGGGTATATGTTAATTTTTCATGATACTAGACATGTTATGTTCTCTATAATCAATGAAGAATCTGATTGATATATCTTCTTAACAAAATTAACTTGTTAACCCAAAGGTGATACACTTGGAAAAATGATTACCTAGAAAATATTTTTAGGGAGTTGTTTCTTCCATTAATTAAGCTCAATCAATGACATTATATATTGATGCATTGAAATAGGTGTGCAACCATGTATTATTTTTATTTAAAACTGAACTTCATGATTTTAAGGAAGACTAGAAAATTAATCTAGTACAAAATTCCCAAACTCCTAAAAAATAAGAATATAAACATTTTTTATTTTATCACCAAAAATATGAGATAAATATCCTCCATATATAAGTAATATAACCCATAAAATATAAGTAATTTGAATTGGATTTTTATTATCCTTTCAGTAGTAAACAATCGTAGATTCATATAGAATAAGAAATTTGAATTCCCCTCCATGTAAATTGATTGGATATCCATATAAAAATATCAAATTCATACATATAATTACATATTATTCATAATAATATATAATCAAAATATTTTTAGATATCACACTCCAAAAAGATTATATCTAGGAGGAACTGTCAACGTGAGGTGTGACCATCATACCATTAGGTGGTTTCTATGGTAACTTAATATCTAATCATATGAATCTGTAATTTCATACACATAGAAAATTAGTATGATATAAACAAGTGGGTATATCATAAATCAAATAATACATTAGATATTATAGAGAGGTTGATAAGTGTACCTTTCACTATGTCATTCTTGAATCCCACTTTATCAGTTATCATCACATAAGATTTATATTTGTTATTGACATTAAGAAGTTTCTAACATTGACTATCAAAAACCTTCATACTCGAATTTTTTTGGCATAATTCTTGTATTCCGCACATTGGAAGAATTAGATCATGGTTGGTGAATAAGTTGGTGTGTTCTATTCCTCCATTTCTTAGACCCATATGTTAATCCCCTTTCTTCATTCATGCGATTTATGACCAACCATTCCAAATTTAAAGTAACTTATATTTACAGTCAATAAATTCATTTAATGTTTTATACCATCTTTATGGATTATATGTCTGTAATTGCATTCCACCATGTGACTTATTTGAGTTTACATGTGTCAAGATATTAATTTTCTTATCAAGACCATGGAAATTGTTGGAATCTACAATTTTTATTTATTCCTTGAGTATAAATCAAACAATTTCTTCATAGCTTCTAAAGTATATTATACTTAATTTAATTAGTATAGTTGGAATTACTCCATGGAATAATCTCCCACTTTTTATTTAATGGATAATGATTAAACTGATGTCATTCCCATCAATTATGGTTAAATTTTCCACAAAGGTAACAACGGAGTCATCATCCTATGGCTTCAACTCGAGAAATTTCTTTTTTTCTTAAATGTATAATATAATGGATTTAATTAATGAAAAATATCTTCATAAACTCATCCCATTCCATGGAGTCAATTTATTCCTCTTATCTCATATTATTAATATTATTCCTCCATTGATATAATTTACCTTTTAAATGATAAATGTATATGAATACTTTTTCATGTTTTGAGTTTTGAAGAATAGAAAGTAATTTCTCAATGGTGTTGTTCAAATGATCAACCACTAGTGGCTATGAAGACCCCGTCAATGAATTTTAATGTTTCCTCATGAAGGACCCAATAGTGAATAGTTCCTTTATTTTCTCATTCAGATGATTTTTTTGATTCATATCCTGAGAAAGTTGTGGGATCATAAAGACAAGATTGTGTATTCCATTTCCTGTATCATTTTATTTCTCATGTAGAAAATAATTTCATTTTCCATCACATTCATTGTTAGTTTGTTATCTCCATGACCCATCCATTTACTAAACCAAAATATAAATTTAAATAATAACTATATAGTAATTAGAGTGATCTATCATATAATCATGAAATATAATTCATAATATGTCTAAATCCAGACACATTATTCTAATTAAATGGAATCCAAGGTTTAACCATGGTTTTCTATCCATTTTACCGAAACCTTTTGATGTTATCTTATACATTGACTTGTCCTATGGGTTTTAATCAATCATTTATAATAGTATCCTCCATATATTGACTAAAAATTTCCACTAATACTAACTATAGAATCATTATCTTTGCATACAAAAATTTTGAACATTTTAGATGATTATTCAGTACATTTCAAACATACATGACAAAATCCAGAATGTATTACTATATTTGGATACTAGATACAAAATATTATTTTTTAAATAAATATATTCAACATATCCCATGTATATCATCCAATTTATTACTCCTCATGGACAAAACCTACTTAAGAACATTATTCATAACATGAGGAAAGGAAATATAAAAAGGGTGAGCTCATAGGTTATGTAAGGGTAAATATGGGAGATATCAATAAATGGTCATATGAATTCACAATATAATCATAAAGGTGTGTTATTTTTACCATAATAAACAAATTTTATACCCAATCTATAAAAGATCAATAACTTGAGTCATTGTATAATTCTTTATCTTTTAAAAAGACATTATCATAAGAGTGAGATTCCTCAAAGATCAATCATGAAACATAATTTAATTTCATAAATGGTGACACCATAATAGGTATAAAGACCATTTAATATGTAATTTAGGGCTATTGAGGAATAAAATGAGAAATTAGTTAAATATATTTTCTATAAAAGAATCATATAATTTTCATCAATGGAAATTCATACACAAAAAACCCCAATTAAAATAATATTGTAACATAAAACTCTTACCTGATGTCCCAATTTTCCCCATTCATGTTCGAACCTCCTATTATATTAAAATAATCCTATAGATATCTTAATAAGTAATATATGAATTGTGTTTCAGGAAGATAAACACCTCAATAATGATTCTAAAGAATTTGGTAATGAATTTGGGAATGCGTTTTTTCAAGACCGAGATCTCATAGTGATATAAAGAAGAGAAAATACTGATTCCCTTTTATATGTGAGGAGAGGGTCACTCTTTGAATTAATTAAAAGATTAATATATAATAAATTAATTCTCTTCCCCAAATTCTTCAAAAGGATAGTTATTTTAATCTATGATATGATTGGGTTGAAATATAATCTTCTAGTAAAATTTATTAGAAATTTAAGTGGTGTTATAAACAGTTTATTTTGGTTTACCCCTTAGTTAACCTATTTTAACATTAACCAATGTAACTTCCTTTTAAATATTAAAGGATTAAAATTTTTCATTTAATGAGTCAATTTTGAAATAAATGGCTAAAAGATGAAATTGAATACTATATTATATCCACCTTTTCCTATATAAATTTTTTTATGTTTTTTATATAATTTTATAAAATATTATTTTCATATGAAATAATTATTTTTAATTTTGAAACTATTTAATTTAATTTAAATTGGAAGACATAAATAAAAAAATTTAATTCAAATATAATAATTTTACAAGACATTATAATTTATTATTCATCTATACAATTCATGTAACAATATATATCACTCAAATAATATTACCTTTAATATTTTAAAAATCATTTATTTGATTATACTATTAATTGATGAAATACTTCATCATTATTTCATAAGAATATAATGTAATTATACAATTACTAAAGATTATAAATTAATTTATAACATGAAAATAATTTCCTTATTCTTATCATGTGCATTTATATTCATTCAAAACCTTCGTTTCCTCTCTGTTGACACATTAATAATTTTTAAAAGAAAGAAAGTGAATTTTTTTATTTTACATACTTTAAATATTATATAGGTCATTTTCATGGAAATGTGTCCCTTAAATATTTAAAATTTGATCCTATGATGGTAAATTTCTAATTCCGTTCATTCAATAATAATTAATATGTAAAAATGGTGACATTTTCATTTAGTTTAAACCTATTTTAACTAGATTTACGCATTACCAAGGTGATACATTTTATTATAGTTATTATTGACAATACCTAAAAGTAAGAGGCAACTATTTATAAAATTTCTACAACTTGATTACAAAACATCGAACAAATTTTTAATAATTAAATTCATAAAATTGATAGAAATTAATTTTAATATATCGAATCAAAACGCGATGTGGACTGCTTTTTATAAAAATGCATTTTTGAGCATAAAATTAGATTTATTCTTATCTAATTCCTAAAAATGTTATATAAATGAGAAAAAAATTCAAAGAATATATAATATGTAAATTTTTCTAATATAATTCTAAAAAATTTACTAATTTAATTTAGGATTATAAAAATATATTTTTCACATAAAAAAAATATAAAAAATATCATTTTTATATTAAAATGATTTATATTTTCATTTATAACTAATTTATAAGAAATTAATTTTTATTATATATATTAGAAACATTTGTTTTTTATACTTTTTAGTCCTATTCATATCTACCAATCTAATGGATAGGAAATAACATTCACATTTAATTGTATTACTTTAATAGTATATCATGGTTTGTCTAAAATTAGTGTTTCATGTAACATAAGAAATCATAGAAAAAATTATTTATAAGGAATTATTTCATAAAATCATAGTATTACATAAAGAAAATATATTACAGAGAAATTTTCCTAGAAATGTTTATTGTGGGACTAATGCATGGGTTTCCCTTTCTATTTTACTATAATTGGAGAATTTCTCAATGAGAATAAATTGTTTTCATAAGGTTTTTGTTCTTATGAGGATAGGACTTATAGGGAATTTTGATCCATAAGGATAATATGATTGGATTTTGAGTAAACATAGCCATCCATGTAGAGGATTGATTTTATCCTGAGTATTTTCTAATAGAGGGATGTCCCACAAAGAATATGGCGTTAGAGGAGGTGATAAAATTCATAGAGGAAATATAGCCCAATGAGTGAGGATGTCTAAAACCACATGAGTTATGCATGGTGTGTGAAAAAACAAATTATTTAATATTGAGAACAATAATTGATAGGTAAAAATTAATTTTAATGGGACTAAAACAACAAGGATAGATAAGGAAAATATCTTTAAGAACATTGGTGAAATTATTAATAGAAAGCATATAGGGTCTTGTACCCAAGTGGAATCCCAACATACAATCTTCTATCCATATAAAAGGCTGGGTATTGTATGTATGCAAGTGTATTATTTCACTTACATGGAATTATTAGTAATTAATACATGGGAGATCCTCTTTATGACATTTTATAATGGAAAAAAGGTAAATTCATCAATATTCTAGGAGTGACCGCTCTACATCCTCCAGATGAGGACTCAAATTGTTAAGGGAATCCATGATTGTGATTCCCCCGGGGTTTATACCTATCTAGGAAAATAATTATTGAGAATAATTATATAATATAAATCTATGATCACAAAGGGTGTGTACTAATATGTATTATCTGATTATGTATATCCAGTAGCTTTGGGAGAGGTCGTAGGTTTACCTTTTTAGGTTTTTGAGTTTGGTATGATAGATCTATGAGGATCATTTTGATGCTTTCCAAAGGGGTTATGGTGAACAAAAATTCTATATAGTATAATAACATTGATAAGGGTGTAATAAATACTATAGTGGAATCATATATTATGTGGGTAAACCATCTATATGGAATTTTATTCTAAAAAAAGGCTACCTTCAAGAGAGTATCTCCTTCAAAAATCCCTTCCTCCATAATGGGTATCTTTCATGATGGAAATGTGAAATACCTTCCTTAATAAAATGATTCCTTTACTAGGGTACTATGTATGTATTCCCTCTTGAAGGGTTCCTTTTTCAAGGTTCTATGAAAAGATTCCTAAAAAGATGTCATTCACAACGTTTCCTTCATGAAGGGCCACCTCTATGGAGGGCATTCTATACATCATAGTAGGTTGATTAATAGGGCTTTATTCATTGAAATTCCTAATTATTGAGTTTCTATAATGAAAAATATTTTTGATCTCACTATCATCGTCTCTTTTCTCCCTTCTATGTGTGTCCCTTATCCTTTACAATCCAGAACTTAGTGGGGGCATTTGTAGAAAGTTTTTATCAAAACATTTCCACAAAACTAAGGTTAATGTCGATTTTTATGAATGGTAAGTTCCCAACACAAGAGATTTGTGTTGCGCCTCTCAAAAAAAAATTGTGGTTTCAGTTAGTGATTTTCATAGAACTATATGATAGTAATGAAATCCACAACTCTGATCCAAACAGAAATAATGTATTTTATGGGAGACCAAAACTTACTGCCTCCATCAAAATATACCTAGACCTCTTTGGATACTAACAATAATACCTCTACGCAAACTACATTTCTTTATAGAGTTTTAGTGGATTCATAATAGTATTTATCTCTTAGGAAGCTTCCCTACCATTTCAACATTTTTTGGACTTAAACACATATCCAAGAGGGTATAAAAATAGTCTTTTATATGAAAAAACACAATGTTATTTGGGATAAGGAATATCATGGGGTGGTGTGGATGGTTTATGTATGAAATGGATTTTTATAGGAAGGAGTTCCACATAATGATTTATGGATATATTTTGGAATAGTAAGGTGTTATGCAGATAAATCCTTTTTTCAAATTTCGACGTTTATTTTTTTCTTTTTAATATCATTCTTGGTTAATAAACTTCCTCTCAATTAATTTCATAATCCCTTCAATATAGTAGGCCTCCAAAATAGCATTATATAACATAAATATAACTTGATTATAAAATTATATATTGTATATATGATATAAATAAAATGAAAATATGATGGTATATATCATAAAATAAACATTATATTTACATTATGTATAAGTTATATTTATTTTATCAAATCATATATTTACATTATATTTGTTTTATATAACATTACATTATATATATATATATTATAACATAAATATATTGTAAATATAACATTATATAATGTATGTATTACTAAAATATATTGTAAACATACAATTTTATATTTTAAATAAAACCCAAATATAGTGTTATATAATGTAAATATACCATAAAGATATAAAAAATATATATTTATATAATGTAAATATTACATTCTATTTCTATTATAATTCTGTTCAATAGTATTATATTTATTCCCTATTAATATAATATAATGTTAAATGTTTGTAATAATTGTGTTATATAATATCAGAGATATGCTATATTTATGTCATATGACATCACATTGTATATTTTTATACATTTATGTTATATTTATGTTATATTGGAATTTTATTTATATTATATATTTTTACGTTTATGTTATATTTATGTTATATTTATGTTGCATTTTCATTACACCATGTTATATTTATTTCATTCAATGTTTTTTTGAGGTATATAAATTTTATATGACATTATATTTTTTATTATTATGAATTTATATTTATGTTATATATCTCATTTTTTAATTTTAATTACATTAACATAAAGTTATAATAACATTATATTTACATTAAATCATATTTAATTTAAATTATATTTATATTTTATAACATTATAATAAAATTATACTATCATTTAAATTATATTGTATATTGTTATATTTATATTAAATTTCTGTTATATACTATTATATTTTCATTATATATATTATACGATATTCAATTTTTGTTATATATGTGATATTTATGTTATAATTATATTATTTAAAATTATGATAACGTTATACATTTATTATATTTATGATATATAGAATTATATTCTTGTTATATTTGAATTTTATATATGTTATACAAGTTATATTTATGTTATATAATCATTATATTTATACAGTTTTTTTTGTAATATTCAGTTTATATAATGTTAAAGTTATGTTATATAAATTTCATGTAAATATAATGTAATATTACAATATAAAATATTATATTTACTCTATGTATCATTTTTTTGTAATATTAATGATATATTTACATTATATTTTCATTGAATAATGTTTTTTACATTATATAACATTATATTAATATTATATAGCTTTATATATACATAAATATAACATTATATATATGATATATAATATTATATTTTCATTATATTAAGTGATATTATGTTATATTTACATCATATAAATAGAATATTATTTCATATGTATGTTATATTTACATTATTTTTATGTTATATTTACATTATATTTATGTAACATATATCATATTTACATTTTGAATATGTTATATATGGTCATATTTACTAAATATTTATATGATATTTACATTATAGTTACAATATATATTGTTTTCCATATTTTTTATTTACATTATATAATGTTACATTATATTCATATTATATAATTTTATATATGGTTTATTTTTAAATTATGTGATGTTATATTTTCATTATATTTATATTATATAATGTAACATTATATAATCCAAATATAATTTTGAAGTGCCAAAATGAATGAAGTTGTATTTTTTGTTAAAAACACTATGTGAATTATAAATCAAAGGGTGTTGAGAATATGGTTGTGTTGGTATTGAATTGTATGTTTGATATGTGAAATATTAATGAAATTTTTGAGACCATACATCGAAGAAATTACATTTGGATTCTGATTTGAGTTGTTTTATGATTTGAGAAGACCTCATGATGTGTTGAAGAGATTCTGAGCTGATGATTGGAAATTATGTGAAGGAACTGCAAAATGACTAACACTGGACTGCATATGTTTGCTTTCATATGGCATTAGAGTTTCATTATTTCAAAAATAACAACGAGTGGGAAGAAGACTTTGTGAAGAACCCAGATAATACATTCATTTTCTTCAAAAAAGTCTTATTTCAATTTTAAAATTGAGAGCGTGAGTGTCAGACTTTCACACAGTGTATGTATGATTTTTTTGGGACATAAGTCATTCAAGCCAGAGTTTTCTGAGCATATGAATGTTCTATTTCATAAGAAAAATTATTCAAAATGAAAAATATGATTAATTAAAAATTTATATAATTTCTATTCTTAATAAATGAGAAATTGATAGAGGATTCATGCATTAAACCAATGTTCATTTATATTTGTGCTAGATACGGGAGGGAAAATCCATAGTAGAATTTATAGTGCCGCATCATAATAGTATAAGTAAAATTTAAATGAGGATAATTTAATTAATTTTAAATTAAGTGGAATTTTTGAAATTTTAAAAAGGGAAAAACAAAGAGTCGTGTGTAAATGTTAAAGGAATGACTTGACTAAGACGTTGAATGAGATTTTGAATGAGAATAAAACTAGAAAATACCTTCCACTATTAAAGAATTATTTTCTAACTTCTTAAAATTTTTTATTTTCAAAATTCAATTTTGGAAAATAAAAATTCATGATATTCTATGAATATAATTTTATACTAGTACAAAAGGAGAGATATGGTTAATAGTTGTTGAAAATATATAGAGTTTGATAATTTAAAAGACAATTATCAAAATAATTCAGAAGAATTGAGAGCCTAATCATTTACCATATCAAACAGAGTAGATGACTTCCGAGAAAGAAACCATTCAAGGAAGAGGATACATGATATACGTGTGTATTTAAATTGTTGATGAGAACTTGATTTTTTGAAGATCTGGTAATCCAACCAAGATAGATGATCACATTACAAAGAAAACATGGGAAAAAATACATTACAGTGTACATGAGTAGACATATTGATCTATTTTCTATGTAAAGTAATGTCAACATCAAGTGGTGCAGATGCATTATGCATACTAGGGAAGTATTTATTTATTTTGACCATACCAAATAAGGGAGAAAAATATTCTATTAGTGGGAATCTATAATAAAAAACATAGTGGGGATCTATTTTGTTGAGCTAGGGGTCCTTTGCATATCCACGTAGGTATATAGTGTATGAACGTGTGATTAGGGGGAAATATAAATCATGGAAAGAAGTAATATTTTCTCGCTGATCAATGTAAAACATTGTGTATAGTGCCTTAATTATTTCAATTTCATGTGACGATATAGTGATTAATCTATATTGATGAGATCATTACTTTAATCATTCCATGGGTATTAAATGAAAAATGATATTTCATAAAAGACCCCACTCATTCACCCCTACACCCACCCAATGTGGTCCAAAAAAACCTTGGATTCACAAGTGGTATCAGAAATTATTTATGTTACATCTAATGATCTAATTTGTTGCAAAATATAGAGAATAAAAGTTATATGAATATATTTTTTCCCTATAATTTAGATAGAGATAACTACCATAGTTAGAGGAAAATGATTATACCTTACCTTTTATCACCCATCCTGGAGGTAATATATTCAAAAATAGTTGGTCATCATTAAATTCAATTGGGGCCGCACTGTATTTTTCTAAAAATGGGAATTTAGAAATTGATGGAAAATAAAAAAAATCCATTTCTATAATACTATTAGAAAAGTTATACCCAAATTTTAAGTGACTATAAAATATTGAGGATACACGGGATAAAATGAATATTATTTTTGAATTTAATATAATATTCAAATATTCGATACTAAATTTTTCGAAGAGGATATTTGAAGATAAAAAATAGTATATATTTAGACATTTGAATACTATTTTACAATAGTCGATGATATTTTGATCAATACCCAAGGTTTTGGTTACAAGTTGGATGATTCCACCTCTTTAAAAAAGTTGATGAAATACATTATTGGACGATTTGTTCCTATGATATATACGTTGGAATATATTGAAGAAATGTTAATGGATGAGATTTAAAATATTCTCATTTCTGATGAAATGATAAAGTACTTATTTGTAAGAAAAAAATATAATGAGAATATAACTTTGAGGCCATGAGAAATAGAAAATAAATAAAACAAATATGTAAATAATCAAAGGATTCTATGACTCAAGAAGTCAATCAAATGATAAAGTCAAATTTTCCCGCATGTTGAGAGAGTTTTTGATACCTTGAGTAGTAAATATGGAGAAGAATTGATAGATATGGAATATTGGATGAAGGATGAGTCAGATATCTATTTTAAAAAATACACACAGCTTAAGAAGAAAAATTAAAATCTATTAAAAAAAATAATAATGCTACTTAGCAGAAAATAGATAGTCATGAAAAATGTTGGTTATATTAATGTGATCATTGAATACAATATGGTAGTAAATAAGAAATAAATGACGATGGTATGTATTGAAGAAAATTTATCTATGAAATAAGATAAGTTTTTATATAAACATTATATTTTTATTTTATATCAAATAGATTATGATAATATTATATTTGGTTTATCCTAGTTAGTTGATACTAATGTCAAATATTCTTAGGATGTTGATAAGTCTGATAAAAAACATGTGGTAACTACATATAATATCTCTTAAAATAATTATGTTATTTATAACAAATGGTGTTAAAAAAGAGATGTTACAGGAAATAAATCAATAAAAATATTAAAATTCTATTCCAAATTTATGATATAAATATTGAATAAACAATTTCACAAGTGGATATGTTATTAATTAGTTGAATATTCATTTTAGTGGCGGCACATAAACATTATAACATTTATGAAACTAATGTGATATATACCATCCGAAATGAAGTCCTATAGGAAGAAGAATTCATTCAAAAAAATAAGGGTTTCATTTTTGATAAATATTTAAAAATGGTGTGTGGAAATATCAGGAATTATTACTCTTGAAGTATTCCCCTAGATCATGGTATTCCTAGAATAATTGATATTTTAGGCACATGAAATTTTAAATGGAAAATGTTGATAAAAGTCATTATATCAAAATGTTCTCCCAAGGAACTCTTATTGTCATTATGTATGATTATGAAATTATATTTTCTAGTGAAAAACAATGTCTTTTGAAATATTTTGTTGCATATATGAGAGAGAGTTTGTAGATTTCAATTTTGAGTGAGATGACATCCTTTCTCTGATTTCATCTTAATTAATTAAATTTTTATAACATTCTTTCCTAGGAAAAATATTCTATGGAATTATAGGAAAAGTTTTTCATAAGGGAGTATAATTTGATCACAAAACCAATCGTTATTGGAAAAAAATATTAATAAATATGAGGCTTGATATTAATTTAATTAAAGGTAATTGAAAAAATAATTATTATCATAATCAAGCTGACACAATTAGACAAAATACAGTGTTTTTTTCTAACTCTTTATGTTATATCTATGAGTAACCCAAAGGATTAATATATGACAGTAGCTAATAGAATATTATTTTATATTATATGGATATTGAGTTATTTCTTATTTTATCAAAATAAAATAAAAATAAATCTACTAGAAATTTTAGACTCATGTAGGACATTTGATTCCACAAATTGAAAATCCATATACATCAGGCTATTCATTCTTTATGAAATGTTTTTGAGTTGGAACATCAATAAGTATAATTTAGTTTAACTAATCATAATATAATTACAATGAAAATCATTAACCACGGATTATACATAGATTTTATGGATGTAATTATAGTTTAATGATTTAAGGATTTATTTTTAGATACCCTATAGAATTTATTTTGATAACCAAAGTGTTTTATATTTGTTTAAAAGCATATACATAACTAAAGGTAAAAAAATTATTTTGTTTTATTTTATCAAGGAATGATTTTTTATAATTGATGTTAAACTACAATAAATTTCATTCAATTGGTATATTGGTAATATTTTAATAAGGTGTTTTACCACATCTAATCTCAGTCTAAAAAACCATGATTATCCCTCCCCTACTACATGAGGAAGTGTATAATTCACCCAGATATAGATTTTAATTATGTTTCAAAAGGGGGAAAATAAGAAACAACTTTATAAAATAGGTAGAGAATCCTCATATATAGGTAATTTTTCAATTCATTTTTATTTTGATATGTGGTTATTTTAAAATTGGGGAATGTAGGAGAAGTGGAATTGTGAATTTCGATGGAGTTTATATATGTCACTTAGACACAATGGCATGTCATCAATAAATGTAATTCTATCAAACAGATTATATTATATAGTAATGTGGTGTCCAGAAACATACCACTTCATAATGGTTGTGATTTTATTATTATTATAACAAATCATCATTTATAAATGAGTTTATTAGTTGTGATGTAAGAGTTAATAATATTTTATTATAGTTTCCAACAAATCCAATGGAGGAGATTAGTGTGGTTATTAGATTTTTTCAAAGGACTAAAATTTCTAAGAACAATATTTGAAATTTTTTAGATGTTTATAAGATGTTTTAATACCATTTTTGAATGTTTTGAGGTTTATTAAGTAGCTATATGATTATTTTATGTCATTTAGTGGCTATTTTTTATAGTATATAAATCTAGGTTTAGTAGTCACACATGTATGAGGATTGCCATTTAAGAATACTAAGGAACCTTTGAAGTCATAAAATTATGAATATGAATTTGACCAGTATTTAAAAACATTTCATGAATTTTATAATTCTTTTCAATTTCACATGTAATATTTTCATGAAGGGAATAATATTTCTACTATGCTTTTATGAATCATAACATAACCAAAATTTAATAACCTGCAAAACTCTTATTAGTACCACAATACGTTATTGGAATCTTGTAATACATGGTAAAGTTATATAATAATTTGATGGATGTGTACTGATTTTACATTGTGACAAATTCTTCATATCTCACAGTAATACATTTAATCTATTTGTAATATATTAAAAAAATGTAAGGATTTATACTTTTTAAAACATTCACAAACTGAATAATTTTAAGAGTTGTATATTTTGATGAGAATTGATCCACTTGTTTCTCAAGATTATATTTAGTGATTAAAAAATCATAAATAAATTTTTATTCAATCATAATGAATATATTGAGATCTAATCTTAAAAAAACAAGATCACCCATGAGAAATATGAATGATGAAGTTGCAAAGTAAAGTTGACATTGTTCTTAAAGAATCTATAAAAAATATGTTTTTTTGATGATTCTATACAGATCTTATGTTCATTATTCACATTTAAATCATAACATTATTCGAGAAACGTTTTCCATGTGTGATCTTTATTAAATTATTATGTTATGAAAACCAGTTATGTCATGAGATGTAATTTTCATTATGAATTGGTGACAAAATATGAGAGTCAATGATTTTACAATGAGATGATTTGTATCTTTCAATTGGTTATTTTTTACATTCAAAAATATATTTTACAATGATTTATTTTGACAATGATCACTAAAGATATTTTTATCAACGTATTGTTCTTCAAATGATGAAATATAAATAAATAAAGGTATGATCTTTTATGAAATTTATTAGAGACATGCATTTAACATAGAATAAAATATTTTGAGATTGTAGATCCATACCCTTGTGAGATGGTAATTGAAGAAATGATTCAAGGATCTTATGTTACCATTTTCTTATGGAACCCATTTATAATGTATTGATGTAATTTGATTTTTGTGTTTATTTTAATTATTTAATTATTTACTTGACCTAAATATGGGTTTTAATCATTCTAGAGAGAACATATAATTATTTTGGTTGGGTATTTTAACTGATAGAAAATAAATCCCAAATATATATTTTGATATAAATATAAATACAAGTTTCTTCTAAAGTTTTCATTGAATCAACTTTGAGATTTAATTGGAGAATTAGATCAACAACTAGATATAAAATTTCTGAGCTACATTTAATGTTATACTATTTATTTAATGTTTTAATAATGTTGGATAACTATAATAGGTAGGAATATTATTTTATCTACTTGAAGGATTGAGAGGAATATTATCAATAGATTCGAATGTGACTAGATTCTCAAGAGGTCTTTCTCATATTTATTGATCTCATTATAAAAAGTAGGATATTGTGTAAATTACAATGGGATACTGGAGAACAAGACTATAGGATGATACCAATGTTAACCATTTGAATTTGATCATCAAAATATAGTGTAAAATATTTATACTAGGATAACAACTAGACGTGAAAAGGAGTAGGTATGAACACTGGGATCAGACCTTGAAAAAATATTATGTTCCATGTTTGTTTTATTTCTAAATTCATTCGACTAAGACTAATATATATATTTAGTGGATCGAATATTAATCAATTGGATAGGTTTATTTCATGTGGCTGAAAACGGAAAATATTGTCACCATTGATTCAATACCCCCCCCCATCTCAGTGGTCTACCCTTTTTAGGGAATCTCAATGTTATATTTAAATTAGATAATATTTTATTTACAAAATATTTTTTAGGTTATGTTATAGTTTTTTTATAGCATTAAATGATATTTTATTTTTTCATTGTATAATTTAATTTTTATGTTACATAAACTTGTCTTTACACTATATTTAATTTAAATATAGTAATATTCATTTTTTATAATGTCATATATATATATATATATATTTATTTATATAAAAATAATATTATGTTTACTTTATATTAACATAAAAAATAATGTTATATTTTTGTCATAATATAGTTAGATTATGTTATAATATTGTTAAGTTAAAATTATATTTATGTTATAAATGTCATATTAATATTATATTTCATTTTTTTTAATATTATATTTTTATTATATTAATTTTTTACTTAGTATTTGGGTATAGATTTTCTTGAACCATCCCATTATCATTTCTAGGGTGCCAATGGAGTTGCGAGGAGAGGGGTTCCTGCTAGTAGTTGTGACGACCCAGAAATTTAAAGTTCATTATAATCATAGGGAATTTAGATTTAATGTTTTAAGAGAAATATTTTGTGTTGATAACTCATAACATAATGACATGTGAGTGTCACACTATGATGAGGGTTATATTGAGTATTATGTTATGGACAGTGGGGGCAACATGACATGAGGTAAGCTTGTCACATCATGGCCAGTGTGTGTTATGGTGTGTTGGTTTTGTATGGGGGACTGTGTAAATTCAATGTCCTTATATATGAGGGTTATGCTGTGGCCATGTGTGTCATGTTATGTTCACACTTATATATTGATTTTCTTTAAAAAGAAACACTCTTACATATGATGGTCACATCATTGTGAATGACATTAGATCATGACAATAAATAATTGAAAATTCTTATATACTACCTTTGGGGGTTTCACCTAGAGAATTATGGTTATTATTGGACCCCATGGTTCACACTGTGATGAGGGTCACAAGGTGGAGGGCTTCGTTGTGCATTCTGGACATAGGGAAGTGTCACTATTTGAAAGGATTGGTTCATGCTATGAAGGGATCAGACCATTCCATGAAGGGGTCACCACTAAATAAATAGAATTTTGGTTTTTTTCGGAAGATTTTTTTCATATATATATTAAATTTGTCATAATATGATGGTTCTCCCAAAGGGGAGGTTTTTATTGTGAGAAATAGTATTGGTTTTGGTGTCATGTAATGAACAATGGGGTTATTACACAGTCATAAACAAATATGGGGAATCATAAAATAATACATAGGGTCTTGTATTTATATTCCCTTTCACATGTTTTAAATAAATGGTGGAGGTTTTATCATGTAGTTGTCATACCGTGTAAAATTTAGTAGAAAGGGGAAGAACATTAGTGGACATTTTGGTTGGAACCTTTCCATCTCTTCTACCCTAAAATCCCACGTGGTGAAGATGATTCTTAGAAATGAGATGTGAATTTCATAGGATAGTTTACTAGGGATATTTGGTCATGCAAATAAGTCTGAGAGCATGTAACAACCATGTAAAAGTGATACATAAAAGACTAAATGCTACAATTCAATTCAATAATGTGAACCTTTCTTTACAAGAGTCTTCATGATTATAGCTTCATAGATACCTAAGATTGGCTGATAGTAGTTGTTAGGATGGGAGACCTCATGTGATGTATCTTACGGTCTATGTGAGTGAAAACCAAGAATACTAAAAGAACATGTGTTGGACAGTTTTTATAATCATTAACAAAAAAGTGACCCTAGTTGGTAAATGATTCTGGTGTGTTTGGAAGGAAACCATGTTATTTTAGGAGTCCCATGAGGTCAGGAACACCAGGATTATGTCTCGAGGAATGTTAGTTCATGATAAGTGTTAATAGATCCAATACCAAGATATATGTGTAGAGGCACTGCCTATAGAGATAGTCTTTTTCCAAGTTACTAACACCAGTGGGTAATATCCCATGGTTTTTTGGTAAAGAACCCAAGTTATTATAGAATTCCCATGAATTAAAATCACCAGGTCATAACCTGGGGAAGTTTGGGTCATTAAAAATTGTATCAGAGCCGATACCTTAGCATAAGTACAAATGCAATGTCTTGGTTTCAGATTGGGAACCATAATGATAAAGTTGTTCTTTAAAGGGATTGAGAGTGAAACACTAATACAAAAACTAAGAAATAATATATTTAATGTTAATAACCATGTTATGAAGGTACAACTTTGTTTTTAGGAGCATTCTGAATTAGAGCTCTATTGTTTAGCATGTTTTGCCTAGAGTAGTGTTCATGATGATTTAACTCCAAGTATTTTTCCTAGGGTGTGTGTATGAGGGAATAAAATTCATATTGAAAGAAAAATTGTTGGTATGTGGGGATAATAATTAATTAGTTATGTAAACCAAGTAGGTATAGCCTATGACTTGCTGGGAAGGAAACCATGGCATTACAGGAGTCCCCTGGGGTTTGATGATTATGTTCATGGCCTAGGGATGATTGGGACATTAAAATTATGATGGGTTATATAGTAATATATATCATTTATGAGAATGAACACACTCTTAACAGTGGAGGAGAGTTTCGGTGTGCTCTAGAAGTGATGGGGAGGGAAACCAATGTATTATAGGAGACCCATTAGGTCATATTACTTGGTTCCTATCTTGAGGAGGGATCAGTTCCTGACAAATTGTGTCAAATCCAATACCCAGTTGAGGGTGTGGAGGTTCCTCTTGATTTTAAGGGTTGGGTTCCACAATAATGTTGGTTTACTTTAAAGGAGTAGAGAGTACAACACCCCTTAATAAGTAATACTATAGAGACTAAATGTTACTAATCATGTTAATAAGGTGTGCCTTTTATTTTAGGATCCATACTAATTAAAACTACATAGTTATGTATGATTGGCATATATTAGTGGTCAAGATGGGTGACCTACTGGGAGGTTTCTTTGTGTGCGTGTTTTTGAGTGAGAAAAAATAACACTGAAAGTACATGTGATGGTGTGTGGGGATAGTCATTATTCAGATAAGTGAACCCAATGGGTAATAGATTATGGTTTGCGGGGAAAGAAACCATGATATTACTGGATTCCCATGGGGTAGGATGTCCTAGTTCATGGACTAGGAATATCCTTTTTTTTAAATGTAGATAGGTGATATGGTAATATGTATTACATATTATAGGGAACACACTCTTAATGGTGGAGGAGAGTTTTGGGGTTCCCCTAAGTGTGGGATAATTCCTTCCAGGAAGAGTTATGTGTGTTTCGGAGGGTGTCCTCTTGATTATATGTTGAGATCTCTCCAATATGAGATGTAGGATGAAAATAATGGATGGGTATTGTCTTGATCACCTGAATTGTAGTTTACAAGGGTTTTGGCATGAGATAGTTTTAGAAAACCTTTATTATGTAGGGTGGCTTGTGATAAAAAAAAATAGATGGACTTTTGGACCTCTGCCATAGATTCTAGAGTTAGGAATGGTATATAGGATTTGAGATCACATATATTGGTGATTAAGAATTTTTTTGACTGATTAAAGACCATGATTGTTCCGCCTCTCATTTTTATAGGGGATGCGGATATGGAGTTATACCATTCCATTGTTTTGACCTATTCAGCATCGTTATCCTTTAAAGAATGTTGAATTAACACTGTGGGGAAATGTTTGTCATAGTGGGCGATTGTGTGGGGGTCGGGTATCCATGAAAATATAACTTCTCAAATATAAATTCATGGGATGGTCTCCAATGGGTTATTTTGTGGATCCAATAATTCTCAATGTCCCCGGTATCCATGATCCATAGACATGCATTCCAAAGTTAGGATCTCTTTGGATGAGAATTTATCCAATGAATCTTAAGG
This sequence comes from Viscum album, assembly GCA_963277665.1. Classification (NCBI taxonomy): domain Eukaryota; kingdom Viridiplantae; phylum Streptophyta; class Magnoliopsida; order Santalales; family Viscaceae; genus Viscum; species Viscum album. The sequence goes on from OY728133.1 coordinate 1,494,658,307, forward strand.
ACTCCATTGGTCGAGATGATGGGAGGTCTGGCTCACCACACCATTTTGGGGGAGTATTGTTTCCTATTTTGGGACACTCTTATAGATTTAAGTCGTGTTCATATGTTCATGAATCCTTGTTTCATTCTCTAAGAGTGTGTCCACGGGCTACCCCTAGTTTGTCAGGTCATCGTAAATATGCATGTTTTATAATCTATGGAGGCGGTATTGACATTATGTATATTATAAGGAACTCTAGAGTTTATCGTCATCCAGGGGGGATAGTATGTGCCCTGGTGTTGAGATCATACCCCTAGGTTTGGATTCTTACGTATCCTCAAAAGTGGAATTATAACCCATTCTGTTTTGATGGTGTGGGGATTACACGTGGACGCTTCCCATCTGAGGGACATGATTAGGTGAACCCTTTTTGATGGGCACCCATTTGAGATCAGGCCTTCTAGAAGTTTTCCTACGTATCCTTATTTGAGCAGGAATCAGAGTTATCAAAGTTCATATGGTGTGGGGATTAAGTGTGGAAGCTGCCCATTTGAGAGTCATGTTTGGGTGGACCCTTTTGAAGGGGAACCATTTTGAGCTCGGGATTTATGGAAGGCTTCTTACATATCCTGATTTGGTTAGGAATCAAAGTCATCATATTTCATATGGTGTATGGCTATAGTGATTCTCACAAACCTCTAATCCCACTTGAGTCATGCTCAGTGTGAGAAAAAGGAGGATGTTAAAGATTCGGTGATTCACGTGCCTTCTCCCATGTTAGTGGGGAAGGAGAGCCCACGATGGAAGAGGATGGGGTGACCGTGGGAAAGGGAACAGAGAAAAGAACCCATTAATGTGAGATGACATTAAGGGTCGTGCATCCCTGCCCCAGAAGATTGGGGACTTAACTAAGTGGGAGGCCCCGAAGCACACTCTTGGAAGGGGAGAAGTTTCGACCATGTCAAAAAGGGGAAACGAACCTAACCCCTTAGACTGACCGCTATCCCACATTAAATGGGAAAGTAATTGATCACTATTGATACTAAGAACAAAGAGGTACATATAGACATCCCAACGTTTGACTCTGTGTTACCATGGGAATGTAGCCTCATAGGCATTACCGAAGCCTTCACCATTTTGGGGAAAGCCTTCATGAATACACTCTCTATGGGTATGTGGACTCAAAGGGGTGCGCTGATATTCCCAATGGTCTAACCATACGAGTTTAGTGTCTTTGGAGGATAAATTGGGCTGATGTTAGGGGACTGGTTAGCGGAGGGACCATGGAGGACTCAACGACAATGGAGGGGTGAGGTTAGAACTGGAAGGAACAATACCCGAAAATACCCCATTCCATGTATTGGCTTCTTACGCGGGATGGGGGAGACTCTGCATACCATAGTTGTATGAGGAAAGAGGTATCATCCATGTACTAATGTGGTACGTGAGCATGGGTATTGCAAACTACTTACCAAAGTGGTACGTGGATCACTATGCCACTTTGGGTTGTATCCGCATACTGATTGGGTAAACGGTGCCATGTTCTATCCGCGTAGTGGTGAGTACATGGAGAACCATGTCGAAGGAGGGTCTGGGGGACTGCCATTCAAATAATATTTATTCTTGGGGAGACTTGGTTCACAGATACCCTAATAGGTACATGGTTTTTGTTTTTATAATCTTATTAACTTGTTTTCTGGTTTGAGACTAGATGTACCTACGGAGGTGGTGGTCCACAGTTTGTGCTTCGCCGATAAAAAAATATGGAAGCCAGAGTAAAACCTTTAAGCCTCCCTTATACTTTCTTCATTCTTCCTTATCACTATCCCACTCCCCTCTATGTACAATGATCCTTTTATAAATTATCCAATCCATTGTATCTACTAGGCACATGATATCATTGGCAGTGGCCCATTTTATGTTTACCCATGGAAGACTCAGTCAACTGAGGTTCATGGAGGTTTCAGTTCGTGATGATCATTTGCAGAACCTTTCCAAACCTCTTCATTCACGCACTGATGAATTATCGGTATGGTACATGAATGGTCATACAATGTAAATCTCCTTTGATGACACGGTTCACGATTCTCCTTTATCACTAGCCATCACTTAGCAGGATCGCAGACAGTCCCTCGACATGAAGGTTCGCAATACATATTTTCCGTATACCATTCCTAGAAAATGGTAAGTGGCCACTTGAAAACATCAATTCCTTCATGTTCTTTCATAGAAAAGAAACTGAACTTGAGTCCCCATTATTGGATAGACTTGTAGAAACACTTTAGTCCTTTTGAAAAGCTATCAAAATCTAATTTTTCCCCTTGGAGGGATTTTTAGGACCCTGTAAATGCCCCACAATAGAATGGTGTCTGTTCAAAATGAAAATGGGACTATTCCGATGCAGAAGTGGTTTTGAACTGAAACAGTTCATGGTAGCATAGGAAGACCGGGTTGGAGGGGACCACAACTATATATATGGGATCAAGTCTTTTGTCATTTATTGTTTATCACTGCTAAAAAGTTCTCATGATTCTCTGGTCTGCTTAAATCTCAAGTACCGTGATCCTTGCAAACACTACGCTTGAGAACTACTGTATATATTCATGCAAACCATTCTCCTGGCCATTTCCCCTTTTACTTACTATATTTTTGGGTTCTATGAATGGGACTATGAAATTGTAAAATATAAAATTTGGATTCCTATAGGAGATCACTACATGACCGCCATGTTCACATACCGAACATGGATCGGTGAACTGAAGATCAAAATATATTAATAATGATATAAATTTTAATCCATATATACTGTACACTAACATAACCATGATCATGGTTTACAGTTTCTTCTTTCTGTGGACCATTATTTTTTCCGACCAATGGTTCTCAGGCTTGTGCCTCATGATTTATTTCATGTACGATGGATGTTCGCAGTGAACTACATCCGCGTACCATAGTTTTAAGCAGATTGGCTTTAGTGGGTCATGTTATACATGAGATGTGGACACCACGTATAATTTCATGTATTCACATGTGGAGCATCATGTGACCATATTTTGATTCCTTTATCCACTTTTCCATTGCATTTAGCCAATAATTTTCATTGGACAAAATTTTTGTCTGCCTTTGGATCGTCCCACATAGGCTCCAATGGCCGACTCATAGGCTACTTATAAATCAAAGAAGACAAGGGATACCATGGTGATTAATAGTGATGATCATATTAATACTCACATTATTCCCCATGACATCTTTCAGATGGTTTCATGATGCTAGAGCTTTTAAATTACCCGTTATCCATAAAGTTTCCTCTTTACAGTTTTGGTCTTCTCGCTGGTGTTCCTCTATCGCTGCCTAACCGAAACCTCCATTTCATCCATCTAGAGGTTCCACATGGTCATGACCATGAGAATATTTACCTATAACGAGAAATCATCACCACTCTAATTGAAGAGAACATATTCATACTATGAGGCTCGGTATGGACTCATGGAAACCACAGGTGCTGTGATGATGTTCAGAGACTAGAATCCTGAGTGTACCCATCCATCTTGAACATCTATTGAGAAAATACTAGCGGAGGATAGACTACTAAGTGGGATTTAGGGGCTTGATGATTATTCTCTAATTAGTGGGCCAGGGAATTATGGGCACATCAACCCATCCTGGAATTCCCCGACCAGCTTGAAGCAGTGGGCTTTTACCAGGCAGCCTGAGTGTCTCAGTTTTCTATCTTCTCTTTGGGAGGAATTCTTCCAGAATTTTTAAGCCACTACTATTTGTGTACCATCACCTTTCACCTACTGCATGGAGAAGTGGGGGTTCACCTATGGTACATCATCCAAATTAGAGGCCTCCCTATCCTTAGAGAGATGTATGATGAGATTCTCCCAGCTGCTGCCACATTGAATGATACCGATAACATGTCTCCTTTGACAAGTGGTTTGCTGGTTACATCATAGGGATTAATGGGTCATCCCCTAGAGGACCATTCCCTCATCCCATTAGAAGTATAGATAAGGATATTTTTACTGATGAATGGGCCTATGCTTAAGGTGCACCATAGTCAAACTCACCCAACCCATCAGCCCCGCCAAACTCTAGGGTCATACATTGCTACCCTTGAATTAGGGGAATATGCCACATGGGGGTATGAGATTCGGTCAGATGTTTCACCTACACTTAGGCTATCTAGTTTCATCACAATGTTCTTTAGTGGATGGCTCTTCCCCTCCCATTATGTATACACTGGAGTCTAGGGTTGCAGTTTAATGATGGTGGCCATGCCGGCAGAGGGTCGAACTATTTATTTGTCACTACCAACCCTCGCCCGACTTTATGAATTATTGGGACATATTTAGGAAGTCATGTCTCCACATCATCCCAGTAGACCAATCCAATTCTTTATGAGGGGATTGCAGAACACTTCCCCTATTATGAATACTTGCATACAACACGGGTTACCCATTCTAACTTTCATCCAGATCTTCTCAACGTTTCTATTGTTCATACTAGGACACTAAACATTACTGATGTGATTAGACTATTGAATCATACCTCTAATTTCTAGTTCTCACCACTTCCTACACCACATGGGTCATTATGGGGTGAAATGGGCATTTCCTGGGAGGAATGTTTATACATTATCAACCTTTAGGATGTGATGCTCACTGCTCATGTAGATCGAGTAGTTATTTCTGAACCACCACTCCCATACCAGTTTTCCAGGTAGTTTGGATGCCTACAACAGACTGTGATACTTCCTGTTGTTCGATTAAGGGGAGAGTCTCATCCTATGGTTCTCCAAAAATTGTGGATTGTGATGATGCACGAGGGAGACACTAGGGATATTATCATTCCTAACAAAACAGGGCACGACTTCCTTTCATTAGAGTATACCCGAATGTGGGTATATTATTACCCCATGGGGGTGATAAAAGAACCATTTCAATGGGTACAGAGTCCCTTGACTATCTCCTCTACAACTATTTCCCTAACAACAACACCACAGATTCCTTTCATCATGAAAAGTGCAACATATACGCCTTCAACTTCCATCCATTCAATAACTATGATGGATAAACCTTCCTCTATCGTTCTCATGGTAAGAAGACGTTCAGTCTCTCGTCAAAAGCGTCTAGGAGTGGTTAAATCAATAAAACCCATTTCAGTGGGGGAGTGATTCAGACTAATCCCATCCTGCGGATATTTCCTAAGATCTTAATTACACTGGCACCAATATAGTACTGTTGATCATCATGGAGGTCACAGTTTGTCCTTGGTATCTGGCTACTGTGACTAGTCTATTTGAGGGGAAATAGAGTCTCTCACCTACGATGACTCTCCATAGGTCCCTCCCCACATGTATGGCAATGATTATCTCTTAAAATCATGTTGAAGAAGGGGCGGATCGATGTTTTGGTGTTGTGGAGAGACACTAGACAGTGCTTGAAGAGGCATGGCGCTAGTTATGCTCTCTTGCCACATACGCTCACATGGCCAATTTTTCTGATGAGGGAGAAAACATATAGTGGTTGTTTAGTGAGATGGGTTCTGGTGGCTTGGATTATCATCACCTTTACATCCTTATTTACCATGTTTTCATTACCCGAGAATGCCTAACCTCTTGTGAGGACAAGCTGGACATGTGTAATTCTTCTCATCAACAGGTGGAAAACATCAACTATATTTTGAAATAATTTGATCATCTGACGACTGAGGAGGCGAAGGCCCATAATTGGGTGGCTACCTGAGATGAGGAGTTGTAGGAATGAAAATCCCATGCAACCAGGTTGTGGGTGAAAATTTCCTCTATGTGTGCCAATTACAGTGTCGTATAGAAGAAGGGGCGGGACCTTAAAGCTATCCTCAAGCGGGTGCGTCAGATGATCAATGTCAAAATGGAGGAAGGAACTACTTTGGAACATACCATTGATGGCCCATGTCAATCACATTCCATCCATTTGGAAATGGAGAATCGGGCTCTGTTATAGTTCTGTCCCATGTTACGACTTGTACACTCCCCTATTCTTTTTAGTACTCTAGAGAGACTCCAATTTGGAGATGTTCCTCCATTTTTGTCAGACACTATAGAATAGATTTGTGTTTTTTAATCATTTCATCTTCATATCTTCTTGTTAGCACCATTTCAATCTCATTAAATTTAGACCGTGACTTGAAATCATTAACCTAAAATAATCAAATCATGCTCTAATTTTTTCCGGAGATAAGGGACTCAATGAGAGTAGTTCGACTATTGTAGATGTTGAATTGAATACCTCATAAACATTTATATCTTTTTTTATTATTACCCTAATTTTTGACAAAGACTGTTTGGCACGGGCTTAGGAGTCACAACATGGCATATTATTAGGCATCCCTTTGTGGTTTTTCGACCTAACAAGCTTTACACCTATTTTTTTTTATGTGGATCATCAATTTTTAATGAACCGATACTTTACTTTTACCCATAGGTTACTTTCGTAGTTTTTTCCTCTGGAAAGTATGATATCTTTTCACTTATAGTTTATAGTCCTGCCATCCATACTTGATACTGATATATTAGGTCGAATAGCACTGACCAAAATTAATAGGGTACATCCACTGACACAGGACCGTTAGCCGAGACTGTTCTAGTATCCTTCAGTCATGGTTTAGGGATTTTTCATGACCGTATACTTTTTTATTCTGGACGTGCATGAGACTAAGAAGCCAATTTAAACATATAGAGGTTGTAAAGAACTATCTTAGGGATGAATTTTCCTTTGATTGATGACCATTTTTATGGTCGACAAATGCAGTTCCACTGGTGGATGATGTATGTGGTCAATAAAAGGTGTCTGTAGGACACTGGCCTTCCATTTCTGACGACATTGTGTAATTTGAAATATTTTTGATTTATCTTGTTTTTGGGAGCCATAATCAGTGGCTGGCTTTATTAGTGTTGTATAAGAACATTAGTAACATTCATATTGGCCGTGAGTGGGAAATTTCATTCGCACATTTCTTACATGCTTGAGGGAGAGCTGAAAAGTGGTCAGTCAAGTTAAGAGTCACTTCTATATCACGGGTTTTTGGGGAGAAGGAGTTACATAAGCTGTTATTTATGTTTTTTCCAAAAATGGGGGTGAGACATGACATGAATACCATTTTTGCATATGGAGTATGGAAAGGACTCTACTAGGGACGAATTTTCCTTTGAATGATGGCTATTTTTGTGGGAGACATATGTAGTGCCGCTACGGCATGATTTTCATAGTCAATCAAAGGTGTCTGCAGGAGACATTCCTTCAAATCCTGATGGACTTGGAGGATTACAGAGATCAAGAACATTATAAATATGATTCATGGCCTCCAATCTTGGGTGACTTTAAACAAAGAAGGATGATTTTTTGCTAAACATCTTTAGGGAAACCTTGAAACGAGTGGGTGTACCCATTACATTCAGGTCAACTTCATGCATACGGATGAGACATCTTTTAGAAACCACAATAGAAACCAGATATCAATCAGGCCCATATGTTCCGATATATCCAGGATGTGTAAAAATGGAAAATTTAATCCATGACATTAAGGGCTCTTGAACCATGAGGGGTGGAATGAGGCTTGAAATCCATTGGGTGTACTGAGATAGGATAAGACTCTCCTATGGATGGATTTTTCATTTGATTGATGACCATTTTTGTGGGAAACTTATGCAGATCCACAGGGGCATGATGTGCATAGTCAATCAAAGGTGTATGCAGGACACTATCCTTCCTTCCCAGATGGCCGTGGAGGGTTATGAAGATTCAAGATCACTCAAATCATGGAGTTTGGAATATGGGAAGAGCATGTCTGGACATATTGGTGATAATTGGGCTGTGATTTACTCATGGAGTGGCATCCCTTATGTAGACATGACTCGTATGTAGGGTATGATATCCATTCCTTCCTTGGGTTGCCCTGTCCATTAAAGTAACATGGCTATAAAATGGGGTTCCTCTCGGTGGATGGAACCATGACATGTCTTTTAGGGTCATGCTGCAAGACCAAATTACCAGGTTTTTTTTCCATAATGTCAGAGTGGACCTCTCTCTATGATCCCTAAGATCATGTGAGCTATGCTTGGTTTGAGAAACAAGGCATTTCTAGGGTTTCATGTCGCCTTCTAAGAATATTCAATTCAAAATTATGAAGAATTTTATGGATAATTTCATTGCTTTGTAGTTTATCTTTGTGTGGTGAGGACAATTTTGTCCGTTCTGTTTAACGTCGTGCGATGAGGGCGATAGTGGACTTGTAGTTTAGTGTTTCCCGGTGTGGACAATTTTTGGCCACATAGTTCAGCGTCATGCGGTGAGGACAATTTTTTCTTAGTAAAGGTCATCAAAAGTTTTAGTTTGATCACATCCATGGTGTTCTAGTGTTCTTTAGAAATGATTGATGATGGAAGGTGTAAACCATAGTATTGGGGGTGACATGAATTAGGAGGGATGACATGGGGATCAAAATCCATTGGGTGTACTGAGGTAGGAGAGTAGTCTCTGGGAGATGAATTTTCCTTTTAATGGTTTCCATTTTTATGGGAAATGTATACAGAGACACTGGGGAATGATGTGCATTGTCAATCAATGGTTTCTGCAGCACACAGTCCTTTCATCTCAGATGGACTTGGGTGATAATGAGGATCCCTGTTATCTTGAGGTATAGAGTGTGAAAAATGGGAAAGGTGTGTTTGGAAATGTGAGAATACCCAGACCATGACATAATGTGAACTTCTTTGAACATTCACATAGGTTTCACTCACACAAGGGGAAAGGGGTGTTTTTTACTGGTGGTTGGGCCAAGATATTGAATCAGAGCATCACTAAATACTCTACAAGGGAAAAAATCAAGCCACACGTAGTTATGGTTATTTCCTACAAATGTTTCTTCATTGGTTTAGGGACACATAAGGGCATTTCTGAGGATTCACTTGATACATGTGACAAGCCTACCATAATACCTTATGGTTTATTTGCATAAGAGAAATCATACCACTGATCATAAGCTCAGGTGAGTTATACCCAATGTGAGAAATAAAGAGTGGTTACAGATTCTTCATTTCAAGTGTGAGGCGATGGAAAATATGATGGGACATTTTTATTTTCTTCTTGGATGGGTGTCGGGCCAAGATCAAGGATCGATGCATCGCTACATATCCTGCAAGGGCAGGAATCAAGCGACACATAGTTCTGCATGTACCCTGTACTGATTTGGCTCAACTCAAAGGGTAGGGGAATTTTCATTATACCTATCACAGCATCCAGGTCTCTCATGTTACCCCATAGTTAACATTTGTAATGGAATCTCTTCCACTGATCCTAATCTCTTGTGGGTTATAATCAAAGTGAGAAATAAGGAGTGATAAGGGTTTTCTTTATGACTATGGGTAGTTAAGGGGAGTGATGGAGGCACTTCATTTTATGATTGGGTTGGGCCCAAATCAAGTATCGAGGGGTCCGTACGTATCATATGAGGGAATAAATCAGGCCACATGTAGGTTTTTAAGATCTCATGTAGTTTATTGTCCTGCACAAAAGTTGTTGTATGATGCATAGTTTAGCATCTTACAGAAGAGACATGTTCCTTACAGTTTAACATCCTGTGGTAAGCACTATGACAAGTAGTTTATGGTCTTAGAGTTTGGACCAAGATATGGGATAATTTTTGTAACTCCTATTTTAAGGTCCTAGAGTATGGACCATATCATTAGAGGCATTTTTACTCATATTTTATGGTCATTGAGTTCGCACCATGATACATGGGCAGTTTTTTGACTCATAGATTAAGGGCGTAGAGCATAGACCATATCATTAGGGACATTTTCATGACTCATAGCATAACATCATAGAGGTTGGACATTATCTTTGGAGCATTTTCAAGACTCATAGTTTAAAATCGTAGAGCATGGACATTATCTTTGGGGTGACATAACTCATAGCTTAGGGTCATTGAGTTCAGACCATGGAATTTCAGTTTAATGTCGTGTTTTAGGGAATAATACAATAAATTTTAACAACATGTGGTTAGGACAATGACTCGTAGATTATGGTCATAGAGCTCATACTGGGGAATCATTGGCATTTTTTATGACTCGTTGTTTATGGTCATAGAGCTTCGACTGTGGAGTGGGGAACTTTTATGTGAAGTATTTCTTCAAGAAATTTTCATATGTAGGAGCCATGATGAACTCTCTGTCCATCGATATCAAGGTGTATGCTCCATTAGAACATACCCTATTTATGATATATACTCCATCCCACATTGGTTCAAGCTTCGGTGGATTCTTCCCTAGTATCATCGGGGGTCGGAGGACTAACGCCATTTTTCCTTCATGGAAAGATCGAAGTAGAACCATTTTATTGAACACTTGTGAAATCCAATTATGGTTGATTTACAAATGGGGCATATTATGCAGCCTTCTCTCATCTTGTTTCTCCAACTCATCAAACCGTTTATGGGATTTCCATTATGTGGATAGTTGATCACAAATGGACACATGTAGTGATGGAATCTGAATTTTAGTAGGAAACACTGGATCTTCTCCATACTCCTGCAACTACGAGGTTTCCTTGGTGGTTGTGTGGGTCGTGGTCCGGTATGCTCACAATGCTTGGAAGAGCTTGTCCGACCATGACTTCTTATACTTACCACCCATCTTACATAGTATATTGGATAAAGTCTTGTTGAAGGCATGTATCTTCCCATTGGACATTGTATGGTAGCGATATGATCAGTTAGATTTTATTCCATACTCCTTGTAAAAACTGTCTAAGTCAATAGAGTAGAAGTCGGTGCCATTGTCTGTCAGTATTGTATGAGGGATACCAAATCTGGTAATGATGTTGGCCTTCACAATGATGATGATGTTTTCCACCCTGAATTATTTAAGGGATTTGGCTTCATCCCATTTAGAAAATAAGTCAGTCACTTTGAGTATGAACTTGAATTGTCTGGATATGGCGGGAGGATATAGTCCCATAACATCCATCCCCAAGGTGTAAAATGGATAGGAGTACTTATCTGCATGAAGTAACTATTGGGGTCGGTGTATAAAATTAGCATGAACATGACAGGAATGGAACTTCTTGGTGAATTTGGCGCAATCCTGTATAATAGTGGGATAGTAATACCCAAGCCTTTGAATTTGGAGAGAGAGCATGGTTGCTGACTGGTGTGCTCTACACGCTCCAGCGCGCACTTCCTTCATGAAGACAGTAGTCTCTTCTCCATGAATTCATCTGAGAAGGATTCCATCAAGGCCTTATTTTTAGGGAACCTTTCCTTGGTTTTTCAAACTGTATATGGTAAAACTGACTACCCGTCTTTGGATTTGATCCCTTTAATCCCTATCTAGTGGTTGTTTCCCAAATCAATTTTAATTTTCAATGGGTTTCATCCACCCAGTGGTATGACCATCTGGCTCCATAACGGGGCTAATTTCATCAATTTCCTCTGAATTTATCTAGATGAATGGTAAGAGTATCCTATGGTGAGTAATTCCAATGACTATCTCATCCCAGTAATGATTGGCCAAGGCTATGGCTGCATTTTCCAAAGCGTCGCCATGAGGATTCTGTGACCGGGTAACATGATTCAATGTTGGTTCGGATTGGAATTACTCCATCAGTTCTTGTACATGGTTCTTCAAAGGAACCAATACTTATTTCCTAATGGCATAGTCATCGTTGACCTATTTTAGGACTAGATCTAAATAACATCTTATTTTTAGGTGTTTGGTTGGAACTTGGAGGGAAAATGTTAATCTCGGAATGAGGGCCTGATACTCTACTTTATTGATCTTACATCGTTCCAAAAGTAGGAAAGAATAAGGTAGAGAAACCATTTTAGGGGATACGATTATAATCCCAAGCCCCACGTTGTTCAGCTTAGGAACTTCTATTATTTATCCTATCGGACTTCGGGAGGCACCATTGAAGTGAATTTCAAATGAATTAGGGTTCCCCTAGATAGAAAACACTTCATTATAAAACAGTTTGGTATCAAATGGTGCTGTTTCTTCTGAGGGATGTTTGGCTAGGAAGTATGGTAATGCCTGGCATTTGATGGCCTTTTGGGGTAGATATCGTATGTCAAACTTTGGTAGTATGACCTCCCATCGTGACAGACGTCCATTTAGTATGGAACGATTGAGGATATACTTGACCGAGTTACAACAGGAGACTAGGTGGATCTCATGGTGTTGTTGGTAATGCTTGAGATTCTAAACTACAAATATTAAGTCTATGAAGTTCTTTTCAATCTTAGAATACTGAGTTTCGGCATAATTCATTGTTAGGATGTGATAGTAGAGGCTATTATTGCTATCAACATCATTTTTCTATGCGTCGAAGGTGCCCAGTGACTACTCCAGGGAAGTTACATATAAAATGGGTAGTATCACATCAACTAGGTGAATGATCACTCTAAGGCTTAGAAGATATCTTTTGAGGTTTTGAAATTTCACTTGAAAATCATTATCCCATTCATACGTAACTCCTTTCTTTATGACTTCAGTGAAAGGTGAATAGTTACCTGCTAGGTTGGCTAGAAAGCACAAAATGTCGGAGTGGTTCCCTTGGAGACCTCTCAACAGGGTAAGGCAATGAGGTGGGGACATGAAAAGAATGGATTTTGTCTTCTAGTGGTAAAATTCTATGTCGTGATGGCGTATGACAAAGTCGGGGTATATTCCCAAGGTAACCCCAAAGGTTCATTTTAGGAGATTCATCTTTAAACTATGTTTCCTCAATTTTAAGAATACAGTTTAATGTACGTCCAAGGGGTTCCAGTGCTTTCAGGATTTAACCACCAGGTCGTCGAAATAACAATCAGTGAATTTTATCAAAAAGGGCTCAAAGATGCGATGCATGGTGTGATGATATGGGGTGCCCAAATTCTTTAGACCATAGGGAATCACTTTATAACATAACACTCTCTAAGAGCCTCCAATAGAGGTATATTCTAAGTCTCCTCAGGACATCTGAATTTGATTGTATCCTCAATAGACATCCATGGTGGGGAGGGATTCGTAACTGGTTGTTGCGTCGATCAACAATTCTAGGACCGGGACCGAGAAGTTATCTTTTCAGAAATACCTCTTATGGTCCCTGGATTCAATAGTGATTTCTATATGTCAATTCTTCTTTTTGACTGGGACTATGTTCGCAAGCCATATCAGGTATTGGACCTCTTGTATGAAAATGGATTAAATATATTTTTCAACTTTAGCCTCAATCTTGGTAGTGTGCATCTGGTGGGTCCTTTTAGCTTCTTGTTTATAAATCTGGTGATACTCTGGTAAGCCCAAATGATGGGTGGAGACTTTAGGATCGAGGCTTCGTATCTCCATGTAATTTCTAGAAAACACGTCTTTATTATTCTTTATGAATGAGGTATATGCCTCATGATCCTCAACATGCATGATGACACTAATCAAAGTGGGTCATGGGTCGTCCATCATGCCCATATTTATCTCTTGATGTTCCTGGATTTTGCAGGAGATGCCTTCTTTGTAGGTAGGAGGGGAATCATTAAGGTCTTCTTCCTATTCATTGTCTTCTTCATCATTTTCTCTTCTGATGGAGAAAGGATTTTTGAGATAACTTCTCCAATATTGGAAAGAAATTTCAATTTTCATGGTTGTGTGAGGAGAGAGTAGTTTGAGGTCCTGAGGAAAGGTCAGAAGCACTTCTGTTATGAATAGTCCTCCCATCAAGGGAGTAAGCCTTATTTTTCATGCCTTTGGACTTAGCAGTCATAACAAAGACCATGAAAACAACTGATTCTATATTCAGACCTGTACATATGCATTAAACATGATTGATTTTTAATACGTACTCCTCCCCAAGCGACTAGAAGAGGTCGGCGGGAGCCGTCTACAATCCATTCGGGGAATTAATCCAATCAATGGTGTCAGCTGAAAGATGTTTTTATTCTGCTATTTGAACTTAGAGTAGATATAATGTGACTCCAAATACTAAAATGTGGATTTACCAGCATGCAATGTCCCTATTTCCCTTTAGAAAAATATTTGATGCCTTGATTTTATGCAGATGGAAATATAGCATGTTGATGTAGCAAAGGCCTCCCTAATAGGGCGTTAAAGTAGTGCTTTGTCACACCACAAAGAACTCAGAATCTGATATGATATCTTCGAGCCAAGATTTATGCTAGATTCATCCCAATGATTTCTTCTCACTTTTTTCATATCGCAGCAGTGTTGTAGTGTAGGGTGCCAATCTGCCTTCATCATAACCCAGTTGGCGAAGCATTCTTAGTGGGTGGAGGTTAACTCAACATCCATTATTGATTAAGATCCTCCAAAAATCAATTCCATTTATCATGTGAGACACATATAATGGTTTGATGTTCCCTTTCATGGTTTTGTCTTCATCCCTGTCTGTTAAGGATATGACGCCATGACATTCTTCAGGATTGGTCTATGTTCAATAGACTTCAGCTGTTGCTACTTCGGCCTCAAACTCCTGGGGACTTAGTAAGGCTTCATTGAGTGAATCCCTAAGATCTACAGACAATCTCAACACATCTTGTATTTACAGCTTTGTAGGTGCTGAGGCCAGCTGTATTAAAATGTCATACTTATACTCTAAAGGTTGGAGAATCTAGGATTGGGGTTTCAATTTCATAAACACTTTAGGGTTTTTTTATTTGGATGTAGATGGAGTAGTCTTTGTGACAGAGGCCGGTGGAACTATGAGCTTTTCTGAGTATGGTCGGACCGGTTAACATATATTCATTGGGTGGTTCTGCAGTTGTACATCCCCTGATGAATAATATAAGTTAACTGGGCTTGGGTTTCCCTCGGTGGGGGTGAAAGAGAATTCTTGTTCTTGTTGTGTCTATTAGAAGGTCATTAGGCAAGTTTTTGTGATATAAATAGTTTGACTTGTGGTGTGGTGGGGAATTTGACTCCTGCCAACATCTAGCCTTCTAGGAACCCATCTTGACTCTACATCATCTTCCTCCCACTTCCCAGTTTGGAATAGGGAATTTATTTTTGTGGCCATATTCTTCATCATAGAAGGGTCCGTCAAGTGAATGAAATTAATGGATCCTATGATCAGTTCTTCATCCGAAATTTTTTTCTTTCTAAATATCGCATTCATATAGTACTATTTGGTAGGGCGGTGCCCGTTGTGCCATTTGGTGGGGTAGTGCCCGTTGTGCCATGATTGTTGGAATGAAGTCCGAAAGTGTCAAAACTGTCTTTAGATTTGGTAACATCTCATCTTCTTGCCCTTGTTTTTTCCTTTATGGCCTTTGGAGGACTGTAGGGATGAGGATGATGGATGTACTGTATCAGGAGGTTTTGGGTGCATAGTTAGTTGTCTCAACTGTGCCTGAAGGATGACATGGGCTCGGTTAACGGTCTTCCGGGTCATCCAATTGTCACACTTTTTTTCCTTCTTTCTGGAAACTCTTTTCCCTTCCTTTCCCCATCTTGAATCAGATTTGAAAACATATGCGACTTGTGCTGGTGGCTGGACCAACATGAATTTCCCCAAATCCACCATCTTTTGTAGGATATCCATGAAAAGAAACACTCCTGGATTGTGTGTCCAAGGATCCAGTGATATAGATAGTAATTTGGATGTTTTTTAGACCCACTTCATCGGCTCGCTTTGGCCCTGGTAGCGAGAGTACATTACAATTCATTGCAGCTTTGAAATAGTCATGGACCTGGTCGTATCAGAAAGAATAGAATTCATTTCTTCATTTCTCAAACTGAATTCTTTTAGCACCCCATCACTCATCTTGTCGAGTCGGGGGTGAATGATGATGCCCAGGGGTCCAGCACTTTTCGGTGGGGCCTCGCAACTGGAGCTGGTACTAGGGTGGGTCAAGCATGACAGAAGCTTCTTGAGCCTTACATGTTCTGTTTACAGGGGATGATGGAGCCGCTCGGGACTTATGATTAGCCCTCTGTAGGGAGTCCTCTACCCTTTAGTCAATGCTGAAGAAGTCTCTGAGCTAACTACTATACTTTACTGGGATGAGTGGAATTTTTAATTCATCCTGAAGGTTATCAATGCACATGGTGAGCATCTCATCCTGGGGGAGTGGCCTGTTTCAGGAATATGTCAGGCCCTTCCGTCTAGAAATGAAGTTTGAGACTCTCTCATTCTATCACTACTTACAGCTCATGAGATCACTGACTGTCGTCTTGGGCTGCGTGGAACTATACTAGATGAGAAACAATTTTCAAAGATCTTCCCAACCTATAATCGAATTGGATGGTAGGATTGTGTACCATATAAAGGTTGAGACCTGTAGGGTTCGTACGAAGCACCTGAGTTGGACTGCTTCTTGCTATTCCAGTGTACCCATCATGGGGTCACTAAAAGAGGAAAATTTCATTAAATAATGTTCATGGTCCCCTGAGCCATTTAATATTGGAAACATGGTGTTCCTGATGTTTGGTGGTGGCAGATCATTACTCACCCACTCAGGGTAGGGTTTGCACTCTTGTTTTACTAGAGCATCCCTGGCTTCCAACCGAGATGTTAGCTACTTGATAGTGTTTATGAGTCCTTGATGTATGTACTGCTGGATTTGTGATTGATCTGGTGTGGCAGGAGCCATGATTGGGTGTGTCGGTACTGTAGGAATTTGGGGTTGATACTCGGCTGGAAGTATCATTTATGGGTTCACCTGGACAAATTCCAGGTGTCCTAGCAGTGGGGGAAGTCTTGATATCCTTCAGGTCTTGGTTTAACGGGCCCCCAAGCATGTTTTCATTCACTAGGATAAGTACCTGTGGTATGGGTACCTTTTCTGGAGGAACCTATTGATGTTCTGTAGAGGGAACCCATCTGATGAGGTAGCTTCCTCGACGAATCTCGACGAAAATTCACCTGAGCTCTTTCATTTCTTTATCCTTTTTAGTGAACCTTTACTCAAGGGTGAGAGATTCATTCTCATGGGGAGGAGGAGTAAGGCCATATAAGTTTGTGGATTTGTTTTTCTCCTTTTTTGGGTTTCATGAGGGAAGTGGTGATGAATTAGGTGAGGGGGCACCCTGATTTAGGGTTTCCCTCTAGTTTTGGGTATGCACTCTATCAGGCTTATTGTGGGATGCTTCCAGGAGGGACCCATCATTTATTGCATCCCCTCCCCCCATGTCATTTCCTTTGAGATCAATGGGGTTTATGTTTACCATGTTCACCGAGGAATACCGCATTGGTGGTGGTGTACCCGGCGCCGAATTGTAGGACAACTTTCTGAGTCCTTTTTTTTTGGATTTTATCCTTCCATTCTATGGTATTTGTCGGGTAACTTGATGATGGTTGACCTTAAGGGAGCCCTAGTGTGAAATTGTGATACGCCATTTTCTAGGAGGGTGTGAACCATGAGAAAGGGTGGAATGTGTAACTCCAATGTCCATCGTTCTTCCTAGATCATGGAAGAAAAACCTCCACTAGGCACGGATTTGAGGTAAAAATTCCCCCAGCCCTGCGAGATTGGGTTGTTCCTATTATCCCATCACTGTGCTACGACCTGGATTTGTTGGTCTTACAGGGGCATATTGATTTAAAAATTCCCCCAGCCATGTGGGGTGAGATTGTACCGATATATTTGTGGTAGCCACTACTATTTCCACCCATTCAATTTCATATACTCTCATGCAGGTGTGAGAAAAGTATGGAATATGGCCTATATAGAGTTAATGGTCCATTGAAGACATTGGAAATGTTTACTAGTTGGATTACCTTAGACAGGAAGCATGCATGATGTTCCTGGTTTCTAGACTCAGAATATTTGAGAAGGTTTGATCTATTCAGTCCTAAGGCTATTGAGACATACTCTAGGAAGATCATTACTGAGTATCACATCTTTTCTTGAGTAATAATTTCATTTGATCAATACCTTTGGGTGATGAAATTGTAGGATTTCATTTGCAATGGGGCCTACTGAACGGGGCATCAGGTGAAGTGTAGAGCTCCATGTTCTCCCCATCCTAGGATGTAAACTCTAGCCGGGGTGTTGCCAATGTGGTGTCACAACTTATGTAGTGCGTGAAGTAAATCCAGTCCAACGTTTTTCTTCCGCATTTCTGACCGTGGTTGCATTTTAGATGAGAGGACTTCCAGGTTGATTGGATGATAAGGATCCCCTATTTCACTGACATGGTCCACATACCCTTCATAGGGATAGAATATTTCTTTCAGATTTCGAATATGTTTGCATATATTGAGACGAATGTCATGCATGCATTCCCCATATAACTCTCATAGTATGTCTAAGTGAAAAGTGGTCATATTAAAATACATCACTGGTATATTATCCCCATCTTGTTGTCTTCTCACGAGAAACATGTCCTGCATTTTTTCATCTAGGGGAACCTCCACTTGATATGCCCATCTTGACTTATTCATAATAATTTCATTCCACAAAACTTGTCTTGTGGGGGCCGTATTGATTTTTAGACATCGTATGGGTGTCTTAGAAGATGAGAACGGCCCCGGTCCAGCCTCTGGTTGAGAAATAATATCACTCGTAATAGTTGGTGTGCCTGATGTGTCTGACTATTTTCTAAGAACATCAGTATAAGAGGTATTTCTCACATTTTCACTAAAATGGGGAGGACCTTATTGCTTTTATGAATTTTGACTATGGGGAGGACCTCTATTGTGGGTGCTACAATGGTGAGGGCAACTATTGCAAATTGATGCTCAACCGTGAGAATGTTATTAGTGGTGTACACCATGGGAAGGGCCTTCTGGGAAGGCTACAAAAAGAGGTGGACCTTTTTACTGCTCGATGTTACTGTAGGGAGGGCCTTCATAGAAACCAGCATTGTGGGGAGGTCCTTCGCAACAACTATCATCACAGAAATGACTACCTTCATGACTTGATGCCTGACTGTAGGGAGAATTATTGTAGTGTACATCCTGGGGAGGGCCTTCCGAACATACTCCAATTAGGGGAGGACCTTCTCGTTTCACAGTGTTACTTTCAAGAGGACGTTCATAGAAACTGTATTTTTGGGGAGGGCCTTTGCAACAATGGACATCATGGTGAAGACTACCATCATAACATGACATTTTACTACATGGATAATTATATCTATAGCCTATTCCTTGGGGAGGACCATTAGGGTGGATGAAACCAAGTGGAGGTCCTTCTTACTGTTTGATCTTCAGGTCAAGGTGAGGGATACCCTAACACCCATCAAGAGAAAGGATCTTGTGATCGGTCATTCTTGACCCATGGAGTGAACCCTCATGGGTACATTGTGGAGGACCTTCAGAGCTATTGGTAGCAACATTTCTTAGATGACCTCGACAACTGATACCCCTAATTCCATTATTTGGTAATATAATGATAGGGTCTTGTTCCATAATTGTTATACATTTGAGAGTGTCAAGAACTGCAGATTTTAGCAGAGTAGGTTCATGTATGTGCTCTTAATTTACCTGTTTCCTTTGGAGCATTTCATTTTTGGGAAATATCTTGTGGGTAACTGGCACCATCTTGTATTGGTAATGGCCTTCATATGCAGGTTCCTATCTTGTTGGGTCCCGCGATATCGTTTGGATATTCCGGCATGCATATTGAGTTTTTTCCAGGATATATGACAGTCCTGGAGTGGCCACCACATAGGACCGACATCCCCCAGTTGGAAAAAGAATTTGTTTCCTGATCCGGTTGTCCATATGTCGCATGATATTACCGTCAACCCCCGGGACTGGAGTAGGGATGCATGACTGCTTTGGAGTGGCTGAATCATTTGGTGAGGGAGTCATTCTGTCCGAGGAAACCGGGTCGTGGGCCTGATTTCTCTCTTTTTCTACCAATGCAATGATATCTTGGCATTTTGGAGGATATGTTATAGAATCAGCATCTGATCTTCCATCATTTCTAGGATGTGCTGAGATACATATTTTTTTCGAACAGGTGTGAAGTCCCATTTTGATGTCAGAGCATGAGTATGTCCCTGCTCCGGTCCTCCATGAGTTGCTAGTGGATACCAGCGATTCTCCTATTTCGTGATAGAGGAACGAGTATGCCACTAGTTTTCTTCTTAGGTTTCCACTGTATATGACTGGTGGGATTTATTTTCACGACCAGGAATTTTCATCTTCTCTCTTTCCTCTGTATTTGTCACACTGTCTTTGTATGCATCCATAAGAATTTGACTCTACTCATATTTGGTTGTGCCCTATTTCGATGGTGTAGTTGAAATGCATCTACAGGATTTTGTGCCTGTATATAGCCTATTGATGCTCTATTTAGATGGCAGGCTAGAAAAGAATCAGCATGCATTTGTACTAACGTATAACATAGTATCGCCCCATTTTTATGGTGGTCTTGTTGTGTGTTGGCAGATAGCTGCATCTGCATATAGCTTTCTGCTCTGTCTTCATGGTGGTACTGACGAGCACTAGTAAGAATTTTCATGTGATCGTATCGTCCCACCATATTTTGGAGGTGGGATTAAGTGTAGAGGGGAGATTTGTGTATCTTCCCATTGAACACTTCTATATTAGTATAGAGGAGATGTTCTTCTGGAACAATGGTGAAGATTTTATCTTGATTATATATTTTCCACCCTTGGTATGAATCCTGAGGAGACCGGGTCTCTTGGACATTGATAGGTGCCCTCAGAATAAGGTCCTGCTAGGCGGGATGAGGTCTGATCACCCGGTGCTGGTAGTGACCTTCTCTATCGAGGGCCTGTGAGTAGGACCCTCGTGCAGTTGAGATGAAGTTTCCAACATTGTCTTCATCTACCTGCCTAAGGTAAGGGAGGTATATGTTGTCACGTTCCGGTGACAAGATCCTGAAACAATTTGAGACGACCACTGTGGCCGACTGGTGTTGGGGTGCAAACAACGACTAAAGAGGTGGCTGGAAAACCATTTGCTGACTGGAGGGCTTGTCATGTGGCCTCCAACATAGGGAGAGTACCATTTCGGTGGAACTCCCTGCTCCGCGTAATAGACACCCAGTATTAAAGATGTTATGTATGAAAAGGGGTCTTGCTCTTTTTTTGAGGCCTTGGTCTCCTGCAGGATCGCTGACATATGTGTCTTCATGAGTCATTGGGATTCCATTTGGATAAAGGGTCACTCTGCAGGGACCTATGATATACATATATGACATGAAATCCTAAAAAATCATCAAAGTAGCATTCTTTTGAACATATGCATATTTAAAGATTCAACATGGCCCCCTTCCACATTTCTTTTGTTGTGGGTTGAAGGGGACTTAGTGGGGAATCCTGCCACCTTGGTTAAGGATTCACATCGGGTTCAGCATTTTTATTCTACCTCTAAGGTGGCACTTTTGCGGGGTATGTAGATATGGTTTTTTACCATTCCATTTTTTCTACCTGTTCAGTGTCGTCATCCTTTAAACAAGGTTTAATTAACCACATTGGGAACTGTTGGTCCCAGTGGGCAATTGAGTTCGGGTTAGGTACCCATTCGACCATTCCTTCTCAGATATAAATTCCTCAGATGTTCTCTGATGGGATTATTCATGGATCCAAGAACACTCAATGTCCTTGGTATCAATTATTCACGAACCGGTTTTCCAAAGGTAGCTGCACATTGGATGATAATTTGGCCAATGACACTTAAGGACTCCAATGGTCGAGGGGATGGGAGTTCAGGCTCACCGTACCTTTCAGGGAGAGTATTTTTTCCTATTCTAGGACTCTCTTATAGATCTAAGTAGTGTTTATATGTTCTTGAATCCATGGTTCATTCCCGAATTGTGTGTCCGTAGGCTACCCCTGGATTTTCAGATCATCGTAAACATGCCTGTTTTTTCTGCTAAGGAGGAGGTACTGACATGAGAAATATTATAAGGCGCTTTGGAATTTATTGTCATCCTGGGGGTACATAATTTGAATTGAGGTTGGGATCGTATCCCTATGATTTGATTACTATGTATCCTCAATATATGTATCAGAGCCCATGTATTTCGGATGGTGTGGGGCTTACACGTGCAAGCTGCCCATTTGGGGGACATGATTGGGTGACACCTTTTGTATGGGCACCCTTTTGTTCTTTATCCATATATATTGAATCATATGTATTTGTATTGGATCAGTAATTACTGTTCTTGTAGTTTATGTGGTGTGGAACTTACACGTGGAAGCTTACCATTTGAGAGACATGTTTGGGTGGAACCTTTTATAGGGGAACCCTTTTGAGCTCATGCCTTCTAGTAGGAATCCTACGTATCCTGATTTGGTTAGGAATCGGGGTTCTCATAGTTTAGATTGTGTGTGGTTGTTTTGATCCTCACAAACTTCTAATCCCACATGAGTTATGCAAGGTGTGAGAGAAAATCTGATTTGAATGATTCTATAATGCACATGCTTCCTCCCCTATTGGTGGGGGCGGGAGAGACCACAGTGGAAGAGGCTGAGGCGACTGTGGGTGAAGGCACAGAGCAATGAAGCCTTTAATGTGAGATGACATTAAGGGTCGTACGACCCAACACTAGAAGATTGGGGACTTCAGTCAGGGGGAGGGTCCCACAACATGCTATAGGAAGGGAAGGAGTTTCATACTTGTCGAAAAGGGGGGACAAACATAACCCCTTCAACGTACCATTTTTCCTCATTGAATAGGAAAGTAAGTGATCACCCATGATCATAGTAATGAGGAGGTTCACATCGACATCACATTGTTGGAATCTGAGTTACCATGGAAATTTAGCCTCACAGGAATTCCTGAAGCTCGCACCATTGTTGGGAAAGCATTCTTGACACTACTTACCATGGGTTTGTAGACTCAAAGTGGTGCACTGATGCACCCAATGGTCTGACCATACAATTCTGGTGGATTTGGAGGAGGATTTTTCATGATACCAAGGGACTAGTTAGTAGAGGGTCTATAGGGGACTAGATGGTAATCGAGGGGTGAGGTTTAAACCAGAAATAACAATACCAAAAACACCCCATTCCACGTACTTACTTCTAACGTGTAATAGGGGAGGCTTCGCATAACAGAGTGGTATGCGGAGATAGGGATTTTCTGCGTACCAATGTGGTACACATGCATGGGTATCGCCAACTTTTTACTGATGTGTTACATGGATCACTACTTCACTTTGGGTTTTATCCTTGTACTGATTGGGTATGTGGCACTGGTTTCTGTCTACGCAATGGTGTGCTATGCGGAGCACCATGTCGAAGGAGGGTCTGAGGGACTTTCATTCAGATAATATTCATTTAGGGGGAGTCTTTGGTTTGAGATTAACCTATTAGGTTCTCGATTTGGTTTTTGTTTTTCAATTCTGATGTTTTCTGGTTTGCGGTCGACTATACCTGTGGAAGAGGTGGTTCGTGGTTCGTGCTTCGCCGATGAAACATGATGGAAGATGGATTATAACCTTTAAGCATCCCTAAAACATTCGTCATCTGTAATTCTCACTAAAACCCCTATCCAATATGTATTTCGCTCCTTTTATAGAGTATCACCGCCATTGTATCTACTAGGAACACTACATCATTTGCAGAGCCCCGTTGAGGGATATCATTACTCGTGGAAGACTTGGTCAAATGAGGTTTGCGGAGGCTTCGGTTTGCGATGATGGTTCACATAACCTTCAAAAACTCTTCCCTCGTGAACCTATGAATTTGTGGTGTGGTACACGGATGTTCTTCCAACGTACATCTCCTTTGATGAAACGATTCATGATTCTCTTTGCTCAACGACCATCGCTTCGTGGGCCAGCGGTTTGCGGACGGTCCCTCCTACCTGGCGGTTCACAATTCATCCATTCTATGTACCTTTACCATTTAATGGTGTTATTCCACATGAAAACATTAATTCCTTAAATTTATTTCATATAAATGCAACTCACCTTGAGTCTCTTCCCATTTATAGCCTTACAAAAACCGCTTGGTTCCATCTTCAAAGTGATCACGAAGGTATTTCTTTCCATGTCAAAATTTTCAGGACCCTGTAATGATGGATCTGAGGGACCCCATGGATTCACTTATGGATGATATGTGGATGTCTATAGGTTCAAGCTGGTTTGAATTTTTGTTGAAGATGGTCTTAATAAATTTTTTCCTGAGTGGATTAATGGATGATGAGACACACTTTGAGAGGTGGGGCTATGTCTCGAGTTACTAGCACCCATATAATGAACTGTAAATATTGTATGTCGGAATATTGATGCATTCATGTGTTGGATTTGTGTATGGTGGGTAAAACGACTAGCTAAATGTACTCACGTTGAGTAAGATGGTGGTTGATGGACTCACTAGTGAAAAGTTAATGGTTGGTATGCGAGTTTTATAGTATCCATGGGACCCACCTGATGATAGTGTGGTTTAGCCTATGTGAGAATGTTTGTATTATTATACCCTGCTCATATCTATAAGATATTTGATTATACACGGGACCAACCATGAGTTGGTTTCGTTCAGCTCATGCAAGTGGTTGGATATTTATATGTACTTATCATATCGAACTTTTTATATTTACGAGGGAATGAGAAATATATCCATGGGATATTATTCTAAGAGTATGGTTCATCTGGTGTGATAGGTTTGATATTGTGATTCCCTCCTCACAGTGATCTTCAAATGATGGTATGTGATATGATGTGTGGTGATAGGACATCAACGTGATGGTATGGTCTCACTTGTGTGAGATCTTGGATATTGAGATTCCATCCTTATATAGATTGCGTGATATGATTTAATTGTATGAATCACCCATGTGATAAATAAGTGGTCTCTATGTTGTTATATTAGTCATGAATTGGTAAATGAAACTATAGAAAGATAGTGGTTAGTGGTCAGGGCATAGTCTAGAAGACAAACCAATGTTCTCGTGCATGAGTTTGGATTCTGTAAAGAACCCTACCCTACATCATTGAGTATGGGTCCAATTTTGATAAGTTACCCTACACTGAGTCCTCATTTATGGGTTAGTCATTCTATGAAACCTTCCCTAAAATCATAAGGTATGGTTCAATTTTCTAGAATGAGGTTAATTCCTCTTATAACATGGGATAAATCCATTACTTTTGGGTGTAGTAGTATCCTAGTTTTCTCATGTTGAACTTATTAATTTTTTTATGTCTCATTTTTATATCTTTTACTTCCTTAAAACAAACACAAAGACATAATATCATGTATTATGGGTACTTGGTGAGTCCCAACTGACATTTATTTCTCACACAATGACTGGGAACATTGGTTCAATTGTACACCTTTTATATTTAATGAAGTTATGAGCATATGTTTTGTAGATGATTGAGCTAGAGTGGATCGATTGGTATTTAGAGGTAGGTTTGAGGTGATACTCAGGGTTGTCAGTAAATCCACATTGTGTATCTTTTTTTATTTATTAATTTTTAATATCTATTTTTCCTAATAGGTTATTAGTTAATATTTATTATTATATGACTACAATAAATATTGTTATAGAATGGTTTTATTGTTGACTTTTGTGTTCTCTGATTATTATTATGGATGTTGTTTTTTTATTTTATTGGTATTAAGAGTTCTGATATGATGGGATGAAGTTACCTATTGTATTATGATAAAGATATTGTTAATTCTAGTATTTTTGGAAGCATATTAATATGAAGTAAACTTAATATATGTTTAAATTGGGTGATAGGGGAATAGCATAATGAATGAAATGAGATTGATATGTATCTTGTATTTCCATTATATAACTATTATTAAATTATCCAATCATTAAATTTGATAAGAATAATTAACTCATATATTTTCATTGAGGATAATGAATTTTTTACCTTAAAATGAGTAAGAACTAATGATTCTTCATTGGAAGATGAAAATATATCTGCATATTGGAGAGTTAATATTAATTATAATGAAATTCAAGTATTCATAGTGGTTAAAATCACAATCTGCAATGGATTTTCAAATTTATGAAATAGGATATTGAAAATCTCAAGGATCTATGATTTTAATGGAGTATAATGTATAGAAAAAAGAGTGATAATCCATCCATGGATTATTAATCTTGATGGATTTTATATTCAGTGTAAATTTTCTATTGTTTTTTGAATGGAGTATAATTAGTTTGAAGGATTAGGTACTGAGATAGTGAAATTTCAAAAAAATACATAAGAAAATTGTTTTTATAATAAAATATTCATTGGGAATTTCACAAAATATTTTTGATAAATTTTAATAAATTTCAAAAGTCAATAATTATTTTGAGATATTTAAAATATTATCGAGAATACTTGAGAATAATTTCAGATATTCTGTGATGATTTAAAGAAGTTATAGAATTTTATGTAGGAACTAAAATTTGAAAAATTTATAGATACATAAGGTTATAATAAGAAAGATGTAAGGGTCGTCCATGATATGTGGGGTACATATGTGACAATATCATTAGAATCATTATGATGTGTAAAAATACTAATGATTATTTGTAAAATTAACTCCTCAAGCTTACCCAATATAGAATAGTAACATTTAGATGTTGAGAATTAATGGAAATGTGTTAAAATCTCCAAATGATATGTAAAAGTAACCCAATGTAGTGAAGAAAAGGAATCAATAAATGCATAAACCTCTCTATATTTGTATGTGTTATTCTAATCTTTTGCACTAGAAAATTTTATATTTCCTCATTATATTTGGGTAGATTACTTGATACATGATATGCATCAAATAAATCATATAAAATACGTAAAAGTAACGTTGGAAGAGATTTTGGATAAATTAACAAAGTCCCTAAGTACACTATGACATGTAAAGGTATATTCCCCCATACATGAATGTTATCATGGTGAATACCTAGGGGATACTCGTAGGGTATAATCATGATATATGGATAAGTATTTAATTCCACTATGATATGTAATGGTAAATTCTGTGATATATAAAGGTCAACACATTGAACATGTAAAGGTATTATGTTAGAAGATTACTCTAACTAATTAACAATTTGAGAGTCACTATAATATGAATTGGTTATCGACTTGATATATAAATGTCATCTCAGGATACATAATGGTTTCAATAATAATGAATTTTTTAGATATTTCTATAATTAAATCTTCTAAAGAATGATAATACAATTTTATAATGGATTTTTTTTCTTCATGGATGAAAATTACATGATGTTTTGTTTCAGATATGATGTAGTTCAAGATAAAATTTAAAATGATTGGATAAAAATTTTATGATTTGAATTTATTTTTACTATAAATTAAAGATACAGTGTGATGACGTTATTGCAATTTTTTCTAGTAGTTGTGGGGATTAAAGCTTAAAAATTTCAAGGAGAACATGATTCTATTAAAATACTAATAATATCACTATTATATTATTTTGTGGTTTCAAATAAAAAGATGTGAAAATGATAATGATGAATAACATAAATGATCATTGATATTTTTATAATACATTTTAAGATAGAGATCACTATACCAATATTAGATGGAATATTTCTATACTCAATGTATAGAAATATTAATGTGATTCTAACAATTGATTTCTTTATGTGAGAGAGTTTTTAATAGTAAAGAACCAGATACTACAATGTTGATATGTATATATATATAAATATTATTTATTTAAGATAGAGGATGAATATGAGAGAATATGATAATTATATACAGTGAGAGAGGGCCAATAATTATTTGTATACTATAGATATTGTGTATCAAAGAAGTAGAAGATGATTTCTAATGAGGGTTTTTCCACAATAAAATCATTATACATAAATGAAGAAGATAAGAAGAAGAAAAATAAGATGAATATAAGGAAGAATATGGAGAATTATATAGTAATATATTCTTATGATATACCATATCATAAAATATGATTCATAATGAATAAGATAATGAGTTGAGATAGTATTACATTACTTCTTCCTTATTCAGATTTTATGTTCTAAGGTGCTTTAAGGAGGTTGGGAATCAATTTTTATTGATGATAAATGTTTATGTTAGGATATATATTTGTTCTTGAATAAGTTCCTAAATCATTGTAACATGAAGATACTAGCATGGATATAGATATTGTATATTATTTATTTGTTTTTAATTACATATTTATGGAATGTTGTAGTTATTTTGATATAGAGACATCCATACTATATATTGAAGGCCATCTTCAATAGTGTTTTGGGAAATCCTATAAATTACTAGGAGCTGATATGAAGAATTATCCATGAGACTATATAACTATTGAGTGACAGAAGTTTCTTCTGGTAGATATCCCATTATTTTCACTTTTTGATATTATTTGATATATGTGTCTCATAATTGACCTATAAATCATATGAACATATTCACCCACATTAGGAGTGAACCTTATAAAAATACATTATATTGATATTCTACGTTTTTTATTACATTGAATGTGAGTAATTGGGTGTTCGGTAGTTATAGGAATATCAAATTAAATAATAACAAATAATAGAGGTTTGAATATTGAGAGTAATATTTGAAGTCCAAAAAAATTGATAATAATTTTATACTGAATCACCACCATAGGGTGACTATGTGGTCTTAATAGGGTGTTTATATTTGTTTGTATGCTAATCTAGGTTTACTCTCATTAGATTTATAATATTTCCTAATTTTTAATTAGATATATATAAATTTTATATTTTGAGATGATTCAGAATTTCCTCATAAGGAAGATATAGTTCCTATCAATTTTAGTGAATAAAACAATTTTATTAATTAAACATTGAAGAATAAGTAGATGAAACTGTTAGATATGTTAATGAAGAGTAAAAAAGAGAAAGTTTTTATACCAATATTTGGTGTTAGTTAAGGTTTTAATCCATTTGTTTCATTAGTTAAATCTATTAATAATGATCCTCTTAAAGAATCTAGTTCAATTTTTAAAGAGTATGAGTCTATTGAATTAGTTAAAGACCTTTAATATGATGTTGAATTTTATTTAAATAAAGTTTAATTTTAATTTTTCAATTATATTTTTGGGTTTATCGTCATATTTTATAATTAGAACCCATAGTTGGTATTAGATGGAAAACATATAAAAAATAATTATCTTCACAGTTTCAAAACTATAACTCTATCATCGAGGTAGTAAAATAAAATAAGTAATATATAATGATTTTAAAGAAAAATATATCAAGTATAATGTATTATTTCAAAACAAAATATTTATGTGAATACTGAAAAAATAAAATCTTGTGAAGAGATGTTCACTGCATTGGAATAAACTCAAATGGTCACCATCAAAGTCAAGAATTTAATGATTATGTTAAATGTGAAAAAGTAAAAGTAGATTGAAAATTATTTACAAAAAATAGTAAACATATATGAGGATCTAAATATAATGATGGATAAAAATGGTAATAAAAAATGAGTTTAGTTAAGGTTGTGAAATATTTCATTAACCTAACGTATCTTGAGATAGTTATTAAATTGGGAAATATGGAGATGTCACATGATGGGTCATGGAAATATTCTATGAAAAATTAATATAATATAATTTTTTTTGAAAATAGTATTATATTTAAAAATAAACACATTAAGTGAAAACATATCTTTAAATTATCATATAATTCATCTAATTTATGGTCCAGAAAAAAATAACCCATGTTTTGGAAAAAATATGATTTCACTCACATCATTTCAATGTCTAGTAAATGTTTTAAATTATAACGACCCAAAGTTTTTCAATAAAAATTAGCTTCTTAAAATTTTGTCATAAAATATAATGAATTCACAACATAATGAACTACTAAGTGATAAGTGACCTTTAAACATAATTTTTTCCCTTCTGTGTTTGAAATTTTAAAAATCCAACATACACAGTTGTGTTTAAGATGATTTTTGGAGTCTGATAGAACAAACTTGTTTTTTGGTGAATAGTGACATACCCATATGAATAGTAAAATGGATAGTAATATGACCCTTATGAATAGTAAATATTATTATTATTTTATTTTTTTAATGTAATATTATAATGAGGTCTTATTTAATTTTTCAGTGAGAAATAATACTAAGTGCACCTTTAAGATTGTTATTTTTCGAATTAACTAAGAATTTATTTAAAAATTTAGTTAATGATAATTATAAAAATAATTTTTAAAAATTGAATTCATTTTTTAATTCCAAACATCAAAAAATTGTTAGGTTGAATTTTTTGTATTTTTCAGAAAAACTCGAATTTTTTATGAATAGTGAAATATAGTAAAATACTGTATATACAATTAAACAGTTAAATAAACTATTCATTACATCACAATTGATGAAAGGCCACTTGGTTCTAACTCACAGGAACTTAACACTATTAGGGGTCACATTAAACAATACTATTGGTTGTCTTGAAGGATATAATAAAACAATGAATTAAATATTCAAAATTTACCCCTCCCCTCCACTATAAAAACCACACTTAACACCCTCATTCCTTCACACCTATAAAGCTCCAGGAAATCTCTAAACTCTACCTAAACATCCTCCCTAGACCCTCCCCCACGTCTAAGAGCTATGGGTCTCATCAAAATACCAATCTTAAACCCTTAAGGAGGTTCTCAAGAGAAGGATTCAAGAGGTAATTTCTCTCCCTCTTCTCCTTTAATTTCCTTTCATGTTCAAGTTCATTTCTTGATCACTCCCAAACTATCATCAAAAAAACTGTATTGTAACTCCATTATTATACATATAATGTAATTTTATGATTCTAAAAAGATTTAATATCATTCCCCCTTTCCCTATTCCCGTTATTTTATTAATGAAAACGTTGTTCGTGAGATGTCCATTTATCACCTTCAAGAATGACATGACTTATTCTTACATTTATACCTTCAGATCTGATCATGAAACCACTTTTATGGTTTATGAAGAATATTTTATATGTATTATGTCCTATTTAAAGTTCTGGAACTGACTTATGAACATATTACTAAGTGTTAAATTAAAACAAGTTCGTTGTGATCAAAAAACCGCCCAAATTTACACAAATAGTCATCATTTAATTCATATCTAATGATTCATTCACATGGATATAATATGATTCATTATAAGATCATTCCAACTCCTGTAATATAATTAATAACATGTAATATCAGTTCTAGATGTTTTCTCAGGTTCTACCAAAACATCAATTTAAGAATACAAGTGAACCACTCAAGAAAACCATAAAAACAAACATTCCCAAATAATGTTTCTAAAATATATAACTCATTCAAAGGGACATAAAATAACATAATTAAACCATAATTAACCATATTATTGTATGAAAGGTTCTTTAATTTCTAATTAATGAATATAATTTCATTATACGGGACATTAAAGAGACGGAAGCATTCAGATACAAGGTAAGGGGAAATCTCAAACTCAATTTTCATCCTTTGGGTTCTCCCTCTTTCACTCCATTTTGATATCATTACTCCTTAAATATCATTTCATCATCATTGTCTTACCTTTTCTGGGATATACATGTTTTCTTAATGATGGTTATGTCAAACCAAATATTTTCCAAAAGAACTCTTCTTTTAAGAACTCAACTTTTACCTCTCATTCATGGTTGATGGTTCTTCTATCAAGTATGTTGTTCCCTCTTTCTTTTGGGAACCCAAAGCTTATGAATTTATTATAATTATATTCAACCCATTCCATACATGGTTTAGTTGTGTAAAATTTTTTATATTTCTTCTATGTTGAAATCATGATAATGATAATGTTATGATGTGACGGGTGCCCCAAGAATTATTTACGGCAATATGAATGTTTCAAAGTGATGGGTGTGCCCTGAATTATACAGCGCTCCAATGCATTGGTTAAAGTGATGAATATCATGAGTAAATGTGAAAGTATGTGCGAACAAGATTCTATCTTGGTTCACAAGTATGTGTGGTAGTTAACCACTAAAACATGATGTTTCATTTTTATGCTTTGCCACATTTCAAGTCTTTAATTTATGCTCCTCTCATGTTCATCATCTTTTTCCTATGTTATGATTAGGCTAACCCCATGCTATATTGTTCTTATCTATCCTCTTACTGGGATTCTAGATCACCCCTTTTTGATATATATCCTCAGGTGGCTACATGTACTATGCAGATGACAAGTTCTAATAAGAATCTAGACAAGAATAAATGAAATAAATGTTTATACTTGATGTTGTATTTGTTATGTATAGTCCTAGTTTTTCCAAGAAACTAAACATTTGGATCCAATTTGTGTAATACTATTATGTTGTTTATCTTTGAAATGATGTAATAGTAATGTATGAAAAGGCTCGGGTCAATATAGTTGGTATCAGAGGAAATGTTTAGTTAATTTGGGAATTAGGATTAGTGAACCCTAGAGAAAACCTCTAGCATGAGACTAAGTACAAATAATCACACAAGAATATTTACATAGGGATCCCATATGTTAATTTTTTTGTTTTAATTATTTAAAGGAATATGTTATTCATGAATTTTTTACTTTTGTTTTGTTCTAACCTTTTCTATTATAGAAAATGGTGGGAACCAGAAGAAATCCGGCCCACAAATCATGTGAGGGCCAATGCAATGATTGCCCGAACGACATCCCAAATGATTTGGGGGGTGGAGTTCAAAACATTATGGCAATGCTTTGCCAATTATCTAAGGTTATGAACAATAACCATAATAATGGGGATCGTCCTCCTTCACCAAAGAGGGAGAAACTGGCTATCAAATGTTTTATGTGGCAACGACTACCAACGTTTAGTGGATCTTCCGATCCATTAGTTGTGGAATAGTGGGTCAAATCCATGGAGAAGATATTTTCTGTTCATCACTATTTTGATATTGTGAAGGTGACCCTAGCTATTTATCATCTAGATGGAGAAGCTGATCAATGGTGGGATTTGATTAAGAACACCAATCCAAGGGAGGAAATTGATGAGATGGAATGGGAAGACTTTAAGATAATGTTTCTTAATAAGTATTTCCCAAAAACTCTTCGCATGAATATGGAGAGAGAATTCATAGAGCTCAAGAAAAAAGAAAGAGAATATGTCAAAACCTATGAAGAGAATTTCACAAGGCTTGCAATGTACGCTTCAGGATTTGTTATCAAAAATGATAACTAAATTGATAGATTCTTTAGTGTATTAAAACCACACCTTGGAAAGGCTCTTGAAATTCGAGACATTGGGAGTTATGAAGAAGTTGTTCGATGTGCTCTCAAAGTGGAGATGGAGTTTGGATAATGGTCTCATGGCTATGGTGATAAGAAATGAAATATGGAGTTTCAAGCTAGTGGATATAATGACCTAGGTGGGAAGAAAAATCAATGACCCACATGCCAAAAATGTGGTTAGTTTCACCATGGGAACTGCCTTAAAGGGACGGGGAAAAGCTTCAAGTGTGGGAAAGAAGGACACCATTCCCAAGAGTGTCGAAAAGACCCAAAAAGGAAGGAGAATGTAGCCGATGAAATGAGAGAACCACTCATGATTCAATGCAAAAACTATAGGGAGATAGGGCACTAGGTAAACCAGTGCACTAATCCTTGAGCTCTTGAGGATAATCAGTGTCAGCAACCATCAAAGCCAAAGGTACAAGGGAAGTCTTATTCCATCACTACTGTAGAGGTGGAGCCTCATAATGAAGTTGAAAAAGGTACACTTCCTATTGAATCAATAATGAAAAAAAGCCTAATTTGATTCTTATTCTACACATTCCTTTATATCTTGAAATTTTGCTAGTACTATAGAATCGGAGCCCCGAAACCCTGAAGTAGATATATCTGTAAAAACACCAAGTGGTGCAATCATTGCAACCCAAGTGTTTGACTCTTCTCCTGTTGGCGTATGTGGGATGATTCTTCCGGAAAATCTCATAATGCTTCCCTTGGTGGAATTCGACGCTATAATGGGAATGGATTGGCTCTCGTTATATAGAGCACAAATCATCTGTTAGTAAAAGGAAATATCTTTTCATATTCCACACTATCCCAAGCTCTACTAAAAATGCAAGGAAGATCGTGAATCTCCATTGAAAAATCCTTCAATGGTGTTGGTGTCGATTCCCTATGAAGAAGCATACATCTCCCAATCGGTTGAGTTGAAGGAAAGTGCCAACCTTGAGGAAATTCCCATCGTGAGGGGATATGACGATGTATTTCCCAAAGAGTTACACAGAATTCCCCCAGATCGTGAGGTAGAGATCTCAATTGAACTCATACCTGGAGATAATCCTATCTCAATGTGTCGCTATAGGATGGCTCAAATCGAACAGGAGGAGTTAAAGAAGCAACTACAAGAGCATCTAGAAAAAGGGATCATACTCCCTAGTATATCACCATGCGGTGCATCAGTGCACTTTGTGAAGAAGAAGGATGGAACAATACGGCTGTGTATTGATTATTGGAAACTCAACAAGATCACTATAAAGAAAAAATATCCTCTCCCAAGGATTGATGACTTGTTTGATCAGTTAAGAAGATCTCAATACCTCTCAAAGGTGTATCTTCATTCTGGATATCATCAGGTAAAGGAGAAGAAGGAATATGTTCAGAGGACTGCCTTCCGTACAATGTATGGGCACTATGAGTTTTTGGTGATGCACTTCGGACTCACTAATGCCCCTGCAATATTCATGGATTTGATTAATAGAGTCTTTAGACATTACCTCGACAAATTTTTGGTATTGTTTATCGATGATATTCTCATCTACTCTAAGTGCATGGAGGAACATGAAGAACGTCTAAGACTTCTGTTGGCGACATTAAGAAAGGATAAGTTGTACGAAAAGTTCAAAAAGTGTGACTTTTTTATGAAGAAAGTCACATTTGTGGGACATGTGATCACAAGTGAGGGAATTTCTATGGATCCTTCCAAGACAAAGGTGATTGATGAATGTTCCAGGCCCTCTAGTTTCATAGAAATCTGTATTTTTATTGGATTACCTGGGTACTACCGACATTTTGTGAGAAACTTCTCACTATTGTCAATCCTGCTAACTAAGTTAATAAGGAAATTGGTAAAGTATGTCTGGATGGAATAATGTGAGGGATGCTTCAAGGAGCTAAAGATAAGGCTGATCACTGCACCTGTACTCACACTACCGAAAAGTGGAGAGAGTTCAGTGATATACAGTGATACTTCAAAGAATGGCTTGGTTTGTGTACCCATGAAAAATGATAATGTGATAGCCTATGACTCACGCCAGTTGATGATCCATATGTAGAACTATCCGACTCATGATCTAGAGCTGGCAGTCATGATTTTTTCCTTGAAAATATGGAAGCATTACCGTTATGGTGAGAAGTGTGACATATACACTGACCACAAGATCCTTAAGTATATATTCACACAAATGGATCTCAACATGCGTCAAAGGAGATGGTTGGACCTAATTAATTATTACGATTGATCTATTCATTAGAATCCTAGAAATATGAACAAGGTAGCTGATGATCTAAGTAGAAAAAAACCTGCTACTCTATCCATTCCGTGGATTGAGAAGGACCCAATCTTCATGGAATGAAAAGAATGGATTTCGAAATCCTAAGGGTAGGGGATAAATCCTACCTTTCCCAAATGATTGTGCAACCATCCATCCAGGAGGAGATTAAGGAAGCACAAAGGGATGATGTGGAGATACAAAAGATAGTGAATGCAGTAAACAAAGGGAAGATGCAAGAGTTCCATATCGACAATGATGGTGTGATTTGGTTTGGAACGCGTCTTTGTGTGCCATCATCACCTGAGATAATGAATGAGCTGTTGTAAAATTCACATAGCTCAACTTTCTCTATCCATCCTAGGAGTACCAACATGTATCGTGATCTCTGATAACACTTCTGAGGGGATAACATGAATAAGGAGATTGCAGAATATATATCAAGGTGCTTGGTATGTCAGCAAGTTAAAGCTGAGAGACAAAAGTCCAAAGGTATGATGCATCCATTGCCAATAACCATATGGAAATGAGAAAATGTTACTATGGACATTGTCATCGGTCTCACAAAGATTC
Source organism: Viscum album (assembly GCA_963277665.1). NCBI lineage: Eukaryota > Viridiplantae > Streptophyta > Magnoliopsida > Santalales > Viscaceae > Viscum > Viscum album. Next base: position 1,494,694,237 of record OY728133.1, read on the forward strand.
CAAAGGGAAATAATGCGATATGGTTTGTGGTTGACTGACTCACCAAGACTGCCCATTTTATCTCTATTCTGGAAGATCTCTCACTTGAACAACAAGCATTGAAATATGTGAAGGAAGTGGTGAGACTGCACGATGTTCCACTCTCAATTGTCTCTGACCGTGATATGAGGTTCACATCTATATTCTGGAAGAGCCTTCAACATGCTTTGAGTACTGAATTAAATTTTAGCCCGGCCTATCATCCCCAAACTGATGGCCAATCTGAAAGGACTATTCAGACGCTTGATGATATTCTTATACCCTGCTCTCTAGAATTCAAAGGTGGATGGGATCAGCATCTCCCATTGGTCGAGTTCTCATATAACAAAAGCTTCAAGTCGAGTATTCAGATGGCTCTATATGAAGCTCAGTATAGAAAGCGATCGAGAACTCCAACATGTTGGGATGAAGTTAGAGAAAGAAAGCTACTTGGACTAGATCTTGTTCAAGTGATGATAGAGAAGTTTCAAGTCATCTAGAAACACATCAAAGATGTTCAATGTCAGAAAACGAGCTATGCTGACAACCATTGGAGGGACTTGGAGTTCGAAGTTTGAGAGTATTCTTTCGAATATATCAATGATAGAGAGTCATGCGATTTGGGATAAAAGGGAAGCTAAGCCCAAGGTATATTGGTCCCTTTGAGATCCTTGACCGCATAGGATCCATGACCAATCATCTTCCACTTCCACGAAATGTGGCTCATGTTCATGATGTGTTTCATGTATCACTACTGAGGAAGTACATACTAAACCCCTCACATGTACTAAACTCAGAGGTGGTGCCATTGGAAGGTGATATATCATATGAGGACCATCCAGTAAAGATTATGCATTGATGTGATAAGGTTCTAAGCAACAAGACAACCCACCTTCTAAAAGTAAGTTTGAGGAAGCAACTTGGGAATCAGATGAGGCGATGAAGGAGAAGTACCCTCACCTTTTTATGTAAAACGAAATTTTGAGGGTAAAATTTTATAAGGGGGAAGAATGTAACGACCCCAAGTTTTTCAATTAAAATTACCTTCTTAAAATTGTGTTATAAAATCACATGAATGCACAAAATAATGAACTAATAAGTGATAAGTGACCTTTAAACATAAGTTTGTCACTTCTGTGTTTGGAATTTTAAAAATCCGACATACACAATTGTGTTCAAGATGATTTTTAGAGTCTGATAGAAGAAAATTTTATTTTTTTTAATAGTAACATACCCTTATGAATAGTTAAGTGAATAGTAATACGACCCTTATGAATAGTAAATAATAATATTATTTTATTTTCTTAAGGAAATAAGATAATGAGATCTTAAATAATTTTTCAATGAGAAATAAAAGCAATGCACCTTTAAGATTGTAATTTTTTGAATTAACTATGACTTTATTTAAAAATTTAATTAATAATATTTAGAAAATTAATTTTGAAAAATGGACTTCATTTTTTATTTCCTCACGTCGAAAAATTGTTAGGTTAAATATTTTTATTTATCTGAAAAACTCAAATTTTTTATGAATAGTGAAATACAGTTAAAAACCGTATATAGAATTTAACAGTTTAAAACACTATTCATGAAATCACAAGTGATGCAAGGACACATGGTTTGAACTCACATGAACTTATTACTATTAGGGGTCACATGAAAAATACAATTGGTTGTATTGAGGGACATAATTAAATAATGAATTAAATATTCAAAATTTACCCCTCCCCTCCACTATAAAAACCACCCTTCACACCCTTATTCTCTCACACCTGTCAAGCTTCAATCCTTCACTAAACTCTAACCAAACATCCTCCCTAGCTCCTCCCCCACGTCCAAGAGCTACTGGTCTAATCAAAAGACCAATATTAGGCCCTTACGGTGGTTCTCAAGAGAAGGATTCAAGAGGTAATTTCTCTCCCTCTTCTCCTTTTATTTCCTTTCATGTTCAAGTTCATTTATTGATATCTACCCACCTATCTTCATTAAAATTGTATTGTAAGTACAGTACTATACATATTCTAGAATTGTATTATGCTAAAAGGATTTTATATCATCTGACCCCACTTTCCCTCTTCCTTTTATTTTATTAAAGAGAGCGTTATTCGTGAGGTGTTAATTTATCACCTTCATGAACGACAAGCTTTCTTCTTCCATTTATACCTTCATATCTGGTCATGAAACCATTTTTATGGTTGAAACAGAATATTTTATATGTATTATGTCCCATTAAAAGTTCTGGAACTGACTTATGAACATATTACTATGTGATAAATTAAAACAAGTTCGTTGTGATCAAAAAACCACCCAAATTAACCCAAACAATCATCATTTAATTCATATCTAATGATTCATCCACATAGGTATAATATGATTCATTATAATATCATTCAAACTTCCGAAATATCATTAATAACATGTAATATCAGTTCTGTATGTTTACTCATGTTCTACCTAAACATCAATTTAAGAATACAAGTGAACCACTTAAGAAAACCATAAAAACAAACATTCCCGAATAATGTTTCTAAACTCTATAACTCATTAAAAGGCACATAAAATAACATAATGAAACCATAATAAACAATATAAATGTATAAAATGTTCTATAATTTCAAATTAATGAATATAATGTCATTATACAGGACACTAAATAGAAGGAAGCATTCAGATACAAGGAAAGGGGAAATCTCAAACTCAGTTTTCTTCCTTCAGGCTCTCCCTCTTTCATTCCATTTTGATATGTTTACTACTTAAAGATCATTTCTTCATAATTATCTTACCTTTTCTAGGATATACCTATTTTCTATGAATGTTTATGTCAAGCCAAACATTTTCCAAAAGAACTCTTCTTTTAAGAACTCAACTTTTACCTCTCATTCATGGTTGATAGTTCTTGTATCAAGTATGTTGTTCCCTATTTCTTTTGGGATCCCAAAGATTATGAATGTATTATTATGAGATGGAACCCATTCCATTACATAGGTTAGTTATGTTCAATTTTTATATGTGCTCTATGTGGCAATCATGATAATGGTAATGTTATGATGTGACGGGTGTGCCCATAATTATATAGCGCAATATGAATGTATCAATGTGACGGGTGCGCCTAGAGTTATACAGCACTCCAATGCATTGGGTAAATTGATTAATATCATGAGTAAATTTGAATGTATGTGTGAAAAATATTTTATCTTGGTTCACAAGTATGTGTGGTATTTAACCACCAAAACGTGATGTTTCATTTTTATGCATTGCCACATTTCAAGTCTTTTATTTATGCTCCTCTCATGTTCATCATCTTTTGAATATGTTATGATTATGCTCACCCCATGCTATATTTTTCTTATAGATCCTCTTACTAGGATTCTATCTCACTCCCTTTGATGTATATCCTCAGGTGGCTACATATACTAAGGAGAGGACAAGTGCCAATAAGAATCTTGATAAGAAGAAATTAAATAAATGTTTATAGTTGATGTTGTATTTGTTATGTATGGTCCAAGTTTGCGCAGGACACTAAACCATTGGATACTCTTTGTGTAATAATATTATGTTGTTTTTCTTCAAAATGATGTAATAGTAATGTAAGAAAAGGCTCAGGTTTCTATATAAATGGAATAAAATAAATGTGTCTGTGGAAAAAATGGTGAAAAATACACAACTACATCAAGGGCATATTTAACCATTCAGAGAGAAAAAAATCAAATACTTAAGAGTATCCTAGAAGAATTGTGTTTATTTAAAAAACTACAATCTAAAAAAGCTTCCAAACTATTTATCACGGAAATTTATTAGTGTACATTGGTAATTGTTGGTGTCGAATAATTGTTAGGAATATGACCATTGAATATTGGAATAATTTTTAAAACTTTAATAGATATAAATTTCCTATATTAAAGGGGATTAAGTAAAATACAAGGGTAATTATTCTATGATAAATCAATGTACATAGAAAATGATAAATATGTTTAATTAAAAAACATTTGAAATATATTTATATATATATATATGAGAATTTCAATATAATTTTTAATTTCATTTTATAGAACTTGTGTCAATATAAAAATCATGTACCTCACTGTTTTAATATAATAAGACTATAATAGACGAATAATCAAGTGAAAAGAGAAGAGTAGTCTACATTTGGATATAAAAAATTATAGAAAATTGTTAAATAGAACATTCATAAGAAGAATGGTGAAATGATTATACAATATTAAGGATATATAATTCTACTATAGATGCATGTTCCACTATAGGGACCTTTTTAAATAGGTTATAAATATCAGAGTTAAAAAATAAAATCCACAATCAATCAATGAATCAATCCAAGATCGAATTAAAAGGATAATTTTGGTGGAATACATTCAAGATAAAGAATTCAAACTTCATGAGAGGATTCTAATGAAATTTAATGTAATGTTTATCGAGAGAATGTGCAGAATATTAATATATACTTTTCACACCTATGACAAATTCATGAAATTTCATCTAAGATGGGATAATTGTGTGAATTGAATTATATAATAATAAATGGAATCATTTTCTATAAATCATGTAATAAAAAGGTAGTATCCCAATCAGAAGAAAGATGAAAATGTTCCAATGAAATGTATTATCATGTGTCTAACACAACTCGAAGTGTATATGAAAATTAAGCAAGATCAAATAATTGAGTATATTTTTCTACATGATGTGAAACATATCATTCAATATTTTAAGAAATATTTAAAAAACAATAAAAAAATCTTCCAATACAAATTGGTGTTTTAAAACTCATGGACGAATTCCTGAAGAAAAATAAATCTATATAGATAAGCATTTATAGGTAAAAAATAATATATCAGACATATTGCTCTCATTAAGAAGATATAAAAATCCACCTTATTTATATATATATTTTTATTAATTTTTTTTTGTGAATGGTATTTTAGGTGAATCATATTGGGAGATATCGTGATGAAAGATATGAATGGTATAACACATGAATATCTATTGATTAGGGAATAAATAAATTATTATTATGATATATCCTTGCAACATTATATGTGATATCAAAAGTAAATTATTTCCTTTCATGAATATCATCCAAGATAGACATACTTGGATTTCATCCCTTAAGGGGAACAAATATGAGTATGATATCAGAATATAATTATTGAATGAGAATTTAAAATTTTTAGATAATGCTACCATTGAAGCAGGAAAACTATGTTCCAATTATTTTTTTCAATAGAATAAAATCATATCTATAGGTGTAGAATTTATTAATATAGAATATAACCTGAAATTAGAGATAAATTCATAAACATGAATGTATTTAATGTGTTTATTGAATATGAGTGTATGTGTTTGCTTTTAAAACTATTTATACATCCCCAATGAAGAATTTTTTAAGTTGGTATCACATGTTTAACAAATTATAGATATATTTGATGTATAGGATAATCAGTATAGTTTTTTTAACAAGTTATCTAAGAAAGACATAGAGTTGATTATTTGATGCATCATTGTTTATATAAATGTGATTTCAACCTCCTATATGGTTTCCTTATGAAACTTTTAATATTGGGAGAAGGAAAAACTTTTATAAATCATGTGATTTGGAGTATCTTTATTATTTATTGGATATTTTTTGTCAATGAGGGGGATTAAAAAATAGAATTATTTATTCTTTAGATGTTGGTGGATATTGAAAGTTATCCAAAGGTGGATATTTAAGTTACTATCTGGATTGGGAGGAAGAGTGAGGGATTTTAATTATTTCATATTGATATATAAATATTGAGTACCGTCAACATAAGTCAATGTTATTTTATTGAGGAAGATCCCAATGATTGAAATGATATTGATATGCATATTGGAGTCTCATTATATCACATGTATTGAAGTTTCATACTATTTGATATATTGAGGTAGGCCCATTCATATGTTTAAAATAAGGATAAAAATGGTTCTAACATTGATAATGGGAAAATAATAATTGTGTCTGGAATCAAGTAGAAAATATATTCAATGATTAGAGAGATAATATTAAATATGAAAAATAAATGTGTTGATTAATGGTGAAATAATTTTATATAATAGTTTTATGATGTTCAGAATCTAGCAATTGAAACCCTCGTGGACCTATGAAGCTAAATGAATACAATGGATAGAAAAAAAGAACGAGAATATATCCATGTATTGTTAATCATGAAGTTTTATGTATTTAATAAAGAATAACTATTTTATTATTGTTGCTGTATTCTTTTTTATAATGGATTTATTGAGCTAGTAATGTTTTATGGGAAAACATGAGAAGAGTATTTATATGTTTGCATGGTTCTTTAAGAATTGTAATAAAATGGTATATGTGGTTTTATAAATTAACAAAGACGTTTGTTTGATTTTTGATATAATTTTGAGTGAATAGAGATTCCCTAAGAATTATTGATGTAAATTTTATTGGATTTAAATATATTTTATAATTTTGATATGAAATTAAAATTTGTACAATTCATGGAATATATAAGGATATCATAAGAAATATGCAATGCCACCTGAACTATTTAAATTGAATTCTTGATGAAGTCCTATATAAAGTCTTGGAACTCGCCATTGTGTGAAAAAGTAATCAAGATTAAATATAAATGTAATACCAAAAGTTTTCCCAAAATATTAGAGTGACATTCATAGTTTGAGATGAAATGTTAAAGTGCTTGGAGTTCCCAGTGATACATAAAAGTAACTCTCTATGATGAGGTATAATTATTGTCAAAGGCATCAACCTCCCCATATACATAAGAGTAAATCTGAGTAGTTATACTGGATAATTGAAAAAATACATCAATACAATATATTATGTGACTAGATACATAATATTAATCATAGGTATCTCAGAAAATATATAAAAGTAACTATGAAATGTATATTTGAGAAATGGAAAAACTCTAGAAGAATACTATGATACATTAAGGTAGATTCATCAATAATTAAATATCATCATAATGAATATATAAGGGTCAGTTAGTGGGAGGAAGCATGTGATTTTTAAAATTCCCTAGAGACCCTATGATATGTAAAATTTGTCATAGTGAATTTATAAAGTTACCGTGTGTGGAAAAAAATGGAGATCACCAATGTAATGAATTTCACTGTACAATTTAAGCATTATTACAATGATATGAAATGGTAACATTATGATATGTAAGGGTTCATGACTTAGCAATAAATTATGAAATTTCTAGAATAAAATATTTTTAGGATAATGAAATCAATTGATACAAAATCTAACCTTCATGAATTAAAATATTATGATTCTGTTGTTGAACCATGAATAAATCAAATATTCAATAGATAATGACTAAATAAGATGGTTTTTGTGTGATAATTGTTTCTTATTTATGAAGAAGTTTCATTCTAGGTTTATATTACAACATATTTTTTTGGAATTTGTGTGGTTTAAATATTGTGGATTTTATATATAAGAAAAGGGTGAGAAAATATTTAGAAGAACATGGGTAAATATTTGCGGGGATTGAAATACCCAGTTCTGAAATCGATAATGGTGATAAAATTTGCAGGATTTATCATGATTTTAAATTTAATGGATTAAAAATAATTGGTATTTTCATAATAAAAGTTGAGATAGGGGTCACTATATTAACATTGGATAGATGATTTCTATATTCAAAGTAGACAAAAAATGTGATTATTAGAATTAATTAAGAGAATTAATAAAGTTGTTAGTAATGAATTATAGTTCTAATACACTATTGATATATATATATATTTTTTAAAATAGATAGAATTAATAGATACTAAATAAGATAAATAGAGAGAAATTGAGATGTTACTTCTTCTATTTCTAATTATATAGTTTATTGAATGAGAATTAGAAGAAGGAAAAATAATGTGTTTCCAATACATAATTGTTATCATCAATGTAAAAAATATAATATTAATAAGATAAGGAAAGATAAAAGGAATCATGCGTAAAGACCTTTCATGTGATATCCCAAATCATAAAAGATGATTCAGAAGGGAAACAATTAAAATAGGTTTGATAATTCAACACTGCTAATGTCTAGTGCATATTTTATGTTTTGAGGCTCTAGATGGAGGTTGAGAAAACACTATGATTAAAGATCACTATTTGAGTATATATTGAAATTTGATCAAAAATATGTTCCAAAAATTTTCTTACAGAAAGAGAATGAAATTAAAGAGAATTTTGGAGACTATCTAATTACTATTTAAGACAGTAGTTGAGGAATAAGATTTAGATATTATGATGCAATGACCACCCAAACCGATTAAAGATAATTTTTAGGAGTGGGTTGGGAAATTTTTTATAATGGTGGGAGATAGTGTAATTAAATATCTTGGAAAAAAATACTTATATTTATATAGAAGATTATTTTCTAAAGATATCTTATAGTATTCAATTTATTTACTTGATGGATATCTATTTCATGGATTTTACCCAAACAGAGTAAGGAAATAATCATCCACTCTAGTATTTAGCCATATAAAAATATCATTTGATAATATCCTTATTTATTTACTAGTTTAAATGTTATGATTGTTTGTTGGGTAAATAAATGTAAATTGATTTATATATTAACTAATAACATTTGCAAGAATATTTGGAGGGAAATTTAAAAGAAAAAAATAATTAAATAAAATTTTCACCCTAATTCAATTTTCCAAGATGATTTCATGGTCCCATTGGGACCTATAAGGGCATAGTCTCCTTAACATTTGATTTAGGCCCCTTCTACTAGTTGGAATCCTATGTGTTATACGGAGACATACCTAAATTCATCTAGCACACCAGTTATGATTATGATGAGTTGTTTTATATAGGGTCTTACAAAGTGGAATAAAAGTGTCTTTTCTTTTAACATGAAATATGATATAAAGTATAAAGGTATATTGGAGTGTGTTAGAGCTTATGATGGACCTTTGAATAGGGAACCATGAACACCTTTCTGGTGGGATATTTAGGTAACTAGCGTTAGGTGATTAATGATCTTGGTTTTTATTCCCATTGATATGTTTATTAAAATATGATTTGTTTATTTCAGATCTTTATATAAGGTTTTGAATCATAGATCATAGTGATTAGAGGTATGTTTACATAAAAAATGTTACATAGGAATTATTCACATGAATGTTTTATTTTTGGGTATTATTTTTTTCTAATTAAACTCGTTGATTTGTTAAAGTGTAAAAGAAACACACATACATATATGTATATATATTATATCACTCATTTGTGGAAATATACTTAGCTAGATCATGGTTCTAACTCACAATCAAAATTCTTGTAACATATCATTTTGATATTAAGGTGGAATGCTCTTTAATGATGTCTATTTGGTCCCTTTGTGAGAGAAATATCTTGGATTCCCTGGTGATAGGTTATTATTTGAAAGGTATGCATGAATGATTGTTTGGATTGGGAATAAATTATACTTAGAAAGTTTATTCTTCTAATGGGGTATTTGAAAGGTATATATAATGCCTTTTAAAGATTGTATGTACATCAATTCATATGATTTTCATATCAATATTAGGTTATAGAGGGTATGATAGGTTGAAATCATAACCATGTTGGATATTAATCCAAGATGGTAAGATCTATGAAGGATAAATCATAGATTTGAGCTTGTGGTTTTGTAATGAAGTGTGAGTGGAAGGAGATTTCATGGTAGCCCTCAGAATGAGATACACTCTTTCATCATTGTTATAAAAGAAAAATAAAGGATGATTTTTTCTAGATGTGATTGAATATGTATGGAATTATAATAAGTTGTAAATTTGTATGATACTAGTTTAAATGGAAATAGTCTCATTGGAGAATGAATCATGTTGTGTGATTGGGTAATATTATTGAATACACCTTTTGGGTTGGATGATATCATGTTTAAATGTGGGTATGTTTTCTCTTCCTTGTGAGTAGGAAAATGAGTGTTGGAATGGAATTTTTGGAAAATATTTGATGTGAGAAGGATAGTGTGTACTAGTTATGTATGGTGAATTTTTGGATTGTGGATTAGTATAGTGGTCTATTTTTGGAGTCTCTTGAGGGAATTATATATTCAATGTAAATTCATTAGCTATAACGATGATTGTATGGTGATTAATACCCCATATTTATGACTTCTCATTGGAGAGTTGTGAGACATGAGTGGGTATTAGTTAAGGGTGTTTCACTTTGAGTGATGAAAATGATAGATCTTATAAGACACATTTTGTATTATTTTCAAATATTTTGGATAATAATAAGACATGTGCCTTTATGGAAATAGGTGTTATCAGAGATGGATCAACGTACTGTGATATGATTAGTCTGAGCATGGTCCTTGGTAGGGATCTTCTAGAATTGGATGAGTGTGCTTTGAGAATAAAATCTTCTGTATGATGTTGGAACCTATATTGGGTAGTTTTCAAGGATAAATTTAAAGGAATACATATGGATATATTTACATTAATTGATTTTAAATGGTGTGACCATCTTCGTAGATGTATTTTGGTGAATATTAAAGATGGAATTTCTGGTAATCCAACAATTGGTAATGATGAATTTCTAGTCTTTCCGCTCATGTCTGTTAAGGATATTATCATGTAGTTATTTCATTTAGTATTAGATAGGAAATGGGATGTGGTGCATTTAGTTTCAGTTCAATAGAGTTATAATGATATTACTCCTATCATTGGAAGAATCGAATTAGTCATGTGTGTATGAACCTCGTATAGGAATGGTTATGAATTTGGTGAGACTAGTTATTGGATATTCAAGATGAAATTGGGATAAGGGTTTGTGGGTAAACATGATATATTTTGATTCCTAGATAAATACCATATTTGGTATCATGATTTTATTTCATATGGAGTCTAGATATTGACATGGGAAATAGGGTGCAATTAAGAATGATCTAAGAGTAAGTCATATCAGAGGTATACCGATTATTATATAGTGGAAAAGGAATAATATGGTTGGTCAAGTATCAAACCATATAATTATACCAAGTACCAGGTTTAAACTATAGTTTATGAATTTTGGTGACTCTATGATTCCATCCTGAATTAAGGCATTATGATCAAGATATATGATGGCGGAATTATATGTGATATTGAGACTTTTTAAGATATTTTTTCCAAATCATGTCAAACTAGTTTTATTATGTTTTATTGGGTTTATTGAAGGGGGATCCCCCTAAAACACATTGATAGACCACATGATGTTCCTTTTGGTCAGTTGTAACAACACAAGATTTTGGATTCATTAAATTAATATTATTTTCAATAGATTGTGTCACAAACATCACATAAATTATGAAAAAATAGGATAAAATGAACTTATTCAAACTAAAATTACATGAAAAATATAATCACTAGTAGATAAAAATATATTAATCAATTATTATATTTACATATTTTTATTTTTATTTAATAATTTAAAATAGGATTTTTTTTCAAAGCACCCTTTACAATAAGGGAATAATATGTTACCCTAATAAAATATGTTGATCCCATTTAAAAGTTCATTATAATTGGTAATATTTTTATTTTCCAATTTTTTTAATATTTAGTTCTTTATAAATTTATATGAAAGAAAATTAAAGGCACATGTATTTTATGAAATCATTTTTCAATAAAAACATTTTTAATTAATTTTTTCTTGTTATTAAAATAAATAAATAAATAAATATTAAAATTTTAATATTTTAATTTCATAAAAATCAATTAATTATTGAATTAAAATTTTCAAAATTAGATTAGAGTTTTTTTATATATTCCAAAAAAGACTAATTTTTTGTAAATTATTCAATTCAACATTTTAAAAAATACTATGCCTTTCATGACATTATACTATATATGTAAGAATTAAATATTCATGAAACCTTTTTCTAATAAATTTTATATTTGTTAATAGTATTTTTAATATATTTAATTTTTTAATTTAAAAGGCCATATTTGAAATTTTATAACTTATGTTGCATTTTCCAAAAAATGGTTTTAATACATTATTTATTAATTATTTTAAATTTAATTTGTATCACTATTTTAAATTTAATCTTATTAAGTGTATTTAAAATTTGTAATCAATAGGTAAACATTATTTGAAAATAGTCATTTTATTGTTTTGGTATAAAAAATTAATTTCATGCCTAAAAACTAGTTACTATGGTGAAAACCAAAATGGAAAAAATGAGTATCATAAGTGGTAATGGTCCTAAAATATTAAACAAATGTTTTTAATTTAGTTTTTTAGTTTTTTATCAAGATTATCTCTTCCCCAGTTTGTTATTTCTCATATTTTTGTCACTTTTCTTCATCGATTCTTTAAATTAATGATAAATTTTGGGTATTTAAATTTTTTTCCCTTTCCACATAAAAATGGGGAACACATCACATATCCATATTAAATGTATGTTCATAATAATGAGTTTAATGGATACATATAATTTTAAGAAATATATTAATAATATTTAAATATAAATTAGACAACATATTGAAAATTTTAGAAATAAAAAAATGTGGGAAATACAACCGTCCAAAAGAGCATTCTATGTGAAGAAATGATTTCTATATATTTTTTAATTACCTCATGTATGTTAAATTATTATTATAAATATTTCAAAGTTTGATATAACACACTAATAATACTAAATTTGCTAATTAATATTCTATTATAATTATATTATAACTAATTCCCTTCATAATCATCCGTTAATATTAGTATGTCATTGTTTGGGTTGGTTTAAACTTATACTTTCCCAATGATAGAAATTAATGTCATGAATGATAATTATAATTTAATTAATTGTAATACATTATATAAATAAGTAAATAATTAGTTTTTTTATTTCAAGAATGGTTTTTTAAAAATATATCTCATTATTTATCAAAACATCCTTTATTATACAGGATTCATACAAACATGCTCATTATAAAACTCATATTTAAAGAAACATAAAAAAAATTCTAATAGAATTAAATAATAAAAATATAAATAATTATTAAACATAAATTTTAGTCCCTTGTATAATATAGTGATGATGAAAATTTTGATAAGAATTAAGAACAAAAACATTTTTATGAAACTAGTTCAAAAAAATCAATATTACTCAAACCAAATATAGAAAATATCAAATAATATACAAATAACCCATCAGATAATAATTTTAAAAAATTTTAAAAAATTTTATGAATATAAAAAAGGTTGTGTTATATGTGATTAATATATTTCTATTTGTTGTTTAGTATCTTAGTGTGAATTCAACTCTATGTGGAAATTAGGTAATGAATTTCCAAGTTTATATTTTGATTATATGATACATGTAACATGTTATGAACCATGATTCCTTTGTATGATGGTATATTAATTTACACACCCATTTATATTAAATTATTTTTTCCCTTGATATTATTGTTATATAATAAGAACAATCATGTTAGTTTCTTTAATTATTATTATTTTACTCATTTTTTACACCATTCATAAGAGTTTTTGTTAAAAATTCCTTCATTGAGTTATGATCATTCTCTTGATATTATTTAATATATGTTGGATAAATTCTACCCATTTTTATATTTGTTTCAATTATCAAAAACAATTATAGGTAGTTTAATTCCTACCATATAATTCCTTTCGTAATATTTATTAACTAATGGATTATGTTTACCATAAGGGATATGAATAGCTCAAATTTCCATTTTGGAGTTATAATGATATTTATTGAATTTTTTTCATCTGTGATGGTATTATTTAACCCTCATAATAAAATATATGTTTTTATAATCCTATTTTGCATTATTATTTTTTAATATAAATAAGGTTTTATTACTATTTTTACTATATGGCCTTCCAATAAAAGTATTTCCCAAGTATTCACAATGGTTACTTTAATTTCTTTATCAATGATTTTTTATATTTCATAAAATTTCCTAGAAATAACATTAAGGGTTTTTCAAGGATCCATAATGAGATATTCTTTTTTAAAATTATTATTTTTCTAAATTTTCCCTTCAACTTTTCAAAAGTTACTTTTTAAAATGATAGGGAAATTTTTATTTTACCTCAATGATAAAAATATTTTCTAATAATTCTTTTATGTTTTCAAATTTACATTCATTTTAATATTCAAAAGGATATACACTCATGGAGTATATTTAATATAATTTATCATATAATAAATATATAGATTTTGGGTTTTTAACTCATGGTTTCAAAAAAATCAATTTTTTATCCCTTGTTATGTGATATCATTCTAATAATTATTTTGCAAAGTTGATTTTTCATCTATGTAAACAACCTTTTGACCTTACATTATTCCATTAGAGATATGCCATTTTTCAGCCTCCTACCTTATTTCTCTGGATATATTATGTAATTATATTTTCTATAAATGATATAATACAACAGTGACATTGTCTTTCCTAACCATAACTATTACGTTAATTGATGTAAATAGATAAAACATTTCATTACATGGGTTACTTATGATGTGTTATATGAAAAACATTATTCTTATTGGTTTATTATGATATGATATTATGTGGAACACAAGTTTATGGTTAATATTTATGTTGTTAATGGGCCCTATATAACCCTTTAATGCATTTGGTAAAGCATTATATTTTATAATAGAATAATGAAATTATTATTGATGCCCAATAAAAATGATAAAATAGTGGTGAAGATTTTTCCCCCAAGGGAAATAGGATATAAAATCTTGATACATCTGGGGAAATAGGTGAGTGAAGCATGATCCACCAAGGGGAACAAGTTTCAATAACTGATCCACCGTGTTATGTTTTATATGTTTATAGATATTATATAAATCACAAGTATTCTTTATTTCTATGATATATAGAATTTTAGTGATGTATTATTATGTTATTAGAATATTTATGATCTATGATATTTTTTATAACTTTCTTATTCATACCGATTATACCCATATATTTATTTTATATTTCTCACATATGATCATTGATTATTATCACTTATGTTTACCCTTAATGAGAATTCTATCTCATCCCCATGTTATGTTTCTACTCGCATAGGATATGTTGAAAAGTAATATGAATGATTTATCTATAAGGGTAACTTATTTGATTTATTTGGATGAAATATTGAATACCATTTAAGGATTAGTAAGTTGTTTATATAGTGGGGAAAATGAGCATTAGTTGAAAAAATAATTTTCTTTATTATTGTACATTTTTTCATAATTCTATAAATATACATAACTAATTAATTTGGATGTGTGTAAATAAATATTTCCTTATCATCATGTAATTTTTATTATCACATCTATAGGATACTATAGTTTTTATCAGTGATGGGGCTAAATAACTTTGGATATTGTGATGTTATCGGTTGAGGATAGTTTTGGAGTTAGAACGTTTATCAAAGTATGATAAGTTAATGGTAGATCATAATTATAAGATCATAATAGTATAATAGATACATTAAAAAAGAGAGATAAATAATAGTATAAAGATAAATAATATTTTATGTCCTTCTAAAAATATATATGGAATGGTAGTATAGAGAAATATTAAACCTACAAAAAATTAGAATAAAATAAGAGTAAAAAATATTAAGTGTCAGTATTTAATAATTACAATTGAATATAATTTGTGAAATTGAAATATAATAAATATTAGTATTATGAAAAAATTATTATCATATTGTTTACACATAATATATATAAAGAAACTATGTAGTATAGATTTACAAATAAAATATCCTTAAAAATTATATTGAAATTCTCACTTTTAACCATAAGAAAATGTGAAAACATATACCATTATCAATGTATCCTCAAATATCAATCCATTTAAAGGTTTCTAGTTCATAAAAATAAATCCTAGTGAAATATTCATTACCTTTTCTGTCCTTTATACTACCTATTAGAATATCCCACTTCAAAAATCTAAATCTCAGTTCACCTACTAAATTGATAGGTAGCTTGGTACATCCACTACAATAATAAGTAACTCGGTATTCCAACGAATTAAAATGGTTGAATTGTTTCCCAACATCATGGGATGGTAGCTTAGTAAAAATGATTAAAATAAACAATTCTAGAATCATTTACAATGAAAACCACTCAAGAATACGCTCAACTAGTATAGTCAAAAACAAAAATAGTCGGATGTACACTATTAATCAAGAGGTTATTGACATAAATTTTTTTTGCTCCTAGAATATTTTTGAATCATGTTCATTACCTTATATTCCAGGATATATATCTCTATTTATAGCCAATCCTCTAATGGTAGGATTTCCACATCTCAATGTCAGTTATATCGTCATTGACATCAGCTTACAAATTATCTTCTGATAAACTCTTACCACTTCCACTGATAGTTGAATTAGAACCACTATATTACATTGTAAAACTAATTAAGTAAATTTATATTTCACTTTCCATGTTTCAAAATTTACATGTAGAGCATAATCATTTAATATTATATAATTCGTCAATTTATCTAATTTTCACATATCAGTAGAACATCTTTATTTCATTAAACCCCATGTGATTAGTTATTCATTTATTCATATTGAAATCATAATAGATAAAATAAAAAACATAATTTTGGTGAAATACTAAATGAAGTGTTTTTTTGTTTTCAAATAAATTAGAGTAATGTGATTCCGTGACTCGATAATACCCCCTTATAAATTATTCAAACACACAAAATACTAAAAATAAACAGAAATACTCTATGTGTATATTCATATGAATATATCATTATATTTTCCTTTATATAGTTCTCTAGATATTTATTATGTTGAAAATGATAGATTATAATAATTAATATTATAAATTATTTCTCTATCTTTGTAAAGAAAATATAAATTATCCCCCTTATTAATGTATTTTAAATTCTAAATAATCTCTCCCCATTTTTGGTTTCTGAAAAGAATGGATTCAAATAAAATATTCATTTAAAAAATGTGAAAAATTCTTATTTCCTTATACAGATAAATTTTTCAGAACATTTATATAAATGGAAATAGAAAACATTCATCAATAATTTTTCAAGTTAATAATATTAACATTACTAGAAAAAATTATCATAACAACATCATCAAGATAGTACTTGGAAAATTTTTATAGAAAAATGTTTCAAAGATTCAAGAAATAAAAAATAATAAAATTAATTTTTTAAATTTATTTTCCAATTATGTAATTTATCATATTTTTTTTTATATTTCTCATTAAGATGGAAATTTTGAACAGTAAACATCCGTTCAAAATGATCTACCTTATCAAAAAAATTCTTTTTATGCTTTCATTATTTGGATATACTCTACAAATTTGTCTCTTTAGAAAATGATTTTCTAAATCTATATTAATATTTATATTTCTTCTCATAAAAATTATAAGTCATATCTAATATTAATTGATTCTGAAAGAAAATCGGAATCATTAAATTATAATGGAATAAAAAATTTAATCAACATTAAGTCCAATATATTTCGCAACTTCTTCCAGAATGATTGATTTCATACAATGAATATCAATGTTCTAAGGTAGAGAAATTGTGTGTTCACTATTGTAGTTGATAAAATTGATGTTGGACTATAAAAAATTGGTAAATTTAATCATCCTATGATCACAGAGATCAGGTTATTAAATGAATTCCTTTCACTGTACCATAATATTTTATATAAAATCTAATGATTTATTATTTTTATCCGAGATTCTAAGAATCTGTCATCTAATTTTCATTGAGTCCCCCAATTTTAATTAGTTCTAGAATCATGTTAGTTTTATTATTCATTCTCATTTTCATGATTATAACTAAGTTAATATTTAAATCAAAGGATCATGTGGTAACATATGTTTGGGATTCAGATGAGTTTTATTTTTGATATCTAGTATTTGGAAACTATTTTTTAATATAATTGTTTATTGAATTTTTTTGGAGTTGAATCCTCAATGTCAATTGGAGAAGAAATAATATATTTTTCATTACTAATAGTTATCAGAAATGAATTTCATGATGTAGATATCAATATAGTATTTTCTTCTGATGAAAATTATTTTTGAACATCATTTGTTGAGGAAGATTAAGTAACTACACTATAGGTATGAAATAAAGATTCATGATTTGATAAATATTCAATTATTGTTTTATTTTATGAGTCTTTATATATATTCACAGCTAAATTATCATGAATTTATTTTAATATTAGTTCTAATGACGCATCTTCTTCAATAGTTGATTTAGTGGGATTAACTTATTGTTGAAATACATATTACTAAACATGAGAAAACCAATCATCTGATGGATAAACTTCACATATATTCTCAACATCACTTCTAAAAATCTGATGAGGTGAGGATTTAGATTATCATTTTTATAAAACATATAACGTAACTTATTTTACATTTCCTTGAAAGTAAAATTTTCTATTCAACAGATTATATGAAACAACATATTCTTTAATCGATATTACATGTACAATGTCTTTAGTAATTTGGTATTTTCTCAACATAAGGGCATATATTTTCTTCTTCTTATCTTTTTTCAACATATGGAAAAAAACTTCTATTTATACATTATCTTTATCATTTTCTATACCAAAAAATGATTTATTACAGGAGTTTATTCTTTCTTTTTTTTATATTATTTGGCACTTTATTTAAGAAAACCACAATTCCTGTTAATTAACCTCTCAATTCAATTATATAAAGAACATAATTTTATTTTTTAAGGGTAATTTTTTTACATCTACTTCAACTAATTTTTCCTTTTCCTTTTCTTACAATGGTAAAACTGTTCTTTTCTAATTCAAATTCCTCATCAAATTTTAGCTTCTTTTTCTTAGGTTCCTTAAATGAAATAGTACATAAAATAGCTGCTCAAATTGCCAAAAATATGACTTATTTATTTGGTAATTTACACGTATGTCACAATGTGTGCAATTTATAAATATTTTTTAACATACCAACTACTGTAAAAGTGATGATCCGGGTCAAACCATAGAGAGAATGTGAGTGGTCACTAACAATATCCTCTTGGAAGGATGTCTAGGGAGATGATTTCATAATGTGATAAACAACAAATGAGTTATTAAAATTAAGGGTATATTTGAAAATAATATTTATATTAACTAAAACTATTTAAGTGAATTATGATATGAAATAAATTAGAATAGATGGATGTTTCAGAGTCGTGATTTCCATTCAGGTGTATGCAATGCCAATTATTTAAGTCCGACATTTGAATATTTATTTATTAAATTATCACTGATTCTAAATTGAATCAAAACACTATATGGTCTTGTTCTCTAATGTTATACAGTATTCTAATTTTACACAAATTATCTTTCATTTCATTCCCTATCCTGATGAATAATTTTCATGTCATTATAGGACTGAATCACTTATTGAAATACAACTACATGTTTCTCACAAAGTCAATTTATATAACTATGTCAGTATGGCTCATATGAAATTATGGATAAAGTTTCACTCATAAAAGTTTAAAGGTGAAACACAAAAAATATTAATTTCTTCAATTATTATATTTTTTTATTCAAAATTTAGTCGCGTTCTTTACCAAATTCTAGATAAATAAATTCTCTGGTGAAATCCCACCCATGATTACTTATTAGGTATCACACAAATGGTCCCTAAAGAATACGTGAAAATCCCAATGAAAATTAATTTAAATGTAGATATTATTAATTAAATAACTATCTAAATAAAATTAATTCAAAATTCAATCAAACACGGTTAAAATATAAGGACATGCAATTAACTTCTCATTTATTATAACTCCGAAACAAATGAAAGTATCCTTCAATTGTGCAAGCATGACATGAAAAATACATAAATGATGTCAACTTGTTCGAGTCGATGTGTGGTCCAATGAAAGCAATTGTTGATGATCACAAAATAATAATCATCATTATGCTCTGTGTAGATGCTGATTCCATAGTCAAATCAAACTACAACACTCCTAATAATATGATAGGATATTAACTCACAATCAACGTGAAAAATAAATCTCCAAAATCCAAATAGAATGTTGATGACCCTTCTTATACCACTGCTGCACTCCTGGAATGGAGCTGGTGTGAACACTAGATGTTATGCTACTCAGTATAGATGATTGGGTCGGCCGGTGGTTCGCACAGAGGACATGTCACCGCTAGTTGATGTGCGTTTGTGGGTTTATTGGATATAAGCAGAATGGGGAAGGGGATCTTGTGAGAAGGGGATGGGGTTTGGTGTTGGAGTTACTAGGGGGGAGGGGCTAGTGAGTGGGGGTGAGGGGAGGTGGTGGGAGATTGAGAAGAGAGGAAGTGGATGTGTGGTGATGAGGGAAAGGAGGATGGGGGTAGCAGGGGTGGGGTGGGGTGGCTGAGGTGAGAGGAGAGCGAAGCAGTGGGGAGAGAAGTGTGGTGAGGCGGCTGGGGAGAGGTAAATCAGGTTGGAATTTATAGATGTGAGGGGAGTGGATGGGTGTAGTAAGTGGGTGGGGAGCAGAATAGGTGAATGGGGGTGGGGTGATAGGAGGGACAAGGATGGAGATGGGGATGGGGTGATGTGGCATGGGATGGGTTGTTAGTGGGGTTTTAGGTATCGGGTCAATGGGGTGGGGTGATTGTATAGAGAATGATGGGGATTGGTAGGGGTGAGAGAAAAATCAAAACAAAATAAAAAATGTAAAATCAAAATTAAAAATAAAATCAAAATTCAAATAAAAAAACAATTATCTTGATATTAAAGGTTAGATAATAATAATAATAATAACAATAATAATATCATAAAAAAAAATAATGCACATGTAACTATAATTAATATATATATATTTATATTTATATTTATGAACACGTAATTAAATTTTATTCTATTAAATATAAAAATAATAAACTAATAAAAAGATACTATGTTATTAATACTATAAAAATAATGAAATAAAATACTAATACTAATAGAGAATTAAAATATAAACATACTAATATAAATTAATAAAATAAAATAAAATAAAACTATTGTAACTAATAATAATATTATAGTGTCACATATAATATATAAAATTAATGTAACTCCTAAAAATACTAAATTACTAATATAAGTATATAAATTAACTAAATGTTATCTAAATATCAAAACTACTATAAAACTAAAAATAATAATTTAAAAATATAAAAAATGATAAAAATAATTAATTAAAACCAAGTTAAAAAATTATAAAAATACATGCGAAATCAATGTAAATCAAATCTCCCACACTTATGGTTTATCACTACTTGGAGAAAAATTATGAAAGAAAACCCAAGTGGACATGTAGAAAAATCAAAACCTCTAAATTAAAAGTTTAACATTATTCAATCTCATTTAGACATCAAATATCATGCTTGATTTAAAACTCTAATTTTTGAAAACCACTTTTCTACGTCTTTCATTATTTCCAAAATAAGTATGTGCACTCTTATGTCATGTGACCTACCTCATAATCACTCTTATCTCTCAAAATATTTGATCAAAGTTTTCCTTAATTCTCATAAAAAAGAATGATTACCCTAGGAATTCCATGAATTTCACATATCCTCTAGTGGAAATCAAAATAATACACCAATCTCAAGAACATTACATGAGGTTCAAATGTTTCTAAGGCCGCGAGATTGTGGGTAAAAGAAAATTGGACGTTTTTTAGAAAAAATGAGGGTTGAATATTGAAATAAATGAACAATAACTTTTAATAAAAATGTCTCCCTATAACTCTTTACCCCCACACATAAAACATTTCTTGTCCCCAAGAATATGATAATCAATTTTTCTATCTCTTTTTGATTGTTTTTTAGACACAATTCACTCATGTAAGAAGGGAAAGAAAAACTAGTTAGCATCAACTCTAAAACCCCATGGAAAAAGTGTCAGACCATAATCCCTATTAATGGTACATGATTAAATAATAAGCTATAACATCTTAATGAATTTTGGTCATATAAAAAACTCTCTAGCTTCTAGAGTAATGTATCATCTCTTTTATAGGTATATCCAATATCGAGGATTACCGCAGAATGACCACCAATTTACTCATTGTTGAAACCAAAAAGAATCTATATGCCCATAGAAAAATACAAGTAATGAATATGGATAATGTGGAAAATAACAAAAATGATCAAGATAGGTTAATTTTAATCTATGTTCATCAAAGGACTCATTTCCCCTCAAATAACACCCACCATGAATAAATCTCCCCCCCACCCCACGTTGGATGAAAATCATTATAACAACCCTCCTTTTTATTACAACTTAAACATAATTTATTACATAAAACATCACTTGATACAAAAAAGAAGATCGATCGGTTTAGTGTCTTTGGGGATTAGGATCATTACATAAAAACTTAAAACATGAAATACAACATCTTTATTGAAAACTTCGTTTCTATGACCACTACATTCCTACATACTTAGCATTTCATGGGATAACTTGAGGACATGCATATGAAAATAGTGAGCTATAAATCAAAGTAAGGGAGTACACATGGAATAACATGAGGAGTACAATACATGTTATACAATAGGAATATCAATATATAATAAAAAAACATGGACATAAAGTCACGATAAAGCATGATAATCATAACATGGAAACGTGGCAACAACACTTTTCATGGAATTAGCATGAGCCAAGGCTCATTGCACATGGAGCATGAGTAAATACTCATTGAACATAAATAATTAGTAAACCCTCATTGCAATTGAATTAGCATGAGTCATGTAACACCCCGACCCCAGTTGCCCAGAGTCGGTGCATTAATTACATAACATTGGCATGATCACAAGAAAGATCAAATCTCGAAAGACCGATTGGTTTAGTAGCCTTGGAAACACTAGATATAATCATAAAGTTTTACATTACATTTCAAAGTGAAAAACTACTACAACAACAAAGTCTTCATATCCACACTATTAACCCCTCATAATATCCCTGCAAGTCATTCATAATTTACTTCTTCACTACCTGGGAAAAATAAAACATAGAAAAGGGGTGAGCTCAAATGCCCAGTAAGGATAACAATATAGCGGAACATTCATAATAAGCATAAACATTTAAGGCAATGTATTACTAAAACAAAAGCCTTTTAAAATTGAACTTCAACATAGTATGGCAAAAATAAAAATGAAATAATGCCATTTACTTATTCACATGGATATTCTACTAATCAAATAATCACATGCAATATCAATAACCACTTTCATAATGTTGGAATGCATAATGCCAGACTATCATAACCACATAGCCAAGGCCTCGTGCCAAGACTACAAATAAGATTTTGTCAAGGCCTTGTGCCAAGACACTAGTTTGTCTCATGAGACCTACCGATGCATCGAGGAGCTATAGCGGGCTCCACCCGTCACTTATTAAGTCCAATGCATTCCCATATGAAAAGGTTTAAACATAACATAAACATTCGTATTAAATCTAGCATACGAAATGTCAATAATTTCACCATAAACTATGAATGGTATAAAAATAGCACATCCATAGTCAAACATATCACAAAACCTTCAATACAATATAGAAGTTTTGTATCATAATAAATCAACTTCAAATAATCTTAAAATCCATCAAAGGATGTTGACGTAGATGAAATCAAAATTCTTTTTAAAGAAATATCTCCTTTTATTTTGAAATC
This sequence comes from Viscum album, assembly GCA_963277665.1. Taxonomy (NCBI): domain Eukaryota; kingdom Viridiplantae; phylum Streptophyta; class Magnoliopsida; order Santalales; family Viscaceae; genus Viscum; species Viscum album. The sequence continues at coordinate 1,494,717,937 of OY728133.1, forward strand.
ATTTAAGATCCATATAAAATAAAACATTTTCTTTGAAAATATTCTTATAAGCTTGTAAGGAAAGATTTGAAGATTTTATAACGACGTAAAATAACCGCACCCGCCGTATAAGTTAAAAAAAACATTCTTACCTCAATTCTGTCGAAAAGGTTAAAAAGGACCTTGTTTTGAAAACGACTGAAAGATTCCTTTATAAACCTCTTATAAAAAGTCAAAAAAGGGTATAAATGACTTTAACCCATATTCTTGTAAATAGTAAAAATGTTTTGAAATACATTTTTAAGAAACATGGATGTGGATGATAAAGATATCCCAGTAGATTATTACGTATAAACAACCTCGGATAATGAAGAGATTGTGAAATAACCCTTACCTTGAACTTTTCATTGGTTGGGGTAGGTTAACCTACTGTATAATAGTGAAATAATTGTTACTAAATTATACAAGAATCATATATATTAATATGATATCATATATGATCTTTTAATACTGATTTGATAATAATATCTTAAAATTATCGTCGTTTCGGGTGTTAACTTACTCATTTTCTTTTATATGTTTTGTTACATAAGCCATGTTTGTAAAGGATAAGTTGTATATTATTCAAATCAAGAATGGTATCAAGTCTTTAAACATAATTTTTAAATCATCAAATGATAATTATACTTGAATGGATACGATGGAGGATGGATCTCACCGCGTTCGTGGAGACGGTAGTCCGTACGTACGCACGAACGCTACTTCCATTTAATTTTTATTTTAAAAGAATTGAATCCAAATGATACATAGGTATATTACTATTCCAGTATAATATAATATTTTATATATGTTACTTAAGTTCATTAACATCATCCTTTATACGTTCCATGTGTGGTATGAACGAGTCATATCATTTTAAGGGGGCGGTAGTCCGCACTTCCTCAAATGAAATTATCGTATGTATATACAACATGAAACGAATAATGGTATGAAATAAAATGGAATTACAGAAGCTTATATATAAAATATATATCATTAATATCATATTTAATTATAGTGCCATCATAATGGCCACCATGAGAGGTGGTAAGATGTATTTGAACAATCATCGTTTCGTGAGGCGTTAGTTTGCCATCCACAGAAACATTATGTTCATCATCCATTAGATGGAGTTGTGTGTATGTGTAGCTTTAATCCTTCTTATAACAACATCCTAGTATATTTTGGATACTGGTGTTGTTACAAAAGAAAGGAAATAAAAAGAGTTTGGGGGTTGTAGAAGCAAAATAAATGAAAATAATTTAAGAGAAATCGTTACCTTTAATCTAGGTAACTCACTTTGGTTGGAACCAAAGGACTTCTTGAAATGCTTTCTGCCTAAGGGGAAGCTTCAAGGAGGAGGAGAGGGATTTGGGGAGCTTATTTGGGCAGAGTTTGGACGAGCCAAGTGGCTTGAGAGGTGTGAGGAAAAGAGAAGGAGGAGTACCCTTTTATAAGAGGGGTGAGGGGCACTTTTGGAAAAGCTAGAAATATTAATTTATAATAAATTCATATTCGGTTTCCAAAGGCTCCAAAGTTGACTATTCAAAGGATTAGGTGGGGATAGGTCGAAAACAACTCATCCAATAGAATTTAGACAGGTTTGGGTACTTATATTAACCTTATCTTTAAGTATTAACTCTAAGTTAATTAGTTTCACTTTTACAATGTCTCTTTGTATTTTTATATAATATGGTTAATAAACTTACTATATACATCCAAGCGACCCCCAAGTGGTCCATTAATGATTAAAATATCATAATATAAGTCTCTTGGCCGAACCTTAGATTTTTAGGAATTTAATATCAATTAATAATATAATATTTGTTTTAAGAACTCTTTTATGTCAATTTTGACACTATTCAATAGTTGATTTTTTGTGAAACTCATAACAGATTGATTACTTCGAACAAAGTCAATTAAATCAATCCTAATATATCATATTATCCTAGAAAATTAGTTTAATTCATTAAAAGTTTCATATTATATTTATTTGTGTATTTATAATATCAATTATTTTAATTTTTCACTATTATAGTAATTACTGCATCATCATTGTGTCATAAATAAAATAAATTATTTAATGTCTAAAAATTATAAATAAAATATCATTATGTAGGAAATCTTTTTAGCTTTCTAATGAATATTTATAATCGAAAATCCAACATGTATAACCCTATGTAAAAATTGTTCTTGTAAAAGATGTAAGCTTATGCCATTTTTATTTTTATTTTAACTTTATTAATATAATGTGTCCCTACCACATACAAGTGGCTCCAAGGGGTCCCCAAATTGACCCAAGGATGCTCATGGTCGGGTATGTGTCCACCAATAATGTTAGGACACGTTTTAGGGTAATTTTGTATTATTATAATATTATTTTTTAACCCTTATTTACCGGATTTACCCTTTAACCATGGTAAATAAAATATTTACCGCAGTAATTATTCAAAATGTCTAAAAATAAAAGTTACCTATTTACACAATTTGAACATCCTGATTCCAAATATGGAATCCATTTTTCTAAATTCAAAACACAGAAGTGGCAGAAATTAATTTAAAATTAATTCCCGCTGTCAAAACAAAAAGCGTGTTTTTAAGAGATAATAACTATCAAAAGATTGACACTTGTTTATGTTCGGTTTAATTGTAAAATTATGTCTAATGACCAACATTATATTAAATTGTAAAAATATATTCTAAATATACTTTAAAACCACTCAAATTCATAATTTATCACTATTAATTATTTTGATTAAAACAGTTGTTTTTAATTAAAATTTAGTAATTTTCACTATTCATCAAAATATGAAAGTTATCCGAAAAGTACCAAAATTTCACCTTAGGCTAAATTCGATATTCCGAATCCAAAAATGAAGTCCATTTTGAAATATAAAATATATATATTTTCAAAAAGTAGGTATTACTATTTATAACGGCTAGTTTGATTGGTTATGGTGTGTTAGAACTCGGTGTTGCGTACAACACACGCTATCACATTATTCAAAGGGAAACGTACCGTGGAAGCTTGGGGTGTTTCATTTTAAATTTTTGATGTCCCCATTTAGTCAAAAAGTTTAAAATATTGTATTTAAAAAGGTTTCACTATTAGAAGTTGATAAAAGTGAAATACTGAAAATGAATCTGTTCTTGCATTATGACTAAGAAACTCATAATAGGGATTCTAAAATTATAAGGATTATATAAACATTAAAATTTATCTAATACTATTCATAACCTCTTTTGAATGGCTTGTTTGGTAAGTCATGGTGTGCTTGAACTTGGTGTTGCATGTAGTGAAAGTTATTGAATTATTTTGAAGAACTAACACACTATGAAATCTTGGGGTGTTACATTCTCCCCTCCTTCAATAAATTGCGTCCTCGCAATTTGAAATTGTTCTTCGAAAATAAAAGGTGGAAAATAGATAATATATTTGTGGGAAACCCCACATCGGAAATTGGGTTACTAAAATTTAGTCTTAATATGAGGAAAAGAGAAATTAAAGGGTCACCACCAAATTATGATCTCGATTAGGAGAACATTGGTGGCATTTAGAGACTTATAATTGGAGGAAAAACGTAAATATTTATAGGTAGTGATTGAGGTCATCAATCACAAACAAGTGTATAATTGAGGTCCTTAAATTCATCAATCTATGATGATTTGAAATACCATCGGTTCAACAAAACATAGGGTATTAGGATAACACATTTTTGACATTTCAAAATATCTTAGTTGAAATCCCACATCGAAAAATGAATTAATGAGGCCTCTATTTAAAATAAAGAGTCGAAAGTATGAAGATTACCGAAAATAACACATACTAGGGTTCCATGTAGTAAAATATGGATATGGAAGAAAAATCTAACCATCAATTATCTGATGGAGAGTGGTAGAGAACATGGCTATAAAAAGTCCAACAATCCCAAAGCCAAAAATTAGTGATGATTTAAGGTACCATCTAGGAAAACATTTTTGTTCAAAGTTTCTTTTCTTAATATTGAGGAATTTATTTATGAGATTGGATAAGATCATAAGGAGATATACTTACTTTATAATTAGAGTTTTATCCATTAATAAATTTCTACCACAAACTCATCTTTCACTCTAAAAGATAATAGAATGTAAAAAAAATTCTATTTACACTATTCGTATAGGGTTCTAAAATAAACGAATTTATAATTCATCTACATGATCTTTTAATAAAAACTACATTATTTAATCCAGGACATCTCATGGTCCAGTGGTAGGTGATACACCCTTGTCGCCCTTCGGTTGCGGGTTCAAGTCTCGCAGCCTTGCCGGACGCGACGGGTTGCCGCCCGACCTCCGGGTTGTCCTTTTATGGCAATCCAAAATAATCCAAACTAGAACTATCCAAAATACTTCTGTACAAACTCACAGTCTAACATTTATAAGGAAGGTAAACATAATATATATCCTTTTTACCCCGTAATATCATATGAATACCTTCATCATGTATTACCATATTCCTTATTGATTACATTCATGCTCCCTTATTCCATATAGAATGCTGGATATACTTCATTAATCCAAAAATGTTTTAAACCCCAAAAATGATGGAATATACAAATCATTAATCAGCTTCAAGGTAGTCAATAATATCCAATATAATTTATCCAAATCAATCATGTATTATTCTAAAATCACCACCTCGGTATCTGAACCATATTATGGTTTATCTTTCTCTCAACCATATATTTTCCAAAAATTTAACCTGCTATTGAGTCACTTTTCTTTTTTCAACACAATCTCAAGTCCTTAATGAAATAGTACTGCAGTACAATCCTTATATACTCCATAATTATTATAACAAGTACATTGTTGATACAACACTCAATTGACATAATCAACATAAGAACTCTAATCATTCCTCTTCATCTGTGGTAGTATCATAACTTGATTATTATCCAATAGCATCATTTGCGTCATAGTCTGATGACTGGGACATAGGTTCGCGTAGTGTCCAAACTCCTTGCAAATGAAGCATTGTACATTTGAAACCATTTTCTTACCCTTGCAGTCACGTACTTTGTGCCCTTTTCCTCCACACTTATAACAAACTCCCATTCCTTTCAGGCAAGTTCCAGGGTGTTTCTTTCCACAGTTACCACATATGGGAAAATTCTTCTTTTCCCTCTTCCCTTTATCCATCTTTCTCTCTTCTATACATTTATTCTCTTGCTTCCCTTCAAAGCCATAAGACTCAGTAATCTCTTTACTTATCTTATCAATACATGATATTATTTCTTCATATGATGATAATACATGGGAGACTATTTCTCTTATAAATTCTATCTTAAGACCATGAAAGATATGATCCTTCCTTCTCTTTGGATCATGTGCATTTCTGGAGTTCTCATTCCTTCTACTGGGCGCCATTTCTAAACAATGGCATAAACTAGATCAGTTTATGATTCAAAATACATAATCCCATACTTATAAAACACTTAACATAAATTGAACTATTTATGGATATAATCCATAATCATAAGAATGTTTTCTTTGAGAAAGTATATACTCATAATCCCTTCAAAATGATTTGTAAAGAAAATGAGAGTTATCCTAAGCATATCCCCCAGGAGTGTCGTAACCAAGAGTGCAGCAAGGCCCGTTTTCGTGCACCAGTTCCCGTTCGAGTCTAGCTCAAAGCGGTGTTTTCGGGTTTTACCCCTAGGTACATCTGTGCCAGAGCCGCCTCTACCTGCTCGTATCCAGACAGGGATGTATTGCTCAGAAAACTCACAAAGTCTCTACAATACCAAAATTCTAGGAAGTTCTTCTATACTAATCCTCAAAATTCATCTTAGGTCTATGTGCTCTAATCAGAGTTTATCTAAATCTAGCTTCCAAGGTTTGTACTAAACTTCCTCTGATACCAACTGTAACACCCCGACCCCAGTTGCCCAGAGTCGGTGCATTAATTACATAACATTGGCATGATCACAAGAAAGATCAAATCTCGAAAGACCGATTGGTTTAGTAGCCTTGGAAACACTAGATATAATCATAAAGTTTTACATTACATTTCAAAGTGAAAAACTACTACAACAACAAAGTCTTCATATCCACACTATTAACCCCTCATAATATCCCTGCAAGTCATTCATAATTTACTTCTTCACTACCTGGGAAAAATAAAACATAGAAAAGGGGTGAGCTCAAATGCCCAGTAAGGATAACAATATAGCGGAACATTCATAATAAGCATAAACATTTAAGGCAATGTATTACTAAAACAAAAGCCTTTTAAAATTGAACTTCAACATAGTATGGCAAAAATAAAAATGAAATAATGCCATTTACTTATTCACATGGATATTCTACTAATCGAATAATCACATGCAATATCAATAACCACTTTCATAATGTTGGAATGCATAATGCCAGACTATCATAACCACATAGCCAAGGCCTCGTGCCAAGACTACAAATAAGATTTTTTCAAGGCCTTGTGCCAAGACACTAGTTTGTCTCATGAGACCTACCGATGCATCGAGGAGCTATAGCGGGCTCCACCCGTCACTTATTAAGTCCAATGCATTCCCATATGAAAAGGTTTAAACATAACATAAACATTCGTATTAAATCTAGCATACGAAATGTCAATAATTTCACCATAAACTATGAATGGTATAAAAATAGCACATCCATAGTCAAACATATCACAAAACCTTCAATACAATATATAAGTTTTGTATCATAATAAATCAACTTCAAATAATCTTAAAATCCATCAAAGGATGTTGACGTAGATGAAATCAAAATTCTTTTTAAAGAAATATCTCCTTTTATTTTGAAATCATTTAAGATCCATATAAAATAAAACATTTTCTTTGAAAATATTCTTATAAGATTGTAAGGAAAGAATTGAAGATTTTATAACGACGTAAAATAACCGCACCCGCCGTATAAGTTAAAAAAAACATTCTTACCTCAATTCTGTCGAAAAGGTTAAAAAGGACCTTGTTTTGAAAACGACTGAAAGATTCCTTTATAAACCTCTTATAAAAAGTCAAAAAAGGGTATAAATTACTTTAACCCATATTCTTGTAAATAGTAAAAATGTTTTGAAATACATTTTTAAGAAACATGGATGTGGATGATAAAGATATCCCAGTAGATTATTACGTATAAACAACCTCGGATAATGAAGAGATTGTGAAATAACCCTTACCTTGAACTTTTCATTGGTTGGGGTAGGTTAACCTCCTGTATAATAGTGAAATAATTGTTACTAAATTATACAAGAATCATATATATTAATATGATATCATATATGATCTTTTAATACTGATTTGATAATAATATCTTAAAATTATCGTCGTTTCGGGTGTTAACTTACTCATTTTCTTTTATATGTTTTGTTACATAAGCCATGTTTGTAAAGGATAAGTTGTATATTATTCAAATCCAGAATGGTATCAAGTCTTTAAACATCATTTTTAAATCATCAAATGATAATTATACTTGAATGGATACGATGGAGGATGGATCTCACCGCGTTCGTGGAGACGGTAGTCCGTACGTACGCACGAACGCTACTTCCATTTAATTTTTATTTTAAAAGAATTGAATCCAAATGATACATAGTTATATTACTATTCCAGTATAATATAATATTTTATATATGTTACTTAAGTTCATTAACATCATCCTTTATACGTTCCATGTGTGGTATGAACGAGTCATATCATTTTAAGGGGGCGGTAGTCCGCACTTCCTCAAATGAAATTATCGTATGTATATACAACATGAAACGAATAATGGTATGAAATAAAATGGAATTACAGAAGCTTATATATAAAATATATATCATTAATATCATATTTAATTATAGTGCCATCATAATGGCCACCATGAGAGGTGGTAAGATGTATTTGAACAATCATCGTTTCGTGAGGCGTTAGTTTGCCATCCACAGAAACATTATGTTCATCATCCATTAGATAGAGTTGTGTGTATGTGTAGCTTTAATCCTTCTTATAACAACATCCTAGTATATTTTGGATACTGGTGTTGTTACAAAAGAAAGGAAATAAAAAGAGTTTGGGGGTTGGAGAAGCAAAATAAATGAAAATAATTTAAGAGAAATCGTTACCTTTAATCTAGGTAACTCACTTTGGTTGGAACCAAAGGACTTCTTGAAATTCTTTCTGCCTAAGGGGAAGCTTCAAGGAGGAGGAGAGGGATTTGGGGAGCTTAGTTGGGCAGAGTTTGGACGAGCCAAGTGGCTTGAGAGGTGTGAGGAAAAGAGAAGGAGGAGTACCCTTTTATAAGAGGGGTGAGGGGCACTTTTGGAAAAGCTAGAAATATTAATTTATAATAAATTCATATTCGGTTTCCAAAGGCTCCAAAGTTGACTATTCAAAGGATGAGGTGGGGATAGGTCGAAAACAACTCATCCAATAGAATTTAGACAGGTTTGGGTACTTATATTAACCTTATCTTTAAGTATTAACTCTAAGTTAATTAGTTTCACTTTTACAATGTCTCTTTGTATTTTTATATAATATGGTTAATAAACTTACTATATACATCCAAGCGACCCCCAAGTGGTCCATTAATGATTAAACTATCATAATATAAGTCTCTTGGCCGAACCTTAGATTTTTAGGAATTTAATATCAATTAATAATATAATATTTGTTTTAAGAACTCTTTTATGTCAATTTTGACACTATTCAATAGTTGATTTTTTGTGAAACTCATAACAGATTGATTACTTCGAACAAAGTCAATTAAATCAATCATAATATATCATATTATCCTAGAAAATTAGTTTAATTCATTAAAAGTTTCATATTATATTTATTTGTGTATTTATAATATCAATTATTTTAATTTTTCACTATTATAGTAATTACTGCATCATCATTGTGTCATAAATAAAATAAATTATTTAATGTCTAAAAATTATAAATAAAATATCATTATGTAGGAAATCTTTTTAGCTTTCTAATGAATATTTATAATCGAAAATCCAATATGTATAGCCCTATGTAAAAATTGTTCTTGTAAAAGATGTAAGCTTATGCCATTTTTATTTTTATTTTAACTTTATTAATATAATGTGTCCCTACCACATACAAGTGGCTCCAAGGGGTCCCCAAATTGACCCAAGGATGCTCATGGTCGGGTATGTGTCCACCAATAATGTTAGGACACGTTTTAGGGTAATTTTGTATTATTATAATATTATTTTTTAACCCTTATTTACCGGATTTACCCTTTAACCATGGTAAATAAAATATTTACCGCAGTAATTATTCAAAATGTCTAAAAATAAAAGTTACCTATTTACACAATTTGAACATCCTGATTCCAAATATGGAATCCATTTTTCTAAATTCAAAACACAGAAGTGGCAGAAATTAATTTAAAATTAATTCCCGCTGTCAAAACAAAAAGCGTGTTTTTAAGAGATAATAACTATCAAAAGATTGACACTTGTTTATGTTCGGTTTAATTGTAAAATTATGTCTAATGAACAAAATTATATTAAATTGTAAAAATATATTCTAAATATACTTTAAAACCACTCAAATTCATAATTTATCACTATTAATTATTTTGATTAAAAAAGTTGTTTTTAATTAAAATTTAGTAATTTTCACTATTCATCAAAATATGAAAGTTATCCGAAAAGTACCAAAATTTCACCTTAGGCTAAATTAGATATTCCGAATCCAAAAATGAAGTCCATTTTGAAATATAAAATATATATATTTTCAAAAAGTAGGTATTACTATTTATAACGGCTAGTTTGATTGGTTATGGTGTGTTAGAACTCGGTGTTGCGTACAACACACGCTATCACATTATTCAAAGGGAAACGTACCGTGGAAGCTTGGGGTGTTTCATTTTAAATTTTTGATGTCCCCATTTAGTCAAAAAGTTTAAAATATTGTATTTAAAAAGGTTTCACTATTAGAAGTTGATAAAAGTGAAATACTGAAAATGAATCTGTTCTTGCATTATGACTAAGAAACTCATAATAGGGATTCTAAAATTATAAGGATTATATAAACATTAAAATTTATCTAATACTATTCATAACCTCTTTTGAATGGCTTGTTTGGTAAGTCATGGTGTGCTTGAACTTGGTGTTGCATGTAGTGAAAGTTATTGAATTATTTTGAAGAACTAACACACTATGAAATCTTGGGGTGTTACAAGTCAATACTCATTTAACATGAGGTATCATGATACTATACTTTACCCAATGCATTGGAGCGCTATAATGGCGCACCCTTCTTAAATATTTCATTTCATGCATAAGTGTGCCACATGGATCATAAAACATGGATTCATAAAACATAATCATTTATTCCATGATAAAGTAATGTGGAATTCATACACTAATCATTATAATCAATAAGTAAATGTGCATAATGGTGAATACCCTTGATGGAGAAATGGGCATGGTATTCACTACATAATGAAATTGTCTTAAAAAATTGATGCGATTTCGGCAGCGTAACGGCGTGACATAAGAATTCATAAAAATGGTTGATGAGAGAGAGAGGGGTTCCTCATCATATTTACATGTAATGGACAGTAATGAGGTCATATAGATACATGTCCCAGCAATTTTAATGGAATTTAGATTCATGATACAAAAGTATTTCATAAATGTAAAAGAGGTGAGAGAAGTTCCTTTCGGAATTTCGGCATAGTAACAGGTGTACATGGGAGGCATTTAATGAGAGATAAAGGGGTATCCCATCATTAAAAAAATAATAGGTCAGTATGGAGGAGGTGATAAACCATACCCCAACATTTATAATTGAAATTAACAGGGCAATACAACTTAATGAAAATTGAAAAAAAATGAGAAAGGAAGAAAAAACACTTACTTGGAAGTGTGCTTCCAAAGGCTAGAGAGAGGCTTGTGAGAGGATTATTGGGAGCTTGGGGAACCTTGGGAGGATTCTAGAGAGAGTTGGGCAGAGGTTGGACGAACTCCAAAGGCTTTGAGTAGGGAGGAAGTGGGATCTTGGGTGGGTTTATATAGGAAAGGTGTGAGAATTCTTTATTATTTAGGTTTGGGTCCCCTTACATTAAATTAATCGAAACCACAAACCATTCCATGGTTTTTTACCATGGTTTTTGGAAAAGGGAAGAGGAAAAAAATATTTTATAAGGCCAAAGTCCGAACTTCTTAAAATAATAATGATGCTTATGTGGAGGTGAGTCACACTCCCATGGAAATTAATTTAAAAAGGCAAGGTGTTGAATAAGTCTTGAGAGGTCCATTAATGATTTGAAAAGTGAGTCAAACTAACCCAAAATCACATTATTTTAATTTTAAAACAAATATTGGCCGAAAATAAAGATTATAATATTTTATTACAACACTATTGGTACATTATGATGCCATAAAACACATTATATATTTAAACATTATTTAATTTTTACCCAAAAATTTGAATGTCTCGGAAAATTATGAAAAATTCACCATTGGATAATTTTGACATCCTGATTCTAGATATATCATTTTTTATCTAAATAAATTTCTAAATATGTTAATTTTAACTTTTAAAATAAAATCCGACATTTATCGAATATTCACGTGTCTTGACAGAAATGGCTTTCAGACCTTAATAAAAAATTTAATTGCCTTCATAAAATTATAATATCATTTATATTTAATAAAAAATAATTTAATAATAATATTATTATTTTATTAAAATATAATTTAATTAAAAAATCCCTTAATTTAATAAAAAATAACTCTTAATTAAATAATAACTAAAAACACTATTTGTACTTTAAAAACTATTTACAATATATCAAAATGAGTATAAATTATATTCATTATTATATACAAAAAAAATGCACATGAACATAGTACTATGTATTTGTTACATAACCCCCTAAAACAGCCACATATGACCTAAGGGTAAGGTGTGCGATGGTGATAGACTCTTGGGGTGGCTCAGATAACATCGCTCGAGTGGTAATTTCAATCAACTTCCACTTTTCCTGTAGATGGTCACGTTCGAGCTTGACATGATGAAGCTCAGCTTGGGCTTGGTCAAGAGTGAAGCCCAAAGACGCCACCTATTTTCCGAGCTGCGACAAATGGGCTTCGTATGGGGCAATTCTACTGGATGAGGTCATCTCTTCCTTTTTCAGAGTAATTGGATTTGTTAAAGTCTTATATTTATACTAATCATGTGATCACTTTTCAACAGCTATATTAGAAACAGTCAAAATTCTTTTCATAAAACCAAAGAAGTTGACATTTTATATAAACATAAAGAGACATTTAATTAGATCTAGAGGGATTTCCATTAATGAATCTTTGGGTCCTTACAATATTCCCCCCTTAAGAAATTTCACCCTCGAAATTTTTCTTTTCCCACACTAAAACAGATGTGGGTAACTCAGCTTCATCATTTCCTCTGATTCCCAAGTCGCTTCTTCAAACTTGTGGTTTCTCCACAATACCTTGACGAGGGGCATTGTCTTATTTCGTAGAACTTTTTCTCTACGATCTAAGATCTTCACTGGTTTCTCCTCATAAGAAAGATAATCTTCCAATTGTACCACCTCAGAAGAGAGTACCTGTGAAGGGTCAGGTATGTACTTCCTTAAGAGGGATACATGAAAGACATCATGTACTTTGGCCATGGTAGGTGGAAGTTCTAGTCGATAGGCCACAACCCCAACATGATCAAGAATATGGAAGGGGCCGATGTACCATGGACTTAACTTCCCTTTCCTTCCAAACCTCATGACCTTTTTCCATGGAGATATAGGCTTAGAGACACCATGTTTCCTACTTTAAACTCAAGGTCTCATTGACGATTATCTGCATAACTCTTCTGTCGACTCTGAGCTGCCTCGATATGCTGCTGAATGGGTTTTACCTTCTCCACCATTTCCTCGACCATTTCTGGTCCAAGCAGCTTACATTCACCGACCTCATCCCAACATGCCGGTGTTATGCACCTTTTCCCATAATGGGCTTCATATGGTGCAATTTGGATGCTTGAGTGAAAACTATTGTTAAAAGAGATATAAACCAGAGGAAGATGTTGATCCCATCCTCCTTTAAAGTCCATTGAGCACTCTCTCAACATATCCTCAAGTGTTTGGACAGTCCACTCAGATTGGCCATCAGTTTGATGATGATAGGCCGTACTGAAGTTCAGTTCAGTATTCAGAGCATGTTGAACACTCTTCCAAAACATAGAGGTGAATCTTGGATCTCGGTCAGAAACAATAGATAGTGGTACTCCATGCAACCTTACCACTTCCCTGATATATATTTGTGTCAGTTGATCCAAAGAGAAATCCTCCCAAATAGAAATGAAGTGTGCAGTCTTTGTAAGACGATCTACAACAACCCAGATTTCATTGTTTCCTTTGGATTTCCTCGGAAGTCCGGTGACAAAGTCCATGGTGATGTTCTCCCATTTCCATTATGGTATGGGCAATGGTTGCATCATCCCCTTATACTTCTGCCTCTCTGCCTTCACTTGCTGACACACCAGGCACTTTGATATATATTCAGCAATCTCCTTCTTCATATTATCCCACCAAAAGTTTTCTCAGAGATCTCGATACATCTTTGTGCTCCTGGGGTGAATAGAGAAATTTAAACGATGTGCATCATCTGAATGTTCCTTCTTCAGCTCTGGATTTGATGGAACACATAGTATTTTCCTAAACCGCACAATTCCTTCTTCATTAACATTATACTCCGAGGATTTCCCATTTTTGATAGCTTCCACTTTTTCTTGAATTCCCACATCATACTTTTGAGAATCCTTTAATATTTCTAATAGAGATGGCTGGGGAATCATTTGTGAACGGATTGATGATGTTCCATTCTCTATGATTCCCATGTCCATCTTCATCAATTCTAAGAATATTAGATCCTTCTCAATTCTCATCATTTATAGAATCGCTAGATCCTCTCTACTTAGGGCATCTGCCACCTTGTTCGCTTTCCCAGGGTGGTAATGTATTGAACAGTCATAATCCTCGATGAGCTCTATCCATATCCTCTAGCACATATTAAGCTCTTTCTATGTGAATATATATTTAAGACTCTTGTGGTCATCATATTTCTCACATTTCTCTCCATAGAGATAATGCCGCCAGATTTTCAAGGCAAAGATCACATCCGCCAACTCCAGATCATGCGTTGGGTAGTTTCACTCATGGATTTTCAACTGCCTTGAGGCATAGGATATCACTTTATCATTCTGCATCAGCACACAACTTATGCCCTTCTTCGAAGCATCACTGAATACCACAAAAAGTTCCCCACTTGTGGGTAATGTTAGCACGAGCGCAATGATAAGCCTCCTTTTCAACTCCTTGAAGCTTTCTTCGCATTCATCACTCCATGAAAAATTTACTCCCTACCGAGTTAGCTTGGTAAGAGGGTTGGAAAATCGTGAGAAATTCCTCACAAATCGTCGATAATATCCATCTAACCCCAAGAATCTACGGATATCCGTTACCGATGTTGGCCTCATCCATCCCTCAAAGGCATCTGTTTTGGAGGGGTCCACAGATATCCCATTGCTTTTGATGATATGGCCCAAGAATGAGACCTCCTTCAACCAGAAATCACACATTCTGTACTTTTTATAGACCTTCTTTTTGCGCAATGTCTCTAGTACAGTTTTTAAATGCTCATCATGACCCTCCTTGGTTTTAGTGTATATTAGAATATCATCTATAAAGACTACCACAAAATTTTCAAGGTAATCTCTATAGACTCTATTAATCAATTCCAGGAATATTTTTGGAGCATTGGTGAGTCCGAAAGGCATTACTATGTATTCATAGTGCCGGTATCTTGTACGAAAATCAATCTTCGGGACATCTTCCTTCTTCACCCTTACTTGATAATATCCCGAACACAAATCCACCTTGGAGAAGTATTTTTCTCCACACAGCGGATCGAACAAGTCATAAATTCATGGGAGAGGATACTTTTTCTTTATCGTGACTTTGTTAAGTAAATGATAATCGATGCAAAGCCGCATTAACCCATCCTTCTTCTTGACGAAGAGGACCAGTTCAGCCCATGGTGAAGCACTTGGTCGTATAAACCATTTATCCAGATTCTCCTATAGTTGTTTCTTCAGCTCTTCACGCTCAACAACTTCCATTCTATATGGATTCTTGGATATTGGTAGTTCCCCAGGTATAAGTTCAATTGAGAACTCAACATCTCTTCTAGGAGGTAGAACATGCAGTTCCTCAGGAAAAACTTCAGCAAATTCCCTCACAATAGGAATTTCTTCAAGGATGGTTTCTTCCTTGGACTCAATTATCTGAGCCAGATACGCGTGCTCATAAGGCTGTAATATACATGCTTGAGATGATATAGTTAAAGGAGATTCATCTTCCTCCAGACACTTGTAAAGAATCGGGGGTCGATTCTCCATATGGAGTGTGATTTCCCTCTCCTGACAATTTAGGTTGGCTATATATAATGAAAGCCAATCCATTCCAAGAATTGCATCAAATTCCACCAGAGGGAGTATGAAGAGGTTCGCCAGGAAATTCAATCCACAGACTATAACAGGGGAGGTCTTATATTCATGCGATGTAATGATTACCCAATTTTCCGTACTCACCGACATCTTTACTTCCATGATTTGTGGTGGTGCTGGGATTGTTCTACTAAACTTTTGAGATATAAAAGAATGCATATAACGTGAATCAAAAAGTGAGTTCACTATTCTTGAATGAATAACTAGCGTACATGTCACCACTTCATTTTCGCGGTTCACTTCAGTAGAAGTGATGGCAAAAGCTCTTCCTTACTGCCTTGGAGGTTGTTGGTTGTCTCAAAAAACCCTTGGATTAGGGAACTGATTTTCAAAATGACCATGTTCTTTGCATTTGTAGCATTGAACAATGCGTTGAGGTTCAAACGGAGCGTTCATATCCTCTGTCGCAGCCGTGGGTCTTTCTTGCTGACAGTTAACAGCTAGGTGCCCTTCTCTTCCACACCTGAATCATTTTCTCGTCCCCTTAAGGCAATTTCCAGGGTGCCTTTTTCTGCACTTTTGGCAAGTGGAGTGCTGGATCTTCTTATCACTGTTGGATTTATCCATCGGACCACTAGCATTGAAGTCCACCTTACGCTTCTTGTCCCCATGATATCCCAGTGATTCCCGATCTCCATTTCAACCTTGAGGGCATATCAGACAATTTCCTCATAGCTGTCGAAGTCACGGATCGCTAATGCTTTCCGCAAGCTAGGCTTCAACCCACCAAAGAAGCGGTCAACTTTGCATTCGGGGGTAACGACGAAGCTGGAAGCGTATCATGCAAGCCTTTTGAAGTTTTCCTCGTACGCTCCAAAAGATTCTTCATCTTTTTTCTTGAGGGAAAGGAAGTCCTTTTCCATCTTAAGCTGGAGGGTGTGCAGACAATATTTATCGAAAAACATCTTCCAAAAATCCTTCCATTCCAATGCATCGATTTCATCCTCAGGATTCGTATTTTTGATCAATGTTCACCATTGATCAGCTTCACCCTCCATATGATAAGCCGCCAAGAGAACCTTCTCTTGTTCAGAACATTGAAGGACTGACAAGATATTTTCAATGGAGTTGATCCATTGTTCAGCAATCGTGGGATCAGATGATCCACTAAAAGTAGGAGGCCTTTTCCTCGTAAAGCTCTCGATAGTGACTTGTTAATTCTTAGGGGGGCTTGGACATTCCTCTTGACCGGTGTTTCTATTCAAAACTTGAGTAATCTGAGAGAGAAGAATGAAAATGGTCACGATTCCCGCTCCCATTGGATTGGGAATCTAATTAGTACAGTCATCACACTGATCTTCACAATGGTTGTTAGCCTGAGTCCTCCTATTACTAGCCATTGGCTGGAATAAAAGGAATGTTAGGGGTAACACATAAAGGGTAATCCAAATACAAAAGTTGATGACTTATAAAAAAACTTTTATTTCCTTACTCAAGAGTCTATAGGCTTCAATCTAGGCTTTTCATGATCTACATTCTAACATATATTCGTAGGGGCATTTTTTTAATTCCCTTAATAAGGGTTCATACTAAGCTTTTGAATTTATCAAAACATATCCCCCGGGAGTTTCGTAACCAAGAGTGTAGAAAGGCATGTTGTCGTGCACCAGTTCCCGTTCGAGTCTAGCTCAAAGCGGTGTTTTTGGGTTTTACCACTAGGATACATCTATGCCAGAGCCGCCTCTACCTGCTCGAATCCAAACATGGATGTATTTGTTTGATAAACCACTTAATCAGTACTCACCAAAACTTAGGGATGTTATTATTATACTTAGTCTTGTATCTAAGGCTTTACTAGGGTTTCCTAATCCCAAAAATAACTAAACCTCCCTCTGATACCAACTATGACAACCCTACTTTTTATTACAACTTAAACATAATTTATTACATAAAACATCACCTGAAACAACAAAGAAGATTAAGATGTATAGTGTCTTTGGGGATTAGGATCATTAAATAAAATCTTAAAACATGAAATACAACATCTTTATTGAAAACATCCTTTACATGACCACTACATTCCTTCATACTTAGCATTGCATGGGATAACCCGAGGACATGCATAAGAAAAGGGTGAGCTGTAAAGCCCAGCAAGGGAGTACACATGGAATAAAATGAGGAGTACAATATATGTTAGACAATAGTCATATCAATAGAGAATAAGAAAAACATGAACATAAAGTCATGATAAAGCATGATAATCATAACATGGAAATGTGGCAACAACACTTTTCATGGAATTAGCATGAGCCAAGGCGCATTGCACATGGAGCATGAGTAAATCCTCATTTCCCATAAATCATGAGTAAACCCTTATTGAACTTGAATTAGCAAGAGAAAACACTCATTGAACATGATGTATCATGATACTATACTTTACCCAATGCATTGGAGCGCTATAAGGGTGCACCCTTCTTAAACATTTCATTTCCTGCATAAGTGTGCCACATGTATTATAAAACATGGATTCATAAAACATAATCTTTTATTCCAAGATAAAGTAATCTGGAATTCATACATGAAACTTTATAATCAATAAGTAAATTTGTATAAAGGTGAATACCCTTGATGGAGAAATGGGCATGGTAATCACTACACAATGACATTGGCTTAGAAAATCGGTGCAATTTTGGCAGCGTAACTGCGTGACATAAGAGTTCATAAAAATGGTTGATGAGAGATAAAGGGGTTCCACATCATATTTACATGTAATTGACAGTAAGGAGGTCATATAGATACATTTCCCATCAATTTTAATGGAATTTAGATTCATGATACAAAAGTATTTCTTGAATGTAAAAGAGGAGAGAGAAGTTCCTTTCAGAATTTCAGCATAGTAACGGGTGTACATGAGAGGAATTTAATGAGAGAGAAAGGGGTCTCCCATCATTCAAACAATAAGAGGGCATTATGGGGGAGGTGATAAACCATACCCCAATATTCATAATTTAAATTAAAATGGAAATACAACTTAAAGAAAATTGACAAAAATGAGAAAGGAAGAAAAAACCCTTACATGGAAGTGTGCTTCCAAAGGATAGAGAGAGGCTTGTGAGAGGATTATTGGGAGCTTTGGGCACCTTGTGAGGATTATAGAGAGAGTTGGGCAGATTTTGGACGAACTCCAAAGGCTTTGAGTGGGGAGGAAGTGGGATCTTGGGTGGGTTTATATAGGAGAGGTGAGAGAATTCTTTATTATTTAGGTTTGGGTCCCCTTACATTAAATTAATCAAAACCAGAAACCATCCCATGGTTCTTGCCCATGGTTTTTTGAAAAGGGAAGAGGAAAAAATATTTTATAAGCTTAATGTCTGAATGTCTTAATATAATAAGGTTTATTATGTGGAGGTGAGTCACACTCTCTTGTAAATTAATTTAAAAAGGCAAGGTGTTGAATAAGTCTTGAGGGGTCCATTAATGCTTTGAAAAGTGAGTCAAACAAACCAAAAATCACATTATTTTAATTTTAAAACATATATTGGCCGAACATAATTATTATAGTATTTTATTACATCAGTATTGGGTCATTATGATGTCATAAAACACATTATACATTTAAACGATATTTAATTTTTACCCAAAAATTTGAATGTCTCGGAAAATTATGAAAAATTCACCATTGGATAATTTCGACATCCTGATTCCAGAAATAACGTTTATTTTATCTAAATAAATTTCTAAATATGTTAATTTTCACTTTTAAAATTAAAACCGACATTTATCGATAATTCACGGGTTTTGACAGAAATGGCTTTCGAACATTAATAAAATTTTTAATTTCATTCATAAAATTATAAGATCATTTATATTTAATAAAAATTAATTTAATAATAATAATATTATTTTATTAAAATATTATTTAATTCAAAAATCACTTAATTTAATAAAATAGAACTCTTCATTAAATAATAACTAAAAACACTATTTGTACTTTAAAAACTATTTACAATGTATCAAAAATGACTATAAATTATATTCATTATTATATACAAAAATAATGTACATGAACATAGTAATAATTATTTGTTACATAACACCTTAAAATAGCCGCATAAGACCTAAGGGTAAGGTGTGCGATGGTGACAGACTCTTGGGGTGGCTCGGATAACATCGCTCGAGTGGTAATTTCAATCAACTTCCACTTTTCCCGTAGACAGTCACGTTCGAGCTTGACATGATGAATCTCAGCTTGGGCTTAGTCAAGAGCGAACCCCAAATACTCCACCACTTTTCCGAGCTCTGACAAATGGGCTTCGTATGGGGCAATTCTATTGGATGAGGCCATCACTTCCTTTTTCTGAGTAAATTGGATTTGTTAAAGTTCTATATTTATACTAATCATGTGAACACTTTTCAACGGCTATATTTGCAACGGTCAAAATTCTTATCATAAAACCAAAGAAGTTGGAATTTTATATAAACATAAAGAGACATTTAATTAGATCAAGAGGGATTTCCATTAATGAAACTTTGGGTCATTACAATCATAATGCCAGTATTCAAGAAAATGGTAGGGTAGGGTATTAGCTATGGGCTCACCCTAAAAGGATTCTTCATTTCGTCTATGGTTTACATGATAGGGAAAATGTATTGGTGTCTTAGTGGGTCAATAGGACTGAAGAATCAAACTAATTCCTTGGTCATTTTAGTGAAAATTTAAAAATTTCTATATTCTTGATGAAAAAAACATGGAAAGTCAGAAAATACATTAAATAGTGAGATTCCATAAATAAAAAGAGAAAGAAAAGATTATGTAAAATGGTCTAGAGTCCTCACAAGTATGGAAATAATATATTGGACATCATAAATGTGTTGGACTGAAAATAAGTGTCTCAAAAATATACAAGTTTTTGAAAATAAATTCGAAGAATTAAATAATATCTATAGTCTACTATATCGTGATATCAAGGCTCAAATCAATCTAAAAAAGAATCATGAGCTCAATCTACCTAACGATACAATTTGTATGATCTGATCTATGTTATGAACAAAATACAACAACTTTCATGTGGTTTCATCAATGAAAGGAAAAAAATTTATGTTTTTCAAAATTTTCTTGTTGTTTTTTTTTGTATTTTACATGGTGTTTTTGGAAGAATAAATTATTTAAAAAATAAAACACTTCTGTGTGTAAGTGAAGCTAGAAGCAGAAAGATTGTGTGTATCTGATAAAGCTCTAAAAGTGGTTTACCTATAACACCTACACATTTAATGCACATACACACATCACATCAATGAAGTCACACCATATTCAAAGGAAAATGTATGATAAAAAATATATGATGGATTAAAATTAAATGCATTTACAGGATAAAATACGTTTTGGTAAATGCATGAGTTTTTTTTATTTTCACTTTTTAAAATAACTAAATAAAATGAAATTAAATGTAGTGAAAATAAAAAAACAAATGTTGGGTTTCCTCCCATTCAGCACTAAGTTTACTTAGTCTTATGAGAGATGTTGATAAAACTCTACCAGGATCGAATTGAGATGTATACCATGCATTTAAATATTTTTTGGTAGAATTTCGGAATCCATTCGTTGAAAATGAACTTATCCTGCAAGCGACACAATATCTCAATAGAATCTTGTTATAAAAATTGATATGCGTAATGAACTAAAAATTTTCCAACTCACAAGGGAAAGAATATACCTCTCCTGAATAAAGACTCACAGAATAATTGAATTTTGGGAAAAGGTAGTCAATGGAAAGATCATGAAGATTACCTCTTGGAATGTACATAGGTGAAAATATGCCTTTACCATACTCATTTACCATACTCTTTAAGTGGGAAGCTTATATCCACTAGGATCGAGTAGATGACTACGATGTGTCAATAATGACATATTTTAAAAAAATTAATCTATACTTCCCCCATTATATTTATATATTGTTATATCTTTCACCAAAACACAGAATCCTAAAAGAAAATCACATTATTCCATTCTTTCAAGAAAATTTTGAGAGTTCTCTACAACCAATACTTATTGATTCTCATACTCTAATAAATTTTCATATGTATCAATTTTAGTAAATGTTTAGGACTCACAAAAATCTTCATAAAGAGGTGATTCAATGTCATTTGATGTGATATCTTCTTGGGTATGGTAATACACTATCTCTTGGTTCAATTCAGAATCTATCATGGTAAAGAATGGTCCTAATTCAATTACCTCTTCCTCAAAAAAGGTTCAATTTGATAAAAATTTAATGTGAGATTTTTCACTTTGGGATGGCTGGGTTGTGAACTCACAGAAGAAGGACATGAAATCACATTTTCTGAGGGACCATTATGCTCAAAAAGGTGAGAGACTGAGCTCTAGTATTCTTGAAATTTTATTTGATTGGAAGAATTAAATTGTGATGGAGGGGAGTTATCAATTTCATGATAAGAAGGTAGATCAATCTCATTATCAGACTCCAGACATGGATATTGTTCAAATGGAACCTCTATTACACTCTCCTCAAAATATTTTGTTGAAATAGATCATCAAGTGAAAGTGAGGTAGCTAGTTTGGAAATATGATTCATTTTATTAGAAAAATTCTCTAATTTATTTTATAGATCATTTATTGAAGAAATAAACTTTTCATGACGTAAATATTAATGTTCAATAATATGATTTGTTTGAGTGATAGAAGAAACCATCATGCGACCAATTATTGAATCAATTTTTCACATGATTTATCAAATTCCATGTTTTCATAAATGCATTGACTTTGAAAATGATCTGTTGGTGTGTAGTAAGTAGAACTAGAATATGGTGATGGATTCTTAAATGGAACATGACATTTAGTTGGATAAAAATCATTATAATAAAATGGATTACCTTGAGAGCTCATGTTTGGTTAATAATTATACATCATACATTGAGTTGTCTCTGTGTAGGGAGAGTATTTGTTATTGATGTATGGTACTGACCATGATATTCTGAAATTTTGGGTCTCTTAAATATTCCTGTAATGGAAATTTCCTAGAGTTGTAAAATGAACACTTTTTTGTGTGATTTTTATTTTGGACATGAATCAATCTTTTAAAGGAATTCATATTGATACTATTCTCCCCATAAATGGTACTAAGAATTTAACAAGTCCATAACAACACGTGAAATTTAGAATTATTTATTATCCTACCAACTATTGTAGAAGCAGTGGGTAGGGTCAAACCATAGAGAGAATGTCAGTGGACACTAAGAATATCCTCTTGGAAGGATGTTCAGGAAGATGAGTTATTAATGTGATTAACAACTAATGAGTTGAAAAAACTAAATGAATATTTAAAAATTACTATTTAAATTAACTAAAACTATTAAAATGAATTAATCCATAAAAGGAACTATCAAAGATTGAAGTGTCAGAGTCGTGAATTCCATTCTGGTGCATGAAATGCCAATTATTTAATTCCCACATCTGAATATTTATTTATTCACATATCACATATTCCATATTAAATCAAAATATTATCTTTTCTCATTCTCTAATTTTAGATAGTATTATAATTTTCACATAAATTATTCGTCATTTCGTTCTCTACCCTGAAGAATAATTTCTGCTTCATTACAGCACCGAATCCCTTTATAAAATACAACGACCCATTTCTCAAAATGTTGAAGTATCAACCTGAGTTGGGTTTGCTCACATGAGATTAATGATTAAGTATAACTCATGATATTTTTATGGAGAGAGCACAAAAAGTATTAGTTCTTTTCAATTAATATATTTATTTATTCATAAATCACTCAAACACTTGATCAAATTATGGATAAATAAATTGTCTAATGAAATCATGCTCGTGATTAATTATTAGGTATCACACGAATAAGAACCAAATCTTTCACGTAAATACCAATGAAAATTTATTTAAACACTGATATAATTATTAACCAGTTAAAATTAATTCAAAGGCAATCAAAAATGTTTCAAAAAAATGACATGCAATTTCCATCAAATTTATCACAACTACGACACAAATTAAATTATCACTCCATCATGCAAACAAGACCCAAAAAATACATAAATGAATTCACCATGTTTGTGTCGATATGAGGGCTACCACATGATTTCATTTGCGATCACAAAATAATAATCATCTCCTCGCTCTATGGAGTCCCTAACGCCACACACAAATCAAACTACCATGCCATTGAAAATATGATTGGATATATGCTTGCTGTCGTCATGAAACTTCAATCTCCAAAAGCTAAATAAATTGTTGATGGTGTTCCCGAACCACCATTTCACTCTCGGAATAGGGGTGGTGTGGTCAAGGTCTATTGTGATGGTCAACAGAGGAGGTTGGTTCAGCCGGTGGTTTAGACATAGGAGATGTCTTTGTTGGTAAATGTGCATTTATATGTATGTTATATTGAAGGAGAAGGGGGAAGGGGAGTATTTCAGAAGGGGAGTGGTTGTGGGGTTGTAGAAACTACATAGGGAGAGGGGGAAGGTGAGTGGGGGTGAGGGTAGGCACTGGGGAATCAAGATGAGAGGGAGTGAAGGTGGGGCAGTGGGGGATAAGGGGGGAGGGGTAATATGGGTGGGGTGGGGAGGATGGGGAGAGAGGCAAGGGAAGAAAGGGGAGAGAAGTGAAATGGGGTAGCTAGGGAGAGAAAATGTAGTTGGGACATTGTAGATGACAGGGGAGGATAGGGGCATAAAAGGTGGGTGGGGAGAGGAATGGGTCAAAGCTGGTGTGCTGATTGGGGAGAGAAGAATGGGGATGGGGATGGGGATGGGGATGGGGATGGGGATGGGGATGGGGGTGATGTGGTAGGGGATGGGGCATGAGTGGGGGGAGAGGTATCAAGTCATGGGTTGGGGTGATTGTAAATGGAACGATGGGGATGGGGATGGGTGAGAGAAAAATCAAAACAAAATAAAATTTGTAAAATCAAAATTTAAACAAAATTTAAAATTTAAATTAAAAAAAAAATTATGTACATTTTAAATATTCGACAATAATAATAATAATAATAATAATAAAATTAGAAATAATAATTAATCCAAATTAATTACAACTAAAATACATATACAAAAATATATTTTTATATTTTTATATGTATATTTATGCACATGTAGTTAGATATTATACTACTAAATATAAAAATAATAAAATAACAAAATGATACATTGTTATTAATACTATAAAAATAAAGAAATAAAATAAAATACAAATAGATAATTAAAATATACACCTACTAATAAAAATTATTAAAATAAAAGAAAATAAACTAGAGAAACTTAATATAATAATAATATTATAGTGTTATATATCTTATATAAAATTAATATAACTAATAAAAATACTAATTTACTAATATATGCATATAAATTAACTAAATATTATTTAAATATTTAAACTACTACAGAACTATATAAATTAACTGAAAATATTTAAATGGTTAAGCTAATTAATTATTACTAAGTTAGAAAATTGTTAAAATATATGAAAAATGTATGTACATATGTAATCTCTTTCAATTGATTTTAGAATATTTCTAGATGATACTATTGATAATTTTTTAACAAATATATTTTCCATGAAATCATAGGCCACACTCATTCTTAACATTTTCTCAACATTTATTGGATATTATTTTTGTCTTTGAGATTAGATTCTTTCTCAACATTTTCACCCCTAATCAAATTTATAATTACCTTGTTCCTAAGCCAAGCGTACAACAATATCTTCATCTTAACTACCCTATTTTAAATAGATTCTATATAGGTCTAGATAAACAAATACATATTAATCATTCCATATTTTCATGATAATATAGAATATATACATAACTTATCTTTACAGTGTATGCATATAACTTAAATTGGAGTAGAAATGATAAAATCCACTGAAAAGAAATTCAAACCTTAGAGGATAAATATAAATTTTAAAAATATTATCACTAACAATAAAAATAATAATTTCTACTTAATAATTAATTAAATATCTATAAACAAACAATTTATTGTGACATATAAATAAACACTCTCCTTCAAATGGAACTTCTTGAAGATCAGTTAACTTCCCTAAGGATATAGTGTACTTATGTATAGGGAGCACAATGGTTATGTTTTTAACTCCGACATCATAAAATTTAATAGATCATTAAAAGTATCACACTAAAAGAGGGAAACTTTGTCATGTTCTTCCATTTTAAAAATATACATTCCCAATCCTTTAGAATTCATGATATCCTTCATCGTGAAATAATACTTTTCAAATATATAATTATTAATCCACATTTCTCTAACTATTTCTCCATTGTCTACATCTTTAAAGGATACCATTATTGTATTGAATGATGGTAGATATATTCTCAAAAAATTTCCTCTTCAAAAATTCTAGCCCAAATTAATACATCAAATGAACATTTGGTCCACCTAGTTATAATGAATAATTATTTAATAGAATGAGTCACTATATATTTCCTTCATCTAATGGATTATATATCATCTCTCAAAACACAAGAAGTCATATTTTTTATGGAATAATTTAATTTTCCACTTTCTGATGATTTTTAAATTAAAAATTATCATTAAAAATAATGGAATATAAAAAATGGTACAAAATTCATGTAAATGAATAGGAATTTGAAATTTAGATACAAACAAATTAAAGGTAAATGAATATTATTTTGATAAAATATGATAAATAAAAAACAATTCCTAAAATTTTAATGAACTAGAAATTTTTTCTTAATAAATTTGAAGTTCTCTTCCATGAATTAATGGATTGATATTATTATTTCAAAGATTGATCCACAAATTTTTTTACGTAATATTTAATTTCTAATGAAAATAAAAAACTGTCAACAATTTTGTTCCAAAAAATTGACAAATGATCCCCAAAATAAAAAGAATAAATGAAATGTAGTAGGTAATATTAAAGTAGAATATTTAAAAAACTAAAAAATATAATTATCATATAGACCAAGGATTGGTATCCAATTTCTGGTGTACAATAATTAATGTTTTTTAAATTACAATTTGGGTAAATAAACCACACTGGGTCTTGTAGTATTAAAAAAATAAGATATAAGGAACCCATACATTAGTTTCTTTATTATGTTAAAGTATGAAATTTATTTTTAGATAAATAAATGATATCATATGAAGGATTAAACTCTATTCAGTGGACAATTTTACTTTTAATTTCCTCTATATTGACAAATAAAAAGGAATAGTGTTTTATTTGAATCCAAAATGAATTTTTGAAAGATTGAACTTATGGTGGTTTTATTTCATAATCCAGATAATGTTTTTGAATTTCAAAACTAACCATACATATTCTCAAATCCATTTCTTCTTGTTATAGAATTTTGGAAACATTTTTTTGGACTTTTATTCACTAATTTTGGAAACATTTATTTGAGATTATTATGCCTTTAAAGAGAAAGTCAACTGGTTGAAGTCCATGACTCTAGTACTTTGACTATTTATGGAATATAAGAAAAACTTCTTCAATGATATGGAGGGATGTGGAACATAATAATGGATTTCATAAATCTTATGAATCCATTTCTACATGTGAATGGAACTATAGTTGTAGATTATGTGGCAATTGAGTTTACTACCCATTTGACTCCTCTATCTAAAACTCTAGAGTACTTCAGGCCTAGATTGACCAGAAATTGACAGGAACCATTTACAAATAGAATCCAACCTTTTATTATATATAGAATCAATTCAGCACCTCATGCCGATTATCATCCGAGAGCCTCCTTCTCTTACTAATGTTCTTATAATTGTTCCTTCTAAAACGTCATAGGTAATCGTATCTATAGCGTATTCCTCGAATAAGGGAAAAGTAAAATAAACTTATAATAATTCATCTTGGCCCAAATACCATTGATCTTAGACTTTATACTTTGATGTGGATGTTTTTTTGATGTATTTTTAAATCATTTTTTGTACCTTTTAATGGATAATCATTATTTTGTTATAATGAAAATTATCTTATTAACATTCTATTTTTTTAGTGAATTTAATGTGTTATTATTCAATTTTTGATAATCTCACAATGGGGATACTATTTAATGATATTTATTTCAATTTTGGTATTCCTTTAATATCATAATGATGTTGTAATGGTATTATTTTGATACAATATGTGTCTAATATTCCTTTCATTATATTCTATTTCATTTCCTTTAATACCATGTTCCCTTTCTTTGAAATGGTAACATCTATATAATTTCATTGATATGCTATGTATATTCTTTACTTTTGATGGCATTTTGTATAAAATACAATGATGTATCTTTGATTCAATGTATATAAAATGCCATAATTTATGATCATCAAAAGGGGGAGATTGTGGGCTAGTTTTTTAATGATCAATGAAATCATGTTTAATATGATATTAAATAGATTTAGGTTTTATGATATAATTTTACATTTTAAATCATATTAGATAAAAAAAATTACGTATGACATGCCATTAACAGTTAGTCACCATTAAGAAGTATCACCATGAAGGATAAATCACCATTAGTGATTAGTCTCTATAAGTATGAAAATTTTTCTATGTTGGAAACACTCTCTGTCAGACATGACACCATTGAAGATGAGTAACCACCAAGGATGAGTCATCATTGAGATCCAAAAATGGCTATGTATTTAAATTACCTATCATCATTTCTGTGGCACTATGAGACCATAAAACTAGTGAATTATGGAACGTATCCCCGCCAAAAGATGACATACCATTTATCCTAAGTCACCATTGAGGTGACCTTCCTCTAGAATGAAAATCTAATAAAGTGTTGAGTGACATTCAGCCTAACTCACCACCAATCATAGACACCGCCAGTGTGTCTCGCCTCAAAATCAAAACACTTCAAAAAATTCCACCTTTTTAAAGTCTCACCACCAATATTTTGTCTATTCATAACTAAATATGTCTAAAAATTACATTATCATATTTAATGTGATTGAATATTTTGATTATGGTTATTAAATCTATTACAGAGATGAATTAAATAATTTTTTATCCCTATGTACAAGAATAAGGAAATCCAAATGATGGTTCCTACATACCTCCCTTAAAATCTAAAATATACTGTATTGGGTAGATGATGCCAATGTTCTAAAAAAATTAGATACACACAGTGCTACACATGTGTTGTGATCTAAAATGTATTGAAAAAACCAAAAGAGTAACTACACAATGCATCATAATTCCACATGGAATACGAAGAGTGGATATTATATAAACATCTAGTTCCTTCATATAGTCATAATAGAAGGGGTTTATGACACTCGATTACACTAAATCTTTTGAAACTCAACTCAGTCCCCATTAAAACTACATTAAAAAATTATGAGGTACATATATTATTAGATAGAGAAACACAATTATTTCAACACTTGTACTTGATATTTTTTCATTATCATTACATTAATAATTGTATTTGTATACTCTGTATTTAGACACACCATTTCTTATGATTTAAAATAGAATATACTAAGATATCTTCTGAAATACTTTTTACTATTATT
Organism: Viscum album; assembly: GCA_963277665.1. Classification (NCBI taxonomy): domain Eukaryota; kingdom Viridiplantae; phylum Streptophyta; class Magnoliopsida; order Santalales; family Viscaceae; genus Viscum; species Viscum album. The sequence goes on from OY728133.1 coordinate 1,494,747,007, forward strand.
TCCCACTATTACTACTAAAGAGGTCCCTGTGTGGATTGTTACATTTTTTACATTGAAAAATACTGTAGATTAGGTCCTGATGTGGCATCGATGGTTGCAATAAAATTTTATAACTGATCAAGTTTGTAGATCAATTAGTATTTATATATAAAAATATTTCCAGTTGATCATTTCCAAGTGGAGAAGAATAAGTATTATGTTGATACCGAACCTCTTGTATGCACTTTTTATTGTGTATTTTTTTATTTATTTTTTATACCTTAAAATAGAATTTTTTTTAAACTGTAAGAAACCCATTACTTTGATAGATATCTTTAATTACTGTTTAGATGATATTTTTATTAAGTAAATTGATTTCAAAGGATTCATTAATATTATATATTTTTTTAAATAATAAATAATCAATCTTTTAGAATTACATTAAAAGGTGAATATATATATTAATATACTATTTTGGTTCACTAGGCTGAATGTAAATTAATTAGGGGATTTTATTTAAATGAATTTTAACAAAAAATTTAATTAGGTACTCAATTCACCCCTCATATGATACTCACTCTAAAAACATTAACTTTATATCCTTTATTTATATTTTTTATTTACTATAAGCTTTATTTTCTTGATTGAATCATATATATCATAAATATTACTTTATTTAATTAGATATCCATTTTCATTCCATGCTTTCCTTATGATGATTATGTTATATGAAATCCATTTTATTTTTATGGGTTTTTTATGATATGATTTTACATGGATGAAAGTGTATGGTGAATATTTATGTGGTGGGCGGGCCCTATATATCTCTCTAATGCATTCGGTAAAGCTTTACTTCTCTTGAGATAATTGTGAAATTAGTTGGGATGCTCCATCCAAAATTGAAATTAGGTAGTGAATCCTAATACACCAAGGGAAATAGGTGATTATATCCCAAGACACCAATGTAAACAAGTGAGTGAAGCCTGATCCACAACACGAAATGGGTTGTGATACCCAACCAAATATGTTCTGATTTCATTTCTTATGGACATTCCATAAATCTCAACTATTCCTTGCTTATTTGATATATTTAATTATCTTGGTGTATTATTATGATATTATAATATTTATGATATATTCTTTTTTGGGTATAATTTTTTATATATCATGTTTATACTTATATTTTTTTTATTCTCACTTATGATCTTTTATTATTGTCACTTATATTGACACTTACTAAGCATGTGATCTCACCTATTAATTATATTATTTTCAAAATGTTCGTAACAATATTAATACATAAAATGTTTCTATAAGGGTATAGTTTGTAATGAAATTGTTGGAAATGTTTCAGAATATTTATGGATTAAACAATTGTTTATATAATGTGAAAAATGTTCATTATTTGAAAAAAACATGATCTTTTGAAGCAATTTTCTTCCTAATTCTCTAAAACTTTAAAACTAAAAGTTATTGGGAATATATTATAAGGAAATATTTCCATTAATTCATTTAATTTATATGGACGCATATGGAAGTCCTAACATAGGTGATTCTTATAGTGGGGATAAATATGGCTTGATATCAGCCTTTTTGAGTGGATCCTTATAGTGGGGTTAACCATGATCCTAGGGATTGATTAATTTTAAAAGCTTTGATATCTCTTGATCGAATATGTAGGATGAGAATCATCTCTGTTTTGGTGATAGCGATGATAGAGTATCTCATCTATGGGTTAAAAGTGCACCTTGGTGTTTTGATTTGTGTTTGAGGATAAAATTCAATTATTGTGATAAAACACAGTGGTTTGTGTGGTGAATTTATTACCAAGTTTGTAACACCCCAGGTAAATAAATAATATGACATTTTCAAATTTATCCATATTTGTGAATAAAATATTAATATAACTTTAATGGGGACTCTATTCTTGATGGCGTACCCAATACGCAACAATGAGTTTCTTTGGAATCTTACGTTGCACTCTAATAATAAAATAATATTATTTTAAATTGTAGTTAACACCTAGCCATTGTAATGGTGGGAATGAACAAAACTAACTACAAAATGATTATATATGTTTGTCAAATATTTTTAATTTATACAATAAATGTTATAGGATTAAAAATATGAATGAATCCAATTTTAAGCGTAAACATTCTAATATTCATTAAAAGTTCGATTAACCGCCTTTTGATGACGAACCTCTTTTAATTCCACTTTTTGACAATTTTATGTGTTATATTTGACAAAATAAAATTCTTCCTTATAATTGGGACATAAAAATTTACTTTTTGTAAATTTTTGGTATTTTTCTGATAAAGTTCATTTTTTAATGAATAGTGAAAAATGTTGTATTTTAATACAAAACCAATTTTTAATATAATTAATTATATTATTAGATTATATTTTGAATTTGTTTTAAAGTGAAATTATAATATATTTTTACCATTTAATCCAATAGTGGTCATTGGAATTAATTTTATCTTGAAATTGGACTTAAACTAGTGTCACTCTTTTGATACTAATTGTTTCATAAAAACACGCTATTTGCTCTAATAGCGGGAATTAATTATTAAATTAATTAATGAAACTTATATGTTTTGAATTTTGTAAAATGGACATCATTTTTGAATTCAGAATATCAAATATAGCTTAGGGTGAATTTTGGGTAATTTTCTGAAAAACATCAATTTGGATGAATAGTGAAACCACTAAGTGGTAGTTTAAGAAACTGGTTTTTTGTTTAAATGAAACTTTACCACTTCTGTGATTTTAATTTCAAAAATCTGACATACATGGTTTTCATTAAGAAGTAAAATGTGGTTCAATGGGATTAAAATTAATTTTTGGTTAATAGTAACTTTTATGTTTATTAATCGCGATTAGAGGTAATTAGTGTAATTTAAGATAAAAATAATGTTTTAATAATATGAAATGACCTATAAACATGTCCTACCCTCAATGGATGTGTCATGACCGACAAAGACAATCAATGGGTCAACTTGTGGACCCCATGGAGCCAATTTGGTTGGAAAATGACATTAATACCTTTTTATTTAATGTTAAAATTAAAATGTCACAAACATGTGTTGTTTTACTAAAACAATTTTTATATGGGGTTATACAAGTCACATTTATGACTATAAATATTCATTAAAAATATAAAAATATTTCCTACATCATGATATTTTTTTTATAATTTTTAGATACTAAATAAAATAAATTATTTATGACACCATGATGATGCAGCGATTACCTCATTATTTAACGATTTAAATAAAATAAAAAGATAATATAAAATCTAGGACCTAAACTTGTCACAAACCTATTGGATTGGTGGATTCAGTAACCTAATAACCTTATACTCCAAATATATCCTTTTTGGACCTTTAAAATCCGAAAATCATTTTATAATAATGTAATGTTTTATAACTTTCCTAGAGTGCCCCGCCTTTTCTCTTATAAAAAGCCCCCACCTATACCACCTTACACACACCTCTCAAGCCTTTGGCTCGTCAAAACCCTGACCATTTCATCTCTACAAATCCCTATTTTCATCATTGAATCCTCACCTTTGGGTAGAATCCTTTCCAAGGAAGCCTTTGAGTTCAAATCAAGAAGAGTTACCCGATTTTAAGGTAATGTCTTCACTTGTGTTCTTTTGTATTATTTTTCTTCTCCAACCCTCTAAACTCTTTTTATTCCTTTATTTTGTAACAAAACCAGTATATTCAATATACTAGGATGTTGTTATGTGAAGTATTTGATCTAAACATACACACACCTTTGTCTAATGGTTAAAGAACATACTGTTTTTGTGGTTGGCGAATTTCTGCCTAACGAAACAATGATTGTTCAATATTATTTTAACACCTTTAATGGTGGCCATTATGATGTCAATATACTTTATATATGATATATATGGTATTTATGTTTTCTATATGTTTCTTAATTTTATATTTAAAACATGCCTTTATGCTTTTCATGTTGTGCAAATGCGATAAATTCATACGAGGAAGTATGGACTACCGCCCCCTGAAGTGATGTGACTCGTCCATGAAATACATGGAATGTGTAAAGAATGAAATTAATGAACATATGTGACCTATATAACATATATATTATACTGTAATTATAAGATATATATCCCAATTATTTTTAATTCCATTAATATGACAGAGAAATGAAAGTAGCGTTCAAGCGTACGTATGACCTACCGTCTCTATGAACGGTACATTTCACTTCTTATCTCCAAAATGTTATGTACTATTATAAGTACATATATATAATGGATATATATGTAATATATTACATCTAAATTAATTATATCATTATGTAATTATAATATATATATATATATCTCATTTTGTTTTAATTCTATTAATATGACAAAAAAAATGAAAGTAGCATTCATGCGTACGTACGGCCTACCGTCTCCATGAACGGTGCTTTTAATTTTTTATCTCCAAATGTTATGGAGTAGTATAAATTGAATATGTACTGGATATATATGATATTTAAATCATTAATACTATTCTGGAGATGATTTACTCATAACTACATGAACAATCATTTTCAAACCAGTTTATTTTTGACTCATATACCAAACATCTACAGAAACGTCTGATATGAACTCACATTATTAACCAATTATTATAACATTATAATATGAGATATAAACTGAATAATAATCTTTAAAATATTTCCTCAAGCAATTATAAATTGACCAAAGTTTATTATTCATGAATATAAAGAAACGATCAAGACAAGTAAGACTTGAGGTAAGGGATCCTACTCCTCTCTTTCTTTTTAAGTACACACTTTTATGTCATTCCTTTTAAGATCATCTTGCTTATGATTGGGATGTTATTTTATATTACTCCTACTGTAATTTTTATGTTCATATTATGAGAGACCCTATTTTCTCTCATATATCCATTTTGGATGTTTTGAGTGGTGCCGTTAGGCTGCCGAATTTTCGTAAGAGATCTAACCTCTATTTTTTTAGTACTATCTATTATGTTACTTATTTTAAGACCCTCTTTGTTATTATGGGGGATGTTATTTTATATTACTCTTTCTATAAATTTTATTTTAATATGATGTGAGACTCTATTTTATCTCATCAATCAATTTTTTTAAGTTTTATTTGGCGCCGTTAGGCTGCCGAGTTTTCATCAGGGATTGTTCATCTCACTTTTAGTCCCGTGAGATTTATGCTACATTTCCACCATTTCCATTGAGTGGTGAATGTAATTCACATTGTTATACTCTTTTTGTAATTTAATTTTATTTATGGGTATTTACATATTCATTGTATGAGCCTTCTTCAATGGGTTGTACGTTTCGAAAGTTACCCAAGTCGGTAAGGGAACCATCCACCCTCCTCTTTTTAAAAGACTTATTTTGTTATGTCTTTTAATTCACATACTCTTATGTTGGGATATTTTATTCTATATCCTTATTGATGTAAAGTTTATGTCCAAGTGATGAGATACCCTTCTTATCTCTCATCAACTCATTTTTCTGAATTTTGAAGTGACGCCGTTAGGCTGTCGAATTTCTGTAAGGGAACTTCTTAAACCACTTTCAATTATTTGGGTTAAACATCTACTTATTGATTTTATTATGACAAGATTATGTGTATAATCTCTATGTTGTAGTTTCCACAAACCTTTGTGTGGATATACTATTTCTACAAATAATAATCTCATTTATAAATTCTTATGTCATTTAGACGAACTTGTTTCAGAAATCATAACTCAATCTCATTTCATTGAGTTAAATATCTATGTCGTTTGTTTTGTTTTTCCAAGATTATGTGTGAATGAACTCTGATTGTTTTAAACTTAAAATTCACTTATATTTTGTGTATTCATATTTTTCATACATAATCATGTAATTGATTTATCCTTAATCTAAGGATACCGATTTTGTAAGGGACTTCATCTCAATCTCCTTTCATTGAGACATATTTCATTTTATACATAAATATCTTTTATATGGTGTATAAACCCCTTTGACATTTACTTTTATAAAAAAGGAATCTTTTTCTATGAATCATTTTACTAAAGGACAAAAAGTAATGTTTCTTTTAACGTACACGGTGACAATGACCTTTTCCACCGTCACGAGTATTATTTGGTCTTTGGCTTCCTCAACAAGCCGTAATGTTTTTTAAAATGAAATAAATACCATATACACTTTTATGTATTTTGGTATTGAAAATAGTTTTTATAATGAATTTGTTATGTCAATATATTTAAGTGATATATTGTGATCGAAGTGTGGAAATGTTTCCTTTCCATTATATTTGTTTTATATCTTATGATTTTATAATGGTACTTGGACATTTGACGGGTGGTTACGTGATGAACCATATGACAGGTGGTGTCGTGAATACCAGGACAGGTGGTTACGTTATAACCTCCAATGCATTGGGTATGGAAGTCACCCGTATGGATATTCCATTAAGTATGCATGGAAGTCGACTGTATGGTTATTCCATTTAAGTATGTTTATGTCTCAAGTTACCTTTATATGTTATGTGATCTTTATATGGGTTTTATAGTAATCTTTTGGTTATAGAAGGGTTAGTAATGAACTTTTATTCAGTTAGGAGTTTTTCCTACTTCATAAAGGTAAAAAGTATTAATTTGATAAAGTATACATGGATTACTTGTTGTTTTGAAAAACTAACAGTTTGCATTCTTTGTGTATCCCTTACTGAGCTTTTTATGATCATCCCAAGTTTTTGAAATGTTTTTCACGGGACTTAACATGGAATAGGGTCAAGGATGGGATCAAGCACTACTAGAAAATGGACCTATCCCCATGGTTTTGGAGAAAACCATGGGGATAGACCCTCCCTATACCCACGGTTTTGTAAAACCGTGGGTATAGGTGTATATTGAAGACCTATACCGACGGTTTTCCAAAACCGTGGGTATAGGGGGGTCTATCCCCACGGTTTTCCCAAACCGTGGGGATAGGTCCTGAAAACTGATCTATACCCACGGTTCCTAAAAACCGTGGGTATTGGGGTACCTATCACCACGGTTTTGGGGAATACCATGGGGAAAGGTCTGGCCTAAAATTCCTATACCCACGGTTATGAAAAACCGTGGGTATAGGTCACTTTTGTGAGCGCGGGAAATTTTTTTTTTCCGTGGGAAAGATATTTTTTTTGGCGGGAATCCTATACCCACGGTTCTTCCCTCTATACCCACGGTTTTTGTAAATATATTTAACTAAATATATATATATATATACATATAGGTGATGTTAGGGTAGTGTTTATATGCGGTGTTTGCAGTGGAGAGGTCGCGAGATCGAAACTCGGTGCCTGCATTCTTTTAGGACCTATACCCACGGTTTTGAAACCGTGGGTGAAAGCCGTTGACACCGTGACAATTGGATATGTTTCGGTGACATGGTGGCAGGACACCTATACCCACTGTTTTGGAAAACCGTGGGTATAGGCTGGGGACCTATCCCGATGCCGTTCCAGCCCTCGGTTCCCAAAACCGTGGGTATAGGCTATACCCACGGTTTTGGGGGCTATACCCACGGTTTTGAACCATGGGTATAGGATGTTTTTACAGTAGTGAAGGGAAATTCATGCTACCTAAAACATGGAACTAGACATGTTTCATTTTAAGAGTTTTTATTTTATGGAAATTTAGTAGAAGTTTCTACTTTGTAATCTTTTGAGATGTAATAGTTATGTACTAATTTACTAAAACTCTAAACCTGAAAAGATCATCAATGTGAATTATTCATTTAATTCAATATTAAGTTAGGTATATGGTCGGGGCCTTAAAGTTGGTATCAGAGGTCGGTTTAGATAACTTTAGAGGTTAGGGTATTCTTTAAGCATAAGTGACATTACCATAATGGTTAGGATTTCAGAAAGAGTCCATGTTTTAGATAAAGTGAATGAGTAAGTATATCTTAGTGTTTATCTTCCTCAATAGTACATGATGGTTTTGTTGATATACTCACACTGGAATTTCTATTTTTTGTGAATGGATGGATCTAGCAGGCACAAAAGTGACAATAGGTTTGAAGGAAACTGTCGTGGTTCTCTGATTAAGAGACTGGATGAAATGGGGGATTCAATGAGGAAACTCGTGGTTGTTCTAAACCAACTATCAAGGAGTCATGATCAACCACTGTATCTTGGTATATTCTGTAATGCGTCATGTAAGAGATGACCAATCGATGTGGAAGTTCAGGTAATAATTATAAAGGTAACCATTAGGGTTTATATGATCCTTACATTTGAGGTAATTATGGGTTGTTATATATTATGATGGAAAATGAAAGGCATGAGATAAAATTGAGGTTAAAATATGTTATGATTATTTTTGAAGATTTTATCTCGTTTTGGGGACTGTTTTAAGAATTGTATAGTTTTGAAAAAAGGACAACACGCAGACGGTGTGACAACCCGTCGCGTCGGACAAAGCTGCGGGAATCGAACCCACAACCAAAGGGAAACTGGTATTTATCGCCTACCACTAGACTACGTGAAGTCCCTGGTTAGTTTGACTAATTCTTTTTAGGTAGATGATTTTATTAATCATGAGTAATTTTATTTTGGGTTATCTATGGAAATGATTAACCTATCATGGAGGATATGTGATTAGGTTAATTACTTTTCAATATGAGAATTTAAGAGCAACTGATGTTATTTGGAGATAAAAGTTAATTTGTACCTTGGAAGACTATGTGATTAAATCTTTCAAATATTTGGGTTTCAATCTTAGTTTGTTTTACATTGATGAATTTTATGGACAATTGTATATCGAATGGTCTTCGTTGAACTTTGGGTTTTTTTAGACAAACTTTGGAGATTAAGAATAGATTTTCTTTTTATAAAGGGTTATCCTTTTATGGATTATCTGATCTTGTAATAAACTTTTTGGTTTTGGTTTTGTTTAAAGTCTAAAGACATGGGAAGTATATAGTTCTCTTTTATGGATTAGATGATTCTCATGAAGTTTATTATAGTACTCTTAATGTGAACAAGTCTTCCTAAATACTCGTCTTTTGGAAAAAAAATATGTGTTTGAATAAAAAATCTAGTAAAAGTTGAATGTCTATGTGACAAGTAAGTATGTTTCATTATGATTTAGTTAAGCTCAAAAATAAATTCCTCAATAAAGAGTAACTTAAAACAAAAATTTTGTCTGTTAACTTTTCCAATTGGGGAATCGAATACCGTTTAACCCATCACAAGTTTGTGATTTTATTATGGTTAACTTTCTCCTAGACATGTTTACTATCACTCTCCATCAGAACAAGACCCTTTGTTTTTTCCTCCATGTCTATATTTTCATACTTGGAATCCTAGTATGGGTTAACTCGGGTGACCTTTGTACTTACATTTCTTTATTTTAAAGTGATTGTTTTACTAACTCTTGTTCCGATGTGGGATTTTCAATGAAGTTTCCAAGCCCAATTTTAAATTTGCGAGGATGCAATTTCCAAAAGGGGGGAAGGATGTAACACCCCAGGTAAATAAAGAATATGAAATTTTCACATTTATCCATATTTCTGAAAAAAATATTAATATAAATTTAAAGGGGACGCTATGCTCAATGGCGTACCCAATACGCAACAACGAGTTTCTTGGGAATCTTATGTTGCACTCTAATAATAAAATAATATTATTTTAAATTGTAGTTAACGCCTAGATATTGTAATGGTGGGAATGAATAGAAATAACTACAAAATGATTATATATGTTTGTCAAATATTTTTACTTTTTACAATAAATGTTAGAGGATTAAAAATGTGAATGAATCCAATTTTAAGTGTAATCATTCTAATATTAGTTAAAAGGTCGATTGAGCACCTTTTTATGACGAACCTCTTTTAAATCCACTTTTTGACAATTTTATGTGTTATATTTGAAAAAATTAAATTCTCCTTTAGAATCGGGACATCAAAATTTACTTTGTGTGAATTTTTGGTATTTTTCCGATAAAGTTCATTTTTTAATGAATAGTGAAAAATGTTGTATTTTAATTCAAAACCTCTTTTTAATCTAATTTATTTATATTATTAGATTATATTTTGAATTGTTTTTAAAGTGAAATTAGAATATATTTTTACAATTTAATCCAATAGTGGTCGTTGGAATTAATTTTATCTTGAAAATAGACTTAAACTAGTGTCAATCTTTTGATACTTATTGTTTCATAAAAACACGCTATTTGCTCTGAAAGCGGGAATTAAATATTAAATTAATTAATGTAACTTATATGTTTTGAATTTTGTAAAATGGACATCATTTTTGAATTCGGTTTATCAAATATATCTTAGGGTGAAGTTTTGGTAATTTTCTAAAAAACTTCAATTTTTGATGAATAGTGAATAAACTGAGTGGTAGTTAATGAAACTGATTTTTCATTTAAATGAAACATTACCACTTCTGTGATTTGAATTTCAAAAATCTAGCATACATGGTTGTCATTAATAAGTAAAATGTGGTTCAATGGGATCAAAATATTTTTTTGGTGAATAGTAACTTTTAAGTTTATTAATCGCGATTAGAGGTAATTAGTGTAATTTAAGGTAAAAATAATGTTTTAATAATATGCAATGACCTAGAAACATGTCCTACACTCATTGGATGTGTCATGGCCGACCCATACAATCCATGGATCAACTTTGGGACCCCATGGAGCCACTTTGGTTGGAAAATGATAATAATACCTTTTTATTTAATGTTAAAATTTAAATGTCACAAACATGTGTTGTTTTACTAAAAAAAAATTTATATGGGGTTATACAAGTCATATTATTTATTATAATTATTCATTATAAAGATAAAAATATTTCCTAAATTATGATACTTTTTTTATAATTTTTAAACACTAAATATATTAAATTATTAATGACACCATGATGATGCAACGATTACCTCATTATTTAATGATATAAATAAAATGAAACGATAATGTAAAATATAAGACCTAAACTTGTAAAAAACCTAGTAAATTGGTGGATTTCGAAACCTTATCACCTTATCTTGGAAATATATCCTTTTGGGTCCTTTAAAATCCGATAATCATTTTATAATAAAGTAATATTTTATAACTTTCCAAGAGTGCCCCTCCTTTTCTCTTATAAAAGGCCCCCACCTCTACCACCTTACACACACCACTCAAGCCTTTGGCTCGGAAAACCCCTGAACATTTCATCTCTCCATATCCCTCTCTTCATAATTGAACCCTCACCTTTGGGCATAATCCTTTCCATGAAGCCTTTGAGTTCAAATCAAGAAGAGTTACCCGATTTTAAGGTAATGTCTTGACTTCTGTTCTTTTGTATTATTTTGCTTCTCTAACCCTATAAACTCTTATTATTCCTTTATTTTTTAAAAACACCTGTATCTTAAATATACTAAGATGTTGTTATGTGAAGGATTATAGCTACACTTACACACACCTTCATCTAATGGTTAAAGAACATACTGTTTCTTTGGTTGGCGAATTTCTGCCCCACGAAACGATGATTGTTCAATCTTATTTTAACACCATTAATGGTGGACATTATGATGTCACTATACTTTATATATGATATATATGGTATTTATGTTTTCTATATGCTTCTGAATTTTATATTTAAAACATTCCTTTATGCTTTTCATGTTGTGCAAATGCGATAATTTCATACGAGGAAGTGTGGACTACCGCCCCCTCAAGTGATGTGACTCGTTCATGCAATACATGGAATGTGTAAAGAATGAAATTAATGAAAAAATGTGACCTATATAAAATATATATTATACTGGAATTATAATATATGTATCCCAATTATTTTTAATTCCAATAATATGACAATGAAATGAAAGTAGCGTTCATGCGTATGTACGGCCTACCGTCTCCATGAACGGTACATTTCACTTCTTATCTCCAAAATGTTATGTACTATTATAAGTACATATATATAATGTATACATATGTAATATATTACATATAAATGAATTATATCATTCTGGAATTATAATATATTTATATCTCATTTTGTTTTAATTCCATTAATATGACAAAAAAATGAAAGTAGCGTTCATGCGTACGTACGACCTACCGTCTCCATGAACGGTGATTTTAATTTTTTTATCTCCAAATGTTATGGAGTATTATAAAATGAATATGTACTTGATATATATGTTATTTAAATAATTAATACTATTCTGGTGATGATTTACTCATAACTACATGGACAATCATTTTCAAACAAGTTCATTTTTGACTCATGTACCAAACATCGACAAAAGCGTCTGATATGAACTCACATTATTAACCAATTTTTATAACATTATAATATGTAAAATAAACTAAATAATAATCTTTAAAATATTTCCTTAAGCAATTATAAATTGACCAAAGTTTATTATTCAGTAATATAAAGAAACGAACAAGACAAGTCAGACTTGAGGTAAGAGATCCTACTCCTCTCTTTCTTTTTAAGTACACACTTTTATGTAATTCCTTTTAAGATCATATTTCTTATGATTGGGATGTTATTTTATATTACTCCTACTGTAATGTTTATGTTCATATGATTAGAGACCCTATTTTCTCTCATAAATCCATTTTGGATGTTTTGAGTGGCGTCGTTAGGCTGCCGAATTTTCGTAAGAGATCTAACCTCTATTTTTTTAGTACTCTCCTTTATGTCACTTATTTTAAGATCCTCTTTGTTATGTTGGGGGATGTTATTTTATATTACTATTTCTGTACATTTTATTTTAATATGATGAGAGACTCTATTTGATCTCATCAATCCATTTTTGGATGTTTTATGTGGCGATGTTAGGCTGCCGAGTTTTCGTAAGGGATTGTTCATCTCACTTTTAGTCTCGTGAGATTTATGCTTAATTTTCCACCATTTACATTGAGTGGTGTATGTACTTCCCATTATTATACTCTTTGTGTAATATAATTTCATTTATGGGTATTTAAATACCCTTATTCAATGGGGTGTACATTTCGAAAGTTACCCAAGTCGGTAAGGGAACCTTTCACCCTCCTCTTTTTAAAAGACTTCTTTTGTAATGTCTTTTAATTCACATACTATTATGTTGGGATATGTTCTTATATATCCGTATTGATGTAAAATTTATGTCCAAGTGTTGATATACCCTTTTTATCTCTCATCAACTCATTTTCTGAATTTTGAAGTGACTCTGTTAGGCTGTCGAATTTCTATAAGGGAACTTCTTAACCCACTTTAAATTCTTTGGGTTAAACCTCTACTTCATGATTTTATTATGCCATGATTATGTGTGGAATATATATGTTGTATTTTCCACAAACCATTGTGTGGATATACTATTTCTACACATAATTATCTCATTGATAAATTCTTATGTCATTTAGATGAACTTGTATCGGAAATCATAACTCAATCTCATTTCATTGAGTTAAATATCTATGTCATTGGTTTTGTTTTTCCAAGATTATGTGTGAATGTCCTCTGATTGTTTTACACATAATATCCACTTATATTTTGTGTATTCATATTTGTAACACATAATCATGTAATTGATTTATCCTTAACCTAAGGATACCGACATTGTAAGGGGATTCCTCTCAATCTCCTTTCATTTGAGGCATATTTCATTTTATACACAACTATATTTTATACGGTGTATAAACCCCTCTGAATTTTAATTTTATACAAAAGGAATCTTTTTCTATGAAGCTTTTTATTAAACGACAAAAAGTAATGTTTCTTTAAACGTACGCGGTGACAATGACCTTTTCTGCCGCCGCGAGTATTATTTGGTCATTGGATTCCTCAACAAGCCTGAATGTTTTTTAAAATGAAATAAATACCATATACTCTTTTATGTATTTTGGTATTGAAAATTGTTTTTATAATGGATTTGTTATTTCAATATATTTAAGTGATATATTCTGATCGAAGTGTGGAAATTTTTTCTTTCCATTATATTTGTTTTAAGTATTATGATTTTATAATGGTACTTGGACATTTGACGTGTGGTTACATGATGAACTATATGACGGGTGGTGCCGTGAATACCAGGACGGGTGGTTACGTTATAACCTCCAATGTATTGGGTATGGAAGTCGGCCATATGGCTATTCCATTAAGTATGTGTGGAAGTCGACCGTATGGTTATTCCATTTAAGTATGTTTATGTCCCAAGCTACCTTTATATGTTATGTGATCTTTATATGGGTATTATTGTAATCTTTTGGTTACAGAAGGGTAAGTAATGAAATTTTATTCAGTGGATAGTTTTTACTACTTCATAAAGGTGAAAAGTATTAATTTGATAAAGTATACATGGTTTACTTGTTATTTTGAAAAAACTAACAGTTTTCATCTTTTGTGTATCCCTTACTGAGCTTTTTATGCTCATCCAATGTTTTTAAAATGTTTTTCACAGGACTTAATGTGGAACAGGGTCAAGGATGGGATCAAGGGAAAGTCATGCTACCTAAAACATGGAACTAGACATGTTTCTTTTTAAGAGTTTTTATTTTATGGAAATTTAGTAGAAGTTTCTACTTTGTAATCTTTTGAGATGTAATAGTTATGTCCTAATTCACTGAAACTCTAAACCTGAAAAGATCCTCAATGTGAATTATTCATTTAATTCAATATTAATTAAGGTTAAGGCTGGGGCCTTATAAAGTTAGTATGGTAATTATTACTAAAATACAACAATATATTTTCAAGGATGAGAATCATTGTGGGGGATTTTGTAACAACCCATGGATTTGAAGGTTTCTAATTGAAAAGGGAATTTCAATTTATGGTTTTAGAGAAAAATTGTTCTAAATAAGGGATCCTCACATTATGATATGTTAGAGTTACAACATTATTATTGGAAGATCAAATATTAAGTAATTACTTATGGGGGAACCATGATGCGAGGGAAGACATCCATGACATGAAAAATGGGTGGCATAATGTTGTAGTTTTTAGCATGGTATTTTTCAAATTAAAAAAATTAATACATATTAGCTTCACACTGTAGTTCAGGGTGTATCACTATAATATTCCTTATGTATTTTTTTAAATAAAACTCATTTATATAGTGGTCATTCCTTAGAGGAGGGTGTTATGTAGGCTCTAAATTTATGTGTAAATCCTTATGTATTTTCTTTTTCAATTTATCCATGATAATTATTGAAATGTAAGGACCTATAGGTTTATGTTGTGAAGAGTTTTGTGTGGTTTAGTGTTATTTCATAAAGCCTATTCAATGGGAGATTTCATTTTGGGGAATGAGGTGGCCACACCCTAAAGGGGGATGTGCATACAATGATGGGAGATTCCACTATATGAATGTGTGTCCATGAAGAATTTGATTGTTCAAAAAAGCAAGGATCTAGGCCTTCATTAGAGGGTTCATTATATGATGATTTATATGAAGTGTATGGCCACATCATGTGAAATTAGTTTTTTTGGTTTTATTTTTTCGACATTAGGGCAAAACAGTGATCAAACCATTAGTTAGGGTGTCATGTTGCATTTCTTAGGGTCACATTATGACGTCCCCTTTCTCTGATTTCTAAAAATTATGGGCGGACCTATTATTTACATGACAACCACAATGAATTTAAGATAATGGTTATAATCACGAGAGGCTATTTAAGCCATATCCTTACCACTCCCTTCCTTATTTCTATCCACCTTGGTGAGGGGTGATTATTAGATGTTTCCATGATGTATTTATGGTGAGTTATTCTCTTCTATTAATTGATTTATTATTCCCCTTCATTAGCTATCTATTTTTTGATGATTTAGTAAATGATTTAATATTGATTAAACTATTTATTTTTTTAATTGACCCATGATATGGGTATTTTGCATGGATTTTCTAGAGGATATTCTAGAAGGATGAACACACCAGGTTTTGTGTTGTTTCAGTGGTGCGACTTTTCCTATGGAGTTTTTAAGAGAATATACCTCATTGAATTAAATTGATTAATTTATTATAAATTTCTATTTTTAATTATTTGGATTTATTAGATTGATATAGGATCTTGGGTGATGGAATGAGATTATAGGGCTATAGACAGGCTTGGATAATAATGTTTAGAACTGTTGATGGGACAACATCGTGATGGAGGTATGTTTTCCCAATAAAATAAAACCATATGAATGATTATGCATTGTTTTTCATAGCTTTATGATTACATGTGTTCAGTTAAGGTGGATTGGGGACAAAAGTTCCCAAGATAAATTAGTGGGGTGTCCTTTAACCTCCAATATTTAGATCGAGCGTACCTTTTCAATTGGGGTATTTTTAGAGCTCCATATGGCTTATTCGCTAAGGGGGAGAGGATATTGATGGTACTTATGAGATGGATTAATAAATTATAAGGGCTTGAATGAGATATATATATATATATATATCCTAGGTTAGTTTCCTAGGGTAGGTTATATATTATAAAGAGGCTTACTACTAGTATAAATTCATGATATAGTTTTACGCCTAACACGTGATAGGGAACAATCTCAAGAGGCTGTAGGGGAGTATTATTGTAAATTATTAGTACGATAAGTCAACTTCTATTTACTGAATTATTCCATTGAGTATTTCATATAGATTATGATTTCAGATCTCTCTTAAATGATATGTGGGATGGAAAATTAGTGTGGTTCTATTGATTGTCTTGGCGACCATGCATTTGGTTTTCAAGGGTCTTGGTGAGAGATAACTCAATACATACCATAGTTAGTGAGGTTGTGTTGTGATTAAAAAATTGGAATGAGTATTGGACTCAACCTTAGAGGTCGATATTATGAGGGGAATATGGTTTGTAATATCACCATTAGGTGATGTGTGAATGTTGGGGACAATGAGTAGTGACTGATATGTTTCTAATGGATCCATTAGATTCCCTTATGGAAAAGATGAGGATTTTGAGGTATTACATATAATATTCATTCATGAAGAAGATGGTCTTAAGGGGATTAGACTATGTTTCTACATGAATGATAAGATTATCTTAGAGATATAGGGCAATGTATCAAGTGACTAACACCATGTTGATGAAATAGTAGACTTTTTATACATGTTTTGAATCCATAGTTATTGAATCCTAACTATTCAAACCATGTGAATGTTGGAAGTTTGGACTAACAATATAGAACCACCTTCCATAAGAGAATTTTTTAATGATCATAACTTTTATGAGAGAGTAATTGTTTGGTTGTGAGTTGTGTAATAGCCATCGAACATGCCTAATGATGGTTTTTATTAGCTTGTGTGAGAGATTTGAAATTATAAGACCCTCCTTGGATCGTTGAGATGTGTGATTATCCATGAGATCTATTTCAAGTTTCTATGGTTGGGATTGTATGAAATGTTGGATATAAAGATTTCCTATTTAGATTTCTTATTCTATATTGGCTAGTGAATACATAGTGTAACAATATTAATTTACCCTAAGGGGATGGTTCAACATATGTGATAGGTTGTCTATTGTGTTTACCACCTTAAACCATGTGTTGTAAAATAGTATTATAGAAGATATAGCTTTGGAATATTGACATAAGGGGGAAGTTCTTCTTGTGTGAGAGGATAGTTATCAAGATTCCCTCTAAATATTGTTGTTTTAATGTAAATTCATTTTTAGACCTTCCCTATTGAGAGGTTAATAATTGTTGTGTTGTTGTATTAGTTGGGACTAGGTATGATACCCTACCCTTAAAGAGAGAATAATGGTAGATGAATGGTATGAAACCTGACACTAAGCCCCAGTATATGGATTGGGATTCTATAAGGAGCCATGACCTACTCAAAATACATATATTTTTCGTATTTTTGAAAACCCTTTTTTGGGTTATGTTTGAACTCTGACAATACCAACCTAACCAAAAAAATACATAAAATTCATGATTTAAATAAAAATTTAAAAAAAGTCACAAAGTAAACATTCCAGCCATGAACATCATTTAACCATCACTACAATTGACAACATTATCTCATCGTTAAAAAAAAATTGATCCAAAATAAAATTTAAAATATTGAATTTTATAGATTTAAGAATCAAGCCATGTTCCACCAAACTTCTTACATGTGATCTTATAATCATTACTAAAACCACACCGCATGAAATTTGATTACCCCATAAACTCACCACAACAATAGGGAGAACCCAAAAAAACTAACAACTGATGCCACGATAAAACCCAAAATATATTCAAAGAAATACATCAAAGATGAAAAAAGAAACACTACTTCCATTCAAACAACTAATATATTAATCTATTACAACACCATTCCAATCAAACCAAAATTTTAAAAGACATTAAAAAGTTATTCCTATGGGTTCATAATAGAGTATATTTATTGGGATGTTCCACCACCAATAAACCATTATCTCCTCAAATAAAGACATACTAGTTCCTCCAAAGGAACCAATACCCTATACTTCTTGGTATATGAGCATTAGAGTTGTATTTTAAAGTATAAATTGAGAATATGA
Source organism: Viscum album (assembly GCA_963277665.1). NCBI lineage: Eukaryota > Viridiplantae > Streptophyta > Magnoliopsida > Santalales > Viscaceae > Viscum > Viscum album. The sequence goes on from OY728133.1 coordinate 1,494,765,477, forward strand.
TGTCTTATCATTGATTCAAACATTTTTATTAACTTCAACACATCCTATGATGACTCATGATACAAGTAAAATTGAGATAAACAAGTCAAATTAAATGTCACCTACAACTCCATCATTTTCTTCATGGATAACAAATTAGAAGCCTCAAGTACTAAACCGGATGAGAAAATATCAGATGATAGTGATGAAAAATCCATCCCACCTCTATCTTCTTCCTCTGTCATAATCACAACCTTACAAAGAATACATATCACTTAACCGTGATGGTTTCATGAATAATAGTCATTAATGAAAGAGAATAAGTGGAATGGAGAACAAAGACCATGAGATTCAGGATTATAGAAAATGTGTAGGAGGATATTATGAACTCGAGTGATTCCACCACACAAACATACCCATAGGATCTAACAATTAAAAACCCCACCAATAGAATATAGGTTACTCTAAATACCAATGAATTAGACTATGTGTCGATTAAATCATGATGGCATATGGAAATTGAAAAGTATCAATGTGAATGTGAACTTCACTTATGTGCACCAAAAAATATCCAGAAACTATCTACAAATATAATTAATCAATGAAAAAATGGGTGTTGAGACCACAATTGGAAGAAAAATACCTCCCAGCGTATGAGTAATTAGTGGATAAAAATGAGGTGTATGTAATTTTTATGAGAGTATAAGAATGAAGGATGTGAAATGGGGGACTACTTCTTATGACATGGTCGAAATAAGGTATGATCTGGTCTGGTGGTTCCCAAGTGAAAACATGATTTCCAAAAATTTATGCTTGTATACAATATATATTTCATTTTAATCCCTCATAAATACATATGGATATGATCTTGTATATTTGGGGAACATGGTGAGTCTCTTCTATTATATATTTCTTACCCTATATGTTCAATCTCATGGGTATCTTGAAATTAGGACTATTATGTTTATATAACATTCGTTTGTGATGTATATCAGGCTTGAGTAACTCATTATGGATTTGGGGATTAGGATGAGTTGATTAAAGAGGGTGGTATTAGATCCTCTTTTTGTATTATGTTTATATCATTTATTTTGTATATGTCATCATCATATTGTAGGATCAGTTGATATTTATGTTGTGTAATGTCATTAAACTTTGTTATAGTATTGTTGTTTTTTTATGTATGAATACTCTTATTATTACTGCGTATGTTGTTAGGTTATTTCATTGTTATTTTTGGTTATCATATGGTGTACATAGTCTCCCCAAATTTTGATTTAGGTCCTTGCCACTAGTGACATATGGAGAGGTGTTCCTATGATCATATAGTACACTGTCTTGGAAAATGATTAGTGGTTTTATATATGGGATTTAAATTTTTATTTTGGCCATGTATAATTTTAAATGTATTCTATACTTAAAGAGTTATTTTTTTATTTTTTAGGGCCAAAAATTTTTAGAGTGGTCAGAACGTGGTGTGTGACATATCTAGACTGTAGGAATAATGGTTGGTTTTTTTTATTATTGCTTATTTGGGGAGTGGAATTATAATTTTCATGTCACAATATAGTTGTAGTCATTTTTTATTATTTGGTGAGTCATGTAGCTACAACCATTTGGAGAATAAGTCCTTTTCATTTTGTGGTCTATTTAATTGGGTTTGGATATTTATTATTTTTGTACTATAGTGATGTTAGGTGTAGTTCATATATTAAACAAGTAGTGGAATAATTATCTTATTGTTCTCCATTGTAAAATATAATATATCCCCCATTATTCCAACCAAACCTTATATATTTAACCACTGTATATCTTCTATTTTCTTATCTTATTACACCACATAGATTCTTTACAGGGAACCATGGTGGATGATCAATAATAAAATTGGAATCTACCACACTATTTTCATGAATGTTTAGATGTTTTTATATCAAAATGTAATCCATATATTAATGGTTTTGTATGGTAGTTGTTTTATAGAGTCCATTAAACAAAAATTAGTCACAGGCATAGAGAGGGAAATGATATAAAGAGAATTATGTGGTTTATGTCATCTTGATTTTTAAGATATCCAAAATGGAGGTCATCAAATTTATCAATATTATATTTTTTTATGGATAGAATGTTTGAATTAGTTTTATATGAGGATATTGTGTTCATTTTTGATATATCCATGCAATGGTGGAGGCTGATTGAGTGTTCTACATATGTGGGGGTTTTTATTCCTTTTGATTAACTTTTATTCCATTCATTCAAACCCTAAATGACATCAAGATATCCTTATTACCTTCCAATCCTTTATCATATGGATTTAAACCTCTTTATTCATGGAGATTGATTTATCTTGCTCTAGGGTTCCCTCTTCCCTCTTTCATCATTCTTCTCTTGCATTATTTCTCCCCGAAATTATAGTACATTTAGGGGTTTGAGGATTTGGTTAGTTTTAGAGTATTTTTTGATAGTGTTTCATTATGATTAAATACTTAGTTGGTTAAAATCATGTTTGGAGGTGTTTGACACTTATTATATTTTATTTCATCCTCCTCAAAACCCTAAATGAAGTATGTGATTTATAACTTATCTTTATTTATTTTTTATAAATTTTGGTTTTGTTTCCTTTAGTTTACTGTGAAGGATTGGTGTAATAAATATAATGGACAAAATTAGATGCAATTAAATGGAATTGGGATTTTAATATGTTTTATTTGATTCTATATTTCAATATTAGATGGTTATTTGACTTTCTAAATGATTTTTTTATTATTGGGATGTGTGTACTTTTTGTGGTTAAAATATTAGAATCAACATTAATAAACATTTATCTTGTTATATAAGTTAATTAATTGGTTGTGTGAAATAATAAATTGAATTTATGCTACTAGTATTAGGGTTGTTCATTTATTAATGAAGGAATGATCAAACAGTGAGGATTGGAGAAGTGTTTGTTGTTAAATATCGCTATTTTTATGCCAGTATGATTTCGTATTATTAAATTAATTGATATTTCCTTGGTGGTATATTATTTTATTTGGTTTTGGAATTTATAATTAGTTTCAAATAAGGATTTTTATTGGATTAATTCCTTTTAAAGGGGATATGTTTTTTCTAATGATGCATACTGGTAGTGGATGTCTCTTTTGATTACTATAGAAAGAGGTGATTTTGTTCCATGGTTGTTATTTTTTGATCTTGTAGTAGATATTGGAACATTATTAGATGAATTTATATCAAAGATGGGTTTTAATTCAATGGAAATGTTTTATATATTCTCAGTGTTGTGGATTGTAACGCCCCGACCCTAGTTACCTAGAGTCGGTGCATTATTACATAACATTGGCATGATCACGAGAAAGATCAAGTCTCGAAAGACCGATTAGTTTAGTATCCTTGGAATAACTAGATACATCCATAAATTTTTACATTACACCATAAAAAAAACATATTGTCTTCATATCCCCTCATACTATCCCTGCAGGTCATTCATAAATTACTTCTTCATAATCCTGGGAAAAATAAAACATTGAAAGGGGTGAGCTCAGATTCTCAGTAAGGATAACATTATAGCAGAAGCTTTCATAAATAAGCATACTCACTTAAGGCAGTTTATAACTAAAACAAAAGCCTTTTAAACTTGAACTTCAGCATAAAATGGCAAAGATAAAATAAAATAATTCCATTTACTTACTCACATGGATATTCTACTAGTCGAACAATCCCATGCATTATCAATAACCACTTTCATAATGATGTAATGTATAATGCCATACTATCATAACCACATAGCCAAGGCCTCGTGCCAAGACTACAAATAAGATTTTGCCAAGGCCTTGTGCCAAGACACTAATTTGTCTCATGAGACCTACCGATGCATCGAGGAGCTATAGCGAGCTCCACCCATCACTTATTAAGTCCAATGAATTCCTCATATGAACAGGTTTAAACATAACAGAAACATTCGTATTAAAACTAGAATATGAAATGTCAGTACTTTAACCACAAACCATGAATGGAATAAAAATAACACATCCACAGTCAAACATAACTCATTCGATACAATATGGAAGATTGTATTGTATCACATTAACCTCAATTAAGAATAATGAAGGATGTTGACATAGATGAAAATAATCATCAAAACTATTTGAGAGAAATATCCCCCTTTTTATTGAAATCATTTAAAAGTCACACTATTTGTCAAGAAGCCATTTAAAAATAGATTTTTGAATCAAAGTGTCCCATACCACTTTGAAACTTTTAAAAGGATTTTTAATTTTAAAACTTTAATGTCCATATAAATAAATCCTTAAAACCATTTTTAAAACATAGACATTAATGAGAAAGATTTATATGAATAAGTCTTTAAAACATTTAAAAAATGGTATTTTAGTTAGAGATTCTAACCAAAAGAGAGACACTTGAAAAAAAATAATTGAGGTAATAAACACTTTGTAATATCATGAGAATAAAGGGATTCATGATATAATATGCCAAAGTACAATATATACACCATATAAGAGTGATTTGGTGTATAACAACAAAGAAGTCTCAATGGAATGTAAATTGAGATGAATTCTCTTATAAAGACCATATCCTTAGGTTAAGGATAAATCAACGACATAATTATGTGTGAAAAATATAAATACACTCAATATGATTGGATATTTAGTGTAAATCAATCAGATGAAATTCACACATATTCTTGTAAAAACAACACCAATGAATTGGATATTTAACTCAACAAATGGCGGTTGAGTTAAAATTACACTTATCAAGTTCATACCGATCACTTGAGAATTTATCAATGGAGTGATTATGTGTATCAAAAGTATATCCATAGAAAGAGGAGTGGAAAATATGACATAAGAAAATGAATAGTAATTCCACACATAATCTTGGAGTAAAATAATCAATGAAGTATACGTAAAGCCGAATGAGTGGAAATTTAAATTTCAAATTCCCTTATCGATTAGGTAACATACGAAACATACACCCATGAAAGAAGGGTCATTCAATTATGATGTATATAACCATGAATTAAAGTATAATACACAATGAATACAATTACGGGTAGTACACATACACCACATGTAATAAATAAATGGTGAACAATGGAATTCTCACGAAATTAAGAGTGAGATAAGAAACCCCTTACCACGTTAATCAACTGAGTCGTATGGCCAAAAGTTAATAACCACCGAATTATTTATAGAATAACATGAATATAAAGAGAATCATGATAATATATATCAAATGGCAGTACACAATACACCACTTTCAATAATTTAGTGGCGAACAATGGAAATCTCACGGAATTGAAAGTGAGATAAGAAAAATCCCTTACCTTGTACTTTTTTTCTTGGTCGACGGTAGGTTTACATCCTGTATAATGGTGAAATAATTGTTATTTAATTATACAAGAATTATTTACTTTAATATGATATCATATATGATCTTTTAACATTGATTTGTTAATAATATCTTAGAATTATTGTCATTTCGGGTGTTAACGGGTTCATTTTACTTTTTATTCTTTGTTATGTGAGCCATATTTATTAATGAGATGTATATTATTAATATCCAGAATGATATCAAGTCCTTAGATACTATTTTTAAGTCATCAAAATATAATTATACTTGAATGGATATAATGGAGAATGAATCTCATCGCGTTCGTGGAGACGGCAGTCCGTACATACGCACGAGCGACAATATCATTATTTTATATTAAAATAATATATAATTGGATGTTATATCATATATACAGAATCATTATCATGTTATATTTATTATTTACATGAGTTACCCATCATTATTATACCCATCCAAATAATAATATATTGAATAACAATTACACCACGACGTGGAGACGGTAAGCCGTACGTACGCACGTATGGTGACATGTTATTCAAAGGATGGATAGAATACTGAATATGGTTGTACCATATTTATAATAACATCACAGTATATATAAGATACTGGATTTATTATTTTATAATGGTAATAACAAAGAAAGAGGAAGTGGAAAAAGAAAGGAACTTGAAAAGGGGTGGTGAAAACATTACCTCTTCTTCGGGTTCTTCCTTTTGATTTGATCAAAAGGGATCCATAGGTTGGCTTTCTGATCCAACTAAGGCCTCTAGGTTGTAGTGAGGGAAGTTGGGAGAGTATTTTGGCAGATTTTTTCCGAACCAAAAGGCTTTGAAGGTGTGAATAAATGAGAAGGAGGAGTGCCCTTTTATAAGAGGGGTGAGGGGCACCTTTGGAAAAGCTAGAGATATTAGTTTATAATAAATTCATATTCAGTTTCAAATGGCTCAAAAGTTGACTATTCAAAGGTTAAGGTGGGGATGGGTCGAAAACAACTCAACCAATAGAATTTATACAGGTTTGGGTACTTATATTAACCTTATCTTTAAGTATTAACTCTAAGTTAATTAGTTTCACTTTTACAATGTCTCTTTTTATTTTTATATAATATGGTTAATAAACTTACTATATACATCCAAGCGACCCCAAAGTGGTCCATTAATGATGAAACTATCATTATATAAGTCTCTTGGCCGAACTTTAGATTTTTAGGAATTTAATATCAATTAATAATATAATATTTGTTTTAAGAACTCTTTTATGTCAATTTTGACACTATTCAATATTTGATTTTTTTGAAACTCATAACAGATTGATTACTTCGAACAAAGTAAATTAAATCAATCCTAATATATCATATTATCCTAGAAATTAGTTTATTTCATTAAAAGTTTAATATTATATTTATTTGGGTATTTATAATATCAATTAATTTAATTTTTCACTATTTTAGTAATTACTGCATCATCATTGTGTCATAAATAAAATAAATTATCTAATGTCTAAAAATTATAAATAAAATATCATTATGTAGGAAATCGTTTTATCTTTCTAATTAATATTTATAATCTAAAATACAACATATATAACCCTATGTAAAAATTGTTTTGCTAAAAGATATATGCTTGTGTCATTTTTGTATTCATTTTAACCTAATTAAAAAAAATGTCCCTATCACCTACAAGTGGCACCATGGGGTCCCCAAATCGACCCAAAGATGCCTATGGTCGAACATGTATCAACCAATAAGGATACGACACGTTTTAGGGTAATTTAGTATTATTATAATATTATGTTTTAACCCTTATTTACCAGATTTACCCTTAACCATGGTAAATAAAATATTTACCACAGTAATTATTCAAAATGTCTAAAAATAAAAGTTACCTATTTACACAATTTAAACATCATGATTCCAAATATGGAATCCATTTTTCCAAATTCAAAACACAGAAGTGTGAGAAATTAATTTAAAATTAATTCCCGTTGTTAAAACAAAAAGCGTGTTTTTTTAGAGATAATAACTATCAAAAGATTGTCACTTGTTTATGTCTGGTTTAAATGTGAAATTTCGTTCAATGACCCACATTGTATTATATGGTAAAAATATATTCTAAATATACTTTAAAACCACTCAAATTCATAATTTATCACTATTAATTTTTTTGATTAAAAAAGTTGTTTTTAATTAAAATTTTGTAATTTTCACTATTCATCAAAATATGAAAGTTATCCGAAAAGTACCAAAATTTCACCCTAGGCTAATTTTGATATTCCGAATCCAAAAATGAAGTCCATTTTGAGAGATAGAATTTATAAAATTTCAAAAAGTAGGTATTACTATTCATAACGGCTAGTTTGATTGGTTATGGTGTGTTAAAATCTCGAAGTTGCGTACAATGCACGCCATTGCATTATTGGAAAGGATACATACCAAGGAAGATTGGGGTGTTACATTCTCCCCTCCTTCAATAAATTGCGTCCTCGCAATTTTTTAAAATTTTTCTTGGGAATATAATGGAAAGTCCCACATCGGAAAAAGAGTCAATAAAACTATAACTTTAAAAGAACGAAAGAGAGGTATAAGGGTCATCCAAGATAACCCATACTAGGATTACATGTAGGAAAACATGGATATGGATGATAAACTAAGTGTCATGTTCTGATGGAGAGGGATAGAAATCATGATCAGGAGAAAGTTAACAATAAGAAGACCACAAACTTGTGTTGGGACAAACGACCATTAGTCTCCTAGTAGAAAAGTAAACAGACAACAAATTTTTTTTAAGTTACATTACATAAGGACGAGGAATTCATTTATGATATTCACTAGGAATATTAAGAGATATACTTACATTTTAAGTAGAGTTTCATTGTTTAATAAATTTCCACTACTAACTCAATTTTTTTAAACGATGAGTATTCAAGAAGACTTGGTCGCACTGGAAGAGCTAGAATAAACTTCTATAGAATCACATGATCCATGCAGGATAAACTAAATATTTACATTGTCTTTGAAGATTAATCAAAACCAAAATGGTTAGTGAATGATCTAATGATCCCCCAAAAGGATATTCCTTGAGATAAATATGCACTAATATTAATTTCTAAATTTAAACCAACAATACCTTAAAGTAAAATAAATACCATTCAATAATCAATTGTCCTTAAAATCATTCAATATAATCCAAACTAATATTGAAACCCAAAACATAGAATAATTTGATTATGTAGTCTCCCATGTTAAATTGTATTTCCAAATGACATCAAATACTCTTAAAGTCACAAACTTAAAAGTAATTAACATCATCACATATTCTCTGTTATAGGTTAATCATTTCCATAAATAACCCAAATCACTATAAATCCACAATTAAAACGTAGTTAAAAATCCACCATTACTCTACAAATGAAACCCCATTGTATTCTATTTTCCGTGGGCATATAGTGTTCCCAAAAAGCGAACATCTTCCAAAATAACATTTATCACTTAATCACCAAATCATTTTCCTATACCAAGGGTATTCATTTGATAAGACCTAAGAACCCAAATCATCTTATTATTGATCAATAAAATCATTTAACAAAAAAATAGTCACACTAACCAGGGACTTCATGTAGTTCAGTGGTAGGCGATAAATCCCAATCGCACTTTGGTTGTGGGTTCGATTCCCACAGCTTTGTCCAATGCGACGGGTTGTCACACGGTCTACGTGTTGTCCTTTTTCAAAAACTATATTTTATAATATTACCAAAATGAGATAAATTCCTCAAAATAACATAATTTAACCACAAATGTTATATCATACCTTGCATTTTCATCCCAAATTATAATAACTTATAATTTTCTCAAACCCCAATGATCATATAAAACCAAATGGTTATTTATACCTATATCCACAAGAGAAGAGACAATTCTTCCTCAAATATCATTCTCACATGGAAAACTGTGGGGTTACAAATACAAGAGAAAATTATTCCAATGTAGACCCATCAACAAGGAGTGATAATACTTTTTAAAATTTTATCCAACCATTTATTTCCACATAGCTTCTTCTTTGACCAAGAAAATATCCTATAGAATAGGACATTTAATCGGGTAATGGCCAGGTCCCCTACATTTATGGAAAATGACTGTAAATGGACTCTTAGGACCATTTTTATCTTCTTCCATAGTACTCTTCATTTTTCTTCGGAAATTCTTCACTTTATGTCCTTCCTTCCCGCACGTAAAACATTTAGTTGTCCCATTGAGACACTTTCCTGGGTGTCTCTTTCCACATTTCCTGCATGATGAAAATTGAGGGTTCTTTTCTCCATGGTCTCCATTGCTGGAGCTCTTATCATTAATCACCTTTCTCTTCCTTGTTGAGTCTGGGATTTGGTTAATATATATGTTGTTGGTCATATTTTTGGAAAACTGATTTGGCATAAAGATGATATCATTTACACCTATCAACATTCCATTTTGTTTCTCATTTCCACCATCGTTCCCACCTTGTACATCATTCTCAAAGTCACTATGACTTCCTTGGAATCCAGCCATTAACTAAAACCAGAAAGCATTGTGTGAGTAACAGTAGTCCTAAAATCATTTAGAGATTAAAATGTCACCATATTCTCAATTTGAAACATATTAGGATTAACCAAGGTCATTTACTCTCATCTTATATATATATTACTTAAATCGGTTTGTAAAGAAAATGTAAATTATCCTAAGCATATCCCCCGGGAGTGTCGTAACCAAGAGTGCAGCAAGGCCCGTTGTCGTGCACCAGTTCCCGTTCGAGTCTAGCTCAAAGTGTTGTTTTCGGGTTTTACCCCTAGGTACATCTTTGCCAGAGCCGCCTCTACCTGCTCGTATCCAGACAGGGATGTATTGCTCAGAAAACTCACAAAATCTCTACAATACCAAAATTCTAGGAAGTTCTTTTATACTAATCCTCAATGTTCATCTTAGGTCTACGTGCTCTAATCAGAGTTTATCTAAATCTAGCTTCCAAGGTTTGTACTAAACTTCATCTGATACCAACTGTAACGCCCCGACCCTAGTTACCTAGAGTCGGTGCATTATTACATAACATTGGCATGATCACGAGAAATATCAAGTCTCGAAAGACCGATTAGTTTAGTAGCCTTGGAATAACTAGATACATCCATAAATTTTTACATTACACCATAAAAAAACATATTGTATTCATATCCCCTCATACTATCCCTGCAGTTCATTCATAAATTACTTCTTCATAATCCTGGGAAAAATAAAACATTGAAAGGGGTGAGCTCAGATGCTCAGTAAGGATAACATTATAGCAGAAGCTTTCATAAATAAGCATACACACTTAAGGCAGTTTATAACTAAAACAAAAGCCTTTTAAACATGAACTTCAGCATAAAATGGAAAAGATAAAATAAAATAATGCCATTTACTTACTCACATGGATATTCTACTAGTCGAACAATCCCATGCATTATCAATAACCACTTTCATAATGATGGAATGCATAATGCCAGACTATCATAACCACATAGCCAAGGCCTCGTGCCAAGACTACAAATAAGATTTTTCCAAGGCCTTGTGCCAAGACACTAATTTGTCTTATGAGACCTACCGATGCATCGAGGAGCTATAGCGGGCTCCACCCGTCACTTATTAAGTCCAATGCATTCCTCATATGAAAAGGTTTAAACATAACAGAAACATTCGTATTAAAACAAGCATACGAAATGTCAATACTTTAACCACAAACCATGAATGGTATAAAAATAACACATCCACAGTCAAACATAAGTCATTCGATACAATATGGAAGATTGTATTGTATCACATTAACCTCAATTAAGAATAATTAAGGATGTTGACATAGATGAGAATAATCATCAAAACTATTTGAGAGAAATATCCCCCTTTTTATTGAAATCATTTAAAAGTCACACTATTTGTCAAGAAGCCATTTAAAAATAGATTTTTGAATCAAAGTGTCCCATACCACTTTGAAACTTTTAAAAGGATTTTTAATTTTAAAACTTTAATGTCCATATAAATAAATCCTTAAAACAATTTTTAAAACATAGACATTAATGAGCAAGATTTATATGAATAAGTCTTTAAAACATTTAAAAAAAATGGTTTTTTAGTTATAGATTCTAACCAAAAGATAGACACTTGAATAAAAATAATTGAGGTAATAAAAACTTTGTAATATCATGAGAATAAAGGGATTCATGATATAATATGTCAAAGTACAATATATACACCATATAAGAGTGATTTGGTGTATAACAACAAGGAAGTCTTAATGGAATGTAAATTGAGATGAATTATCTTATAAAGACCCTGTCCTTAGGTTAAGGATAAATCAACGACATAATTATGTGTGAAAAATATAACTACACTAAATATGATTGGATATTTAGTGTAAATCAATCAGATAAAATTCACACATATTCTTGTAAAAACAACACCAATGAATTGGATATTTAACTCAACAAATGGAGGTTGAGTTAAAATTACACTTATCAAGTTCATACCGATCACTTGAGAATTTATCAATAGAGTGATTATGTGTATCAAAAGTATATCCACAGAAAGGGGAGTGGAAAATATGACATAAGAAAATGAATAGTAATTCCACACATAATCTTGGAGTAAAATAATCAATGAAGTATGCGTAAAGCCGAATGAGTGGAAATTGAAATTTAAAATTCCCTTATCGATTAGGTAACATATGAAACATAAACCCATGAAAGAAGGGTCATTCAATTATGATGTATATAACCATGAATTAAAGTATAATACAAAATGAATACAATTACGGGTAGTACACATACACCACATGTAATAAATAAATGGTGAACAATGGAATTCTCACGAAATTAAGAGTGAGATAAGAAACCCCTTACCACGTTAATCAACTGAGTCGTATGGCCAAAAGTTAATAACCACCAAATTATTTATAGAATAACATTACTATAAAGATAATCATGATAATATATATCAAATGGCAGTACACAATACACCACTTTCAATAATTTAGTGGCGAACAATGGAAATCTCACGGAATTGAAAGTGAGATAAGAAAAATCCCTTACCTTGTACTTTTTTTCTTAGTCGACGGTAGGTTTACCTCCTGTATAATGGTGAAATAATTGTTATTGAATTATAAAATAATTATTTACTTTAATATGATATCATATATGATCTTTTAACATTGATTTGTTAATAATATCTTAGAATTATTGTCATTTCGGGTGTTAACGGGTTCATTTTACTTTATATTCATTGTTATGTGAGCCATATTTATTAATGAGATGTATATTATTAATATCCAGAATGATATCAAGTCCTTAGATACTATTTTTAAGTCATAAAATTATAATTATACTTGAATGGATATGATGGAGAATGAATCTCATCGCGTTTGTGGAGACGGTAGTCCGTACATACGCACGAGCGGCAATATCATTATTTTATATTAAAATAATATATAATTGGATGTTATATCATATATACAGAATCATTATCATGTTATATTTATTATTTACATGAGTTACACATCATTATTATACCCATCCAAATAATAATATATTGAATAACAATTACACCACGACGTGGAGACGGTAAGCCGTACTTACGCACGTATGGTGACATGTTATTCAAAGGATGGATAGAATACTGAATATGGTTGTACCATATTTATAATAACATCACAGTATATATATGATACTGGAGTTATTATTTTATAATGGTAATAACAAAGAAAGATGAAGTGGAAGAAGAAATGAACTTGAAAAGGGGTGGTGAAAACATTACCTCTTCTTCGGGTTCTTCCTTTTGATTTGATAAAAAGGGATCCTTAGGTTGGATTTCTGATCCAACTAAAGACTCTAGGTTGTAGTGAGGGAAGTTGGGAGAGTATTTGGGCATAGTTTGGCCGAACCAAAAGGCTTTGAAGGTGTGAAGAAATGAGAAGGAGGAGTGCCCTTTTATAAGAGGGGTGAGGGGCACCTTTGGAAAAGATAAAGATATTAGTTTATAATAAATTCATTATAAGTTTCCAATGGCTCAAAAGTTGACTTTTCAAAGGTTAAGGTGGGGATGGGTCGAAAACAACTCAACCAATAGAATTTAGACAGGTTTGGGTACTTATATTAACCTTATCTTTAAGTATTAACTCTAAGTTAATTAGTTTCACTTTTACAATGTATCTTTGTATTTTTATATAATATGGTTAATAAACATACTATATACATACAAGCGACCCCAAAGTGGTCCCTTAATTATTAACCTATCATTATATAAGTCTCGTGGCCGAACCTTAGATATTTAGGAATTTAATATCAATTAATAATATAATATTGTTTTTAAGAACTCTTTTATGTCAATTTTGACACTATTCAATAGTTGATTTTTTTGAAACTCATAACAGATTGATTACTTCTAACAAAGTAAATTAAATCAATCCTAATATATCATACTATCCTAGAAAATTAGTTTAATTCATTAAAAGTTTCATATTATATTTATTTGGGTATTTATAATATCAATTAATTTAATTTTTCACTATTTTAGTAATTAATTCATCATCATTGTGTCATAAATAAAATAAATTATTTAATATCTAAAAATTATAAATAAAATATCATTATGTAGGAAATATGTTTAGCTTTCTAATTAATATTTATAATCTAAAATCCAACATATATAACCCTATGGAAAAATTGTTTTTCTAAAAGATATATGCTTGTGTCATTTTTGTATTCATTTTAACTTAATTAAATAAAATGTCCTTATCACCTACAAGTGGCACCATGGGGTCCCCAAATCGACCCAAAGATGCCTATGGTCGAACATGTATCAACCAATAAGGCTAGGACACGTTTTACGGTAATTTAGTATTATTATAATATTATTGTTTAACCCTTATTTACCAGATTTACCCTTAACCATGGTAAATAAAATATTTACCACAGTAATTATTCAAAATGTCTAAAAATAGAAGTTACATATTTACACAATTTGAACATCCTGATTCCAAATATGGAATCCATTTTTCCAAATTCAAAACACAGAAGTGTCAGAAATTAATTTAAAATTAATTTCCGTTGTTAAAACAAAAAGCGTGTTTTTTAGAGATAATAACTATCAAAAGATTGTCACTTGTTTATGTCTGGTTTAAATGTGAAACTTCGTTCAATGACCCACATTGTATTATATGGTAAAAATATATTCTAAATATACTTTAAAACCACTCAAATTCATAATTTATCACTATTAATTAGTTTGATTAAAAAAGTTGTTTTTAATTAAAATTTAGTAATTTTCACTATTCATCAAAATATGAAAGTTATCCGAAAAGTACCAAAATTTCACCCTAGGCTAATTTCGATATTCCGAATCCAAAAATGAAGTCCATTTTGAGAGATAGAATTTATAAAATTTCAAAAAGTAGGTATTACTATTCATAACGGCTAGTTTGATTGGTTATGGTGTGTTAAAATCTCGAAGTTGCGTACAATGCACGCCATTGCATTATTCGAAAGGATACATACCAAGGAAGCTTGGGGTGTTACATGGATTATGTATGAAAATAACAAATACGATAAGGGGTTGTGGGATAGAAATTATTAATCAATGGATGTTGATGAATTGTTAGTTTTTGAAATAAATGGTTAAAATTTGAGATACAAATGATTGATATCTAATGTATGGTTGAAATAAAAAATGTTAATGGATAGAATATTGAATATAATTTTTTTGGTAACATGGTAATTCTTGAAATGTGAAATTAAATATTTAAATAAGAAAGAATGAATGTTGTAGTGGTTGATTTTATATAATGTTGGGTACAATTTTTTGTATTTATATGGTAATTCTTGTTAGTGTTTTGTGACATTGATGTAAGTATTAATATGTATAATTTTATTTTTTGTGTGTTATTTAGGATGGTATTTGTGTCTGTGATTATGTTATGTGGTGTATTTTCTTATGATTTCTTGGAAAACCCCAATATTTTAAGAGGAATTTAATATTTAACAGTGTATATTACATGAAACAAAAATATCATATGAGAATGTAGCTCACTAATACATTATTATATATTTCATTTTAAATTAATTAATTATATTTGATAGCATCTAATTCATGTAACATAGAGTTTAAATGAAATTTGACACTATAAATATATTATGATTTAAACACGGTCATTATAACCTACCAATGAAGATTTAAAAAATGAAAATTTATTAATAAATTATAAAAATTATATGTTTTACAAATATATAAAATAAAATAAATTGTTGTCAGTATAATTTAAATAAAATAATAATCATTTTAAGGAGAAACAAATGTTTTCTAAAGAATTGTTTTTTTGAAAGGCAAATTAGTCATCCTTTGTGAAGATAATTTAGCAATATTTTTTAGAAATTTTGAAGAAGTTATTTTAAAAATTAATGTTACTTATTAAAATATTCATGTCAAAATTATCATTGGGGTAATATTTGATAATTTTATGAAAATATTAATTTTTGGATGTAGAGTTAAAAATACTTGTTTTATCAAAAACTGCCTTTTGTTTAAATTATTTCCAATTTAAATTATATTTAAAATTTCTGGGAAGTAAAATTTGGGAAATAATATTAATCATTAACTAATTTATTTAATTGGATTAAAATTAAGATGGATTTTTGATATTAAATCATTTTATACTTATGAGAATATTCTCATTGGAAAACTGCTCTTTCATCATGCTTAAGGATAAATTTAAATTTTAATTCTACCACATCATTAAATTGAATTGAAAAAATGGATTCCATATTTTAAATCATAAAAATTTATATTATCTAATAATTTTAACATAGTTTTTTATCATAATGAATAGTTCAAACAAAAAATAATAATTGCAACACTTATGGTCTAAATCGCTTAACTGAGGGTCAAACTATGAAAATAAGGGTCCAAAATGACCTAAATCATTTGAAAAAACAATTTTGTTTCATTATGTAGAACTAATAATATATATGGTTTTATGATGACTCATTTTAAAATATTTTGGAATGATAAAAACATGGGTGAAATTGATTCTTTTCAAAAAATACATATGTGTCCTCTCCCCATCTTTTAAAAGGTCCCCATTATCCTCCTATATTCACACTTAAAAATACCATATAATTATAAGATATATGGTGACATGAAATACATAATTTCCTCAAAAAAATATTATTGGATTTTTTTGCTGATAATTTCTCCTTGGAAGCCTTCAGGTAAAAATCTAAAGAGGATCTATGAAGTAGAGGTAATATTATTAAATGTGGGTATTTTTATTATTTATTATTCAATCTTTTTAAAACCATAATTAAAAATGATAATTTAATTACACAGTTATATCATATAAACAAGGATGTTATTATGTTAATTTACTAACCCATATCTATCTCAACATCTATGAAATTTGAAACAAAAATGTTGATCATGTATATGGCAGACTACCGCTCCATGAGCTGATGTAATTTGTTTTCCGTCACCACTTTTCATAGATTGATACATTGATTTATTTAACATATTTATATTATATTTATGAAATTATTATACATATGTAAATATTATTTCACTTGTAACATTTACTTTTAATTCTACGGGGGATACAATATCATTGCTCGTGGTACGTCGGACAACCGCCTCACAAATCGATTGGACTCATTTATCGTATACACATTAAATGAAAGGTATTAGGGATAAATTTAATAAATATATATGATATTTATAATAAAAGAATAAATATTTAAATATACTATCCCATATAAAATCTAACCTTAAATTATTTTGGAAAACAATAATGTCGCTCGTGCGTATGTGTGGACTACCGCCTCCACATATCGATGTGAAATGTTTTTCATTTTATCATTACATGGAAGGAAATGTGGAATTTTTAGATTAATATTAATGGTATATATGAATTAATTATTATTCTTTAAAGGTTAATTCATTTTTAGTTTCCTTGTTTTCCATCCATTTATAAAAATGAAACTCATGTTCTTACATACGTACTGCCAACTGTCTCTACAAATGGTGTAATCCGTAGTCTATCTATAAGTATAATATATCTATATTTAAATATATAATCTATATAAATTATATTTATATCATGTTTGAAATTATTTATATTATTTATTTTTTTCATTTTAAAATTATAAAAATACATAACAAAAATAAACTGAGAAAATGAAGCAATTATCTCTCAAAATAGTTATTTTAACAACTAATTATTAATAAATGGGTGATAAAATACTATAAGTAAATAATATATTTTTTGAGATATATTATGATGGTTATATAATGGATTTATAATAAACATATATTTCTTATATTGAACTTTTAGACACATATTATGGAAGTCGAACCAGTAGAAAGGGTTTTTCATCTCACTTTTGGCTCTTTGTGAAAAAATCTATATTCACCTGTTATTAATTTGTGTGGTGAATATATATCCCATTTTAATATTTCAAATATTTAATATATTTCTATTAATTTTATTTAATATTATACCTTATGTTATTTCTATCATGGGGATTATGATTCAAATGTTACCAAAGCAGTAGGGGTTTATTTCACAATCTCATCATTTGTTTGGATAATTTTATAAGACTTCCTTGGGAGAATAATATAATATTTATATCTTAAACTCAATATTCTTCTTCCCCTTTTGTCAATCATAACTTCTTCTAGTAATAGTACCATTTTTCTACTCATTGAAACTTAAAATGATTAAGTAATTTATTTTATGATAAATCGACCTTATTTGTCTCTTCTACTGCAAATATTTTTTTTACAAAACCATGTTCTTTGATAATGTTATTAAAATTTTCAAAATAATTTATTAATGAAATTTATCCGAAGTTTTACTTTTAAAAAAATGTTTTCAATGTTATCTTCATGTTTCTTCCAAACAATGCTTATATTTATTTTATCAAAAATGTGAAAACTGTCATTTTTTAAACGTGTATGGCAGGAACAGAACTTTCCAACATCATTAATAATACATGTTAAAAAAATTATTTGATATGTTTGAAAAATTTCATATTAAAATAAAATTATTTAAAAAATATTTTTCAAACATTTAAAAAAAAATCAATGTTGAATTTTTTTTCCTCATAAATATTTTGAAGGATATTTTTATGGTATTCATATTCATCAACAATAAAAACCCATTATTGTAATTTTGACCCACTTTGGATATTTTCAATTAATATAATATTTATTATTGATCTGGATTTTTTATGATCATTTTTACCGAGGATATACAATTTTATTACCATTCACCATATTACTCTGGATATTTTATGGTTATATTTATTTTATTAGGGTAAGTATTAACATTTCATATATTTTTTTTCAAAATCAAGGTTCATGTTGATTACATTTTACCCCATTCATATGTGGAATTAATTGGAGTTAGTATGTTATGGGTGGGGATTGGTTATATATTACCAGTTGATGTATCGATATGTCTCATGTGAAAAATCTGTTTGAAAAATTAAATTAGTTTTTACTAGTAGTTTTTAATTGTCTTGTGAAAGGTCTTGATAATATGATTATGATGTCCGGAATTATGAATTAACTTAATATGATATCATTTATTTATTTCCATGTGATTATTCAATTTGTTCTAATACCTAGGGATAATTATCAGGTATATGTTATTATTTATATGGGTTTGTTTTATCATCATTCATTTCTAACATATTATGATCAATTTATTGATTAAATGGAATTTCTTTATGTTTTTTACCATTCAATGTTTATTAATCTTGTTTAATCAGGATATCTTCTACTTTTTTCATACCCTTACTCAGTATCTAATTGCACCACATTATTATAATTTATTTCATCTAGGATACCAGAATGTGTTTTGTGACTAATATGTAGGGATATTCTATGAGGAATAATTGTGTTCTCTAATAAAACACTATGTATTTTATGTTCTCAATTATAATGTGAATTCCTATTACATATATAGTTTACAAATACTAATAAAATATTTAGTCCTTTGGGATGTTATTACTTTTATCTTACTAAAATTAATTAAATTAACCACCAACTCCATGCTATTGGGGTTGGGGTATGTACATTACATATACACCCCACCCAGGTCAGATAACCTTACCAACACTAAAATATTATTTTTTCTAGGTGTTTAACTCCACATGTAGGTTGGAAGAAGAATATATGACAGATTATTCTCTCTTTATCACTGATAAGAGCCAAAATTTATGAAATTTTATTCAATTATTCATCATAAAATAACACCAAAATATAGTTACTACTTGTGAAATACATCATTTGGATTACATTTATTAATCTATAATTTAATTTAATTGATTTTAATGAATTAAATAATGATATTTAAATGTTTATTCAATATTTGAATTAATTATAATATCATATATTAATTTTTTGTTCTTTCTTACATAGATTAATGGATTGAAATTCTGATTTCTATTGTTTTACTTTATCCTAATTTGAAACTGTAACTTAAATATACTAAACATTTATTTTAATATACAAATTTATGAAAATGGAAAGGGGATAAATATCCCATAATTCTTCATCCCTGTATATGACTTCTCACCTGTAAGCTCATTGGATAATCTCTAGGAAGCCCAAAAGACTTCTGATCATGTATGACATTTCTTTGGATTATATTACCTTTCCATATTCCCGGTATGACGTTTTCATGGGAAGCATGTATGACTTTCTGAACTGGTGCATATGACATTCTCCTAATTCCACATATTATTTTATAGATTTTTTTATATGAATTATGAGTTAGATAAACAATTTAAATGTAATGAACCTCATAGTGTTACATATGAATTTAAAGATCCCATCAAAATTTTATCTCCCCATATGAATTCACCTATATAAGTCTATTCAAATATTACTTTTGATGGAACCACATTATAGTTTCAAATCATCATAATTCTTCTGCCAACACATGCATATGACTTACATGGAATTTATAACATTTCAACTTTCCAAAAATCTAAAAAAAGTAAAATATTAATTCCACTAAATAAATATATTATGACATAAATTCATTTCAAGTTCATCTAATCTATAACAACATGGGAATACTTAACTCGAAATTCCAAAAGGAACCCATATATCTAATGATAAAGGTGAAGAATGTTTGATGATTCCTAAGAGGGAACAATATTTAAGAGAATTATTTATGATTGGATCTAAACCCTCAATTGAGGCACAAAAAATCCATTAGTGGAAATAGGATCTAGGTATTTAAAAACAAGAGATTATGGCCGAATAAATGAAGTGTGACACTGAATAAAGGGAGACAAAGGTTTTATTAACCATTTTGGAGAGTAATATAAAAATTCATGTGAAAGAACCTTTGATAACACGACTGCTTCTATTAAGAGGATGAGTGTTCACTTAAGGGGGGTTTCAATTGGTCAATTGAAATGAGAATTGCTACTACTTGAAAAATTTTAATTATTTCATTTTATATAATCTATCCAGTGATGGAAATATCAAACCTTAGGTATTTATCCATGAATAATATAGTCATTCTCTTACTAAATCATTGTATTAATAAATGATAAGTGTATTCTATTTATTATCTTGGGAAGTTGTTTGTGAACTTAAATAATATGAGGTTTTAATTATTCATTTAATTTAAATTAATTTTCTCTCATTCTTGTTTATTCAATTACATGAAATTTGAATCCTTTTTAATAATAATATGATGGATTGAGGTGGGTCGATTCATGAGTGATTTGAGGTATCTAATCACTCTGATAGGCTAGGATAGGTATTTCAATTATAGTTAAACATCTCTATTAAAGTCATAATCATTGGGTGAGGGAGATTAATTATGGTTTCATTTGATTTTATAGAGACATTTTTTGTGTGATTGTTAAATTTAATAATGATATAATATTTTATTGATGAGGTTATATGAGGTTATACTTTTAGTTTTAAAATTTTAATTTAAACAACTTTTATGTTTCATTCTCATACATTATTACTCATTGGTTTCAAAACAAATTTAACCCAAAAACAAAAAAAAACACATTAGAAAACTCCCATGTCTCTGGAAACTACCTATTTATAACAATTCAATACTTTCACTTGAGTTTATACATATTTTATAAGATCCATAAGATAGGCTCCTCATCAACCTAGTATTGTAATTGTAGATGAAGACTAGTGTTATATTATTTCTTTTTATTATTTTTTGTTTGATATTTTATTGATACATGACTAGATAGATTTTAAATCATATCTTCTGTGTTTATATTGAGGTTTAAATACATATATTTGAAAGTGTGTTAAATACAAGGGTTTCTAAGTGGATATGTTGTTTTCACAATCCCGCTGATAGACTCTGAATTATATTCTACTTATTATTTTAAAGAAATTATTTATGTTAAAACAAAGTGAGAAATATGGATCAATTGAATTGGAAACTTATGGAGTTATATAGACTTAAATTAATTAATAATAATTAGTTATTACAACTGAATAATCAAAATGATTTCTCTCCCTAAACTGGAATGATTTGAAAAATTCCAATTTTTCTTGGAATAGTATGAGTGGATATCAATAATTATTTTGAATGAATTTGGAGTGTATGGAACAATTTCAAACCAAGAGAGGTACCTATGGTAAAAATAATCTATAAACCCTTTCCATTCTCCATAAATGGATTGTCTAAGGGGTTGATTTATAACCTAAATCTTGGATAATTTTCCATATGGGATAAACATTTGGGGGACTTCCCCAAAAAATTATTCCTTAAGGATAACCTAGCATATAAAAATTTTTATGGAATGAATCATTAATATTTAGAAAGTCTATATGGGTTTTGGTCGAGATTAAAGAGACAGACATCATCATGACCATATCAATAATTTTATAAACAATAATTCTTTATATTATTTAACCAATAAATTTTTTGAATGAGATAAATCTATTAGATTATTATTTATGAGGATCATTATTTAACATATCCTCGAAAAATGTAAGGGACCTAAAAGAAAGGATTTCACAGAAAAACCATCAATTCAATATAAGGTCTAAAAATATGGGAGTACACAAGTAAAATAATTCTAACTCTCTGTTACTTGGAAATAAAATTTAATACCAACCATATCTTATGAGATGGTTAGAATTTTACATTTTTTATATAGAATCACCATCTACACCCCATGAAGTACATAAAAATTGATATTCCTTTGGTTTTTAACTCATTGATGCCCTATAGTTTAATAAAAAAATAATGTAATTTCATAAACCTGAGGTCGTATAAACAAATCACTTGTAATCGTGTATTCAAGAACTATTATACAACTGAATATAGAGTTGGAAACAAGAATAATTTTTTTTACATCATTACATTAGGTTTTTAACCAATATTTTTAGATAACACCATACGGAGGAATAAGACTCAACCTTTTTAAGATTCTAATATGGGAAAATAAAGAAGCCTCAATAAAGGAAATATTAAGACATCTTTTGTAGTCTGAAAACAACCAGAAATCCACCCTCAAAACTCATGGATTAAAACTCATAAAATAGAATGGTCTATTTAGATAGACTATTTCTACCTCGAATAATCTGATAAATCATAAATTCGGTCAGCTACCTATCAAATAAATTTGTAGTCTTAAGGGTAATGTATGTTTTTTAAGGAGTGGTAGGGTGGTTAATATAAATAAGGAATAACCAGTAGTTGTTGAATCTTAAAGTGGAAAACCCTAGGATATGATGAACCATCCCTAGTGTAGAAAAAATAGAGGTCCCTATGGAGACATAACCAGTCGGTAAATATAAAAAAATAGATAACATGGACAACCTACATTAACCCCCATATACCTTACATTAAATAATGAACCAAAATAATAAGAAAATTAAGATACTCTATAATAATATATACTTGAAACATTAAAAAAGACAAATACAATATCTCTTTGTTGGTTTCATCCACTAAATAAAATGGTATGATAAGTTTCTCAAGTATAAGTGCACCAAGAAAAATAAATTCCATGGATACGAAAGCGTGATTTTAGGTTGAATGATATATTCTCAAATTTCCCCAAAACATCCTAGAAAATGTCACGACCCCGGTATATTAACTATTACATGAATCATTGGAGATATTAACGATTTCAATGTACTATGTGACTTTGGATATTCAATTAATCTCATAACATATTCATTTTAAACTTCCCTATAAATAATAAAACATAATCAAACCTAAGTGGTAATTCAATTGGATAACTCAACCACTACATACCAAAAAGAAGTTTTAAAATATATAATGGTATGAGTGATAGGAATACTAATCTTTTTTAAATTTAAAATATTAGACATGGATAGATAAAAAGATAAATTCTATTCCCTATCATTTTAGGTTTTCTATTCATTAAAAATGATAAAACAATAATAAATGTTCCTTCCAGAACATATTCAAATTATTTTAGAGAGGGAGAAATTATTTTTAGTATTACAAAATCAATAAAGTATCCTCATGATGAGCAATATTCAATTATATTTTTCTCACTATATAATTCCATGATGTTCTAGGGAATATATTGCAATCTACATAAAATAATAAAATTAGGAGAATCCTTAGTGTCACTTTATATTTTTGAGAATAGTTATTAAAATGAATTAAATCCAGAAATAGATTTGCGATGTTTATATTATGAGGATATTTATGAAGAATATTTTGATGAGACATTTCAAACTAGCAAGGGAAATTATTATTTATGTATGTAGGTTTTAGGAATGGGATACATTGGGTTCAACCCATATTAAAAACACCACTTGATCCAAAACTGATGTTTCATCCCTCTAATTTGAAATAAGTTTTTATTAAAGAAAATAAAAAACTACCTTATATAATTTCAAATAATTTAAAACATAATAAACAAAACCAGTTTCTAGATATTTTTAAGTATAATGTTGAGTCCATAGGAATTTCATTAGGATACATTTGATGGATTTATCCCAAAACCTATGTGCATCAAAATAACCTTGAATGTGAGTTAAAAACAATAAGTCATCCCCAAATAAGACTCAATATGAATTTTATAGAACATGTGAAATAAGAAATTAAAATATTATTAAGAGGTAGTATCGTATTCACTATTTATTATTCTCAATGTTTGATCCCCATTTAATTTTTCTTTAAAAAGACTAAATTTACCTTTGTATTGAATGAAAATAATGGGGTAATTTTTACTAGGTTTCATAATAGTTGTAGGGTCTATATTATCAATTTGATGTTGTATGATGTGGACCGAAAGGACCAATTCCACATCCCATTGGTAGATATAAAGTTAGAGAGGATATCTGGAAAATTTTATTATTGTTCTCTTAAGTGTTTTTTTGTATATTTTAAGGTTCCCTATGCTTTCGAATGTCCAAAAACCAACTTTTATCTATCCATTTTGTATGTTTTCATACTAAAGGATTCCCTGTAGGTTATTCATTACCTTGGTAATTTTCAATAGTTCATGGTAAGTATAATTTTCTATTTTATTTAAAGTATTTGGAAGGTATTTTTGATGAATTTATAGTTAATGGAACCTTGTTTTAATGTTTTTATAAAAATCTTAATAAAAAATAAATAAATTTATTTTTATACATTGAAAAATCTCTTTTCAGGGTGAAAATTTTCATTTTGTTTGTACAAATAATTTTTAAGGAAGGTATTGAAGTGTAGAAGGCTAATGTTAACATAATATGTTCATTACCTTTCTCCACCCCTTTCAAGCATGTTAGATTATTTTTATGAAATATTTTATTTAATAAAAGTTTTATTAGAGAATTTAAAAAATTTTATTTACCATTGACTAGCCTACTCAATAATGACACTGACTTTCTATATGATGATTAGTTTATGATATTCATTGATAACCATAATGAAAACATGACCATATATTGGGTAATTTATCCACCATCCTGGGAACTTCCCTTCAAAAATGTGGTGTGATGGCTCCAACCAAGAATTGGGAAACTTTTTATCCTAAAGGATTAATGGGAATTCACATGTGATATGATAAAATTCATAGATTATGACCAATATCCAAATCCATTTCATAGAAACAAAGAATGATGTTTTTTAAAATTTGGTTAAATTGGAGAAATTTTATTCATATTTTTTATGAAATAAAGTAAGCATCTAATCAGATCTTCCATCCCTCATATTCAAGATCATGAATGATAATAAAAATCTAGTATTTTTCAGATAGATAATATTGTTAAATAAATAAACCTAAAGATTAAATATGAAAAGGATTTTTAGAACCTAATTATATACAACATGAATCGATTTTTCCAAAATATTAGGGTAAAAAACCAACAGAGGATATCTTAGATGAATCTATCCCTAGTGAGAAGATGTAAGAAGTCACAAAAGATTCATGATATGATGAATTTGATAATTATTTGATAAAATAAAATCTACCCCCTTATTTTATAATTATGATACTCTTAAGAAGAAATATTAATCATGTTATTATTTTTGGGATAATCCTTATATGTTTAAATTTTGTGCTGATATGATTATTATGAGATGTATACCTAATGAATATAGAATATATAAACATTTATTTTTTATACACTTGTATGTGGAGGGAATTTTGGACCATATATAATATCATGAAAAAATCAATAAGATGGTTTTTTTACCAAAAAAATAAAGACTTGTGTAATTTTTGTAAAACAATAAAAACTATAAATATACTAGCAGAAATAATAAAAGAGAGGAAATTCACCAAGAAAATAATTGATTTATTTGTGAAATATTCATTGTATGTGGATTAAATTTCATAAGCATGATTTCTAACTATTTTTTATTTTCCTATATTTTTTTATAGTATACTATGTATCTAAGTGTAGTGAGCAGAAAGAAACTCAAACTGATGATGCCAGACTAGTTATTGTGTTTCTACAGTGAAATATTATTATATGTATGGAGTTACATAAGAAATAATTAGTGATCAAATAATGTGATTTTGCAACAAGATCATGGATTACCTTATGGAAATATTTGGGGTTTAGCGAAATACCACAACTACATCCCAACCAAAGAAAAATGGGTAAGGTGAAGCCTCCAACAAATGAATAAGGAGGAATTTGGAGGATATTGTAGCCTAAAAAGAAAAGACTAGAGAATTAAATTGGAGGATACATTGTAGTAATATAGAATTAAAAAAAAAATCCCTAGGTAGTCCACCTAAAATAATTATTCATAGAAAAATCAATCACTTAATCCTTAGGAAATTACCCAAACAGTGTATTTTTATCACGAAGAGGTGGAGGGGTGAATCAGTGATACTATTTTCTTTTATATTTTCTTGAAATATCCTTTATCACCTGTTAAAAATTTAATTACTTACTAAAAATCAACTCAAACCCACATCCATAAGAACACATGTATTTAGAAGGTTCACTATCTAATAAGATTATGTATGTCCTTTGTAAAACCCCAAGATTTCACTATATGCTATCTCTTTAAATAATTCAATAGTTTATTCTACACACAATAGTGTGTTTGAGCACATGACGACTTACCAAAATAGCCATTAAAAAGAAGTTATGAATATTAGTAACTGCATTCTAAATTTTTTATACTCCATATAATTTTAATATCTATAGTATGTGTTTCGTAGACATAATATAAGAAGAAATTCAATTTTTCAGATAAAAGAATTATTTTTCAAAAAATGAAATTTTTTGACCTTTTAATGGGGAACCCTTTATAAATCCAATATTTGAGACTTTTATATATTTAATTTGGATTAATTTTAGGTGTTTTTCTGAAAACATTCTTATTTGGATGAATAGTGAAAATACTAAATTGTAATTGAAACCAAATTTTTGAATAAAAATAATTTATAGTTTTAATTTATACATTTTAATGGTTTTGAAGTATAATTAGATTATATTTTAATCATTTAATCCAACTTCGGTCGTTGTTAGTAATATTAAAATTAAATTGAACATAAATAAATATCAATCTTTAGATAGTTTTTACTTCTCAAAACCCGCTTTCTGGTTTTGACAACGGGAATTAACATTAAATTAATTAATGAAAATTATATATTTTGAATTTGGTTGAATAGATATCATTTTTTAATTTGGAATATCAAAATTATTTTAGGGTGAATATTTTGTATTTCCTGAAATCATTCAATTTTTGATGAATAGTGAAAAACATTGCGTTATTGTTTAAAACCAAAATTTTATTTAAATAATTTTTATTTTTATTTAAATTTATTTTCAAGTCGAAATAGATACATAATATCTATATTATCCCAATGTAATTAATTTGAGTGATTTTATAATAAGATTTGATATATAAAAATTTATTTAACATTTTAACGTTTTTTACCCACCTTCTATGCACATTAGAAAATTTGCATGAAACATAATTCTACCACTTAAGTGAATTGAATTTCAAATATACAAGAGACACGGTAGAAATAATTAAGTAAAATTTGGTTCAATATGATGAAAATAATTTTTTATTAATAGTAATGTTTGAATTTTATTTACCATGATTACAAGTAAATAGGGTAATTAAAGTTAAAAATGATATTTTACCTACCCGTACACATGTCCTAATTCTATTATATTAGTATATTTAGACCAAAAAATACCTTAGGAACAAAATGTGATCATTTTTCATCCTCATGGATATATTATGACATTTATTTTTATTTTATTTAAAAAAGAGTTAAAAGTGTAAAATTCATGATTTAATAACTAAAACATTTCAAATATAGGGTTATAAATAAGATAAATTTGACTATAAATATTCATTAGAAAGATAAAAATATTTTTAAATCATTTTATTTTATTTATAATTTTATGAAATTAAATAAGAAAATTTATTTATGACATAATGATGATGTAGTAATTACCTTATTAATGAACAATTAACAAATTGAAATTATAAATATTAAAATAAATACAGATTGATACTTTTGATGAATTAAATGAATTTTATATTTTAATATGACATTTTATGGTTAATTAAATGAATTTGGTTAGAAGAAAACATATTGTTATGGCTTTCATAAAAACAAAATACTAAATAGTGTCAAAATTGACATAAATGAGTTTTTAGAACTAATACTAGTGTATTAAATTGTATATTAGTCCTAAAAATTTAAGGATCGGCCAAAGTACATATATAATGATAGTTATGTCATTAATGAACCAATTTAGGTTCCCCTGAAATCTTATATAATGTTTATTAACCATTTATTATAATAATACAAGAAGACATGTTAAAAGTTTATCTATTTAACTAATGGTTAAATCTAAAAGATACGGTTAATATGGTAACCTAAACTTGTCTAAAAACTATTTGTTGAGAGGATTTATAGCCATACCCACATAAGTCCCAAACTAAATTCATTTGGAGCCATTAGAAATAGAAAATTATTTTTTAATAAATTAATATTTCTTAAAGTGACCCTCACCTCTCTTATAAAAGGGTACCTACCCTTCTCTCAAAATCACCCCTCCAAAGTCATTTGTCCCAGAAAACCCCTGCTTCAATTTCCTCCCAATAAACCTAACATCAACCTAGAGGCCTTAATTTGATACTAAATCTATCCTAATGAATCATTTATTCAAATAAAAAGGAATCACTTGAAGAAGAGGTAATTATATCATCACCTCCTTCGAAGTTCTTTTCTTCTTCTACTTCCCCTTTCATTGTTGTTTCCATAAAAAAATAATAAATCTAGTACCGTATACATACTGTGATGTTTTTTAAAATATTTTACAACCATATTCATTATTATATCCATTATATGAATGAAAAATTAACCACACGTGTGTATGTATTTCTTACCGTCTCCACGTCGTGTGAAGTTTGTTATTCAATACATCATTATTTGGATGGGTATAATAATGAGTGTAATTGTTTTAAATAACAAATAAATCATGTTAATGATTCTGTATATATAATATACCATCTAATTAAATATGATTTCAACATAAATAGAATGATATCATTGCTTGTGCGTACGTATGGATTACCGTCTCCACGGTGAGATGAGAATCATTTCCACGTTCACCATTCAACGATGATTATAAAAATATATGTTATTAATAAGTATGTAATATATGTAATAATAATACTACTATATATATATATCTGTGCATTTTTGTGTGTTTTTAATTACATATATATTATTCACTTACATTCGTTCAATATGATATGAAAATGGAAACAACCTTTATGCGTACATACGACCTACAGTCTCCATAAATGGTGTTTTCCATTTCATATATCTATCTATTACACATATTTATATTATAAAAATATATGATATATATAATATGTTTTATATTCTGGAAGTATTTAAATCATCATCTAAGTGATACAATCATGAATAACAAGTTAAAATAAGTACGATAAAGAAAGTGATTTTAACCAAAATGTTAATTTAAGAAGGAAATTTTTATTAAATGGGTAGTATAAAGTAATTAATGAATCAAGTATGAAATATAAAATATTAATATGGTTCTTTTATAATTTAATAACATACTATTTTTATTATACAGAAGGTTATACGTACCATCAACTAATGTAAAGTACAAGGTAAGGGTTAATTTTTGAATCTCATTAGTATCCAAGATTGTTAATGTGTAGGTATTTTCTGAGGCATATTTATTATCCATGTCCATGTTTCATAAGATATATTTTAGAATTATTATTTTAAGGTACTAATTAACTAAAAAATAATTTTAAATGTTTTACATATTTATTGTTCTAAATCGTTCTCATTAATCTCCCTATTTTCAAAATTATTTAAACGATTTATTTATATAGACATGATTATTTTAAAATGTTAATTTATTTAAAAATATTTAAACTGGAATGGGACACATTGATTCAAAAATATATTTTATATTAATTCCTTTATAAATGTGTGTCTTTTTAATTATCTCACTAAAATGGATATTTCTCTTAAAAAGTTTTACTCATCATTTTAAACAATCTAAACATCCTTTACAAGATATTATTCTTGATTGAGGTTGATTAATTATAATACATTACTACATATTGTATTGAATGATTTATGATATGTTTGATTATGGATGTGTCATTTGTATACAATTAATTGTTTATGGTTAAAGTATTAACAATTCATATGCTATTTTTAATACGAATGTTTATGTTATGTTTAAACATTTTCCAATGAGGAATGTAGTGGACATAGTATGTGATGGGTGGGGACATCTATATCCCCTCAATGCATTGATAGGTCTCATAATAAAATTAATGTCTTGAAACAATGCCTTGACAAAACATTTATTTGTAGTCTTGGAATGTGGCCTTGACTATGTGGTAATGATGTCCGATGTTAGGAATTCCTTCATTATGAAATTAATTATTACATGTGATTACATGAATACTAGAATATCCATGTGCATGTTTAAATTGTAATGTTTGATTTATTTTCTCCATATTATGTTTAATTTTATGTTTAAAAGGATGTTGTTTTTATTAAACATCTTTACTTAAAAGATTATTATTTCCACTAAATTATTTACCCTTACTGAGCATCTAAGCTCACCCCTTTCTTATGTTTTGGTTTACCAGGATTCCATGAAGTGTGTTATGTTTGATATATAGGGTTTATCGAGGGAAATAATGGAGTTATCAACAAATTATTTATGTTTTTTTAGGTTTGAATGTGTAATGTAACGTTCATGTATGTAATCTATTTTCCAAAACCGCTAAACTGATCGGTCCTTCAGGACAACATTCCTTGTAATCATGAAAATGTATTAAAATAATGCATAGGCTCTGGGATTCTAGGGTTAGGGAGTTACATCCTTGGTATGGTTTTCAAATTCTATAATATCACACAATCCACTAAAAAAATCACTGGATTAAAATGAGTATGATATATTGTTTCACTTTTGAAGCACTATGTAAACAATCCAATAGTGCATGTTCCCCCTCTTTGAACAAATATGGGAATATAATGTTTTTTTAATAACTAATGTTACCTATGATTTTTTTTAAATTCAACCAATGCATTATTTTTACAAACAATATATCAATTTATTACCATGAAGATTGTAATAACTTCAAGAACATTAATATAGAAATCAATCTTATTTCCCAGTCTGATCTGTTCACTCCAATTTTCAAATGTTATTATTTAAATATGATTTCCAATTATAATAGATATATATTTTTTAGAATACTATCAATACAATTCATAATTCTTTCTTTCTGAGAATATAAACCCCAATATAGAAGTCAATGTCCGATTGTCCATCCTGATACAAAAAACTATTGAATATGATGATAGGCAGAATATGATACATAGTTGAATATAGAATATGATGAATAGATGAATAACATAGTCATATTTTCTCTTATATTTCACATAACCTTGTTAAAACATTTTCATCAAAGGCTCAATAAGAAGACTTCTTCCTCTCCCTATAATTTCAGAACTTCCCAATCTTCTATGAATAGTACATCTTTTCAGTCCTCTAAAATGTATGAAGTACTTATCCCCTTTTATAGGTAACCTATGGATGGTTTTGGAAAGAATCTAAAAATCATCCATGCACACCCAAATTTACTGAATTTTCATGTTTTCTAGAATTTATAGCGATTCATGACCTCATAAACTATTCTCAAATATGCTCAATCCTTCTCAAATATTCTATCATCATTATCTCGTACATCAAATTTCATTCCCAACGTATGTTTTATTTGGATTTACCAATCCAATAAGATTAGTCTTATTTTGGTTCCTCATTTGGATTGATGAATATGATTCATAGGATGAATCAGTACCAGCTTAGATATGATAGATCTTGACCCACTTGAAGAGGAAAAACATATTCTTTGAATTTCATGCTTCCCCATGACAACACATTCATCTCTTTTCTTTAGCTCTACTTTTGACCCAATTGAAAATATAATAAATTATGTCTACCCCTTTCAATTGTTTGAATACATTTTTTATCACTTTTATTTTCATTCATTAGTCTTAAACAATTATTTTCTAAAATATGATGTCATTCTGAATCTAATCTGCATATTCATTTTTCATCCAAACTAGATACCACTTGTCAACTTCTTTTTCTATTCATATAAACTTATTTACTTCACAATATTCAACTTATATGATTAGTTCCTTCATGAGTTTTAACATATCAAGGAACGGTGTCAGCATTGTCATATTTTTATTTTATATTATTATTGCTTACCTTTCATTCAACAACAACAATATTTCCTTCTCTACCCATATTTAATTGTCCAGAATACAATTTCTATGAATACTATAAAATCCCAAGTATTTATAGAATAATAATTTTTCATTTATATTAATATTTATGAATAAGATAATATTTTTATAGTAAAGGGGATGCTTTTTCCGATAGCATACTCAACATGCAACAATGTGTTTTTTGGAAACTTAGGTTGCATACCACTTTTAGTTATACTAAAAAATAATACAATAATATTATTATTATTTTAAATGGTAATTAACGCATAGTTGTTATATTATAGGGAATGAAAAAATCTAATTAATTAATGATTAAACTTGTTTGTTAATTGATTTTAAATTTATCCAATAAATTTTATACGCTAATATTCAAAATGAGTCTAATTTTAAGCAGTAAATACTATAATATTTTTTAAAGGACAACTTATAGCCTTTTGAAGGCTACCCATTTTTAAATCTAGTTTTTTCCACTTTTATATATTCTCTTTGAAAAAATAATTTTCTTGTTTAGATGTCGGAATTCAAAATTTATTTTGAATAAAATTTTTGTATTTTCCAAATAATGTTCATTTTTAATGAATAATGAAAAATACTGCATTTTAATTCAAATCTTCCTTTTCATTTAATTTATTTATATATTTATATTATTATTTTAATTTTTTTAATGTTTAATTGGATTATATTTTTATCATTTAATCCAATTATGCTCATTGAAATTAATTTCACATTTAAATTAGACATAAACACATGTCAATATTTTGATAGTTATTACTTCTTAAAAACTCATCTTTTGGTTTTGGAAATAGGAATTAATTTTAAATTAACTACTGAATATATTTTGTTTTTAATTTGGTGAAATTTATTTCATATTTGGAATCATAAGGGTCAAATTGTGTAAAGTTGTAACTTTATTTTTGGGCATTATGAATAGTAACTTCAGTAATTATTTTACTTACATTGGTTAAAGGGTAATCTGGTTAATAAGGGTAAATAATATAATTATAATAATAATAAGAGACCTTAAAAAATGTCTTAATCCCATTGGATTAGATATTTATGAAAATATTCATCCTTTGGTTGATTTTCGGACCCTATGGATCCACTTGGTGGTGATAAAGACATTTTATAAGAAGTAATGTAATGTAAAGAAAAATACAACATAAACATATATCTTTTACTAAAACAATTTTTGTATTGTTTATTATAATTTATACCTCCATATATAAATATTTATTAGAAATATAAGAAGTTTTAATACATCATGATATTTTTTTTATAATTTTTAAACATTAAATAAATAAATTTTATTATGACATAATAATGATGTCGTGATTGCTTCATTAATAAAAGATTCAAATAAATGATAGAATAAATATTGAAATAAATTTAATTTGGTTATTTTGATTACATGAAATAATTTTATAGATTCTATTAAAATGTTATCTTTGAATTAATTCATTTGGATCGAAGGAACCATGTTGTTATTACATTAAAAAAATTACTTAAAAGTGTAAAAATTGACATAAATGAGTTTTTAAAAGAAATACTATTTTATTAAATGATATAATTGTCCTAAAAATATAAGATTCATCCAAATGGATTATATAATTTATAAAATTTCATTAATGACCCACTTATGGTTTTCTTGACATTTTATAGTAAATATAGTTATCATATATTATGAAAATACAAGAAGACATGGTAAGAGTTAATGTTTTTAACTAAGGGTTAGAGCTACATGATCTGGTTAATTTTGTGCCCTACACTTGTATAAAACCTTTGTTTTAGAGGATTTAGACCCAAAATCATAGTTTCATTGAAATAAATAAGTTTGGGACCATTTTAAACCAAAAATCATTTTACAATAAAATAATATTTCAATACCTTCCTAAATTGCCCCTCCTCACTCTAATAAAAGGCCATCACCTCTACCCACATACTCACACCTCTAAAGAATTATGGGTAATCCAAATTATTCTAAACTAAACTTCCAAAATATCTCCCTTTGTCCTAGAAAACTTACCTTGGGCAGAAAAAAATTCAAGAAAGCCTTTTGGGTCCAATCAAAAGAAGTTACTCGATTTAGAAGTAATGTCTTCTCTCAAGTTCCTTTCATTTATTCTCCTTCTATACTCCCTATTTTATTATTATTCATTGATTTCATAAAAAACTAGTATTAAAAAAATACTAGGATGTTCTTGTTATATGGATTTTAACTACACTTACACACACCACCATCTAATGGATACGAACATACTATTTCTATGTAAGGTGAACTACTCTCTCACGAAACAATGAGTGTTCAATTTTCCCCTACCACTTTCATGGTTTCCATTATGATAGAACTAATCTTATAGATGATATATATTATTTTTATATTTTCTTTATACTTCTATATTTTTCATTTACATCATACCTTTATGATTTCTATAATGTGTAAATACGATAATTTCATATGAGGAAGTGCAGACTACCACCCCCTCAAAGTGATATGACTCATTCATTCCATACATAGAATGTATAATGTATGGAATTAATGAAATAATGTAACATATATAACATATATTTTATAATTTAATTATAATAGATATAAGTATCACTCAGTTTTCATTTATTTAAATATGAAAAAGAAATGAAAGTAGCATTCATGCGTACATACGACTTACCATCTCCATGAATGATGAATTTAATTTCTTATATCAAAATTTTATATACTATTCTAAATAAATATATACTGGATATATATGAAATTTATATCATTAATAAGATTCTGGAGATAATGGAATTTTGACCACAAGGACAATCTGTTATTATAAAATGTTCATTTTTAACTCATGTACTGATCATCGAAAAAATGATCGATATGAACATGAATAATTATATGATTTTTATATATAAGTAATAAGAAATATAAAAGGAATCATAAACATGAAAAATGTTCCTAAAGAAGGTATAAATTAACTAAAATTTATTATCCAGGAATACAAAGAGAAAACAAGACAAGTCATACTCAAGGCAAGGGACTTCATCACAATCTCCTTTCATTGAGGCATATTTTACGGTGTATAATTATACCCTTTTCCTTTAATTTAATTCCATAGTTTCATAAAGTAATTATTTTTTATATGAAGAATTTTAATAAATGGAAAATGGAATGTTTCTTTTTGACATACACGATGACAACAACCATTCCGCCGCTGTGAGCATTATTTGATATTTGGCTTCCTTAATAAGCTGCAATGTTTTTAAAAGGAAAATAAATACCATATTCTATTTTTATTTATTTTGGTATTTAAGAATGGATTTGGGAAAGAATTTATTATTTTACTAATTTTAAATGATATATTGTGAATGTAGGACCTCGGGACACCCTGAGAGGGGAGGGGTGAATCAAGCTGTCAGCTTTTTCTTTTAAACTGATGGATCTTGTTCCCAAATTGGTAGGAACTAGTTTAACCTGTATGATGGATATAAGAAACAACCAAACATTCACATGAAAATAGAAAACACATCACTTTTTACTTGGTTCACCACTATTGGCTACATCCAAGGAGTATATGCCGAAAAGTTGTCGGTCATACCAAATTCAACTATTCATCACTTGTTATGGATTACAATGGTTTGCGAATAGTCACTCTGTCCTAGGCTCACTACCTTTACAACTGTTAAGGGATATCCCGTTGTGTACCTTGGGTCACTCTTGTTGACTCCCCCTGGCTCACTTCCTTTGGTGAAGTCCCAGTCAATTTATTGTCACGAAGGTATCTTCAATATCATTGCATTAAAGTTTTTACCTCTTTTTAGCAGGAGACTCTACTTGCATAGAAGACCGAAAATGATGCACTTGAATGCAATGAACCATTGAA
This sequence comes from Viscum album, assembly GCA_963277665.1. NCBI lineage: Eukaryota > Viridiplantae > Streptophyta > Magnoliopsida > Santalales > Viscaceae > Viscum > Viscum album. The sequence continues at coordinate 1,494,801,995 of OY728133.1, forward strand.
CCAGATATTTAGAAACTATGAAACAGTTTATACTGAAGATTTCATTCCAAACCTACCCTTTTCCCGAAATTTCTTAATTTTTGCGCAAAATACTTGATTTTAACATGGAAATTATTTTGTAAAACTACCTCCTTTTTGCACAGCTCTATGTGTAGAACCTTTTTTGTGAAGTTTAGAATTTTACACACAACTCAGCCTTTTCGCGCTACCCAGCTTTTTCCCCACGACCCAGCCTTTTTCGCACAACTTGGAATTTTTCGCGGAAGCCCATTTACGCGAACCATTTACACGCATCAGACCTTTGATCATCTCTAAGTCTTCAACCATACGTTATGAGGGGGGTCACCTCTTATTTATATTCAACTCAGAGAACCACGTGTATAAACCCCTATGGCACGAAAATCCTATCATTTGGAGTGAAATATTTTGTCCATGAAATGTTTTTGGCTCACATCTCTTGATTTTTCACGTAGCCCATTCCTTTTCCATTTTCCGACGTTCTGATTCCAAACCACTATTTTCACAAAAAAATGTCCTCCAATATTTCGTGCACCACGCTGTTTTTCACACACCATGTTGTTTTACCTCACAACTCATATTTTTCGCGCACAATCGATATTTTTCTCACTTCACTTCCTCTTTTTGCGCACCTCCTTTTACCAACAATCCATGTTATCATTTTCAAATTTTCAGGCCTAAAAATTTGGAGAACACTGGGAAACAACACCAACATTAATTCTGTTGTCTGATTGAACTTTATGATCACTTTACTAGCACACATTCTGAACATCCACTAAGGATTGAAAACAATCACAAACCACAATCCAATTTAGGAATAGAACGACCATGGCTCCAATAGTGATTTTAGAGTGGAAATGTTATCTTACAATTATTCATGTTTTATATGTTATGATTATGTTATGGTTCTTGGGCATTGTATACATACATGGGAGGTTTAATACTAATCCAATGGTAGGTGATCCCAAGATAGATCTCAAAAACATTCGCTAACCTGATGGAGGTAAACATTAATGTTTCTCCTAAAATATTTAGTTAATATACTCTGATGGGTATTCGAAACGTAACTCCCTATATAGGTATGAAAGCAAAAATGTATGTATGTTATGGATGCCCCAAGTTCCCATTATAATTTATTATTTCTATGAGTTATTCATAAATATTATGATTTCATGTGTATTTTAAATAGCTTATGTTTTATGAGTGAAAAGTATGATTTCATTGATTTGTATGTATTAATGGACCAATGTTTTCATTCATTTTTTTTTATTTCTATTTCTGAGATTTTTATGCTCATCCCAAGTTTTTGAAATGTGTTTTATATGGAGCAATGACTTTTAAGAAAAAGTAACAATTAGAGAATATTTTTATCATTAAAATAATTCTTGTTTTATTTAAGGATTTTATTATTATGAAAAATTAGATAGAGTAAAAGTTCATACTTTGTAATATTTTGATATGTAATGTAATTTTTATGGCCTAATTCAATAAAACTCTAAACCTAAAAAAATCCTCAATGTGAATTATTGACTAAACTCAAGATTATGTAATGTTTATGGCTAGGTAATTACAGTTGGTATCATATGTCGGTTTAGATAAATTTAGGAGTTTGGATATTGTTAAATGTATAACCTTAAATTATTTTACTTTATGGTAGAATTGAAATGATATAGAATTTAAAGATTACCATGTTATTTTTTCCATGAAAATTCTATGTTCATAATGGTATTCCAAAGGGGAAATTGGGAAGCTATGATGGGACAACACCAAGAGGAAAAAAACCAACCAAGATTATTCACCAGAAATGTTCATAATTGGAACTGAACAGTTTTTTATGGTGATGGAAAAATTTACTCAAGCTATAAATGGTGGGGGTATCAATGCACGATATTATCCAGATCAACCACAATGGAACATGTTAGTATTAGAGCATTTCATGAGGCAAAATTCCCCATCATTTAGAGAATCATCTAACCCTATGCTAGCTAAATACTGGATTAATGTAATGGAAAACATTTTTTATGTCATGGGTTATTTAGAACATCGAAAGGTTAGTCTTGTTTTTTACTGTTTTGAAGGTGAAGCTTAATAGTGGTGGCCGATAGCTAAAAATATAGGGATAGTGAGGATATTTATGCTCTTGACTGGGATTAATTCAAAGGTATGATACTTTTGAAATATTTTCCTAGTTGGTTTGACATAGAATAGAAAAATAATTCTTGGAATTGAGGCATGAGGATGACTTAGTGGCTGATTTGGAAGAAAATTTCTCTCGACTGTGAAGGTATACTCTAAATATAATACTGGGTCTTGATAGTAAAATAAATCACTTTTACTCCAGATAGAATCCAAATTATCGAAGATAACTAGCTTCTCGTGAGATCAAAAGTAATGAAAAAGTAGTTTGATGTGCTGAGAAGGTGGAAATGGAGTTTTTCGGTGATTAGTTTTTCATTGAAACCCCAATATAAAAAAAGGCAGGGTTGGAAGATTAATTGGATGAACACTTCAATATATTTTGATGATAAGAAACCTAAGATTATTGATTTTGAAAATTGTGGTAAAAAGAACAATAGGGAATACCTTTTTAATTTTGTTAAGTGCTTCTAATGTGGTAAAATGGGACACAAGGATCATAATTGTAATGAAAAATATTAGTGCAGTGGTAAGACAAAATATGATTTAGTGTCATTAAAATGTTTCATTTGAAATGAAATGGGTCATTATTCAAATGAGTATCTAACTAAGAACCCAAATGATGGACAATAGCCGGACTACATGAAAAAGGGGTGGTTAAGTCCTTTGAAACTACTTCAACAAATGTTGGTCCATTAAATGATGTAGTATCAGGTACACTATTTGTTTCTTCAGATTATTCCAATGTGTTGCTTGATTCTAGGTCTATAGATTCTTTCATTTATGATAATTCTTCTTGAAAATTGTGAATTCAATCTCAAGATATGAATCCTGTACTTGTGGTAAAAACACTTTAAGTAAATTTTGAGACAAAAAGAAATAATAAGAACCTTCATGTATTTGTGTGTGTAAATAGTCTACATGAAAAACTTATTGTTTTTCCTCTAGTAGAGTTCGATGTTATTTTGGGTATAGATTGGATTTATATGTATCATGCTAATATTTACTACAGAGCTTTAGAGGTTTATTTTGAGAAATAATTTATGTTTTTTTGTACAATAAAGAATCCATAATTTTGATAACATATCAAGAAGCTGAGAAAATAGTAAAACATGTAATGAATGTTACCTTGAACATATTGTTTAAAATAATGGAACTATTCAGAAAAATAATTTACTAGTGGTCAATGAGTATCTTGATGTTTTTTCAGATAAGATTCTTATTATAATACTTGATTGGGGAGTTGAATCTACTATTGACATGGTTCCTGATGTTGAGCCAATTTCAGAATCCCCTTATCAAATGGATCAAATTTAACTTTTATTGTCAGAGAAGAAATTATAGAAGTTATGATATATAAGTTTCATTTGACCTATCACATCACCCTGGAGTTCTACTATAATTTTTTTAAAAAATAATGATGGTTCATAGAGAGTTTTCCTTTATTATAGAGCCTTGAATAATATCACTATTAAGAACAAGTATGATTTTCCTCATATAGAGGATTTTTTTATCATATTTGGGGAGCTCATTATTTCATGAAGATTGAATCTAGGATGGGTACCATTAGTTGAATGTAATGGAATCAGATATTCTAAATATCGTGTTTCATAATAGATATGTCCATTATAAATTGGTAGTTATACATTTTTGGTTAACCAATTCACTTTCTGTATTTATGGATATAATAAATATAATTTTCTTATAGTTCTTCGATATGTTTTTGGTTGTCATTATTGATTATATTTTGGTATATTATAAAATTAAATAAGGGAATGAAATTCATTTAAAGGTTGTCTTGAAAACCAAAAATGAAAAGAAATTTAATCAGAAATACAGAAAGTGTGAGTTTTGGTTACAATAAATTTCATTCCTTAGTCACATTATTTCTAAAGATGGAATAACTATTGATCCTATTAAAACAAATGTTGTTGAGGAATGGACAATACTCACAAATATAACAGAGATTCACAATTTTGTTATTCTAACTTATTATTGCCATAGGTTTGTTGATATTTTAGTATGGTCATTTAGTCCACTACCTAGGTTAAATATAAAAGGTGTTATGTCCATATAGAAAAAAGAATGCGATGAATGTTTTCAGAAATTGAAAAGATGATTGGTGAATGCTCCTTTTTTGGCACTACTATCTTGAAATGGTTATTTTTTATCTATAGATATTCTATGTTGAAAGGAATTGGTTGTATCCTAAAGCAGAATGATCTTGTAAATTCTTGTGTTTCACGTTTTTTGAAAACAGAAGAGTTAAATTACAATTCAAATTATTTGGAATTAGATGCTATATATTTTTGCTTTAAAATTTTGGACGCATCATTTATATGGAGTAATGTGGGAAATAAATACTTGTCACAAATGTTTGAAGTATATATTCAGTCAAATTGAATTGAACATGAGACAAACATGATTTGTAGAATTAGTCAAGGATTTTATTTTCACAATTCATTTCCATCTAAGAAAAGAAAATAAATTGCCTAATGCTTTGATTCAGAAAAGTAATTCTGCATGAATCATGCTACATTTGGAATGTGATCTTTTGGTTTCTAATTTGATGAATTTGGGATTGGAAGTTGTTGGTGCAGGGAATTACACTATTTTGTGTCAGCTGTTAATGATATCATCTCTATGAGATAGAATCAATCATGTGTTGAAAGAATACAGTGCGTTTCAAAAAAGGTAGAATTGGTTTATAACAGTAAGTTACTTTAATTTAACATTGATAAAGGATATTTTTTGAGGTTTGGAAAAATATTATGTGTCCCTTGTGATTCCCAGTTGATGAGATAGTTATTGTGTGATGCTCATAGTTCTATGTATTCATTTAATTTTATGTGTACTAAGATGTATAAAGATCTTTTAGAGTATTACTAGTGGGATGGAATGAAAAGAAATATTGAAAACATTACCCTGAGATATTTGATTTGTCATCAGGTTAAAGTAGAGCAGTAGTTTCCAAAATGGATGCTTCATCCATTTTCAATTCTAGATTGGATATGGGAAAATATATCCATGGATTACATACAAGGATTACTGAAGACTTCTCAAGGTAATAGTGAAATCTAGTTTTGTTGATCGATTGATTAAATCTACTCATTTTATTCTTATTAGAGATACTCTATATCTTGATCAAAATTCATGACTCTATATTAATGAGATAATAATGTTACATAGAGTTCCACTCTTTATTGTATCTGATCATGTTCCCAAGATCTCATCTATCTTTTGGATGGGCCTTCAGAAGTCGTTGGATACTGAATTAAATTTAATTACACCTTTTCATTTGCAATAAGATGGATAGTCAGAATGAGCAATTCAGACATTGGAAGATAAGATATGTGCTTGTTCAGTGGATTATGAGGTATGTTGGGACCAACATATTTTATTGGTTGTGTTTTTTTATAATGATAGTTGTTATTCCTAATATACAGATAGCACCATTTTAAGCATTACATGGAAAGAGGTGTTTAACTCCATATTTTTTTGGGATGAAGTAGGTGAATGGATGTTTATGGGACCATAATTGGTAGAATAGATGGCAGAAAATGTTCTGCTGATTCAGAAGCACATCAAAATAGATTAGAGCAGACAAAAAAGTTATGCGGATAACCAAAGGAAGAATCATTATTTCTAGGAAGGTGATCTTGTCTTTCTCTAAGTTTCTCCAAGGAAAATTGTGATGTGATTTGGTAATAAACGAATGTTGAGATTAAGGTTCATTGGACCCTATGAAATCCTAGAAAATTTTTGATCAGTTACATACATAGTGGGTTTTCCAACAATTTTTTCACATGTAAATAATTTTTATCATGTTTCAATTTTGATAAAGTATATGCCGGATCCATATCATTTTCTGAGTCCAGAGGTAGTCTATTTGAAATAGAATATTTCTTATGATGAAAACCCATTCCATATTCTTGACAGTAGAGAGAAAGTATTGTAGAATAAGGTAATTCATAGGGTAATGGTTTCATGGAAAACTCATATGGTTGAAGAGGAAACATGGGAATCTAAAACTACTATGAGGGGTAAATACCCCTACATATTCGATAATGGAATAGAATTGTGAGGAAGATATTCCTAAAAGGGGGGAATGATGTAGGATCCATTATATTAATAGAATAAAATTTTTTCATTTAATTTAATATTTTTGAATGAGGTATAATTTTTATATTAAAGGGGGTGACTTTTTCAAGAGAATATTCAACACGTAACAACGAGTTTCTTTGAAATCATACGTTGTGCATAACATTGAGTTATACTGAAAAATAATACAATAATAATATTATAATTTTATATAGTAGTAAATGCCTAGTCGTTATATTGTCAGGATTTAATAGAACTACTTAAATTATGATTACACATGTTTTTTAAAAGTTTTTATATTTATCCAATAAATATTAGAGGCTTAAAATAATAATGAATAATGTTTTAAGCATTGAATAATCTAATATTTTTTAATGGTCATTTTACCACCTTTTGAAGGAAATCCATTTTTAAGTATAGTTTTTTTAAATTTTATTTGTTATATTTGAGAAAATAAAATTAATCTTTGGAAGAGGAACATCAAAATTTATATTGGAGAAATTTCGGTATTTTCTAAAAAATTCATTTTTAATGAATCATGAAAAGTACATCATTTTAATTCAAAACTAACTTTTCTTATAATTTATATATATATATATATATATATTATTTAATTGGTTATATGTATAATTTGATTATATTTTTATTATTTATTATAATTAATGTCATTGGAAGTAATTTCACATTTTAATTGAATATAAACACATGACAATATTTTGGTAATTATTACTTCTTAAAAACTCGTTTTTTGGTTTTCACAACAAGAATTAATATTAAATTATTTACTTCAAATTATGTGTTTTGAATTTGTAAAAATGGATTCAATATTTGTAATCAGAATTTTCAAATTGTGTAAATAGTTACTTTTAAATTTTGGACATTATGAATAGTAATTTCAATAATAATTTTATTTACCATGGTTAAAGGGTAAATCTGGTAAACAAGGGTAAAAAATATTATTATAATAATAATAAACAACCATAACACATTTCCTAATCCTATTGAATTTGATATGTAAACCATGGGAATCCTTGTTTTTGTTTTGGGACCTAATGGATCCATTATGGAGTGATAATGACATTTTATAAGATTTAATGGAAAGTAAATAAAAATATAACATAAACATGTATCTTTTAATAAAATTATTTTCAATCAGGTTGTATAATTGATCTCTTTGACTATAAATACTCATTAGAAGATAAAATGATTTTCTACATCATGAAACTTTATTTATAATTTTGAGACACTAAATAAATAAATTTAATTAAGACACAATGATGATGCAGTGGTTGCTTCATTAATAAAGGATCCAAATACATGATATTATAAATATTAAATTAAATGTAATTTTATTATTTTGATGCAACAAAGAATCTTCAAGATGATATTGACATATAATATTTGAATTAATTCTTTTGGTTTGAAAGAAACATTTTGTTATGGATTTAAAAAAATCAATTACTTAATAGTGTTAAAATTGACATAAATGAGTTCTTAAAACAAATACTATTTTATTAATTGCTATGAAAGTACTAAAAATTATAAGATTAGTCCAACTGACTTAAATAAAGTAAAAAATGTAATTAATCATCCACTTATGTTTCTTTTGGAATTTTATGGTACATATAGTTACCATATATTATGAAAATTCAAGAAGACATGGCAAGAGTTAATGTTAATAACTAATGGTTAAAGCTAAAATATAAGGCTAATTTTGTGCCCCAAAATTTTATAAAACCTATTTTTTAATCATATATTGACCCAAAATAATCTTATATTTTATGTAAATGATTCTGGGACCATTGGAAATTGAAAATAATTTTATAATAAAATAATAATTCAGTACCTTCCTAAACTGCCCCTCCTCCCTATTATAAAAGGCCATCAATATACCCACATAATAAAACATCTCAAGCCTATTGTATCATCCATCTTCAGATCATATTATGTTTAAAAATCCATCCCTTCCTCTTAGAATCCTTACCTTTGTAACATAGAAATTCAATAAATCCTTTTGGCTCAAATCAGAAGAAGTTACCCTACTTAGAGGTAACGTCTTCTCTGAAATTCATTTCCTTTAATTTACTTCAAAACTACCTATGATCATCTTTTTATTTGGTCACATAACAACAAAATAATTCTCAATATACTAGGTAATTTTTATGATAATTATTCGATCTACACATACACACACATACATCTAATGGATACGAACATATTGTTTATGTGTACGGTGAACTAATGCCTCACAAAATGACGATTGTTCAATTTTCCCCTAAAACCTTTAATGGTTTCCATTATGATGAAACTATTTTTATATATTATATATAATATATTTATATTTTCTCTATGGTTCGGTGTTTTTTATTTACATTATACATTTGTGTTATTTATAATGTGTAAATACTATAATTTCAATTGAAGAAGTGCGGACTACCGCCCCCTCTAAGTGATATGACTCGTTCATGGAATACATGGAATTTATAAATGATAAAATTAATGATATTATGTAACATATATAACATAGATATTATAATTTATTTATAATATATATATTTATCATTTAGATTTAATTTTATTAAATAATTAAAATTAATGAAAGTTACGTTCATGCGTACATGCGGCTTAACATCTCCATGAATGGTGAATTACATTTCATATCTCCAAATGTTATATACTATTATAAATACATATATACTAGATATATATGATATCTAAATAATGAATATGATTTTTAAAATAATGGTATTTTGACCACGTGGACAATTTTTTATTTTAACAAGTTCATTTTTAAATCAAGTACCGAACATCATCAAAACGGATGATATGAACTAGAATAGTTATACAATTGTTATATAAAGGTAATAAGTCATGTAAAAGGAATAATAAAATTTAACAAGTTTCTATATAAATTTTATATTAACTTATGTTTATTATTCACGAATGTAAAGAACAAATGAGAAAAGTCGAACTCAAGGAAAGGGACTTGGTCTCAATCTCCTTCCATTGAAGAATATTATACATTGTATAATTATACCATTTTTCTATAAATTTAATTAAATGGTTTTAAAAAATAATATTTTGTTTTAAGATGAGTTTTACTGAATGAAAATGGGAATGTTTCTCTTTAACATATGCAGTGACAATGACCCTTTCGCTGCAACGAGCATTATTTGATATTTGGATTCCCTAAAAAGCCATAATGTTTTTAAGAGTTAAATAAAAATCATATACTATTTTTATGTATTTGTTAATTCAAATATAGTTTTGATAAATAATTGATTGTGTAAATATGTTGAAATGATATATTGCGATTGAAATGTGGAATTGTTATTTTTTCTTTTATGCATGTTTTATGTGTTATGATAATGTTATCGTTTATTTGAATTGTTTAAATATATGGATGGTTCCATGATAAAATAAGTGTTGGTGTTCCTGAGATAGCTCTCCAATGCATTAGGCAACATTACGGAGACAAACCTTATTGTTTCTCCAAATAGATTTAGGGAATACATAGTGATGGGTATTCCAAACGTTACTCATTATGTAACTGTGAAAGCTACAATGTAAGTATGTTATGAATACTACAAGTTAGATTTATTATTTATGATTTATATGAGTTATTCATAAATATTATGATTTCATGAGCTATGTTAGAGAGAATATGTTTTATGGGTTAAAATTAGGATTTCAATGATTTTTATGTATTCACGTACTAATGTTTTATTTCATTCTTTTATATCAATTACTGAGATTTTTAAGCTCATACCATGTTTTTGAAATTTTTTTCATAGGGTATAATGAATGGTAAGAGTATAGAATAATTCAAGGATATTTTTATCAATAAAATAATTCATGTTTTATTTAAGGAGATTTATTACTGTGTAAAATTAGACTGAGTAGAAGTGTCCACATTGTAATATTTTGAGATGTAATGTAATAGTAATGGATTAATTATCTAAAAGTCTAAGTCTGAAAATATCCTCAATGTAAAATCTTGACATAACTCAAGATTATGTAATGTTTACGACTAGGCCTTACAAATACGATCACGCTAAATATGATCACCACCATCCATGTCTCATTCCTTCGAGATCTCATAAATTTGAATATAATTGGAAACATCACATTAACGTATTCTTTCTTCAAACAAGATTTAATCTTTAGTTTCATATCTTACTTATGTTTTATGAGAACTGCATGATTTAAAAAGAATCATCACATTTGATTTATTGTATTCATGGAGAGTCTGATTATCTAGAATCTAACTCTTTACTAACACAATTCATAGAGAATCCAATGAGACTGTTCTACCATAAAACTTCACCCAAATGTGATTGAACTTATTATGTATAGAGAGTATTATTCTCTAAATTTGAATGTTAGTTTGGATTTCACTAAGTATAATGTGAGGTGATTTTCCCTTTCCTATTAATATTATTGGGTAACAAATGAAGATACTTTAATACAATCACCTTCATCATCAGATTGGTTCTAACAATCTCCCCCCTTTAGATTATTTTTCAACCAATATTCATAAGTCACTAAACTTTTTATCCTCCAGAAATTGATAACATATCATGACTTCTAAGCCTACAAAAGTAAACTATTTATAGGAAACAAGAATCATTGACATCAATAACATATAGTTCAAAGCAGTGATTACAACTACTTTTTCCATATTATTTAGATATTCATCCTCAATCCATTAACATTTATGGAATAAAAAAATTATTTCCAATAAATATTCCAACAAATAGTTATAATATTTCACACCCAATAAAATGCTGAATTCCCAGCTTACCCACAACTCCCACTTATTCAATACAAAAAAAAATAGATATATAAAACAACACAATCACCCCCCCCCCTTGAAAATACAATAAAAATTTAAGTTGAGAGAGGGGACAGAAACACATACCACAATAATGATGAGAATGTTCATGGACTCCCATGGTAAACCAAAATTTATAAAAAGATTCCTTCTGTAATGGTTTTGTGAAAATTTCAGAAACCTGTTTCGATGTTGGAATATACTCCAACTTCAGTTTACTCTTTTATACATTCTATTTGATGAAATGATATTTTACATCAATATTTTTTTAATGCGAATGTTGAACCAAATTTCTATTGAGATTGATTATAAATTTATTATCGTATCCCAAGAGAAAGGGTAACTTCACTCAAACAAGTTAATTTTCCAATTTAGTTTTCATCCACATAGGTTGATCAGTGTATTCTGTTGAAAAAACATACATTTCATTACCTATACTGAAAGTTATTAAATAATATTTATTTTATTCCAAATAAACAAATTATTTCCCCAAAAATAATAATCCCCCAATTATGGATCTTATATCATTGATATTTTGTATCCAATTATTTTTTGAGTACCCAACCAATTCAATACTCTCTGAGATTACAAAATTGATTTCAAATTATGTTGTGCCATTAATGTATCTGAGAATTATTTTTTTCAGCAAAAAAATGTGATTATTTTGTAGCACTCTGAAATAATTTACATCTGGTAACAACATAAGCAATGTCAGGTCTTGAAGAAGTAAAATACAACAAACTTCCAATCATCTTCCAAAATTATTTTTGATCCACTTATTTTGATTCTCTATATTTAATCGTCTTTTTTTACATTCCGATCATGGTGGAATCCAATTTTTTATTTTCTCTTGTTGAAAATATTGATTAGTTTTTTTGAATACATTTCTACAGAAAGAAAAATTTATTTCTCCTTCTACAAAATTTTCAACCTAAGATAGACTTTCATTTCCCAGGGCATGGATATTTCAAATTCCATATTCATTCCTTTAAGAAAACATTTCACAAATTCTTTCATCATTCCCAGTAAAGATAATGTCATCAAAATAAAAAAATTAAAATGATGGAATACTCTTTAATTTCTCCAATGTAATGATTTCAATCAATTCTTCCTTTCTTGAAAATAATTTACCTTAGGCTAGTATCTAATTTGGAAAACCAAACACTTAGATTTTTTTTATCCCATAAAATGCCTTTTTCAATATTCACACCTAACATTCATCTTTTATAACAAAAACCCAACAAGGTTTTTCAATATAAACATCCTCATCGAGATCACCATTCAAAAAATCAGATTTAACATCCATTTGAAATATCTTGTAACCTCATTTTATAGAAATATAAAAAATGATTCTAATTATTTCTAACATTTCCACCGGAGAAAAAGTTTCATTAAAATCAACGCCTTTAATTTGTGAATACCCTTTGCAAACCAATATTTATTTATTTCTTATTACTTCTCCTTCTTTATTTGACTTATTCTAGAAGACCGATTCTGTACCAATGATATTTTTTTCTATCTTGGGTAAGAGTTCCCATGTATCATTATTTTAAATCTGATCTAATTCATTATTCATGGCTTGAACCCATTCATGAAACTCAAAATTTTCTTTCACATAATTTGGATCCACTATTGAATAAAATTTTATGTATCCTTATTAGAATTAATTTTCTTATCTTGATCAACTTCTTATTTCCCCTTAGTATGTGTTTCTCTCTCAAATAATTCAGTTACTTTCACATCAAAAGAATCAAAAATTATTTTAGTTTCTTCGTTGAAACATTTATATCCTTTTCGTTTTTGAGTATATCAAAGAAATATTCCATCTTCACCTTTTAGATCAAACATTCCATAGTTTCCACCTTTTATCATTATAATACATGGTCTCCTAAAAACACTTTAATGTTTCAAATATGTATTTTTTCCAAAAAATAATAATTCATGGATCGTCATATCATATTGAGTCCTACAGAAAAAACATGTCTCTATATAAATAGTGGTACTCATGGATTGCCTCCAAAAGTAATGGGAAATTTCATGTTCAAGTAACATGGTTCTTCCCATTTCTACCAAACTTCTATTATTTCGTTCAGCAAGACCAGTTTATTGAGGTGTGTATGGGGAACTATAGTCATTCTGAATTTTATTCTTCTCAAAATAAACTTCAAATTATTGACTTTTGTATTATCTGCCATTATAATTTCTCTGTTTCCTTATAGAATACTCACATTATTTTTCATCTTTCCTTCTGAAAATTTTAAAAAAATTCAATGTATATGATTTATGTTTCATATACATAACATAATAAATGTGAGTAAAATAATTATTGAAGGTGATGATGTACTTTTCTCCATTATTTTATTTTTTTCTCATTATCCCACAGATATCAGAATGAATCAGTTCCAAGGGTTGTCTTGAACGAATCCCAACCTTCTTATGCAAAACATTTGTAATCTTTCCTTTCAGAAAAACAGTGCAACACCAATATATTCTTCTTGGTAAATAAGTAATTTGTCTAACACTATCTCTTTTAGATAGCATTGTCATGTTTCTTTGATACATGTGTACCAAACTTTTGTGCCATAATTGGTTCTCTCCCACCATTATAATGTGACATGTTTTTTTGCATTTCACCAACGTGTAATAAGTTTCCTTTTGTATGTTGTCCTCTTGTAACCATATTTTCATCTTCTTCCCATTTCAAAAAAAATCCTTATTTTTTGAAGATAACTTTTTTACCCTCATCTCACAATTGTGAAAAATTTAGAAAATTGTTTTTTATCCCCCCAACATATATGTTTTTTAGGATTACCTCTTTTCTTTTACAATGATGGCTAATCCAACCCCTTTTATTTTCATGGATTCATCATTTCCAAATGACATTGTTCCATCATTAAAATATTTCACATTATTTAAAAAATTTCAAATATCCTATCATATGATAATAACACCCAATATCAAGAATCAAATTTCATTCTCATGCAGTATATTTCAATGTAGTTTCAACAAAAATAGATTTTTATTCTTCCTTAAATTTCATCACCGTAATATTTTGATAATTGTTAGTAATATTTTTTATGACAATAAAAACTATTTCTTATTTCAAGGTGCCCAGGTTATTTAAAACTATTAAAAATAGTTTCCAAATGTTGGAACCTATTTTCAATCATCACTTTAACCATTTCATGTAACATTAAAATAACCATTCATGAATTCTTTCATTGAGGAGATTGAATCCCCAGAAATATTTTCATATTATAACATGTGGGGTAATAGAAATGTTGTTTGTAGAACCAACACAAATTTTCCATGTGTTCAAATTCACCACAATATCAGAAACATGGATAAAAATATTATTTTCCTCTGAAATGTCCATACTGAGTGTATTTGTGAATACATTTCTCATAAACATTCTTTCCTTTATTTTTCGAGTCACAAACCATCCTGGTTTCAATCGAATTATTCTTATTCATCTCAAATTTTTTGGATTCTAATGTATTTCAATCTTTTATGGATCCATATAAAACATTTTCAGGCTTAGTAAGGTTTAAAACTTGTGAAATATTAACATTGTTAAACTTTACCAAATACATGACTTTCCCAATTTTCTTCTTCTCATAAAAAATTCCATATTTCTTATCACCCTTTGAAGGTAGATTTGGTTGAACCTTATCTAGTTTCTCTTTTCAATAAAGTTCAGCAACTTCAGTAATAGTGTTCTTGAAACTTGTATTTCTCATATCAGTTTGAGATAGCTTTTTTGGACATGTTGAAACTCATCTTATTTTACACTCAACTTCACTTCCAGATTCTCAATATGATTATTTTCTTCATCAAGTTATTTAATTAAATCATCAATTTATTTTGCCAATTTGACCTTATCATCAGAAAATTATTGATTATTTTTTGTTGAGGAACATTCATCTTCCATTTTTTTTTATTTTCAATCCTTCTAATCGTTCTCATGCATTGCATCAAATATTCTTTCAAATGAATTTAATGTTGAGTTTCATCTTCCTCATAATTACTACTTATAAATTCTTTATCATTCACTATTGTAATAAATGTATTCTCTATACCATCGTCAATTTATTTTTCTGATTCGACATCACTATCTTCATCATATTTGTCTTTAGATAGAAAACTTCACCTATTGGAATTCATGAATTTTCTTTCATTCCCTATGGAATAAATTTTCCCTTTATCATCTTATTTCACCCGTGATCTTCTGGGATTTATTTCTTCTTTATGAATATCCTATTATTTCATTCATTGAAAAAATTAATTGCAAAGTGTATAATGGATCCACTTCAAATCATTTCATGGGAAGTTTCCCTTCGTATTTCCATGTGCCTCGTTTAACATTTTATAAAATCAAGGATAAAATAACATTAATATTTTTACATACTTTATTTTTTGGATTAGAATCTCTAGATTAATCTTCAAAAAGAATATTCTTTGACTTTATTTCATTGAATCCTTGAATGAGATTTCTATATTAGCTTTTTTTTCTTTTCAAAGATTTTCCCATTCTCATTTAATAAGTGAATAGAGTGTTTTGAAAATAACGTACAGATAATGATTAAGAATATATTTCTTAAAATGAAGAAACATTTTCATCAATCCTATCAGTAAAGATTCTAAAGATCTTCTAAAAAAATATAAAATCACCTAAATTTTTACCATGCCATCTAATAGTTCTTACAATATCATTTAACTAAGTAATGAATTTCCCAATAGATTCATATTCACCCATATTCAATTCCTGACACTTCAATCTCTAGATTCGTAAATTTTCCTTTTTTAACTTTTTTATTTCATTCATATATGTTTTCCAATTTATCCGATATACCTTTAGTTATAAAAACACATTTCATCCTTTGGATTTTAATTTCAGAAAGTGATATTAGTAATCCATTATTGGCCCTTCCATCATGCTAAATATTCTTCTAATTAACAGTTGTAAGAGGAATTTTATAATCAATAGGAGGAAACCCATTAATCACAGCTTCAAGAACATCATACCCAATAGTCATAAGATAATTTATCATCATATCATTCGAAATATGATAATTCTTTCTATCAAACACCAAAATACCTTTATTGTTCATACAATTCAAATTATACATCAGGATAGAATAAGTGAAAGGAACCTGTGCTCTGATACCACTTGAATGTGACCAGATATTGCATTTGTATCACTGATAGGGGGTGGGGGAATCATTGATACTATTTTATTTTATGTTTTCATGAAATAAACATTGCCTCTTGTAAAAGATTTAATTCTTTTCATAAAAAAATTCAAACACACATCCACACGAATAGAAGTATTTATAATATTTTCTATTCAATAAGAATATATATGTCCTTGATATGGTTTGGAAATGATCCAATGCCATATAATGTACTATAAAACATTTCATCGATAACAATTAGTATGATATAACCTTCAAATAGTGTAGCATGATGTAAACAATCCAATAGTATATGTCCACTCTCTAAAAACAAATAGAGGAATATAATGTTTGAATAAAAACTCATGTTACATGTGACTAATTTTCAATTCCATAAATTTATTCATTTTAATAAAAATATTCAATTTCATACCCAGAGCTTGGTAATAACTTTAAAGACCTTAATATAGAAATCAGTCTAGTTTCCTAGTAGGATCATAGCACTCCAGTTTTTCAAATCTAATTATTCATATATGATTCCCTAGTCCGATGGATATAACATTGTATGAATATGGACAAGGTAATTTAGAATTCCTTATTCCTTAGTCCACAAACCCCAATATATAATTCTAGATCTGTTTATCTAGCCAGACATAAAAAACTGCCAAATATGATGACAAGCCGAATATAATATATAGATGAATACTATGATTAGTGAATATGATAGACCGATGGGTAAAATTGAGATATTATCTCTTCTCTTTCACTTCTCTTCGTCCAAACTACTTCAACAAAGACTTATTACAAAAAAAATTCTCTCCCTAGGAATTTATATCATCTATATCATCTATCAATAGTAAATACATGTCATTACCCTAATATGTTTGATGTACTTCTCTCATTTTATATGTGAACTAAGTATTATTTTGGGGGGATTTAAAAAATCTATCGTAGTCATCATAATTTTCCAAATTTTCATGTTTCCTAGAATATATGGTTAATCATGACCTTTTCAACACTTCTAAAATATTCTCCATATTTATAGAGTATTCTATCAACATCATCGCTTCCTTTGACTTTATTTTCAAACATCAGTCTAATACAAATATCTCAATCTGATTAGATCATTCTGATTTTCTTTCTCTATTTTTATTACTGAATACGATCAGAAATATAAATATATATATAAGCATAGATATAATATCTTGTGACCAAATTTATTAATAAAAAACATCTTCACTGAATTTAATGATTCCCCTTGATATCACATTCAACTCTTTTATTTATCTCTAAACAGGACCCACATGAAAATCCAAAAAAGTAATTCCACTCCTTTGAAATGGTTGTCTAAATTGTCGATAACATTTATTTTCATTCATTTGTCCCAAACTATTCTTTTTGTGATTACAATGGCATTATAAAACTGATTAGTATATTACTTGTTTTTAACATGATACCACTTGCCAGCTTCGTTCTCTTTTCCCATCACCTTCATTCTTTCATAATTTTTTATCTCGTATCAAGACTTCTTTCACGAATTTGAACATATTGAGGATTTGATTTAGCATCATCATATTTTCATTAGAATGTATTATAACTTCATTTTCATTCAACAACACTTATCTTTCCTTCTCATCCATCATCTGATTGTCCGGAATATAATTTCCTTGAATACGATCGGGCAGAATATGATCTCCAACACGCATCTTTCATTTCATCCAGATCCTATCAATCTGAATACAATTAGAATAATCACTTTCACTAATTCATTCTTGCATCAATATTGCATTATAAGTTTCACAACTTATATGTGATTTTTGAGAACTCAAATATCAGAAAAGAATCGTCACCTTTAATTTATCATAGTCATACAAACATTTATTCTCTATCAATTGGATTCATAGTGAATCCTATGAGACTGTTCTTCAATACAGATTCACCCAAATATGATGGACGTTCTTTGGGATTGTGAGTCCACTTCTCTGTTCCTCTATAATCATCTGGGTCCTAACATGTTGAAGGGTAACACAAATAATACTTGGTTGTGAGGAAAGTAAATATGAAATTCAAAAAGTATGCAGAGCATTGGTAGTTGACGAAACTAGATCGATTGAGAAGATATGGATATAAAAAATTCCCTAATTTTGTAAGAAAAATATATCTCAAATTATTAGAGAATAAATCATAAAATAGACTTTTAAATTAGAAGAAATTTTTTTATTCTTTTTTAGAATTAATATTATGTATTGTATGCTATATTTCAAGTAGACCAACCCATTTATATGTACTAATATATTTCTATTTGGTGAAGTTGAGATCAAATTAATTGAATCAAAACAGCCCATTACGATGATGGAATATATTTAACGTGTATTTAAGAAGATATTTTGATTAACCAATGGAGGATATTAAACACCTCCCACCTACATTTGAATGAGAACCATTGGGTTGTCTCGTTCATCACATTAGACTCAATACATATCTTTAACTCTATTATTCCTTGATAAATGTATACTATAATCAATTAGAATTTCTGTATTAGATACATATGGGCTAGAGGATAAAATAGAATAGGGTATAAACGCACTTTTACATCTTTGTTTTTTATTTTTGTTTATTCCCAAAAGTAAAATAAAAAGGGGGGAATTATGCAAAAAAATTAGAAATAGTAAATGGATTTGTGTTTCGTTTTTTTAATTTTTTTACTGTGTTTTTATGATATAAAATTGAACATTATTTTTTTCCCAGCATAAACTTATGTGATAGTTTCGATGGATTCATACATTTTTAAATTTTTTAAATTAGATTATTTCTGAGCGAGTCTTGTAAAAAAAATTCAATATTTTTAATTTGGAATTCAGAAAATGAGTGTAAACTAAAATATTTAAATGGAATCAAAATTATTACATGATGAAACAAATGTTTTGAAATTTATTCTATATAACTTTATTTTTATGAAAAGTAAAAAATTTGGGATCCAAATCAAAATACATTCATATAATTCCATAGAAACTAGAGTAAAATTATTAACTATAAGCATACATGAATTTATGAGATTTTTTGGCATTACATGTGTCTATAATAACAAATAATTTTATAATTAAAAATTAAAACATACATTTCATTATTGGGAAAAATTAAATAACACCAAAAATTTAATAAATAAATACATTTAAGTGGTAAGAATATTTAACACATATTAAGAACAAGGAAATTTACTTATAATAATGTCATTTTAGTTTAATCAAGGATTTGGGAACTGAATATTTAGTATAGTGTACTTAAGAAAAGGGGATATATGAGTGTTCCCATAAAAAATAATAATTCCACCAAAGTTTATTCTTTTATCACTCTTATAAGTATAATGTTTTCATAAATTTACGATATGGTAGTGGATTAAATTAATTTAAGAGGCATGATAATTTAAATAATAAATGAATATTTGTTTTATTATTTTTGCATAAATGTGTTTATAACATGGTACACTAATATCTTAATTAATTAAAATAATTATATTACCCAGGTGTGGAATAGAGTAAGTGGTGGTGGTGGTTGTGAGAGATAAAATTTTCATATATTTATTATATTCATTAGTTTAAATTATCGTATTAATTTAACTATTACATAGGAAAATATCTCATTTTTTATGTTGGTAAATCAATTATTTTGTTCTTAAATGGAATAAATAATTTGTTTTAATGGTTTATTAAATTTTTAGATTATTAGTGAATCCATGCATATATTTTATGTTTTGTGAATAATCTCATTCAACTCATTAAAATAAAAGATTCATTTTTTAAGATTAATTTATATACTAATCTTGAACAAACCTAAATGAATATTATTTTCAAGGTTTCAGGTCTAAAATGGAAAAGGGATGAAAATCATATAAGATTTAATCTCTATATAGAAAATTACTCTCAGTAGGTCGTATGAATTTCATTGGGAACCACATAAGTCTTCAGATCTGGTTTAACTTTACCCCAGTTCATTGGATGCTTCCATAGGTCATATAATAATTTCTCTCATGCTATTATTATAAATTCTTCCCAATGTCATATATGACAATAAATTAATTTAGTATGTCTTTTGAGATGACTAGAAAATGTAAAAGGCATGGGCTCACTAGGATAGGATCAACATTAAAGGTCCCCTATGAATTTCAACCCTATTTATGAATTCTTAGTTCAATCCATGTACGAATTTTTTCAAATGAATTTATTTGGGGCCATGTAAGAATTTAAATGAATCATAAATCTTCAATAAACACCTATATATGACTTTACCAGGCATGTATGACTTTGGTAAATTCAAAAAATCTATAAAAAGATGTAACATATAAAGTCCCTAAAATATGTTTTTTTGTTCAAAAATCATTTTTAGTTCTCTTGGTCTGCTCACCCAAAATTCGACATTGTTCCCATGAAATTGAAGACAAATTATAAGATTGTGGTATGATTACCAGGAGATAATATTTTTTTAGAGAAAACCATTCTTTTGGGATGTTAACCCATAACTTAGACATGTATAATCCATTAGATAAAATTCTATATGGGAACTAAATCTCGAAGGATTCAATGTCCATCCAGGACGTCCAACACACTATCAAGGGGAGGAAATTCAAGCTACTCACATGGTATAAGAAGCTACAAAATTATGAAAAATAATCCTGAATAACCTGATATATTCTACAAATAGGATGATTGTTCACTAGGGGGGAGAGCTTTATTAGTCATTCAATTGAGTTGAGGATTTATAAAACTAGAGAAATTTCCCATTTTAATTTTCTATAATGTCTCTAGTAATAAGAATATTGAAACTTAGTGGTCAAGCCATGTAGAATCTCCACATTACCATATTAATGAATTATTCTCCTAAATGTTAAATCTCTTCATCTTTTTTTCATTGGATGTTATTAATTTCCATGGAAAATAGAAGTTTTCATTTTTTATGGAAATTTAATTCTTATTTTATCATCTTTTTTCATATATGATCCACCTAAATTCTCTTTACATCCCTTATGATGTAGGTTGGTGAGTTGATTCATGATTTATTGGAGCTATAAGATAATTTTTTTTGAAATGATTTTGAATTTATTGATTATTTAAATTATTTGTTCAAAGAAAAACCATTAGGATAAAGTGAATATTTGATATTTATTCTAATTAGATAGAGAAAAATAGAGTTTACTTGAATTCTTATTTAACAAGTGAGGTGGTGTTGAAGGTTGGACCACTAACACATAAAATTATATTCAAAATTTTTTTAAATCACATTATCAATACTATAATTCTATTTTATTCAACACACACAGAATTCACAAAGTATAATAGAAACACAAAATAAAACTCTCCCCTCTCTTGAGACAACATCATTCCAAATAATCACTATACTCACTTCGGATCATAATTTTTTTGAGATGATCCTTTTGAATGCATCCACATTACCCTTTCTACCACCCCATTATAGTTTTAGTTTGTGATGGATCACACTATGTATATTTATATGGGTTGTAATGGAATAGGTATTAGGTATATAATATAAATTTCTATTTGGTTATGAGTTTTTGATGATAATGCATAGTTGGGGTATTCATTTTAGGAGGAGGGAATAAACTTTATGTCCTTCATGTTAACATTACCCAACCTTAATGAGCCTATGATGTGCATATTATAGTATAGTATGAGGTGGTGGGTATGTGATGACAATAATATGGTCATGGTATGTGTTATCTGGTATTTATATGTAATATTATTAGATACAACATGAATGTGGAAGGGATGTAAGAACATGAAATTTTTCATCAGGGAATGAGGATGAAAAAAATTTGGGGAAGTTTTTGTGCGGTATCTTCATAAAATATCCTTCTGATTATATGTTACTATTATTGGATTTGATATAGGGTGAGTGAGACAATCTGATATTCTGTGACCTTTCAACTGATATAAGTGTGTGTTTGTACTAATTTTTATTCATTGAGGAATTAGAATAATTATTCAACATTTACATGAGAGGTCTTGAGGATGATCCCACCATGTGTACATTTATTCTATCCCCTATATATAAATATATTTTTTATGTTTTCAAGTTGGATTTGGTGCTTGATTTTGAAATTACTTTCTCGATGATTGGATCTCTTTTTGGGGTCGTTGTTTTAAGCATTTTATTTCATTATTTCATTTTTAAGACTTTTGTCAATAAAAATTTATCTTTATTGGGATATATTTGTTTTTATTTTATATTATGGTTTTAATTGATTATTTCCATATTTTTTTCAAAGTATTATGAGGGATGTTCCTACCATTTGTGTAATGTTTACACTCGGATCTAGTCACTGACCCATGACCAATTGGATATGGGATCTGGGATTTACTCTAATCCCTACTAAAATCATAGTTGGGGTTCATGTTGGGGGTAGTTCATGAAAAATTGGTATCAAATATATGAATGGGATTTTTTATAGAGTGTTCAGTTAAGAACTTGTGGGAATTACAAGGGTTTGTTAGGGTAATTAAATTAGTTGAACTTAGTGTGTGATGTATTAGGGTAGATAGGCTAGGACATTAGTGATTTATTCCACTTATGATTCAATGAAAGGACCATATTCTCAAAGAAAACCCTTGGTGATAAAATGATGATTATGGGTTAGAGACCTCTAATACTAACATAAAATATTATTTTTTCACTTATTTTAAAATGAATGTACTTAATCATTATTTAATAGATTCCTTGTTCTAAGAATATAGATTTCGGAAACGGTAGTTAATTTCACTACTATTTTTGGAATATAAAGGTATTACTGAAATTCTCAATGTAATTGCCTTCATTTATGTATATTTTATATGGAGATGATATTGGTATATTCTTTAACTCAGTATCTTATTAAATACTTATATGTTTTGATTAATATAGTTTTACTCTATTTAGGATGATAAGTTTGTGATAATTATTCTTATGTTTTTTAATATAATTGAATGTTTTTATAATTTAAAACTCTAAGAATTAATGAATTTTACTTGATGTAAAAGGTTTGCGGAAAACCTAGCGATGATAAAACCAAATTGACGATTACTTATTAAAATTTTAAGTGTTTTCCTTACTATATTATTCAAATTTTAGTATTTTTAAGTATCCTAAATGACCTTTGTATTATATCAAATAAATTATTATAGCAAAATTTTTATATAAATGTTTTGTATTAGTCCATATTTCCCATTTTTGAAGCTATACATGTTGATACTAATTATATAAGCATCATGTTTGGACTATATAATTAAAACTAAAAATATGATGAAATCATGTGACCATTTTATATAATGAGATATGTGATTTAATGAGGAAATTAATTTTAATATGATATTTTATTCATCATGTTTAAATTATATTAAATATCATAGATATTTCATTTGACTTAAGGAAAAATGTATATATTTTAATGTAGTAATAGCTAAACAATCAGTATATTGTTACAAGTTATATGTAAGATTGAAATATTAATTGATTAGTATAGTTTTATAATGTGTAATGAAATTTTTTTGGATATATTTTCTTTTTATTTTATACCTATAATTATGAGAAAAAATTTCTTACTATGTGCTAACTTTTTTACTCATGTTTGGTAATGTTTTCTTATCATTCATATAAAATGTTTTCCTTAGTTGGTAAAATTTTTTCATAAATAAATATAGTATTTAATTTTAATGAAATTGGGGTTTATTTTAAAATTGGATTTAATAAAGAAATTACTAGTTCTTTATAATGATTATTTTGATACGTTGTCTTAAATAAAGTTTAATAGTTTATATTTTTATTGGTATTTGGGGAAGATGGGAAATTTTGAGTGAAATGTTTTAGTTGATTTGAAAATTTTTAAATATGTGTCTTTCAAGGAAAATGTTTCATTTCCTAAACTGAAGATTTTAATAAACCTTTTATCATGCTTTCAGAGATTAAATTTTTTCAACAATAATTTTTGTTTCCTTGGTGGATATTGTTGAGATCCTTCCTTTAACTAGGATTATTGTTCATTTTGAATGGAATATATTATTTTTAGATATAATAATGGTGTTTCTTTATTATTTTATTGTTTTTATTGGTTGTGGTATGGTAGTGATGATGCATTTTAGATTGTGTAGGAAAGGATGGCGTTGATTTGGATGTGAGATAAGATTTTTTCCATCTTGAAGTAGTTCGTTTAGAAATAATGGGTCTATGAGTTAATGTTATTCTTATATAATGTTTGAATTTTATCTTTTATTGGTGTAGTATTTGATTTATTTTTTAATTAAAGTTTTTTATTTTTATATTTGGGGTGAAATAATATTGTAAGATAATTATCAACATGTTCTTCAAGGAATGTATAAGGAGTAATGAAATAATGTTGTGTCAATATTTTAGCATTAGGAGGTTCTAATGTTCCTTGGTAGAGTGTGGGGAATCATAGTTGAGGTAATGTTAGAATAGGTTGTGGTTTAAATTTACATCAAAATGAATCTGTACTAGTTTTATGTTTTCTTATTAGTGTTTTGACTCTATGGGGTGGATCTAATGTGGATAAAGATGAATCATGATCGATTGAAATAGGTTTCTCAAGAAGAGTTCATTGCTTTGATTAATAAGGGGTTTGTTTCCTTGGTGATTAGGGAAGATAATATTAAGAAAATATTTTAATTTATTAAATGATAATCTAGTGGCCATGATCCGACAATTCACTTCAATTCATTGATTATTCTATTTATGGACCTCGTAGCTTGTAAATACCTATGACTGAAACATTTTGAGTTTGTTTTTTGAGTTTTAAGATCTGATAAGGGGTAGTGGTTTTACTATATAAATATTGATTATAGGTGGGACTGTTATAATGTGTTTAATATGGGTTTTTTCTGAGCTTCTTGGTAGTATAAAGATGGTTCCTTTAGTTATTGATCATGCAATAAGTGAAAGAATGTGGTGAGGAATTCTCCCATGTCGTGGGAGCTACTTCAGGCTTTGATTTTGGGAATATATATGCTTCTTAAATTGGGTATGATTGTTTTTTTCACTGTAATATTCTTTTCCATTTATATAATGGGTTCCCGTTTATTAGAGGTGTACCTTTTTTAGGAAACTCAATTGTTTAATTCAATAAGGTGGTCAGATTTCAGTGGGTGATTAGAGAGGATGAAGTGATTTTTTTGATAAAATATTTGTGAGTATTCTCTATGTTGACAACCTTATTAATTTCAGGATATACACTATTTAAATTACCTCATAAAATTTCATCTTATAATTTTCTCTAATGAATGTTCCCTTAAAGTGGTTCTAAAAATTTAGAATCAGTTAATTTGGTGAATATATTGGTTAAACTTGATTGATTTCATATATAATGATGAAAGAATGTATCTATTTTACTTATATGTGTGATGTTTTTTGGGACTAAAAGTCATTTTTATTTTGAATAAATTGATTAAAAAACATAATTTCATAAACAAATTTCTCCATTTTAAAATTATAAATGTTTAGTAATGGGAGGTTGAGTCTTTGGATGGAGTGGTAAATGTTGTATTCACGTGTTCTATCTTTTGTTAGTCCCCCTTTTTGTGGAATTTCTATTTGATGGGTATCTAAATTGGTTGTTAGAATTTATGGTTCTTTTAGTAGATTAAGGATAGTGTTTTGTATAATTATTAAGTCCAGTGTGGTGAGAGAATAGGAGTTGTTGAACCTTGAGTGTAGTAAACTTCAAGAAAATATTAGATGTTTCATTAAAAAACCTGGTTTGTTGTTGATTTATGTATTAGTCATTCAGTTTATATTATAATTGTTGGGGTGGTATAACTCTATGAAGATATTTTTTAGGATGTTAATTTTCACTAGATCAGGTAAATATCAAAATTATTTGTCTTGTTTTGTTATTACTAAGGTTGTCACATTATTGTTTTGATCATGGTCAACTGTTTCTTTGATAGGTGTATATGGGGGTATTTTAGATTTTTCCATTTGTTTACTAGGATGGGTTTTGAATCTCAATTATGATAATCTTTTGATAGGTATCTTATGTAAGGGCTTGAATTTTCCTAAATCCTTAATTCACTGTTTATATGGTGGTAGGGTAGTTTGAGAGTTCTTTATCATAGTCTTCAGGCCTTGAGAAAGTCTAAAGGAGGTTTCATGTGAGGTAAATGGGTTTTGTCCACCCTAGTACTAAAACACCTATTTTGAGATTAGTAAAATTGTGGTTTAATCCATTTCTACTGTATGAGAGTAGTGGTTTTCCATTTAGAGGGATCCATGTTTGGGGTGTTAAATGACTAGATTTCATGTTATAGTATATCTATTGTCATTTTTATAGGTGTTTTTTTATTTGCGAGGTCACAACCATTTTTTAATTGGTCTATGTCATTTAATAATCTACGTAATTGGGTAGGGAATTTTAGTAATCATATTTATAGTGAGGATTTTTGTAGAATTATTTTACAAAATAGAGAGTGGAATAAAACATGTTTTATTCCCTATGGAAAACCCTTACATATCATCTATTATATATAGTGACCCTAATATAAGTAACATAAACATATCATCTCTTTTCTATATTTATTTCAATGCGAAGAGGATATCACACCATAGTAATGGTCGTTTTAATGAGAAAAGATAGTTCTATATTTTAGGTGGAATCTATATGGAGAATAAGGATGGGATAAAGACCCATTCTTGAAGCCTTATTGAGATTGTGTCATGGCATAGTTGTTTTTTAAGTGTATGTTGGAATTGTTGGGGATTTTTTATCTACATCATGGATGTTATTCATATGGAGATATAGTGGTTTCTTTGGAATCATCATGGCATGTACAACATCATTATACGACACAGTTGGACATTTGTCAATTAACACGGCTTCTGCCAATCGATGGGAGGGTAAGGTAATCATTTTGTGAAGTCTATGAAATGATGAGAAGGCTTGTATCTAGGTTTTAAAATAGCTTCATTTGTATGTATTCAATGTTTGGGGTTCAAAATGATGTGTAATATGTCTTAATACATGTCATGGTATGAGGAGGAAATTTATGTTCAAAACATTAAGATGGGACCATGTCCTAGTGTTGGTCATATTGATTTTTTAGAAAAATGAAATTTATATCTTAAAAGAAGGATATATGTTGCTTTAGAGGCCTACGACTTAAAATCTATTATTTTGAAAATCCATCATATTCATTTTCGATGTTGGATCACCATGTTGGAGGCTTACTGGGTTTTTATTGATATGTATGGGTTATGATTCATTTATTTTAACTTTTGTTCATTTAATTTGAACCCCAGACAACTCCATACCACCTTAGTACCATCTTGTTATCTTTCATTAGTATTTAAACCTCTTCAGTCATTGGAATTGAACTCTCTTGATGTGAGGTTCTGAAATCTTTATTTCATCCTTCTTCTATTCCATTCTTCCTCCTCATAGGCTATATTAGTTTTATTCAGGATTCATGTTACAATTGATGGTGGCTCATTGTGGTTAGGTCATAAGGTGGTTCCCATCATGTTTGGTGATGTTTTAACATTTTTTATTTAATTATTGTTTCGTTTTTAATAAATCATAAGTCAAGGTAAGCTATTTGAGACTTATCCATCATTATTTTGGGAAATTTTGGGAGTATCATGCTTTTGATTTCTTTTGGTTAATAGTATGGCCTGACATAATGAATATAATGAACCAAACTAAAGGTAATTTAATAATGGTAGGGTATATTTATATATTTTTATGGGATTATATGATACTTAATGTGATTTATTATTATTTGACTTGTTTCTAGAGAATTTATAATTTTTCAGATATATGTCCTATTATTGTGGTTGAACTATTGGGATCACATTTCATAAATGATTATCCACATAAATATGGTAATGAATTAGTTTTTGGAATTGATAATTTCAGATGTATTTTTCATGTCAGAGGTGTCAAATTAATAATTAAGGCTTTTTCCTAAAAAGATAGATTGGGGAAGTGTTTATTGTTGAAATTGAGTGTTGTTTGTTTCTAGTATGTTTGATTATAATGTTTTTATTAGTGTTTCAATTGTAGTGGATTGTTGTGGATAGTTTGGAGTGTTGTCCTGATTTGTGAAATATGTGTTGTGTCTTGGTTTCATTGGTTATAATGGGTATATGTGGTAATTTTTTTAGTAGTAGTGGGTATATTTTTATTGATTACTATTCAATGAGAAGAATGGGTGTTGTGTTTGTTTGTTTGAGAACATGTGGTGGTTGTTGGAATTGACACACAAAGTATTTATTACAAAGTTGGTTTTAGATATTATATGGATTTTTCATCGTATCTTGGTGGTATTAACTCTGGATAGAAATAAAAAATAAAGGAAATACAAAATGGGATTTAAATTAATAAGTAATCATTCTTAATGAAAATTTATTATTATGAATGAGTGACTAAAAGATGAGATAAACATGTTCGATGGATAAAATATAATTGAAATTAAATAAATAAATGAATGACATGATGAATGTACTATCAATAGTAATATAATAATCCCGGAAATTAGGATTGATATGATTAAATGAGAAATAATGAATTTTGATACAGTTTTTTCATCTAGAAAATCCATGTTGGTTTGTGGTATAGAGATGGTTATGGTGGTTAGTGTGTGGTGGCAATGATCTAAGGGTTAATATAGATGATAATTTAGTTTGTTTAGTGTGAATCTTTTATGTTGGTATTTTTGTGTGGATATACAATATTTTTTATTTTTTAGTGATTTCATACACACCCCACCAATGTCTGATAACCATACTATTGCCCAAATTATTTGGGTTCGAAGTGTGTTTTCTTTACATCCAGGTTAGTGAGGGAACAAAATGATGGCTAGTCCCTCCACCTCAAAATCCATTCAATGATTAGTATAGAATTTTATAGATCATATAAGGTATATAAATATAGGCTATGGTGGATTTTTTTATTTAGTATATAATATGTTTGTTTACATGGTTATGTGGTTATAAAGAATATATATAGTGGGGGATGTTCATGGTAGGATGATACATGGTTAATGTCCTTCATGTCAATATTACCCAACTGTAATGAGGTGTTGATGTGAAAATTTTAGTATAGTATGTGTTGGTGGACAATTTATGATCCTAATATAGTTTTATTGTTTGTTATATGGTTGTGATAGGAAATATGATGTTCTGTGGCATGAATAAAGATGTTTTGGAAGCATAAGATGTTTTTCAATTGGATTTTGTGATTAATAAAGCTCTAAGTAATTTGTTTTCGGGTTCCTTATTCATATATTATTTTAAAATTATGTTATTATGAAATAAGATTAGTTGAGGTATGGATAACATATATAGGTGGGGTGATTTAGTGTTGGGAACTTATTGGCTAATTATAAATTTACTCTTCTTCCCTCTACACTTCTTTAATAAATGGATCTCACTCTATTTTATCTTACTTTGTCACCATGAATGTTTATTGATATGAAATCATAGAAATAGAACACCCAGACTTGTTAATAAGGTTTACCTTTAATGTGGATAACTATATCGCTAGTTTGTTGTATTCATTACCCCATGAACACATATTTATTATTTTATTATGAACGAATTGATCATTCTATGGACTTTCATTAAAAATATAATCCTACATCCAACCAGGTATAATAGAATAACTAGCTAGTTGGTTCTCAAGCTTGTAGTACCCAGTAGAACATTCAGAAACACTCTACAGGGGTGAATCTTGTGTGAATTTTCTTTTACTAAATTCATGTACTTTTTTTAAACCTTTTATTTCTATTTCGACTTGAACCACTTTTTCTAGTAAATACTATTGGATCTCGTGTTATTTAACCTATCATTAACCAATATGAAATGTAGATAATGTGTAAAATAATACTTGTGTTTCTATAAGGTTGGTCCTCTTTTAGGAATCAAACACTTTATTATTTTGGGAATGACCTTATCATATATTCACTAGAAATATTTTATCATAAATAAATTTGGAGTTAAAAAGGTATCATCATGAATCCAATAACACCATATTACATAGGTATTATTTCATTATAATAAAAACTAATCCCTTCAGTATCCCTGTACACCTTTTAACAACATGGTCCCACCAATTCAACCTTATCTCTTTGATATCTTAATGTATATAATAACCTATCCAGATATATTTCTACACCCAAAATATAATCTTCATACTAAACCCAATTGTCTTTCTCTACCATTATATCTTTATAGATGATCCGTGCACCCCAACATCTATTTTTTCCTCATTTCTAGTTTCTTTATTGACACTAATTTTTTAAAATTTCATCTCAAAATTTCAACCTCTCAGATCAGGAAAAGGTGGGTTTGCTTAAAATTTACAATACCATAGATTTAGCTATAAAAGTTACACTTATTATTTATTCTTCTGCAACTATAACTAACCAATAGTTACTATTTAATTCGAATAGCTTTATCTTATTCTTATTTTAAACCAAGCATGCTATAACCTTTCTTCTCCAACATAATACATACAATTTCTCTTCATTACAGCATGATGTGTGTTATTCTGATTCATTAGGCTTCATTGAAACCTAATTGTCATATATCATCATTACTGGTTAAGATACTTCTACCTTATTATATATAGAAATAACTGTCTCCTTATTCTTCTTCTCCTTTTATATCTTCGGTTCTCTCTTCTATAACTCAACCTCTAGGGAGTCACACACGTCACTACCATGGTTCCACCTACTTTTTCTATTTTTCTAATTTAATCCTATCATCCTTATCATGTACATGGGATGAGAAATTAAATTGATTAATTTATTTTTAATGGAAAAATATATTACACCAGTTGAAAAAAAAGGATTTGATTTCCCAAATGTAGTATTTTAGAATATCCATTTGAGGATTCACGTGATTTTTCATGTACTTATTTTTAAAGTAAAAATATATT
Organism: Viscum album; assembly: GCA_963277665.1. Classification (NCBI taxonomy): domain Eukaryota; kingdom Viridiplantae; phylum Streptophyta; class Magnoliopsida; order Santalales; family Viscaceae; genus Viscum; species Viscum album. Next base: position 1,494,833,193 of record OY728133.1, read on the forward strand.
TTAAAAAATTACATATTTTAATTCATCTCACATGGATGAATATAGTTTCTTCTTTTTTTTACTAAAGACTGGATTTTATCTACCTTAAAAATCATGTATAATGTATAACATTTCAATCATCAAATATATATATAAAGAATACATTCAATCACTTATTGATATTCTTCATTGTCGGCTTTATGGTTAGTATTGAAAGCTAAACTCTTGGATTCATTAAGATCCATGATTTTTTTACAATAAAAAATAGCACCATCATCTATATACATCAACTTTCATTATAATTTCACAATTATGGATAAATTAATTTTTCACCCAATATGATCTCAAAATTTTACTAATTTAAATATCACATGTTGCATAAAAATTCGTAAGTGGATTCGAAATATCTTAAGATATTTTAAATATCATATGAATCTAATTTTAAAATATTATATAACACAAATAAAATATTGTATATAGAAATTATCAGACATAATATTAGAATATCTTACACAATGTGACTTTTCATCTTGAAATGTTTTGGCACACTAAAATGTTACAGATGGATATAAATTCACTTAAAACAATTCCATTAATCATTTTTTTAAAACAACATATTTATAGATGAAATATATTACAAGTGTCCAAAATCAACTGCAGTATTTGAATTTTTCCTTCTTGAAATATCAACACTCCCAAAAATCAATATGATCTTCACAAAATATCATATGAATAACTCTTGTATCATAATTTAATTATGAAAATTCCAAAAAAAATCTATGTGTAAGATACTTATATGATCCATTATTCATTTCATCTACACTAGAAGTATTGAAAAATAAAATATACGATGTTATAGTGAAATTTTTCTACATAGATGAATTATCCTATGTTATGGACCTATAGGATAATTGCTTCAAAAAAAATTCATGATTTATTATAAGAATTCTCAATTTCCTCAAATGATGCCTATGAATATTAAAATTAACCCCAAACATTCTCAAACTTCTAAAATAACTTCATAATGGATTAAAACAAATCCATATATAATTGGTATAATTATAAAGACATTTAATCTAGTTTCAAATCCTTTTAGTATCTAAAATACTCAAGATAGAGTATTATCAATGACTCCTCTGCATCCGTTATATATTCTATACTTCATGATTTTTTAATCATCATCTAAAATATATAAACCATCTAACACAACAACATATATTTTATAAACTACATGGATGGATTCTCTAATTTTTTCTATGTTTTACTTCAAACAATCAATATGTTCTCGTAATTTAAATTACATTGTTACTAGATGTCTATTTGGGTTCAGCTACTAGTTTCTCTCAGCTATTCAACTTCAAAAGTCACTATTGTATAAAGTGATTATCAAAACTTGTAGAACATTTCAATGATATACATTATAGCTCTTAAATCATCACATATTAATCCAATAAATATTTTTATACTGTTATTTCAAGAACCTATTTTTATCATTTTGTACATAAATATAACGGTGATAGAATGATCTCCTTTCATGGGTGTATAATCTCTCCTTCTCCCAATAAATCACATTTTAATTAATTAAATTGAAAATATTCATGAAAAAAATCCTAATTAACAATAAATATGACCAAAAAATTTCAGCACTTCTACGATCTATCTTCAACTATGAATTTCTCTATAAAATAAAGGATATTTGGTTTTCTTCTCTTGAAGATGATCAAAAATGAAATATTCCCCTTTCATTAAACAAAAAAAATCTATTCATCTTCCTTTATATAAATCAACATCAATGATTCCTCACACATTAAATTTTTTTATGTCTCACACCTTTTGATAAAAACTTATTTTATTCCTTAGTCTTTATGATTAAGGAATATCATATATGAGCTTCATCAAGAAATTTATCTTTCATCCAAAGAGAAAAGTAGAAAAAAAATTATTATTTATTTATGATGATTATAATTTAATTAATAATATTTATTATTATAACACAGAGTTGAATCTCTCATTATCATTGGAAAATAGAATATATCAGATAGAATAAGTTTTGGGTCCCTCCTCCCTCCCTTCAACATCATAAAATATTAAAGAAAATAACATTGTCTGATATACTCCCTAATTTTCTTTCTCCACATATTCAAATTTATTCAAACACAAATCATGTGAATAATGTTTCTATAATAGTAATAAATTTTTATACTTGATAAATGTTTTCCTTATAATACTCAACTTCTTTAGTTTTTAATTTTATTTGAACTTATCCCATTTATTCTCTTTTTAATTCACCTAAAAACATAGTGTTATAAAATCCATGAAATTTCAAAATTATCATATTATTCTCTCTCATTAAATTCTCCATATATTACAATTATTTATAATCAAATTATGTATAAAAAATAATCCACCAATATGTTCTTAGAATTGTACCATATGTTGAGGTGTAAATCTCTTATTTAAAAAATATTCATCATACCTTATATCATTGAACTCTAATCATTGTGACACTACACATCAAATTTCACAACCTTATTTTTCTTTTCTTTTTGCTCACAACTAGATTTGTGAGGTATTCTCATAATTTACCATGTATAACACTCTTAATATCCCATAGAAATTATTCTTTTGTAGTGATTTACGACATGGTTCTCTTATTCAAGGAATATAAAATACACATTCATAAATCATTACAAATATTGTCTTGAATCGTTATTTTTTAATTAGTTATGATTTTTATATCACCTAAGATTATCATAGAATCATCTTATTTAAATACTTATTTTATATTATCCTTTTATTATTTTTTATAATAAATAAATAATAAATAATATATATAATATCTTAGGATTTATGGTTTAATTCTTTCCTCCACCAACTGTTCATTTCTCTAGAAGAAAAATATTATATTAATTATATTAAATATATTATATATCTCTTGATGAATATTTTTATTACTGAATTATAATAGTACTCATTGAGAAGAATATCATACGTAATAAATTAATTATAATACATTTATTAGTGGGTACTAAGGACTTTGGTAATTTTATAAACTTCTAGAAATATTACATCTCATATTCAATAGGTTGTGTATCTTAATGTGTGAGCCACATTTATTTTATAATTTTATTCTTTAGTTTAGAGATACTTCTTATATATTCACTAGAAATTTAATACGTGATAATAATAGAATATATATTTCAGTTCTATCTTTCCTTTCCAACATTTTTAAATGACTCAAACATATGAAATTTTACATTTTTAATTCTTAATTTTCTTTATAAAATATATTATGTATCTCAAAATATATTATGTACCTTGTTGATCCCAATTATTTTTCAAATTTTAGTTCTTTTAGAAATATATTACTTTTTTATTTTATCAGTTTTTTAATATCCTACAATTTTCAGATTCTTATGAAATCTCATCCAAGTAGTCTCAAACACTTAAAATCACTTTTGAATAACTCAAAATCAATTTCAATCCATACCATATTAATTATAAAGATTAATATAGAAAATAAACATTCCTTGGAATATTTCAATAAATTTACACAACTACAACTCAGATTTAACTCAAAAAAAATTATCCAGTTTTTTATGTATATTTACATGTAATATTATAAAACTCAATATTGATAAGGGAAAGATTATACTTTATAGGTTTCCTCAAAATTTTCTTCAAAAAATAAGTCTATCACCATTCAACCAACTACATTTAATTCTTCTTTTCTTCCACTTATTAAAATATATGTAACTTAGTTTTATTTGTGAAATGTATAGAAGAAAATCCTTCATACTCAACAAGAATTTCCAAAAATAATACCCATTGTTAAATTTTATTTTTTATAGTAACTCAAACACCTTAAATTTAACGGAATTTGTTTTAATGAGTAGTAAAATTCAATGTGAATTCAAATTTTAGATCCTGTAGTATGGGGTATTATGATAACCAGGATTGATATCAGAATTTCAAGGGTTGGGACATCTTAAGAAAATGTTTTAGGGATATTGATCGAGTCATGGGATATTTATTAGGATATTTGGAGAGTGATGGAGTGGGTTTAGGTTGAACCCCCTCCTATTATTGGTTTTGGCTCTAAGAAGCTAGTCAATATGTTCCACATAAGTCGTAATGTGATAGCCTACCAAAAGGGATTACGATGTCAGATGACTATGAAAAATGGGGGATGATAGAGAATCTTGTCATGATATATAACTATTTGATTTCATGAGGGAATATTTTCATTTAGAATGGTCCTTCCATAAGGGGAATCACATCAATAGTTAGCATGTTTTCATTTCAACAAAGCTAGATTGAGGGTCAAGCCTTTAACCTGTGGTAGTCACTCTATTATTGAGGGGGATCAAATCATGACAGATCCAATTAAGGAGGTTTCAAACTATTGAAAGATCCTAGGGTGGTATTTTTAATTAGGGTTATACTGGTAATTTAACAACTGGACCCCTTAGTTTTTGGTCAAACATCTTCATTGGTGAGGGCCATTCAGCGGATTCCTCGACCTCTCTTCCTCCAAAGAGATTACCAATGGATGGATTCAGTTTTATAGGTGATTTAATGGATATTAAATATAATGACTTCCCTTTATTTACATTAGTTTAACATATACTTTTTATCGCCAGAATTGGGAAAATTATGACATTATCATTTGATTGGAAATGCCACCAAAGCACAGTGGAATCATCCTAAATAATTGAAACACCCCAAAATTCTATAATATGGACATTGTTTTGGATTGTGTGTCGAGAGCACAACCCCAAGAGTAGAAAAAATATAAAATCCAAAAAATTTGCGATATATTAACTAATTTAGGTAAATTTAATCTATTATATTGTTTAAAATTCATGAAATAAAGAGTTATGTTGTATTTCATGCAACAATGTTTTTCATTTATAGCTTGCATTACACGCAATATCGAGTTTTACAAAATTCAATTTAAAATAATATTTAAAAGGAAAATTATCGCCTAGTTTTTAAATTTTTGATAATTAATAGGATTAAATAACTTAAGAAAATATAAGTTTTAATTCATTGTTTACCAATTAATTATAAATGAATATAAAATCCAATTTAATATACAGGAAATATTTTTATAAAAATCTATTTCTATACGCCAAAGTATTTTATATTAATAAATTCAATTAATTACACTTAGATGATCTTATTAATTATATTTATATATTACATATTCAATAAAATTTACATTCATTCAATATATTTTATAGGCATAATATTAGAACAAATCTAATTTTATACATAAAAAGTGTATTTTTCTAAAGGAAGTTCTATCACCTTTTGATGGAACACTTGTTTTAAAACTAAATTCTGACACATTTATATATTTTATATTTTAATGTAAAATCATTTTTAAAATATATATTTTACCTTTATACTAGGGTTAATTTTTTTTATTTTTCTATGTAGTTTCATTTTTTGGATGAATAGTGAAAATACTGAATTTTAAAAGAAAATAGACTTTTCATTTAAATAAATTATAATCTTAAATTTTATTTTTAATTAGTTTTAACGTGTAAAATAGTTCAATTATACATAATTTAATCCAATTTATTTCATTATAATCATTTTCATATTTAATTTTGATATAAATTCAATGTAATCTTTTGAACTTTTTCACTTTAAACACCCGCTTTCAGCTTGCCTATGGGATTAATTTTAAAATAAATATTCCACTAATGTTAATTTAATTTGAAAAAATGGATTCTATATTTTTTATAATATTAATTTATAATGGATAATAATTTCAATATAATATTTTACCAAATTTATAATTGAAAATAGATAAAATTAGTTACATAGAATAAGAGAAGAATGACTTTTCTAAGGGACTAAACATTAAACTTAAGGTGGAAATGACCTAGAGACCAATCCAACACACAAATATTGGTAATATTTTGACCTTATCCCTTATTTTATGTATTTTTTTTTATTATCTGAGCTACATGTCATGGAAAAACAAGGTTGGGATTCCCTCTTTCAAAAATGTATAAGTTTTCCACTCACACAACTTATAAAAGGCCTCTCATTTTGTCCATTATTCACACATCTCAAACTATTTCATTTCATAAAACACCTAATATAATAACTACACATATTTCCAACCCTAATCCTTGATTCATTATATATTTAATAAATACAACTTACTAATTCATTATTAGAAACCTAATGAGGATACCCGAAGAAGACGTAATGTTTTTCTAAAATGGTTGTTATTAATATCCTTCTCAACATCCCTAAATTATTATTATATCATGATTATATAATAAAATTAGTATATTAAATTTATTGATATGTTTTTATGTTAATTTTATGATATAAAAATTCACAAAATTCCATCAAATGGGTTATGAAATTATGGTTTGTTTGTACAGAGGACTACCGCCTCATGAACTAAGGTCATTTGTTTTCCCATTACCACCTTTTATGGTTGGTAATAATGACTAGAATAAAATTTATTTGTGATATTTATTATATTTATGATTATTTATGCATATATAATTTTTAAATTACACATATCTTAATGCTTTCCATTTATTTTTGAATACGAAGACATCACTCATCTGTACATAGGACTACCGCCTGACTATATTATGTGATTCATTCATAATTTACAGCGAATGTATCATGATTATATTTAATAATAATATTTTATATATATTACATTAATATTATACCGAAATTATAATATATATAATTAACTTTTATTTCTTTCAATAAGACTGTTTGATGGAAATAGTGTTAATGCAAACGTATGGCCTACCCTCTCCGTGAATGGTATATTTCATTTCCACTCACAAAATTCTATATATTACTATAAATTTATATATACTAAATATATAATATATTTATATCATGGTTTCAATTATAGTTATTATTAAGTAATGATCAATATAACAGGGAAAAATGACAATTCAAAACATACTTAAAAAGCATGGCCATGAAGACCCAAAAAAATTAAAATAAGGACTGATTATTAATGAATGGATGATAAGATTTCATAAAATAATAATATATGACATGATTAAAATGATTATGGTCATTTTATAAGTTAATAACATTCCAAAAACCACTATATAGGTGGTTAAAATACGTTCAACCAAAAGCAGGTGTAAGGTATGAGATTTCTTAACTCAATTTCCACTCATTACACTAAACATCTAATTCATTGATTATATCATGATAGGATTATGTGTGTAATGAATTTTTTAATATTATATTTTTTTAAAATGTATTATGTGGATTCATTATGGATAAACCTAATCAATTAATTTATTCTCTCCATAGTGTTATGTTCATTTTAAGGGTATATTTTACAATTTCATTCTAATCGATATTGATTATTCTTGAAAATTAGTTGAATTAAATAACGTGAAAATATAATAATAACCCATTAAATTTCATCCTCATGTGGTTATTAATGAACTATTTCATGTAATATTAAAACCTTTTGATTCTCTTTTATTTAAAACATTCTAGAAAATGTTTTCAAGAAAATCGGACTTCATTTCTCTCTTTTTTCGAAAATCTATTTTCATCTAAAATCCTTTTTTTCTAAAAAAGGTTTCATAAACGTTTTCAGATTTTTAAAATGATTAATTAAGTAAATTTTCACCCATTTATGTGTCTATAAAAAAATAAATGAAATATTTTTCTCATTTTCAAAATAATGACCATTTTTTGACAAAAATGTGAAATAACGTTTGGTTTTAATATGTATAGAAAGAATAGAATTTTTTGTCACCATGTATGTTCAAATGTTATAAATATTTATTCATATTTTTTAAAGTATATTTTAAATTAAAATAAGTTTCAAATAATTTTCTAATTTATTTTGTTTTTAAAAGTCGTTTTAGAAGAAAAGTATTTTCAAAAAAATCAAATTAAACCAATATTTTCCTCAAGAATAGATTTAAATATATTTTATGGTATTTATATTAATAAATTAAAATAACCCTTTATTCTTACTCCAATGGGTATATATTTTATTGAAACTATCCTTAATCATCCTTTGGATGGTTTATGCTCACTTTGAATAGGGAACGTTTTAACATTCACTTCCTTAATTCGTTTTTATTATCATTAACGTTACCTTAAATTATTCACCATCTCATATATATTAAATTTATATTATATGTAAATATTAGCAATAATGGATAAATTTATTTCTTGAACCATATATCCATTTTATATATGGTATTTACTATTACAGTTATTTTTTAACTAGGGACATTTTGATAAATACATATCCTTTACTCAATATCGATAATTGATATGAAATATTTTTTATGAGATAGATTTATTATTAAATATACGGGGAATGATTTTGGTTGATATTACATGGTTTCAGACCATTTAAAGTAACCATCTCGATGCATAAGTAGTTTCATGGGATTAAATTAGTAGGAAACAAACCATTTTAATTTTTGCCCAATTATTTAAAACTATCTTGTGAAAGGTCTTGAAAGTAGTATGTTTTAAACTGTATTAAGAATGTTCTTGAATATAATGGTTTCATGTACCTGGGAAACATAAATTCTAAAAATTAATAATTTTCTTGATTAAGTATTTTAGTTATAATTTTCGATCATGTTTTCACTATGAAGAAATATGTGGATGATTTTTATTCTATGTTATGGATTAAATATAAAGTGTTTTTTGTTATTTATCTTTCTATATAGATCCTACTTATCTTTCCATGATTGTGAAGTTGTTTTTATCATATATTTTTTCAATTATTTTCCATTCCATAACGATTATGACTTATCTTACCATGAAATATAGGTTGTTTAAATGGAATGTGTGTTCATTTATTTACCTTTCCATATTGATTCTACCTTATCTTATCGTGATAGTAAAGCTATTTAAATAGAATTTTTGTGATATTATATATCTATCTATTATCATTTATCTAATTTATTCATGATTATTTCCATTATATTAACACCTTACTGAGCATTTAATCTCACGGTTGTTTGGTTTTGTTTCCCTGATATTCCATGAACATTAACAGGTTTGATATTCAATGATTCGGTAGAGGGAATAATATTATTCTCTAAAAACAATTATGTTTTAATTTTATATTTACTTGTAATCTAAGACACATGTATTCATATACACTACCTAGAAAACTAATTCATTCTATTTTTTGGAGTGAGTATCTCAAGAGGGAGATAAATTGAGTACCCAATAAATATTTATATTTATAATGGATTATTTTTAAATCCTCCAAATTTTTAAATATGACCTTGTTAAATATGATATTTAATATGATATAGATCTCAATTGTTCTAAATATTTCTCTAAATAATTATTAGGACTTTAGTTAATACTATAAAATATTAACAGAACCTTTAAAATCAATTTATTGATAAAAATTCATTATGAATAAAGAATAATATAAATTATAAAAGTATACTAATGTTTTATAGTTAAAATAATTCATAGTTTCAAAGAAAAAATACTGTAAAACCAAATTAAATCACACTATTGAATGAATCTATACAAGAAGTTAAAAATGATATATAGACATATTCCCATCGAATTGTTTATCACCCTTCACCTATTAGTTTATATTAAATAAAAAATATGTTCCACAAACCTGGATCTGTTTTTACAACATCTTAGAAAGTGTCCCAGTAACATGGGACCTCTTCCACAATTATTCATGGGGAAAAAAAATAAATATTCTACACAAAGACCAAAACTATACTTATCTGTGGGGGAAATAATTATGAAAATATTTTTATAATATATTAAGTATCATTCAGTTTAGCACAGAATATAGTGTGGTTTTGATAAAACAAAGTATGCACACACACTGCTAAAAATATAGTAAATAAAAACATAACAGAGTAATATAAAAGTACAGAGTGTAAAAATTATAAATAATTTTTAATGAATCTTTTGACTCATAATTTTATTCTATTGTAAATATTGAGTCATGTTCTCTTGAAAACATCAATAAAATAGTGTGTCATAGACACTTGTTCTTTAAATGGAGGAATGAATTAAGTGTTAATGTGTAGATATTCTTTTAATCGAATTTATTAAAATATGTGAGATCTTATAGTTTGAAATTAGGTTTATCTCAATGTGTGTTCATTAGTCTCAAACACTCATATTTTTATCAGTCTACTTCATACACACTTCGACATCATACTCCATGAAGGAGTGTGTTTCACCTTTATCAGTAATAATTAGAAGACTATCCAGATTAGATGCTTCTTTGTACTGTATATCCTAATACTCCATTTAGTGAAATTGTTCAAGAATTTCAGATATTGTAATTAAAATATTAAATGTAATTGAATTAAATAAATATAATAATTTAAATTACATGATTTAAGAAGATAATTAATGAAAATAGTGGCAGTGCCATAGACTGGTGGTGACTCAATGCTTTACAATGTCTTACTTTGGTGGTATGTTGTTATACACACATGATACTCTCGATATATTAGACTTAGCTAAATTTTCACTATGATAGAGGCATCTCAACAGGTGGTGTCAAGACTAATAGTGTGTGGTCTGGAAGTGTCTTAGACTTAGTCAAAATTATATGTTCATGGTATAAAAGTTATGGGGAAATATACTTGAGCTATCTCATACTTATCCTAAATTAAATTCTAGAAGAAATACATCATGATGGTGTGTTGGCTGATGGTTTCTAAGACTGTGTCAATTCACATTCCAAAGGAAAAAAATTCTGGCGAAGTGTTATCCTAGAAGTACCTCATACTTCGTATGATTTTTATACTCTTGACGATTCATGGAAAATGGTGTCTCGAGTGGGTAGTTCCAATCTCAATAACATCTCATACTCAGATAAATTTCTTCACCTTGGTTTGAATACATATTTCTTATATAGAAACATGAAACACATTAATAACATCAGAATCATGAATTTATTATAATTAAAACAAGGAGTTCAACAATCTAAACTATTTTATGATAAAAAATAATGGCATAAAAAGTATTAAAAAATATTAAACATGATATCCAAGGTAGTATAAATCATAACATAAATTCCTAGTAAGTGCAGATGGTATCAATGGAAATTAAAAAAATAGTTTGTTTCAAAATTACATATCATAAATATAATGATTAAAAACATACAGTATCAAATATAACATAGAAAAAATAATGTAATCAAATATATATTCAATAAGGTTTTCCAATATTTCATAAAAATTCTCACCCACTTTGGATTATAAAAATGATAACGAAAATCTATATAAAAATGATAAAATAGGATAAGAAATAAAATATTCCTTAAAAATCATAACCAAAAACTTATTACAACTCAAGACCCATAAATTAAAAACTCTCTAAGTCATGAATCGTGAGGATCAATATTTGGTATAGGGTTCGACTACTGATTTTCCATTTGCCTTAGCATTCTCTTACTGTTTATCTGAGGCAGAAAGATCAATAATATGTAAAATAGAGGGAACACTAGACGAGAGTCCGGCTATAGTCCGAGGATTATCTTCAACAATAAAAATTGGCCATAGGTATCTCAAATCATGATTATATGACATTGGAAATGTCTTGAATTAGTCAGAAAAATATACTAATAGAAATCAATATATTACTAGTCTAAGATACTATAAAGGGGTAATATGAATATCTTCTCGATAAACAAATGTTTTTATATGAACATGATGAACCAACTTCATCTAATTGATAAAATCAATTATGATTTAGACACCTCATTCTATTTCACTAAATTAGTCTTTTTTCTCTTCCATGAAATGGTTCAGTACTTGAATGATATCCTAGAGATGTCTTACTTGTTCTTTGAATGCCTATGTCACAAGATGAATCCTCAAAATTTCAGCCATGAATTTCAAATTTTCATCCATTTCATGCTTGGAAGAAATCATAGAGAGATAGAACATGATGGACTTAGCTATTATTTCCACATCATCTTTCATGTTATGTAAATAGGTATTAATCAACTTGAGGACATGAATTGAGTTGTACTAAATTTTATCAAGGACTCTTGCGAATGATCAGGGATACTACTGGAACCACTAGCTATAGAAGGTCTCAAATCAACTCAGAAAACTGTCCTTAAGTGATCAGCATCAAGTACTGAAGGATGAGGAGGAGCAATAACAGATGTATGTGAAGATGTATCATCAAGAATTTTAAGGATACCATTAATTCAATCATTAAAATAAGATCTAAACTTTTAAATCAAAGACTTGAGGGATTCAATTTCAACACTAATTCACTTATTCTTTAACTGTATCTCATAAATGTGATGCATCATCCTTGGTTCGATATGTTTAATAACCAACAAGAAATGTATCATGCATCTTTTTCGTAGTTGAAATTCTTTTCATGAGGTTAATTATTTAATATCAATGAAAAATTAAACATCATCATTTTACCAAAAGCATCCAAGTCACCTTTAGTGACTATATCAACTAGAATAATTAGAGGATTAGGAGTAACTAGTTTAGGTGAAGAATTTTTAACTAAATTGAACACTTCTAACTAACCTTCAAAGTCTACTTGATCTATAATGGGTCCCATTAGATCTCCTTCAATTTGAAACTTAGGACTACCATTATTTTTTAGATTCTTTACAACATTTCAGTACTTTCCCCATTCATCAAACAAGGGATCAACCCATCTATTAGAAACATCTACAACTACTAGAGATGTGGTAGGGGAACCACAACGGTAGGTAAAACTACCACTGCCTCAACACTTCTGAGAACATATGAAATTTGTCCAGTTAAAAAATTAAACAATGTCTATAAGGATTTATATTCATTTTTAAGCATTTGAAATTTGTTAAATAGCACTGGAAGACTCAACTTCTAATTGTGTACCAAAAGTAGGTGCATCTTGATTCTAAACATCTGTTAGTTAAAAAAATTGGTGGATTGAACTTTGACATTATAATCCATAGGAGGCCTATGAACATTTAAATAAACTAAATATTCATTCTGAATTTCTTCTTCAATAAGATCCTTTATATATTGTTTACCAACATCTTGTTCTGTAGTAGCTATAACTCCTATTTTCTCAGCCACAGAAAAATAACATATTTCTTGACGAGTGGAAAAATATATAGCCTCATCTTCATAAACATCTGTATCTCCATAAAAATTTTCAACAAAGGGTTATTACTTTCCCTAAATAAGTGAATCCTAAATCTTTAGAGTCGTATCTATTTCGTTTCAATTAATTCATCCACTATAACGATTAGAATTAAAATATTCGTCATTATTACTTCCATCATATGGATCCCTGTCATTTCTACTACCAATTACTTCTTGCTTTTCCACCTCCCCATTATCACCATCATCATCAGCTTCAGTTTATTTGTAACTTTTATAATGCTCCTCTCTAGAGGCAATAGTCTCTTCTTCGTCAGTATTGACTAATTTCTCTCTTTTTTCAGTTTTCTAGGTGGACTAACATATCCAAAGGTGACGGTAAAATATTTGGGAGATAATTATGGATCACTAATTACATCCATAGATGGTTCATTTTCCTCTTCTTTAGAAAAAACATATTCTTTATCCACATCATAGTATTCAACTACATCATCAGGCTCCATGCCTAGATCAACATTATCACTCGGTATGGTTGGATAATCAACAACATTATACTATCATATAACATCTCACAATCACCAAACTGCTATTTTTACAGGGTTTCTAGCTAATATTTATCCTTGAGAAATTATAACTTGTAAGATAAGAACCAAAAAAGTTTATAATAGACTCTTCAACCTCACATAATTGGTCTTTGTCCTTCAACATGGATGAAATCATCCTCAGGTAGATCAAATAATTTGGTCAGAAGTTTTTTTGGTCATATCAAACATATGACCCATGATATTTCAACAAATATTGATCTTTTTACCTTATATCATAAGATATAGAAGATGAATATCTTGGTATATTAAGTTTTTAAAATCACACATTATTGGGAAAATCATGTAATGCACAAACATAAAGAGAAACCTTCATTACCCATCCACCTATGAGGCAATAGGCCTTATGGTTATAGTGTGTTCTATTATCACAACAATAGAATACTAATTGATAAAAAAATAACCCACTTCTATAAAAAGTCCATTGTAGTCATTATAAATTTTGTAATTAGGTACACCAAAATAGTTACACCATTTCCTTGATAAAATACCAAAAACATGTCCTTTCAAATAGCTTCTAGTCCAATCATCACCATCTTGATTCAAATTCCATTTCCAGTATTACAAATAGATTAGACGTCTATAGGATTACTGGTGAAACAAAATCTGTTATTCTTTGTTCTTTCTTCTTCTTCATTGAAGATCAAAACATAGAAGGAGGAATCTCAAAATCAAGATTCAGTCTAAACAAATAGAATAGGTTTGGTACGCTCAGTTTAGTGTAGGAGATGATTTGAAAAGTGAGAGACTAAGGGATTAACTAGGATTGAAAGGGAATGATATAGAAGTATCGCATGGGGCTCTAGGTATGATGGGTATAGATATAATGACACCTTAAAAACTTTTGGGATATTAGGTATTTTATAATAGAATTAACACTTGAAATAAAATTCAAAATTGAGTAAAAAAATGCAACGGGTTACAAGACAAAATATAAACCATAAATTAAACTAGTGGTTCAAAATATCAAGGAATAGAGAAAATTTTCAAAGGCGTGAAAAACACAACATGACATAGTAATGGTGTGAAAATAAAGTGATGTGATAGCCAATGCTATGACATTCCAATGGCATGAATATCTAATGTCATGAAAATCCAATGGCATGACAAGCCAATGGAATGAAAATCCAATAGTGTGTCAAAAAAATATTTTGTCACAAAAAAAATAAACTTGAAAAAAATTTATTATTCCTAAAACATGTTTTAAATAGTTCATTCTATGATAATTAAAATGATTAGTAAATATATCTACTAAATGATGGTATATACTAATAAATTCAAGAGTGATATCTCGTTTTTGAAAATGGTCTATCAAAAAGTGATGTTATATATCAATATACTTTGTCCATGAATGTGATACTTGATTCATTTAAATTTTAATAGTATATGTATTTTCATAGTTTTTGGGGACATATCATAATTAATATCCATTGTCTAGTTGAGTGTGTTTCATCAACAAAATTTATGCACACTAACTGCCTTTAGTTATGTAATCATCTTCATCATTAGACAATGCAAGAGAATTTTTCTTTTTTACTACACCATGAAATAAGTGACTTCCCAAAAAAGTGACATATTTCAAGGGTACCTTTTCTATCTAACATACATCTACCAAAATCAGTATTATAATAACATAATAAATCAAATTCTTGTCCTCATGGGTTGAAAAATCCTAAATTGGTAGTATAATTAAAGTATTTTAAAATTATTTTGAGAGAAACTAGGTGTGACCCTTCTGGGTTTTCAAGAAAATGAGCACACATACACACAGTAATAATAATATTTGGATGTCTAGTAGTCATGTAGAGAAGACTACCAATCATACAACTATAACTGGTTTGATCAACTGGTTTCCCATCTTCATCAAGATCCAATTTACACCTAGTACTCATAACAGTATCACTACATTTATCCTTATCCAAGTTTAAAAAAATTACAATATTATTTGTAAACTGAATTTTATTTAAAATAAAATATTATTTGTTTTGAAATATCTGGAATTCAAGAATGAATTTTATTTTAGCCATTAAAATCATTATAAAATCATTTTAAAATCATTTGGTATCATTTTTAAGAAATTAGTACATAAATAATTTTTAGATGATCCAAAAATAATATCATCAACATATATATTTAGGGCTAATACATATTTTGAAATTCACTTTCTGAAAATAGTATGATCAACTATTACTTTTGAAATCGTAAATATTTTTAGCTAATCACACCAATATCTAGGATCTTGTTTTAGACTATATAAACATTCAGTTAATTTATAAACTTGATTTTAAAAATAAGGCTTATGAAAACTAGGGGTTGACCAAAAAAACATCCTCAACAACAAAATTGCTTCAGAATTCACTACTGGAATCCATTTGATATATCTTCAAATCTAGGTATGATTTATAATATAATAGGATTCTTATAGAAAAAACCTAACCATAGGTGAAAGGGTTTCCTCATAGTCAATCCCTTATTATATACTATAACCTTGTGGAACAATTCTATCCTTGTTTCTAACTATAGTGTCTAACACATCAAATTTATTCCTAATCACCCATTTTATTTGTATAGTCAAGGTGACCATGGTTCAATAAAAAAGTTCCCATATATTATTTCTTTCAAATGGATTAAAATTTTCGTCCATATCTATAACCAATAATTAATCATTAATGTATTTAGCAGTGTTCTTAATTTTAAGTTGTGACAATAAAGCTCGATGTTGAAATAAAATTCTTAGAGAAGCTCTATTTTGTGTTCCTCTATATAGATCACCTAAAAAAACTTCAAAAATATTTTACTTAATATTTATAAGAGCTCTTGAGAAAGTGGGACTAGTCACTTCATAGATTTTCATGTTTTGGTTTTGGATGTTCTAGAAATTCTTCAAAACTATAAGAATTTTATTCTTGTTTTATTGAAAATTATAATGGTTTAGGAATCCACTTTAGAGAATATAAATCATCTTAAATGTTTTCTATGGTGTTCCTAGACTCATGCAGATTCATTTTAGTGAATTTTACATTGGATGATTCTTCCTCTATTTTTGTCTTCTTATTCAAAACACTATAGGAATTTGAAGAGAATTAATAACCAAGTTAAACACATTCATCACTTTTGGAATAAAATTTTTAAATAGTATCATTAGTGTGAAGAATAAGGACTTTATAACAAAAAAATATAAAATAACTAACCATATGTTTTCTATTCTTCCACATCTAATAAGCCTTCTACATAATAATAGGTATGATCAAAACTCTATTGATGATATAGAAGGCTGTATTGATAGCTTCTTTAAAAATTGATAGGTAGGCCATAATCATTTGGCATATAATGGGATATCACTTATAATGTTGTATTTATTATTTCATCTTCTACATTATATTTGGGTTTTCTATAAGTATAGAAATTATGAGTGTATCCATTTTTTGATAACAATGATTCAATATCTTGATTTTCAAACTCACAACCATGGTCACTTCTTATGGTCTTAATCTTAAGTCCACTAATATTTTATACAAACTTCGCTTATTTGGTTAAATAAGATCAAGATTCACTTTTGTGAGATAGAATGTATACCCAAGAATACCTAGAATATTCATATACTAAAACATAAGCATAGTGCTTCCCATTAATACTTGAAACTCTATATGGTCCAGATAAATCCCTGTGAACCAACTCAAGAGTTTGAGAAGTTGACATTTCATTCTTTAATTTAAAATGAAATTTATGTTGTTTCTATTTTTGATAGGTGTTATATACATTATCATATGGGAAATCAGGATTAGGTAGATCCTTAACTAGACCTTTTCTATTTATCTTTCTCAGTGATTAAATGATTCAATGTCTTAGTATGCTATTGAAAATCAAGGAATCATTTTTAAAGGCACTTATTCAAGAAATATTTTGAGAAATAAAATAATTTAAATATATAATATAAACATTTTCATTTCTCAAATTTTAAAAACTAAGAAATTTTTAGACTCAAAAAAATTATAGCACCATTCTCAAAATCAACATTAAAATTGTCATCATATAACGGAGAAATTATTAACAGACTACATTTTAAACTATCAACATATATATCTCTATAAATTAAAACATAATTTTTGTTAGTAATATGGCCTAGGACATTGATTTTTCCATTAGCATTATCACCAAAGGGGACATGGCCTCCATAAAACTTTTAATGTCTCTTGAATAATGAATAATATCATTTCATATGCCTTGAATATCCTCTATCCATGTACAATAGACTTCTACTCGAGGTTTTCAAGCATTTTTCCTATAATAAAAAATATAAACAATAAATGATTTTGGAACCCAAACCTTTTTGGGTAAAGAAATGTTAGTAATGAAGTCATTGGGAACGCACATTTACCAAATTGATTTCTGATAAAAATATTGAAAATTTTATTAAATAAAAAACATGGTAGATATTTTTGAAAAAAGATTAGAAGTAGAATATTCATGTATTGATTTAGGAAGAAAATTAATCTATAATAATCTCAATTTTACATGCTCAGATCCTATTACTGGAAAATATTGTTTTGTGACTTAATTCCCCAAAATTAGTGTTAGTGTCAATTTATCATTTTTAAATTTTTATATATCTTTCATCAATTGATCATTTTATACTTTAAGTCCATTTTTTTCATTGAGAATATGATAATTTTTCTTTTTTCTATAAAGAGTTCATATTTTTTTTAGTTAGAGAATGCAGCCTTCTAAGGATTTTATACTTATCATTTAATTAATTAAAGGTATCCTCTAGAATACTTCATTATGTAAAAAATACTTAATATAAAATGTTATCATTCTCACGTTGATCAGTTTTAGAATTATAAAAAGTATACATAGGTAGAATATTAGAAATGATAGCTAAATCATGAACCTCAATGAATTTAGTCATGAAACAAATATTAGCTTATTCGATATTTTAATTAGGTGATGTATCGAAGTCAGTATATCTATCCATTTTTGAACTACATATTTCCATCATTGAATTTTTGTATCTCCTGTCCTTATCTTCAATTTTTTTGTACATAAGCTTTGGACACTCAGATTTTATATTCCCATCCCTCTTACATTCATATGAACCAACATATTTTGGATCATCATCCTTCTTTCGATCATTCTTCAATTTTCATATGTTTTCATACATGACATCAAAAGTTTAATTTTTTTACGAAATTTTTATTTCTATGGAACTTATTCAATCTTCTGGATAGTTGATCCATCTCCTCATCACTATTAGGAAGTTATATACTATCACTCAAACTTCCATCTTATATATTCTCTTTATCTTTTTACTTTTGTATTCTAGGGGTAGTAGTATTTAAAGATACTAAATTTCATTTATGATCTTCATATTCCTCATGGTTTAGTATTAATTCCTCTTCATACATCATAAGTTTTCTAATATGGTCTTTCATAGGTAGTTTACTTATTTTTCATGATTCTCTAATTCAAATTGACGTTCCACTCTATCTTTTTTGTATGAATCATAGAATTCATGTATTTTGATCCTTATCATATAATTTTTTTCCAAGAGATCTCATTGTGTTTAAAATATCATTAAACCAAATATACATATAATAAATGGGTTTATTTGGATTCATTTTAAAATTATCATATTTAATAGTATATGTATTAATCCCCATCTCTTCAAAATTTTATGTTCCTCGTCGGAAACAAATAGAGTGTCCAAAATTTCATTTTCTATTTTACAATAAGATATTTGAAAAATTCCTTATCTCTTAAACCATAATAAAGATAATTCATAGATTTATAATTATTATATTATTATAACATAGTTTCATAATCCCATGTTATTTTAGTAGTATTAGGTATAATATATTGGCCATATATACCAGACCAAATATCAAAACCCATGATCTCTATATAATTATCATATTAATTATTCATGGGGTGTAATTTATACCATTAAAGAAAGGAGGAATGTTAGGATTATATCCTTCTTGATTATTATCAATTTCAATAACTAAATTTTGAAATAACCAAAACTAATATCATTAAAGTAAAAGTAAAATTACAGTCAAAAATAATTTTAAAACATTACCACAAAATAATTAAACTCCTCTAATACCAAATTCTAGTTAGAGTGAGTATCTCAATAGGGGTGAATTGAGTACACAATAAATATTTCTATTTAAAATTTATTATTTTGAAATCCCCAAAATGTTTAAATATAGCGTAGTTTATCAATATAGGTTGTATGATATAGATCTCAATCTTCCTAAATATTTCTGTAAATATTGATTATGTCTCAGATGAATAGTATACAATATTTTTGGGTCCTTCTAAATTAGTTTATCTGATCACAATTCTATATGAACACAAAATCAAACAAACTGTAAAAGTAAATATTTTGTTTAGATTTAAAATAATTTTTCGTTTTAAAGATGAAATAATGTAAATAAAAATTAATGCACACAATAGAAAAAATAAATAAAATATGTTCAGTATCAAGTAGATACATAATCTTTTATACATGGTGATCACTTTCCACTAAGTAATTTATATAAAATAAACAATATGATGCACAACCTGGATTAGGTTTTACAACATCTTACAAACTATCTAGGTCACACATGACCTCTTCCATAGTTATTTTTGGGAGAAATAATAAACATGCCACAAAAGGACCTCTAACACTCTTATGTATGGTATAAATGAATATGAAAATTTTCTGATAATTTATTGAGTATATTCTAGTTTAGCACATGAGATAGTGTGCATGTGATAAAACAGAGTATACACACACACTACTCAAAATATAGTGAAGACAAAAAAATAGAGAGACAAAAAATTATTGAGTTTAGAAATGCACAGACTATTTCAATTTATCTTATGACTCTTGATTTGATACTTTAGTGAATCTTGAGTCTGGTTCTGTTGAAAAATTAAGGAAAAAAGAATGTGGAAGACTCTTGTTCTTTTACTAGAGGAATGCACTAAATGTGAATGTGTAGTTCGACTTCCAATCAAATATATTGAAGTATTTGAGATCTTCTTGTTTGAAATTAGGTTTATATGTATGAGTGTTCTATAGTTTCAAACTCTCATCTTGATAATGATCTACTTCATCCATTCTTGCATTTCTTAATACTTGGTAAAGTGTGCTATATATTTATCATTAGCAGGCAGGAGAATATCTAGATTTTTTTTTCCTAAAACTGCATATCTTCACTCCCTCTTCAATGATTTATATTGATCATTTAAGATACCATCATTAAAATAGTAAATGGAATTAACATAAATAAATTGTGTCATTAGAAAAATGTGATTCAAAATGATAATTTATAAAAATATTGGAAGTGTGTTTGACTGGTGGTGACTCTAGGTATAATGTTTTCTTACTCTGGTGGTATGTTTTTCTTGCATAATGATACTTACGGTGTGTTAGACTTAGCTAAATGTTCACTAAATGAGTGGTGTCGAAATTAGTGGTGTCTGTTCTAATAGTGTATCATATGATGGTTTCTTATACTTATTCAAAATTCAATGTTGGAGGTATGACATTGGCGGTATGATATCCGGGTAGTATCTCATATTTATCCAAATTTTTGTTCTAGCGGCATGACATCATAATGGTGTTTGGACTGACAGTTTCTCGTACATTTTCAAAAAAAAAATCAAGTGGTATTCCATTATGGTGGTGTGATATTCTGGTAGGATATCATACATTGTGAGATTTTTATGCTAGCAGAGAGTCACAAATAATGGTGTCTTAAGTGGGTGGATCCAATCTCAATGGTGTCTCATACTTTGATAGATTTTTTCACCATTATAAGAATACATATTATTTATAGAGAAACATGACACTCCTTAATAACATAAAAATCATGATTTTTTAATCATTAAACCAAGGAATTCATTTTAACATATCATTTAGGACGCAATTCCTTATATGTTAATCCAATTTAATGGCATCAAGTACTGGCTCATTGCTTCTAGGGCCAGGTCACTCCAATAATGGATCTTTTTCTTAGTGTGGATAGTGGAAATAATGATAGGTTGATTAAACAAAATTTCAAATTATTTAATTTTAGTTATGTAAACCTATAAATTTTAATTTGTGTTTTTAGTAAATTTGAAAAAATTGAGATCAAATAGCTTCAAGTTGATAAGGATTTTATTGGGATGGTGTTAGGGGCATTCCAAGAAACTTGTAGTTGTGGTTGTTCGTGGTTTAAATGAAGTGAGAATGTCCAGTATTGTTTTAGGAAATTTTGATTATTTGAAATTATTTATAAAATTAATTATGATTTATTATAAAAAATTAATTTTTAGTTTTATATTGAGATAGTATCTTGGGAGATTATGTGAGGCTTGGATGAGCTTAAGTGGAAATGATTGAGGTTTTTTAATGGGAATGGATCTTTATGAGGTAGGTAGTCCCTAAAAATATCTCTCAAGTATATGATTTCTGTATATGTAGCATGTAAATATCATTTTAACCACATATGGATGATTAATCTTTAATTGAATAAATATTTTATTGATGCACATAGATAAAAAAGGATTTTCAAGGGCCATGACGGACCCTTGAACACTAGTGATTATTCAACCGTTGATGGCCATGGGATTGATCCTATATGTTTGTGATGAGATATGTGGACCATATAGGGTTATCGACATGATATATTTAAATTAATATACCTTGGGATACATTACTTTAGTTCCCTATAGTAGGGGTGAGTGGTGGACTGTGAATGATTGGCCTGAGTAGGACATGAAGAAACCTTAAGACAATGTGTAGAATTTATGACGGTTGAACAGAGAGTGGGTGACTATATATTCACCACGGTTGTGTGAGTAAACATATGGGTAATAGTTTAGTAGGATTAAATAATGGTTTAGATGAAAGGATAGATATGGTTTTCTTTGTAATGGATATGGGCTTAGGTCATCCCTCCGATGTGACACCGGTATGGATTTTCTATGTGGGTAACTAAGACATTATTTGATTCAGATGTTTCTATGGGATGTTATGACCTCTTAGAGACAAATGTGGGCTTAAAAGATATGAATTATATATGGGATCCAATATAAGGTGTTTGGACTATAGTGTAACCTAGGAGACATTGGTGGGTGGCCCAGTATTATGTTGACCCTAGAGAGGATTAGTGTTGGGTAATAGTTATGGTCATTATTTGGTGTCCCCTTATAACTCAAGGGTCAATGGTGACATCCTAGTGGATACCTGAGAGAGTGAGATGATGATGTTGATGGATTCATCGTAGTGTTCTAATATGACTGTTACGACCATTAGGGGATTACTCTATGAGGCTGGTCAGATGATGTGATGTTCCTCTAGGTGTGATCTTGGACTTGAGTAAAAAGACTAATTTTTTTATTGATAGGACAACATAAGGTACATCATCCATGTTTGGGTGAGTGTCCAACCAGTGTGGTATGTGACATAAGTTCATGGTGAGTGGGTATTCCTTGAGTTACTAGACGAATCAATATATGTTTCCTGGTGGGATATAGGTAAGCCCTTATGTTTCAAGATTATATGTGATATGTTTCCATATGGGAGAATATTTTCTCCAAAGTTACCTAGTGATATGATATATGTTTATTGGTAGGAAGTGGGTATCACCTCAATTATCAGATGATGTGAGATATGTATCCCAGTGGGGATCATGTATTCCCCTAACATTTTTCAAGACATGAGATACTATTTCTCATAGGTATTGTGTATTCCCTTGAGTTTTTGGATTATTTCAGATGCTTTTCCAAATAGAGAGTGAGTACAACCCATGATTCAGGATAATATATGATATAATCTCAGGATTGGATTAGATATGCCCACGAGTTTCCTAATGTGGTGAATTGTGTTTCCATGGTGGGTATTGTTTTCCCCCATGTTACTGATGATGGTAAATGGATCAAAGACACATTAGAGCTTTCCAACGTCAGTTTGTTGACCTTGGGTATCACCTTAAAACCTGAGGCTTAATGGTGTTTATTTTATTAAAATTTATCTCTATATTTACATTTCTGATCATATCATATGTGAATACATTTTTATGGATTATGTTGGGGAAATATTTAGTTGAGTCCTACTGAGTTTTACTCACATCCTACTTAGGTGTCTTGGGTAATTTTGTACCTAAATATATTTATCGATTGTATGTTTATGTGGGGCATATGCCAAATATTGGATCATTTATCAAGATAGATTAGATGGGGATTAATTGACTGGTATGTGATGATACATAGGGATATTAGTAGACAATCCTTATGTACTATAATTTCTATTGTTTTTTATATGGTCTTCCCATTTGGTGATTAGTTGGTATGTATGACTATATAATTATATATTCATTTAATATAACAGTTATATTTATATTGATTTTTTTTAAATTATTTTTTTGTAGATATTACATTGTTTTGTTTCTGTTTTTTTACTCTAATATAATGGTATAGTCACACCACATAAACACCCTAAACCCTTATAGATAGTTTTTAGCCTCTATAATATAGGAGTTTGTGATTGAATTAACTTTTTAATCATCATCTAAGACACTGGAGTGGTCTCAAAATGATGGTGACGTTACAAAGTGGTATTAGATTTTATTTTTAGTCTTACTATTTTTAGTTAAGGTAGATAAGACAGAGGGATGTGTCAGATATTTTAATGGACTATCTAGTGGTGTGTGCTGAACATTATTTCAATGGAAAGTATAAGTCACTAAGGATAAAGGATTTTCGTTCTTGGTTTTCACTATTATGTTTGAGATACTTATTCATGTATAATGTGTATATTTGGTATTTTTATTATGCTAATAGATCTTTTCCCATGATAAATTGGACTATGAAGTGCATCATTTTCGGAACATAAGATTCAAATGACATTCTTTTATACTATGTGATTGATATTCCTAAAGATAAAGGGTTTATTTTTTTAAATTTCTAAAAACAACTTATATGTTTTTTACCCAAATATATTTTTGGAAAAATTATATTTTAATAGACCATGATTTAATCTTCTGATGTTTATTTTTATGGATCTTACAATGTTATTTTCTATGATGAAATTTATAGATTCCCTTTGTGAAAGGGATGTATTTGGACCTCGAGTGGGTCGGTATAGGTATTTTATTCCTTTCTACTTAGTGTTAAAAACATCTTATAATATGTTTGCATCATATATTCTTGGTTTCATTCTAATTAATTGAATCATATGATTGTGGTTTTACTCACTAAAAAACCTCAGCGGATGATATCAGTATAAGTAAATATGACCACATCCTATAGGGACTAGTCTGGTATGTCGATGGATGGTGAGGATGGGTACTTTAGAGTGGGTGATTTTCTTGACATGTAATACCTAATAGGTATATTTGAGAACCCTAGAATGTGTAAGCTTAAGATAGTTGAGATGGAAACATATATGTTTCCGTACAGTCCTTGATTTGTGAATTAAACCCAATTTATAGGTTATCCAATACTTGTGAGTGACCATAGATATAAGAGTCACGAGTAAATTCATCCATGTGACATTGATTCTTGTGAAGTGATATAAAATGTGTGGTGTAGTCATAGACATATGTTAGGTTTCATGGTCCATGATCTAAGATGGATGGATTTGGGATAGGGATAGCATGGGTTGATACATTCGGTTTTTGGAATGATTTCTTTGTGTAAATGATTGGTTTTGTGTCCATATAATAAGTGAGACAAATCAAACTCATTATATAATATTGATATATAATTATGAAAAGGGTATGTAGTTTAGTCATGAGGTCATATTTTTTATGTGGGTTTTCTCATGGATGATAGGATCTTGGATAAAAACCAATGAGATGGTTCTTAGTGGATCCCTCTTCCAAGAAATTGGGATTTAAGGGTTTTCATCTATTTTCATGAAAATACTTAGTGTCTGATTTCAAGAGTGTACATGTTTTTTGGGGTTCCTATTATGTTCAGGTATCACTAAGTAGTGTGTGATTTTCACGGACCAATAGTTTCAATGAGACAGTTACTAGAAAACATTCCTATAGTTTTTATGATAATGGAAGTTAAATTATCAATAATGGATAGTTGCATCATGGATGGATGATGTCAGGGGTTTATAAGATGGTAATGAAATGTTTGGAATGAGTGAGACATGTTCAAAGGGGGTCTTATTGAGGTTGTTCTCAATAAGAGGTGTAAGAGAATACATAGAGTTGTGAGAACACCATTTTCCATCTAAGGTTGGATCCATCATTATAAATGAAATTTTGATAAATATTGAAGGTCATGTTCCTAGTGATCTTGTAATGGGTCTTGATCAGTGTTTCAAATTATCACTCAGGTGTGAGTATGATGTTTATATCCATCCATTACTAATGGTAATATAGAAATCAAAGGAAATCGACAAAATATATTTTGTTTAATAGAGATTTGATGAGGATACTTTTATTGTGGGGATCAATCATATCAATTGTATATGTAATACCCTCATATTTAAAGGGTCTATGATGTTGTGAGATTAGTCAAGGACAGTCAAGATTGAATCATGATTCCAATTTGTAAGTAGATTCAATTTTACCATGATCCATGCTAAAAATATTTTTCATATTCAAATTTGGAATTGGGGAAGTTTAGATGTAAGAATTAGGATCAATATAGGTTTTATATAAAATCAAAAGTGAGTAAAATTAGTGGTTCATTTTTCCTCACTGTGAGAGTATAATGGTAGATTTAGTTGGTTGTGGATCGAACCATGGAATTACACTGAGTGTTCAGTTTTGAATTCGATGGGTGTGTGTGCATGATTATGGGATATATTTTCATGCCACTGAAATTCTGGAAACATTATTGGGTTATGAGATATCATTCCAATGGTTGAGATTGATATTTTTTGGAAAAATTCAACCATGGGAAGATTAACTAGTTTTTTTATGGGATATTGGTTGTGGTGAGTTGAAATCTACAACATGCATGTTAATAAAAACATTAAATGTATGTTTTAATAGGAAATTTCATGGTTGAGAGTCCCATGGTTATAAATCATCCATTATTTGTAGTGAATTGTTGTAGGTTGAACCAAAATATAGGTGATGAATCATCTAAAGAATCCTTGGTGTCTTGGGATACCAGTTTCATTTGAGAGCCATCTTAATCTTAGTAGTATTCATGAGTGGGTCACAAAATATTTGGTGAATAGACCGCCTTGTTGTTTAAATTTACATAGTGGATTTTTTTTTCATTTTGGTATTAAGAGAGGTGATTTTATAGTGAATTAATGGTTGTGGTGGGTTAGTATTTATGGATGGAGGGCCACATAATCTTCAAATGTATGATAATTTTTGTGGTGGGGGTTTGAAAGATCCACTTATTTATAGGTTTTGAAATTCATAGTGATTTTTAAGTTTTTTTTCTAATTAATATTTCATTGTGTAAATTAGAATGAAAATTATAATTTTGACGGTAGAGAAACATTTTGTGTATAAATTGAGTCCAAGGATATGCATCAGGTGTAAAGGTGAGTGTTCGAGTGGGGATAACCCCCCCCCCCCCCATTTTTTGCTTTTTATATAGGTATCCAGTCACATTGTGGCCATTAGGTCTCATCATGATATTCTAGCATGAGTGGTGATGAATATAGTGTGTCACAACATGAAGAGAATGGGGATTCATGTTGTGAGAGTGTAGGAAGCCACACTATGATAGATGGGGGTTCCTTGGCTACAATTCTTTTATAAGGGGAATCACACAATGATTCAGGAGGGTCATGTCATGATAGAGGCAAGACAATAGCCAATTTCTCTAGTTGTGGTAGTTTTTCCTCAACCCCACATGTTTACTCTCTAATATATTTGGGTGATGATAAATCCTAGAATGACCTTCATATTCATGTAATGGATAGTTCCAGGTATAGTTTTTTATTAGGGGAGTTCTGGTAATTTACTAGTCATCCCCTTGGTTTTTTGACAAATAACTTTATGGAGTTCCATTAAATAAAATCATATCCTTCTCTCACTCACTCTCATGTGATTCCATTTTGATAGTCTATATTTTAGAGTAAATTTCTTGCTAATTCAATGTATTTTACTTTATCTATTGAACTTTTTGGGTTTCTCTTCATTATCATTGATTTTGGACGATTTTAAGATAGATATTTGAGTGAGGGTTCCACTAGAGCATGTTGAAATCATAGTTAATGATGAGTATTTTTAAGAGAAGATAGAGGAAACCCCAATAGGAAGAGTGGACATTATTTCTAACTAATTAATTTTACATATGTTACCATATAAATTTTTTAGTGGTTTTTATTAAATTTTATGAGATTTGTGATTAACTCGGTGTTGGTTTATAGGAATTTTTTCCAGGATGGTGTAGATAGTGGAATATAGTTCATATAAGTGTACTTGGTTTATTTTTATATACAATGATATTGATGGATATTTTTTTAAGAAGTTATTTCTATTTGAATTAGTTGTAAACTAAATAATAAATTATTATGATTAATTAATTTGGAATTATTTATTGAGATTCAATCAAAGAAGATGATGTATTTCTTTGATGAGATTTGGAGGTGATGCCTGATTTTTTTAAAAGGTAATAGATCTATATAAGGTAGGTGGTCCCTAAATATATCCATAATTTAAATTATTTTTGTATTTGTGGTACGTTATATGTGGTCTAGCCGTGCATGATTGTCTGAAATTTACATAAATTAGTTATATGACTATTAATAGTATGGAAGTGTGAAGGGCCACAATGGTACCATTAATACTAGTGATTCATTTTACATAAATGGTTTAGGGCATGTTCATGCATGTGATTGATGAGATATGTGGTCCTTAGAGGGGAAAAAATGTCATTAATATAAAATAATAGACCTAATGATAGGTTTTATTAGCCCCTTGGGGTGTAACTAAGTTAGGGTATGTGAATTATTGGGTTAAGTGGACCATGATGGATTCCTGTTGAATTTAGGATAGTTGATAAGAGTGTTGAAGAGTGTTCTGTAATTCCCCAACCCCAGAAGCCCGGATCTAGTGTATTATTTTAATACATTTGAATGATTATAAAAAATAAATTCCCAAAGGACTGATCAGATTAGTATTCTTGGAAACAAGATACATACAAATTTAAACATTACAACATGAAAGGAATTACAAAACTAACTTATTCCATTAGAAACACCCAAGCCTCCTAGATTATTCCTGGAAGTGACTCATAACTAACTTCTCCGCATCCTGGAAAAAATAAACATAAGAAAAGGGTGAGATAAAATGCTCATTAAGAGTAAGAAATATGGCAGAAGATAACATAAACATTAGTAATGGTGAATAATTGAAAACACATGCCCTTACAAATAAAAAAATGAACACTTTATGGTAGGAATATGAGATTAGTAAATAATTCCATAATAAAACATAGTCAATGGTATTCTACTAGTCGAATAACCACATAAACTATCAATATTATTTTCATAATGAGGGAATGTATAATGCGAGAAATTCTAAACCATTTTTTCAATGCCTCGTCCAAGAAGTCTAAAAATGATTAATTCCTCAGCCAAAACTATATATCAAGTTGGGAAATGCCTCGGCCAATTACAGGTTTAATTGTCTCATAAGACCTATCGATGCATCGGAGAGCTATTTCAGGCTCCACCTGTCAATGACTATGTGCAATACATTCCTCATATGAAAATCTTGAAACATAACAAAAACATTCTTATCAGAACTAGCATACAAAATGTTAGTACATTATTCATAAACCATGAATGGTTTTAAAATAACACATCCACAGTCAAACATAACTCATTCAATTCAATATAGAATATTTTATTATAATAAATTAACCTCAATCCGGAATAATGAAGGATCTTGACATAGATGAAAATAATCAGTAACAGTATTTGAGAGAAATGTCTCCATTTTCTTGGAAATATTTAAAAGTCTCACTATTTATCAAGAAACTGTTAAAAATAGATTTTTTAGAATAAAAGTGACCCATACCACTTTGAAAATATTAAAAGGAATTTTAATTTCAAAACATTCATGTACATATAAATAAATCCTCAAAACCATTTTTAAAACATGGACATTAATGAGAATAATTTAGAAGAATAAATCATTAAAACATTTAAAATCATATATTAGTTCATGTTCCTAACCAATTGATAGACATTTGAATACAAGTAATTATGGAATAAAATTAATAAATACATTATAATATCATCAAAATAATGGTATTCATGATATAATATGTCAAAGGATGGTATATAAACTATATAATAGTGAATTGATGCATAAAAACAAAGAGGGCTCGATGGAATGTAAATTGAGATGAAATCCCTTATAAATATTGTATCCTTATATTATGGGTAAATTAATGAAATAATTATTTTTGAAAAATATAAATACACTCAATATAATTGAATATTAAAATTAAATAAATCAATGGAAATTCACACATATTCTTGTAAAAATAATACCAATGACTTGGATGTTTAACTCAGTGAATGGAAATTGAGTTAAGATTACCCCTAACAAGTTCATTTAAATGGCATAGGAATTTATAAATGTAGTGATTATGTGTATCAAAATTATATCCACACAAATGGGAGTGGAAATTACTATATATGTAATAAATAGTTATTCCACATGTAATCTTGGAGTAAAATAGTCAATGAAGTATGCGTAAAGCCCAATGAGTGGAAATTTAAATTTCAAATTCCCATACCCATTTGTTAACTTATGAAACAGACACCCAGGAAAGAAGGATCATACAATGAAGATGTAAATATCAGTAAATTAAATTATATTACACCATTAAATAAAATTATGGGAATTACATACACCACACAAATGTAAATTGTGGCAATACATCATGAATCTCACGGGAATAAAAAGTAAGATGAAATCCCCATACGACGTTGTAATCAATCAAGTCATATAACCAAAAGTTAATAAACACAAAATGAAACATATAATAACATGAATATAAATAGAATAATTATACTGTATATCAAATGTAAGTACACAATACACCACATGCAATAAATAAGTAGCGAACAATTGAAATCTCACAGAATTAATAGTGAGATATGAAACCCCTTACCTCGTGTCCGACTTGACCCGTTCGTTCTTTAATAACATGAATAATAAACTAAAGTTAATTTATAAATTATTAAGAACCATTTTCAGATTTATTATTCCTTTTATATCTCTTTTTACCTTGAAATAAAAATTATTAAGTTATTTGAGTTCATATCGGACATTTTGCTGATGTTAGAAATTTGTGTTAAAAATGAACTTGTTATAATTATAAATTGTATATATTGTCAAAATTAAATTATCTATAGAAGGATATTAATGATTCAGATAACATATATATCATATATATCAATTATATATATATATATTTATAATATTACATAACATTTGGAGATATGAAATGAAATGCACCGTTCATTGAGACGGTAAGTTGTACTTACACATTTAAACTACTTTTATTTATATTTAGTATTTAATTGAATGAAAAAATAATGATACATTGGTATATTATAATTACTGTATAATATAATATTATATATATTTTACACAATTTAATTAACTCCAGTCTTTATACATTCCATGTATATTATGAACGAACCATATCACCTTGAGGGGGCGGTAGTCCGCACTTCCTCAAATAAAATTATCATGTTTACACATTTTGGAAACCATAAAGATATGTTCTTAAATACAAAATACAAAGAATATTTAATATAAAAACATAGTATATATCATATATAAATACATTTCCATCATAATGTCCACCATGAGAGGCGGTTCGAGATATTTCAACAATCATCGTTTCATGAGGTGTTAGTTTTCCATCCATGGAAAAGTATGTTCTTATCCCATTAGATGGAGGTGTGTGTAAGTGTAGTTCGAATAATTCTCATAAAAACAAAATATTATATTTATTATATTGGTTTTGTTCTAAAATAATGTAATAAAAAATGTTTAGAGGGTTGGAGAAGTAAAATAATAGAATAGAATTTATGAGGAGACATTACCATTAAATCGGGTAACTCCATTTTGTTTGAACCAAAAGGACTTCTTGAAGTGTCGTATGCCTACGGTAGGGAATATAGGTGGAGTAGAGGGATCTTTAGAGATTATTTGGGAAGGTTTTTGATGATCCAAGGCGCTTGAGAGGTGTGAGTAGTGGGTTAGAGGTGAGGGCTTTTTATAAGGGGGAGGAGGGGCTCTTTAAGAAAGATTGAAAATGTTTTTTTATTATAAATATTTATTTGGTTTAAAAAGGTCCAAAACTAATTAATGTAAAATTTAAGATGAATAATGTTCTAAATAAAGTCATCTAACAAGAATTTTACATGTTTTGGATATTTTTTTAACATTTATAATCTTATTTTTTTAAATCTTCTATTAATGAGGTAAACACTGCATCATTATTGTGTCGTCAATAGATTTATTTATGTGATGTATAAAAATTATAAAAAAATACTATTATATAGGAAATATTTTTTTTACAATTAATATTTATTTCTAAATGTTATCTTATATAACCCCATGTAAAAATTTATTTACTAAAAGATATACGTTTATGTCATTTTTGTCTTCATTTTAAATTAATTAATATAAAATGTCATTATCAATCTTATGTGACTCCATGGGGTCCCAAAATCAACCCATGGATGGCCATGGTAGGACATGACTCATCCAATAAGGTTAGGACAAGTTTTAAGGTAATTTTATATTATTATAATATTCTTTTTACCTTCAATTACCTTAGTTACCTTTAACCGTCGTAAATAAAAGTCCAAAGTTATGATTCACCAAAACTTATTTTCATCTTATTTAACCAAATTTTACATACTAATACAAATATTTATATTTTATTTTCGAAATTCAATTCATAGTAGTGTTAAAATTTTATTTAAATTAAAAATTCTGTTTTTTAACAACCACTCATTGGTTTTACTATTCATCAACAATTAATGTTTTTCAGAAAAATTCAAAAAATTCATCCTAAGAAATATTTGATATTCTGAATTCAAAAATGATTTCTATTTTCCAAATACATAACATAAGAGTTGGATTAATTAATTTAAAATTAATTCTCATTGTCAAAACAAAAAGCGGGTTTTTAAGAAATGTTAACTATCACAAGATTGACACTTATTTATGTCCAATTTCAAAGTGAAATTAATTACAATGACAAAAATATGATTAAATAGAAAAAATATAATCTAATTAGACTTTAAAACCAATTAAAAATTTAATCTTACCCTAGAAATAAATAATATTTAAAGGTATTTTTGAATCAAAATACTGTATTTTTCATTATTCATTAAAAATGTATTTTATCAGAAAAACAAAAAAAATTTACCCAAAATAAATATTGATGTCATGATTCTAAAGAATAATTTTATTTTGTAAAATAGAAAAAATAAATGTGGAAAAAACTATTTTTAAAGAGGGTTCTTCATATAAATGTGGTAAATCGACATTTTAATTAATATTAGAGTATTTATGCTTATGAATATATTCATTCACATTTTAAGCCCCTAAATTTTATTAGATAAATGTAAAAACATTTAACAAACATGTATAATCATATTGTGGTTAGTTATTTTCATTCCCACCAATACAATGGCTATGTGTTAACTACCATAATATTATTATATTATTAGTGTGCAACATAAGATTTCAATGAAACCCATTGTTGTGTATCTGGTACGCCCTTGAACATAGCATCCCATTTAAAGTAAAATTGATATTTAATCCAAAAATATCAATAAATATAAAAATTTAATGTTCTTTATTTACCTAGGATGTTACATCCTTCCTCCCTTTTGGAAATTCCATCCTCACAATTTTAAAATTGGGCTCATAAACATCATTTAAAGTCTCCGGTCAGAAAATGTGTCAATAAAACTATCACATTAAAATAAAGAAAAACAAATAAAATTGATACCTGAGATAACAAATACTATAATTCCATGTAGTAAAACATGGATATAGAAGGGAAATAAAACCATCATGTTCTTATGGACAGTGATGGAATACATGATTAAGATAAATTTAACTTCCAAAAAAACCACTAACTTGTGATGGGTTAAATGGTCTTTGATTACCCTATAAGAAACATAAACCAACAACGTTTTTTTAAAGATACATTTCATTATTTTGAGGAATTAATTTACTATATTGATATATACCGTAAATAAATATTCATACCTTTATGTAGAGTTTCATCCTTTAATTTGTTTCTACAAATTAAAATAATATTTTTTCCATACAAATAGTATTCAAACTAACATTGTTGCATCAAAATCACTGGAATCAACTTCTAGATTATCACATGATCCAAAAAAGGTGAACTATATACTTCGCCTATCTTTATATATCAAGAAACCCAAAAAGGTTAATACAAGATCAGATAATCCCCAAAATAATAATAATCATTTATAAAAACAAATACTACTCTTAATATCCAAAATTGAACCAACAATACCCAAAGTTCAGCAAGGACCATTCAACATAAAATTGTCCATTAAAATTTTCAAAATAATCCAAACTAAGATATAAACCCAAAACATAGAAGGATTTAATCATATAGTCGTCCATATAAAATCTCAACATTTAACTCCAAAAACCTAGAGTACTCTTAAAGTCGCATACTGAAGAATAATTATCCAAATCACGTATTCTATATGAAAGGTTAACCATTTCCATAAATAAAATAAATGTATATAAGTATAATATAAAAACATAAATTCTTCTAAATATAAAAATCCACCATTACTCCTCAAACTAAATCCTATAGTATTCTATTTTCCTTAGGCATATAGTGTTACCAAAATTGTGATCATTATCAAAAATAACATTTATCACATAATAACAAAATAATTTTCCTTTGATAAGGTTAAATCGTAAGATCCCAAAATCAACATATTCTTGATCCATAAAACTATTTAACTTAATTTAATTATTCATAATAACCAGGTACTTCACATATTCCAGTGGTTGGCGATAAATCTCATTCGCACTTTGGTTGTGAGTTTGATTCCCATAGCTTTGTCCAATGTGATGGGTTCTCACAAGGTCTGTCTGATGTCCTTTTTAAAAAACTATTTAATTTTACAACATTCCTAAAAATTAGATACATTCCTCAAAATAACCCTAACATATTTTAACCATAAATATTATCTCACACCTCATATTTTCATCCAAAAAATAATAACCTGTAATTGAACGGCTAGTTTGACTTAAACCAGAAAGCATAGTATGATTCATAAAATAATTTATTGAATATCATGACACCTTATTTTCAATCTGAATGACCTTATGATTAACCAAGTTCATTTATTCTCATCTTATATTAAAATATTTCAAATCTCTTTATGAATAAAATTTGAATTATCTTAATCATATCCCCCAAGAGTCTCATAACCAAGAGTGCACAAGGCTCGTTTTCCTGTACCAGTATTCCTTGGGTCAAGTCTGACACTCCTTGTTGGATTATTTACTCCTAGGTACATATATGATAGATCCACCTCTACCTGCTTGTATCCAGACACATATGAAATTCTTGAAAAATATCCAAAATCATTACATTAAAAAAATTTAATGATGTTATTCAATACTAATCCTCAAAGTCTATCTTAGGTTAATGTTCTATAATCAGGGTTTTTCTAAATGTAGATTCTAATGTTTGTACTAAAATTCCTCTGATAGAAACTATAACACCCCCGACCCAAGATGCCTAGAGCCGATGCATTGTTTTAATACATTGTCATGATTACAAGGAATAATGTCTTGAAGGACGGATCATTTTAGTAGTCTTGGAAACAAGATACCTATATAAGTTCAACATTACAACTGGAAAAGAATTAAAACACAAATTTATTCCATTTGAAACATCCAAGACACCTAGATTATGCCTAAAAGCCACTCATTACTTAGTTCTTCACATAGAGGAAAAAATGAAACTTAAGAAATGGGTGATCTCAAATGCTCAGTAAGAGTAAGCAATATAGTGGAAGATAACATAAACATTAGGAATGGTGAATAATTGACAACACATGCCTTTAAAAATAATAAACATTAACACTTTATGGAAAAATATGATCTGAGTAAATAATGCCATAATAAAACATAGTCATGGGTATTCTATGAGTCTAATAACCACACGAATGATCAATATTACTTCCATAATGAGGGAATGTTTAATTCGGGACATTCTGGAACATTTTTTCAAGGCCTCGGCCAAGATGCCTAAAAATTATTAATGCCTCGGCCAAAACCATATATCAAGTAGGGAAAGGCATCGACCAATTCCACATCTTATTGTCTCGTAAGACCTACCAATTCATTGAGGAGCTATAGCGGGCTCCCCCCATTACTTATTAAGTCCAATAAAGTCCTCATATGAAATAGATAAAACATAACATAAACATGCATAGTAAAATTAGCACACGAAATGTCAATACTTTAATCATAAACCATGAATGGTATAAAAATAACACATCCACAGTCAAACATATGTCCTTCAGTACAATATCGAAGATTTAATTATAATAAATCAACCGCAATCAATTATAATGAAGGATGTTGATATAGATTAAAATAATCAGTAACACTATTTGAGAGAAATATCCCATTTTTCTTGAAAACATTTAAAAGTCTCACTATTTATCAAAAAGCTATTACAAATCGATTTTTTGAATCAAAGTGTCACATAAAACTTTGAAACTTTTAAAAGTAATTGTAATTTTAAAACATTCATGTCAATATAAATAAATCCTCAAAATCATTTTTAAAACATGGACACTAATGAGATCGATTTAGATAAACAAATCATTAAAACTTTTAAAATGATATTTTAGTTTAAGTTCCTAAACAAATGAGAGACATTTGAATACAAGTAATTAAGGAATAAAATTAATCAAACTGTTATAATATCATGAGAATAATGGGATTCATGATATAATATATCAAAGTACATTATATACACCATATAAAAGTGAATTGGTGCATAACGACGAAGAGGTCTCAATGGAATGTAAATTTAGATGAAATCCCTTATAAATATTGTATCCTTATATAATGGACAAATCAATAAAATAATTTTTTGGGAAAAATATAAATACACTCAATATAATTGGATATTATTTTTAAATCAATAAAATGACATTCACACATATTCTTTTAAAAACAATAAAAATTACTACGATGTTTAACTCAATGAATAGAAATTGATTTAAGATTACCCTTAACACGTTCATATCAATGGAATGGGAATTTATCAATTGAGTGATTATGTGTATAAAAAGTATATCCACACAATGAGTAGTGTAAATTGATAGATAAATAATAAATAGTGATTCCACACATGATCTTTCAGTAAAATAATCTATGATGTATGCGTAAATCCCAATGAGTGGAAATTTAAATTTCAAATTCCCTTACCCATTTGGTACCCTACGAAACATACACCCCAGAAAAGAATAATCATACAATGAAGATGTAAATACCAATAAATTAATATCTATTACACAAAGAAATAAAATCATGGGATGTACATACACCACTCAAAAGGAAATAGTTTAAATGCATCAAGAATCTCACGAGAATCAGAAGTGAGATGAAATCCCCTTAACACGTTGTGATCAATCAAGTCATATGACCAAAAGATAATAACCTTCAGATTAATCACATAATACCGTGAATATAAATATAATATTCATAATTTATATCAAATTTCAGTACACAACACACCATATGCTATAAATAAGTGGCTACTAATGGAAATCTCATGGAATTAGAAGTGAGATAAGAAAACCCTTACCTCGTGTCCGACATGACATGTTCGTTCTTTAATCTCATGAATAATAAACGAAAGTTAATTTATACTTGATCTAGAACCTCATTAATGTTTATTATTCCTTTTATACCACTTATAACTTATAATATAAATTATTTAATTATTGGAGTTCATATCAGACATTTTGTTGATGTTTGGAATTTTAGTTAAAAATGAACTATTTATAATTACAATTTTTCCATGTGGTAAAAAGTACATTATATCCAGAATGATATTATTAATTTAGATAAAATATATATCATACATATCTAATATATATATATTTATAATTATAAGTAACATTTGGAGATAAAAAATTAAATGCACCATTAATAGAGACAGTAAGTCGTACGTACGCATGAACACTACTTTCATTTCAATTTAATATTTAAAGGAATTAAAATGTCATGATACATAGGTATATTATAATTCTAGTTTAATATCATATTATATATTTTTTTCATAATTTTATTAACTCCATACTTTATATGTTCCATCTATGTCATGAACGAATCATATCTCCTTGAGGGGTGGTAGTCTGCACTTCCTCAAATTAAATTATCATGTTTACACATATTGGAAATCATAAAGATATGTTTGTCAATAAAAATTACAAAATAATATAGAAAAAAAACATAATATATATCATATATAAATATAGTTCCATCATAATTCCCACTATGATAGGCGGTTGGAGATTTTTCAACAATCATCGTTTCGTGAGGTGCTAGTTTTCCATCCACGGAAATAGTATGTTCTTCACCCATTAAATGAAGGTGTGTCTTAATGTAGTTCAAATAATTCTCATAACAACAACCTAGTATATTGAGGATAATTTTTTTGTTATAATTGAAATAAATAAAAATAGTTTAGGGTGTTGGAGAAGTAAAAAAAATTGAAAAAACTTAAGAGGAGACAATACCTTTAAATCAGGTAACATCCATTCGTTTGAATCAAAAAAACCTATTGAAGTTATTTATGCCTATGGTAATGCTTTTTAGTGGAATAGGGAGATCTTTGGAGCTTTTTTGTGTAGGGTTTGGACTAGCCAAGGGGCTTGAGAGGTGTTTGTAATGGGTTGGAGGTGAGGGCTTTTTATAAGGGGGAGGAGGGTCTCTTTAGGAATGTTTGAAAATATTATTTTATTATAAACATGTATTCAGTTAAAAAAGGTACAAAACATATTAAATTATAAGATATGATGACTCATGTTCGAAATAAAATCATCCAATAAGAATTAGAGTTATTTTGGATATTGTTTTAGAATTTATATTCTTATTTATTTAAATATTTTATTAATGAGGTAAACACTGCATCATTATTGTGTCATAAATAATTTTATTTATTTGAAGTCTAAATATTATAAAAAAAATACCATGATGTAAGAAATATTTTTATCTTTCCAAATATTATTTATTTTTGAATATATAACTTATATAACCCTTTGTAAAAATTTATTGAAACAAAGATATATGTTTATGTCATTTTTGTCTTTACTTTAAATTAATTAATATAAAATGTCATTATCACTCTTAATTGGGTCCATGGGGTCCCAAAATAGACCCATGTATGACCATGGTCACACATGACTCATCTAATAAGGTTAAGAAATGTGTTAAAGTAATTTTATATTATTACTAATTACCCTATTTACCTTTAACCGTGGTAAATTAAAGTCAGAAGTTAATATTCACCAAAAACAATTTATCATATTGAACCAAATTTTACTTACTAATAACAAACAGGTATGTCTGATTTTCTAAATTCAATTCACAGAAGTGGTAAAATTTCATTTAAATCAATAATTTTGGGTTTTATGTACTTCTTAGGGGTTTTAATATTCATAAAAAATTGAATTTTTTCAGAAAAATGTCAAAAATTCCGTACAAGCTATATTTGATATTCCGAATTCAAAATTTATTTCAATTTTACCAAATTCAAAACATATAAGTTGGATTAATTATTTTTAAAGTAATTCAGGTTGTGAAAATAAAAAGTGTGTTTTAAGAAATATTAACTATCAAAAGATTGACACTTGTTTATGTCCAATTTCAAAGAGAAATTTATTCTAAAGAATAAAATTGTATTAAATGGTAAAAATAAAATCTAATTACACTTTAAAAACAATTAAAAATGTAATATAACCATTTATATAAATTATATTAATAGGCTGATTTGAATTAAAATATAGTATTTTTTCACTACTCATTAAAAAATAAATTTTATCAGAAAAATACAAACAGTTTTCCCAAATTATATTTTGATGCCATGATTCTAAAAAAGAATTTTATTTTTTCAAATAGAACATATAAATGTGACCAAATCTAGTTTTAAATAGGGTTCTCCATCAAAAGGTAGTAAATCGACCTTGGAAAGAATATAAGAGTATTTATGCTTAAGAATAGACTAATTCACATATTAAGCCTCTGACTTTTATTAGATAAATGTAAAAACATTTTACAAACATGTATAATCATATTTTAGTTAGTTCTTCTCATTCCCACCAATACAACAGCTATGTATTAACTACTATAATAATGTTATATTATTAGTGTGAAACATAAGATTTCAATGAAACTCGTTGTTGTGTATCTGGTACACCCTCGAACATAGCACCCACATTAAATTATAATTAATATTTAATCCACAAATATTAATAAATATCTAAATGTCATGTTCTTTATTTACTTAGGATGTTACATGTTCCCATCCTATTTTTCTGTGAGTACTAGGGTGGTTATGCCCTAAGTAGTATTAGGTAAATGGTTTGGTGAGAGGATTGAACTTGTTTATTTTGGATAGGATATGGTCTTTGTTAGGTCCAATTGGTGTCCAGATACCTTGAGAGGGGCGAATCATGGAATAGATATACTTTTCAAAATTATACCTTCCCTATTGGATCTTGAACCCTTTATTATAAGGGTCACTTTGTTTTTTCTTTTGTGTTTATATTATTGTTATCATTTCCAACACCTGTCTAACGATGATGAATATAAAGAAAAGTAGGATATCAAAAACAAAGACAGATATATTTTTATAAGGCTCACACTCATTGTGCTACATTTAAAGATCATACAACAACAATGTGTTTATGTACAAAATCTACTAAGGCCCACTTAGAAATTACAATGTTTGGGATAGATCACATATATTCCTAGGATCATTGCCATTAAAAGGTATAAATTTCGGCCATTTCTTTCCTAAGGTTCACTCAATTTAATTCATTATTTGTCTCATTGTCGGTGGAAAGGATTAACTTCTTCCTCCAATTTTTCTCACTTATTTGGAAATTATCCACAAAAAAATTGTGGTAATATAGGCCCCTTGATTATTATTAATGAATTCATCCTCAATTATAGGTAGATTATCTATTGAATCTCTTTCTATGTTACACCATTAATTCTGTTAAATCACCATGATTAAATACAACCACTTTCCATAAAACTGTAATGTACTTCTCATTAATATAGAAATAGAAATTACATCTACTTTGGAAATATATTAAAGTTAGTATAAGTCATCCTTTAACTATATTCAATGTAGCAGTGAATAACTACCATTTACAAGTGTTTTCTAATGGTGAAAATCCTCTATATTCATCTTATCCTTCATAATTTAGATGTTACAATGATAATATTCATAGGGAAATGTATGTGTGTATATCCTTGCGCAATATTACAGTGTGATACCTCTATTAAAGACCTTCTAAAATAATCCCTTGCGCAAGATCCTAGAGCATAACTCCTTTCTCAAGATATTGGAGCAAGAACCTGGTGTAAGTCCCTAGAACAAGTTGTCACACCCAGTTTTTCAAGATTCAGTTTTGATCTTGTTTTTTGGGAATCTTAGTCTTTTTCTCAGGTTCCAGGTGTGACAGGAGTTGAGTTTTTATGTTTATTCTTGTCTAATATTTCCCTCATGGGTCTTTCCTAGCCTGTTCAGGAGTTTTTGAGTAAATATAAATTTTTTTGCATGAAACATTCATGAACACGATTGGTGTATGGTCATGTGGTACTTTAGGGAAGACCATGCTGTAAGTATAAAATCAACCAAATGGATTGAGGAGGTGTGTGTGGCCACATAGAGGTGATTGTGTGGTCAGCACCATTGTTGCTGCCGGGTTTGGGGAAAGGTTTAATATATCATGCAGCCCTGCCCAGAATGGAAAATTGAAATTTTACATGTTTTCTCCCTTGAGAATTTTAGACCTAATCTGCCTAAAAACACCTCCACCTAGTTTTTCCAGATCTAAGGAGATCTCCCATGGTCTTATATCACATTATTCATTTCTATATTGAATAGATCCAAGGGAAGGTAAACGGTTGAAGATTTTCCTCAAGGTATTTCTTTCTCCTTCCTCCCCCCTATTCCTTCTTCTCTAAATTTTTCTTAGTTCTCCCTTCTCCTCTGGTCATGATATAACTAGGTATTTATTTTGGAATGATTTTTTTGTGGGTTCGGATTTTTTATGGATTTTCTTCATAGATTTAGGGTTTATAAACCCTCATCCATTTATATTGGGTATGTGTTTACATTCCTCCATGGTTTTGAGGTAGGTTCTCCCATGAGCATGCCATTATAATTTATCTTTCATCAATTTATATATTTTTCCCTTATATGTATGCTAGGTTTTATTGTGAACCCTATGGTTTAATTACTTACTATGAAAGTAGGTTAGTTTATGCATAGTTTTGTAATAATTGTGTTTCTTTAGTTTGTATGTGCCCATTATGTGTTCGTTGAAATTTTCTGTTTGATTTCACATCTAGTTTTTGGATTTCATAACCTGGTTTTTCAATTAAAATTGAAATTTTTCATTAAAATTTAGGTTTACTATCATTTTATTTATAAATAGTATTTTTTATTAAATATTACATGCCTTGTTTCTGGTAAATCGCTATGTTGGCTTTTATGTGTCCAATATTGTTCAAATTTATTTTATTGTAATTATAATTGAATTTGAAGCTTGAAAATGGAATTTTGGGGGTTCCTTATCTAGTTTAAAAGATGGTCTTGGTTTTCATGAAGATGGTTTATTGGTTTTTACATTGTTTGGGATGTGTTACCTACGAATGGCATGTTTGGCATTTATATAAAGAAGGGTTGTGTTTTGAATGTGTAACATGAATATTTTATTGAGTTTTTTAAAAAATATAAGATTCTTCCAATTTTATTTTTACACCTATTTTTGAATTATGAATTTGGTATTTTTGATAAATGTTGGTTTTTGTGAAAAGTGTTTAAAGGCTTGTTTGGTAGTTTTGTAAAAATAGAGAAAGTTTTTATTATAAAAAACTCCTATAGATGTTTCTAATACAATGCATATATATAAATAATGGATTGGATTTACTCACTATGAAATCCTTTTTATCATTATGAGAGGGCCTCGGATTGGACTCTTAGTGTTATTTTTGATTTATTGCATGAGATCGGTCCTTAAGAGTGGATCAGATTGATCCATGTTGTGAATTATTATTATATATATGTTGTGATTGGATTCTTGGATTTCATCAGATGTCCCATTACTATTATAAACATGATACATAAGATCATAGAATATTGATATAATTTTCAAAGAATGATTTTTGCACTGTTAGTGGATGGACTGACTAGTGGATCGTAGTAGGTGGACATATTTGGACTTATTACTATGGTATTTTTCCTCGGCATGACCTGAGTTAGGGTGTATGAGAATATTGAAAATATTGATTTCATCTTGTTTTTAATGCCAATGGGGATGGGGTCTCATTTATTGGGATCTTGTGGATTATTCTTCTTCTCCTCGGTTCACCTATGTCTACTCGTTCTTAGTTGCTTATCGTGTTAGATGTGATAGTTGTCTGTATTATTTTCATTTCCCTTATAGTGTAACTATTTTAGTGCTTTAATGTGTGGTGTTTTATTTGTAATGTGATGTG
This sequence comes from Viscum album, assembly GCA_963277665.1. Taxonomy (NCBI): domain Eukaryota; kingdom Viridiplantae; phylum Streptophyta; class Magnoliopsida; order Santalales; family Viscaceae; genus Viscum; species Viscum album. The sequence continues at coordinate 1,494,876,663 of OY728133.1, forward strand.
TGGTTCTAATGTGTTGTATTAAAACCATTTTCAAAGAAATGTGTTTTATCCTTTTTGTACAAATTGAAATTTTAATCGTCACTTTCTCATTTTTGATGTTAATGTCTCACTAATATAATGAATTTGGTTTTGGAAATGAATAAGGGAAATGATTTGTAATTTTTTTTGAGTGAACATGTTGAAAACCTTACTTTTACAAATTATAGTTCAAACTTGAAAATGGATCATTATTTTATTTTAAATGAATTGCATTGGGAATATACTATAAAAATATCCTACTAAGTTATAATACACACACCTATAGTTATTTTCAATTTTTATCCCTTGTTTTGGTTTTATATAGAGATCTATTTCATTGGGATATATGTGACTATAGTGATGGTTAGAAACTAGTATGGTCGCATGGAGTTAGTTGGTTATTAAGTTTGGTTGGTTGAGTTGTTTAGTTCAATTGTATAATCTGTTTCTTGTATAATTAATGTCCAGTTATGTTTTTACATAAATGTATATCGGGATGTCTGTTTCTCTTTTTCTATTTGTTTACTTCTTTATATTTGGAAAAAATCACACCCTTATCTATTTTGATAATGACTATCATTAGATTCTTACCAATGGGGATCAGAAACACCCATCGGGCCATGCCACAGACTAGCTAGGGTGACCAGTTTAGGGTCAACTTAGGCTACTGCATGACAAAATGGTATCACAAGTAGTTAGTCTCTTAAATGACCTTTATTTTAAGAGTTCCCTTTGTATTTGGGTAAGTTGAGATAAATGGAGTATGATTATCAAGACATGAGGGCTAGTTGTAGGAATAGCATCATGAACTCTTGCTCATTCCAATCCTCATGTTTCATTGGGTAGTCTGGTTTTATTAGTTTCTTTGGTCCATATGGATTGTTTGGCGATTAGTATATGACAAGTGGAGTTGGACCAATGGTCTCCATGATCTCTCAGGGCCTAGAAATCCATTTTTAACTGAAGCATGGTTTTCAAAGACTTTCTATGTTGGTGGTGTGTTTGGAATATGGCCACCAACCATATCGTCCACTCACACACCGACAGTAGTTCCCTTTTTTGATTTTTTTTGAGTCTTCAAAGAATTATGATACTTTTGGGAAAAACCATTTCTTTGAATTGTGAAAATGGGGTTTTAGTGGAATTATAATGATTTTGGGAAATGAGAAAAAATGATTTTCAAAATTAAAATTGTGGAAGTATTGGGAAAAATAAGTTCTTCTAAATAAACATATTTGGGGTAAAATTGAAATTTTTTAACGGAATTGAGATTTATTAATAAAAACAATTGTCTTATGTGGAGTGGATGTTTTTTTAAAGTTGTTTCTAAATGTAAAAAAGTTATCTTCAATCATATCGTTTTAATGAAATGAGGGTTTTTTAGACTCTGGGAAAAAATTGGTGAAACTGAAAATTTATTTTGATGAAATCTAAAAATTATCTTTGACTTAATGGTAAGTGGTCCTTTAGAAGGTTCATTATTTTTTGAATTAATTTAAATGGTTTGTTTTGTAAAAAAATAGTTTGGTTTATATCTGACATGGTGTTATTACGGGAGCTCAGATGCATGGTTTTATATGGATATATGAATGGATGCCTGGTTCGAATGGTGGATGGGTCTCTAGGGTGGCATAAAAACATGAAAATGAGTGAGACTCTAAGGAATACCAATATATATTGTTTAACCCACAAAGTTGTTTTAGATAAAAAAATTTCAAATGGAAATTTTTAATTTTATAATGGATTTTTTCTTATGTTCAAATAATACCAACTATGTAGTGTTTGTTTTTTAGAATCTTGTTTTGAGTTGGCCTTGACCTCATTCTTTTATTTTCATTGTCCATTGGTTGTCCGCATAGAGCTCTGATGGGTGACTGTAGTATGGATATGGGTGATTCCCCATTAGAAATATTTTTAAATGATCAACCCATGGATTTCATTCTTGAGTTTTAGAAGCTAAATTGGCCTCTCTTTTATGGACAAGCGGATCCACTCGAGGCACAATAGTGTATGTGAAAAATAAAAAGGAAGTTTATACTCATTTAATTTACCAAGTATTTGAAGGTTGGGATTTTAATTTAAATTCTTCAAGGTTCACGTTGGATGTGGTGGAAGTCAGTGTCTCGGAATAGGCCTTGTGAAGATCAGACGTTGGAGTTCTTCAAGGCATCATTCATCCATTAGAATTTTTCATAGTGGGAAAGGGTGAGAAAGGGTATAGAGATGGATTTATTGTTATAGGTTGATGGATTAATAGAAGAATATTTTCATTCCTTTTTATATCAAGTTTGTTTTGATCTAGGATATGTTGCCGATGATTCAATGAAGTCTTGATGTTTATAGGTCATGCTATTTCATCACTTACAGTCGAAGGTGTTAGAGCTCAATTTAACTACTTTTGCAGATGTGGTGAGGTAATATTTTCATGTTGAGGATATGATGGTAGAAATGCATGAAGTATTTTAGCCTTATTCAATTCCTAGGATCAATGGGTATGAGTCTGGTAGGGAGGTGAGAGAGCAGATGGAAGTTAATGGAATGGGTCGCAGAATCAAAAGGACTTGGAATTTTCTATAAAAATCATATGGGAATGTAATATTTGTGTGATATCACTATGGCCAGCTAGGTAAAAAAGAATACTTGGTATCATAATTCCCCTAGGCCCTGCCATGATTTTCGATGGTCGGGTCACTTGAAAATATTCCTTCTTGGCATTGCGAGGAAGCGTCTTGGAGGAAGTTCTTTGAAGTGATGGTTTGTTGGAAACTTTTTTAATGTTCATTTTTTATGTTTTCTACTAGGGTAAGGGTCCTTTTATCATAGATATTCTAATGAACTCCAATTATCAATTCCAGTGTGTTTTTAATTTAAAATTTATGTCATTTCATTTTCTTAATCATGTGGTGTATGTTTCTTTTTTGGGTTATCAAAACTTGACTACGAGGCAGAAGTTGCTTCACCTATTAGAGCTCTAGCCATTGGTCTTAGAGTGATTTCTCCACATAGTCTGAAGTCCCATTACTGTGTGAATTACTTCCAAGCTTGTTCTTCTACCATTATGTTGAGGTAGTTATTTTTTCTATTGTGGTTGTAGTGTTCCAATTATTAGGGGTACATTCCCTCCCTTTCATAAGTGTTGGGGGTTTGATCCTTATAGAAATTGTTTTAAAAGTTCTTATCCCTTTGATTTAAGATTGAGAAGTTTAAATATTCTTATTATGTACTTCTTGGCCTAGGCAGATAGTTTGGTTTATGGGAGTTTTGGGTTTCCCTATGTGGAAAAGGCATGTTGTTGGCTTATACAATGTTATTGTTTCTTTGTATCATGTTTTGTATTAATAGTGGGGAGACTAACCACAAGTCCTATAGAGATTTATTTTTGGGATTTATTGATTTATGGTTGTTTTCTATTAGTGGGGACCCATTCAGACCTCCCTTGAAATGTGTGTGCTCTTCAGTTTGGGTGATTGCTGGGTTACATGGCAGAAAGTCCAACATTCTGGTCTATGGTTGTTAGTGGGGTGCCTTAATCCTTACGTTGATTCGTGGTATGTGGTTGTAGATATTTTTCCTGTTTCGGGAAATATTATTTAGTTATGTTAATGGTGGATGATATTTCCTTTGTTTTAGAGGTTGGGTCATGTTGATAAGGAATCCATAGTTCTTGATCATTCATCTGGAATGTGTTACGAATTTTCATGGGTAGAAAGCTTTAATATTGGGGAGAATAATCACAACTAGTATTTAATGTTTTAGTTTTGATCTAGTAGATTTCGGGATCCAAGTCTTATTCTTGTGTTCTAGGTGAGATGGTTTTTGACTTTTGATGTGTTATCTTTGTCTAATCTTTCCCTCATGGTTGGTCCCTAGTTTGTTTGAGAGTTTTAGCGAAAATATAAAACATTTGTCCTGAAAATGTTGTTCACATGATTGGCGCATGGCCATGCAGTACCTTATGGGAAACCATGTAGTAAGTATAAAACCTACCACCTAGATTTATCATGGGCGTGCAAACACTTAGGGGTGATCGTTCGGTCAACCCCATGGATGCTGCACGGTTTGGCATATGATTAAATAAACCAGGCATCCTAACCGAGAGGCCCTACCAAGAATGAACAATTGTAATTTTACTACATTTCTTGTCATAATTTTTAGACCTAATCTTCCCAAAACATCTCCTCCTTGTGCATCCAGAACTAATGAGGTCTCCCATGGAGTTCTAACCAATTCTTTCTCCCCGTTTGGTTTAGATATAAGGGAAGGTGAAGCGTTGACTAGTTTCCACAATTTATTTCCTTCTCCTTCATCATCCCACTTCCTTCCTCACAATTTTTCTTAGTTCCCCCTTCTTCCCTAATCATGATAGTCCTATGTTTTTTTAGCATTATTTTTATGGGGAGTTTGTTCTTTTAGGGATAGTCTTTATAGATTCAGGGTTTATAAACCCTCAACTAGTGATATCAGGTATTCGTTTCCATTTTTCCATGGTTTTGAGGTAGGTTCTCACAAAAAAAAATTCTTTTATAATTTATGATTCATAGATTTCTTGTTTTTCACCCTTATATATATTCTTGGTATTATTTCACATCCTTTTTAAATTACTTAATGTGCTAGTAGGGTAGTTTATTCCATGTTTTGTAAAAATTTGGTTGCTTTGGAAAAATGGGAACACAATGTGTTTGTTTAAATGTTTTTTTATCTTTATCACCTGGTTTGTGATTTTTAGAACCTGATTTATATATTTAAATAAATTTTTGGCATGAAAGTTTTTAGTTATACACTTTTTAGTGTCAACTAGTAGTTTGTATTTAAAATATTGCATGCCTTGTTTTTGGTAAATTGATCGGTTGAATTTTATGTGCCAAATGTGGTTCCAAAATTATTTTATTGGAATTATTAATGTATTGAAATTATAAAAATTTGTATTTGGGGGTTCCTTTTCTAGTTTACATGATGGTTCTGGTTTTTATAAACAAGTTGTATTAGTTTTTAAGGTGTTTGGCATGGGATACAAAAAATGGCAGGTTTGGCATTTTTTTTAAAAATGGTTGTGTTTTGAATGTGTAACCGTAATGTTTTAAGGATATTATTTAAATATCTAGATACATTAACATTTTTATTTACACCTCATTATGAATATTTAATTTGGGATTTTTTATAAATGAAGTATTTTGTGAAAAGTACGTAAATGCTCATTGGCAGTTTTGTAAAAAAAGAGAAAGTGATTACTAGGAAAACCCATTATGGGTGTTTATTATGCCTTGCCTATATGTATTTAATTTATGGGATTTCCTCACTATTAAATCCTTTTTATAAATTATTAATGTTCCATGGAATGGACTCTTAGTGTCATTTTTTATTTATGGCATGAGATTTGTCCTTGGAGTGGCTCGAGGCGATGCCTATTGTGAATTAATATTATATATATGTTGTGATTGGATTAATTGATGGAATTGGTTGGCTCATACCTAATATAAACATGAGACATAAGATCCTAACATATTGAGTGAATTTTCTAAAAATTATTGATGCACTGGTAGTGTTTGGACTGACCAGTGGCCCATAGTAGGTGGATATATTTGGGATTATTACTAGGGGATTTTTCCTCTATCTGTCCTGAGTTAGGGTGGCCAATAATATTGAGTTTTTTTATTTCATCATGTGTGACATGCAAACGGGTATGGGATCTCATTTATTGGGGTATTCTGTATTATTCTTAATCTTCTTGGGATCATCTATGTCTACGCATTCTTCGTTTCTTACAGTGTTGGATATGATACTAGTATGTATAAATTTAATTTCATGTACTATGTATCTACTATAGTTCATTCATGTGTAGGGTTTTATTTGTAATGTTATGTGTGGTTTTAATGTGACTTGTGAAAACCGTTTTAATAAAAATGTGTTTTTTACTTTTTTTACAAATTGAAAATATAAACATTACTTTCCCTTTTTTAATGATAATGTACCACTAATAGAATGAATTTGTTTTTGGAAATGAATAAGGGAAATGAGTTGTACATTGTTTTTGGGTGAACATGTAGAAAATTGTACTTTTATACATTTTAGTTAAAATTTGAAAATGGATTTTTCTTTTATTTTAAAATGATGTTTGTTAGGGATAGATTATCAAGATAGCCTACTGAGTTTTAATACTCACACATATAGTTCATTTATATTTTTATCCCTTGTGGTGGTTTAATCTTGATATTGATCACCTTGGGAAACGTGTGGTCATTATTTTGGAGAGTGACCAGTGGGTTCACATGGGGTATGTAGGTATTCAGGTTTAGTTGGTTCAGTTGTTTGGTTCAATTGTATTTTCAGTTTCTTGTATGTTCTGTTATGTTATTTTATAAATGTATATCGGGCTGTATATTTCTTTCCACCATTTATTTACATGTTTATTTATGGTTTAAATCATCCCATTTTCTACTTTGATGATGCATGACACTATTTTTATGTCTGTGTGTATTGAGAAGTCCCTTCGGGCCTTGCCACGAACCATATTAAGTGACCTGTTTAGGGTCGACCCAGGCTAGTTTTTGACACAAGACCCTGGTGTGAGACCCTTCTATGAGTACCTTCCATGAGTTTGATTCTATGATAATTGTGAATAACTTCCACAAGTCCACTTTCATGTTGAGTGAGAGTTCCTGGCATGAGACCACATTCATGCTTTGTGTGAGTCCCTTTCACAAGCCCACTTTCATAAGTCCCTTAACATGAACCCTTTTCATTATTTTCTTGAGTCTCAAGGCACGAACACCTACCAGAAGCCTATAGAATGAATCCAATTTTCATGAGACCTCTTTCAGATCAAGAAAAAAACTTATATGATGTCAATCAAATATTCTTCCTTTGTGAGACCTCACCATGAACCTCTTTCACGATTTCTCTATGTGGAGCTCCTTCCCTAAGGATAAGTCATATCAATCTTCTTAGCATAACTCCATATATGTTTATGCATGGTTTAGGGGGTATTTATAGGAATAAATACACAACCTTACATCAACAAATTTAAATCCACCATCCAAATCTTGGGCATCACATGCACTATAAGATTAGGTCATGAACCCCTAGTGTGAGTCCTTTATCCGTAGTCATGCTTTTCCATAGTCTCTGGTCTGTATTCTAATTCGCTCTTTACATGATTCCTTGGTCAGAATTCATGATTTTCATGACTCCCTTTTCAACGTTCATGTTTTTTCTGAGTCCCTATTCTGCCTTCACGCATTGTGCGAGTCTTATTTTCCCTTTTCACAATATCCAAGAGAGAGATCCAAAGACAATCATGACCATTATTCCAGATCCATTCATGAGATCCAAAGACAATTGTGAGCATTGTGCAGGATCCCATTATGAGAGCCAAATACAATAATCAGTGTTTCATGAGATCCAATTATGATACTAAATGAAAAGCACATGATTCACAAGTACCTATCATGATATCACAAGTCAATATTATGATTGTGTCAACCCGTCCTCGGGGCCCATACCGTGACTACCCCAAGCCCGCCTTCCATAGGCCAGGGGCTGGCGACTAGCACCAAGGTGTAAATCCCGGTAAAAAGGGAAGGCATTGCCCTTGTAAGGTAAACAATCCCACAGAGTACTAGCTGAAGATGTAAACACTAAGTAAAATCTGAGTACAACAGTAAGTGCGGAAAGTAAAAAGGGGCCGGAAATACAAGCCCAACTGTAAAGTACAACTCGAAAGGGAAAACAGCAATAGAAAAGTAAAGCTGCTACGCCGAGCTGTCCACTAGAAATCCCACCTGAAGGGTGGGTACAGATAGCTCTTCTACTCCTCGGGTCCCACCGTCTGCTCCGAGTATGTCCCGCCTAGTGGTCCACCTCCGGGTACCGCCTCGTCTTCACGTCCACCTCTGGGTACCGTCTCGTCGTGAGGTACTCCTCCGGGTACCATCTCATCATATAGTCCACCTCCAGGTACCGTCCAGTCCTCGAACACTCGACCTCTGTCAGCACTGCCCGTCGTCTGCAACCAACACAACGAGGTGAGGGCATAGCCCGTGCAGGCATGAGTATAACGATACTTAGTAGGGACCCCGAGACCATCAAGGTCTCACTAAAACCAACAAGGATAACCACATAGAAGATCTCAACAGATAACCTCTACTTAGGTATATTCCCATACATATACCTAAGTTATCAAGTAACCCATCTCAATCATGAGGAAACACAAGTATTGTGAAATTAACAGATAACTACTACCCAGGTATATGCCCATACATATACCTAAGTTATAAAGTGACTCATCTCAATCATGAGGAAACAAAAGGATTGTGAAATCAACGGATAACTACTACCCAAGTATATTCCCATACATATACCTAAGTTATCAAGTGACCCATCTCAATCATGAGGTAAACACAAAGGTAAAAAGTCTCAGCTCAAACCAAGATTTTCATTATCGAAACCGTAACTGCTGAAGAGCTCCGTCTCTAGAGTGTACAGTGGTCCTTTCATGACTTCGAGGTACTGCTCACTAACCTAAGACTGCTGAAGTACTCCTCCTGTCGAGTACCACGGGTCAGCCACCCAGACACAGTAGTGCTTCCCGCCGAGGTATGTCACCCAAACACAGTAGTGCATACCCCTTAGTAGCCTGCTGAGGTACTCTCCAGACGAGTACCGCGGGTCTACACTGTCACACAGGTAGTGCTCCGTCTGCCATGGGTCTGCACCTCAAAAAGTAGTGCTCCATCCACTGGGCTAGTCGACTCACTCCAAGTCGAGTCATTCAAGCAGTCGTCAGGTCTCAGCCAGTTACACGGTCTCTGTACTCCGCACGCTCGTTACTGGGAGGGTCCGCTCCATGAGCTACAGGTCGATACTCTAAGTATCTCAAAGTCCCACGAAGAAGTATCTCAAAGGACCGCCTCGTCATAGGGGTCTCAACACAACAGACGGCGCGTCAATCGGACACCCGGTCTGTGAGTTATTAGCATTTTCGTCCCAGGGGCCCGGTTGGTTTCGTGAGCGAACCAAACCCGTCCATATCTCAACTGTACCCCGAAATCTCATAGGGTATACTCATAGAGACCGTTTCTCAACGAGATCACCAACGCCGCAGACGGTTCGTCAAACGGACGTTCTGTCAGAAAGGTATCAGCTTTTATGTTCTAGGGGCCCGGTTGGATTTCTGTGCGATCCAACCCAGCCACTATCCATCTGCATCCAAATCTCGAGCGGAGAATGCCAAAGTTCTGTATCGTCAACAGGAACTCAACGCAATAGACGTCGCGTCAATCGGGCGCCCGGTCTGAGAGTTATTGGATTTTTCGTTCCACACCCACCCTGGAAAACTTCCCAGGAGGTCACCCATCCTGATCACTACTCTTGGCCAAGCACGCTTAACTTTTGAGTTTTAACCACGTAGCCTCCCAAAAAGGAAGGTGCACCTTGAGTATAGTATACCGAAACGACCGTCTCGATCCAAGGATTGTGTTGCCGCTGACGGCGAGTCGTTTGGAGGCCCGTAGACCAAGATACACGCATTTGACCAAAAGTGGTCCGAAACTGGGGGTCTGGGCCCGGGCCGACCCAGCCCGGCCCCCCCTGGGTCGGCCGAACCGGGTCGACCCGCCTCGGGTGGCGACCCGGCCCGACGACCCAGCCCGGCTCGGAACACTCGGCCCGGCGCGGCGGCGTGGGCCGGTGCGGCGGCGTGGTCCGGCGTGTTCCGGCGCGGCGGCGCGGGCCGGCACGGCGGCGTGGCCTGGGTGTCGTTCATGTGTCGCGCGCGGGGGGCAAAGCCCACGCCTTTCCTCAGCTGGCGGCGCGCCAACCTGCCGCGCCTAAAGAAAAACGGCCCCCCTCACGTGGGGGCCTGCATTCGAGAAAACGGGGGGTCGCCTGCCCCCTTTGTGAAACCGGCCCCCCTCATAATGGGGGGGTCATTAAGGCTGGCTGGGGGAAATTATTTCCCCCGGTTTTCTCCCTTCCGGCCGGCCTGACCTGGCCGGCCGGTTCTTCCTCAACGGGACCGGCAAGGCCGGTTCCCCTTCCGGCTTCCGACATCGGCGGCCCGGCTGGCCGCCGGTCTTCTCGTTCCGCCACGGCCCGGAACCGGCCGCGGCCTTCGTTGTCTGGCGTAGTGCGACGGCACCGCGCCCCTCCACCGTGGCCCCGCTCCGGCCGCGGCGCCTTTAACTTTCTTCGACGCGGCGCGACGGCGTCGTGTCCTTGCATTATTTAACGACGCGGCGCGACGGCGCCACACGTTTCTTGCCGCATGATCCTGCACAGTGCGACGGCACCGCGCCACACCCGTTTCAATCCACAACAAAATCAACATGAATAGGAGGAGGGTCAGTCGTGTTCGTGCGGTCCGGCCCCCTCGCGTTATTTGCTAACAATCGGCCTTTAATGAATGATAAACTTTCACAATCTTTTAAATTAAATAAAAAGATTTGGAATTCAAGGCCCGAAAAATATAAACCTTCAAGTTCGAAGGAGAGATCCACATAACTTTAAAAAGTTAAAACCCCTACCTTGATTTAAGAGGTGACGAGATTCGGCGTCGCGAAAAGAGATGTCGCGGAAGAAGACGTCGTCGGTATTGCGGGTATGACGTCGCGGAAGACGGTTCCCGAGAACGTGGCGTTCTTCATCGATGTCCGATTGTTCTTCGCGTTCTTTGTCAAGAGGATGAAGAAACTTCAAGACTTCTAAGCCTTCTTTACAAAAGCTCTCAAACAACACAACCCAACCAAATGAAATAAGTTCTCCACTTATTTAATTAACTTCACATGGCTTTTGAAATTCAAGTGTTTGAAATTCAAGTGTTTGAAATTTAAAAGACTCACACAACTCACCACATTAAAATCAACTCATTTAAGACATAAGTTATAACTAAGTAAAAATCATTTAAGTGGGAGTTGAGGGGTTTTAGAGGATATGAAGAGGTGGGGTTCGTGTGGGCCCCACCACCCTCATAACCTCCCAAGGGAGGTTGGGTGGTTACCCAACTTCCACCATGAGCTAACACTTAGAGTAAGTTAATAGAAATTGTAGTGTAGTTATAAAATAAACTTCCACAATTTTTATTATCAACACTCGTGTAAACGAAACTCCGTAACAGGAGTTCCTAAGCAATTACTGGCATTGCGGTTCCATCGGTGCTCTTAGAATTCGATTCAGGGTATCGGTTCAAAAGATAGAAATTCCCGCTCGCTCGTTCACTGAACGTACCCGAGCCAAACTTCGGAAATTAATTTCGGGCACACCAGGCCTCGGAATCAGGCGCCGTCAGAAACAACATTCTTGTAAAATTCCAAAGAAAATTAAGAAAAAAAAAATTCCTTGAAATTTATGGGTCTTTACATTACTCCCACCTCAGGGCTTTACGTCCCCATAAAGCTTCAACACAAACTACGGTCACTAAAGCGGTACAGAGCACGCATCTAAGCCTTCCGCTCCCATGTGATTACCTGGAGGTTCCGTACTACCAAAGAAAGTGCACTCGAAGAATCGATTGTCCTCATAGGATCTGCTCCTGTCGATCCTCGATCCCCACTGGAACCTCTGTGAAAGACACCCCATCGCCATCGTCCAGCTCCTCATGGTCGATGATATGCGAAGGGTCGAGCACGTATCTCCTCAGTTGAGATATGTGGAATTCGTCGTGCACCTGGTGCAACTGTGGTGAATGGGTCAAGCGGTAAACTACCCCGCCTACCCAGCAGGGGACCTAAGAAGGTCCGCTGAACCTTGGAGATAACTTGCCGCCTTGGCCACATCTCCGTAAACCTCGTCGAGGTGAGATCCGTATAAGAACATGGTCGCCATCCTCAAACTCCAGAGGTTTGCAATTCCTGTTAGAACTGGAACTCAAACGACTGCTACCATGAGGGTAAGGTTGGCCGATTCAAGAGTGATCGGTCGCACCCTCCCGTGAAAGAGTTTATCCCGTGCTGCCTGGGGTTTCCTTTTCTCCGACCAAGGAAAACCCATCCCGAAGTTTGCCTAAATCCATCAATTTTAGTATGAACAATTATTGCCCATTCCATACTCTAAATAACGTCGTAAGGCCTCGACGCTATCACCAAGAGATTCCAACCGAAAATCTCGCCTCAAGGGTCTGACCACACCGTCGGCGTAAGTGTGATTATCGATTCTCCCCCCAAGGTATCTCTAGACGTGAGGGTCAAGTCCACGGCTTACCGGAAACTCTAGGTCTGGAACAAGATTTGTGAATGAAATAAATGAGTCACATCGATGTCCGTTACTACAACAGCTAGTAGTGGACACAGACTGTCCCTTGAATCATTTCTAGAGCCATTGGGTCACACTTTTTGACCGCATGCAGCCGCACTCTTCCTCCTCCCTCTACCTCCCTGAGACTCGCAGGAATAACTAAGGCGGGTGGTTGTACAATGTTAGGATGTACACCACCTCATGCTGGTCTCCTAGCTCTGCCTCCACGTCTGCTGCTTCGTAGACTCATCTCTCCTTTAAGCTTCCTCTTCTTTAACACGCCCGAGTCTCTAAGACTGGCACCGGTTTCCTGGTTCTCACTGCACTATGCAGTCTTCATCCTCTCTTGGATTTCCTGGAACTCCTTTAGTCTCACAAGAGCTGCTATGATTTCTTCTTTGCCGATAAGAGAAACCCGGTCTCATCCCCTGGATGAACCACATTCGTTGCCTAATACATTCAATCCTGACATGAATGATGCATTCATGCCATGGATGAAGTCGTAAGGCCTCAACGTATCTACTAAGAGATCCAACTGTCACTCTCGCCTCCAAGGGTCGAGTCACACTATCGGCATCAGTGTGAGGTCACTGGGTCCCCTCCAGTAGAAATCTCGAAAGTGAGGGTCAAGTCAACATTTTAACCGGGGCCACTCAGTATCAACCAAACAAAAGGACAGGAAATCAAACAAAGATAAGTGTCTTTTTATTATTGCAGCTCATAGTACAAAGACATGAATACAAAAGCAACATGGAACTAGAATTACAAAGGATGTATCCACTAGTTCCTCTCCTGCCCACCTGCTCTCGGAGCTCTACTTCCTTGTCCACTGCTCGGCTGTTGCTCAAGCACTAGTCGCTCCTTCTGTCTCGGTGGCTCCTCCAACACCCGCTGATCAACCGTATGAGGATTCGGACAGTCACGTGCCAGGTGACCCTTTCCGCCGCATGAGTAACATTGTCTGTTTCTGGCATGCCTGGCTCTGACCCCACCTCGGGTGCCCCGCACCACCGGTCCTAAAACCCGAGATCATTTAACTGCTAGTCTGGTCCTCCTGGACCTCTGCATCATCTGTCTACTGCCCACAGATGACTCGGCTACTGATCGAAAAGCACGTGACAAAGGCATAAGCTCCTGTACATGCTCGGGGTGTAGAGCTACTGGCACAAACTCTACCCTGAAGAAGGTCTTGAAGTCTTCCCATGTGAAGTTAATCTCATCGCAAAACTGGAACAAGTGGCTCCACCACCCGCCTGATGCTGCCTGAAGGAGGCTGGTAGCAAAGATCACCATGAAGTCTGTCGGCGTCCCCACTAGCCTGAAGACTCTCACCACAGCCTCCAGCCAAACCTCAGCCGCCTGCGGGTCCGTCTCTCCCCGGAACCTGGGTGGCCTCTGGCGCTGGAACTCGTGCAGTGCACTCAAGCATCGTGCATCTTCTACTGCTGGGGCTGGTGGCATCGCTGGCCCAACGGATAGTAGTACCGCTGGTGCCTCCACTGCAAGAGGGCCCTGTACCGAAGCCTCGTCGCTCGAGAGGCTATCAGCACGCACATCCCTCTGGGCTCTAGCTGGTCGTCTGTGAAAAGGCATCCTGAAAGAAACATCGTGACACGGTCAAACGTTTATACCTGGTGAGCTGACCTGATTTGAGATGTTTTAAGGGAAAACCTTTGAAAACACACACACAATCAGTGTTTTCGTGCACAAAGTCAGAAATCAGTTGTCAGGGTCCTGGTGTATGGATACGTCGGCCGCTCGCACCAACACTGGACTCCCTGAACTGAAATCCACACTCGGTACTCTTAACACTATTGCTTCACAGAAAGAAAAAGTCAGAGTCATAATTTCTGCGGTAGAACCGAACTCCTCTGATACCAATTTGTCACGACCCGTCCTCGGGGCCCGTACCGTGACTACCCCAAGACCGCCTTCCATAGGCCAGGGGCTGGCGACTAGCACCAAGGTGTAAATCCTGGTAAAAAGGGATGGCATTTCCTTTGTAAAGTAAACAATCACACAGAGTACAAGCGGAATATGTAAACACTAAGTAAAATCTGAGTACAACAGTATGTGCGGAAAGTAAAAAGGGGCCAGAAATACAAGCCCAACTGTAAAGTACAACTCGAAAGGGAAAACAACAACTAAAAAGTAAAGCTGCTACACCGAGCTGTCCACTGGAAATCCCACCTGAAGGGTGGGTACAAATAGCTCCTCTGCTCCTCGGGTCCCGCCGTCCGCTCCGAGTATGTCCCACCCAGTGGTCCACCTCGGGGTACCACCTCGTCGTCACGTCCACCTCTGGGTACCGTCTCGTCGTGAATTCCTCCTCCGGGTATCATCTCGTCGTATAGTCCACCTCCAGGTACCGTCCAGTCCTCGAACACTTGACCTCTGTCAGCCCTTCCCGTCGTCTGCAACCAACACAACGAGGTGCGGGCATAGCCCGTGCAGGCGTGAGTATAACGATACTCAGTAGGGACCCCGAGACCATCAAGGTCTCACTAAAACCAACAAGGATAACCACATAGAAGATATCAATAGATAACATCTACTTAGGTATATGCCCATACATATACCTAAGTTATCAAGTAACCCATCTCAATCCTGAGGAAACACAAGTATTGTGAAATCAACGGATAACTACTACACAGGTATATGCCCATACATATACCTAAGTTATCAAGTGACTCATCAATCATGAGGAAACACAAGGATTGTGAAATCAACGGATAACTACTACCCAGGTATATGCCCATACATATACCTAAGTTATCAAGTGACCCATCTCAATCATGAGGTAAACACAAAGGTAAAAAGTCTCAGCTCAAACCAGGATTTTCATTATCGAAACCATAACTGCTGAAGAGCTCCGTCTCTAGAGTGTACAGTGGTCCTTTCACGACTCCGAGGTAATGCTCACTAACCTAAGACTGCTGAATTACTCCTCCTTTCGAGTACCGCGGGTCAGCCACCTAGACACAGTAGTGCTTCCCGCCGAGGTATGTCACCCAAACACAGTAGTGCACACCCCTTAGTAGCCTGTTGAGGTACTCTCCAGAAGAGTACCGCGGGTCTGCACTGTCACACAGGTATTGCTCCGTCTGCCATGGGTCTGCACCTCAGAAAGTAGTGCTCCATCCACTGGGCTAGTCGACTCACTCCAAGTCGAGTCATTCAAGCAGTCGTCAGGTCTCAGCCAGTTACACGGTCTCCGTACTCCGCATGCTCATCACTGGGAGGGTCCGCTCCACGAGCTACAGGTCGATACTCCATGTATCTTAAAGTCCCAAGAAGAAGTATCTCAAAGTACCGCCTCGTCATAGGGGTCTCAACACAACAGACGGCGCGTCAATCGGATACTCGATCTGTGAGTTATTAGCCTTTTCGTCCCAGGGGCCCGGTTGGTTTCGTGAGCGAACTAAACCCGGCCGTATCTCAACTGTACCCCCAACTCTCATAGGGTATAATGATAGGGACCATTTCTCAACGAGATCACCAACGCCGCTGACGGTTTGTCAAACGGACGTTCTATTAGAAAGGTATCAGCTTTTTCGTTCTAGGGGCCCGGTTGGATTTCTGTGCGATCCAACCCAGCCACTATCCATCTGCATCCAAATCACGGGCGGAGAATGCCAAAAGTTCCGTATCATCAACAGGAACTCAACGCAACAGACGGCGCGTCAATCGGACACCCAGTCTGAGAGTTATTGGCTTTTTCGTTCCACACCCACCCTGGAAAACTTCCCAGGAGGTCACCCATCCTGATCACTACTCTTGACCAAGCACGCTTAACTATGGAGTTTTAACCACGTAGGCTCCAAAAAGAAAGGTGCACCTTGAGTATAGTATACCGAAACGACCGTCTCGATCCAAGGATCGTGTTGCCGCTGACGGCGAGTCGTTTGGAGGCCCGTAGCCCAAGATACGGGCATTTGACCAAAAGTGGTCCGAAACTGGGGGTTTGGGCCCGGGCCGACCCGGCCCGACCCCCCCTGGGTCGGCCGAACCGGGTCGACCCTCCTCGGGCGGCGACCTGGCCCGACGACCCAGCCCGGCTCGGAACTCTCGGCCCGGCGCAGCGGCGCGGCGGCGCGGGTCGGTGCGGCGGCGCGGTCCGGCGCGGTCCGGCGCGGCGGCGCGGTCCGGCACGGCGGCGCGGTCCGGCGCGGCGACGCGGGCCGGCACGGCGGCGTGGCCTAGGCGCCGTTCGTGTGTCGCGCACGGGGGGCAAAGCCCCCGCCTTTCCTCAGGTGGCGGCACGGCAACCTGCCGCGCCTAAATAAAAACGGCCCCCCTCACGTGGGGGCCTGCCTTCGAGAAAACGGGGGGTCGCCTGCCCCCCCTTTGTGAAACCGGCCCCCCTCATAATGGGGGGGGGGCATTAAGGCTGGCCGGGGGAAATTATTTCCCCCGGTTTTCTCCCTTCCGGCCGGCCCGACCTGGCCGGCCGGTTCTTCCTCAACGGGACTGACAAGGCCGGTTCCCCTTCCTGCTTCCGACATCGGCGGCCCGGCTGGCCGCCAGTCTTCTCATTCCGCCGCGGCCCGGAACCGGCCGTGGCCTTCGTTGTCCGGCGTAGTGCGACGACACCGCGCCCCTCCACCACGGCCCCACTCCGGCCGCGGCGCCTTCAACTTTCTTCGACGCGGCGCGACGGCGTCGCGTCCTTGCATCATTTAACGACTCGGCGGGACGGCGCCGCACGTTTCTTGCCGCATGATCCTGCACAGTGCGACGGCACCGCGCCACACCCGTTTCAATCCACAACAAAATCAACATGAATAGGAGGAGGGTCGGCCGTGTTCGTGCGGTCTGACCCCCTCACGTTATTTGCTAACAATCGGCCTTTAATGAATGATAAACTTTCACAATCTTTTAAATTAAATAAAAAGATTTGGAATTCAAGGCCCGAAAAATATAAACCTTCAAGTTCGAAGGAGAGATCCACATAACATTAAAAAGTTAAAATCCCTACCTTGATTTAAGAGGTGACGAGATTCGGCGTCACGAAAAGAGATGTCGCGGAAGAAGACATCGTCGGTATTGCGGGTATGGCGTCGCGGAAGACGGTTCCCGAGAACGTGGCGTTCTTCATCGATGTTCAATTTTTCTTCGCGTTCTTTGTCAAGAGGATGAAGAAACCTCAAGACTTCTAAGCCTTCTTTACAAAAGCTCTCAAACAACACAACCCAACCAAATGAAATAAGTTCTCCACTTATTTAATTAACTTCACATGGCTTTTGAAATTCAAGTGTTTGAAATTCAAAAGACTCACACAACTCACCACATTAAAATCAACTCATTTAAGACATAAGTTATAACTAAGTTAAAATCATTTAAGTGGGAGTTGAGGGGTTTTAGAGGATATGAAGAGGTGGGGTTCATGTGGGCCCCACCACCCTCATAACCTCCCAAGGGAGGTTGGGTGGTTACCCAACTTCCACCATGAGCTAACACTTAGAGTAAGTTAATAAAAATTGTAGTGTAGTTATAAAATAAACTTCCACAATTTTTATTATCAACACTCGTGTAAACGCAACTCCGGAACTGGAGTTCCTAAGCAATTACTGGCACTGCGGTTCCATCGGTGCCCTCGGAATTCGATTCCGGGCATCGGTTCAAAAGATATAAATTCCCGTTCGCTCGTTCACTGAACGTACCCGATCCAAACTTCAGAAATTAATTTCGGGCACACCAGGCCTCGGAATCAGGCGCCGTCAGAAACTGCATTCTTGTAAATTTCCAAAGCAAATTAAGAAAAAAAATTCCTTGAAATTTCCAGGTCTTTACAGATTGTCAGTGTTATTATCTTTCAATTATTTTCATGATCTATCATGAGTTCCAAATAAAACTATGAGTTCTGTGAAAGATCACACTGTGAGATCATTCAATACATTCACACTCTACGAGTTTATATCAGCATTCATATTTTCACAAGATCACACATTCATTCCAACTGTTTATGTCTTCTTTAACAACCATCCTTCATCAAAAACCAATGAGCTTGTCAACAAACAAAATTAACCCAGAATCACTATCATGTGGGATTTTTTATTAACAATTTCCCAATTTGGGTTTGTTGGAAACTCTTCACATTTTGATACGATAGTAATGATTCTACCATCATCAACCAAAAAAGTTCTTGCGATTCTGATAGTGATAATAGATTTACTCAACAATCACATTAATCCCACATGATCTATGATCATCATGAGACAAAATATTCTCTTGAAAATTTCATCAATAAATCTCTTCATTCCAAAATCAATCATCTTATTTGATCAAAAACCTCTTCTATCATGATATATAACCATTGATCAATCCCATTTAGAATCGTATGATATAAATCTCCCCATACTTCACTAATCCCCTTATCATCATCTCCCTAATATTGATTAAGATATTTCATCCCCTTTTATAGCATTAATTTCTCCCTCTTTATTAATGAACCTGAAGGTTTCTACATTGTTGTCTACAACATGTTAGAGAGTGAATATTATAATATCTTTGAGAAACACATCATACCTTAAAGAGGGGAGTCCCATATGCACACTTTTCAAGTATAGGGAGTCAAATGAACTCTAAGAGCTACTTGATGTCATTAAAACTCTTATTTGGTAAAGTCATTTTCATAATATCTTTATCTTGATGTTCTGTAGAAACATATTCCAAAATCACAATACCGTTCTCCACATTCTCATTGATTAAGTGATACTTTATTTCCATGTAATTTTTCCATGACTTACAGATTTAATCTTTTCAAAGATTTATATATCTTAAATTATCGTAGTGGATTTGAATTCATGACTTCACTTCAACTTAAAAATTTTCATGTTTCTACTTCATCCATAATAACTTCATCCAAGATTAATTGGATGAAATATATTCATCTTATGTGGTGCACAAGGAAATGAAATCTTTTTTATTTCTTTCCCATGAAATAAACAATCCTCTTAAATTGAATGCACCACCTGATGTTTATTTTATATCATTAGCTGATTTGGTCCAGTCTATATCTGTATAGCCCGATAAATGTTGTTGATTTTTTCAATGTACAAAAAATTCAAATCCACCATGCCCTTGATATTCTGAACTATTCTTTTCACATCAATAAAGTGGGATTCATTTGGATTTTTTTTAATATCATGCTTCTTTGAATTTAGAAAAAAACAATATCAGGTATTTTTGAAATCAATTATAATAGACTACCAATGCTTTTCCTATATTCTATGATATTAACTACCTTTCCTTCATTATCCCATAACAGTTTCAACATAGTATCCACCAAATTCTTCATCCCCTTGTCATTATTCATTCCAAGTATTCTCAAAACATCTTTGGAATATTTAGATTGGAAAATTAATGTTCTACTATTTCCTTTCATGACTAGGAAAATGATCCTTTGAATACTCTCATTCTTGACATATACATTTTAATCAAATCCCCCATGATGAAAACTGATCTTCTTCCAAAACTGATATAGTCTTGAGTATTATTCTCTCAGTGTCTACTTCCACACATATAGTTCCTTATTCATCTAAGAAATATTATCTAATTTTCCTAAATTCTTGTAACAAATATCTTCCCAATATAAAATTCTTCCTATATAACCCCATTCATAAATGTTGACCTGATGACAATCAAGAAAATATCGAACCTTCTTTGCACTTTTGTTTCCAAGAATAAACTGATTGTCTCTAGCCTTGCAGC
This sequence comes from Viscum album, assembly GCA_963277665.1. Classification (NCBI taxonomy): domain Eukaryota; kingdom Viridiplantae; phylum Streptophyta; class Magnoliopsida; order Santalales; family Viscaceae; genus Viscum; species Viscum album. The sequence goes on from OY728133.1 coordinate 1,494,896,619, forward strand.
AGGTGAAATTTTTTCATCAACATCAATACCCTAAATTTTGGAGTAACCTTTGAACACTAATTGTTGTTTATTTGAATCATTACACCATCTTCAGTCATCTTTTTTTTGAAAAACCAATTTGGTCCCAATGAAATTCTTCTTTTTTAGTCTTGAAATAATCTACCCAAAACCCTCTAGTATTAGGATAATATAAATCATTAATATAAATTTTTCATCTAATTTCAGATGTTGAATTTCCTGTGAGAATAGGTATAACAATTCCTGGAAACAATTTTAATCTTATTTCATAGCATCTTGGTATCTTGAAAATAGTCATCTTATACCATATTATTAGAAAAAATGTTAATCATGAAATACGTGAATGTTTCTGCTTCTCCCACGATTGGTTTCCTTGATTCCAGACAACATAAAAATTCATCATTTTTATAAAATTGAGAACATTCACTTGATTAGGATATTGAATGATCCCTCTATGATTTGAAACTCATCCTATTGCTAAGACCATTATTTAGACCCATAGTCATTCTTCTTATTATGCATCAATTTTTTAAATGTTAATATAGGATTGAGAAACTTCTCCAGCTCAGAAATATTTTCCATTTGTAGATGAATTCAATAAGATTTTCAATGGGTAAACATACCACTTAGAAATGAGCTATCAACAAAACTGCTAGGCCTACTGAATAAGAACTTAGTGTACGAAACAAGTGATAATGTTAATAACACCATCACTTTACATTTCACTTAATTACATTCATTTATCTCAACCATCCATGGATCATTATCACTTTTCAATGAATTCATCTATATTTATTTTTCATTTTTTGTATCTTATTTGAATAACATCAAATTATAGAGCACATCACAACATCATTTTTTAGCTTTTGATGCATCCTCCACTTGGATTGTATCCCCCCAGAAGCCTAAAAAACATCAACATCAATAAATATAATTTAAATAAATAGGTTAATTGGATACTATGAAATCATCAAGAAGATTATTATGGTCTATCCTAAGGGATCAAACCTATTATATTATCTTATAAAGTAATGGACTCTTTCTATTCTTGTTCCATTTTCCCAGCTAACTACAACTATTCTGGCCATACGACTATATATTATTTACCCACATGTTATGACTTCTCTGATATGATTCACTTTTTCCCAATTTTGGTTTTAAACCCACTAGTAAAAAATTCATTCGCTGATACTCCACAAAAATTCCATTATTCATGATCCTTTTTTTTAAGAATGATTCTCACCATTGATTTTTTTCCCTTGATTCTTCCTCCATTATAGGGCTCTTTATTTTGACATCACTCTCACCATGTGGCATGAAATGTGGATTATTCAAGGAATTATTTATTCGTTTTTCTTTTATCATCTATCAGATTTGTTCTAAACTATATTTTTGAGGTTGATTTTTACACTAAAATTAAATTCTTCTTTATCACAAATGGTTCGTCTCCTCCCACTTCTTTCTAGGATCATTCAAAGTCATTCCAAGAGATCGGTTTTGAGTGTAACATAGGATTTGAGTGAAAATTCTTTTATTGAGCTCCTTATGATTTCCATAAGCTACTAAACCTACTTTTCTACTTCTCATATTATCTTCAAATATAGGTCGTTTCTTTATAAACTAACTATGTTTGGGGTTCTCCTATTGGGTTTTTTCATTCCATTCTTTCATCCAACTGTAATTTCCTGAAAAATTCCCATTATTAGCACATATAAAACATCTTCTGTTAAATACATTCCTCATTTCATCCTTTCTTGGAAGAGATGTTGATACATCAGATATCCTTTTCTCACATTTATCCCATGGGTTTCTAGACACATACTCATGGGTTTTCCCTATCTTCCATAGTAGTACCATTTGAAAACTAATTTTTTCTAAGATAATTTTTATTTAGATAATTCAAGAATATTCTTCTCATTCATAGTTTTATTAATATTTTTATCTTAAAAATATTAAATATATTCCAATTAATTAAATAAACATGAAATATTACCATGAATCCAATATAAATATCATATGTTTGCATTACGTCCTATTTAATCTTTCCAGTTCTATTTTGTGTATCTGTAGGATTTTTTCTATTTATTGAATGGTTTGTTCATATATTATTATCAAGCATTAGAGAGGGATAATTATATAAAATATTAGATTTCCCAAAACATCATGTCCTTTGGGATGACATAATAATTTCATGATTTTCCTCTGATGTAGAATATTTTATTTTCATTTCATTGTCACCTAATGACGGATAATCAAATTTTTAAGTGCAAATCATCCTTCAACTTGTTATTTCTTTTTAAATTATATTGACTCGCTTATTTCATTACACATTATATATATTCTCCCAATTATTCAATCTTCATATCCCTTGATTCATGTTTAGAATTTAGTTCACTCTTGATATTCTTCCACCCAGTCATCCCATCATCCAATTCTCAAGAGATATAATCTATCCTGTTAGATTTATCAATTTATATAGAATTCATTTGAGAAATAGAATCATCATAGAATGCATTATCCTACTATAGCCTATACTTATACTGAACTATTTCAAACATGTTTGTAGTAAAATCATCTTTTCCATCTTTCAAATTATGAATTTTATCTAAGTTAATATTCTTTACCATTTCATCATCTTTCATTTCATTCTGTTATTTAGCTTGAGAATCATTCTTATCTCTTAGATTTGCAGACACATCAAGAAAAAATTTATTCAATCCATTCATTTTATTGACTTCATTATACATTTCATGGATTTTAATATATTTATATCTAATTTATTCATCCAATTTCTAATCCAAATCCATTGTTTAATAAAAAACTTCCACTTTTTTCCTTGTTGGAGTTTCTTCATAATCAATTCTTTCATAATAACATAGTATATCAGGTTCTTCACTCATTCCTATAGAATCATTGAGTGAGTGAATATTTTATCAATTTGATTCATACAATAATTTATTTAGTAAATTTGTGGTCTCCTTAAAGTAAATAAAATGTTTTCAATAGACACTTCCACATTAAAGAACATCACCTTCCTTCTTTTTCTTATTTTTAGTTCTTCCCTTTACCATGGATCTCCAAGATAAGAGAAAATGAAAACATATATTCCAATTTTAGAGTAAACTGTATCAGAGAAAACAAATAAACAAAAGAAACATATCCTATAATACCAATTGTTAGGTCCAATAGAGGCCTATATACCCAAACAAGCGGTGAATCGGGGTGTAGATATACATTTTTAAATTCATCCTACCCCACTGTATCTTGACCAATTTATTATAAGGGTCACTTTTTTCAAATTGGTGTTTATATTTATCTTATAATTTCCAACAATTATCTAATAAATGATTCATAAAAAATAAATGAAATAAAGAAACCACATGAAAACTGAGATTTTTACTTGGTTCACCCTCACTGGGCTATGTCTAAGGTGCATGAATTGGAAATTTTATGATATACCACATCCACTAAGGCTCGTTGGGAAATTACAAGGTTTTGGCAATATCACATTTATGCCCAGTCTTACTACCTTCACAACGTTTAGGGTTAGGTCTCTACTTTCCTAATGGTCACTCCCTTTGTCTCTTTCTCTAGCTCACTATCTGTGGAAAGGTTCACCTTCTTCCTATTACTTTTCTCAAGGATATAGAAATGATCCACACAAATTTTATGGACATATAGGTCCCTTAAACATTACTATGGAATATATCCAAAATTGCAGCTAGATTCTCTGTTGAACTAACATTCAAGGTTGATCCATCACTTATGTGAAAACACATATATGCTACACTTCCAATTTCTAGACAACTAGAATATACTTCTCTTTAATATAGAAATAATAATTAAATATACTTTCGAAAGATATCTAAGTGGATCCATGTCTTCCATTTCAATACATTGAATGTAACAGTGAACAGCCTCCTTTTGCATGTATTGCCTAATGGTGCAGATCAATTATCTTCTTCTTCTCCTTCACTATTAAAATGATAAAAAGATATTATTCATAGGTAAATGTAAGCATGTATCTCATTACACTATATTCTGGTCTGATACTCATTTCCAAAACCCTAGTGCATAACCCATTTCTTGATATCCTAGCATGTAACTACTTGCGTGAAATCCTAGCACCAGTACTCGGTGAAAGTCCCTGGCATAAGAAACCGACGCAAGACCCTGGGATGTGTCCCTTAAATGAAACCTCTTTCATGTTGATCATGAGTTCCTTTTGTGATTATTCTTTCACACCAAGCAGGAGTTCCTAGTGCGGGACCACCTTCATGCTTTGTGATAGTCCCTTCTGTGATTTTTCTTCATGAGTCCCTTGACGCAAACCCTATTCATGTTTTGTGTGAGTCTCCTAGAATGAACATCTGGCACAATCATCTTGCCTGAGTCTGATTTTCATGATACCTTATTTATATCTACTGTAACCCTTTTTCTATTTCCATCACATATACTTACATCGTGATACCACTCTGCAAACATCTTTCATGAGTTCTCTGGGATGAACTCATTCATGTACGGTGCTTCATATCAATCTTTTAAGCATAAATTCTTTAATATTTAAGGATGGGTAAAGATGAATTAATAAGCAAAAATCCTTCACCTTAATTACAAAAATCACAGACAACCATCCACCTCATGGTCATAACATGCTTTGTGAGATTCAGTTGTCAACATCTAGCAAGATTCCCTAGTTCATATTCACTGTAACGACCCAAAGTTTCATTAATGGAAAATCCCTCTTGATCCAGTTAAATGTTTCTTTATGAAAAATGTTTTTTTATAAGATGTCAACTTCTTTAGTTTTATGTTAAGATTTGTGACCGTTACTTTTATTGCCGTTGAACAGTGATCATCTGAGTAGTATAAATATAAGGCTTTAACGAAACCATTTCTACCCAGACAAAGGAAGCGATGACCTCATCCAGTAGAATTGCCCCTTACGAAGCCCATTTTTCGGAGCTCGGAAAAGAGGTGGCGTCTTTGGGCTTTGCCCTTGACCAAGCCCAAGCTGAGCTTCATCAAGTCAAGCTCGAACGTGATCGTCTACGGGAAAAATGGAAGTTGATAGAGATTACCACTCGAGCGATGTTATCCGAGAAACCCCAAGAGTCTGTCACCGGCGCACACCTTACCCTTAGGTCTTATGCGGCTATTTTAAGGGGTTATGTAACAAATAAGTAGCACCATTTTCATGTACATTATTTTTGTATATAATAATGAATATAATTTCTTGTCATTTTTGATACATTGTAATTAGTTTTTAAAGTACAAACGGTGTTTTTAGTTATTATTTAATTAAGAATTATATTTTATTAAATTAATGGATTTTTGAATTAAATAATATTTTAATAAAATATTATTATTATTATTAAATTAATTTTTATTAAATATAAATGATCTTATAATTTTATGAATGCAATTAAAGTTTTTATTAAGGTTTGAAAGCCATTTCTGTCAAAACCCGTGAATTTTTTTATAAATGTCGGTTTTTATTTTAAAAGTGAAAATTCACATATTTAGAAAATTATTTAGATAAAATAAATATTATTTTTGGAATCAGGACTTCGAAATTATCCAACGGTGAATTTTTCATAATTTTCTGAGATAGTCAAATTTTTGGGTAAAAATTAAATACCATTTAAATATATAATGTGTTTTATGACATCATAATGACCCAATGGTGATGTAATAAAATACCATAATCCTTATGTTCGGAAAATATGTGATTTATCATTAAAATAATGAGGTTTTGGGTTTGTTTGACTCACTTTTCAAAGCATTAATGGAGCCCTCAAGACTTATTCAACACTTTGCCTTTTTAAATTAATTTCCATGGGAGTGTGACTCACCTCCACATAAGCAACCCTAATTTTTTAATAAGTTCGGACCTTGGCCTTGTAAAATATTGTTTTCCTCTTTCCTTTTCCATAAACCATGGGCAAATACCATGGGATGGTTTGTGGTTTGGATTATTTTAATATAAGGGGTCCCAAACCTAAATAATAAAGAATTCTCTCACCTTTCCTATATAAACCCACCCAAGCCCCCACTTCCTCCTCACCCAAAGCCCTTGAAGTTCGTCCAACCTCTGCCCTACTCTCTCTAGAATCCTCTCAAGGTTCCCCAAGCTCCCAAGAAGCCTCTCACAAGCCTCTCTCTAGCCTTTGGAAGCACACTTCCAAGTAAGGGGTTTTCTTCCTTTCTCATTTTTTGTCAATTTTCTTTAAGTTGTATTGCCTTTTTATTTCAATTATGAATGTTGGGGTATGATTTCGAACCTCCCCCATACTGACCTATTATTGTTTAAATGATGGGAGAACCCTATATCTCTCATTAAATGCCTCCCATGTGCACCCGTTACTATGAAGAAATTCCGAAAAGAACTTCTCTCTCTTCTTTTACACTCAAGCAATACTTTTGTATCATGACTCTAAATTCCATTTCGATTGTTGGGACATGTATATATGTGACCTCCTTACTGTCCATTACATTTAAATATGATGAGTAACCTCTTTCTCTCTCATCAATTTTTTTTTATGAATTCTTATGTCACGCCGTTATGCTGCCGAAATCGCGCCGATTTTCTAAGCCAATGTCTTTGTGTAGTGAATACCATGCCCATTTCTCCATCAAGGGTATTCACCTTTATGCACATTTACATATTGATTGTAAAGTTTCATGTATGTATTCCACATTCCTTTATCCTGGAATAAATGATTATGTTTTATGAATCCATGTTTTATGATCCATGTGGCACACTTATGCATGAAATGAAATGTTTAAGAAGGGTGCGCCCTGATAGCGCTCCAATGCATTGGGTAAAGTATAGTATCATTATACGTCATGTGCAATGAGTGTTGACTCATGCTAATTCATGTGCAATTAGGTTTTACTCGTTCTTCAAATGCAATGAGGGTTTACTCATGCTCCATGTGCAATGAGCCTTGGCTCATGCTAATTCAATGTTAAGTGTTGTTGCCACATTTCCATGTTATGATTATCATGCTTTATCATGCCTTTATGTTCATGTCTCTCTTATTCTCTATTTATATGTCTATTGCCTAACATTTATTTTACTCCTCATGTTATTCATTGTGTACTCCCTTACTGGGCTTTATAGCTCACCCTTTTCTTATGCATGTCCTCAGGTTACCCCATGCAATGCTAAGTACGAAGGAATGTAGTGGTCATGTAAAGGAAGTTTTCAATAAAGATGTTGTATTTAAAGTTTAAAGTTTTTATGTAATGATCCTAAGCCCCAAAGACACTAAACCTCTCTATCTTCTTTGTTGGATCAAGTGAAGTTTTATGTAATAAAGCATGTTTAAGTTGTAATAAAAAGCAGGGTTGTCATAGTTGGTATCACAGGATAGGTTTAGTTATTTTTGGGATTAGGAAACCCTAGTAAAGCCTTAGATACAAGACTAATCATAATAAAAACATCCCTAAGTTTTGGTAAATACTAAGTAAGTGGTTTATCAAACAAATACATCCCTGTCTGGATACGAGCAGGTAGAGGCGGCTCTGGCACAGATGTATCCTAGGGGTAAAACCCGAAAACACCGCTTTGAGCTAGACTCGAACGGGAACTGGTGCACGTCAACGGGCCTTGCTTCACTCTTGATTACGACACTCCCGGGGGATATGTTTTGATAAATTCACAATCTTAGTATGAACCCTTATTAAGGGAAAAATTCCCCTAAGGATATATGTTAGAAGGAAGATCATGGAAAGCCTGGATTGAATCCTATAGACTCATGAGTTAAAGAGATTAAAGTTTATTTATAAGTCATCAACTTTTGTCTTTGGATTACCCTTTATGTGTTACCCCTAACTTTCCTTTTATTCTAGCCAATGGCTGGTAATAGGATAACTCGAGCTAACAACCGTTGTGAATATCAGTGTGATGAATGTACTTATGAGATGCCCAATCCAATGGGAGCGGGAATCGAGAACTTTGTCACGCTTCTCTCTCAGCTAACTCAAGTTTTGAATAGAAACACTGGTCAAGAGGAACGTTTAAACCCCCCTAAGAAAGAACAAGTCGCTATTGAAAGCTTCATGAGACAAAGGCCTCCTACTTTTAGTGGATCATCCGATCCCACGATTGCTGAACAATGGATCAACTCCATGGAAAAGATATTCTCCATCCTCCAATGCTCTGAAAAAGAGAAGGTTATCCTGGCAGCTTATCGTATGGAGGGTGAAGCTGATCAATGGTGGACGTTGATCAAAAATACGAAGCCTGAGGAGGAGATCGAGGCTTTGGAATGGAAGGTATTCCGGAAGATGTTTTTCAATAAATATTTTCCACGAACCCTCCGTCTTAAGATGGAAAGGGACTTCCTTTCCCTCAAGCAGAAAGATGAGGAATCTGTGGGAACGTATGAGGCAAACTTCACAAGGCTTGGACGATACGCTTCCGGCTTTATCGTTACCCCCGAATGCAAGGTTGACTGCTTCTTTGGTGGGCTGAAGCCTAGCTTGCGGAAAGCATTAGCGATCCGCGACTTCGACAGCTATGAGGAAATTGTCCGATGTGCCCTCTAGGTTGAAATGGAGATCGAAGAATCACAGGGGTATCATGGGGACAAGAAGCAGAAGGTGGAATTCAATTCTGGTGGTCCGATGGATAAATCCAACGGCGCTAAGAAATTCCAGCACCCCACTTGCCAAAATTGTGGAAAAAAGCACCATGGAAATTGCCTTAGGGGGACAAGAAAATGCTTCAAGTGTGGAAGAGAAGGGAACCTAGCTGTTAACTATCAGCAAGAAGGACCCGCGGCTGCGACGGAGGGGAGGAACGCTCCGTTCGAACCTCAACGCGTTGTTCAATGCTTCAAATGCAAAGAACCGGGTCATTTTGCGAATCAGTGCCCTAATCCAAGGGTTATCTGAGGCAATCAACAACCTCCAAGACAGCAAGGAAGAGCTTTTGCCATCACTTCTGCCGAAGTGAACCCCGACAACGAAGTGGTGATAGGTACGCTAGTTATTCATTCAAGAATAGCGAACGTACTTTTTGATTCAGGTTCTACGCATTCTTTTTTATCTCAAAAGTTTAGTAGAACAATCCCTGCACCACCACAAATCATGGAAGTAAAGATGTTGGTGAGTACGGGAAATGGGGCAATCATTGCATCCCATGAGTATAAGTCCTCCCCTGTTATAATCTGTGGATTTAATTTCCCGGCGAACCTCGTCATACTCCCTTTGGTGGAATTTGATGCAATTCTTGGCATGGATTGGCATTCCTTATATAGAGCCAACATAAATTGTTGGGAGAGGGAAATCACACTCCATATGGAGAATCGACCCCCGATTCCTTACAAGTGTCAGAAGGAAGATGAATCTCCTTTAGCTCCATCATCTCAAGAATGGATATTACTGCCTTATGAGCACACATATCTGGCTCAGATGATTGAGTCCAAGGAAGAAACCACCCTTGAAGAAATGCCTATTGTGAGGGAATTCGCTGAAGTATTTCCCGAGGAACTTCCTGGTCTTCCTCCAAGAAGAGATGTTGAGTTCTCAATTGAACTTATACCTGGGGCACTACCAATATCCAAGACTCCATATAGAATGGTTGTGGTTGAGCTTGAAGAACTGAAGAAACAACTAAAGGAGAATCTGGATAAAGGGTTTATACGCCCAAGTGCATCACCATGGGGTGCACCAGTCCTCTTCGTCAAGAAGAAGGATGGGTCAATGCGACTTTGCATCGATTATCGTGAACTTAACAAAATCATGATAAAGAACAAGTATCGTCTCCCAAGAATCGATGACTTGTTTGATCAGCTGTGTGGAGCACAATACTTCTCCAAGGTCGACTTGCGGTCGGGATATTATCAAGTAAGGGTGAAGAAGGAAGATATCCCCAAGACTGCTTTTCGTACAAGGTATGGGCACTATGAATTCATAGTAATGCCTTTTGGACTCACCAATGCTCCAGCAATATTCATGGAATTGATGAATAGAGTCTTTAGAGATTACCTAGATAAATTTGTGGTAGTATTTATAGATGATATTCTAATATACTCCAAAACCAAGGAGGACCATGAGGAGCATTTAAGAACTGTACTGGAGACTTTGCTCCAGGAGAAGCTCTATGCCAAGTACAACAAGTGTGAGTTCTGGTTGAAGGAGGTCTCATTCTTGGGCCATATCATCACAAGCAATGGGATATCTATGGACCCCTCCAAAACAGATGCAATTGAGGGATGGCCGAGGCCAACATCGGTAACTGATATCCGTAGCTTCTTGGGGTTAGCTGGATATTATCGACGATTTTTGAGAAACTTCTCACGATTGTCCAACCCTCTTACCAAGCTAACTCGAAAGGGAGTAAAGTTTGCTTGGAGTGATGAATGCGAAGAAAGCTTCAAGGAGTTGAAAAGGAGGCTTATCATTGCACCTGTGCTCACTTTACCCACAAGTGGGGAGCTTTTTGTGGTATTCAGTGATGCTTCGAAGAAGGGCTTAGGATGTGTGCTGATGCAGAATGATAAAGTGATATCCTATGCCTCAAGACAGTTGAAAATTCATGAGCGAAACTATCCAACGCATGATCTGGAGTTGGAGGCGGTGATCTTTGCCTTGAAAATCTGGCGGCATTATCTCTATGGAGATAAATGTGAGATATATACTGACCACAAGAGTCTTAAATATATATTCACACAGAAAAGATTAATATGCGCCAGAGAAGATGGATAGAGCTCATAAAGGATTATGACTGTTCAATACATTACCACCCTGGGAAGGCGAACAAGGTGGCGGATGCCCTAAGTAGAAAGGATCCAGCAATTCTATCAATGATGAGAATTGAGAAGGATCCAATCTTCTTAGACTTGATGAAGATGGACGTGGGAATCATAAAGAAGGGAACATCATCAATCCTTTCACAAATGATTACTCAACCATCTCTTTTGGAAAGGTTAAAGGATGCTCAAAAGGATGATGCGAGAATCCAAGAAAAAGTGGATGCTATCAAAAAGGGAAAATCCTCAGAGTTTAATGTTAATGAAGAATGAATTGTGAGGTTTGGGAAAAGACTATGTGTCCCATCAAGTTCGGAGCTGAAGAAGGAACTTTTGGATGATGAACATAGTTCAAATTTCTCTATTCACCCAGGGAGCACAAAGATGTATCGAGATCTCCGAGAAAACCTTTGGTGGGATAATATGAAGAAGGAGATCGCCGAATATACATCAAAGTGCCTGGTGTGTCAGCAAGTGAAGGCAGAGAGGCAGAAGTCTAAGGGGATGATGCAACCATTTCCCATACCAGAATAGAAATGGGAGAACATCACCATGGACTTCGTCACTGGACTTCCAAGGACATCCAAAAGCAACAATGCAATCTGGGTTATTGTGGATCGTCTTACAAAGACTGCACACTTCATTGCTATTCGAGAGGATTTCTCTTTGGATCAACTGGCACAGATATATATCAGGGAAGTTGTACGGTTTCATGGAGTACCACTATCTATTGTGTCTGACCGAGATCCAAGATTTACCTCTAAGTTTTGGAAGAATATTCAACATGCTCTGAATACTGAACTGAACTTCAGTACGGCCTATCATCCTCAAACTGATGGCCAATCCGAGCGGACTATCCAAACACTTGAGGATATGTTGAGAGCGTTCTCAATGGACTTTAAAGGAGGATGGGATCAACATCTTCCTCTAGTTGAGTTCTCTTATAATAATAGTTTCCACTCGAGCATCCAAATGACACCATATGAAGCTCTGTATGGGAAAAGGTGTAGAACACCGGCATGTTGGGATGAAGTCGGTGAACGTAAGCTGCTTGGACCAGAAATGGTCGAAGAAATGGTGGAGAAGGTGAAAACCATTCAGTAGTATATCAAGGAAGCCCAAAGTCGACAGAAGAGTTATGCATATAATCGTCGACGAGACCTTGAGTTTAAAGTCGGAGACATGGTGTTTTTACGCATATCTTCGTGGAAGAAGGTCATGAGGTTTGGAAAGAAAGGGAAGTTAAGTCCAAGGTACATCGACCCCTTCGAGATTCTTGATCGTGTTGGGGTTGTGGCCTATCGACTAGCACTTCCACCTACTATGGCCAAGGTGCATGATGTCTTCCATGTATCCCTCTTAAGGAAGTACATACCAGACCCTTCACATGTACTCTCTTCTGAGGTGGTACAATTAGAAGATGATCTTTCTTATGAGGAGCAACCAGTGAAGATCTTGGATCGTAGAGAAAAAGTTCTACGAAATAAGACAATGCCCCTCGTCAAGGTGTTGTGGAGAAACCACAAGTTTGAAGAAGCAACTTGAGAGTCGGAGGATATGATGAAGCTAAGTTACCCACATTTGTTTTAGTGTGGTAAAAGGAAAATTTTGAGGGTGAAATTTCTTAAGGGGGGAATGTTGTAACGACCCAAAGTTTCATTAATGGAAAATCCCTCTTGATCTAGTTAAATGTTTCTTTATGAAAAATGTTTTTTTATAAGACGTCAACTTCTTTAGTTTTATGTTAAGATTTGTGACCATTACTTTTATAGCCGTTGAACAGTGATCATCTGAGTAGTATAAATATAAGTCTTTAACGAAACCATTTCTACCCAGACAAAGGAAGCGATGGCCTCATCCAGTATAATTGCCCCTTACGAAGCCCATTTATCCGAGCTCGGAAAAGAGGTGGCGTCTTTGGGCTTTTCCCTTGACCAATCCCAAGCTGAGCTTCATCAAGTCAAGCTCGAACGTGATCGTCTACGGGAAAAATGGAAGTTGATAGAGATTACCACTCGAGCGATGTTATCCGAGCAACCCCAAGAGTCTGTCACCGTCGCACACCTTACCCTTAGGTCTTATGCGGCTATTTTAAGGGGTTATGTTACAAATAAGTAGCACCATGTTCATGTACATTATTTTTGTATATAATAATGAATATAATTTCTAGTCATTTTTGATACATTGTAATTAGTTTTTAAAGTACAAACGGTGTTTTTAGTTATTATTTAATTAAGAATTATATTTTATTAAATTAAAGGATTTTTGAATTAAATAATATTTTAATAAAATATTATTATTAATATTAAATTAATTTTTATTAAATATAAATGATCTTATAATTTTATGAATGCAATTAAAATTTTTATTAAGGTTTGAAAGCCATTTCTGTCAAAACCCGTGATTTTTTTTATAAATGTCGGTTTTTATTTTAAAAGTGAAAATTCACATATTTAGAAAATTATTTAGATAAAAGAAATATTATTTTTTGAATCAGGACGTTGAAATTATCCAACGGTGAATTATTCATAATTTTCTGAGATAGTCAAATTTTTGGGTAAAAATAAAATACCATTTAAATATATAATGTGTTTTATGACATCATAATGACCCAATGGTGATGTAATAAAATACCATAATCCTTATGTTCGGCCAATATGTGTTTTATCATTAAAATAATGAGATTTTGGGTTTGTTTGACTCACTTTTCAAAGCATTAATGGAGCCCTCAAGACTTATTCAACACTTTGCCTTTTTAAATTAATTTCCATGGGAGTGTGACTCACCTCCACATAAGCAACCCTAATTTTTTAATAAGTTCGGACCTTGGCCTTGTAAAATATTGTGTTCCTCTTTCGTTTTCCAGAAACCATGGGCAAATACCATGGGATGGTTTGTGGTTTGGATTATTTTAATATAAGGGGTCCCAAACCTAAATAATAAAGAATTCTCTCACCTTTCCTATATAAACCCACCCAAGCTCCCACTTCCTCCTCACCCAAAGCCCTTGAAGTTCGTCCAACCTCTGACCTACTCTCTCTAGAATCCTCTCAAGGTGCCCCAAGCTCCCAAGAAGCCTCTCACAAGCCTCTCTCTATCCTTTGGAAGCACACTTCCAAGTAAGGGGTTTTCTTCCTTTCTCATTTTTTGTCAATTTTCTTTAAGTTGTATTGCCTTTTTTATTTCAATTATGAATGTTGGGGTATGATTTTGAACCTCCCCCATACTGACCTATTATTGTTTGAATGATGGGAGAACCATTTATCTCTCATTAAATGCCTCCCATGTGCACCCGTTACTATGCCGAAATTCCGAAAGGAACTTCTCTCTCTTCTTTTACACTCAAGCAATACTTTTGTATCATGAATCTAAATTCCATTTCGATTGTTGGGACATGTATATATATGACCTCCTTATTTTCCATTACATGTAAATATGATGAGGAACCCATTTCTCTCTCATCAACGTTTTTTATGAATTCTTATGTCACGCCGTTATGCTGCCGAAATCGCACCGATTTTCTAAGCCAATGTCTTTGTGTAGTGAATACCAATGCCATTTCTCCATCAAGGGTATTCACCTTTATGCACATTTACATATTGATTGTAAAGTTTAATGTATGAATTCCACATTCCTTTATCGTGGAATAAATGATTATGTTTTATGAATCCATGTTTTATGATCCATGTGGCACACTTATGCATGAAATGAAATGTTTAAGAAGGGTGCGCCCTGATAGCGCTGCAATGCATTGGGTAAAGTATAGTATCATGATACGTCATGTGCAATGAGTGTTGACTCATGCTAATTCAAGTGCAACTAGGGTTTACTCGTGCTTCAAGTGCAATGAGGGTTTACTCATGCTCCATGTGCAATGAGCCTTGGCTCATGCTAATTCAATGTTAAGTGTTGTTGCCACATTTCCATGTTATGATTATCATGCTTTATCATGCCTTTATGTTCATGTCTCTCTTATTCTCTTTTGATATGCCTATTGCCTAACATGTATTGTACTCCTCATGTTATTCATTGTGTACTCCCTTACTGGGCTTTATAGCTCACCATTTTCTTATGCATGTCCTCAGGTTACCCCATGCAATGCTAAGTACGAAGGAATGTAGTGGTAATGTAAAGGAAGTTTTCAATAAAGATGTTGTATTTCAAGTTTAAAGTTTTTATGTAATGATCCTAAGCCCCAAAGACACTAAACCTCTCGATCTTCTTTGTTGGATCAATTGAAGTTTTATGTAATAAAGCATGTTTAAGTTGTAATAAAAAGCAGGGTTGTCATATTCACGCTTAGGGAGAGTCCATGGTATGCATTCACATTCATTCTTTTCATGAGTTCCTTGTCTATTTTCAAATTTTTCATGAGTACTTTTTCCTTATTTGTTCATTTTGTGATTCCCTGGTCTACATTAATTCTTTTATCATGTCCTTTTTCCCTTTACGAAAGATCTGAGCACGATCTCCAAAGAAAATCATTAGTACTGCATGAGACCCCTTTGCAAGATCCAAATACAATCATGAGGACTGCATGAGATCTCATCATGAAATCCAAATATAATCATGACTATTATGCGAGGTTTCATCACAAGGATCAAAGACAATAATGAACCTCACAATATCCCATCATGATATCATAATTGAATCATTCTTTTGTTAGTTTTGTTGTCTTCTAATGATTTTCATGATCCATCACAAGTTCCAAACACAACTATGAGTGTTGTGTGAGATCACACTATGAGATATATTCAAAAGTATTCACTCCATGAGTTAAATTTATCATTCCTGTTTTTACATGATCATACATTCATGATAACTCTTGAATCCTTATTTGATAACTAGGCTTTATTAAAAACCTCAATCCTTTTCAACAAACACAATCAACCCACAATCACCATCATGAGGGATTTTTTCATAACATTCCTAGTTCATCCCTCTCGTGTGATGCCAATAGGTGTTTTCCAATAATGATAACTAGTATATGATATAATTATGATGTCATTAAGGGATGTTATACTATCTGATTGACAATATTGGGCCTAATAAATGAGAATGAGACAAGAGATCCCGTGTTAGGTTTTTTCACTATGGTGTATAGTAGGGGGTCTTAATTGGTTCCATGGTATTATGATGACCCAGGATAAGGTTAGTGAAATTATGTAGGTATGTTCAGTCCTTGGTAGCACCATAGAACCCAAGGATCAATGGTGAGAGCCTTGTGGATTCTTGGATGGGTGAGATAAACATATCAATGATTTTGAATTGTGTGTGTCTATTACTATAACGGTCTTAAAGGGATCAACCTACATGGGAGGTTGTATGAGTATACCTATATCAAGGCATGGGATAGGATATGAGTGATGAGTCTAGTTAATGTTCATGAGAGTCCATACTATGGAATATATGATAAGTTTGAGTGAATGGCCAACCTATGTGGTATGTGATACAGCGTAATAGGGAGCAGGTATGCCTTCGACTTATCGAATGATGTTATATATGTTTCTAAAAAGGGAGATAGCATGAACTGAGTATATAGATGATAAAAGATATGCTTCCTAGTGGGGATCTTATATTAATCCAATTAATTTATAGGTATGATAAATTTTTCACATTTGATAGTGGCTATACCCCTTCTTTACCATATGACATGAGTTACATTCCCCGTTAGGGAGTGGGTATGCCCCTTGAGTGATTGAATGAAACAAAATACATTTATTCAAGATGATTTGGTATGAAACAATGTTTATATAATATGTGATATGTGTTTCAAAGTGTAGATCACCTACACCCTATGTTTCTAGATGATTTGAGATATGTTTCTAGGCTGGGAGTAGGGACACCCTCAAGTTACATAATGATGTCACTTGTGTTTCTACAGTGATGAGCATGTATTCCCCTAGGTTCATAATGATGTTAACTAGATCTGTGGAACTCTAGTACTATAAAATATAGTTATGGTCGATCAATTATGTCACTATAGAACATAAATATTGATGGTTATCATGTTATTATTAATCCACACTAAATTTATTTTTCTCAGAACATCACATGTGCATAAACTATTATACTGGTTATTATAGGGTTGTTTTTGGTGGTGGAACAATATGGTTTACTCAAACCCTACTATAAATAACCTAGAACATTGTTACCCAAGTAGATATTAAGATCACTAGTATATGTAGGGTGGGGTCTTAGGATTGGATAGTTCATCTAGATTTCTAGGGCATGGATTTGTAGTGTGGGATATGATAAGGCTAAAGGATGATAGTAGAAAATCCATGATTGATTATTTGAATATACAGTTGTCCCCATGGATGATAATTTTGGGTGTATGACTTATAATCTTGGGTTAATTTTATATATACTGAACATGTTTAATGAGTTTTCATACTATTATTATGTTTTCTTAATATTTCTTGGTTATTTCATATATAATATTTACTCAAATATGAGGTCATAGTCTCCTCATGGTATCACCTTATACCCTTGTTGATAGTTGTAATCCCATGGTGTATAAGAATGTGTTATTGAGGACATGTGACAACTCTTATCTTTTTCACTAGAGTGGTCTTGGACTAATGGGGATGTTACATTAAAAATTTATACAACCATGGATTAAACGTAATGTGAAATTTTTCCATGAGTGAATCAATATTCAAGCATTTACAATGGTTGTATCTTAATTTCTCTATAAAACAAATATGAAACTATCTCCCTTTAATTCCATTATTCATTGACTCTCTTTAATCCACATGTAATATTCATATTTTATCACACATAACAATACATTTTTTTGGAACTCCAACCTTCTTCACATCATCTCTATTATGACATGTATTTGTATTCCATGTAATTATACTTCACCATATATTGACATCAGGCATATATATCTCATTATCCTTGGTAACAAATTCCACAAAACACATATTGGTTTTAATGTTTTTCTTGGATGTGAAATTAGTTGACTGATTTGGGGTGAAGTTAAGTTATAGATGACCATGCATAGATGCATGCTAGTTTTGATATCTATGTATTATGGCCTTAATATACTTATACCACATTTTCATGAGAGGTATTTAGGATCATCCAACTTAATATAAATTTATGCTCACCCATCTATGTGTTCGTGTGTATATATATATATATATATTTTCATGTTTCCATTAGGCATTAGGTGATCAAGCTCAATATTACTAGCTTAAGGAATATAGCTACTATCAGAGTCGATGTTGTAGGATTTATTTTACAGTGTTTTAGTTTTTGAAAATTATATTTGTATGAAATTTATAGGAATTTTGAGATATTCGTTTTAATTTTATATTATATATATTATTGGTGGTTTTTTTATTTTATTTTCTTCTGATTGAGAATGTAATGCCTCTCATTTGTGTGTCTTCATACACATGATGCTTGTTTCTAGCCCGTAGCCTATTGGAGGCAAGATTCAAGGGTCACTCTCACCCTTACTGTATCTCCAAGAGGGTTCTCGTTAGAGTAGGTTTGGGTCACTTACATTATAATTATATTATATAATGTTATAACAACATTATATTTATATTATATTTATACTATAAAATTTTATATTTTCATTATTTTTATATTACATAATGTAAATATAATATTAATATAAATTAAATATAATATGAAATTAAAATTAAGATAAGTTAAATATAATGTTAAAATCGATAGAAAATATAATAAATAAAGCATTATATTGTAGATATAATATATATATATATATAACCTTATATATTATTGTTAATTATTATTAGTTATTATAAATTAATTATTTTTTATTTTTTATTTTTATTTTTATTACTAATTATTACTGAATATTATAGATTATTACAAATTATTATTAATTATTTCTGATTACTTATCAATTATTAGTTTATCATTATTAATTTTCATTGGATATAAATTAATTAGTATTATCTTTTATTATTATTTTTAATTATTATCTTTTATTTGTTATAAATTAAATTTATTATATTAAATATTATTTTTTTTTCAACTATTTTTATTATATTTACTATATACAATTTAAATTTATTGTTAATATATTTCTAATTAGATTATTTATTATCTAATATTTTGTATACAAAAGGATAGATCATAAACCACCCATTCCTGCATCATTTTTGTAATTTATTTATTAGGAACTATATTCCTTCCCTCTCTTCCTATATCATAGACACACACACATTAAATCAAATTCCCATATTGTAGTGTAAGAAACCATTTCTTTTTTAGAAAATTATCTTCGATTACGTAACATTATCGAACATAAATACAACATAAATATAATATTATATAATGTGAATATAACAGAAATATAACATAAAATAATATACAAATAATGTAAGTATAATGTTATTATAAAATAATATATTGAAACTATAACATAAATATAACATAAATATTTTAAAAATGTAACGTTATATAAATTATGGAGAACATAAATATAACATATATAACGCAACTATAATGTTAATATGATATGTATATAACATTATATAAAATTTATATATTTTAAATATAAAATCATATACAATTATATAAAATAAATATAATATTTTATAACATATACATAATGTTATATTTACATATATATATAGTTATATATGATAAATATTTCCTTTTATAACCGAAATATAAAATTTTATATCATAAATATAACATAAATTTGACATAAATATAATGTAAACATTGAATTATACAATGTAAATGTAATGTTATAAAACATAAATATAACATTAAATTTTATGGATGTTGGATTCTTGTCTAATGAAAATGGTAGTGAAAAAAACCCAACAAAATTTATTATCCATCATCAACAAAATCAACTTGTATATAATGGACATAAAATATAGGTATACCTTTATAATAAAAAAGCACCCCCAATTAAACTTTGACAGAGTTTACATGATGAGGGTCACAATGTAGTTTCCAATGTAATACTTACTCTAAGATAATTACACCATCCATAGATCCTCATATTTTGAGAGAGGACCCCAGATCACCAAAGGCATAGTAGTGCCTTTTACTAAAATGAAATTGGTGAGCAGGGATGAATAGAGATCTATTTAAAGATTTCATGCGACACAATTCTCATCAAAGTGGGATCAAATACCTTTTATATACACTCTTCATTAAATGAAGAGAGTAATGTCATTAATTTCTATATCACGGTACCTGAAATACATCATTTAATATTGATGCTTTTATAACGGTTTTAACACTTCAAATGGTTGCACTTTGCATTTTTATCCATTAATAAGTGATCTCATTATTTTATATGCATATAAACCTGATCGGGATGATTTATAATTGAAAAAAAACATACATCCATATCAAAAACCTTTTCATACACTAAGATAAAGTCATGAAGTTGAATCCCAATGACTCATAAGATTTTATCATATCATAACCTATGATATGACTCTAATTCATATCACAACTTAAAATTAGAGGTGTAACATAAAATATGATATATTGTATTTTAATGCATTTCAAAAGCCTCTTTATTTATCTAAATTCGCATAATTATTTTATTCAAAATATTACAACTGTTTGTGAATCCATCCAAAACATTTTTATGATAATGTTTTTCAAAACTCTCTTCATTTTAGAACAAACACATTTTAAAAATGATTATACTTACTCTAAGGCCTTACTATGTGGCCCTGTGGGACCTTTTATTAATGAAAAAAATTATAAAATCCCGATTACATAGGTTTAAAAAAAGTGTAACCACCATAAAAGAATTAGTTCCACTCAGGTTACAATGGATTCTAGTGTGATTTTAACCAATCACACCCATAAATATATATATAAATTTTCACCAAAAGATACAACATTTATATCATATATATACGTATATAATTCATTTATCTATTTCATAAAAGGACCAATATACATGAAACATGTAAATGTAGTATTGTTCATCCCATCCAATTATGATTATTGGAAATAGACTAACCAGGTTGATAAATACTTCAAATTTCATTCCTCTAGTAAATTATAACATCACTTGTCCCTCCTTCAAGTAGTTGGTAACATCACTTGTAACATAACTAAGTATTAATAGACATTTCCATTGTATCATTCAATTGTGGCCATGAATTTATTTTCTAAGCATATGGGTGGCAATATCCCATATTGGTTCATCTCCAACTGATTAAATGATTAACAGCATACCCAACCACCCCTTGATTCACAATGCTACAAGTCGTACATGAGAAAGGTGTAAAAGTATGAATTTTATCATGCTATGTATCTCATAATCCTTAGGTAGTGATTATTTATAGTAAGAAAACACCCCTTAGTATATCAATGATTGTATGACATTATATGTGCTATACTATGGGGGGTTAGTCAATGTAGTAAGTCTCAACATATTACCTCACATGTCTTTTCATTGTAACTCATATTCAACTATTTGTATCAATTATAAGATTATACTCATTTTATGTTTATAATATCATCATATAAAATAATACTCTATAATTATCATAAGTTAGGAACAACTTAAAGTTATACTTTGAGGATATATTATCATTTCATAGATCATGTAAAATAAATTAAAACACATGTGAATAAATGATGAACATAGATTTCCTTTATTATAAAATCATGACACATTTTAAAAACATTACATACATTCTATGATATGTCTTATACAAATATATTCAATGCGACTCTCTTTTTTTTGTAGTTATTTATTTTTTATTTTATATTGTATATTATCCTCTGTATCCACCCAACAGATCATTACATCACACCTCACAATGATTTTCTGAATGGAATGGTAATTGTAAAGCATGTGTTTGTTCCTTTGGTGATAGAATGGTTCCTTTATAAGATAAATTAATATATTATTTATATATTAAATAAAAATTTTAATAACCACCCCATGATAAAAAAGTAACTTCTTCATTGAAATGGCTTCCTTCATAAAATCTTATGCCGCAATGTACTCTGCCTCTATAAAGAATTCATATTTTGTTTCTAATATTTTAATCCATGTTTCCTTATACTATTTTGAGATTTTTTGTGGATCCAATATTGGGTAAATATTTTGGTATTTTGAGCATCTTTAGGAAGATTAAAATGGGTTTTAGATGTTTTGGGGAAAAAACAGGTAACAATACGATTATGGAATAGGTTGTTGTGGTCCCAAGTTAAAAATAGGAAAGGGGAAAATAAGAATGGCCTAGTCCTGATTAATTATGGAATAACCTATAGTATATTGACATAGTGACCTCACCACTATCATGGTTGAGGCCATGGTGATGGAGAATTCACAAGATCTCACCAATATGATGTAGGGGTTGATTGATTCCCTCAGAGTTTAAGAACATCATTTCATTGTTTTAGAATGATGTAGCATCAGTAATATTTTAAAATATATGATGTTATCATAATGTAACTCAGATCTTTTTCTCTTAAATAGGGATATTCAAATATATTAAATATAGGATATTTAATGTGTTTTTAATCAGTTATTTCTATCTATTATTCCATTCGGACCTCCCCTCTTGATGAATCTATAATCCAAATGAATTTCTTATGATACTTGGATAAACCTGGGAAACCCTTCCACATTGAGATTCCTTCTTGGGGATACTCGATTCTTCTTAACCTCCTTGATCAACATTAATGGTTGAATAAATCCGTTGAAGATGGAGGATTTTCTTGATGGATTGGAACCATGAATTCGTAACCTATTATCCTTTTTTATTTATTTCTTGAGTAACATATTTCTCCTTCCATCAACTAGATTTGAATTTTACCATTGTTTGTGATTGTTGATGGGTATGTGTTATTTATACCAACTTAATAGGGATTCTTTCTTTAGCTTCATTCAAGAACCCATGTCATATAATTTTGGAATAGATTCTAGGAAATATTATTGATCAAAATTATTCTAGTTTGTGTGTGAATGATGTTTGGGTAGAAAATACCTTAATTAATCTTGACGTTGATGATGGCCTTCTTGGGGAAGAAATATTTTTTCCATGTAGAGGACATGAATATGATTTCTATCATTATATAATATAATTTTCATATATTATTAGTCAATAATTATGTTTTATCACATGTGTGTGTATCCCATTAGACAATGTTTGATGTTTTATCACATGTATTTGTGTGTGAAAATCCTATGAGACCATGTTTGGTGATGATCACATGTGTGTGTGAATGCATAGCCCATGAGACCCATGTTTCTGTTTGATCAAATGTGTGTGTTTGGATACTATTACCCTTTTTTGTTTCACTATTTCTATTGATGTTTGTGAATGGTTTGAAGAAATAATTTCTATATGATGTATTTGGTATATGATATGTTGTTTTCGTTTTGGGTATGGTAATAAAATGATATATGGACCCATAATGGATTAGTGACCCTACAGGGTATATCGACTTGCTCAAAAACTACATGGGAAATGATTATAGGATTGATTTGGGAGATGAGGCATCATTTACTTATAGACTAACCTAGGGGCATGATGGTCTTCTATGCCCTGACCTGAGTGGAGACAATGGGGAATGATCGTCATTAATGAATTGAAAAATGACATAGTGTTAGTATTTGACAGTCTTGTATCCTAAAACAAGGTAGTCTTGGCGCATGATGTCCTTATGTCCTACCCGTAAGAGAGAGAGGGGACAAGACAACTGTAGTGGCGCATACTTTTATACATAAATACTATATCTTATTAGTGGGAATATTCATTACATATCAATTTGATCCATATCATAACCACAAAGGCTTTAATCCTGTAGAAACATATATACATAATAAACTAGTATATAAATGATCTAATTCATTTATCATTTTGTAATTCACAACTAGAACCCATATTAAAAATAATATACATAATACCATTCTCCATAACATGACGATGGGAAACATAAGAATGTGTGATCTCATATTCTCAGTAAGAGTAAAAAAATTGATATTAATAAATGAAAATAATTCAATATAATATTAGAATAAGGGTATGATAATGTGAGATAAAAATTATAAAATTATACATATCAATTCATATATCAGAATTATGAAACATGGAATAAAGTTTTATCAATAAAAAGACATAAGGAATAGGACTGTGGCATCATAAATAATAAATAATGATCCCTGAAAAAATATAATAAGATTAATACAAAAGTTTTGGAAATTCACATAATCTTTGAATATTATTTACTTAGTCCATTATCACTACTAATACTATCATATTGGATTTGGTTCACTTTAAATTCCATCATTTCTTTAGTCAATGTTCTCTCCCAACAGTATCTTATTAGACAATTTCCCTTTCAAAACTGGGTTCACTACCCATTCAACTTCGTATTATATCATGAGTTATATTTACTTACCCAATACATTAGAGATCTATATAATTTCTGTCCCACCCATATGGAATAAAATCCATATATATGTGTTCTATAATATCATGAAAAATTCATCATATCATCAAATCATTGACCATGGAAAGGATATGGGTTTCATAAAAATTTCATCATCATCATAATAACAAATCAATTGAAATAATAAATATTGTTACATTATATAATACACCTAGTGAAACATTATAAACATCAGAGGATTTTGTTATAAATAAAATTACCCATAAAATATCACTAGAAAAAATCCTATGAAAAATAAACTTTTATCTAGAATCACTTTTTGGGAATATAAATATTTATAAAATATGAAAAAAACTATTATTTTAAAATTTAAAATTAAATATTTAAATTAATATTTAAATAAAAGCGAATTCATGAAATAGGGGGATGTTTTTAGTGTGGTATATATTAAAACCAAAATCACTTTCACATTTTTGGTAAATATCTAGAAGTAAAATATTTGGAAAATGATAAGAAAGTTCATCTTAAACCTTGGTAAGGAATGTAAAATACGAAAAAAATATTAATTTTAATAATTTTTTATTATTATTCAAAAAATTATTTAAAATATTTTAAAGAAAAATATGGACATTAAAGAAATGATTCCCTGATGAATGGGAAAACATGGTCTGATTTCCTTAAGAACATTGTTTTGTTCACTTGAGTAATTAAAGAGTTCAAAATGAATGGAAAACATTTAATATACAAAAATAACCCTAAGGATAAGATAACAGATAATATTTTTTAGTTATATATCATAAAATATTATCATAAAAAATTTAAGCATAAATATTCCTAAAAAAATTATATTAAATCATAAAACCCTTACATCCAGTCCATCTTGATTCCTAATATATCTAACATCCTATATAATAAATTTAAATGTCCTTATACTTATATATGAAAAAAATTATCATAACTATGATACCGTACAAGGTTTACATGTGTCATCTTATCAACTATTCATTAAAAATCTTTCATTATCATCGTCATTTTAAGTGTTAACTGCTTAAATTTTCAGGTACGTTTTGGTTCAGTAATTATAGGTCATGAAATTTAGTCATAGTTACTTCATATAAATAATGTTAACAATTATATAAATATCATATATATTCATTATATAAGTAATTTTAAGAATTAATATAAATGGGTTAATAAAATTTAATTACTTCCCTACGTGGAGGTAGTAGTCTGTATGTATGATCAAGTGATATTTCCATTTTATGATTGATAAAATTAATGAAATGTAAAAAATAATTAACCACTATAAAATAATTATTATAACATAAATGTAATTTATAAATATTAAATATATCATAATAACCAACCATGAATAGTGGTGGTGTATAATTAATTGAATCACTATGTGGAAGTAGTGGTCCTCATGTAAAAATGAGTGATACTTTTATTTCACCTTTGATTGAGATAATGTAGTAAATAGGTGTGCCATAATGAAAATAAAATCTCATTATATTGAAGATACTGGATTCATAATATTTTGAAAAATATAATAATTTTATATTAAGTAAGAGAATAAATAAAATTGAAAGATCTTGGTTAAATTTTTTACCACTTATTTGAGAGATCCTTTGGGATTACACATTAAGCCTTGATGTATAGGTCTTATAAGAAGACCATAAGTTCTATGAAGAATTTAAGTATTTTAGGAATGGTTTGGAGCATAAATTTTCAAATATATAACTCTAAAATGATTTGAATAAGGGTTGAAAATAGGTTCCCTTTTATAAGTTATGGGAGGAACCCACATTACCACTAATCCATTTTTATTTAAAGGCCACATTAAGGTTAAGTGGGAACCTTACATAATCATTGACTTCTAGATATTTAGTCACATTAATGGGAAAGTGTATCCAAAATCCCCAATAATTTATTTATGAATGAGATATGGTTATAATATATTAAAAAATTAAATATTAGATAGGTCTGTGTATGGAAATCCTACCCTTATCACTTGGTTACCCCCTGATAAACTCTCCTTAACATTAACTGAGGTAAACAATAAATTAAGTAGAATATATTTTATTATATTAATTATAATTATTCTAAATGTATAATATATTTAATGATATTTAATTTCATTAACTGTAAGTATTGTATTTTAAATAAGCGTAAAACCTACAACGAAAACCTGTTTTAAATGAATGAATCTTTAAGAATACAGAATAATCTACAAACATTACAGTCCATTTAAAATCCAAAAAACAAATAATAAAATAAATTATTGAATATCTAATATATAAATTTAATTAAAAATATTATCAAATATAGATCAATTTAATTTTTTTAGATAAAAACTCATTGGGTGCATAAAAATAGTTTCTCAATAAATGTGTTTTTATGCCAAGAAATGAACTTATATTAAAATAATGTATACTGATTATTACATTTAAATTAATTTGATAATTTCTAATTGGATGAAACTTATTTTAATTAAATATTAATTTAAAAATATAATTAATTTTCACTTTAAAAATAAATTCTATTTAATATAAAAATCATTACATTCTCTATTAACTGAAAAATGAATATTTAAAAAAATCCCAAGAATTCACCCTATGATAATATTGGCATGATGTTTTAAGATAATTTTCTTAATTAACATAAATTAAATTTCTTAAAATGGAGTAAATTAATTATAATGTTCACATTCAAAAACTTGATAAGACTAATTTGGTATGAAAACATATTTTTAAATCATAAAATGACTTTACTAAAAATTAAATAATTATTTATAATGAATTAATCAATATATTGGACTTATTATAAAATTTATAAATATTTTCCATAATGTTTTTATTTTTATTCATATCAAATAATTTAATGGGTAGGTTATAATTGATTACTACTACATACTTTAAATAGACATTGGGATGCGTATAAGAAAAGCTATGGAATACATCGAGTTTTTTACATATAGAATATTATGGTGTTAAAAAATCCATGTGTCATGGACCAAGACATAATATCATTTTGGATAATATAGAGTGCATGTGGTGACTGTATGGTTGAATTTAGTTCATGACTCTCTTATGACAATATTTCTGACATGGAGACGATGTAATTACGATCGAGGTTATTTCATGACATTGTTAGTGCATGACCCTAGGTTACATGATTGTAGGTTGTTTTGGGGTTTTTTTCATGAACTACATTATTATGCATGTGAGGTCTTCTTAAGGAAAAATTAGTGGTGGCCTGCAATGTTTATACTAAAAAACTTCCTGAAAATCGTGATGCATATGCGGACATCAGGATTAGGGATATATGAAATCGAATTTCCTTATAGAAAGAGATCTTGGAGATGGATCTTGGTATTAAAATGAAGTTTTAGGATGGACTCCATACTTATTCGGCAATGTTTTCTTTACTTACTAAGATTTCATACCCTTTTTTTAAGCTTCCACTTTTGTGGTCCTTGGTTTATTTTTTTATTAACTGAGATACATTCCATTCCAAATGTTTTAGTATTTTTTTTATTCATTAATGTAATTATTTATCATTTTTTATTTATATTGATGAAATAATATCCCCACTAATGGAATTTAGGACCTCATGGGATGTTAGAAACCTCTTATGTGTGGGGAGGTTCTCATGAGTCCTTGTGGAACTTCGGTTTGGACCTTGAGTTTCATTTCAGGGTCTTACAAAGTGGTATTATATGATAATTTCCCTTTTTTAATTCTTCATGACTATGTAATGGGAGATTATAGAAAGGTATTTGGATATATAGAACAAAAGAAGGAGAGTTGTATGTGTTTTTTAACACATGTGTAATGAACCAATGAGTTACCATTGATGGTATTTCTATTACGGTTATAGTTTTATAGTTTCATGTTGATCCTAGGTATATCTTTTGTTACTATTTTAAATGATTTCTATAAATACATACATCATGACTAGGCACCTGAGAAAAAATTATATTTATATATATATATATTCATTTTTAGTGTTTCACGTTGTTCTATAATTTAGTGACTTCACTGTTTTATGCATTCATGATAGACATGTATTCACTTTTTTTGTTATCTTTTTTATAGTAATATATTGTTAAACCTGAGAATGATTTTATATTTTGTGATACCTATTTGACTATGAATAAAGTTTATGTATATAGTACTAGGCTTGAGCCTTGAGTAGCACTATCATTTATGTGTTCTCATGTTACCAATATCCTCTTTGGATATGTTTTTTTTGTAATTCCTTGTCTCAGCCAACGAACAACATCAGTTGTAATCTAAGAAAGATGTTATAGATTCTCTATGTGTATGTTTTCATTTCATAAAAATATCCATGACTCCATATTATGGGACAATATAAATAGGCATGCTAGAATGATCCCACAGGGGAGGATCTCCTAATTCTACCACCAATCATATATAATAATTCATCTGATCATACTCTTACACCAACCCTACTTATTTAAGAAAAAGGTGACACTTAAACTAAGTGTATTATTAATAGTGAATATTCATTGAAGATTAGTTTCCAATAATAAGGTTAAAAATTCTTGAGGCCTTCCACTCTTGAACCCTCTATACTTACAATGCACTGGAGGCTCACAAGATGTTGATGAATGAATTAATTACATCCATAGTATATTTGATATAATAGAGAATTTAAAGTATTACCACACAATGTTTACTACAGTATGTGATAGGGACCCCCTATGATGTGGTGGGCCATTATGAATTTGGTTGGTAGATGTGAAGGAATGACTTGGAATACCTTCAACAAAATTTTCTGTAATGATTTCTATAAGAACCATGACTATAGTTTCTCAGATCCGATGCATTGTATTAATATATTGGTATGTTTACAAATATATCTCAACTTGAAGGATAAAATAGTTTAGTTGTTTTTGACAACCAGATACAAACATGAAATTTACATTAAAACTTGAAAACAAACTCATTACAACTCCATTTGAAACACCCATAAACTCTTTGATTATTCTTGCAAGTTATTCAAAATAATATTTATCTTTGCATCCTATAAAAAATAAAACATAAGAAAGGGGTGAGATAAGATGCTCAGTAAGGGTAACTACTACAACATAATCTATCATAAACATAAACATTATGCATGATGAATAACAAAAACTCCTGCCTTAAATATAAACATGAGCATAATATAGAAGGAATGGAAGCTGAGTAAATAAATCCATATAACTGATCATAAGGGAATGAACCTTAGTCATGGATATCATAATCATTAAATATAACATGGTTTATCAATTTATATTATCATAATGATGGAATTCATAATGTTTCACATCTGAAACATATTTTTAAGGCCTCGACCAATATGATTGAAAATACTAGGGTAATGCCTTGGACAAAACCCAATTCAGTTTTGTCTCATGAGACCTACTGATGCATCAAGGGGCCATATAGTGCACAAACCATCACTTTATAAGTCCAATTAATTACTCATATGAATGGGGTTGAACATAAAAACCTATATATTTAAAATTAGTGAACCTTCCCGAAACTGTAAACATAATCACTAACCATTATGAGTAGTATGGTGAATGATATCAAGACAGTACATCCATAGTAAAACTGTTCATAATGAATTTAATAAAATATGGTAGATGATAATAATAATAGGATACTACTAATAAAACAAATTATTTTACATGGGTGTCTGTATAGATGAAAATGCTCTAATAAATTCATCGAAGAATTCTTGAGAGTAATACACTTTTACTTTGAAAAGATGAGTTCTTTTGGAAAAATATTTAAATAAAATCAGAAATTAACTATGATAGTTTTAAATGATAAAATGAGTAGTTTTAGAAAAATAATGGTGGATTAATTCATATTATAGAGTTCCCATGAAAATAGGTAAGATATGAGGATGTTCCTTTTAATCAGGCATTCGTATCATAAATAATTTTCAGTTTGACCCTTTTAAAACATATATTTTCAAAAAATAAAAGAGGAACTAATAATAATACCTGGTTTTGGAATAGATATCCAGAATTTATAATAATTATAAAAAATAAATAAATAAATACATTTGTTTATATTTTAAAAAAGCACAACCCGAATGAAAATATAGGTTAGTGAAGAAAACCCTTACTTTATGTCTGAATGTGTTCTGCACATGACCTCAACATCCTGGATAATCAAATTAAATACACTAATTAATTAATTAATATCCTTATATGCATGTATTTTATTTATTATAATTTTATTATGTTTATTTATAGCCTTTTTATGAGTTATTAGATAGAATGTTATTGCTCGGGAGCATTAGTTTCATTGGTTTACATGATTCCTATACTTATATATGAGTATGGAAGTTGATGTAGAATGGGTATAATAATACATAATTGATTTATTTGATATTTATGAACATATTGTAGTTTATATTAGGATTAATCATTAGATAATACATTTAGTGATAATCGTTTACATTATTACAACAATTATTGATCATAATGAACTCATTGTTTATCGTTTAATATTATGTGAATATTTTAATTAAAAAAATATATGAAATTTTATAATACATATATTACAGTACGTTTTGACCATTTAAAACAGTATAATGACCACCCTAGAAGAATAAATTGAAGAACAAATGTTCTTCGTCCACAAAGGTTGTAAACTGGAACCTCCTGAATGATGATTCCGTTTTAAAATAAAAGAGGGAGAGTAAAGATAATTACAATGGTTCTTCCATTAAAATGATACAATTATTGTATATAAATGATAATGGAATTATACTGATAATTTTTACATAGTATGTGATTAGAAAATAATAAGTGAAAGAACATGGAATGAAAATAAAATGAAAATTAAGAGGATGTTACCTCCTGAATATTTCTCCATGATAACCTCTTTAAAGAAAGGGAATCTAGTATTTTTTTAATCCCATGAGATCATGGGAGTGGAGAGAGACTAGGGAAGAGGATTTGGGGAGAACATTTACAAGCTTCAAAGTTTAAAGGAGTGAGGAAAATAGGGGGTGAGGGTGGGTTTATATTGGAGGAGAGGGGTTATTTCAAATTATTTTATTCGTTATTTTATTATTTTCTCAAGACAACCAATAATGTTGATTCATGTTTCTATATATAGTAATAATTTCATGTGGATTCAAGCTGAGGGTGCTTACATCATAAAAAACATCTATGACTCAATATATCATGTATTTATCATTTATCATAGATTATCATATTTTACTATTCATCAAAAATTCATGTATTTTAGAAAAATTCAAAATAATTCACCCTTTACAAATTTTTACATGTATAAATAAAAAATGGATTTTGTTTTATGAAAATTATATTCTTTATGAGAGAAATTAATTTTTTTTATTAAAATAATTTTCTAAATGAAATTTATAGTTTTAGATTTATAACTGATTTTATAACCCTTTTGAAAAGTAACTACGGTCTCATAAAATTATCTTCAAATCATAAGACAAAAAATATTGATTTAGTAATAGATTTCATTTAAATGAATTTTCTTTTAAACCATTTATTAATTATTAAATATTTGTGACGCACAAAAATACCAACACTTAATTATTAATTTTTTAAATATTCACTTAGTTATACTATGATATAATTATATTATATATTCATTTTTAAGGTTCAAAAATTTTATTTATACATTAATGTGTGAGGTTACTGTATTACTATGAATAAGGGTTCATTACTATTCCAAAGTGTCAAGTTACTATTCACCCAAAATGTGAGTTGATCCTATTAGACTCCAAAAATATTATTGATCATAACCATGTATGTCTGTTTTTCAAAATTCAAAACATAGAAGAAGAAAAAAAATTAATGTCTAGATTATTACTATATCCTATAAATAAAAAAAATTTCGTAGAGACATAGTTTTTCTTAAATTTAATTCTATTAAATTTATTTTTAATTCTTCATGGTGTTATATTCTTCTCTCCTTCAAAAAAATCATCCTCAAAATTACTGGAAGTTTACCCCTAAAAATATAAGGGTATATCTTCATCATAAGATCCCCTTGCTCCCATGTTTCCTCTTCAATTTTATTCTTTTCCAAAGTAACTTTACCAGATAATACATTCGATTCCTCAAAACCTATTCATTAGTGTCCAAAATTCAGATAGGCTCTTCATAGTAATATAAACCAGGTTCCAATTATATTCCTTCATAAGTGAGTACATGTGTTGGGTCTTGCGTATACTTTTTTAACAAGGATATTTGGAACACATTGTGTTCCATATAAAGGTTAGGTGTCAACGCCAATTGATAATCCACAGCTCTAATTCTCTCCAAAATTTCAAGACGACCAATGTACCTAGAGCTCAATTTCCCTTTCTTACCAAATCTTATAACATCCTTCCATGGAGATACATTCATGAAAACACGATCTCCCCCTTGAAATTATAAATCCCTCTTTCAATTATCAGTATAGATCTTTTTCCTAGTTTTAGAAGCTTTGATATGGGCTTGAATAGTTTTTACCTTTGATGTTGTTTTCTCCACAATTTTAGAGTCTAGAATCTTCCATTCACCATCTTCATCCCAACATGTTGGTGTATGAAATCTCTTTCCATACAATGCTTCATATGGTTCCATTTGAATACTTGAATGGAATATATTTTGTGGTGATAAGAAACACTCAAACAAATATCAATATCCATGGATTTCTAATGAATTTTATATATTTTTGATATAAATTATGGATCGTGATCAGAAACACTGGACGTAGGCCCTATATTAAGTCTTAATAGTTCATTAATATAGTCTTTCAGGGCACTCCAATGGTGAATCCTCTCTTATATCAAGGAAATTTCCATATTTGGTATATTGATAAACAATTACCTATATTGCATCATTCTTTCGTGAAGTTTAGGGTAATCCAGTTAAAAAATCTATATTAATATCATACCATTTATATTTAGGAATATTAAGAGGTTGCATGATACCTCTCGGATGTTTTCTTTCAGCCTTCACCTATTGAGAGACTAAACGTCTTGATACATAATCATAAATTTCCCACAATATATTATCCCACCAGAAATGTTCATTTAAATAAATATACATCTTAGTTATACCATGGTGTATAGAGAAATATGAGCTATCTGTGTCATAGAATAAATCCCTTTTTATCTTGAGTATGGAGGAAACACATATCCTCCTCTAGAATTTCAGAATTCCATATTCACACACAATGTCTAGAAACATCCCATCATTCAGAGCATCAATTTCATTTGAAAGATTCTCGTCATCAGGATGAGAAATTTCAATCCTTTATAATAAATATAGTTGGTAAACCAATTGAAAAAGTAATAATGTTTCAACTTCTTTGATAATTACCATATCCATCCATGCTAGATCCATGTACATAAGATACTTTTCAATCCTCATTTTCAATAAAACATCATGATCCTTCATACTCAATGCATCTGCTAACTTATTTTCCTTCCTAGGGTGCTAGTTTATTGTACAATAATAATACTTGAGTAGTTTGAGCCATCACCTTTGTCTCATATTGATTTATTTCTATCAGAAGATATATTTCAATATCATGTGATCTGTATAGATCTCATATATTTCACCATAGAGATAATATATATGTATCATAAGGGATTATATTATAGTTTCTAACTCAATATCGTGAGTTGGAGAGTTTTATTCATGAGTTTTTAATTGTCTTGATGAATAGTTAATAACTCTATCATTCTTTGTAAGTACACAACCATGTACTTTCTTTGATGCGTCACTATAAATCAAAAATCCACCACATAAAAATTTGTAGATTCGTGATTGGTGCATTCACTAACCTATTATTCAATATTTCAAAAAATTATTCACATTATTTTGTCCATATAAACTTAACCCCTTTATGAGTAAGCCAGGTTAATAGGTTATCTAATCAGGTGATGTTCTGATTGAAATAAAGATAATAACATTATAAACCATAAAAACTACATACCTAGGTTGTGTTAGTTGGAGTAGGACATTCCTGAACTTCCTTTAACATTGTAGGATCAACTAAGATTCCATCAAAAGAGAAAATATTCCTAGGAAAAGAAAAAATTTGATTCCAGAATTCATACTTCCTAAACATCCCATATAACTCATTTATTCTAAGAGTATTCAGAATAATGTTCAAGTGATTCTCCTGATGTTTTTAGCATCTTAAGTATACCAAGATATCATCAATAAATACCACAAAATAGTCATCATTATATTCCTTGAAAATATATTCATTTGATCCATGAAAACATAAGATGCATTAGTTAGTCCAAAATGAATTACTGTAAACTCATAATACCCATACTAGGAATGAAATGTTTCTATAGAATATCTACCATCCTCACATGAAACTGATGATCTCCATATCAAAGGTTAGTCATTGAAAATATTTGGATCTATGTAGTTGATCAAATAAATCATCTATTCAAGGCATATGATATTTTTTCATCATCATAATAGAATTGATTTCTCTACAATCAATGCATATTCTCATGGATCCGTACTTATTCTTGAAAAATAGAAAAAGGGATCCCCATGGAGAAACACTATGGAATATAAATCATTTATCAATCAATTCCTCCAGTTTTTTCTTCAATTCTACTAATTTTTTCACGCCCATTTTATAAGGATTATTTGATAAACATCTTGAACCAGGAATTAAATCAATACAGAACTCAAATTATAACTATGAAGGATTAATAGCTAAATCCTATGGAATGAAAACAACATATTTTTTTGAAATAGGTACATAAAAAATTTAATGATTTCTTCCCTCACCCATAGATATTGATTTATATTCCTCCCCAAGAATTGAATTTAGTATAGCTACTGGGGGTGGATCACAACATGAATCAGATGGTGATGTTCCTTCTCTAAAGATAACATATTATACACCTTCTTCACAAATCATAATTTCCTTCCTCTTGCAATATAATTTCCCAACAAATTTCGAAATCCAATCCATTACATGTATTATGTCAAAGTCAAACATTGGTATAACGATAAAAATAGAAGATAAATAACATTTATATTCCATAATGGCGATTGTCTGACACAAATTGTTGCAATTAGAATTTGCTTAGGGGTTTTGGCTGACAAATCCCTTTTTTAGAAGAATTGTAAATATCACATTTTTAATGAAAACTGGGAAGATATAAAGGAATGTGATGATCCAGAATCAAATAACACATTGGCCATGTTTGAGTAAATGATTATAGTACATTCCAGAACATCATTAGGAACCTCATCCTCAACAGATGTGATCTCATATGATTTCCCATTATCTTATGTCATTTTTTGAGGAAAGGTTACTTAATGCTACAAAAAACCTTTTCATAGTGTCCCATATTCCTAAAATTGTTTCATTGATCATTAGTTTCTTCTTTCTTTTCTTTTAAATCATGGGCTTGGTGGCCTTTTTCTGCACACTTGTAATATACTCCTTTTACTTTTAATCGGGATCTAGGGTGTTTCCTTCCAAAAGTATCATATTTTGGAAAACTCTTTATTTTATTATTCCCTTAATCCATTATTTACTCATCCAACCTCTTCTTCTCTTTCTTTCCCTTAAAGTCATATTACTTAGAGAATTAATTATCTATCTCGATGGCACATGTGACTATATCTTCGTATGATGAAAATTTTTGGGAGACCAGTGCCCTCCAGTTGAATGGTTTTAAACAATAAAATAATTAATATATCTAGCTATTTAGGTTAAATATGTATTATGTATCATGCCTTTCTAGCCTTGTAAAATTTGTTTCATATTTGGAAACATTCTTATCCTTCTTTTCCCTCATATTAAAGAACTACCTTTTCATATCCACTCATTCTTCATGAGGAAAATATTTTTCTTCGAAAATTTCATCAAAATCACTCCATTATATATTTTAAATCTCTTCCAAATCCTTTTGATTTTGAATATATGACCTCCATTGATCAGTATCTCCCAATAGACGATAAACTTCTATGACAGTCTTCTCCCTTTCATTACTTCCCAAACCGAGAAATATACTCTCTAACGATCTTCTCAACTGCTTTGATATGAATAAGTTTTTATTCCCATTAAAAAATTGGGGATGTTGTCTCATAAAGTGTTCTAACATTTCTCCTCTGTGTTTTGGATTAGTTTTCTCTATATAGGTAAGGTTATTGTTCATAACCTGAGTTAGTTATCCCAGTATAGTTATAAGTTGCTCATCACTAGTTCCAACTTCATAACCAACGTCATTATCTTATTTTGGAGGTAAATACCTAAATCGGATACATGTGCTCATGCAGTATCCATTCCTTCCACTATGATATATTTCTATATAATTTCAGACACTAAATTAAGTTAGGAATCATAATGTATAATATTGAACTAGAAAAACACACTTTATAAATAGAAATTTATGCATGTTTAATTACATAATCATAAGAATTGTTCATTTTATTACATGTTTACATTTTAATCATTCATAAAGGTTTGTAAATAAACATTTAATTATCCCAAGAATATCTCCTTGTAATGTCAAACCAGGTTTGTTGTGAGGAATTTTGTTGTGTACACATTACCGTGAGTCAGGCCTGGAACACCTTTTCAGAGTTATTACTCCTAGGTACATCTATACCAAAACAACCTCCACTTGTAGTTTCCAAATATGGATTTATTTTTATAATGATACACATAATATATACATTACCAAAATTCTAGGATGTTCTTTTTTAAATATCCTAAAAGTCTATCTTAGGTTTTTGTTCCATAATCTATGTTTTCTATATATATTTTCCAAGGTTTCTACTAAACTTCCATTAATACCAAATATAAGGACCCTAATGCCAGTTTCCTTGAGTCGATTACCTATATTAATAAAATGTTATGTTTATAAGGATATCACATCCCAAAGGACCAAATAGTTTTGTAGTTTTGGAAAACCAGATAACGACCAAAGATTTATAATACAACATGAAAATAAAATCACTTAAAATACATTAGAAATACACATAAACTCATATATTATTCCTCTATGTTATTTATAATAATATTCATCTTAAAATTATAGGAAAAATAAACCATAATAAAGTGGTGATCTGAGAAGATAAGTAAGGGTGTGTAATGTAGTGAAAGGAATCATAAACATAAACATTAGGTAAGATGAATTACAAAAACAATGCCTTTAGAAATAAACATCAGCATAATATGGTAGTAATAAAATATTTGTAAATAAATCCATATAATTTATCATAAGAGAATAAACCCTTATCATGGATATAATAATATTAAAATATCACATGGTTTATTAATTTATAATATCATAATTAGGGAATTCAAAATGTTGTACATCTTAAACGTACTATCATTGCCTCGACAGATACTTCTGAATGTAATTGGGAAAGGCCTCATCCAAAACCCAATTCAATTTTGTGCCATGAGACCTTCTAATGAATCAAGGGGATATAATAGTATCCTCCCATCACTTTATAGGTCCTATTAGTTCTTCATATGAATAGGTTTAAACACAACAAAGTATACATATTAAATTCAAATAACTTTCCCAAACCTATAAACATAATAACTAACCATTCTGAGTAGTATGGTGAATCATATCAATATAGCACCTCAACTATAAAACATATCATAAAACTCTTAATAAAATATGATAGATGATAATAATAATATTTTAATCCCAATAAAATACAATATTCAAAATTGTAGTTTAAATATATTAAATTTCCTTAATAAATTCATCAAAGTATTATTTAGAGTAAAAGTAATTTACTTTGAAAAGAAGAGTTATTTTGGAAAAATATGTTCATAAAACTCGAAATGAGGTAAAATAATTTTAAACGATACAATGAGTGGTTTTATAGAAATAATGGTGTATTAAAATATATTATAGAGTGCAATTTAAAATAGGTAATAAATAAGGAATTTATCTTTAATCAGGCATCCATATTATAAATAATTGAGAAGGGAGCCCTTTCAAAATAGGTATTTTCCACAAACCAAATATAAACTAATTAAAATACATGATAATTGAACATATAACTAAAATTTGAAATAATTATATAAAATAAATAAATCATTAGATTGGTTTATAGATGAATAAATCATAACAAATATTAAAATGGATTTTCATGAAGAAAATCAACACCTTATGTATGAATGCATTCTGCACTTCACCTTAACATCCCAGATAATAAAATTAAATCCATTAATTAATTAATTCATAACATTATATACATATATTTTATTTAGTATAATTTTATTAGGTTTATTTATATACTATTGGTGAGTTATAATATACAACATTATTGAATGGGAGAATTTGTTTCCTTGGTTTTCACGATTGATATATTTATATATGAGTATAGAATCGTTTACATTATTACGATGGTTATTGATCATAACAAAAATCATTTTGTTTTATTATTTAATTATATTTAAATATGTTACCTCCAGAACATAAGAAATGTGATAATAAAAATATTATATTCTTGTTTAACCATTAAAAATTAAATCATGACCATCCTTTAAGAATAAATT
Source organism: Viscum album (assembly GCA_963277665.1). Lineage (NCBI taxonomy): Eukaryota > Viridiplantae > Streptophyta > Magnoliopsida > Santalales > Viscaceae > Viscum > Viscum album. Next base: position 1,494,935,344 of record OY728133.1, read on the forward strand.
AAAGATCAAATGTTTTTCGTCCACAAAGGTTATAAATTGGAACCTCTTGGATAATGATTTCTTTTTAAAATAACAGATGGAGAGTAATGATATTGATGATGGTTGTTCTATTAAAATGATAAAATTATAGTATATAAATTTTACAAGATTTATCATGATCATTTGGACAGAGGAGGTGAGGAAAAAATAATAAAAGAAAGATCTTGAAAATAAGGTTAAAGGAAAAATGAAGAGGATTTTACCTCTTCAATACTTCTCTTTGAGAACCCATTTAAAGAAAGAAGTTTTGGTCTTTTCATAAGAGCAATATATCTAGAAGGTGGGAGAGATATTTGGATGGAGGATTTGGGTATAATTTTTACTAGATTCAAGGCTTGGAGGAGTGAGGGGAATATGGGTGAGGGATTGTTTTTATAGAATAGTAGATGGGTGATTTCTCATTATTCTATTTATTATTTAATTGTTTTTTTTTCAAGAAAACCAATAATATTGATTATTAGGACTATATACCTTAATAAGTTCATGTATTTCCAAACCAAGTGTGCTTATATCATCAAAACATCACCTATGACTCAATAAATCCTATATTTATCATTTATCATAAATTATCGTATTTTATAATTCACCAAAAATACAAGTATTTAAAAAAATACAAAAAATATCCCTCTCCATTTTTCTATATGTAAAAATAAAAAATGAACTCTATTTTTGGAATTTTTTTTTCTAAATATCATAAATTAAATTTTTAGTTAAAATAATTATTTATTTGAAACTTATATTTTCAAATATATAACTGATTTTATAACCCTTTAAAAAATTAACTAAGCTCTCATAAAATTATCTTAAAATAATATGACATATAATTATTTATTTAGGAATAATTTTTAGGTAAAATAATTTTCTTTTAAAATAATTTATTAATTATTAAATATTTATTACTCCCAAAAATACCAACACTTAATTATTAATTTTTTAAATATTCACTAACTTGTATTATGATATAATTGTATCCTTTTATCATTTATAAGGTGCCTAAATTTTATTTATACATTCATGAGTAAGGTTACTATATTATTATTCATAAGGGAACATTTCTATTCAAAAGGATTAATTTACTATTCACCAAAAATGTTAGTTGATCCTATCAGACTTTAAAAGTTTTGTTGTTCGCAATAGTGCTTGTATGTTTTTTAAAATTCAATACCTATAAGTGTAAATATTATATATAATGGTTAGTTTATAAATATATTCTATAAATAACAAAGTGTTTTTTAATAGAGACTCAGTGTTTCATGAATTTAATTCTATATTAAATTATTTGTAAATCATTGGGGTGTTACAATTTCTTTCTGAGTAAATTAATGATAGAGAATTATCTTGTTCTCGTAAAAATTTAATAGATTTTGATGTCTATGTCTACATAAAAACAATGTTTCCTGGATTTTCTATGATTTTCAACAATTTTTTCATCTAACATATCCAAAATATCCATGAATTTGAGATTTTCCATTGACTATAGTCAAGGTGTTTGACCAAGATATTTGACCGAAAGACATATGGATAGGTTCTTTCTATGACCCTAATGATTGAGAATGGTTTGGAGGAGGATATATTTGTGAATATTCATCCAATATTTAGTTTACTTCCTAGTGATACTTCTAGTTGTTAGAAGTGTAAGGTAGATGACTTAGAAAAAAGTGGTGGCATACATCCATAGCTAATCAGATGTTCTTTATACTCATATATGGGAGGAAAATGTCCTCATGTTGTAATTGTGGATAAATTGGTTATTATTGAATATTTTTTCCAAATACATAGATCAAGTCCCATCTATGCATCATTATAGGGAATCTAAAATTTTGCTTCTCCATGTAATCATAGTTGAGGTCTTACATGAATTCAAGTCAGATGTAGGCAGTGAGCCATCAGACTGTTTGGGGTCCTTGGAATTAGCTCTAGACACCTCAAAAAATGATGACTCATTTGTGTCATGCATATTAGGGATATGATCATAGATATGAGAGAGTTTGATTGTATGTGATGGGATATGTATCTAGTTACTATGTAGAGGGTATATAAACAGGTTTTGGTATGGTCTTGATCTCCGATATACATTTTTCCACTATTTTTATACGAGTGATTACCATTTGTTCGTTGATGTGATCTTTGATATGCACTGGAAAACTAGATATCAGGAGAATATCTACTTCTATTGGATGTCCCAACCTATCCTAGGAGGGCCCATGTTTTCACTTCCCCAAGCAAACCTTCGATTAACCAGGGGATATTGACTAGTGCTTAATAGGCATATCACACAAATGGGAGGCATTTTTCTAAGTTCTTGTAGAGACACCCACATATCCTAGACCAAAATAATTAAATTTTAAAAAAACTAAGTATACAATTCATTAATACATAAAGATACTTACCAAATAGTGTGATAGTAGGAAAACTAGAAAGTAACAGGGCCAGAATACAATCCCACCAAAATAAAGAGTATGTAAAAGGAGATGAAAATGTTCTTAAATCATGTCTGCAAAACAACCTACCTAAATTTTTGGTGTAGGACAACTGTCTAAAGCTGTAGAAGCACACCACATCAATTTGATCCATCTAAGAACCACCATTTCCCTGTCTACTTATTACACTGTCAAAGAATTGGTCGTATACACCAAACATGACACGTGCAAATGAGGCTTGTGTAGGGGTGAGTAAAACAATACTCAGTAGGGCACCTAAAAACCATAATGGAACGCCAATAAGAAATCCATGATGTATACCATAAAGGAAAAAACATGATACATACCACAAAGGAAACACATGAAGTGAGCTACAAAGTGAACACATGAAATATACCACACGAAAACACATGAAGTGCAGTAATATCACATAGGTATAAGTATATAGCATGAAAAATAAGATTATTAGACTTAGTCCAAAGAACACCAAGTCTCAGTAAGACACAGAGTGTCAATAACACCCAGTGTGTCGATATGTCATTCATCCCCCAAGTCATGTCATCACATAATCATAGTTAGCTATAGGAATCAACTCGTTCTATTCTTGTATCTAGATAACCTACAACTCATGCCATTATTTAAAATTCAAACATCCACAAAAACTCACATAGATTATCTGAAAAGTACCTTCTTTGTTTCAAATGTTCCAATGTCACAAACAACTTTTCAAACAGAAACACTGTTTAAATGTTTCTACTATTTTTGTAAAAAGTATCACCCGAGTTTGACCCAAACCACTAGACCTGACCAAACCTGTCGGTTGACCTGACCCATTCTGGATGACTTGATCCTACCCAGTCCAACTGACCCGACCCAACCCAATCTAGTTTAGTCTAGCCCGTCCATTTAGGACGCTCGGTCTATCCCTCTAGGCCACTGGAGCGGCCAAACTCCCTCTGGTTCGGTCCGCCGCCTGGTGGATGGTTTTGAGCACCGCAACTAGTCCTCCCTAACTATGTGCATAGATGGTCTACGTGGTTTCGTGCCACATTTCATGCAGTTTCCCTGCCTCTTCTGCATCCCCTACATCCTCGCTGCTACGGGTTTCTCTGACACAGCTCTGAGATGCATCCCAACTCACCTCCCCACCCCGGTCACTGTCCATAGCCACCACTACCATGTGCTCCCACATTGTCCCTCGTGAATTATGGCCTTGTAATCCACTGCCAAATTCCATGCCAGTGGCTCGTCCTCTTTAATCCCCTCTAAGAACCTATCCTCATGTCGGGCCATGTTCCACCTTTACAATTGGCCACCCTTTTCGGTCGCCCGCTGTCCACCTCGTGCACTACTAGATCCCAGCTGGATCCCCTGCTCCAGGTGCAATCATAACCCACTTCCTTATGTGATTCACATCGTGATTTATCCATCCCACCTAAGTGATATCATTACGGTGTCAGGTTGCATGTCTTGGATTGATACGCCATGAATCAAAGGAACTACAATCCTCAGTTCATATTTTATTATGAATGATGAGAGTAGAAAGATTTGGGGAAAGAGATAAAATAAAAAGAATGACCAAATAATGTATATTTTCCGTTTTCATATCATCATCGATCCATTCATGTTAGATGGATCATGAAGAACAATTCAACACATAGATCTAATCCCTATTCAAAACCCAGTAATAAGTTTTCTATCCCTCAAGAATGGAATAATTTCATATCAACCTATTCATGTGTTGGTCCGAATTATCATTTGAATATAATTGGGGAAATGAAATCACAGAGATAAAACACTATACTAGTATTTTTAATCTATTGTTGATGAAGGGAGAAGTTGTATCGATGTCATTCGTTAAACCTCCATTCTTCGATCCTTGTTCCAATCTTGATTCTAAAATATGTCAGTGTTTTCTAAGAGAATGTCTTTTTCTTTGTCTCACAAAAAATACATGGTTATGGTGATAACCTTGTACCACTAGAAAACCATAATATAATAAATAGTACTAGATGTATCGAAAAAAATAAATTTTAAAAAAATATTTTAGTACTGATACTTCCAAAAAAATTCATTTGGTTCGAGCCTATGTTGGACGATGTTAGGCACTTCCTAAGGTAAATTTATTTTTCTAAATGCAATGATTCCCTTTGAATTATGATTTAGGCATCCATTTGTAATTTCATCTAGTTTTATGGAAAACCTGACCATGCACATTATTAAAATCATACCATTTTTCAACACATTATTTTTGGTACACTAGGTATCAAAAAATAAAGTCATCTTAGTACCTAGTCTTAGAATTTTTCAAATTGATTTATAAAAATAAAACCAAAGAAAATATGAGTCATTACATTCTCCCTACATTTGGGCTTTACATCCCTAAAATACAAAATAAGGTCTTCTCAACAAAAAGGAGAGTGTACTGAGCATGAATTTGAGACTCCCACTCCCAAGTGATTCCCAGAGGTTCACGTGATTACATCAAATGTGAACTGGAGGAATTGACTTCCCACAAAGGACCCTCTCCTGCTGATCCTCGATCTCCACTGGGTACTCTGTAAAATTTACCCCATAGTCATTTTCCATATCTCCCTAGTCAAAGATGTGTTATGTATCAGGCACATACCTCCTCAGTTGTGACACATGGAAGACATCATGCACCCAGTGCAACTGTAGGGGTAGAGTTAGGTAGTACACCACCTCTTCAACTCTACTTAGAATCTGAAAAGGGCCAATGTATCTCAGAGATAACATGTCACCTCGGCAAAATATCATTAATCCCTATCATGGTTATACCAAAAAAACACAAGGTATCCCTCCAAAAACTCCAAGGGCCTCCATCTCCTATCAGCATATGAATTCTTCAGGATCTATGCAATCATCATCTGCTCCTAGATGATCTGCAACTTCTTGGTGGTAGTCCACACCAAATTTGGACTTATGAATACAAACTCTCCTGGGTCAATCCAGAAAATTGGTGACCTTCAGGGTCACCCATACAAGGACTCAAATTGTCCCATACTAATGGTGGAGTAGTAGACATTATTATATGTAAAATACACTAGAGGTAGATTATCCCCTCAACTGTAACCAAATTATAGAATGAAAACACATATAATTTCCTCACAAACCTTAATGGCCCTATAAATTTAGCCATTATTCTTGGGACGAGAAGATGTTCTCAAGCATAAATAAGTCCCAAATTCCTACTAAAATCCATTCCACAACTGAGCTGTGAAACAAAAATCGTGATATAAAATGATCATCGATGGAACTCCATGAAGTTGAATAATATTCTACATGTAGAAGCATCCCAAACTCTCTATTAAACTCTTCTCACAGATCTGTAGGATGTGGGCCGACATGGTGAGTTGGTCAACGATCACTTATATAGTATTTTTTCCCATAGATGTGGGTGGTAGACCCATAAAAATGTCTATCAATATCACATCCCACTTCCACTCTAGATCCTCAAGTGGTTGGGTCAAACCTGCTAGAACATGGTGCTTAACCATCTCTTGCTGGCATGGGAGACATCTAGAAACAATATTTTCCACTACCTTATTTATCCATGGCCACCAGAACTATTGTTGGAGGTCTTGTTACATCTTCCCCACACATAGATATACTACCTAAGGGGGTGTGTGGAACTCCCTCAGAACATCATCTTGTAATGCCTCTTGTACAACTGGCCACCCTCTGAAAAGAACGATGTTTACCCCACCTATACAATATCAATTTGGGGCATTCCATCTGGACGACTGATTACATAAGGTCTCTTATTAGATATCCTAATGTAGTGAACTTGTAAATAAATTTAATAGTGGAGGGGTGACAAAAATCTACTGGAAGTAAGCTATTCCTTCTCCACACAAAAAGGATATCCACCACTTGGACATCTACTATGAACCTCACTTAGCAACTGCATGATAGAACTCTTACTGAGAGCGTCTTCCACTATATTCCCCTTCCAAAGAGTATAGAAAATATCAAATTCATAGTTATATAGGATCTCTTTCCAATGCCTATGTCTCAAGTTTATATCCTTCAGAGAGAAGATATACATGATACTCTTCTGTTTAGAGTAAACGATAATCCACCCACCCATCAGGTAGTGTCACCACATCTTCAATGTGAATACTTCCACCACTAGCATAAGATCATGGATTTTTTAGCTCTGATCATGATGTCTCAATATGAAAGAACCATAGGCAATCACTACTTTTCCCTACATTTGGACACAAACATTCCCGGTCCCTAATGCATTGCAAAAGATTACGTACCTAACACCCTCCTATATGAATCCTAAGAAAGGAGTGATTTTCAACCTCATTCCCAGCTTTTAAAAACAATTTTGGAACTTATTTATCCACATGAAGGTATTACCATTCCATTCCAAACCCTTAATGTTTGTTTCTGCTATAGAAATGTAGGGTAAAAACATGTGGTAGTACCCTACCAACCCCAAAAAACATTGTACCACAGTAAAACTCTTCTGTGGATCCTAAGAAAGCTTTGCCTCAATCTTCAATAGATCCTCTATTGCACTATCCTCTAAAATTATGTGTCCCATAAAGTGGAACTCCCAAGTCCAGAAATGGAACTTTGAGAGCTCCCCTAAAATATGGTTCTCTTAGAGAGTTTTCAATCCAATCATCAAGTGTATCACATGCTCCACCTCATATGTTGAGTACATCAGGATGTCATCAAGGAAGATCACCAAAAACTATTGTATATAGGGCTGTAAGATCTTGTTCATGAGTCCCCTAAACATTATTTGGGTGTATGTAACAAAAAACGGAATCAATAAGTAATTTTAGTGGTCGTATTGAAATCTGAAGGCTATCTTTGGTACATCCTCATCTCTTACATGAAGCTAGTGATAGCCAAATATGATGTCAATATTTGAAAACCACCATACCCCCAACAGCTGATCGAAGAGGTCATCAATTCTCGATATAGGATACTTGTTCTACATAGTCACCTGATTTCGGAATCGGGAGTCCATACATAACCACAAGCTCCCAACTTCCTTTTTGGTAAACAAAACTAGGGCCGCCTATAATGAAACCCTAAGTCCCATAAAGCCCTTAACTCATGAAGCTCCATGATTTAACCTCAACTCATGAAGCTCCATGGTAGCCTTATGATACGAAGGTGTATATTTTGGTGCCATACTAGGTTATAGTTCAATGTTGATGTCAAACTTCCTATATGTTGGAAATCAAGGGAAATCCTTAGGAAGGACATTCTCAATATGCACGAACCATAGGCAATCACTGCTTGCCCCTACACTTCATACATTCCATTTTCACCAACAAAGGAAAACCTGGTCTAATCAATGGGGACACGTTGAACTCATTACCTAAAATATCCAATATGAGTATAGATTGTGAATAACTAGTGCATACCGAGAATTACATCATAAGGCCTCAAAGCCGCTACCAAGAGATCCCAACTGAAACATGCAAATCCAAGAGTAATATAACACTTTTGGTACCAGTGTGTAATCATTTAATCTTCTATTTTGTGAGTCTCTATGTAATAGGGTGGAGTAAAGAATTCAATCAGATTCTCTGAGCCCCAAACAAGGTTCTTGCAAAGAAATGAATGAATGGAACCTATATCTATTAAAAATGTAAGTAAGGTGTAAGAGACACTGATTGTACCTATAATAATCCCTTGAGAATTGGGGTTATATTCCTCTATACCCTGAAGTTTTCCTAGTCTCGTCTAATAGCTCCTTGAGCCTGATCTGAACCAAATGGAAGTGGTGGTGGTAATACGTCGAACCTCCACCCGTTTCCTTTTACTCTACCAGCTACTCTACCATGTATTATACCCTATGGGACATCCTTTTCAAGTATCCTCCTCTACCTAAGTGGTATCTCAACCATCTTATGATCGTCTATATGATAGGTCGGATAATCTTGTGCTAGATCTCCCCTACTCTCGCACGAGTAACACAACATTCCCTTCAGTTGACTCGATCTATCCTAGGATTCCCACACTATTGATCATGTGTTCTATAGTCATAATCTAGAGTTATTGACCTACATGGGTACTTGTTTCTATTTTCGTCTACATTCCACTGAAAAATCACCTTCTTGGTGCCTGCTTATGGCTGCCACAACTAGCGTCTACTCCTCTAGAAATCTCTCCACTGTCAAAGCTTTCTCCAATACCGCAGCATTTGTAGGGATGATAAGGGATATCATGGATTCCCAAATCTCAAGTAGTAGACCCTACAAGATGGTCCAAACACTGAAGAATGTGTCTTTCACCATATCCATAGAGAATCAAGAAATATCAGTAAACCTCGTCAAGTACTCTACCACATTATGACTACCCCGCTGCAGATGCATGAGCTCCTGTATGTGCATTGAGCATTACATAGCTAAAAAGAGCTCCTATTTTAAGACTAACTCTTTGTATTACCAAGATATAGTTTTCTCATCATGTGTCTATGTTACTATAATCCACCACCGTCCTGCTGAGCCCTGAAGAAGACTCGTAGCTAGGATTACCATTAGGTTAGAAGGTTTCCACCCAATGTAGAAGACATGTGTAACTGCCTCCAACCAATCCATAGCTATCTGGGCATATAGTACACCCCTAAACAGTGGAATTTTCTACCTTTGGAAATTATTTAGTGCACTTATCCTATGTACACCCTCAACTGGTAGCACTGGGTGTAACTACTGCTCGTTGATGGTGGCAGTGTTCTTACCCCCCAAAGGTTCTATCTCTAGTGTTAAGAGTACCTTCGATATAAGCCCCTATACTGACACCTCATTTCTAGGAGGATCATCCTCGTGATCACGTTACAAAAACCTAACTAGTTTCCTACATGGAGGTATCCTGGAACATATCAAGATGCACCCTAGTTAATAGTGTATACCCCGTGTGCTGATTCAATAAGGACAAGAGAACAAGCTTAAAATATTATATTATTTAGGTACCATTTATCCCCTACAACCATTTCTTTCATGTAATAAGTCAAAAATAATATGTTGCGAGTCTTGGTGTATGGATATATTGGCCGCCTAACCAATACTAGATTCCCTAGCCTGATAATCGAACTCAAAAACCTCAACATGTTTTCCCCAAACCAAGATCAAATACTCTTGGTTCTTTAGTATAACCATCTAGTTCTCATACCAATCTGTCACAACCTGTCCCATAGGGGCCTGTGTTGTGACTACCTCAATCCATCCTCTAACAGTCCTAGGGCAGGTGACTAGCACGGAGTAGTCATATCCCACTAATGGGAGGCATTTTCCTAAGTACCTGTACACATTCCCAAATCTCGAATACCCAAATTATTAAAAGTAAAAACACTAATTCAACAATTCATTCATACAATATGATACCAACCACATAGTATGATTTTATGAAAATTGGAAATTAATTGGGCCAGAATATGAGACCACTAAAAGAAAGATTGTTTAAAAGTGAATACACAAGTTCCTAAAACTCGTATATAAAAAAATATACCTTAAGGGTAGGTTAAGGATATTTTTATGAAGTTGTAGAAGAACACCACACCAATCTAATCCCTCTAAGAACCATCTGGTCCAGGTCAACCTAGGACTCTTTCAAAGAATCGATCGTCTGCACAAGACATGACATGTACAGGATAGGCCTGTGAATGGGTGAGTAAAACAATACTCAGTATGACACCCCGAAACCACAAAGGAACACCCCTATGAAATACACGATGTATACCACAATAGAAACAAACAATCTATACCACAAAGGTATCACATGAATTGTACCACAAAGGAAACACAGAAAGTGTAGAAAAAAGGGAACAGATGAAGTATACCATGAGGAAACACATGAAGTATAGTTAGATCACACAGGTATACGTCTATATCATGAAATGTAGGATTATCTGACATAGTCCACAGAACACTCAGTATTGGTGAGACATTGAGTGTAACGACCCGAAGTTTCATTAATGGAAAGTCCCTCTTGATCCAGTTAAATGTTTCTTTATGAAAAATGTTTTTTTTATAAGATGTCAACTTCATTAGTTTTATGTTAAGATTTGTGACCGTTACTTTTATAGCCGTTGAACAGTGGTCATCTGAGTAGTACAAATATATGGCTTTAACGAAACCATTTTTACTCAGACAAAGGAAGCGATGGCCTCATCCAGTAGAATTGCCCCTTACGAAGCCCATTTGTCGGAGCTCGGAAAGGAGGTGGCGTCTTTGGGATTTGCCCTTGACCAAGCCCAAGCTGAGCTTCATCAAGTCAAGCTCGAACGTGATCGTCTACGGGAAAAATGGAAGTTGATAGAGATCACCACTCGAGCGATGTTATCCGAGCAACCCCAAGAGTCTGTCACCATCGCACACCTTACCATTAGGTCTTATGCGGCTATTTTAAGGGGTTATGTAACAAATAAGTAGCACCATGTTCATGTACATTATTTTTGTATATAATAATGAATATAATTTCTAGTCATTTTTGATGCATTGTAATTAGTTTTTAAAGTACAAATGATGTTTTTAGTTATTATTTAATTAAAGGATTTTTGAATTAAATAATATTTTAATAAAATATTATTATTAATATTAAATTAATTTTTATTAAATATAAATGATCTTATAATTTTATGAATGCAATTAAAATTTTTATTAAGGTTTGAAAGCCATTTCTGTCAAAACCCGTGATTTTTTTATAAATGTCGGTTTTTATTTTAAAAGTGAAAATTCACATATTTAGAAAATTATTTAGATAAAATAAATATTATTTTTGGAATCAGGACGTCGAAATTATCCAATGGTGAATTTTTCATAATTTTCTGAGACAGTCAAATTTTTGGGTACAAATTAAATATCATTTAAATATATAATGTGTTTTATGACATCATAATGACCCAATGGTGATGTAATAAAATACCATAATCCTTATGTTCGGCCAATATGTGTTTTATCATTAAAATAATGAGGTTTTGGGTTTGTTTGACTCACTTTTCAAAGCATTAATGGAGCCCTCAAGACTTATTCAACACTTTGCCTTTTTAAATTAATTTCCATGGGAGTGTGACTCACCTCCACATAAGCAACTCTAATTTTTTAATAAGTTCGGACCTTGGCCTTATAAAATATTATTTTCCTCTCTCCTTTTCCAGAAACCATGGGCAAATACCATGGGATGGTTTGTGGTTTGGATTATTTTAATATAAGGGGTCCCAAACCTAAATAATAAAGAATTCTCTCACCTTTCCTATATAAACCCACCCAAGATCCCACTTCCTCCTCACTCAAAGCCCTTGAAGTTCGTCCAACCTCTGCCCTACTCTCTCTAGAATCCTCTCAAGGTTCCCCAAGCTCCCAAGAAGCCTCTCACAAGCCTCTCTCTATCCTTTGGAAGCACACTTCCAAGTAAGGGTTTTTTCTTCCTTTCTCATTTTTGTTATTTTTCTTTAAGTTGTATTTCCCTTTTAATTTCAATTATGAATGTTGGGGTATGGTTTCACCCCTCTCCCATACTGCCCTCTTATTGTTTGAATGATGAGAGACCCCTTTCTCTCTCATTAAATGTCTCCCATGTACACCCGTTACTATGCCGAAATTCCGAAAGGAACTTCTCTCTCTTCTTTTACATTCAAGCAATACTTTTGTATCATGAATCTAAATTCCATTTTGATTGTTGGGACATGTATATATATGACCTCCTTACTTTACATTACATGTAAATATGATGAGGAACCCATTTCTCTCTTATCAAACTTTTTTATGAATTCTTATGTCATGCCGTTACGCTGCCGAAATCGCACCGATTTTCTAAGCCAATGTCTTTGTGTAGTGAATACCATGCCCATTTCTCCATCAAGGGTATTCACCTTTATGCACATTTACATATTGATTGTAAAGTTTCATGTATGAATTCCACATTCCTTTATCGTGGAAGAAATGATTATGTTTTATGAATCCATGTTTTATGATCCATGTGGCACACTTATCCATAAAATAAAATGTTTAAGAAGGGTGCGCCCTTTATAGCGCTCCAATGCATTGGGTAAAGTATAGTATCATGATACGTCATGTGCAATGAGTGTTGACTCATGCTAATTCAAGTGAAACGAGGGTTTACTCGTGCTTCAAGTGCAATGAGGGTTTACTCATTCTCCATGTGCAATGAGCCTTGGCTCATGCTAATTCAATGTTAAGTGTTGCTGCCACATTTCCATGTTATGATTATCATGCTTTATCATTCCTTTATGTTCATGTCTCTCTTATGCTCTATTGATATTCCTATTGCCTAACATGTATTGTACTCCTCATGTTATTCATTATGTACTCCCTTACTGGGCTTTATAGCTCACCCTTTTCTTATGCATGTCCTCAGGTTATCCCTTGCAATGCTAAGTACGAAGGAATGTAGTGGTCATGTAAAGGAAGTTTTCAATAAAGATGTTGTATTTCAAGTTTAAAGTTTTTATGTAATGATCCTAAGCCCCAAAGACACTAAACCTCTCGATCTTCTTTGTTGGATCAAGTGAAGTTTTATGTAATAAAGCATGTTTAAGTTGTAATAAAAAGCAGGGTTGTCACAGTTGGTATCAGAGGATAGGTTTAGTTATTTTTGGGATTAGGAAACCCTAGTAAAGCCTTAGATACAAGAATAAGCATAATAAAAACATCCCTAAGTTTTGGTAAATACTAAGTAAGTGGTTTATCAAACAAATACATCCCTGTCTGGATACGAGCAGGTAGAGGCGGCTCTGGCACAGATGTATCCTAGGGGTAAAACCTGAAAACACCGCTTTGAGCTAGACTCGAACGGGAACTGGTGCACGACAACGGGCCTTGATGCACTCTTGGTTACGACACTCCCGGGGGATATGTTTTGATAAATTCACAATCTTAGTATGAACCCTTATTAAGGGAAAAATGCCCCTAAGAATATATGTTAGAAGGAAGATCATGAAAAGCCTAGATTGAATCCTATAGACTCATGAGTTAAAGAGATTAATGTTTATTTATAAGTCATCAACTTCTGTCTTTGGATTACCCTGTATGTGTTACCCCTAACTTTCCTTTTATTCCAGCCAATGGCCGGTAATAGGAGAACTCGGGCTAACAACCGTTGTGAAGATCAGTGCGATGATTGTACTAATGAGATGCCCAATCCGATGGGAGCGGGAATCGCGAACTTTGTCACGCTTCTCTCTCAGCTAACTCAAGTTTTGAATAGAAACACTGGTCAAGAGGAACGTTCAACCCCCCCTAAGAAAGAACAAGTCGCTATTGAAAGCTTCATGAGACAAAGGCCTCCTACTTTTAGTGGATCATCTGATCCCACGATCGCTGAACAATGGATCAACTCCATTGAGAAGATATTCTCCATCCTCCAATGCTCTGAAAAAGAGAAGGTTCTCCTGGCGGATTATCGTATGGAGGGTGAAGCTGATCAATGGTGGACATTGATCAAAAATACGAAGCCTGAGGAGGAGATCGAGGCTTTGGAATGGAAGGTATTCCGGAAGATGTTTTTCGATAAATATTTTCCACGCACCCTCCGTCTTAAGATGGAAAGGGACTTACTTTCCCTCAAACAGAAAGATGAAGAATCTGTGGGAGCGTACGAGGCAAACTTCACAAGGCTTGCACGATACGCTTCCGGCTTTGTCGTTACCCCCGAATGCAAAGTTGACCGCTTCTTTGGTGGGCTGAAGCCTAGCTTGCGGAAAGCATTAGCGATCCGTGACTTTGACAGCTATGAGGAGATTGTCCGATGTGCCCTTAAGGTTGAAATGGAGATCGGAGAATCACAGGGGTATCATGGGGACAAGAAGCGGAAGGTGGACTTCAATGCTGGTGGTCCGATGGATAAATCCAACGGCGCTAAGAAATTCCAGCACCCCACTTGCCAAAAGTGTGGAAAGAAGCACCCTGGGAATTGCCTTAGGGGGACAAGAAAATGCTTCAAGTGTGGAAGAGAAGGGCACCTAGCTATTAACTGTCAGCAAGAAGGACCCACGGCTGCGACGGAGGGGAGGAACGCTCCGTTCGAACCTCAACGCGTTGTTCAATGCTTCAAATGCAAATAACCGGGTCATTTTGCGAATCAGTGCCCTAATCCAAGGGTTATCGGAGGCAATCAACAACCTCCAAGACAGCAAGGAAGAGCTTTTGCCATCACTTCTGCCGAAGTGAACCCCGACAACGAAGTGGTGACAGGTACGCTAGTTATTCATTCAAGAATAGCGAACGTACTTTTTGATTCAGGTTCTACGCATTCTTTTATATCTCAAAAGTTTAGTAGAACAATCCCTGCACCACCACAAATCATGGAAGTAAAGATGTCGGTGAGTACGGCAAATGGGGCAATCATTGCATCCCATGAGTATTAGTCTTCCCCTGTTATAATATGTGGGTTGAATTTCCCGGCGAACCTCGTCATACTCCCTTTGGTGGAATTTGATGCAATTCTTGGCATGGATTGGCTTTCCTTATATAGAGCCAACATAAACTGTCGGGAGAGGGAAATCACACTCCATATGGAGAATCGACCCCCGATTATTTACAAGTGTCAGGAGGAAGATGAATCTCCTTTAACTCCATCATCTCAAGCATGGATATTACTGCCTTATGAGCACGCATATCTGGCTCAGATGATTGAGTCCAAGGAAGAAACCACCCTTGAAGAAATGCCTATTGTGAGGGAATTCGCTGAAGTATTTCCCGAGGAACTTCCTGGTCTTCCTCCAAGAAGAGATGTTGAGTTCTCAATTGAACTTATACCTGGGGCGCTACCAATATCCAAGACTCCATATAGAATGGCTGTGGTTGAGCTTGAAGAACTGAAGAAACAACTACAGGAGAATCTGGATAAAGGGTTTATACGCCCAAGTGCATCACCATGGGGTGCACCAGTCCTCTTCATCAAGAAGAAGGATGGGTCAATGCGGCTTTGCATCGATTATCGTGAACTTAAGAAAATCACGATAAAGAACAAGTATCCTCTCCCAAGAATCGATGACTTGTTTGATCAGCTGCGTGGAGCACAATACTTCTCCAAGGTCGACTTGCGGTCGGGATATTATCAAGTAAGGGTGAAGAAGGAAGATATCCCCAAAACTGCTTTTCGTACAAGGTACGGGCACTATGAATTCATAGAAATGCCTTTTGGACTCACCAATGCTCCAGCAATATTCATGGACTTGATGAATAGAGTCTTTAGAGATTACCTAGATAAATTTGTGGTAGTCTTTATAGATGATATTCTAATATACTCCAAAACCAAGGAGGACCATGAGGAGCATTTAAGAACTGTACTGGAGACTTTGCGCAAGGAGAAGCTCTATGCCAAGTACAGCAAGTGTGAGTTCTGGTTGAAGGAGGTCTCATTCTTGGTCCATATCATCACAAGCAATGGGATATCTGTGGACCCCTCCAAAACAGATGCAATTGAGGGATGGCCGAGGCCAACATCGGTAACTGATATCCGTAGCTTCTTGGGGTTAGCTGGATATTATCGACGATTTGTGAGAAACTTCTCACGATTGTCCAACCCTCTTACCAAGCTAACTCGAAAGGGAGTAAAGTTTGCTTGGAGTGATGAATGCGAAGAAAGCTTCAAGGAGTTGAAAAGGAGGCTTATCACTGCACCTGTGCTCACTTAACCCACAAGTGGGGAGCTTTTTTGTGGTATTCAGTGATGCTTCGAAGAAGGGCTTAGGATGTTTGCTGATGCAGAATGATAAAGTGATATCCTATGCCTCAAGGCAGTTGAAAATCCATGAGCGAAACTATCCAACGCATGATCTGGAGTTGGCGGCGGTGATCTTTGCCTTGAAAATCTGGCGGCATTATCTCTATGGAGAGAAATGTGAGATATATACTGACCACAAAAGTCTTAAATATATATTCACACAGAAAGAGCTTAATATGCGCCAGAGAAGATGGATAGAGCTCATCAAGGATTATGACTGTTCAATACATTACCACCCTGGGAAAGCGAACAAGGTGGCGGATGCCCTAAGTAGAAAGGATCCAGCAATTCTATCAATGATGAGAATTGAGAAGGATCCAATCTTCTTAGACTTGATGAAGATGGACGTGGGAATCATAAAGAAGGGAACATAATCAATCCTTTCACAAATGATTGCTCAACCATCTCTTTTGGAAAGGTTAAAGGATGATCAAAAGGATGATGCGAGAATCCAAGAAAAAGTGGAAGCTGTCAAAAAGGGAAAATCCTCAGAGTTTAATGTTAATGAAGAAGGAATTGTGCAGTTTGGGAAAAGACTATGTGTCCCATCAAGTTCGGAGCTGAAGAAGGAACTTTTGGATGATGCACATAGTTCAAATTTCTCTATTCACCCAGGGAGCACAAAGATGTATCGCGATCTCCGAGAAAACTTTTGGTTTGATAATATGAAGAAGGAGATCGCTGAATATACATCAAAGTTCCTGGTGTGTCAACAAGTGAAGGCAGAGAGGCAGAAGTCTAAGGGGATGATGCAACCATTGCCCATACCAGAATGGAGATGGGAGAACATCACCATGGACTTCGTCACTGGACTTCCAAGGACATCCAAAAGCAACAATGCAATCTGGGTTATTGTGGATCGTCTTACAAAGACTGCACACTTCATTGCTATTCGAGAGGATTTCTCTTTGGATCAACTGGCACGGATATATATCAGGGAAGTGGTACGGTTGCATGGAGTACCACTATCTATTGTGTCGGACCGAGATCCAAGATTTACCTCTATGTTTTGGAAGAGTCTTCAACATGCTCTGAATACTGAACTGAACTTCAGTACGGCCTATCATCCTCAAACTGATGGCCAATCCGAGCGGACTATCCAAACACTTGAGGATATGTTGAGAGCATGCTCAATGGACTTTAAAGGAGGATGGGATCAACATCTTCCTCTAGTTGAGTTCTCTTATAATAATAGTTTCCACTCGAGCATCCAAATGGCACCATATGAAGCCCTGTATGGGAAAAGGTGTAGAACACCGGCATGTTGGGATGAGGTCGGTGAACGTAAGCTGCTTGGACCAGAGATGGTCGAAGAAATGGTGGAGAAGGTGAAAACCATTCAACAGCATATCAAGGCAGCCCAAAGTCGACAGAAGAGTTATGCAGATAATCATCGACGAGACCTTGAGTTTAAAGTCGGAGACATGGTGTTTTTACGAATATCTCCGTGGAAGAAGGTCATGAGGTTTGGAAAGAAAGGGAAGTTAAGTCCAAGGTACATAGGCCCATTCGAGATTCTTGATCATGTTGGGGCTGTGGCCTATCGACTAGCACTTCCACCTACTATGGCCAAAGTGCATGATGTCTTCCATGTATCCCTCTTAAGGAAGTACATACCAGACCCTTCACATGTACTCTCTTCTGAGGTGGTACAATTAGAAGACGATCTTTCTTATGAGGAGCAACCAGTGAAGATCTTAGATCGTAGAGAAAAAGTTCTACGAAATAAGACAATGCCCCTCGTCAAGGTGTTGGGGAGAAACCACAAGTTTGAAGAAGCAACTTGGGAGTCGGAGGATATGATGAAGCTAAGTTACCCACATTTGTTTTAGTGTGGGAAAAAGAAAATTTCGAGGGCGAAATTTCTTAAGGGGGGAATGTTGTAACGACCCGAAGTTTCATTAATGGAAAGTCCCTCTTGATCCAGTTAAATGTTTCTTTATGAAAAATGTTTTTTTATAAGATGTCAACTTCTTTAGTTTTATGTTAAGATTTGAGACCGTTACTTTTATAGCCGTTGAAAAGTGGTCATCTGAGTAGTATAAATATAAGGCTTTAACAAAACCATTTTTACTCAGACAAAGGAAGCGATGGCCTCATCCAGTAGAATTGCCCCTTACGAAGCCCATTTGTCGGAGCTCGGAAAGGAGGTGGCGTCTTTGGGCTTTGCCCTTGACCGAGCCCAAGCTGAGCTTCATCAAGTCAAGCTCGAACGTGATCGTCTACGGGAAAAATGGAAGTTGATAGAGATCACCACTCGAGCGATGTTATCCGAGCAACCCCAAGAGTCTGTCACCATCGCACACCTTACCCTTAGGTCTTATGCGGCTATTTTAAGGGGTTATGTAACAAATAAGTAGCACCATGTTCATGTACATTATTTTTGTATATAATAATGAATATAATTTCTAGTCATTTTTGATACATTGTAATTAGTTTTTAAAGTACAAATGATGTTTTTAGTTATTATTTAATTAAAGGATTTTTGAATTAAATAATATTTTAATAAAATATTATTATTAATATTAAATTAATTTTTATTAAATATAAATGATCTTATAATTTTATGAATGCAATTAAAATTTTTATTAAGGTTTGAAAGCCATTTCTGTCAAAACCCGTGATTTTTTTATAAATGTCGGTTTTTATTTTAAAAGTGAAAATTCACATATTTAGAAAATTATTTAGATAAAATAAATATTATTTTTGGAATCAGGACGTCGAAATTATCCAACGGTGAATTTTTCATAATTTTCTGAGACAGTCAAATTTTTGGGTAAAAATTAAATATCATTTAAATATATAATGTGTTTTATGACATCATAATGACCCAATGGTGATGTAATAAAATACCATAATCCTTATGTTCGGTCAATTTGTGTTTTATCATTAAAATAATGAGGTTTTGGGTTTGTTTGACTCACTTTTCAAAGCATTAATGGAGCCCTCAAGACTTATTCAACACTTTGCCTTTTTAAATTAATTTCCATGGGAGTGTGACTCACCTCCACATAAGCAACTCTAATTTTTTAATAAGTTCGGACCTTGGCCTTATAAAATATTATTTTCCTCTCTCCTTTTCCAGAAACCATGGGCAAATACCATGGGATGGTTTGTGGTTTGGATTATTTTAATATAAGGGGTCCCAAACCTAAATAATAAAGAATTCTCTCACCTTTCCTATATAAACCCACCCAAGCTCCCACTTCCTCCTCACTCAAAGCCCTTGAAGTTCGTCCAACCTCTGCCCTACTCTCTCTAGAATCCTCTCAAGGTGCCCCAAGCTCCCAAGAAGCCTCTCACAAGCCTCTCTCTAGCATTTGGAAGCACACTTCCAAGTAAGGGTTTTTTCTTCCTTTCTCATTTTTGTTATTTTTCTTTAAGTTGTATTGCCCTTTTAATTTCAATTATGAATGTTGGGGTATGGTTTCACACCTCTCCCATACTGCCCTCTTATTGTTTGAATGATGAGAGACCCCTTTCTCTCTCATTAAATGTCTCCCATGTACACCCGTTACTATGCCGAACTTCCGAAAGGAACTTCTCTCTCTTCTTTTACATTCAAGCAATACTTTTGTATCATGAATCTAAATTCCATTTTGATTGTTGGGACATGTATATATATGACCTCCTTACTTTACATTACATGTAAATATGATGAGGAACCCCTTTCTCTCTTATCAAACTTTTTTATGAATTCTTATGTCATGCCGTTACGCTGCCGAAATCGCACCGATTTTCTAAGACAATGTCTTTGTGTAGTGAATACCATGCCCATTTCTCCATCAAGGGTATTCACCTTTATGAACATTTACATATTGATTGTAAAGTTTCATGTATGAATTCCACATTCCTTTATCGTGGAAGAAATGATTATGTTTTATGAATCCATGTTTTATGATCCATGTGGCACACTTATGCATAAAATGAAATGTTTAAGAAGGGTGTGCCCTTTATAGCGCTCCAATGCATTGGGTAAAGTATAGTATCATGATACTTCATGTGCAATGAGTGTTGACTCATGCTAATTCAAGTGCAACGAGGGTTTACTCATGCTTCAAGTGCAATGAGGGTTTACTCATGCTCCATGTGCAATGAGCCTTGGCTCATGCTAATTCAATGTTAAGTGTTGCTGCCACATTTCCATGTTATGATTATCATGATTTATCATGCCTTTATGTTCATGTATCTCTTATGCTCTATTGATATTCCTATTGCCTAACATGTATTGTACTCCTCATGTTATTCATTATGTACTCCCTTACTGGGCTTTATAGCTCACCCTTTTCTTATGCATGTCCTCAGGTTATCCCTTGCAATGCTAAGTACGAAGGAATGTAGTGGTCATGTAAAGGAAGTTTTCAATAAAGATGTTGTATTTCAAGTTTAAAGTTTTTATGTAATGATCCTAAGCCCCAAAGACACTAAACCTCTCGATCTTCTTTGTTGGATCAAGTGAAATTTTATGTAATGAAGCATGTTTAAGTTGTAATAAAAAGCAGGGTTGTCACATTGAGTGTCGATAACACATGGATTTTTTATAACTCAATGAGTGTTTAGAACACACAGAGTGTTGTGAACACACAGAGAGTCTATAACACATCATGTTTTGATCACACACATAGTCACAGTCAGCAACAGTATTCCTATTATAGCACACATTTACCAGGAGAACATACTTCTCAAGAAATTAGGTCATATTCCATCTTCCAAAAAAACCCATTTATACTCTCTGAATTGGACAGTCTCATCTCATGGGTCCCAATTCCAAAAACGTATTGTTAAAAAGACACATGGTTTGAATGTTATGGTTGTTTTGGTAAAAAGTCGAACTCGGGTTTGGTCTAGGTCTGAACCGAACCGTCAGAGCCGACCTAAACTACCGGTCTACTAGAACCAATCCAACTGACCCGATCTGTCCTGATCCAGTCTTGTTCGACTTGAACCAACCCATCATGTTGGGTCGTTGTAGAATATTGACTAACTCTGGTCTGACCCACCGCAGGTGGACTGATTTGGAGCATGTCACATGGTCAACCCAAACCGCATGCATGGATGGTCAACACCACATCATGTTTTGTTTTAGGAAGCTATCCCACCTCCTTTTCATGTTTTATGGCCTCTACTCCATGGGTTCCTCCAATGCAGCTCTAAGACACTTCTCATATCGCCATCATGGCCTCCTGATGTGGCCCCCAGTCACCACCTGCAGCCTCCACCACCATGGGCTCCCATGTTGTACCGCCAGGACCATGCCCTCATGCTCTGCCGTCGGTGGAACATCCCCCTTACACCCATCCGAGAACCCAGCATCCCATTGGGATGCATGCCACCTCTACCTCCAGTAGCCACTTGTCCACCTCGCACTCCTATGTAACTTGATATGAGTCACTATAATGGGAACTACTTGAACCCACTACCTTGGCTGATTCTCATCGTTCCTTCCTCTTTTCACCTCTGTGATATCGTTTGTGGTGTCAGATCCTCGGTCTTGGGCCTTTGTTCCATGAATCGAAGACGCAAAATTCTTGGATAATATTTCACAAAGAATGAGGACTACAAAATTATTTGGGGAAAGAGATAAATTCAGAAGAATTCCCAAATTTTGGATCATGTCCGTGTTCATGTAGACTGTGATCCGTTAATGTTAGAAGGATCACAAAGAATAAATCGACAAATAGATCTAATCCCAATTCAAAATCCCACAAGCAGTTATATGTCCCGTATGAATGGATGAACCATGGATCAACTTGTTTGTGGGTTGGTCTGTGTTCGTCATTGGAATATAAGAGGGGAAAGGAAATTAAAAAGAGATCCAACACCCTACCTAGAGTTTTGATTGATTTTTGACTAAGTGAAAAGCTACTTTGTTCCAATTTTTATACAGTCTATTCTCTGATCCATGTACTGATCATGAATCTCCAATATGCTAGTGTTCGATGAAAGAACCTCCTTCTCTTTGCCTCATGGAATCTCCATAATTATGGTGATAACCCTGGATACCTGGAATATTCTAATATAAATAAAATGAGACCCTATGTCAAAAATAAAATACTGTTATAAAATATTTTATTACAAATACATCGAAAAAGTAACTTTTAAATCTGGCCCGCGTCAGATGATGTTAGGCAGTGCCTAAGTTAAATTCATAATTATAAATACAATTGTGCCCTCAAATTTTTGATCTGGGTACCCATAAAAAAGTTTTTCTTATTTTAATTAAAAAAATAACGCGCGCTATATTAAAATCGTAACATTTTTTAACACGATGTTCTAGGCACCCCGTGACATGGAATCTCGCACTGTCTTAGCACATACTCTTGAAATTTTTCTAATTAATTGATAAAAATAAAATTAGATAAATTATGAGTCATTAAATTCATAACACAATGTTTAGAAGTAGATAGAAAAGTATGATTATATTTTCATGCCTTTGGGTAGAAAAATTCACCAGCGGTGATAATATATTTCATAACTTTAACTTTAATCTATATCTGAAATAATTTATTGTGGTGTTTTTTGGTCATATCATCATACAATCACAAACTTCAGATATGAAGGCATGGAACCATGAGTTTGTGTTGAGTATACATTAGGAATTCTATCTTTAAGTAACACTATAAAAGTGTCACTTTTTGATTTAGGGGGCATAGTTCCTTCAGCATGTGATATCTGAGGCTCAAATTTATGTGGAACCAGATAAGGTTAAGGTGGTGATGTCTTGTAAATTATCTAGTAATTTGTTTCAGATAAGAATATTCCTTGTTTAATTTGGGTACTAATGATATTTTATACATGACTTACCCCATTTCACATCGCCAAAGATAGGGCTGTCCAAAATAGGGGGGGTGAAGTTTGAGTGGTCTGATCAGTGTGAGGAGCTCCTCCAATATCTGAAGAGAAGACTGATGAAAGCCCTAGTTTTGACACATCCAAATACTAGGATTGGATACATGGTGTATTGGGATGCCTCAATAGTTGGGTTAGATTTTTTGTTGATGTAGATATGTTAGTTTATTACTTATAAGTCGTGAATGTTTTCAAACACATGATTGGAACTACTTGATGCATTACATGGAGTTAGTAGTTTTGGTCCACACATTTAAGTGTGGGATACATTCCCACATCATTGTGTGGATTTTTGTTTTCAAAAATCACAATAGACACTGGTATATCATCTCTCAATTGGATTTGAACATTATATATAGGCATTGGGTGGAATATCTAATTAAATATGACTTCAATATAGCCTATGATCCTAGGAAAGTTAATTCTATTATAGAATCTCTTAGTATGAAAATTCTAGATGTGTAGTATCATTGAGAGAGGACTTCAATGGAGGAATTAAATCTGATGAGGTTGATAATAGAGTGTTTAGTGGAATAATTGGGGGTTCATGGTGTAGTGACATGAGAACCATTAATGAAAAGGTATTATTTTTTGGAACATGTTAATGTGATCCAAGAGTCAGAACATGAGTGTATGGTGATTCGAGAATACATAGTGGGGGATGATTCAATTTTATGGTTTTCTATTAAGGAGAACTGCATTATCTATGTTCATTAGAGTTTAGAAGTAAAAACTTCTTTTGGAAATAATTTGATGAGAGACTCTGAATATTCAATGTGGGAAATGTATCCAAGATCCAAAAAAATCACCATGACATCCAATGATTGTTTTGGTGGCTAGATATGAAGATAAAAATTATTAGAATTGTTTCAGATTCCTTACCCTTCGGAGGATAAAGGATGAGATTCAAAATCATTGATGGTTTCATTAGCCACCCCCAATGCCTATGTGAAAGTAGTATAATATGATGACCGACATCATGATAGGGTTACTTGGGACCCTATGGAGTATGATAAAATTTGGGTGATATCTTATCGATTGATGAAAGTAGCACACATCATTCCAATTTGAGTGACAAACTCTATAGTTCATTTGGGAAATTTGTTTGTCCAAGATTTTATTTAACAATATGGAGTGACTTCTAGTATCATTTTGGATAGGGACACATGTTTTACATCAGGGTTTTAGAAAGTATTGAAATTTTTTTAGGGGTCTCAGTTGAAATAGAGTATATATTACTATCCATAGAATGATTAATAGTAAATGATAATTATTCAGATCCTAGAGGATATGATTCGAGTAGGCATATTGGACTTTGGTGGAGCATGATATTAGAATATATCCTTGGAAAAGTTCTCGTAAAATAATATTTTATAGGATTCTATTCAAATGGATGCTGCTAAGGATCTCTATGGTTGAGAATGCCTCTCCCCACTCTGTTGGAATTAGATGGGTGGGGAAATAGTTGTTGGAATGAGTATAGTACAGGAGACCTCTGCGAAAGTGAAGTTGATCACGAAGTGGTTGGTTATAACATATATTAGGTAACATTGTCATCATTAGGTGAGGCTATGACAGTTTCTATTCATTTTTGTTAACTATGATTTCTTGCATGTGTCTCCTCGGTATGGTAATCATCATTTTAAAACTAAATGGAAATTGGTGATTCTTTTTTGGGAAAATTGGAGGCCATATAAAATATTAGAGTTGTAGCTTTCCAATGGGACATTCCTTCAAATTATCATGTCATAAATGATTTCTTCCACATTTCTCATCTTTGGATATACATGCTTGATATTTTACATGTGATCAACTATGAAAACATTGATTTAAAACTAGAGACTTATTTTATGGAATGTCTTTTTTGTATTGTATATTGAAGAAAAAAATTAAATATTAGGGGGGATAAGGGGTTACTTTTTTGTGTCTTATGGTACCTTGAATAGATGCTAGATGAAATGTGGGAGTAGGAGTAAATAATTTGAGCTTAGTGTCCTATGTTATTCAAAGAGAACCACTAGTGATGCTTCTTGAGGAAGAAAAATATTTTACAGGGGATTATAAATCCTTGTAATATTTTTCTTAATACGTTGATACTTGTTCTCATCTTCTAATTTTAGGATTTTGGGTGGATCCATTATTCGGTTAAGGTTTGTTAACTTTTATGTAGATTTTGGAAACATAAAATTTATTTTAGAGGAATTTGGTCCAATTTAGGAAACACCATGGTCATGGTGCAATACATAGTGGTCCATTGTGAAAAACAAGAAAGGGGAGAATGGGTATGGCCTAGTCATGGTATGTTTTTGCGTCATATGTTAGATAATCCATAGAGATCTCACTAACGTCATATTTTTTTCATAGTAGAGGGTGTGGTGTGGTTGAGCTGGTTTTGAAACATCTAAAATCATCAATCTTCTTCTTGAATCGTGTTTGGTTCAAAGGTGAAATGTGTGGATCTTGAATATTAGTTATTTAATGCATCATTAATCAGTGAAAAACAACCCTATGTATCCCAAAAACCATAGGTTGTGTGGATTAATAGATAGTAAACACCCCTAATTATGTCAATGACTATATGACAGGGTATATGATATACATTGGTGAGTTATTCCATGTAATAAGTATCAACATATTACCTCATGACTCAATCCTTGGTATTTCATATAAAACTCATTGTATAGAGTATAATATTATCCTCATATTGAACATAACATATCATCATAGACCATAATACTTTGGGATTATCAATTGTTAAGGAAAAATCAATGTTGGACTTTGAGGGGATATTATCATTCCATTTTTCATGTAAAATTTATTACATAACCTATGAATAAATGGTAAACTTAGGTTTCATTTATTATAAAATCATGATACATTTTAAAACCACTGAATACAATATCTCATGTATTTTATACAAACATATTAAACATGTCCCTCCTTATTTTTTTATTTATGGTTTTTAATGGATCTTATATATTCTCCGATGTATCCACCTATAAGTTATTTTAATCACCCCCATAATGATATTCGAAAAGACATGGTATTTTAGAAGGATGTTTTTGATCATTTAGTTTGCCCTGGGTTCCTAGGATGGAGAAATGGCTCCATTATTTCATAGTAATGATAAATATTAGGATCCATCACATGTTCAGAAAGTAACTTCTAGGTCCATAAAACATCCATTGTAGCATCTGATGTAGGGATGTACTCTACCTCTATAAAGCCTTATAATTTTTTTATAATGTGTTAATCCATGTTCCCATATTATCATTTGATTTTTTTATCCCTGATTTTTTAATGTCTATTAGTCTGTTAAGTAAGTTTTGGAAGATTTAAATAGTTTATGGAGGTTTTTGGTCTAAAAGAGGTAACTGCAAGACTGTGGTATAGGCCATGGTGTCCCCATGTGAAAAATGGGCCAGGGGGAAATGGGTGTGTCTTAGGAATGATGTACCTGGGAATCGCTTATGGTCCATGACCTGTTTACCACACTATGGATGATTTGAATGTCATGATGATGGAAAATTACTAGTATATTGGTAACCTGATGTAGAGGATTGCCATTTTTTAGAGTATAAGAACACCATTGTTGTGGTGTAGGTCTTGGTGCAGGGAGTTGAAATTCCAAACTAGTTCAAAAGTTACCAAAATTATTTGAAATCTTCTTGGATCTTGTTTTATTCAGTGGGTAAATACAAGTATCTTTAATATGGGGTCTTTAATTCATTTTTAACAGATTCCTTCCCTCTATGAATCAATTCTTCCCTCCTCTATTGGGGATTACTTGATCCTTAATAATTTATGATGCTCTATGGATGAATAGAGTAAACCATTCTTATGTTGAGTTTATGCCTTAAAAAAATACACTATTCTTCTAAAAATTCATTCTCAACATTGATGGAATAATAGAACCATGGAATACTGAGGATTTCATGATGAATATTATCATTGGAACCCTCATCTCTTCTCATTTTTTTGTCGTTCCTTGAGTGATCGATTTTATATTCCTTCAACTGCATTTGATGTTTACCATTTTCTATCATTGATGTTGGGTAAGTCTTAGTGCTACCCCTTGGGTTGATTAATTCAAAAGTCTCATTATAGAACCTAGGTCTGGTAAGATTGGAATCAGTTCTATGAACTCTTGGCGTTCGATCATGTTTTGATTGTTGCGTGATTGGGTTTCAATTATAGATTCCCTTGATAAACCTTGAAATTGGAAATAAAATTATTGATATATGAATTTCATTATAATAACTAGGTCATTTATATGAATTTTTTTTAATATTATGTTGTGTGGTGATATTTTTATACCATTCATGAATTTATTTCATTTTTATTTCTATGATTCCCATGAGATAGAGAAGAAGAATTAAGAAATAAGAGGAGGATATTTTAGAGGGAGATAGAGACCATCACTGTTATTTATAATCTCTACCATTTTTAGAGACTATTAATGAAATAGAGTATGGAAAATTACATCATGTTGT
Organism: Viscum album; assembly: GCA_963277665.1. Lineage (NCBI taxonomy): Eukaryota > Viridiplantae > Streptophyta > Magnoliopsida > Santalales > Viscaceae > Viscum > Viscum album. The sequence goes on from OY728133.1 coordinate 1,494,962,882, forward strand.
ATATTACACTATACAGTGGTTGACTATTGTAAATATGGGTCCTAGGTACATGATAAACATGTAGGGAATTATAGAAAAATATATATTGGTAGCCAATGTAATGTGATATGAAATAATATCTTAACATATTGATGTTGTGATATCAAAATCATATTGGTTGTATTCATTATGATGGTTCCTTTATGATGTAGTAATAGTAAATAGATTAAAGTCTTCTAGAATTAAGTATACAAAACATTATTTATTGATTGTTTTTGGAATGTGAAGGATACCTTCCAATGGTTACAAGATGAGATCTCACCACCCACTAGTAATTTATAATTAAATAAAGTTAAAAAAATTGTATTTCAGATGAACTTTAACACATAGAGGATGTAATCACCCACATTTGAGGGGGATTTTATAAAAAATTGTATGTTATTCTTTTATTTATTCTTTAAATTTCATGTGGTATATGTTTTATGAGTAATTAAATTATCTCCATAATTAAACTAATAGATAATAGAGCTTAAATTATTGATATGATTTTATGATTAAATGGGAAAAGTAATTTTGTAAAATTAGTTTCCTTGATTCACTCCCCCCATCCCTACCCTCTTAGTTGACTCTACCCTTTCTTGGGAACCTTGAATGGTATCATAAAAAAATGATCCCCCTAGTTGGATTAAATTTTAAGTCTTATATATTTTTATTATAATTGTATGAAGATTATATTTAAAGTGATTTTAGAATATCCTAATATATAAAATTTAGTTAACATTCTCTAAAAAATTTTGATAGACTTTTTGGAAAAGACTTTTTAGAAGTTGTAAGAATGGAGCGGATAATAATATAAGTAATTATTTAAAGTAAAAAATGGAATACACCACTACTTAAAGGTATAAAATTTGGTTATTTATTTAATTTTTTTTATAATGATTATTATAATGAATCAAGTTTCATATTTGAAGAATATAAAAAGTATGTCCATGGTGACTCACTTATTGATTTTTATTGAAAAGTTTGTTATTGTATTAAAATGGTCTCTATTCAATTTTTCACATATATACATACACACATTATGAGGATACCAAAAGAAAAATCATAGTTAGAGTTTGAAGTTGATTCAATGGAAGTATCAATAGATAAGAAGGTGTAAAATTAAAGTAATATCATCAAAATTGATAGCACTAAGGAAGGTGAATTAATGTTATATAAATTGATATTCTCCCTAGATAAATATGAACTGTATAAATATATTAATGATAAACCTGAGATCAAAAAACCATCAATGAAAATTCTCATACACTGAATAAAATAATTTGTGTCAAATATTATCAGTTGGAAATCAAGGCTAAAAGAGTAGAAGAGATTTAAAATTCATTATAGGATGCTATGAAGATGTATTAAAAATATATTGAAGCAGAAAAAATTATCTGTAAATATATATTGACAACAGCTGAGTGTATTTCACAACCCCCTCCCACCAAAGATGCCCCTCGTGAGCTGGAAATGGTGAATGGGAGATAATGACCATCGAGTCCTACCTCCAGTAGGCCCCAGAGTGGAGACTAGCACCAAGGGTGTGAGTTTTCACAAATATGGGAGACATTACCCTTTTTATTATTTAAGATTGGGAAATAGGATGAGTCAAATGCCAAAAGAAGAAGGAACAAGTAAATGAAAATAAACCCAAACCAATCCTACATGCATGTTTAAACAATTCTGAAACAAAGTACAAGTACAAGAAAGCTCAAGTAAAATACAAAAAGAAACAAGAGTACAAAAACTGCAACAACTACAACTGTCCCGACTAGTAGGGTCCCGCACGACCCTAGTAGTCCTCTAGGAAACCTGAAAGTAAACATAGGGTGAGAAGACAAGTATACTCAGTAGGAAAATCTAATGCTCTCATGCACAGGTGGGGAGACATCCTAATGTCCCATTAGAACAACAGAAGAAACCAAAACCTAGCAAGGATTTCTAACCACCCATCCTCACCAGCCACAGTCACTAAAAACACAAAACAACAGGTAGTAGTATATAAGAACAAGAGTATTGGGTACCCCACACCATTTCCCACTAGTTGCATGCTCTTCCTAACGACGAACATCCTGACGCTACCACATTCTTCTTGCCCGCACACACCAAGGCCTCAAGAAACACATATCCCGCCCGCACACACCTGGGCCTCACAACCACATATCTCACCCACACACACATGGGCCTCACAAACCATAATCACACCCCCACCCAAACACACCTGGGCCTCATCCTAAAGATTCTTGGGAAGAGTAAACCTGCTCGAAGAGTCTTGGGCTAAAACCACCCCAATCGAAACCTACCCGAAGATCCTGGGTCTAAGGTCACCTCAAGCCATCACAACCTATGGAAAAAGGAGTAGGAAGCGGCTAAGAACTATGGGAAAAACACCCTCTCCCATGAAATAGAAGTGTTCAGTAATAAGTTATCAACATGGGTGGGGTGTTACAAAACACAAATATACAGATATATATATATATATATATATATATATATATATGTATATATATATATATGTATACCAAACACGCATCCCATCCTATGGCTTCTAAGTAGAGACACTGAGCACGTTCCTCGGCACTGCTACTACGAAGCATGCATACAACAAACAATCCCAACCCCATTTAGGTTTTATGTTTCCCCAGTATTAGTTTATTAGTTCTTTAACTACTGTGAAACTAACCACAACCAAATCAAATCAATAATTCGTAAAACATATCCTTGCCAACCCCAAATAAGGTTATATAGAACACAAGATACACAAAATCAACCTTTTTATCATCAACCAATCCCCATTGATTTTTACCGAGTTTAATTCATTATCTTTACCCATAGTTCATTTATCAACTTTCCACTTTCTTTTAACATCACAACCCATCACTGTAGCCCTACTTCCATTATAACCACATCTCCACAACCGTATCACAAAACAAGGCTCGTTCCACATCATCTCCCCTTTAACATCATTTACCGTAGCCCTGCTGCTCATCCTATTCGTAACAACCCAAAATTCACCTCCCACCCCCTTCACACACCATGTAACCAAGCCAAAAACCACATGATCATTATTCCATTTTGTTCAACCGGGGTGATCACACTAGGGTTCTAGATTTTAATCATCCAATATTAAGGGATTAACCAAATTCCACATTCCACAAAGTTCCATTCACAGAAATGGTCTAGAAATATAGGGCACCATTTAATTGCGCAAGAAAAGGCCCCCAACGATTGTGATTTTCATTAGGCATAAGCCTATTCACTTCACAACATAACAATAGGATAAACAATGATAAACATAACAGCCTTCCCCATCCCTGTTATTTAAGCCATTTATTATCTTCATTAAACTGGTTCAACTATGTCTCATAAAATCAAGAGGACAATCATCCCGCATGATCCACAAAAGAGAGAGATGAAGGTAATATCCCTACCTCTACAGGTTTTGATCACAATGCTCCCCCAGATCAACTTTAGAAGACGTCCGTTGGCTCTGTCGCTTCTGTCAAAACCTGGAAAATCCTCCCCGGGAGGAATCTAGGAAGAAAAGGCCAAATGGATGCAAAAGATCCAATCATTGAAGTTCCGCCTCATCGTTATAATCTCGTGGCAACTGACGGATCATAAATTAGAGCTCGGACAAAAAAGTTATGGAATAAATGAGCTTTGGAGTCTCTTGGGAGAGCTCTGTTTAGAGGAATGGGGAGGGGAGGAGTGATTTGAAAAGGACAAGAGGTACCCTCCTTTTATAGGTGAGAAAAACTAAAGTACACGGCATGTACTTCCTAGTACATGGCGTGTAATTCCTAGTACATGGAGTGTACTTCCTAGTACACGACGTGTACTATGCCATTTCAAATGGTCATCATGCAGCTTCCAACACGGCATTCAACGCAACACACGGCCGTTGACTGGTCAACACACGGTTTGAAGGTAACGCGTACGTGAGGAGGCACTACATGGCATGTAGTATGGGATACACAGTGTGTAATCATTTATTTCACGTTGCAAGGACACGCCTTCAACATAGCACACGACTTCTGATTGTTTAACACATGGTTTTAGGGTAACGCGTACGCGAGGAGGCACTACACGACATGTAGTATGGGCTACATGGTGTGTACTCATTTATTTCAGGTGGAAAGGACACTTCTTCAACATGGGGTATACCTGGTTGGGTGGTACACGGAGTGTACTCACACTACATGGCGTGTAGTTACAAAATTCTGTAAAGTTTGGAAAAAGACAATTCTACCCTCTAGAACACTTCATGACCTTATTTTCGACAAATGGAATGGTTCGGAGAGGTCTGGGCCATTACATCAGATACCTCTTAAAACATTCTCATCCCCAAGAATTCAAAAACCAAGCCAGAGGAACCCAACAAGATATCTCTTAGGGATCTCATTATAACAGGAACCCAAAAAACAACCCTAATAATATGTGTTAGGAATTCCTTCTACTATGTCGAGATATTATCCACTTTAGGCGGAACTGACTCGCCTTCACTGGTTTAATCACATCCGCATTTATGCGTCTCGATTTAGAATTGGGTCTTCCCACTTCCATATATTATAATTTTTTTCAACTTACACTGCCCCCAACACCGTACAACCAACACACTATCCGAACACAAGGCTTGGGGAATTCCTTCTACCATGCTGAGATATTATCCTCTTTAGGCGGCACTGACTCACCTGCATGGGTTTAATCGCATCCGCATTAATGCGTCTTGATGAAGGATTAGGTTTTCCCTTTCCCCACATATCCGGACATGTTACACACTTCCAGGGAACAAGGAAACAAAACATCTCACAACCAACAAGCCAAGCATTCCACATATCAAAGGTAAATAGCATAACATCAAAACAAAGCTCAAAGAACAAAACAAAATGGAAGTCAAAACAACTCTGGGAATTGAGCGTGCATCTCGGCCTCCCGCTCCCAAGTTCTCTCCTCGAGGCCGCCATCTCAACCCATCTCTACTGTAGTAAGTTCATGTCACACTGGGAGTAGATATAACGAAAGCTCTTGTTATCTAAGAAGACATAAAAGCGCTCCCGAAAGGGGTAATGCTGCCACAAATTCAGTGCGAACACTACTGCTGCAAGCTCTTGGTCATGGGTGGCATAGTTACGATCATGAGGGAGCAACTATCTAGACCCATAATAGACCACTCCCTTCTTTTGCATCAGCATGCACCCCAAAAAAATGCCAGAATCATCACAAAACATCTCACACAACAACCCTTCCTCAGGAAACCTAGGTACTGGAGTGATGAACAACTTCTCCTTTAGGTAGTCGAAATCTTTCTGGCACAGATCACTCCAATAGAAGACCTGGTTCTTCCTAGTCAAATTTTTCAATGGAGCAGCAACTCAAGAAAAGTCTGAAACAAACCTCCGATAATAACCTGCCAACCCCAGGAAACTATGAACTTCTGCCACGCTCTTGGGTGCTGCCCAGGAAACAACTGCCTCCACCTTTAATGGGTCCACTAACACTCCATGCCGAGACACCATGTGCCCAAGGAAGTGTACTTCTTACATCCAAAACTTACACTTTGACAATTTCCCATAAAGCTGGTGGTGTCGAAGGACTTCCCAGACTTTCCTAAGATGCTTAACATGCTCCTCCTCTGATCTTGAGTAGATCAGGATGTCATCGATAAACACAAATGACAAACCGGTCCATAAACTCTTGGAAGACAAAGTTCATAAGTCCCTTGAACACAACCGGTGCATTTATAACTCCAAACGGCATCACCACAAACCCGAAGTGCCCATACCTGCACCTGAAAGCCGTATTTGAGATGTCACTGTCGTTTACCCTCAGTTGATGATATCCAGATCATAGATCAATCTTAGAAAACCAACATGCTCCCCTCAGCTGGTCAAAGAGATTATCTATCCTTGGAAGTGGATAACGGTTCTTGGCCGTTACCTGATTCCACCTTTGGTAGTCTATGCATAGCCTGCGACCACCATCTTCCTTCTTCACGAACAAAACTGGAGCACCCCACGGTGACATGCTTAGTTGAACAAAACCCTTCTCCATCAGATCATCAATCTGAATCCGCAACTGCCGCAACACCAAAGGTTCTATCCGATAAGGGGCCATCGAAATCAGACAAGCACCAGGATGTAAGTCTATCCCGAACTCAACGTCACATCGGGGGGTAGAGTCACAACCTCCTCAGGAAAAACATCTAGGAACTCCCCAACAACCACTGGGACATCCATCATCTATGTATCAGCTGAAACCAAGGATAACCCACCTAACAAAGAATGGGGAGGCTTCACATGCCGGCTTCCCACCTGATAGCTCCTCTCTCCAACAAAACCTACATGTTGCCCATCCACGTCAGAGAACACGACTCTTCTTCGAAAGCAGTCGATAAAAACACTAATAGAGAACAGCCAGTCGATGCCTAGGATGACATCATATGGCTGCATCTGTAGCAAAAGAATATCCCCACTAGATCGATGTGGTCCCAACATCAACCCACATCCCCGACAAACACAAGATACACTGGTCTGACCTCCAACTGGTTTACTCAACACTAGGGGTATGGATAGTCTCTCTACATCAATACCCAAGGCATGGGCTATACTGGGTGCAACAAAGAAGTGTGAATCTCCCGTATCAAACAAAGCAAAAATGAGAGTGCTGAATAATCAAATCGTACCTCGCAGCACCTCTAGTCCTGTTGGAGCCGCCAACTATGCTGCATGAAACTATCCACGCCCAGCTCCTCTTCCTCTTTGATGTCGACCACCTCCCCATCCATGCCCTGGTTGAGGCCCCTAAGGAGCACCCTAAGTTCGTCCTCCTCCTGCAAAGTCTTCCCTCCGAGGAGCATGGTCCTACTGCGGTTGGAAGGGCCTCACCTGCAACTGGTGCTACTAAGGCGGGCGCTGAACCTGCCCATTCCACTGTTCTGAGCATGGGTCAAGCACCGACTCTGATCGTGCCCAAATCCTCAACAAGAGAAACACTTTAGTCTGAGGATCGTGAAAAAGGGACGAGGACCTGAAGATCTGAACTGGAACTGCTGGGTCCTGCTCCCTACTGTCCTGAATTTGGAAGGTCCTGTCATAGGAGACCTGTTGCTGACTATCTTCCCTTCGACAAACCCAGACAGATCCCCTCTTGTAGTTAACCTCCTTGACATTGAATCGTCTCTACAACCTCTGCCTTCTTCTGTACTGCCTAGTATGTCGGAAGGTTGAAGTGGGTGACAACATACTGGAGCGAAGGACGAAGCGCCTCCCCCAAACGTCTCGCCCGAGACTCCTCATACAGAAAGAGATCCGGAGAAAAGCGTAAGAGACCCTTGAACTTTATCCCGTACTCTCGAACTGATATACTCCCCTACTGGAGGGAGATTAACTCCTGTCTCTTCTCCTCCTTGATCATGGAAGAAAGGAATTCTTTTCAGAACTCCTTCTCAAAGTCAGCCCATGGAACCTCTGCCTATGACCTCTCCCTGAGGTAGAGCGTCCACCAATGATGCGCCACACCTCTGAGATGACTGACTTCTAGGGGAACCCAATACTCCCTCAGAGCACGGATCAAACTAAAAGCGACCCCTATCTACTCAAGCCACCACTCCGTCTCCATATCGGAAGTACTACCCTCATACTTATTGAGGTTTTGTCGCCGGAAAGAATGGAGAGTATTATACCACTGGACATCTTCCTCGTCTCGGTCAATCCTCAACCGATCGACTGCCTGAATCTGCTGGGCCTCAATTTTCTAAGTCCCCCATAGACGACATCCAAGTTCCATAGCTATACGGTAAACAAAGATCACCTTATCCCGAGTAAAAAGGAATTTTATCAGGTTTTCATTTTATGATTTTATTTTAATTTCTTTCCCAGAACACCCAAATCATGTAAAAACATAATCATGATGTTGCATGTACCTTTCCTAGGGTCTCTACCCTGCAATCAATGTAGTCTCACTTGGTCATTTGGTGGGCTCAGAGTCCTTGGATCGGATCACGGGGGGCCCTAAAATTCCATGTCCTTGCCGGTCTTCCCTGGCCTATGTCACGCACCAAGATCAAACAACATTGTCACCCAACTATACCATGAAATCCTCACTATTCCTAACTCCAATCTCCATCCTATATCTCAACCTCACTCTGATACCATTCTGTCATGACCCCCTCCCACCAAATATGCCCCTCTAGAGATGGAAATGGTGAAAGGGAAATAATGACCCCCGAGTCCCACCTCTAGTAGGCCCCGGAGTGTCGACTAGCACCAAGGGTATGCGTTTTCACAAATATGGGAGGCATTTCCCTTTTTATTATTTAAGATCGGGAAATAGGATGAGTGAAACACAAAAAGAAAAATGAACAAGTAAATGAAAATAAACCCAAACCAATCCCACATGCATGTTTAAGAAATTCTGAAACAATGTACAAGTACAAGAAAGTTCAAGTACAATACCAAAAGAAACAAGAGTATAGAAACTGCAACAACACCATCTGTCTTGACTTGTAGGGTCCCGCACGACCCTGGTAGTCCTCCTGGAAACCTGAAAGTAAATGTAGGGTGAGCATACAAGTATACTCAGTAAAGAATCCTAAATCTCACGTGCACAGGTGGGGAGACATCCTAATGTCCCGTGAGAACAATAGAAGAAACCAAAACCTAGCAAGGAATTCTATCCACCCAACCTCACCAGCCACACTCAAAAAAAACACAAAACAACAGGTACAATTATATAAGAACTATAGTATTGGGTACCCCACACCATTTTCCACTAGTTAGCTTATCTTCCTAATGTCGAACGTCCGAACGCTACCACACTCTTCTCTCTCGCACACACCTGGGCCTCAAGAACAACATATCCCGCCCGCACACACCTGGGCCTCACAACCACATATCCTGCCCGGACACACTTGGGCCTCAGAAACCACATTCACATCCCTGCCCGAACACACTTGTGCCTCATCCCGAAGATTATTTGGAATAGTAAACCATCCTGAAGAGTCTTGGGCTAAAACCACCCCAATCAAAACCTACCCGAAGATTCTTCAATGTAAGGTCACCTCAATCCATCACAGAATATGGAAGAAGGAGTAGGAAGGAGCTAGAAACTAAGGGGAAAACACCATATCCCATGAAATTGGAGTGTTCGGCACTAAGTGCTCAACATGGGTGGGGTGTGACAAAACACAAAGATATATATATATATATATATATATATATATATATGTATGTATGTATACCAAACACACAACCCAACCTATGGCTTCTAAACAGAGAAATTGAGCATGTTCCTCAGCACTACTACTACGAAGTATGCATACAACAATCAATCACAACCCCATTTGGGTTTTATGTTTCAACAATATTAGTTTATTAGTTCATTAACTACTGGGAAACTAACCACAACCAAATCAGATCAATCGTTCATAAAACATATCCCTTCCAACCACAAATAGGGTTAGATAGAACACAAGCAACACAAAATCAACCATTTTATCATCAACCATTCCCCATTGACTATTACCGCATTTAATTCATTATCATTCCCCACAGTTCATTTATCAACATTACACTTTCTTTTAACATCACAACCCATCACTGCAGCCCTACTGTAATTATATCCACATCTCCACAACCGTATCACAAAACAAGGCTCGTGCTACATCATCGCCCCTTTAACATCATTTACCGCAGCCCCACTTCCCGTCCTATTCGTAACAACCCAGGATTCACACCAACCTTTCACACACCACGTAACAAAGCCAACACCCACATGTTCATTATTATATTTTGTTTAACCGGGGTGATCACACAAGGGTTCTAGATTTCAATCAGCCAACTTTACGTGATTAACCAAATTCCACATTCCACAAAGTTCCATTCACAAAAACATTCTACAAAGATAGGGAAACATTTAATTGCTCATGCAAAGGCCCCCAATGACCGTGAATTTCAGAAGGGATAAGCCTATTAAATTCACAACATAACAATAGGATGAACAATGATAAACATAACAACATTCCCCATCCTCGTTCTATAAGCCAATTATTATCCAATTTAAACTGGTTAAACTATTTTTCGTGAAAGCAAGAGGACACCCATCCCGCGTTACGCAGAAAAGAGAGAGACGAACATAAGATCCCTATCTCAACAGTTTTTGATCACAATGTTCCCCCAAATCAACATTTGAAGACGTCTGTCAGCCTCCGCCGCTTCTATCAAAAATCGGAGAAACCTCATCGAGAAGAATCTAGGAATAAAAGGCTGAAGGGAAGCAACAGATACAAGCTCAGAAGTTCCGCCTCGTCGTTATGATCTCATGGCCGCTGACGAATCGTAAATCGGAGCTCGGATGAAGAAGTTATGGAAGAAAGGATCTTGGGAGTCTCTTGGGAGAGTTCTGCTCGGAGGAATGGGGAGGAGAGGAGTGATTTGGAAAGGAGGAGAGGTACCCTCCTTTTATAGGCGAGAAAAACTAAAGTACATGGTGTGTACTTCATTGTACATGGCGTGTACTAGGCCATTTCACAAGGTCGCCATGCGGCTTCCAACAAGGGATTCAACGCGGCACACGACCATTGATTGGCCAAAACACGTTTTGAGGGTAACACATATGCAGGGAGGCACTATACGACGTGTAGTATGATCTACACAGTGTGTAATCATTTATTTCACGCGACAAGGACACACCATCAACACGGCACACGACCGTTGACTGGTCAACACATGGTTTGAGGGTAACGTGTACGCAGGGAGGCACTACACGTCGTGCAGTATGGGCTACACGGCGTGTACTCATTTATTTCACGCGGCAAGAACACCCCTTTAACATGGGGTATACTCGGTAGGGTTGTACACGGCGTGTACTCACACTACACGGCGTGTAGTTACAAAATTCTGAAAAGTGTGGAAAAAGTCCACTCTACCCTCCAGAACACTTCATGACCTTCTTTTCGACAAAGGAATGGGTCGGAGAGCTCCGGGCCATTATAGTGTATTAAAAATATCCTAAATATAAAATTTATTTCACTTTTAGTAAAATTGAGAAATTAGTAAGAGTTTAAACCTAAAAATTCCCAAACTACTAAAAGAGTAGGGGTTATGAGAGATGTTTTTTATAAAAGTATCACCTATAAATAGACCCATATAATTGGTAAAATAGATTGAGATCATATATATATCTACGAACTATATGCTCAAAAAAATTGTACTAATTCCTTTTCAAATATAATTATATATTTCAAATAAAAATATATACAAATATTGGTGGAGAAAAATGAGGAGAAACCTAATAGAAGATGAATTATAGATATAAAAAAATTCAAGAAGATCATCCCCCAAATGGATCCCAAAATAATAATTATTCTACCAAGAAATATAAAAGTCTAAAACACATTTCAACTAACGAAAAAATAAGAAGGTTTATTTTCCAGTGTTTGAGTTCTTTGGATGTTTGGGCATAAGGATATTTAATATTGGAAAACATGTCAAAGAATAAATATTAAACAAGTCCTACACTAATGGGGATGAGTTGAAGTAACAAAACAATTATGTAGAAGTAAAGTGCATTGAAGAAATAAAATCTATCCACTAGAAATAGTTTTGAATGCACATAGAATTTCAAAAAAAATCAAAAAAAACTATTCAGAGTTATGATGAGTTTTGGTATATACCAACCATACCCAATACATATAATAAAATGAAGAAAATACTATCACATATGATAAAATAAGTAAAAAATAATTGATGACTCTTCCTTGGTATATAAACCAAAAAAGATATTTGAACCAACTACACCCAACAAGAATATTACGAATTATGTCTCACCTACAAAGAATAGGTTCTTATTTAGTGAATGGAAAGTCCACATCATGGTCTATTGTAAACTAGACATGAAAATTTAGATAAAAATGAGAAATCTAAAATCAATGAAATAATCAATATAATAATTAAATGGAAAGATTAGTTTGGTTGAATAAGTCCTTAAGGAAAATTAAGACCGGTTTCCAAATAGGGGGAACTCTATGCTACTAAAAATATGCGTGGAAGGTGAAATATAGTTGGACTCACTCCAAAAAAATAGATGATAGTTTTTTAAGGAGAAAATTTGTTTCTAAAGAACAAATAAAATCATATGTAACTTCTTATGGTAAAATTGTTGTCATTAGAAAGAATTATAAACACAAAATGAAGTTTTAGAATGAAACAAATGAATTATTGAAAATATTGATGGTTTGGCTAAAATTATCCTAGAAAATATAGATAGAATAAAACAATGACTATGTAAACCACCTCTCTCTAATGGTACCACTCCTGGGTAGAAATTAAGGAAGATAGAGAATGGCCCCTGATATCACCTCTAGTAGGCCCCATGTTGGAGACCAACACCATGGGTATGGAAAATATCAAAAATGGGAGGAATTAACCTCTATAATAGTAGGATTAAAATATCGGAGAAATAAAATTAAATAAACGTAATTAAATAATATAATAATTAAACAAAAACTAACACATAATTCATGTATAAGTAAAATAGATATAGATAAAATTATCTAAATAAATACCCAAAAGTAATGATAAGGTAGAGACATGACTATAGCCTAAATGTGCATGATATTAATGCCGATTGTGGTCCATGTAGTCCTCCAGAAACCCAAAAAACAATTTTTATTGACATGGGGTGAGAATTATACAATACATAGTAGGATACCAAAAATATCTCATGTACATGTGAAAGAAGCATACCAATGCATCAGTGAGTAATGAATGAAACCAACAGAACATAAACTTGTCAAATAGCCAAACTCATCCTCAGTAGGGCTAGCTCACTAAATAACTCAGCCTTGTATAGTAACATAATAATATGTATATTGAATAATGGTACCACATTCCACTTTCCTACAATGTTTTTTCTCTCACACCCCAACATCATACATTCCAGTGATCTCATCTCTTCTATATAACATCACATAACATTTATCTTATAAACACATGGTCCATCACATCACTTTTCATCCTATCTCACCCATAGAAACTTGGTCCATCACATCACCTCATATAAATAACTAGAATAGTAGGGAATCATGGACCTAGAGGACATCAACCTTGTTCTGTCATACCTTCTATGAAAAGTTCTATAATCCATCTCATCATATCATCAAATAATCAAAACTATTTCAATTTTTAATTATTCCCATCACACCTTGGGTATTTATAAATCACATTGAATAGAGAGAGTGGGGGTGGGGAGATCATGTAAAAATCCATCCATACTCACCACCAATTTGATAGGAAAAATCCCCAAAACATTTGGTTGTTGGTATTGAGTGATAAAAATAGGTGGGATTTATATAGAAATCACAATTAACATACAATGTATATATATAAATCCACACAAAATCCAATCATAATGGTTCATAACATGATCTCCAACTATATCACAAAATCGATACTAAACCTTACAACATCGTCCACATTCAATGCCACCTCTAAATGAATAACACCACACAACAATATGCATTCCACATTCCACTTCATTTTTATTAATTTTATAAAAATTTTGGATTTACCATTACTAATACATATCATTAATTAATCTTATTCAATTAAAATTAAACAACAAACACATTTATTCCCAGATCCCATTTTATTTCATTTTTTACAAGGAATTCAACCCATTAAATTTTAATTTAATATTAGAGTAAAATTCCATTACTACAAAGACATATAGAATAACACCACACATTCCCATAACCCTATTTATCATGTAAAAATCCAACATATCACCTCACATGCAGTGACACAAACACATTCTATAACACAACTATTTTCCACATTTCAACAACCACATACCAACAACATCCCAACACATTCACTAGATATTAATCACATCTCAACCACACATCACCACCCTAGGACACAACAACACATAAAAAGAATTTTCACATCACATTAAAATAGAGATTTTCATATTTATAAAGGATGTATTTTTATCACATTACACTTCTTTATTTAAGGTATTTATCGCATAATCCATAAATATACTGGGGAAACCATTTAATTAACCTGATATAAGTTTTTATCCAATTTTTATTTTTGGTTATTTTAAAAAACACAAGAAGGATTTCATACTCACAATAAACACAATGAAAATAAATCCACCACTGGAAAGAAACCAAGGCATTAATCTTGTATAATAATAATGGATAAAAATATATATGGACATTATTAAATAGATATAAAAACATATGAATCATTCCCTTCCCCTTTAATCTCAAATTACCACTTCATTATGTTCATTAGTATGGTAAAAAATATCTTTACAAAGGATAATAAAAACATGAACCCCAACTTCATGATACAAAGTGATGAGAAATTAATAATCTTCTACCTTTAATGGGGATTTCTATTTCACTGCACAAGGTTAGAGAAAGAGGAAAAAAAACAAGAACCATAATGAATAGTAACAACTTGACCATCCTAAAACACAAAAAATCATTACCTAGATACCAAATAAACACCAAACCCCAATCATTGACCTTGGAAACACCAATCCCCGATTATGATTTGAAAAAATCTAATAGAAAACAAAGAGCGGACACACAAAAAAACACCAACGATCGATCCTCAATGACCAAGGTTAACATCCACTCATTTGGGGTTGAGATACATCCTTGGGATGCACCTATCTCTCCTAAAAATGAGATAAATATTGGAAATGTGATTAGGTCAAATGGGTTTAAGGAATTTATACCCAGACTACAAAAAAAATTATGGTTCATCCTATGGGATCATGCCATGAGATGGATGAAGAAAAGGGCTACCACACAACATTAAGCATCATGCCCGAACCTGTCAACTAAATTCCCCTTTAAGATATGTTGCGATCTCCATTCCATATATGTGAAAAATAGGGGAAGACATCATGGTGTATCTAAGGACACTATACCATAAACCTTGGAAAACTAACAGGAAGGATACAATGCATTAAAAAAATTATATTCCGCAAGACCTGAAAACTATGAAAGGGGTATGTTGTAACCCATCTCCATGGTGTAGCTACCCTATAAAATCCAAGCCCCATAAAATTGAATGTTGGGCCCAAAAAAAAAGATAGATATCTTACTCCCCTTCCAAACCGCAAATTTCCACATTGTGGGGAAACCCTAAAGACCACGTGGTATCTGTCCTTGAACTCCCTAGGCCACATCCTATGATCGGTATAAGACTTCATTTAGTACTTCACTACTTTCATCCTTTTATGAACAATTGGTCCTTTTTTGTGCTCTGCACCACATAAGAACCAATAACCAATGACTCCTAAACCCCAGCCCAACAATATGAAGAATGACACGGCCTCCCATATTAAACCTCAAAAAAGTCCATATTAATGGATGAGTGATAGTCATTAAATTATGAAAACATTACAAAAGGAATGTTTTGTTCCCAATATCTGAAAAAAGGCTAAGACACACTCCCACAACTTGTCCTCCAATTTATGTATAGTATGCTTCATCTTTTAATCCATCTGAGGGTGGAAAAGAATGTTGAGGCCTAACTGAGTTCTAAAAAAGATTTTTAATACTGTATAGAGTCACAAGGGTAAATGTGTGTCATAATATAAGAAAACAGATATTAGAACTCCATGAAGTTTCACCACCTCATCCACATACCTCTTATCCAATACATTAATGGTTCTTTACTCCCTGATCACTAAGATGTTAGTAGATTTTATTAATTGATCAATGATTACAAAGATAGAATCATAGCCTCACTTATCTCGAGGTGACATGGTCAAAAATTACACTGGGATTTCATCCCATATCCACTTGGGAACATATAAGGTCTGTAACACACCACAAATAACACGACGTTATCCCTTTAACTTCTGGAAAACAAGACACTGATCCACAAATATTTCCACCACCCATTTCATCTTGGGACAATAGAACTATGTCCTCAAGCCATAGTACATCATAGATAGTCCTGGGATCTACTCCAATTGTGAGATATTAAACCCATTATAAATTTCCATAGGAATCACTGTTGGAACAAACAACCTCCCCAACAATTACATCAATATTTTACCGTCCTATGACCATCACTAAGAATCATCACCATGGCCAACATGATCGTGCATCACCTATACCCATTATTCTACCCAATGAGACTCCCCCGCCTTCTAAATTTGACATAATTTCACTCTCCTTTGAAATAAAAAACCTACACTATCAACCTCCTTTTTTTCTATGTGTGGGGTTGTCAACTCCTCCATCTCCCTCTGAGAATCTTTTGTATCTAAAAAAACATACATCTGTGAATTCCTACTCAATGAATTGGATGAAAAATTCCCCTTTCCTAAGGTGTAATAGATCTCAAACTCATATTCCTAAAGAAACTACATACTACTCCATTATCATGTAACCAGAGCATGTAGAGTAAAGATATAACTCAAACTCTAATGATCGGTGAAGATCAGAATATTCTCCCCAATGGGGAAATGTCTCCACAAATTCAGTTCATAAAAATCCAATACCAGCTCTAGATTTGGGATTTCATAGTTTGACTAATGGATATATAATTTTATAGACCAATAATACAAAACTATCTTCTTACAAATCAAGACACATGATGATAATAGTTGGGAAGAATCACAAAACACCACAAACACCACCCCTCCACATGGAAACTATATCACCAGAGCATAGATCAATTTAAAATTCATGTAGTTAAATGATTCCTAAAACTGACCAATACAAATATAGTTAGGATCCTTCTTTGGAAAATATGTCAGGGAGGCCTTAGTTAATTATATGTTCAATACAAACATTCAATGATATTCCAAAAGTCCAAAGAAGCTACAAAACATCTACACACTCTGGGGTTTTATCCAAGAAACAACTACCCTAACCTTTGATGGTTCCATTGACACGCCCTACTAAGACATCACATTCCTAAGTAAATGAACCTCTCATGTATAGAACTTACACATAGGGAATCATTACATATAGTCATTTTCATTGAAGAACCTATAGGTTATCTTTAAGATTATCATCATGATCCTACTCTAACTTTGATTAGATCAATATACCATCAGTGGATGTGACTATGAACTAGTATTAGAATTCACAGATCACATATTTCATGATCCCCATTAATATATTTGGGGTTTTGTGAAATAAAACGTCATGACCACAAACTTGAAATTCCCATTCATACATTTAAGGAATTCTCCATGATATTAACCTCATACACAATCAATTGGAGATATCTAGTACTCAAATTTATCATAGAAAAAAAACTATATCTCCTCAACTAGTTGGAAATATCTTATATACTCAGAAGTGGATAATTATTCATGATCATCATCATAATTAACCATCATTAGTCTATAAAGAACCTGAGACTATGATCTTTCTACTTAGAGAATAGCACTGGAGGGCCCCATGGAAACACATTGATCTAGATAAAACGATTTTTCATTACATCATCTATCTAAATCCTCAAATCCTATATATTATGAGGTGACGTAGAATTAGGATACCTTGAAATCAGATAGGAACTATAATACAAGTCTATATCAAACTCAATATCACATTGATGGGATAGCGTCATAGTCTCCTTGAAAAAACATCCAAAAATTCAATGAAAATCCTATGAAACTCTACTATAATAATGTCTTCCAATTCCAGAGACAACTCAGTCATCAAAGAAAGAAGGTTCACTATAAGTTTACATCCCATCAGATACTCACCAAAAAATGTGCATGCTGGCAATACATATCAAGAACACCAATCTTATCATGAAGATGACAATAAAAATATTAATGAAATAAAACTTATTAATGCTGAGAATAAAATAGTATGGTTTCGTATATATCCTAAAAATATCCACACAGTACTAATGTGGTCCCATCGTATATCTACATCCTTGGTACACTTTAAACAAGCCGATCTGGCCTCCAACTAGCATAATCAACATTTGGGGAATGGGAAGCCTCTCTACAACTAGTCTTAAAGCATAGAATACAGCAGTTACAACAAAGGATTTTTGAGCTCCTAAATCAAATAAATAAAAAATAAGGGTAGATGATAAGCTTATCATACCTTGAATGATCTCTATCCCCTATGGTGTTGCTTCTTATACTACAGAAAACTAACCACACCCAACTCTTCTACCTCTATGTTTAATAACACCACTATAGAAACAATCAGGTAAGGGTCCTTGGACTTAAGGAACATCCTAAGGTTATCCTATTTCTACTACATCCACACTCAGTGGAACAAAAACTTTCTACCCCTACTACTAAAATAGTCTCACTAAAACCATTTTCTGAAACCAGCATTGAACATAACCACCTCAACCCTTAGGAACTAATCCTAATGGTGGACACAAACCCCATAGAAAAACACACTATATCATATCCCCTAAGAATATTATTGAAACCACTGGTCCTAGATGACTAGAAAAGAAATTTTTTTGGTCAACTCCTTGACGGTCAAAACCTCAAATGAACATAATCCTGAAACCTAACACTAACCTCACTTTTTGTTCGGGAAGTCTTCTAGTTAACCTCTAATAATAAACCTCTTCATGAGTTCATAGATTCAATAACATTTATCCTATTTAGAATAACCAAATATTTTAGAAACATAACCGGATTTACTAAATACATCCTAAAAGGATGATGTCCCTCCACATGATAGCTCTCATGTGACTCTTCATAAGGAAACATATCATGGTTGAAATTCAAAATATCCTTGAACTTGATTCCTAAACCCCATATAGACATAATCCCTAGATAAATATAGATAATATCTTTTCTCTTCTCTTTCTTCATGGTCTATAAAAGAAACACTACCCATAACTATTTTTGAATGTCAATCCATAAAACATAGACCTTATTCTGGTAAAAAATGTATAAAATCCTCCACTAATTTTCAAATTCACACATCTGAATCGTTTCTAAAGGTAACTGGGACCCTCTTAAGGTTCAAATCAAACTGAAGTAAATCTTAATCCCCTCCATCAAACTATTTTTCTCTAGATTGGATGAATTTCCTTCACACATCCCCAATGAATGTTGCTAAAATGTCTGAAATTTTTTCTACCACTGATCATCCCCCTCGAAAAGATCAACCCTCCATTGATCACCTAATTAATTTTTCTAAACATCAAATTACTAATCCAAAAATGGAATATTAATAAGCGATATAACTAAAAGGGAAAAAATTATTTTCTAAATTTGGTTCTATGGAATTTTTTTAGGATTTATAAAATTCATTTTAACTTTTTTAAACATTCCCAAAACCACCCAATTCAAACAAGATAAAAATTTAATCATGATTCATGTACCTATAAATGGTCTCTACCCTAAAAGTGGTTCCGCATCTCATAGAAATTGTTTAGGCGTATATTCCATGTATCATATCACAAGGGTCCCTAAAATCTCATTTTCTTTTCCGGTCTTCCTTGCATATTTGATGCCCCAATATTAACTAACGTCATTTCCCTCTTAACTCATGCAATCCTCAATGTAACTATTTCCAAAATCCATGCTACATCTCATCAAAACCCTCTAATACGACTCTGTTAGGAACCCATCCCTCCAAATGTATCCTTTTATGTCCAAAAATGAATATGAGATATAATAACCCCAATGTCCTGCCTCCAGGAGGCCCTGAGATGGTGATTATCGTTCAGGGTCTGAAAAGTATCACAAATGGGAGGAATTTTCCCCTATAGCAATAGGATCTGGAGATAACATAAATCAAATTATATAAACTCCATGATATAATTTAAAAAGGATACCAAAACCATTACACATGGCATGCATAGTTAAATCATATACAAATGAAGTCTAATAATAAATACCCAAATGAAAATCCATTGTAGTGACATGAAAACATTATAAAGATCTAAGCTAATAATGTTTATAATGGTTTATTTAATACTAATAAAAACCTAATGATTGCTTCTATATATTTTGGTTGAGAATACAAGTATACTCAGTAGGATACCCATTGTCACTCATGTACATGTGAATGGAGAATACTACTACACCAATGATAAAACATCACAACAAACAACAATAAAATAGATCAATTAAATAAAATCATAAACACAAGGTATCTCCCAATAAATAATTCACCAAAGAGTAATATGATAATAAGACGAATATCGATAAAGGGTACCCTACACAACTTTCCAATTAGGTTGTTTCTCTCACACCGCAATTTCTTATGTCCCAGCTCTCATATGTCCTCTTGATCAAATCACATCTCATATCACACATAGATACCTGCACGATGACATAATGTCTCATCATATATCACCCATGGATTCCTTGTCCATCACATCAGATCATAACCACAAATAGAATAGTTGGTTTTTTGAACATGGCAGATATTAACCTCATGCCCTCCTCCTACAATGAATCAACCCAAAAATAATCCATCTCATCATCTCGTCAAACAACCCCCAATATTTCACATTTGACATATTTCTATAAAATCTCATGAATATCTAACTCAGCTAGAAGAGTGGGTGGATAAATGAGGGTAATCATTCATCCATCCTCACCCCTGGGATATTAGTAAAAACACCCCTAAAATATTTTTTTTTCGACATGGAGTGCTCGACATCGGTTTTGTGAATATAGATATCAAAATGAATATATAGTTTTTATATATCAATACACACATAATCCAGACCTATGGTTTTACAACATTAGTACAACCCATCTCAAAACATCCCCATTACACCGCACAATATCACACACTTTCACTGCCACCATTAAATGCACAACACCAGACAACCATCCATAATCTATAAGCCACATTCCACTTATATTCATTCAATTTTTGAAAATTTCCATATTTACTGTTACTAACACATTTCATTATTTATGTCCAATTGAATCATATTTAGAAAATATTTCATTTAGCCACACATCACATTCTATTTGAAAAGTTTACTAACAATTCAACCAATTCTATTTCAAATTAACATTAGTATTTTATTATAGTACTAATCATCATATAGAATATTACAATGCATAACCACAACCATATTTCTCAATTTAATTGCAAAAAATATCACCTCCATTTTGAGAAAAAGAGTGAATTTCCATAAGACAATTGTTTTCCGCATCATAACTACCACAGACCAACCACATCCCAACACATAATCAATATAATAACCACATCACAACCACACATCACCACCCAAAATCAAAACCGCACATCACTACACTTTTCACATATCACTTTTCAAATTTAAAATGGGATCCTTTCATCAAATTCCAATTATTTAATCATGGGCATTATCACACAATCCATAAATCTCCATAGGAAAACCTTTTACTAACCAAATATATGTGGTTAGAAAATTTCCATTTTTAGTTTTAAGAAAACATACAAACGGTTTCACATTATAATTAAAAATAAAATCCTTATAAATTTTTTAAGGAAAAAAATTTCTTCAAGGGATTAAGAACGTAGAACAAAAAATAATATACTAAACTAGAAACCATGTCAAAAGTTTTAAAAAACATTCGAATCACTACCTTTCCCTTTAATTTTAAATTAAAAATTCATTATCATTATTATAATGGCTAATAATATCACCCACAAAGATAACAAAATAATGAACACATCCTCATTATACAACTAGATGAGAAATGAAGAATCCAGTACCTCAAACATAGATTTCTAATTTACTGCACAAGGTTGGAATAAGAGAAAAACCCACTAGGGAATAAAAAAATTTGTTTACCTTTACTTGTGTAGAATAAACCAACCCATCACCCACTTACTAAAGAGACACTAAAAACCAACGAATCACCATGGAATCATTATTTTTTGGAAATTAACAATAACAAACTAAGAGAAAACAAAGAGGGGACTTACAAAAAACTGGCACAGATTGATCCTCTAAGGCCGGGGTTGAAATCCACTAAATGTGGTTTGAATGGAATCCTTGTGAAACAATTCGGTCACCCAATAAAAAAGAGAAATATTGAATAGTTATTGGGTGAAAAGGGATTTATTAATTTATATACATTCTGAAATATAGAAAACTAAGACACAGACTATGGGACCATGCCCCAAAATAGCTAAAAAACAAAGGGATATGGTATATCGTGAAGCACCACAATAAATCCTTGATAGTAAAGGCCCCTATAGGATTCATGGATGTCTCCATACCATGGATCTATAAAAATGGGTAAGACACCACAATACAGCCAAGGATACTACATGGTATACCCCTGGAAACCAACAGGAAGGCTGTGATTCATCCAAAACAACTACTCCCCAATACTATATATCATGAAGGGGGATATTTCGTAACCAATATACATGGATTAACTACCCTATAAACTCCATAACCCCCAAAACTAAACCCTGAGCTACTATGTTACATCCTCCTTGATATGCACTCACCTCCTTATGAGCCATTATTCCACATCCCCTTCTCCATGATGCACCCATCACCTACCAAAAATGGGTTACAACACATCTATGGCTTCATATCACAGTAACCCTGATATTGTCAGTAGATCCAAAACACCTCCAAGGCCTCCCTATCCAACACTTAGATATTCATTTTCCACAGTGTCCACCAACACTATGTTTCAGGAGGGATCCTTTGTGTTATATCCCTAGAATCGATGATGTAGGGATCCTTCTCAATTTTACCCTCTGTCCATATCATCTCTTTCTCCTCTAAACTCCTCCGGACAACCCTTGAACACATATACCACTAGTTTTTTTTATAAATAATGGGGCGAAAGGTTTGGGAAATTTAGACTGTGAATTTATTACTGGAGTGAAGAATACACTTCTATCAAAACAATCTGAATAAATTAATAAATTCGTACTACATAGAGATTATAAACTCTATAAAATCATATAAATCATTCAAACAAATATTTATTACTAATTACATGTTGAAAATAAAATAATATATTGGTTAAAATCTAAGTATCATCCCAATTTATCTTATTAACTAACTTATAAATACTATTCACATACACATTTACATATACAATTTCCTATACAGAATAATAGGTTAACCATCAAAAAGATAAATAATGAAATTTATGAAATTTATGAATCACTAAATTATTATAAATTTTTTCCATCATGGAGTTCCCAAAATGGTATTCTAATTATTCCTTAAAAAAATCAAGTAGTATCATAAGATTATTATTAGAGATTATTTCTTAAAATAATAAGCCATGATGATGTTCATTTGAGTTCATACATTGAGGGGGAGATGTCAAAAAAGTGAATTTCCTAGAGTTTTTTATTTCATGGTCCAATATTGTATTTTGGATGGAATTTGGAAAATTAATGTTTTTGTGTGTAAATAAATTTCATATTTATATTTTCATTTATGTTTAATTAGGTTTCCAATGAGACATGTTTTAAAATAAAAAATGGTTTGAAAATGTTGAAATTTAATTTTATACATGAATGTTGTTTACATTTTTATTGATGATACATTTTGGTTATAAATTTAATTAAAAATATATATGAAAAAACATGAAAATAAATATCAAAGTTGTTATCACATTTTGGACTTTTTATATAGAAATTTTCTCTCTAGATTTTCCACTCTTATTTTATAAATTAATCATTTCTCACATTAACATTGATTATATTAATTTATGGCTCATTACTACATAAAACAGTGATGTAATCACTATATCAATAAAATAAATTTATATTTATCAAAAATGGTATATCTTAAGAAAGGGAGGAAAAAAGAAATGGGAGAATAAATAGTATAAATTGATTTTTCATGTCAAGGGAGTTAAAAAGGATAGCATAATTTCTCCATTACAATTACCATTTATTTATTTTCAATATTAGAGGGAACAGTACCACTACTAACAACATATTTACATTAATACTAACTGATGATGCTAATCATTTTACTATTATTTAAAATACCACTACATAAAACAATTTTAATATTCCAAAGGGCACAATTATTTTTGAAACTGAAATCATTATTTGGAAAATGAAAACATTAATTGTAAACCCAAAATAAAGACATGTCTAACTTTACAACCAAAAAATTATTCTCAATATAATAATATTTATTTTTAGTATACTTGGAACATGAGAACATTCTATTCCAAATAAGAACATGTATTCTATATAGAAAACCATTTTTTAAAATCCACCACTTTAAAATAAAACATTTTTATTTACATCAAAATATCAAACATATATTTCCTTTAATATTAAAAATAAATATAACCCTCAATCACCCATTTATTTAACAAAATGTATTTCATAGAAACCCCTACCTTAACTAGACAAAAAACATTATGCAATGTTCCACCTTCTATGGTGAACACTCAAATAGGAAAGGAATCACCTTTTACATGTCCTTGGAAATCAAAAACTTGGTTTTTTACCAAAATCAACATAAAATTAATTTTTTATAGTGTATTCACGGTCAAGAAGAAGGATAAAACCTAATGGAATGGAATAGAAGGAGTAGGATAAGAGGTGATGGGAATAATATATAATATTACCTTAATGAACCCTTGAAATTTTAAGGGAAAAGTACAAAATAAAAACCGAATAAAAAAACTCCTCCGAATCTCCAAATAGGGTCGTCTAATGACTGGGATGGGTGGAGAGGTTTGAACACAACTAAATTACAAGAGATAATATTTTTTAACATTTATTTTTTAAAACTTGGGATTATCACATGGTTTGGTTATGTAGTTTGTTAATCTATGTTCCAATCATGCATCTTTCTCTAGATAATAAATATGAACTTGCAAGGTTTGGACATATGGTTTAAAAAATCAAGTTCCAACTATGAAAAGAACATATTTTAAAGACTAAACAATATCTCAATGTCATTCTTATGGTGTCTATGAACCGTGCACAAGTAATGCACCGGTACTCAAATCCCAAAAGAGACTGACACAATTTCTACTAGATTTCACATAGTTTAAACTCAACCATGAATTACCTATATAAATAAATTTTCATCATCAAAATGAACTATAAAATTACCTATATAAAGTTTATTTAATTTGTTCACCTATTCTATACACACTAATTATTAAACAATGTGAACCTTCCAAAAAATAGAAACTCAATCTTGAAACTCTACTAAAAAATAAATAACCCAGAAATCACATAAAATTCCAACGAAATGTGGTGTCTTAGGTAGTTATGATTTATTGTGTCATAAAGATTATCATCTCTTATAATAACCCACATTTTATCTCCTATGTATGGATAGGTCTCCATCATACATTCAGATCTCAATTATAACATATCACTACTTTTTAACCACAGATTCTTGGTAAGACATAGTGGACTATCAAGAATCATGATGAAATGTTTCAATCATGAATTCTATATTTTATATTCTATTTATTGAATAACCTAACCTTGGTTGAGTTTTTTAATAAATAAATTTATAATTATACCATTGGTATATCCCCATTAAAAATTTATATGAATATCCCTACAAATCCCCCATTGTGTTAGACCAAGTTTGTAGTGTTAACTATTCACATACTTGAACTAGTGCATAGAAAAACATTGAATGTACAGGTGGTTTGATAGAGGATTAAGGTAATATAAGACCTTTAGAAGTCTATCCTAGTCATAAGAGGATACCTATGGATTTTGACATTGGAAATCATGCATTCATGAAGGTATTTCCTCCTCATGGGCAGTGAAGGTTAGTTTGGGGGTAATACTTCTCCCATGTTTTATGGCGATTTCAAGTTTTTGGAGTGTATCTTCTATATTTCATATCAATTATCAATTTCTCTAAATCTGATCATGATTCATGAAATATTCCACATATCAAAGATTTAATAGTATCATCATGATGATTCCCAAATCATTATACTGGGTGATTTATACGTTTTGGATGATTCAACCTCCATGGAAAGTCACTTTGATATTTAGAACTATTAGGGGAAGACACTTCATGGGAATTTCATTCCACTATTTCTTGTTATATGGTGGTTGTGGGGATTCAAGGATAGTACATGGTTGTGTGAGTCAAGAATATATGATCAGTATCATGAATTGTTTTGTTCATTGGTCCTTATTGATGTATGTTGATATTTATATTTTTAAGGATTATCTGTATCCCTTATGATGATATTTTTCACCATAATATAAAGAGATCCTTTCTTGAGTGGAATTTTATTGGGAAGACTAATTAAGATTTCTCTATTCTTTCTTTCCTGGGTTTTGTTTTGAGTCTTTAGTATGATAATTATTTTAGAGGTATCTAATTTAAGGTCCCCATCCCTCTAGACCTTTAATTTTTGATTAACTATGCCTTTAAGGTATCAAGGTGGTATTTAGAGGTGATAATGAATTGGGGGGAGGATTATTTTGGCTCTATGGGGTTCACTGAACGTTGGATATGGTTATGGTGGAGGTTGTTTTTGCCCTGGGGGTGTGGTGGGTTCGACCTTTTTAATTTTGGACAAGGATCTTCTCATTTGGGTTTATAATAATTCTTGGTATTGAAATGCTTATGGGACCCTCTTTTTGAATGGGAATGGTTCCTATGATCTAATTGATGGAGTCCTAGGTGACCACGAGGAGGTTGAGATTCCTATGAGTTGGTAATGTTCCTTAGTTAGTTTACCACTAGGAAATGGGTAGACCACCTCACCATATTAGTGAGTGTAGTTGTGTCAGTTGAGTTGATGGTACGTGCAGAGAGTGAGGAGTAAATAGTGAGGGACTAACCACAACATTGTAGTCCAATCCATGGTGAACAAAAAATTTCAATGGAGAAGACTTACATGCTATGGAGGACCCCATTTAGTTGATATTGGGGGCCACAATAGGCATTTTGTCTTCTAGTATTTCATGGTGGTAGTTGAATCGATGTGATTTGGTGTGTCAAGGTTCGATTAAATTATAACATCCACCGCTTACCATTTTGGGTCTCATTTGCAGAGTTTATGAGGTGACATGGATCTTGGAAGATAATATATTATAAAATATTGATTTTATATTAGGTAGTGTAAGCATAGGTTTTCTTGTCCCTTTCTTTTGGAATAATCAATTTGTCTCCTCTCCCATTATTCAAGTCACTCTTTCCCCACCTGACCTTCCTAAAAAATTTCACCTAGAGACACCTATGTTTTTTTCTGTCTCAACCTCCATCCCCAGTCATCAAGTAGTAATCATCTATGATTTTGGTAGGGATCCCTTGAGAGTTCCAGGTTGATATAACACTCCCCCTTTCCTTATATTATGCTGATTTAGTGTTGTCAAAGTTTCCTTTTGAGGTAGGTGACTTGTTACTTATCCATTATTTATATGTGATTGTGAGTAGATATTGATTTAGTTTTAAAAAGGTTAAATATTTTATACAAACCATAAAAAGATAAAATTTGAATATAGAAAACTAATGGTGGAAATTTTTTGAAATGTGAACCATTATATTAACACCATTTCCCATAATTTTCTTGATATTGTGGTTTTATTATTATGTTTCTCCCATGTTTAATATTCATGGTATATGCACTTGAAATTGGATTAAAAACCTAAACATAGAATGAAATAAAGGATTATAAATTTATTAATAGGTTAATTTTTTTCATTCATAAATAGATTAAAGTGATAAACCATGTTTTTTGAACATTATAAATATGTTCATCGCTATTAATAATTTTAGAGTATAACTGATATATTGAAATTGGTTATGAAATTTAAATATGGTAATAAAATTACGATAATTATCTGAAAAAATTATCAGAACATTATATTTATTCTTTAAATTAATTCATATGATAATTTTTTTTGAGCATGAATATTGGATGTTTATAACTAATAGTAGTTTCTATAAATGAGTTGCATGATTTATAAATTTTTTTAAATTTAATGGGATAATAAAGGAAGTTAATAAAGAAGAGAAGTGAAACTTTCTTCAATGAAATTATTAGAATGTTTAATACTCGATTTAGGTATGTTCATTTTATGACATAGAAATTCTAATAAACTTTTTTATTTGGTTCATTGATTATTAATTCATATACATAATTATTTGATTTATTCAATCTAATAGATGAAAATGGTTGTTTTCAGAAATAAATATTTAATTTTTTTTCCTGAATTTATTTTTTATGTGTTTGTATAGATATTTTTTATAGACTTATATTCCCAAAAAAAATTATTATGAATTTTTTATGCATACAAGTATTTATAAAATAAATACCTTATGGTGATTTAGTGTGAGATATTTGTATAATTGGTATTTTTAGTGAGTGATAGGATAGTTCTCCCAATTGTAGTATAGATTGAGGTGTTAGAGATGAAATTAGGATTGTTGGAAAGATTTGTGAGACGGGATTTCCAATTTTCCAATTTTATGTGGAGAGATTAATATTTGGATATATGTAATGAATCTAGAACTAGGCTTTCATGTTTTATTAATTTCTTGTTGTTATGTTATTTTCTATTTGTTGTAGATTTTTGTTTTTAAATAATATCTTACAATCAGATTGATTAGGTCAAGTCTTAGAATGCCAAAGAAATGGAATGGTAATTTAATTATATACAAAAACATTGGAATGGGTGTTTATTATGGAATGTTTATGAATAGGGAACTGTGAAATGGTTTGTAATGAATGTATATTTATATTGTGAAATTTTAAAATGATATGTTAATTAATAAATCATTAGATTCAAATGAACTATGAAATGATTAAACAAAAATTAATTATTAGTTTATAAAGGAAATGGTAATTGACAGATTAATTAATGAATATTATGTGGAACATTGAATCTTGTTTTCTTATAGGTTTAGAAATTTATAACTAGATATGGAAGTCAGGATACCATGTGAGATGATAGCTATAGATTGAGCCTATGGTAGGTATCTTTCCATTGTGTGGTAGTGTGAGGTCCCTATCATTATGTTCTGTGATTTATTATAATCTATCACTCAATTCAATTGGGGCTACAAATATCCACATTTTCCATGGGTTCCAAGTGTTTCCCAAAATCTATGTTGTTGGGGGAACAAATGCCTGACTAACCCCCCCTCCCCCACCTTCCATGCTCTCTCATATGGGAAGACTATGTATGTATACATACCTAGGATTTGGTGGCTTATTATTATAAGTCATGTAATCCTATATGTTTTTATTCCGTGATGTTAGGACGTAATTTTATATGTTTTCTTTAGAGACTTATGATTAATGAATATACTTTTATATGTAATTATGGCTCAAAGTTATGGTATACATGTATGATATGGTTGTGATGGCTCATTTTTATGGCATACATGGATGTACAGGTTCTGATGGATTTTGGTTATAGAACATGCATATATTATGGGTGTAATAACATTGGTTATTGTAGGTATAATCAGGAACATGATGTTATGGATTGAGGTGTAGTGAATGGTGCATAGGATATGGAGTCTTATGGACTTCCACTATAGGAAAATCTAATTTACACATGTTTTGGTTTTACTTTTAGTTGTGTTTATAAACAAGAATAATTTTTTTAACAAAGTTTTCTAAAAAACCCAGTAAAACATATGTTTCTAATTTATCTATGTTTATATACATCACTAATTTATCCATGTTAATAAATATCACTAAATTTTCTATATTTATAAACATCACTAATTTAGCCGCATTTATAAACACCACTAAATTATATATATTTAAAATCATCTCTAATAAGTTTTGAATTATTATTTAATCTTATAACATTTAAACATAAACAAAATAATAGTTATTTTTATTTTAAAAACATGGCTAATTTAAAAATATCCATTTTTTTAAAATGAAGTGAAATTTGAACCATTTTAAAACAAGCATAATATAAAAATTATAGATGTTTCATGCCTTGAAAAATTATTTAAATTAAAACATATCCATGTTTCTAGAAGATATGTATCTTTTTTAGTTTTTTTGTTCTTTCATACTACCTGTTTATGTGATATGATGATTATTTAATTTTGATGAGCTGCACAAGGATTCATATGTGATGATGATGTGGATATGATGGTTTCTATGGGGTGTAGGATTTTATGATGGTGTAATTTCCAAGAGATTGAATTTGACATTGGAGGAGATGGTAGTGTTAGGACATGATACGTTGGGGTTTACAAATACATTTTTAGTGGGAATGTTGTAGGGAGGTACCATTGTTCATATATATATATATATATCCATTAATATTATATTACTATCTTTTAGGAATTACTTGGTGAGTGGGCCTTGGTGGGTATGGTAAATTATTTTACCTGACAAGGTGATGAGTTGGTTTCTCTATTTATTCATAAGGGCTTTAGTATTCTTCTACCACATCTCTATGAGAGGTTTTATAGAGGATTATACTAAATATAAATTTATGTGCACCCCTATATATATAAACCGTTTTTTTAATGTCAATTCTATAGAGCTAGTGATCAATAAAGGTGTTATTAGATCGTGTGACTAATTTTGATATGAGGGTGATCATGGTGCATGTTGTGGGAGTGTTTAGAATTTAAGTTTCAATTTTTTTCTGATTTTTATTTCATATTATGTATTTCAATTCTATATGGGAACTTTTTATTCATGATATGGAATGGATTAGTGGATATAACTTTATTTTTGAAATTATTTAGTGAATACCTCTTGTTTTTGTATATGATACCCTTGATGAGATTCCCCAACTCATGGCCTACTTCATGTCAGCATCAATGGATCACCACAAGAAACCACAACTAACTTAGGAGCGGTACCAGTGGGTGTCATTACAATGTATTATTAGATCGAGGGTTTGGTTGATATATTATATTGATCTTGAGGAGATGTATAGGTGAGTATTTCATGCGTTGACAAGGAAATACTATCATAAGAACATGGAACATGATGTAAACAAGGGATTATAACAATGACCTAGAATTTTAAGGCCACCTTTGATCATATGAAAGATCCTTAAGATTACATTTCGTAGTAATAGGATTGTTGTTTCTTCTGGGGTAGAAACCTAGGTATGGATCATGCATAATATTATTTGTATCTATGAATTAATTGATTAATTGAATGTATTTAGGTAAAACCATAATTAAATATTATTTATTTCTCTATATTCTAGTTTTATGGATCCCTGAAACTTCTTTTATTTTATAGGTATATCTCATTGTCATCTTCCATATAAGGTTTTTTTGATGAAAATTAAAAATAAGAACCATCATATCATCGTAGTGTTGAGATCGATGATGATGATTCTTGGAGGAAGATGCTTCACCAGTTTTTTCATCAAAAACTATAGATGTGTGAGGGTAATGTTCTTGATTGGGGGACCATGTATAATTTGAAGGTCGTATAGATTTACTTCAATTTTTTTAGTGATTAAAGGTATAATTGGGTGGAATTTTTCATGAACATATTTCATGGAAAAACATGGTAATAGTGTTATTTGGTCCTCAAGGATCGTGAAGAGTCATAAGTTTCATGGGATATGGTTTTTGATAATTTTAAATAAGAGGTTCTTTATTTTACCGTGAAGGAGTCTTACTAGTAGGAGATTTTTAATCTATACTATGATAGTTCTAGTGTGTTTAACATTAGAATCCATTTTAATTACCTTAGGAGTTATGATTTTAAACATTTTCTAGATGATGATGCTAGGGTAAGGCATTTTGAAGAGTATTTATATCTGGAGGTCCCACATGTGACGTTCTGGACCCGAGCAGCCACCCGGACAATGCTAAATGGGTTGGGTGTTACTACCTTAGGCGCACCTCCACAAACGCCAAAGGCTACCGACAAGCAGTGAGGGGATGATAGGTATAGTGGGGAGGGTATACCCTCTATGAGGACAATAATAATGATACTGGCCCGAGTAATAATAAAGATGCAGTGGAATAAAAGACTCTATAGACTCGAACCAGACCTGCATAGTGGAAGCACAATCATTATCAATAAAGAGAAGAAGTAATAAATATAACAACAGCAGCATAATGTAAACACAACTGCATGCTGAAAACCACTTGTAACTACTCAAACAAACAACCAAACATTCATCCAAAGCCGGTCATACATATCTGAATATAAAAAGGGCGCCAATGGCTAACCAACAGTAGATACAACAAGCAAGAATGATGATACCGAAAGAAAAAAAACAATGTAAACCCCAGCTAGGTAAAACCTCAAGGTACATACCATCTCCATGTAACAACTAACGCAACCCATCTCTTGAAGTTGGCCCCTTTCCTGCATGTAAATCCATAAGATCTGAACGTGTCCCGAAGGGCCCGTGCAGGGTGTGACACAAATCTTAGTAGGATACCACCCAACTGTGCATACATAATATAAGTGTTTAAGCAGGAATGAATTTAAAAGGAAACAGTAAACAGTACGATGCACAAATAAAAAAAAACTCCACTGGTGCTCAGAGACCACCATGGAGTGTCACCTGCTTCAGCCAACGTCGGAATCTCTATCGTGTAACCCAGAACAATGTTCCCCCTGACACCGCGTGTCTCAAGTACCGACGTCCCGAAGGCACACCCAATAATAGTAACCTGGCGCCTTGTGCCTCATAACACCTCATGCCTCAAGTACCGATGTCCCGAAGGCACGCACAAGAAGTAACCTGGAGGAACATCGATGCTTGTCCTCAGATAAAATAACCGGAAGGATAGAAATGTTTTCCCTCTAATAAAGAAACCAGAGGTTTGGCGATATTCACCATCAATAAAGTAACCAGATGGACAATGATACCTTCCCTCAAATAAGTAACCAGAGGGACAGCGATACCATCCCTAAAATCACGGTGAGCCTCAGCCCCCCAACCTAATAGCCTCAAAGCTACCGCCTAGAGGATTATCTCCTCCCACATGGCTTTCTACAGCAAGCATCACCAACCAAAGTACCTAAAATGCATCTACGGGGGCCTCTACCCACATGAGTGTTCAGAACCACCACATCAAGGAGTTTCTATGAGTGCGCACTACTCAAAGATCTAGGTGAGTGGTAATCACCAAAATGGAACCTAAGCCACCACACATCTGAAACCTCATGTCTCTAAGACCATGCCACTCAAGTCTAGTGGCCTCGCAATCCTAGTAACCCGGGCCATACCGAACCTCATAGTAATCCTGTCTCAAGTCGACGTCCATGATGCCCAATCCCATTGTCAAAACCACCCAAAGTAACTCGGGCCATGCCCATCACAACTCGAAGGTTCTAGCAGATGCAATATCACAGATCACATATATAATTGCATTTAAACAAAACACATATCATGCAAAACCATCTAAACAGATGAAATGCACTAATCACGTGTTGTCCCATACGAGCACTATAGTTTCTAAGGTCTCCCTCAATTCATATCAAGGTTTAAATAACTAAACCTAACAGTTTAAACCAATACATTTCAAGTATTATCATTTTTGAACCCCCGACCAAAATATCCCATATGAGCAAAGGCCTCTCGCCCATCATTTCTCAATCAAAATAGGACAAAGGGCATACCCAAAGGTGTCCCATAGGTGTAGTAAACAACATAAGATGAAATAACCGATAAAATTAGGGTATCTCTCAAAATACCCTAAAACATGCCATATGATGAGCCACACAAATGTCCATGAAAACATAAAAGAAGGTATGCACCACCTACCTCATACTAGTACGATGTTACTTTTTCTATATCAGCCTCCAATTAGGTCTAAAATGCGGTAGATCTATAAAATAATCAAAACCTCCCAACCCAAAACAACTCGTTCTAGGATAGAAATCAAGAAGAAAGTCTCAAGAGTAATAAAGGTCTTACCTAGTGGGTTCCAATGGATCAAACGGTGCTCAAAATGGAAATCGGGTGAATACACGAGAGGGATTTAAAGGATCAGCCAGCTTTCCCCACGTAAGCCCATAGTGGAAGGATGAAAAAGAGAAGAATGGGAATTATCGGGTGGCCCTGAATATTAAAACCCCAATTTTATGTGGCAGCATGGATAACCTATATTTTTTAGCAAACTGTGCACCAACAGTGCGGTTTCCACTTCCTTTCCCATGAACTTCGCACATCCAACCCATACGGTTTGGAAAACCATGAGCCGCCCATGCAGAGCCCACTATCACACCCATGGACTTTGCATGGACAACCCGCACAGTTTGGAAAACTATGTTCCGCCCATGTGGAGCCCACTGTCCGACCTAGAGACATCGCACAGTTTTTCTGCATGGTTTTTATAGACCGATCTCCAACCGTCTGCACCTGCACAACCTCCCCAACATTAAACGTTTAACCCAGAATTTTCCAATTTTTTTTAGATTTATTAGAAGCGAGTCAAAATTCAAACAGGGTTGGGATTTTTAACCATTCCAAAAACCCAGGTTCTTACAATCTCCCCACCTTAACATAGCTTGTCCCCGCTCTATCAAACGAATCCCGGGGATGGCACCGAACATACCACCCTAATAAAAGTAACCCAAACTTCCTCAGTCACAAGTTTCTAGCTAAATTCCTCAAGGGGCTCCCCACCTTAGGAATCACCTAACTCAGTCTCAATGTGAAAAAACTTAGAACAAGCAATGGTTCGCGAACCTGTGTTCCAAACTCAAGGTCCTCCCATGACACATCGTCATCTCTAACCCTCATTGGAGGTCCCGTGTCGTTTCCAACACCCAAACATATCCCACACCGCATCGGTGTCTGCCTCCACGAGGTCCTACATCCCATGGATTCTCAAGAAAAACCCGGTGCCTAACACCTCAAGTAACCTGCATCATCGATGCCCTGATGCCCACGACACCTCAAGTAACCTGCATCCTTGATGCCCTGATGCCCAATGCAGCACAAGTAACCTACATACTCAATTCCCAGATGCTCATGACACCTCATACATATATATATATATATATAAATATATCACGCACATGATATGGCACCAAACCCACAAAGCAGCATCTAGTTAGTCTACATAAATCCTGTTCACCTCATGCACTCAAGACGGACATGCCTCTACAGGTCATGCCAAAAGAGAACAAGGAATACATGGACAAACCCATGGTGTACCTCTAACTATCGTCGGCTCACCAGCCTACTCATCCTTTGGAAGCTCCATGGCATGCACCTGGCCTGAAGTACAGCTACCTGATGCCTAACCTCCCTGTGGTGCTTCTCTAGTCACCGGCCACTGACCCCTCTACTGGGTCCCAGTCTCTCTATCAAGACCTCTGCGTGTGGCTGAACCTCGGCTACCCTATCCTGGTACCAAACTCGAACCATCTATGGATGCTAGCGTTTGTCTTGGTCCCTATCTGTCGGCTGTCTGAGAAGGCTGCTTGCAAAACCTCTCAAGATACTCGACCTGTCCACATACCTGGCACTACTTTGGAGTCCTATTGCACTGAGTCTGAACATGTCCTGATTTTCCACACTGAAAACAAATCACTGAAGAACTACCACGAGGTGGTATAGCTGATTCATTGGCCTAACCTCCCAATTGGAACTCATCTTGTCCTCACTTTCTACTATCCTAATTGTCACCTGAAGCAGTCGCACAACCAACCTGGGGCCTATCCCGCTGCTTTCCCTCCTCTATGAGTGCCTAATTTACCGCCTATGAGAAAGAACCGAGCCGAAAGATATTTACCTGGATTCTAATGGCATGTCGTAATACATCCTAGAAGCGCCTCACTCTATCCGCATCATCACTTACCGTACTAGGTGCAATGCGAGACAGCTCAGTGAAAGTAGTTGTGTAGTCCATGACGGACATGTCTCTCTACTAAAGGCTCAAGAACTCCTGATCTCTCTCTACCCTCAGTGTCTCTGGGTAAAAGTACTAGAAGAACCCACCCTCATAGTCATTCCATGCCAGTACCTTGTACATGAAAACCTGAACCTGCACATCCCACCATTGCTTAGATGGTCCTCACAGTATGTACATCACCATATTGACCATCCACCCTGGAGGCGTCTTGATCTATTCTAAGATCATCGACGTGCTCTCTATACAGTTATCAGCCCCCTGTAGACCACCCTCACCCAGAATAATCAGCGAGTGCTACGACTGGAACTCCTGCATCAGATATTCCATAGATGGCTTTGTACCTAGTGCAGCTCGGTCGATCCCTTGCAAGACATGCACCAGGCTAGCACGAAGCTTCTCATCGAGCCATGGCCCGAATGCTGCCAAACCCGGTTCCTGTCCTGCCTGCACTAGATCTTGAACCTGATCCTGTCCCTGAGAATGTACCTGCGGCTCCTACTCTTCCTGTACCTGATCCTGAACCTGATCCGGCACCTGAGACACTATACCTTCTTCTATCTGACGCTCCAACTGAGTCGCCCAAAAAAAAGAACCCGCTGAATACCATAAATTGTCAGACATCCCATATACATATATAATGGTATATATCCTCGGCAGATAAGGGAAGCAGTAAAAGGAAGTGCATAACTACTACCCTTACTCTCCCCCACCGCAACCCATGCCCCATGGCATCCCGACCTCATGGCCTCCTTACCCACCCTCAACAGAGCCAAGTATCAATAGTACCTCGATCCTTGCCCATCTTGACAACCAATGTTGCCTCAAACTGATGACCGAGTCACCAAATCCTAGTGATCAAAATCACCTCATCCAATAGTACATGCCTGCTCTCATGAGAGCCACACCCAAATGCCCTTCCACATGAAATTCTACAAATATACAAAAAATGGCATAACACATTGAAACTACAAGAAATTCTATTAGTAATTTCACCTATTCACATTTCATATCACACAAGCATGGAAATTGATTTTTTTCACATGGTATTATCAATTCACAAAGCATACACGCAGTTATGAAATTGAAATATCGTAAAAATGTGCCTATCAAAAACCAAGAAAACTAGCCTTGCCATACCGTGACAAGGTCAAATTCTCCATTATCACACCCGGTCAAGGGTCACATATCACAATCGATAACATCACACACCAAGTGAGACATTGAGGTGGAAAACATAACAACTGTATTCTAATCAAAATCAAACAGCAATTCTCAACCATGGAAACTATGTCCATCCCTCGTACCTGGGGCTGCAGGAACCCAGTCACAAGTTATAAACCAAGTTCCAATAACAAACAATCTCCTGTCTACCATATCTCGGATAGTTAAACTAGCATAAATAAAAAAGATACGTCTCAATCTCATTAGTAGTTAGCAAGGCATTGCTACTAAATCCCTATCAAGAACTCCTCTGATTCCAGTTTGTAATGTCCTAGACCTGAGAATCCACTCGAATAGTGCTAAATGGGTCGACTGTTACTACCTTAGGCGCACCTCCCCGAATTACAAAGGCTACCGACTAGCAACGAGGTGCTGATAAGTATAGTGGGGAGGCTATACCCTCTAGGAGGACAATAATAATGGTACCGGTCCGAGTAATAATAAAGATTCAGCCAAATAAAAGACTCAACAGACTCAAACCAGACCGACAGAGCGAAAGCACAATCAATATCAATAAACAGCAGAAACAATAAATATAACAGCAGCATCAAAAAGTAAACACAACAGCATGCTGAAAACCACTTGTAACTACTCAACAAACAACAAAACATGCATCCAAAGCCGGTCATACATATCGGAATATAAAAAGGGCGCCAATTGCTAACCAAGAGTATCTACAATGAGTAAGCATGCTGATATATAAATAAAACAAAACAAATTAAACCCCATCTAGGTGAGACCTCAAGGTCCATACCATCTCCATGTAACAACTAATGTAGCCCAGCTCTTGAAGTTGGCCCCTTTCCTTCACGTCAATCCATAACGTCTACACGCATCCCGAAGGGCCCGCGCACTATGTGAGACAAATCTCAGTAGGATACCACCCAACGGTGCATACCTAATATAATTGTTTAATTGGGAATGAATTTAAAATGGATCAGTAAACAGTATGACGCACAAATAAACAAAAACTCCACTGCTGCTCAACGACCACCATGGAGTGTCACTGGCTTCGGCCAATGCTGGAATCTATGTCGTGTAACCCGACACCATGTGCCCCCTAACACCATGGGTCTCAAGTACCGACATTCTGAAAGAACACCCAAGAATAGTAACCCGACACCTTGTGACTCCTAAAACCTCATGCCTTAAGTACCGATGTCCTGAAGGCAGGCCCAAGAAGTAACCCGGAGGAACAACGATGCATGTCCCCAAATAAAATAACTGGAGGGATAGTGATGTATGCCCTCAAATAAAGTAACTGGAGGGATGGTGATATCTACCCTCAAATAAGTAACCAGAGGAACAACGATACCTGCCCTCAAATAAGTAACCCGAGGGACAATGATACCTACCCTCAAATCACGATGAGCCTCAACAGCCCCCCCCCCAACCCGATATCATCAATGCTAAACCCTAGATGGTCCTCACCTCGCACGTGGATTTCTACGGCAATCACCCCCAACCAAAGTACCTAAACCACATCTATGGGGGCCTCTACCCACATGAGTGGTCAAAACCACCTTATCACGGAGTATTTTACGTGTGTACACTACTCAATGTTCTGGGTTAGTGGAAATCACCAAAATAGTACCTAAGACAGCACACATCTTACTCCTTGTGTCCCCAAGACCATGCCACTCGAGTCTGATGGCCTCGCCATCCCAGTAACCCGGGCCATGCCCAACCTGACATTCATCCTGCCTCAAGTCGACGTCCATGACTCCCATTCCCTTGGTCAAAACCACCCAAAGTAACCTAGTCCATGCCCATCACAACCTGAAGGTTCCATCAGAGGCAAAATAACATATCACATATATTATTTAATTTTAACAAAACACATATCAGGGGAAACCATTTAAAAGATGAATTGCACTAAGAAAGTGTTGTCCTGTACCCGAACTGAAGTTTCTAAGGTCTCACACAATTCATATCAAAGTTAAAATAACTAATCCAAACATTTTAAACCAATAAATTTCAAGTATTATCAATTTGGAACCCCTAACCAAAATTCCCCATATGAGAAAAGGCCTCTCGCTCATTCCTTCTCAATCAAGACAGGACAAAGGGAATACCCAAAGGTGTCCCATAGGTGTAGTAAACAACATATGATGCAATAACAAATAAAATTATGGTCTCTCTCAAAATACCATAAAACACTATATAGGACGCACCGCACAATTGTCCATGAAAACAAGAAATGAAGTATACACCACATACCTCGTACTAGTACGATGTTTCTCCTTCGATATCAGCCTACAAATAAGTCTAAAATGCAGAAGATCTACAAAAGATTCAAAAAATCTCAAACCACAAAGACTCATTCTAGGATTGAAACCAAGAAGAATTCCTTAAGACGAATCAAGGCCATACCGAGGGGGTTCCAACGGATCAAACGGTGCTCGAAACGGAGTTTGGATGAAGATCCTGGAGGGATTTGAAGGTCTGGCTGACTCTCCCCAATTAAGCCCCAAGTGGAAGGATGAAAAAGAGAAGAATGGGAATTGTAGGGTGGACTCGAACATAAAAACCCTAATTTTAAGTGGCTAAACGGTTAACCTACGCGGTTTAGAAAATCGTGCGCCAACCGTCCGGTTGCCACTACCTCACCCAGGAACTTCGCACGACCAACCAGCATGGTTTGGAAAACTGTGCACCTCCCATGCAGAGCCCACTGTCTCACCCAGAGACCTCACACGACCAACCCACACAATTTAAAAAACCGTGTGCCGCCCATGCATAGCCAACTATCTCACCCAGGGACTTTTCATAGTTTGTACAGACTGTGCGCCAACTGTGCGCACCTGCACAACCTACCCAACATCAAAATTTTAACCCAGAATTGTCCAAATTTCTCTATCATTCTCATAAGAGAGTCAAAATTCAAACAAGGTAAGGATTTTGACCCATTCCAAAAACCCAGGTTCTTACACCACACTAGTTCACATTTTTCAAATTTCTGATGTGTATTGTGGTCTTGAATAAGGAAAAGGTTATCGATAATATTCTAAAACAAAAAAAAATTGTCATGGGAGGGGAGTTATAAAGACTCTATAAGAAGAATATATATGGATAGGTATTCTAAATTGACTATTCCATTAATGTATTAAGTGAAAGGGATCTTGTTTTAGGCTTATTTATCACATTTTAGTGGTGAAGTTAGTTCTTAGGAAACTGTTAAAGGATCAAATTTTGATTATTTTATTATATATATCATGGACATCTGATATTATATTGTCCAAAAAAATTTGGTATTCATCGTAGATTTGGTGGCCCTCTTTATGTATGGCAGTTTTTGTAGTACCCTTAAAGATAACATTATCGACAATAGTAGCGTTCTCCCGACTTTTATTAGTAAATAGGATAAATAATGGTAAGAGGACATACATGTGATTCCCCTAATCCTTAGGGATATAGAGTAGAGAATTACGGTGTAGGTGGTCACCATCAACAACATAGATACCATGGTGATGGGTGTGGTCAGATGTGTGTCTCATAGTTTCCAATATCGAGAAAGCCAAACATTATGTGCGGTATTATCTACTTATATTCTACCTAGTTGTATGACTTATTTTATTCCTAAGAAAAAAACTCCTTAATAACACATACCACGGTCTATTCTTTTGGAATTAAGGTTGCGAGGGTCATGGTTCCCGTGGAATTGACTATTACATTTAGAGTCTTAGTTATCTTGTATGATTTTTTTCATTATTACGGGTTGATGAGAGGGAAGCATCACTCTTCCATGGATTTATTATGATTTAACATACATCCATATAGAATCATACTTGTAATGGAATGAATATATTCTATATAGGTCATTTCTTATTTATTTAAGTGGCCAAAATTATTTTATGAAGTTGATAGTTAGAATTTTGTGTTCTTGGTGAGTGGGACCATCAGATGGGTTTGAGATGTGTTGGATATTTTTCATTCATGATAGATATATTAATGATATGTTCATTAGGGAACCAGTAGGAAGTGCTTCCAAAAATTGAGGATGAGTACCCTAATGCCTTCCGTCAAAAGGTTGTGACCCTACCGCTTCAATGTGAGATCGAGTGCGGGATAGAGTTACAGTTAGGAATATCTCCAATCTGAAAGACTCTATATCAAATAAAGCCTTTTAATTTTTATGATTTTTAGATCCATATTGATGATATCTTTCAAAGAGAATGTAATCATCCTATTTTATCCCCTTGTGGTGATCTAGTATTCTTCTTGTATAATGTGGATGTATATCTTCACTTTTTTATTGATTGTCATCACATAAACTCGGTGATATATTGGAAATTTTATCTCATTTATTAAATTTATGATATATTTGATCATTATAAGGAAGCTAACTGGTTCCCTAAGATTTATTTTTAGTCAGTATATCATCAGATGCAAGTAAAGAATGAATATATTATAAATACTTCCTAAATATGTTTTGGTGGACACTATGTGTTCATGATATTTTCTTTTAGTGTCCAAAAAGTATCATATGTATTCATTAGACATATAAATTATATTATTTTAATTCCTAGAATATTTTTTATTCATTTTCATTGACGATATACCAATTTATTATTCATCTAAAAAGGATAATATCGAGCATTTGTTGTCTATTTTGGTACATATTTAACATCAACTACTATTTAAGCAGTTATTTTGGGCCTATGATGTCTATTTATCAGGACATTATATATCCCATCAAGGAGTGTTTGTGGATCCTTATAAGGGAAAGGTATTCTTTTCCTTAGTATTCCATAATAATATTTTGTAGATGTGGATTTTCCTTGGTCTTATAGGCAATTACAATATATTTACTACCAAATATTGTTTGATTATGTCTCCATTGACATCCTTAACATGGAAAGATCAAGAATTTTTTGCATTGACTAGTTTTAGGTATATTTGGAGTATATTAAGGTGTAGTTATATATTGCTCTCATCCTCCATTTATCAAAAGAAGCAACTCATTTTGATTATTATGTTTCTCTGTCATGCCTCATATTAGGTAGAGTTATGTTGAAATAGATAAAGGTTATCTCTAATTTGTCTCAAACTATTTGTCATCATGAGTATAAATATAGTTCTCATGATCTTTATCTTGCAAAATTTATTCTTTTATTAAATTATTGTTGAAATTACCACTTCAGTTATTGCTTTTTGTATCATAGATCACAAGAGCATGAGGTATATATTTCCTATACATAATTTAAACTTATGGAAATTATGGTGAATATAATTCTTATAGGATTTGGAATTTGATATTTCATATATATGAGGGAAAGATGTTTTTGTGGATTGTGTTTTGAGAAAGAATTTATGTGGTGATTTATTGTGTGATTTTGGTGATAGATGGAGAGAAATATAGGAGTTCTTATAGAAGCAACATAATATAGGAGAAGTTGATGGTAGAGAGTGTCTTCATTAGATTATAGTGTTGTTTTCATTAGTATAGTGAGTGTAAGAGTCTTAACTAGAAGATATTGAGGTTATGTTTTGGATATATCAAGTCTTTTCTTCTGATACCCCATAGGGAATGTCAGAGGATGATAAGGATTAAGTTTTTTAAATATTGATTGTCTCCATTCCATCAGCAATGTGTGCTTTTTTATATGAATTTCATAGTTCTTATTTGATAGTACATCCTAGTGTAGAAAATATGTATCATTAACTAAGAGTTTAATTTTGGTGGAATGGTATGAAGAGGTCAGTTATTGAGTTTGTATCTTCATGTTTGGTTTTCCAGAAGGTAAAGGATAAGCATTGTGTTCCTAGTGGGTTTCTTCAGCTGCTTGATATTACCTTATGAAAGTGGGAGGATATCATGATGTAATTCATTGTTGATTTACCATAGTTAACAAGTGGTTATTATTATATACTATTTATTATTAAAAATTTTAGGTATCCATCTAAACTTATTAGAAATCAAGGATTAAATATTTGTATATGTTTTAGCAAGGTGGTATTTAGAAGGGCTGTGGAGGCTTCTTGGCATTTCAAATATGATAATCATTGATTGAAAATCACATGTTACCTACTATGAATGGATAGGAATTTAGTATGAATTTTGATTTCAATCATTACCCAACGCTACATTTCATCGG
Source organism: Viscum album (assembly GCA_963277665.1). NCBI lineage: Eukaryota > Viridiplantae > Streptophyta > Magnoliopsida > Santalales > Viscaceae > Viscum > Viscum album. Next base: position 1,495,005,966 of record OY728133.1, read on the forward strand.
ATGATGAATGGTTAGATAGATCATACAATCAAGAATTTCTAAGACATGTTGCATGCAAGCTTTCTGGATTTCAAAGGGACATGTTTGAATAACCTACCATGGGTTGTGTTTTCTTATAATGATAGTTATAAATATATCATTGGAATAGACCCATTATTATATTTATATAGCCAACCTTTCATATGTTTATTATATTGGACCAATATTGTAGAGTTTTATATTCTCTGAAAAAAATTGGTACGGATAACATTAGATAAATTACTATAGATTAGATGGTGGATAATGGTAGTGAAGGATTTTTAGAGGTCATACATTGATTATAGGTGGAGAAATCTATATTTTGGCATTGTAATTTATTTATTATAAAATGTAACTACTCACCATGGGAATTGATGTTCTATTCATGGGAGTAATCATTCTATAAAATTTGTTGAGCCTTTCAAGGTGTTAGAGCGTATTGTTGTTAGTGTATATTTGTTAGGCCTACCACTATAGATGATCCCAATTCATGATGTATTTCATATATCATAACATCATTAGTATCTTCAACATAACGCGAAGATAATTTTGTAGGCTTATTTAGAATTTGAAGATTATGTGTCCATAAAGGAATGTCCTATTTAGATTCAAGACCATCTGATGAACATTGTTCATGGGTGTGTTATTCCTCTAGTTCCTGTCAAGTGGTGACATGGTGGTGTGGAGGAATGTTCTTGTGAGTGTGAATAATATATTCTATCCTATTTTGTTTATTGATTGATCACTTCTTATATATGTTTTTATTGATATGTTGTATGATTATGTGCTTCCCTTATAATGGTTGTCCTCACATTTCTGTTGTGATATCCCTATAAGAGAGGTATCTCATGGTATCATTGGTAATGGACTCTCTCTTCTTTATTTTATTTTTATTCTCAAGGATGATATTTTATGATATTTATTTGATGCAAGGGACTAAACCATTAAGAACCTTTTGTTATTTCTCGATCCATGGAGATTTCAAGAGGGACATCTAATGTGAACTGGAAGATGATGGAGGAGTTCCTAGATATATGGGGTTCACCGTGTCTTGGGGATAGTTGTGGTGGAGGCTATTTTTCTTTATGGAAGTTGGGAGCTAGGGGTTTTGTAGCTACAATTATAGATATAGATATTTTAGTTCTTAGTGAATGTTGGGATAAATTTTCATTGGTTCTCCATATTTTGGTGAATTTGGTTCCTAAGATATAATAAATGGAGTGAATGTTTCCCACATAAAGAAAAAAATTACCATGTTTTAGGTGTGGTTCTCATAGATTTTCCCAAAGGTAAATGGGGAGATCCCCACTCTACAATAGTGGTCATAGTTGTGCTTTTCCAAGAGAGGGAACACACTGAGGGTGATGATAAAACAGCAAGGGAGTATCCTTCATGTCCTATTCTATGACATATTAGAGTATAAATTATGATGGGAGGTCTTTCATGCCCTGATGAAACCCTTAGTAGTTGTGGGTGAAGGACACCATGGCCATTTTGGTATCAATCATTTCCTGGTGGAGGTTTAATAGATCCGTTTTGTAGATTTTTGGATTGATAATTTTATTCCCTACATCGGTTCTTGTTTGTCTCATCATCCATTAAGTTTATAACATGACATAGAACATGAAAATCTATATATTCTCTACTATTTGTTTCAGATTGGGTGGGATAGGGATGATTTTTTCTATAAATTTCTATTTGAATAACCATGTTGTCTCACATGCCTTAATTAAAATATATCTTTACCCACTTAAGCATGATTGAATCGAGTTCCCTTAAGAAAAACCCATTTTTTGTGACTCGAGGTCCATCCCTTAGCTTTGAGTGATCATCGGTCGGGATTTCATGAGGTCTTCCTTAAGATATCTACATTGAGAGAACTCTCTCCATATCATTTTCTTGTTCATGGGTAGTATTGTTGAATCTTCCATTTATGGAAGGGGATATAAAACTTCAACATTATTTATGAGTGAATGTATGAGGATCATGATTTTGTGTTCTAGTGGGTAAATGGTTGATACCAACTATAAGAACATAAAACCATGTTTTAAAAAAATAATGGGGTGACTGGTTTGAATGGTTTAAATTTTGAGGCATTATTTTCATAGTATTTATCTAGAGTTTCAATATAGTGCTATTTAGTTATTTTAATTATATCATGTTTAATTCTCATTTTATATGGCCTATAAATTTTATTAATAAATTAAATGTGGAATGGATGAAAAGGTCATAAATATATGAATAAGGTAAATTATTCCATCCTGAATAATCTAAAGTGATAAAAAATTAGAATATTATATTTTTTCATTCTTATGAATTATTTAATATAATTGACACTCTAAAATTGGTTGAGAAATGTAAATATAGTAATAAATGGAAGATAATGAGTTGTGGGAATTCAATAAACCATATAATTTTTCATTAATTAAATATATATAATAATTATTGATTTGATCTTGTCTATTTGATGTTTATTTCTGATATTATTTATCGGCATTAAAATCTATGATTTCTAGACTATTTTTAGGTTAATAAAATAATAAATGCGGTAAATAAATTATAGAAGGATATATTTTTTCAATGAAATTGTTATAATGATAAAATCAATATTTGATAATGATCATTTGTTGATTTAGAAAACAGAAGTCATTGTTTTATTTGATTTTGTGATTTTTGAAACATATAAATAATTTATTTTTTAATTGAAGCTGGTAAATGGAAATTAATTTTATTAAAAATAAATGTTTTGTACTTTTTTAAGCCAATATTTTATTTTTACGACATTGTATGAATTTTTTTATGTCCTCATATTCCCCTAGAATTACTAATGCTGGAAATGTGTTTTATTACATGTATTTATATAACAGATACTGTTTTGTGATTTTTTGTGATAACCTAGTATTCATGGTATTTTATTTGATGGATGGACTAGTTGACTAGGTTTTGGATGTGATTAATGTGTTGGGAAAGAAATTTGGATTGATTGAATAGGTTGAGAGTGAGGTTTTTCTATTTTCCTATTCATTATGATGTGATTAATGGTAAGATAGATGGCATCAATTTAGAACTAGGATTTCTCATTTTATTTGTTTCTTGTTCCTATGTTCTTTTCTTCTTGTTTGATATTTTTTTCTTTACTTATATCTCCAATTGAAATTTATCGATTCATGTAATAGAATATCTTGAATGTGGAATAATAAGTGAAATATACTTGACCTCAAGAGAATGTTTGTTGATGAGGGAAATTTTATGAAATGAAAACCATAAAATTCTTTAAAATTCATGAATTGTTTTGTTGAGATATCAGGAAATTATATGTTAATTATTAAAGAATTGGATTTAGATGAATTGTGGAATGGTTAAAAAAAATTTATAATGGGTTTATAAAGGAAATGGTAATCGATAAATTACTTAATTGATATGATGAGGAAACATTGACACTTGTGTTCTTTGATATTTTATAGCATAGTCTTATATTTTTAAGTTAGTATGTCAAGTGGAACGATAGTTATAGATTGACTATACAGTAGGTAGTTTCCCGTGGTGTCATTATTTGATATTTATATCATTGTATTCTATAATTTATTATGATCTACTGCAAATATCGATTGAGGTGGTTGATTCCCATATTTTCTAGGGTAATTGTTGTTTCCCAACATATATTTTATCAGTGGAATTGATGGTTGAATACTCCCCCTACATTTCTCTCTCATTTTGGAAGACTATGTATGTAGACATACATGGGATGTGGGGGATTGTTATTGTAGTGTATGTGTCTATATGGGTTGTGATGGCTTGTGGTTATGATGTACTTGTATATATGGGATTTGGTGCATGATTTTATAGAATATACATATACATGAACTGACGGATCGTGTTTATGACATACGTGTATGTGCAGACAGTGATGTCTTGAGATTATATCACATACTTGTATTCAGGTGGTAATAGCAATGGTTATTGTATGTGTACTCATGAATGGGTTTTGATGGATTGAGGTACAATGTATTGTGTGTGGGATATGGTGGATTTTGGAACTAATTCTCATTTATGAGTTGCAACAACTGGATCATGTTGACAGCATATCCACCCTAGCTTTTAATATGGTTTCCGGGTCTTTCATTTTAGGAACCATCAGTTCCCTTAGAGACACATGTTTTCTACTGCCTAGGTCCCACCCACATTCGCAAAAGAATGATAAAAATAATGAAACCCACCATAAAACAATACATATTATTTCAGTGGTATTTTTCATCATTCACACAAACCCAAAAAAGAATCTCAAGAGCTCACCCATCCCGAAACTACACCAAGCAAGGATCACCTAACTGTGGAGTTCTAAAAAAGTACTCTCCTGAAAAATGTTCACCTTTTTACATGGGTTGTGAAATTTAACATTTTAACCGTTTAACATCTTGGGGCGTGACATTTTCTCCCCCCCACACACAAGCACAATATCCCAATTGTGGACACTATATTACAACTTAGGTTGTATCATTGAACTAATGGATGGGTTCCACCTTTTATAGCATTGTAACTGCAGCACCTTGTAGAAAAAATAGACACCCCATATTTTTTATATGGTCATCGTCTCCTATACTACTGGCCAACACCAGTTTCTCTACAAACAGGTGTTGTCCGCCCCTACCCCGAGGTTGACCCATATGCTGGAACAGATCATTGGACTAATGACTATCCCAACATTCCAACAAATATTCTTTTAGTGTGATTTCTTCTCACTCACATGCAACTTGAAAGGCCTCACATTAGGTAACCCATCCTAACACTAATCTGTCCCAAACACTCATCGCATCATAGTTATAATCAGTTAGTCTCCTAAAAATAATGTTTCATTATTTTTCATGGGTAGTAACAGTTATCCTCATAAATATTAAAATTTTGGGGGAGTTTCATGAGATATGATAATGATTTGGATGAGATGAGATACATTTTTTGTATAATGTGATGATGATAGGGATATGATAGGATTCTTAGTGTGAGAGATGTGATGATGTTGTGACTGATCATATGGACAAGATGACATAGGAGGAGATAGGAGTGACATGATATGGGATGTTGGGATTTAGGGTAAACAGTTCAATGGGAATGTGGATGATGGGTTCCCTTATTTATATATACATATCTATATTATATTATGTTTCTACCTTCTATGTGTTTCTTTATGAGTGGGTCCTTTTGTTGATGGAATCATAGTTTACCCAACTAGGTGACGAGTTGTTTATTTATTCACTGATGATTTATTATGATGATTCCCCATTTTCATGAGAGGATCTATGGATGACTCTACTGATTATGCCTTTATTATCACCCTTATATATATATATAAACTATTTCTTTTCATGTTTATTTGATGGATATATTGGATGAGATGGTCATTACAATCTCTTTTGATAGATCATGAGTTATACGTGATCATTTTCATTGTCATAGGAGGGTTTCATAGTATATTTTTAGTTTTATAATTTCATTATATGTAATATTATTTTCTAGTATTAACTATATTGTTTATTTATTCATGACATCATAACACTAATTTGTCCGAAACACTCTTAGCTGCATAGTTATAATCAGTTAGTCTCCTAAAAATAATGTTTCACCTTTTTCCAGGGGTACTAACATTTATCCTCTTAAATATTAATATTTTTGGGGCATTTCCTGAGTTATGATAATGATGTAGATGAGATGAGATGAATGGTGTGTCAGATGTGATGATGATATGGATATGATAGGATTTTCAGTGTGAGGGATGTGATGATGTAATGATTGATCATATGGACAAGATGACATATGAGGAGATAACAGTGACAGGATACGAGATGTTTGGGTTTAGGGTGACCAGTTAAATGGGAATGTGGATGAGGGGTTCCCTTATTTATATATTCATATATATGTTATATTATTTTACTATATTTTATGTGTTTCATTGTGAGTGGTTCATTTTTATGATTGAAACATAGTTTACCCAACTAGGTGATGAGTTGTTTATTTATTAATTGAGGATTTAGTATGAGGCTTCCCCATTTTCATGAGAGGATTTATGGAGGTTTCTACTGATTATACCTTTATTATCACCCTTATATATATAATCTATTTCTTTTCATGTTTATTTGATGCATATAGTGGATGAGATGGTCATTACAATCTCTTTTGATTGATAACGAGTTATAAGTTATCATTTTCATTGTCATAGAAAGGTTTCATAGTATATTTTAATTTTTATAATTTCATTATATATAATATTATATTCTCGGATTAAGTGGATGTCCGATTTATTCATGACATCGATTTGATTGGTGGATGTTTCTTTATTCCTTGGATTGATGAGGATAATGCCTCCCATTTCTATATACTACACCCACAATGTTATTTGACAACTCATGGAATAATGGAGACTTGATTTAGGGGATCATTTTCTAACACCAATACCAGCCTAGGATGGGTACCAATGGGGGTGAGTTGTGACATGGTCTATACAAAAATTCCTATAACAATTGTTTGGAAGACAATTGTTAGGTGTCTCAATATTTTTAGGTACCTATACCAACTTTTTTTCTAAAACCGTTGTTAAAGAATTGTACCTATGCTTTTCTTAAACCATTGTTATATGATAGATTTTTATTTTTATATTTTTATATATTATATTTCTAAATATTTCAAAATATATAATTTCATTTTTACATAGCAATATATATAATTATTACAGTTTGTATAAGCCTATACAAAAGGTTTTCACAATACCTTGGTATAAGTATAAACTAATTATTTTACAAAAACGTTGGTCTAGGTATATACCAATGTTATTACAAAAAAATTGGATTACATCTAAACTAATGGTTTTATAAAATCATTGGTATAGATCTATAACAACAGTTTTAAAAATTGTTAGTGTACACCTATACCAACCATTTCAAACCATTGGTATAACCCAATACCGATAGATTTACACCAAACATCACATCAAAGCATTGGTATTGGTTAAACTGATGGTTCGGAAGGCTATACCATTGGTTCAAAATCATTGTTATAGATTAAATTTATAAAAGTGTTTTTAATATATAATGTTATATTTATTATATATTTACATTATTCACATATTATATAATGTTATATTTATGTTTTATACACATTATAGTTATGTTGTATTCCAATAATATTCATGTAATATAATGTTAGAGTTATGTTATATGAAATTATATTGATCTTATATAATGTTATGTTTATAATATAGAATTTTATAAATTTATTATATAAGGTTATGTTTAAGTAATATTTCTATTATATTTCGGTTATATTTTTATTATATAATGTTGTATTTACATTATATATATATATATTTATATTGTCATATATATGTTCTATATAATAATATAATTATGTTATACAAAGTTTTATAATGTTATGTTTTCATTATATAAATTTTATATTTATATTATATTTACATTACATTTATAATTTATATATCATATTTATATTATACTTATGTTATATAACATTATATTTTGTTATATTTACATTATAGTTACATCATAGAGTGTTATAATATTGCTATATTTACATTATATTTATATAATATAATTCTATATCTATGATATATTTACATTATATAATGTTATATTTACATTGCATGTATGACATATAATGTTACATTATATAATGAAAATATAATATAAATATAACAAAATGTAATGTAATGTTTTTATAATATAAATACCACATAAATAAAACATTCTTATCACAGAAATATAACATGAATTAAATTATATATTAAATTATATAACATAAATATAATCTAGTGTAAAAGTATATAACATAATTGTAAAATAAAATTAACATAAATATAATGATATATTTATATTATATAATTTTACATTTACTTCATATATAACATAATATTTTTATTATGTTTATGTTTTATATAAGTTATATATTACTATATTTAGGTTATACGTTTTTTATATTTATGTTATATAACATTATAATTGTGTTAAATTTACATTATGTATATTTTATAATGTTATAATTACATTAAATAACATTATAATAACATCATTGAACATTTTATTTATGTTGTGTGTGTGTGTGTGTGTTATATTTATGTTATGTAAGGTTATATTTACATTATATTCACATTATATTTAGATTATATTTACATTATATAACATTATATTTACATAATATTCATGTTTTATAATTTTATTCTTATGTTATATGTCATTAATTTAAAGTAAATATAATTTTTTATTTATGGTATAGAACATTATATTTATAGATCATATAACCTAATTTTACATTATATAATTTTTAATTATATAAATATCATGTTTTATTTACACTATATTAATATAAATATTATATTATATTCAAATTATATAAATGTTATATATAGGATATATTTATATTTTATTTCTGATATATAGATCATATTTACGTTATATTCACATTGTATAATGCAGTATTTATAATATATGTATATATTATTTATATTTAATTTATGTTATTATTGAATTATATAATGTTATAGTATCATTATTGCGTTTTAATTGGTTTTTTTAGTATTTTTAAAAAATGTGATAGGTTTTAGAATATTTTAAAAAATGGGTCTGGAGAAGTGGGAACTTCGTTCGCACTTCCATTTAAGCTTGAACAAAGTTCAGGCTTCTTTCTCTACCTCCTTGGATGTTTAAATGTGGTTTACATTTCTTTAGGGAATAGTATGAGGCGTTAATAACCCTCACACTTCCTTTGAAATTCTTAAAAAGTTGGTGTGAATAGGGTTCATGGCTCCTCTCGAAAAAAATATCAATTGAGGGAATCCCCCTACCTTTTCATTTTTACCATATATATTTTTTTTGTGAACCTCTATTGGATTTCATTCTCATCATATCATTACATCTTTTTAGATAGCGAAATTTCATTTTAGAAATATTAATGATTTAAATTTTTATTTATTTGTTTAATATGTATAGTTGTAAGGATGTATAAACTGTTGTTCTTTGTATGGATTAATTTCTCAAGGAATTATTAATTTAATAATTTAATTTATAATTAAATGATTTAAAAAATTTAAATATTTTGTTTTTATATTATAAATTTTTGGTATAATATAAATTTTAGGTATAAAATAAAATAAATTCTTAAGGAAATATTAATTTTTAAAAAATGTATATATTTGTTATTTATATTTTGAATAGTTAGATTTCAATATATTTATATGTGTATATTATATTATATAGTATGTCTAAATTAAAATAAATTTAAAATATAATAATTTTTACATATTGGTAAGTAATGTGAATCTACTAAAACATTTTATAAATAAAATATTTTGAAAAAAAATTATAAAATAAAATAGTTTTATTATGTATTATACATGAATACACAATATATTATTTGATATATACATATAAACATATGTTTGTTAAAAAAAATAAAAACATATCAATTAAAAATAGTCCTAAAATTATATTAATTATAATTAATAATTATTCCAACTAAATATGAATAAAATATAATTACTTAAAATCAAGAATGTTTAATTACATAATAAAATGCATATACACATACCTAGTTTTATTATATTGAAATAAACTTTTTGTAAAATATTATAATGGTTATTTAACTATAAATTATATTACATTGGCTGATTTAATTTAACAAAATTTACTATTAATAATATTTTCTGTAGTTATATAAAAATAAATAATATTTTTATTTATAAAAATATTGTTGTTTAAAAAAGATATATAATTATATTTTAAAATATTAATAATTACAATTGAATATATTTAAATGTGTGTATATATATATTGTATATTGAAAATTAAATTAATGTACAATATATTTTTGGATGCATAGATAAATAAAATTATAATAGTTATTTATTTTTTAAAAGTTTATTAGTAGTGATCATTACATACAAACATGTATCTTGTAAATTAATTTCCAAAATGCGTATCATTACTGATAAAATATAAGTTATATTATTTGAATTTAGTATTTGAAAAATAATATTTGTCATTTTTTGAAGACATTAATACATTCTATAAATGCCTATATATTTATATATATTGATATTTCAAAATAGGAAATATTAATATAAGTGTATATATATGTAGATATTTATTTTTTATTAGATACAGTTTATTGGAAAATTCATAATATGTATAAAATAATAGTTATCCAAAAAACCATGTCAAGATAATTATGTGATAATTGTTCTTTAGATGGTCAAAAAATGAATTATTGAAATTGAATGTCATGTTTTTTTGTCTGTGGTTATAAATTTTTTAATAATTTCATTTTCCCCATCGATGACATATTTGTAATCCCTCTCTCTATGTATGTAAGGACCTCTGTGTCCATGTAAATATATTGTGTTTCTCAAACCCCTAGAACACCCACTTGCTGGTGAGTAACGTTGTAATAAAAGTGTATTTGATAATAGGTGTTGATGTTTGATGCTATATTTTAACACCATGACAAAATAGAGATCAATAATTACTAAAATCTAATATAATAACGGCTCTAGATGTTCCCCCTTGTTTTTGGTTAGCTTATAAAATATTTATAAACCAATCCATATAAAAATTATTAAGTTCCAATAAAATTCAATTAATCATAACTATTTAAAACATGTAAAACATTTCATAATTTAGTATAAATATATATAACATTTTATTAGATTTACATATATTCATATAATAGATATATTATTTATTAGATATAGTTATAGGTAATGATACAATTTGTATGACAAGATAGGATTCCACAAAAAAACATGTTATCGGTATTATATGATGAATGATCTTGAGATGATTGACTAATTTACGATTGAAATTTCATATCATATTTTTTTTGTATCTGATTACTTAATTTTTAATAATTTATTAATATTTAGATGTCTGAAAATGTATGATTATAATTTCAAGCCATTTTTCAATAATGGTATATAATTTTGAATAATTTTATTTTATTTTCCATGTTGATGACCTGCATGTCATCTCTCTCCCTCAATATATTAGAACCTTCATTTTCATGTAAAAATGTCATGTATACCAGTCCCATAGAACCCCTCACTTACATATGAGTATAATTATAATAAAAATTCATTCAATTAGACGTGTTGATGTTTAAAGCTGTATTTTTACAACATGATTAAATTGAAACTGATGGAAGTTGAAATATGAGATAACATAGGCTCTAAAAGTTCCACCTTAGGTTTTTGGTGGATTATCAAATAATGATAAACTAATCCATGGAAACATTCAAATGGTCAAGTCAAATCTATTTAATCATATCAAATTAAAACATATTAAACATCAGATGATATACTATATAACATATTATAAAAAACATATAGTTAATCATGTATGCATCGATATATTGAAATAGTGAGGTAATTTATTCTGATAAGGGTTTTAGTTATAGTTTTCCACCTGTAAGAGAGAAAACTATTCATGAATGTGTGACATTATACAAGGTTCAAAGTAAGATACTTAGTCACATAAAATTATGGGATTAACAATCAATTACTTTAAATACATATCGACATCTTCAATAACCTAAATTTCTATTGAACATTGAGTATCCCATGATTTATGATGATGATTGCATTGATGGATAATTTTGGTTCAGGAAATAGTGCAGTAATTTTTTAATGGAATTATATGTGTGTATTTTTTATATTGATGATATGTGACCTACTACAATAGAACATTGTTATGAATGATTTTTTGAAGTCATCCCATTACAACATTTTCATTTATTGTCTTCTCATATGATTATGGTAACAGAAAAAAAATCATGAAGAAGTTGATCAAAATATAGACAGAACTATATGAGATATCCCCCCATAAATACTCATGATTTAATGAATGAAACATTATATATTAAGAAATTATCTGATGTGGAAACATGAGATGATGTAGGTGAGGGTGATGTGGGGAAGGAACCTTCTGAGGTTCCTATGATATATATGAAACAACCAGTTGGTGGAAATCATCCTAAATTATAGACTTCCTTAGTCAAAGGAATATATTCTCCATAGAATTTGGATTGGTATATCTTTACACCAACTACTGAATTTTCCAGAATTATAGGTACCATGTCTGCATCAACTGATACTATAGCCTATGATAGAACATAGTTTTAAAATAAAAGTTCATTTATTTTGTTAATGAATGGCCACATAGAGAAACATATTTCATTTTTGGTTGATTAGTCAATGAATGAAATATACCGCATTCAGTGTGACAAATGTAGTTCATAATGTAAATTTTTATTGTGAGAAATATATGATAAATGTTTTCATGTTGGTATGTAATTAAATAAAAATTCCCACATACATGTGTACATCTATGCTTGTAAAAAGACTGCTCTCCATTTTTTACAGAGTATATTTCAACCATTATTGTTGAGATTATATGAACATGTCAAGACATTCATGTGTCCCTTGTCCTGGAATGAGTGCAATATTTTTTCAAATACAAGATGTCATATGGAAAAGTGTAGAATGATAAATAAAGGGTAATTGTGAAAATTTATGTTGATAAGGATGAATCATGTGCAGTTTTCCTATGAATAATACGATTGTTGTCTCTCAAAAATCAGGTTATTTAACATTTGGATACAATTGCATATATCTCCCCATATCACTTAGATGATAAAATAAAAGATAAGTAATATATTCTATTTTGGGAATTTGGGTAATGTATTAATACTTTTCCTTATTGTAAATAATTCATTTAGGTCAATGGGACTTTTATTTATTTAAATTATAAAAGTGTCCTACTAATTTCTTCCACATGGGATGGAAATCATACTCCTATAACACATGGATTTTTCATTTTAAATGAACAATTTTGAATCATTCAGTTGGTTTTTGGATTGTATATGTTTTCATGTTACACAAAACCAAGGTGTGTCTGATATATGATCGCCATCGAGCAATTATGGAGGTTGTTAAAAATTATGGGGTTTCCTAGAGATAACTGAATTCTTCTCATCAATATTGCATTAGACATATTTTCAGTAATGTGCATAGTAATTTTAGATATGAGGTAATAAAAAAAGATATCATCAAGTTGGTTATCTTTTCTTAAACATAAATTTATAATACATTACTCTCTTCAATTTCGGATTACAAGAACTAAATTTAAATGTTGGATCTATAATTTCAAGAAATTAAAAGGTCTAATAAAGAAATATATAAATATATGATGAATATTTCAAAGGATAAATGGTTATTATAATCTAATGGGGGTGGGATATATGAAAATATAACCACAAATATTGTGGACTTCATAAATTAGGTATTCAATAGTGTTCTTAAACATCAAATAACTGGACTAGTAAAAGAGACATTTTAAATATGTGTGATTTAATTGTTTGAATAGACCCATCTAGCCTACTAGAGGATGCACCATGGAATGTGTTTTGATTATAATTTCACCAGAGATATCGATAAGATATTATAGGATGCATCATCATTTCATGTTTGAACCTTTGATTGAGAAGAGATCCTCTTTTTGGTAACAGAGATTCATGAGCCACCCAGAGACAATAATGGTCAGGTGTTACTAGTCACACTGGAAAATAAGTAATGTGGTTATGGTTCTTTTTCAGGAATTTATATATCGTTTTTCACATGTCATTTCAACATTTTCATTAATGAACATATCATGGGAACCCTGTGTTGATGTGGTGTTTTACATGAGCACCCTGGATGACTGTTATAGTGAACCTTGTATGTCGGTTGGTTATTTTTATACTATTACCTTGCATGTTGATCAGTCGATCGTGGTCCCTTTGTAGAATGTTATGCCAAGGTTTTTCTCCTGGTGATGACTAAATTATACTCATATAAGAAATTACATAGCAAATCCTTGAGAACTGGAAGTGGGACTATTATTACGAATATGTCACACAGAATTTAATACTCATAATATATGTCTCCATGTGGAAATAAGGTGCTCCACTTCACAACATATTTGATCTTGTTTATGTATTTTATCACGATTTTGTACATTGTTTCAAAATCATATCATTTTATCTCTACCTTATTTCATTTCTTTCTTCATTTATCTCTAGATTGTTTCAGTTCAAACTTAAATATATATTTTATTTAAATTTGAAAAACTTTGAAAATAAACACACCGTGGAAATTAATTACAATATATTCATCATCTAAACGAATTTTCATTAAATTTTTCAATTAAATCACAAAGACAGTTGAATATATTATACAGTCTCTGGTACTATGTTGAATTTTTATCACAGTTGATATAGAAAAAATTATTTATAAATAAATTAAATATGATTTTAGATCATTATAGTACGATATTATTGGGATAATCCATCATTAATTACATATATATTCTTCTGCCTCATTTTATCATCATAATGCTTAATTATGAATGCAAATTATCTACCTCTGTTATCTTCCTATTGTTTTTTAAAAAAATTTATTACAAATTGTATTGAATTTACTATAAAAGGTATCCATGATATCAAATTTAGAGATAGCGGGGCCTCTACATCTCACATTCTAGGACAAAAATGTTTCACAGCTTTTCATAGAGGTAACTCAGTTAAATTATTTGAGTGTATGGAGGTCACAACATTTTCATGAGGTTGTTCCACCTCCTATTATCATCCCCCATATATTTCAAGTTAGGTTATACATTATAGTTATATGTGACTTCATATTCATTAATTATCAGCTCATTGTAGCCCTAGTGTAGAGATAGAGGACAGAGAAACATAAATTTCATTCTATAGTGGGATATATGACTATTAGTCATGAGGATGTTTCCATTTTGTTGGTGTTACCTATCAAAGGTGCAGTTATGATAGGTCGTGTTAGTGTACATTGGTTTGATCTAGTTTATAGACTACTAGTCACTGAGGTACATGATGATGGAAGTTCTATCTTTGAGAGTTGATTACATATGGACTGGATTGATGAGCACTTCACTTATCTAGTCGATGATGCTGATGGGATCATAATGGTGAGATTTTCATGTGCATACATTTTGAGACTTAATAGTGTCCTGAACATTGTCGATCATTAAACTAAATTTTTCTACATTATATATTTATCATTACTAGAGTATTTAGACCATACATGGTAGTAGATATGGGGGTAAGTATGTCTTTCATATACATATGGAGTGATATGTAGATTACAAGATTTTTTTCCCTTATATAGATGTGTATATGAGAGTACATATCTCACATAACTCCACAGGACCATGCATTATTGTCTGTTGATATTTTACAAGAGTCCAATTATGGAAAATTGTATGATTTTTCTTCCATATTAGATTAAAATCAAATGAATAACATTATATTATGAAATATATGTATAAATTTTTTATTTATAAGTAAATTCAGGTACTTCGATATTTAGAAACCACCAAACATGAGGTCCACAATTAAAGACTTATGCTAGACTATATTTGGCAAGCTGAAATGTGTGATTATAAATTATATAGATAAATTATTATTGTTTATAGTAAAATACATAATTTATTTATTAATTATTAATAATGTTTATATTTCGGGTTTCATGGATGTCATATACTAAGCCTATCATCTAGTGTCTCCCATGTTACTGTACGGTGGGGCTTATTGTCATCTCATGTTTCGTACCGAGGATTGTCTTTCATATAATTGAGTGGTGTCATGATGATAGAGTTATGTTATAGTTCAGATTCTATTTTTCCATTCTTGGACAATGATCATCCATATGCTCCTCCATTTCCTATTTCATGAAACCATAGCCACAACTAGAGCCATAGACATAGGCATAGTCTGTTAGTGTGGTGTATTTTTATAGAGCGATAGAGGCTGACTAGTCTATGTTGCATTATTTATTTCTCTTGGATCTATAGATATCTTCTATATAACAATATTCTTCTTCACATGTTGGGGAGAGTTTGAGTTAGCAACCGTTATCTTTATAGGTAGGACAGGGCACGAGCAGAGAGATTATAGATCCACCACTTGTCACGTAATCTAATGTGGCGGTAGGTTCCGGAGATGCTACACAGGAACTGTGTATGCCAAAGCATATAAATCGACAAACATGATGTGGTCCCATTATCTATAAACCTGGCTATGACATGGAGGATCACTCTGGAGATTGATGTAGAATGGACTGAAACATGTTATATTTTTTAAAAAAATATTTACTTGTTCATTATTTCAAAAACTAATAATATATTGTTATTTTCACATAAAAATTGATATAATTAGAAGTTAATGCAAATTCTTTTGAATGATTGATAAAAATTAGTATTAATAACTACATTATTAATAATAATAATTACTATTTTTAAATTATATTAATACATTTTACCGCCATAAAACATATTATGTTTAATAAATAATCATATTAAATTTATTATTATATATAAATAATATTAATATTTTTAATTTTATAATTAACATTACAATAAAAAATAAATATTATACTATTCTTTATATAAGTGAATAATTAATAATTCATACCATAATATATTAAAAATATAATAATTATTCACTAGTAAATATATTTTTCAATATAAATTATATTATTTACATTATAAAACCTTACATATTAGTTATTACACTATTACTTATATTAATTTCATAAAAATATATTATTAATTTATAATAAATAATTCAATTGATAATTAATAAATATATTACATATTAATAAATTACTAAATTATATCAAGAGAATGTTCATAATGATTTATAACTAAAAATATCATAATGTTAGATATTAAATTAAAAATTAATTAATTGTAAAATAATACATTAATAGTTAATAACAAACAATAAAATTTCTAATTAATAAAAATATTACATAATAACAAATTACTAATCATTATATCAACAAAAATTTCACAAATACTAGTAAAGAAAAAATTTATATTTATAAATGATTAATAAACATTAATATTAATAACTGCATTAGTAATAAATATTATTTCTATTTATTAATTATGTTAATACTTATTAGTATTATAGTCCATATTATGTATAATAAATATTAATATTATATTTATAATGAATTTTTTTTAATATTATTATTTTGAATTCTAAACTCTTTATGAATATTAATAATAAATATTATATTATTGATTATTTAATAAATTGATTAATAATATATACCATAATATATAAAAAAATTCCTAATTATTAACTTCTAATTATATTTTTTCGATATAAATTATTTTATTTATATTACGAAACAAAAAATATCAGTTATCATACTAGAAATTATTTTAATTAAATAACAATATATTATTAATTCCTAGTAAATATTACAATTGATAATTATTAAGTATGTTACATGTAAATCACTCATAATTATCTTCATAAAATTCTAAAATATTAATAAATAATAAATAATAAATATTATCTTTTAACTAATCTTAAAATAAATAAATAAATTATAGGGGAAGCATGAACATCATTTACAATTTGTTTCTAAACAGGAAAACATGAATGAGGTTCATTCTTGTCCAACCCATTTTTTAAAAATATTTAAAACTCTAACCCATTTTAAGAAAAAATGAAAAATACTCATTAAAAAAACTCAGCATTATTCTACTTTTTATTTATATTATTTAATATTATATTTGTATTATATTTAATTTATATTTAAATTATATAATGTAAATACAACGTAAATATAACACAAATAAAATATGAAAATAACATGAAAGAAATATAAATAAGACATTTTAACGTAGATAAAAGTTAAATATTACATTATTATTTATTGTTAATTGTACTAATTATTGGATATTAATATTTATTATTATTGATTATGATAATTTATTAAAAAATATTTGGATTTATAATTGGTAATTAAAGATTATTATCATTTATTATCAAATAATTTTAAATTACTATCTAATATTTATTAATTATCATTAATATATATTTTATTGGTATTATTTTTTTAATTGAATTCATTTATTATCTTTTATTTATTATAAACTATATTAATTATTAATTATCATCATTTATTTTTATTAAATTTATTATTTTCCATTAAAATTTATGATTAATATATTTTTATATTTTTATCTACTATATTTTTTTACCGAATGCTTGCTTCAAAATTCTACCTTCAATTTGTGAAGAATAAATAAAAATACATGGTCATGAAATGCACCTTCTAGAATCATTTCGATAATTTATTTATGGCAGTATCAATTTGACAATTTTATAATATAATTTTACTTTATTTTTAAAACACACCTGAGTAATTTTTAAAAATGATGTAAAATTATTATAAAAAATACCAGATTGATGCATTCGTTAAATAAATTGTCAAAATGATGCAGAAAGGCATGGTCCACCACTTTGCCTTCTTGATTTCTTCTTCAAAAACGAAAGAAGTGATATATAATCACTCCTTCTATATAAAATAGCTGGAAAATAAATATATTAGTTAATAATATATTAATAATAAATATAAATGGTAGAGAAAAAATAAAAATAGTTTATGATAATTAATTATAAATTATAATTTTTATTAATTAATAAATAATTGATAATAACTAAAATACAGAAAATATTTATTTAATTTTAATAAAGGATAATTAATAATTACTAACAAATAATTGATAAATATTTAGTAATAATTAATAATAATTTGTAATAATTGTTAATAATTGTTAGTAATTAATGATAAATAAAAATAAATAACAATAATAAATACTAATCGAAAACAATTAATAATAATAATTAATCGAAAATAAGGTTATGTTCACATTATATATACATTATAACATTATATTTTTCTTATTTTCTTAATATATAAATATTATATTTACATTATTTTAATGTTAGATTTACATTATAATTACATTGTATTTACATTATATAATGAAATTAAAATGAAAATATAACATTATATAATATAAATAAAATTTAAAAATAATGGTATATAATGTAAATGTAAATTAAATATCTTCCAATTACATTATAGATTCTTGGCAACATCCTTCTGTTGGTTCTCACAACTCTCGGGTTTCACAAGGTGCGCGGTTTGTACTGACCTTGGTGTTGTAGCCTCCAAACCACACACCATTGGATATTGAGAGTTTTCATTGTTAGAACATAGTTATTTTAATAATGTTGAAAACTTTTCACTCAATCCAGAAGTCCAATAAGGTCACACGATTACAACTCATGGTTACTACTAATCATGTGGCCCGAGTAGGAAACATATAGTGTGGAATTTTAATCAACTAAAAATTTTCATAAATATCACATGAAATCTCATTTTACCTCTAATCACTCTTATTCAACCAAAATATGATTCATTTATCTTTTTAGTCTCTAAATATGTGAAATTTACTTCTCTAACCCCTTCCCTTTGTGGTTCGAATCATTTCTTATTATGTTTGATCACCTTCTGGTATTTAAATCTCCACTCATCTGGTTTCTTCAAATATATCTTTATATATTTCTTAGAGAGTGATAGATCATAATGTTATTGATTTATCTATTATCCTTATTTATATATCATGATTATTTGGTTGATTCCTTGATCCCATTAGTTGTCATTCTTCGTTGGAATCATTCATTTCAGGTGTTGTGTTGATTTGATCTTGCGGTTAAATGTGTGTGGTTTCATAAGTCTTTACCCAACAATTGAATCCCTAGTTTCCTTCTAGGTTTTGAAATGAGTTTCTAATTTATTTAAAAATCCAAATTTAAGATTATTCTCTATTTGATTTAAATATAGAATGGAAATTGTGAAAAACCGCCAGTTTCAATTGAATTGAAAATTTTGTGGCGGTTTTTTGGAAAATTGATAGGTTGAATTGAAAGTTGATATGATTAAATTGTTTTATTTTTATTCTTAATTAAATTTCCATAAAATTATATATGATTTTAAAATTCATGAATTTTATTAAACCTATGATTTTGGTTTTTAAATAATAAATGTATGTTGAAACAAAAATTAGTTATTTAAACTGTGAGTGATGAATTGAATTGAAATGATTTATTTTCCCATGATTTATTAATTGTTTGATTGATTCCAATTTTAGATTTAGTATTTAGTATTTTATTATTAAAACCATGCTAGGACCACGAATCCCTAGAAATTAAATGATAATGAGATCACTAACTAAACTAATTTTAGTATGATTTCCCTTGATGGGTCCCCTGATGAGGTGTTGATTAATTATCCAGATGAATTCATCCATAGGGATGTGTTCACACATACTCGAATCATTACCATAATTAATAAGTGTGGGGATCCTATTTCTAGATAATAACACAAATCAGGACTTATATAAATGGTTCTTTTTTGTTATATCTTCTTAAACATTCCATTATTTATAAAAATAGAATATCCATTCTAAATATTTTATATAATTATTTTATATTAAATTTTCATTTAAGATTTTATTTATATCTTCCATCTATTTTATTTGAAATCATTTTTTTTGAAAATATATAAAATTATTTTTAGAAAATTTCGTTATTTTATTGAAATCATAAATGGGTTATTTCTATGGAGTTTCCTAACAAATATTCTTATGGTATCCTACTTGTCTTTTTTCTCACACCTGAACATTTCCTTTAGTCATTTGAATATTTTGTTATTCCAAGTATAGTTATATATAATTTTCCACATGGAGGTGGTTGGTGAACATGATTCATAGGTCTTGGAGTGGTAAAAGTGATTAATGGAGACGAGATCCACTGATTACGTTGTATTTTTTAGTTTTTTCTGGACAAATGATGTGTCTTTTTATGAAGTATTATTTTGTTTTTTGTTATATCTATTTGATTCTGGTAATTTATCCTTGAAAAGTGTTCATAAAACCGATTTTTTATCATATTTCTTTTTCAATTTTGAGGGAAAAGTCATCGCCTTTTGTTTCTTGTTGATGCTAGGTACTTATCAACAACTTGTGGTGGTCGGGAACACCCTTTAAGATATTTCAGGGTTGGTTGACTACTACTGTACCCAGGTATCTAAGATATTTTGTTGCAAAATGTTATCAAAGGTAGTGTTTGTGTCTTTCTTATATGTTGGAATGCAATTTCGGTTGACCTTTTTTATATCTAGAAGGATTATCAGGATATAGGATGAAGTTATGAGTGATTTTCTTACCAGGTATCATCATAAAAAGTCTTAAGTCACCATTGGTGTTTTTAAAAGATGAATTTGAGGGATAATTTGATCTTATTAACGTATTTTCATTTATTTTTACGTGAGGGTCACGAAATTTTAGAATGATTATTTTTTTTGGAATTTGTATTCATGTATATCTTGTTTGATTTGATGATATGTGTGTCCTTACTTATGTTTAATTATTGAATATTTATTTTTTATAACTTAATGCCTATGATATTATGTCTGAATAGGTCACATGAGGAATCTTTTGGTGGATCACAATGATTGGATCCTCAACTAGATTAAAATCTTGTTCAGATAGTGGTGTTAGTTGTCTAAGTTCTAGAATAAGTACTTGTACTCAATCTCATTTATGCTCTAGTAGTGGAACATTTTATAGATGAATATAGAGATCATACTCTAGATTCCCCTTTATATAATCCACCACCTTTACATGGCTGAAATTATCATCTAGAGTAATAGTATTGGTTTAAAATGATTGAGATTCTTTTGAGTTCTTGGAAATGCCAGATTTTATTAAAGTGAAATATTCTACCATCAAGCTAGACATACCTAGCATGAGATGGTGGATTCAATGGGGATGGAGAATAATGATTAGGGTTTAAAGAGGAAAAACTTTTGAGTTATTTTTACAAATCATTTCTATCTATAATTAATGGTTTTGGAAAATTATATGGAGTTCCTTAGCCTTTATAAATGTTAAAGGACCTGGACTCTGTATGTGAGATTTTTTGCATAAATTGTTCAGTTTTCTCTATTGGTGGTGAATAATAACAACATAAAGCCTAAAATATGTAATATAGGTCTTAAATATGTCATCTAAAATCATTTTTTCATGTTAAATATCACTTCTTTTATTGAATTATGATATAGAATGTTGATGGATGAGCTTGATCTCGTAGGAATGTCAGGGTTTACTAGACTTCCATTTTCTACCAGTGTAAATTCTATCTGTTTCATTAATGGAAACATAAATAGTGATGATTATCATTATGATTCATGAAAATATAAATCAGACAAACCTCCTAAACTATATGGAGAGTCTATATGACTTTCATTCAATGTGGAATGTTTTTGTATTTGAAACAGGTTTTCTCTGAGGAATCCTAGATATGATGTCCTTATGGGTGCTTAGGTAACATGTAGAATTTTTTTCATGTCTTTTCTACTCCAAATAATGGAATTGGCTCATCATCAAGAAAAAATTTGTACTTGGTAAACAGATTCATTGAGAATTAAGAATTTTCAGTCATATTCATTCAGAATAAACCTTCATTTCATTGTAGAGGAGTCTTTAGAGGAAGTTGATGTGGGTCGAATGACCGTGAGAGGCACCATCACTTTAGATTCATATTTACTTACTATTTTTTTATATTGGTGATATTACTCATTTATATAGACTATTTTTATTAATATGTTAATCCATCCTAAAGATATTTTTTCTTATGTGATGGATATTACCATGCACCTCAAAATAAAGAGAGACAAAGGTCTCCAATGTCCCTCTTGTTTTTTCTCTTTATCATAGATTGAGATCACCTTGAATTTTCTAGTTCTCAGCAAGAAACCTCTTGATGTAATTTGGAAAACATATTGGATGATTTCTCATATTGAAGAAATTGACTGTTATATTTTGTGGTTTTCTTTTACTTTTCTTGGTGGGTTGTGTCTTACGTTTTAGGTAGAGTGGGACCTAAGGTCATGTAAATCCAAACCTTCTTTTCTAGAGCTGTACAGGGTAATATTTTTGTTTTATTGTGACTTGGAACAAAATATATGAGTGTTTATCTACCAATAAGGGTCATTGAGATTCCTAATGTGTTTCTATTATAATTTTATAGATTTCAGTTAGTAAGGGAAGTATAATTCTATATTCATTTGGTACTTGGTACTCTTCCAGTTTTTATTCCTTCTTAATGTACAACACCAGTGGAATTCCAATGTTGGTGACCTAATTGAAAAAAGTGTTGTACAACTGAGTGTTTCACCTTGGTAAGAACCTATTCTTATATCAAATAAATATAATGGAACAATTTTCCTTTTTTTGGATTATCAAAAACTCAATAGAGTTTTGGTAAAGAAATTTTTTTATTGCAATAGATTGATTATCTGTTTGATCAGTTCAAAGGGGTGAAGTGGTACTTGAAGGATGATCATCAATCTGGTTATCACCAATTGAGACATAAATAATATGACATCATGAAGACATACTTTTGGAGAAAATATAACCATTATGACTACCTTTTAATGCTCTTTGGTATAACCAGTGATCCTATAGTTTTCATCTATTTGATGAAAAAAATATTCCTTGAGTAGCTCAATCTATTTTTGGATGTATTTTTGGATTATATTTTAGTTTACTAAAAAATTGAGCATGACCATTTCTGTCATTTAATATCATTTATATAAATAATGATAAATTTTAAAATTTATAAGAAACTATTTATATATAATATCTAGATTCAAGAAGTGATGTTATTTGGACATGTGGTTTTGGAACATATTATTTTTGTTGATCTAGGGAAGGTGAAGACTATTATGGCATGGGATAAAATGTGTAATGTTTTTGAGATTTGGAAAATATTGGGTTTGGTAGGGTATTACTATAGATTCATTAAAAAAAATCTCAATGATGGATTATCTAATGAACACTCTCACTCAGAAGGGAGTGAGGTCGTTTTGTGAGGTGAAATTTAAATGTTATTTTGATGAGTTAACATTTCTCATAACTTATGCACCATTGTTCACTCTACATGTGGCTAGGTAGATCTATGTTGTCTTCTATGATGCATTCGGTTTGTGTTTAGTTTCCATTAATATATACATTTATCATGGGGTAGCTTATGGTTCTAGACAACTTATGCCACAAGATAATAATTATCTCTCCCATGATCATGAACACATAGCCATGTTGCTTGCTCTTAAGAGTTAGAGGAATTTATTTTCAGATAGATTTTTGTCATATTTTCTGACCAAAAAACATGAATTATGACTTCTCATAAAAATATTTAAATCATTGATTGAGTCATTGGGGTGGAATATGTAGTCTTTTGATTTTAGAATTTCCTACACCCCTGGTAAGGTTAATGTCACTGTTGGTTCTTTTAGAAGGGTCTTACAAACTAATACATGAATGAATCATCAAGAGAGTGGAGCCTAATGTTTCTCTTTTATCATTTTCATTTGGGATTCCATGACGACATCATCAAGGATGTAATAAAAAGTGTTCAATTAACCTCCTATATTATCAAGATTGTTCTTAAAGAACAACTTATTTATATTGAATCCTATGGAATTATGGAATTCATATTTGGTGGGAAGACGATTATTCAGTGGGAATTATCTTCTGAGGGTATTATATGTTTTTGGAACCAATATGTTGTAACTTTTGTAGTGAGAAAATATGTGATGGGGGATTTACATAATTCCTAGAGGGTGGTTCGACCATGTACCATGAAGAAGTTCCATATTTTTAAATGATTATTATAGTTGATAGGTATGAGATGACACATTGATAATAATGTTTCTCATTATTATACAAGTCATCAGTTCAAATATGAGCACCAGAGACCATTGGGTTTTCTTCAACCCCTTTTTGTGCAGACTTCTAAGTAGAACAAAATCTATATGGGCATTTTAGTTTGGTTTTGGTATACCCCTTAAGGGAATAATGTGATATATATTTTGATCAATATGATGAAAAAATCAAATCACATTAAAACCATTCAAGATAAAACCAATGTTGAGGTTTTTTTAAATCTACATTTGAAAGATATGTTCATTTACATGGAGTTCCTTCTTCTATTGTCACTGATAGGGATCCCAATATTACTTCGCTTTTATGGACAAGACATTAAGAGTTGATGTGGTCCAGGGTTTTATTGAGTAAAATATATCTTATATAGATATATTTCCATGTAGAATGAACTGTGTTGATTCCTGAATACATGCTTCATACTTTCATTCTAAACATTCAGGGAGCTTGGGATTACCATTTGGTACCGGTTATGTTTTCTTACAATAATAGTTACAATCCTGCTATTCAAATAGATCTTTTTGAGGCCTTTTCTGGATTACCATGTAGATATCCTCTTTATTAGTCAGATATTGGAGAATATTTCTTCATTAGACTAAGTTAGCTCCACAATACAGTTATGATAAATCATTTGATACAATAGAGAATAGTGAAAAAATGATGTTGGTATAAATCCTATGATGTAATTTGTTGATATACATTGTATTTTTTCAGTTGGTGACTATGTGTTCTTAAGATTTCAGCCTTTGTTGGGTCATTTATTTCTTGGAAGATAGTGAAATATTGCCCTGATATTTGTGGGTTCTTTTGAGATTGTTTATAGGGTTAGTAAGGAGCCTTACTAGTTAGCCTGGCCACCTTAGTTGACATCAATATACTAGATGTTTCATTAATCAAAACATATGAAGTATATTTATATCCCTTCTCATGTATTTATATGTGAAGATCTTGATGTTGAACATGATTTTTCTGTTACTTAGCATCCTTTCCGGATTATTGAGTCTAAGAAAATGGATATTCTTGGGAATTCTATTTCTTTGGTATTTGGGAAATTTAAAAACAACTCTAATTCACTTGAGAATTGGGAGGATGAGGAACTAATGAGAGATAATTGGACTCATATCATTGATATAGAATATTCTTAATAGGATTCTGGGGGAATAAAGTATTTATGGTGGTGAGGATGGATGATCATGTTACCCTATTTTTGGTACTTATTATTATTACTTTTTTGATATCATTAGTGTTTGGGGTTTGTCTGCGTATCTTTTCATGATGTTTTAAAAAGTTTAGATACTTTTGGGGTAGTTCATAGTGGTCAAAAGGTTAAGGTAATCCATGAATTTTGGGCCAATGAATCATTTTCCCTACGAGAAGCTAATAGAAATGGAGAATAGTTTGTCCAAACTATGTGCCCACTCCTTCCAAACCATAAAAGCTCGTAAAATGAGTTTTTTCATCATTGTCTCGTGGATATTTTAATCATATAAAAAAACCATGAATTCTATACATAATTTCTACAGGGGAACATGAAAAGGTCATACTAATACTAATAATATTGTAGCTCGAGTAGAAAACCATTCGTATATAATTTTAGTCACCTGGAAATTATTTTTAAAAATCCTTGTACCCCCATTTTAATCCTTAATTACCCCCATTTGACCCAAACAAGATTAATTGGTCTTTGGATGCTCTCAAGAGGAGAAATTGACTCTTCCAACCACATTTATTCATGGATTGAATCATCGGTGGTTGTGGTTGATCTATTTATAGTATGTGAATATCCTCTCATCTAGTTTCTTCAGATATCCCTTCATCTCATTCCTAGATAGTGATATATCATCATGTTATTGATAGATATAATCTATGTTTTCATAGATATTGATTTTTCTGTTGATTCAATGATCTCATTTGCCTTCGATCTTAATTGGCATTTTCTATTATGACCATTGAGTTGATTAGATCATGTGATTAAAGGTAGGATGTTCCATAATGATTTACCCTACAATTGAAACCATTATTTTCTTAGTTAATTTTAAATTGTTCTTTATTTTAATTAAAAAAACAAATTTTAAGATGATTTGATATTAAATTTAAAAAGGTCTTGTAACTTGTGGAAAACATCAAATTTTAATGGAATTGAAATGGTTGGTTGGATTTTGAGAAAATTTATGGCTTTAATTGAAATAATAATTGATTAAATGATTTGATTTTAATTATTTAAGAAATTTTATTATAATGAAATATTATTTTCAAATGTTTCAATTTGATGAAACCGATTATTTAATATTGAAATAAAAAAGGCATGTTGAAACTAAAATTGGGAAATTGAACTTTGAATGATGAAATGATTTGAAATGATTGATTTTATAAAGATTTATTTATTGATTGATTGATTGAAGAACGTTTGAGCCTATGTAGTTAGTAGTCTATTGGAATAATCATTCTTTAAATCTTAATCATAAAAAATGGATTGATAAAGACAAAGATAACTAAACCATGTTTGGCATGATTTCCCTTGATGGGTCCCCTAATGGGTTACTAATTTATTATCTCAATGTATTTATCCTTAGGGATGTTTGAAAACTTACACAATAAGTGATGATGATTAAAAAGAGTGAAGATACTACTGATAGAAACTAACATAACACCCCGTTTATGATCATGGTGGTTTGTTTTTTTATTTGATTATACATGCAATTATGTATATAACTATTTTATTAATTCAGATTCTTTTATATAAATTTGTTTTTATATAAAATTCATCTAAGACTATTTTGATATATCCTTCAACTCTTTAATATAATATAATGTTTTTATAAAAATATGTAAGTCTCATTCCATGCCATGTTTTATTTAAATTGAAATAATGAATGGTTTATTACTGTAGGATATATTATGTAATCATTTGGTAGTATCCTACTAGGATATTTTTCTCACACCCTACTAACAATCCTGCTCTATATTAAACACATAAACAAGATTTATTACATAAAACCTTCACTTGATACAATATGGAAGATTAATAGGTCTATTGTCTTTGGGGAATAGGAACATTACATAACAACGTAAAACATAAAACACACATCTTTATTGAAAAAATCCTTTACATGACCACTACATTCCATCGTACATAGCATTACAAGGGATAACCTGAGGACATGCATAAGAAAAGGGTGAGATATAAAGACCAGTGAGAGAGTAAACAAGGAATAACATGAATAGTACAATACATGTAATTCAATAGGCATATCAATGGAGCATAAGAGAAACATTAATATAATGTCATGATATAGAATTATTATCATAACCTAGAAATGTTGAAACCACACTTAACATGGTATTATCATGATCCAAGGCTCATTACACATTAAGCATTAGTAAACCCACATTGCACTTGAATTATCATTATTAAATCTTCATATTAATTGAATTAGAATTATTAAACCCTTATTTGACTTGATGTATCAAGATACCAATCTTCACCCAATGAATTAGAGAGCTATCAGGGGGCACCCTTCTTAAACATATCATTTCATGCATAAGTATTCCACATGGATCATATAACATGGATTCATTAAACATAATAATTTATTCCATGATGAAGGAATGTGAAATTCATACGTCAAACTATATAATCAATAAGTAAATGTGCATAAAGTCGATTACCCTTGATAGAGAAATAGGCATGGTATTCACTAGACAATGGCTTTTGCTTGGAAAATCACGGTGCAATTTCGGTAGCATAACAATGTGACATAATAATTGATAAAAATGGTTGATGAGAGAGAAGGGGGTGCCTCATCATATGAACATGAATTGGATAGTAATAGGGTCATATAGATACTTGTCCCAACATATGTAATGGAATTTATATTCATAATACAAAAGATTTGCTTGAATATAACCGAGGAGAAAGAAATTTCTTAGAGAATTTCAACATGGTAATGGGTGTATATGGGAGGCATTTGATGAGAGAGAAAGGGGTTTCTCATCATTAAATCGTAAATAGAGAAGTATGGAGGATGTGAAAAATCAAACCCCAATATTTATAATTGAAAATAAAAGGACATGACAATATTAAGAAACATGGATATAATGAGAAAGGAAAGAATCTCCTTTTTAGATGTGTGATCCAAAAGGATTGGGAGATGCTTGAAAGAGGCTTCCTGGGATCTTGGGCTTCCTTGGGATGATTATAGAGAGAGGAAGGAAGAGGTTGGATTAACTCCAAAGGTGTTTAGTGAAGAGGAACTGGGAGATTGGGTGGGTTTATATTGGAAAGGATAGGGGATTCTTTATTATTTAGGCTTGGGTCAATAAACATTATACTTATAAATAACGTAAACAAAACCATGGTTTTTTCCCAAGGTATTTACCAAAGTGGAGTAGAAAATAATATTTTATAAGTACAATGGCTGAACTTTTTAAAATAACAAGGTTGCTTATGTGGGCGTGAGTCACACTCTCAAGGTAAACAAATTAAAAAGATAAAATGTTTTATAAGTCATGGAGGGTCCACTAAGGCATCATAAAATTAATAAAACAAATATAAAATCACATTATTTTAAGGATAAAACAAATATTGGCGAAAATTTTCATTTATAGTATTTTATAACATCACTATTTGTTCATGATGATGTCATAAAAAACATTATCTATTTTAATGGTATTTAATTTTTAACCAAAAATTTGCTTGTCTCAAAAAAATAAGGAAAATTAACCATTGGTTAATTTCAATATCATGATTCCAAAAATAATATTCATATTATCTGAATAATTTTCTAAATATATGAATTTTTAGTTTTAGAATAAAAACTGACCTTTATTGAAAATTCATGGGTTTTGATAAGAATGGATATCAAACCATAATAAAAATTACAATTGCATTCATAAAAATATACGATAATTTAAATTTAATAAAAGAAATTTAATAATAAAAAGATATTATTAAAATATTATTTAATTAAAAAATCCATTAATTCATCAAAATACATTTCATAGTTGAATATTAACAAAAAATACTATTTTCTCTTTAAAAACATTTACAAAGTAACAATAATAAAAAGAATGTATATTCATAATTATATACAAAAATAATTCACATAATTAGAGTGTTAATGTCATGGTACAAGACACTTTATAACACCCACATAGGACCGAAGGGAAAGGTGTGTGATGGCGACCGACTCTTGGGGTTGATCGGATAACATCGCTTGAGTGGTAAAATCAATCAACTTCCACTTCTCTCGTAGGTGGTTCTGCACGAGCTTAACGTGATGAATATTGGCTTGGTTTTGGTTGAGGGAAAATCCCAATGATCCCACCTCCTTTATGAGCTCTGAAAAATGGGATTCATACGGAGCAAGTAAACTAGATAAGGCCATCTATTCCTTTGTCTGTGTGAATTGGATTTGTCAAAGCCCTATATTTATACTAATCATGTGATCACTTTTCAATAGCTATATTAGCAATGGTCACAATTCCCAACAGTATATTAAAATCCAAAAACATAAAACAAAGGAAGATCATAAGTTTTTATATACTCATAATAATACATTTAAATAGATCAAGATGAATTTTCATTAATGAATGTCTGGGTCAATACAATCTTCCCCCCTTAAGAAATTTCACCCTTAAAATTTCCTTTTATTATACTAAAAAATATGTGGGTATTTTTTCTTTAACACTTACTCTGATTCCCATGTTCCTTCTTCAATCATTTGGTTTCTCCAAAACACCTCGATGAGGGGCATTGTCTTATTTTGTGAAACTTTTTCTCTATAATATAATATCTTCACTGGTTTCTCCTCATAAGAAAGATCGTCCAAAAAATTTACTACCTCTGAAGAGAGTACATGTGAATGGTATTGTATGTACTTCCTTAAGAGAGATACATGAAAGGCATCGTATACATTGGCCATGGTAAGTGGAAGTGCTTCTCGATTGGCCATAGACCGGACACGATCAAGAATCTCGAAGGAACCGATGTACCTAGGACTTAACATCCCTTTCATTTCAAACCTCATGACCTTATTCCATGGATATATGGGTAGATATAACCATGCTCCAACTTTGAACTCAAGGTCTCACCGGCGGTTATCTGTATAACTCTTCTATAGACATTGGGATACCTTGATATACTGCTGAATGGTTTTCACCTTCTCTACCATTTCTTCGACCATTTTAGGAGATAGCATCTAATTCTCACCGACTTCATCCAAAAACGCCAGTGTTCTGCACCTTTTCCCATAAAGGGATTCATATGGTGTCATTCAGATGCTCGAGTGGAAACTGTTATTGTATGAGAATTCAATCAGTGGAAAATGTTGGTCCCATACTCCTTTGAAATCCATAGAACAAGATCTTAACATACCCTCTAGTGTCTGAATGGTTCACTCTGATTGGCCATTAGTTTGAGGGAGATAGGCCATATTGAAGGTCATATCAGTGCTTAGAGCATGTTGGAGACGTTTCCAGAACATCGAGGATAATCTCTGATCACAATTAGATACAATATATAGTGGTAACCCATGCATCCTTACCACATCTTTGATTTAAATCTATTCAAATTATTCTAATGTGAAGTCCTCTTGAATCGATATAAAGTGTGTTGTCTTCCTAATACAATCAAAAATGATCTACATATCATTGTTTCCACTGGATGTCCTTAGATGTCCAGCGAAAAAATCCATGGTAATGTTGTCCCACTTCCATTTTGGTATGGGTAGTGGTTTCATCATCCCCTTAGACTTTTTCCTCTAATTCTTCATTTCCTGACTTACCAAGAACATTGATGTCTATTCTAAAATCTCCTTGTTCATATTTTCCCACCAAATGTTCTCTTGGTGATCTCGATACATCTTTATGATCCCTAGGTGAATAGAGAAGGTTGGGAGATGTGCATAATCCAGAAGACCCTTCTTCATCTCTAGATCAGATGGTACATATAATCGTGACCCAAATCTCACAATTCCATACTAATCAACCACGAACTCTAAGGATTTCCCATTTCTGACAGCTTCCACCCTTTTCATAATTTCTACATCCTATCTTTGAGCGTCAATTATTTTCTCTAGGAGGGATGGTTGAGAAATTATTTAAGTAAGGATTGATGATGCTCCTCCATTAATGATTCACATGTCCATACTCTGCAAATATATGAATACTGTATCCTTTTCAACTCTCATCGATGATAATGTTGCAGGAACCTTTCTACCTAGAGCATCTCCCACCTTGTTTTCCTTAACTGGATGGTAGTGGATTGATAAGTCTTAATCATTGTTCATCTCTAACCATATTTTTTTGGCTCATATTCAATTCTTTTTTTTTTGTGAATATATACTTGAGGATTTTTTGGTCTCTATATATCTCACACTTCTCCCCATAGAGATAATGACGCCATATTTTCAACACAATGATCACAGCTGCCAACTCCATATCATTCGTGGGATAGTTTTTCTCTTGTATTTACAGCTACCTTGAGGCACATGCTATCACTTTATCATTTTTCATCATCATGCAACCTAATGCCCCCTTTGAACCATCACTTTACACCACAATGAGTTCCCCACTTACTAGGAGTGTGAGCACATGCGTAGTGATAAGCCTCCATTTGAACTCCTTGAAGCTTTCTTCACATTCATCGCTCTAAGAAAATTTGACTCCTTTCTGAGTTACCTTGGTAATAGGGTTTGATAATCATGAGAAATTTCTCACAAATTGATGATAATATCTAGATAACCCGAAGAAGCTATGTATATTTGTTAGCGATATTGGCCTCGACCATCCCTCTATTGCAGCTATCCTAGAAGGATCCAAAGATATCCCATTCCTTTTGATGATATGACCCATGAATGATACCTCCTTAAACCAGAATCCACACTTGTTTCACTTTTCATAGATCTTATCCTTTCGCAAGATCTCTAGTACAGTGCTTGGATGCTCCTCATGCTCCTCCTTGGTTTTGGTGTATATTAGAATATCATCTATAAAGACTACAATTCTTTTTCTATATAATCTCTAAAGAATCTATTCATCAATTACATGAAGATTTTTCAATCATTGGTTAGTATAAAAAGAATTACAATGAATTCATAGTGCATGTATCTTGTGTGAAAAGCAGTCTTGGAGACATCTTCCTTCTTCACCCATACTTGATAATATCTCGACTACAGATCCACCTTGGAAAATTATTGTGCTCCACATAGCTTATCAAACAAGTCATCAATTCGAGAAAGTGGATAATTGATTTTTATTATGATTTTGTTAACCTCATGAAAATCAATGCAAAGTCACATTGATCAATCCTTCTTCTTGAAAAAGTGGACCAGTGAACCCCAGGGTGAAGCACTTGGGTGTATAAACCCTTTATCCAGATTCTCCTGTAGTTTTTTTTCTTCAGCTCCCCTAGCTCCGAAATAGCCATTCTATACGGTTTCATGGATATTGGAAATTACACTAGTATAAGGTCAATTGAGAATTCAAAATCTCTTCTACGAGAAAGACCATGAAATTCCTCGGGAAACACATCAGCGAATTCCCTCACAATAGGCATGTCTTTAAAGATGGTTTCTTCCTTAAACTAAATTATCTTAGAGATATATGAATGCTCATAGGGCAACAATATCCATGCATGAGATGATGGTGCTAATGAAGATTCATCTTCCTCAAACTTGTATAGAATTGGGGGTCGATTCTCCACATTTAGAGTGATTTTCCTCCAATGGAAATTTATGTTGGATCTATATAAGGAAAGAAATTTCATGCTAATAATTGCATATAATTCCACCAGAGGAAGTATGACAAGGTTTTATGGAATGTTCAGTCCACAGATTATGAAAAAGAATGTGTTTTATTCATGCGATGAAATGATTTCCCCATTTTCCACACTCACCGAAATCTTCACTTCCTTGATTTTTGGTGGTGCTAGGAATGTTCTAATAAAATTTTGGGATATAAAAGAATGCCCATAACCATGGACGATAACCCTACCTTTCACTTTTTTGACTCTAGTTCTATACATTTACTTCATCCAGAAAGATGTTGGGAAGATATCTTTTAAAATATATTAGACACATAACGGGGAATCCAAAGGAAAAAAGGATAAGATATAATGACATTTATTTCTTTAAAATATGAATTTATAGGCTTTAATTTATGATATCCATGATCTACTTTCTATCATATATTCTTAGGGGATTTTTTTAATTTCATTAATAATGGTTCATAATAATCTTGCGAATTTACCAAAGTATATCCCCAGGCGTTTCGTTACAAAGAGTGAAGCAAGGGACATTGTAGTGTACTAGGATACCATAGGTCAAGCCAGAAAATCATTGTCAGATATTTCACTCCAACGAACATCTGTGCTAGAGCTGCCTCTACTTACTTGTATCCAGACATGGATATATTTTCTTGATAAAAAACATAGTCAATACTCACCAAAATATAGTGATGTTTTTATTAAACTTTTTCTTATCTCTAAGTCTTCACTGCAGTTTTCTAATCCTAATCCCGAATATAACTAAATAAATCCTCTGATAACAACTAAAACAACCCTTCTATTTATTGCACACTTAAAAAGGATTTATTATATGAAACCATCACATGATAAAACATTGAAGATTGAAAGGTAAAGTTTATTTAGGGCTTATGAACTTTACATAACAAATTAAAACATAAAACACACATCACTATAGAAAACATCCTTTGCATGACCACTATAGTCCCTCATACTTAGCATTTCATTAGATAACCTGAGGACATGTATAAAAAAGGGTGATCTATAAAGCCCAGTAAGGGAGTAAACAAGGAATAACATGAAGAGTACAGTACATGTTAGGAAATTTTCAAATAAATGAATAATAATATAAACATGAACACAAAGTCATGATATATCATGATTATAATAACATGGAAATGTGGAAACAACAATTAACTTGGTGTTATCACAATCCAAGGCTTATTGCACATGGAGCAAGAGTAAAACCTCATTGAACTTGAATTAGAATTTGTAAATACTCATTTAACTTGAATTAGCATGAGTAAACCCTCACTTCACATGACTTATCATGATAATAATATTTACCCAATGCATTGGATCACTATCAGGGCACACCCTTCTTAATCATTCTATTTCATGCATAAGTGTTCTAGATGGTTTCACTAAACATTATCTCTTATTACATGATGAGGTAATGTCAAATTAATACATGAAACTATATAATAAATAATTAAATGTGTATGAAGGTGAATACCCTTGATAGAGAAATGGGAATGGTATTCACTACACAATGGCTTTGTCT
Organism: Viscum album; assembly: GCA_963277665.1. Classification (NCBI taxonomy): domain Eukaryota; kingdom Viridiplantae; phylum Streptophyta; class Magnoliopsida; order Santalales; family Viscaceae; genus Viscum; species Viscum album. The sequence continues at coordinate 1,495,041,007 of OY728133.1, forward strand.
TGGAAAATCGAGGTGCAATTTCACCAGCATAACAACGTGACAAAAAAATTGAAAAAAATGGTTTCTGAGATAGAAAGGGATGTATCATAATAAATAAATGAAATGGAAATTAATGGGGTCATATAGATACACTTTCTAATATAATTAATGGAATTTAGATTCATAATACAAAATAATTTCTTGAATGTAAATGAGGAGAGAGAAATTCCTTACAAAATTTCAGAATGGTAATGGGTGTACAAGGGAGAAATTTGATTGGGGAGAAAGGGGATAATCATCATTAAAACATTAATAAGGTAGTATAAGGGAGGTGAGAAATCATACCCAAAAATTTATAATTGAAAATAAAAGGACCTAACAATATTAAGAAACACAGATAAAATGAGAGGAATCCCTTACTTTGAAGTGTGATCCCAAAGGCTTGGGAGAGGCTTGAGGGAGGATTCTTGGGAACTTGGGGCACCTTCAAAGGATTCCAGAGAGAGGAGGGAAGAGTTCGGAAGAACTCCAAAGGTTTTGAGTGAGGAGAAAGTGTGATATTGTGTGGTTTTATATAGGAAAGGTGAGAGAATTCGTTATTATTTCGGTTCGGTTCATCACACATTAAACTAATCAATACCACAAACCATACCATTGTTTTTTCCCATAATATTTTCAAAAGGGGAGTAGAAAATAATAATTTATAAGTCCAATGGATGAAAATATTAAAATAATAGGGTTTCTTATGTGGAGGTGAGTCACACTCTCAAGAAAACAATTTAAAAAATCTAAAATGTCTTATAAGTCATGGACGGTCTTCTAAGGCATCATAAAATTCATAAAAAAAATATAAAATAACATTATTTTATGGATAAAAACATATTTTGGTCGAATATATCATTTACTGTATTTTATTACATCACTATTGGGTCCTTAGGATGTCAAAAAATAGATTATATATTTAAACGGTATTTAATTTTTACCCAAAAATTTGACTGTCTTAAACAATTACGAGGAATTCACCATTGCGTAATTTTGAAATACCGATTCCAAATATAATATTCATTTTATCTAAATAATTTTCAAATTAAGTTAATTTTTACATTTAAAATAAAAACAGAAATTTATTAAAAATTCATGGGTTTTGACCAGAAGAGCTTTCAAACCTTACTAAAAATAAAAATTGTAGTTATAAAATTATACGATCTTTAATATTTAATAAAAATTAATTTAATAATAATAATCATTTATTAAAATATTATTTAATTCAAAAATAAATTAATTCATCAAAATAAGTTTTCTAGTTGAATATTTACTAAATATACAATTTTTTCATTAAAAACTATTTACAAAGTAATAATAAAAAATGAATGTATATTCATTATTATATAGAAAAATAATGATCATAATCATTGTGATAAGGTTTTTTTACATAACCCCTTATAACACCTGTATAGGACCGAAGGGTATGTTTTGTGATGGTGAATGACTCTTGGGATGGCTCAGATAACATTGCTCGGGTGGTAATCCCTATCAACTGCCACTTCTCTCATAGGCGGTTCTACTTTAGCTTAATGTTATGAAGCTCGACTTGGGCTTGGTCAAGGGAAAAGCCCAATGACAACACCTCCTTTCCAAGCTCTAAAAAATGGGCTTTAATTGGAGACAGTATACTAGATGAGGTCATCGCTTCCTGTGTTTGAGTAAATTAGATTTGTTACAGCCCTATATTTAAACTAATCATGTGATTTCTTTTCAACTTCTATATTAGAAATGGTCACAATTCCAAACGGTGTTTTCGAATCCAAAAACATAAAACCAAGGAAGTTAATATGTTTTCATATAAACATAACAAGACATTTAAATAGATCAATATTGTTGGGTAGAAATCCATAAAGGTAGCATTGAAGCATTTTTGAGGTGATTGTGTTTGTTGAAAAAGTGGGCCTCCATGTTGTGTTTATTGACAAAGCAAACAATGGCATACAAATTTTTTGACAAAGGGGATTTCATTGTGGGACGTCGAGTTCAAGGGATGTTTTTAACGATCCATGATTTATTCAATAATATCGACAAAGGAATTGTCAATATGGAGGTGGTTCAAATAGATCAGATACAAGGTGATGATGTTTTCCAGTGTTTGCCAAATTTTTGGGCCTCAAAGTCGACAAATAGATAAAAGAGTTTTTGGAAAAGGGACTTGCGTGCCGAGGCATTAGAGGCTTTGAAACATGTGCTCCATCTGTTTTTCAACATCATAACATCAAAATATGGAAAATAAAAAAAAGGTCACCCAAGTTTTAGGGATGGTCGTGCAAGTGACTTGCGCGGCAGAGACTTGTGCGCCGAGACTTGCGTACTGAGAGGAGACTTGATCATCATCGTTCAGGGTTTCCAAATGATTATAAAAAATGGTCGACCCTCCTCATTCGGTGTGAGTTCAACACGTAGTGAAAATCAGAGCTCCCATCGCACATGTTTGGTGGTCGCGCAAGTGATGGTGTGGTTGCGCTAGTAGAAGTTGCGTGCCAGTTGATTATTGCGCGTCTAGAGTGGTTTGAGAGAGAAAGGAAGGTAGTATCCAATGTTTTCAATTGAAGAAGTGGTTGTCGTGCAAGTGGTTTGGTGACACTTGCGTTCCAGGTTTTGAATAAGCGCAATAGTTAATGGTTGTGTGCCAAAATTGGTTTGGTCGTAAAAGGGTGTGAGTCGCGCAAGTTTGGAGTTACAGAATCTAGTGTCGTGCAAGTGGTTGAGGTGAACTTGCATTTCGGTTTTAACTTGTGCACCAAGGCTTACACGCCGAAATGGGTAAGGGTGCCGGGTTTGGTGGAAGCACGACAGTGATTCAGGGCCATGTGAAAGCTGGAAGATTTATCGATACCTTCGATCAAAGTGAAATTCATCTACGAGTGAAAGTTGGAATTCAATAGTGCATCTACATACAACGGATGATGTATTCATTAGTGAGAATGATGTGACCTATAGGTCTATTAACTGTGAGTGGGTCCTTTCCCGATCAGTGAGAAAAGGAAGAGGAAGTAGGTGATCCTCTCCACTAGTAGTGAGCCAGAGAGAGAGAACCATGGAGTGACCCTTGGAAAACAATGAGCTAACCGAAAATATTGTTAAGGAAGTGATCCTAGGAATAGAAGTGATTTATCCCGAACTTTCTAAATAGCAGTGCACTTTTAGTGGATTTGGTACACTGGCACATCGCCAGTGTATGCTTCTTGGACGAAGCCGAGTGAGGTTGAACCATGTAAAAATCGTTGTGTCCTGTGCATACATTAGTTTCTGTTTATACTTTGCTGCAGGAAAGAGAGAGAAGAGAGTCTTTCTTAACAGCGAGACAAGATCAATAGGGGCAGTTGTTTTAATCTGTCATACCCTGATTCACCCCCTCTCTCAGGGTATCAAACCTGGTGGACCTAACAATTGGTATTATAGGGAAAGGGTTTTATCAGTTGTTCTCTCTCTAATGGAGGTCACCAATCATAATGGGATTCCGATCTTCGACGGGAACAATTTTCCGCTATGGATGAATCATATGCAACACTACTTCCGATCTTTGGGATTGGACATATTCACAGTAGAAATGCATGGTATAATAGCTGACATCAATGGTGGGTCATTATCGGATGCCGAGTGAAGAGAATTGGATTCTGATGCAAAGGGCATAAATGCTTTAGGGGGAGCCCTATACATGTTATCAATGTGAAGGTTATTTCATGTAAAACATCACATGCCAAGTGCATAAATTTTTTGAATATATATGAAGGAGATACAAAGTTCAGAGAGGAAAAGCTACAAGTACTATATAATAAGTATGAAGATCTGAAGATGAGCCCGAATGAGTCTATTGATGCATTCTTTGATAGGGTAAATATTGTTGTGGATTATATGTGAGGTCTTGGTGAAGTCATTGAAGACATAAATATCATAATGTGCATCATGAGAAAACTTCCACCTTGGTTCGATCCGAATGTTTCAGTACTAGAAGATAATGATCCAAAAGATCTGACAATGGAAAAATTGCACTACCCTGGTTGTATATGAAATGAGAAAAAATGATAACGAGGATGTAGAAGAGGTGAAATCCAAAGAGGTGGCAATTAAGTCCATGAAGAAGCTCACCATTGGAGATTCATAGGAATAAGAAGAGGCAGATGAGTTAATGTTATTCCTTTCATCAAATCATCAAAGAGGAAAATTATAGTTCAAAGGAAAACTTCCACTTTCTTGCTTTAGATATGGAAATGTTGGTCATCTTGCCGCAAGGTTCCCCAAAAAGTCTCAAGAAGAAAACAATGAAGATAAAGTTAAAATTCACTAGAAATAAGCTTCAGCCTATGTGAAAGGGAAGAAGCAGTTCAATAGAAATTTCTTCAAGAAGAAGAATCTTCTTTCACAAGAAATAGATAGTTCAAATGAGTCTGAGGTTGAAGAGTTTGAATAAAATGAAAATTGCAATGATCATGGAGAAAATGATATGGTGTATGTCCTTGGTAGTTCTCAGTAGAAGAATGAAATTGAAGGTGATGATGAAGAAGAAGAAGTTGAAAGAAGAAATGATATGAAAGCTTAGTTTGAGGATGCACGTAAGGAGATAGATGATTGGAGAGCCAAAACAAAAAAAAAGCGAACAAATTTCTTCATGATGTCATACTCTATATGTAGTAGCAGGATGTAGAAAAGTCTGAGTTAATGGAAGAAATTGAGAAACACAAGTTATCAAAACCAGAGAACTCAGAATCATTTAGTGAGAATAAACTCAAGACTGAAGAACATAAAATGGAGATCGATGGGTTGAATAGAAAATTGAAAGATCAAGACAAGTGTATTGAAGAACTTGAAGAAAATTTTGTCAGTCTACAATGAAAAATGAAGGATCAAGAAATACTCTTGACACTTAATGTGATCTTAGGAAAGAAGTTCATTCAGAGGACATAAAAGATGAAAGATGAGGCTAGTAGTTCATCATGAATGAAGTATAAATTGAGCTCAGACGTTAAGGATGATTTAGGGGTTGATCATAAATAGAAATCTGTGAAAATTGATGTCCGACCGCAAGCACCCATCTTGATATTGAAAGTTGATTTGGGCATAAATCAGAATCATAGTATTCGAGATCTCAAGGGGAAACTCATACTATAGAAGTAATATAAAGGAATTCACCTTATATCAAGTGTTATTATTGCGGAAGTATGGGACATTCCGAGTATGTGTGTCCCATAGCCAAGAGATATCGAAGGGAACACGAACAAAGGTGGAAGCCAAATAGAGAACATTTCTCCAGAACATATTTCGAAGGATACTGTTTTTAGTGTGGAAGATGTGGGCACATGGCTAGGTATTGCACTTCAATCATACAGAGGAATGTTCCAAAGAAAAATCAAAACATTTCCAAGAAAAAGATCAATAAGACAATAGGTGAGTTAAAAATGTATAATAGATTTGATGCTTTGAAAGATGAAGTTGGTCCATCTTACTATGAGAAATAACAGAAGCCTCAATCCATGTCGAGTGTCAAGGAAAAAATATGGAACTAGAAAAAGAATAATGAGAAGGTTGTGGTGGCATAAATTTCTCTTAAGGCATCAGATCACTCTAGTGTTTGGATCCTTGATATTGGCTACACATATCACATGATGGGTAATACGGATCTTATTACAGGCATAAAATATGACAAATAATGAGTTGTCAAATTTGGAAACGATGAAGGCCTGATGATTGTTGGCTCAAGAAAGGCCAAGTTTGGGGGGAAAGAGATGAGGCATACTGATGTCTTAGTAGTATAAGGCATCAGTCACAATTTGATAAGATTCTGTCAAATATGTGTCTCAGGACATTCTATAAGTTTTACTAAGAAGAGGTGTGTTGTCAAAGGAAGAGATGAGGTAGTTTTTCTATAGGGAAACATAACAAAGGGAAATCTCTACCTAATAAGTGGAGAAGATGATATGTGTTTTTTGTCAAGAGAGGAAGAAAAGAAGTTGTGTCATAAACGTCTTGTTCAACTTTTCCAATCATCCCTGGAGGACCTGGTAATGTGTGAATCACCCAGAGACCTCCCTAAGCTATCACGTGATCGTACACATACTTGCGACACCTGTCAACAAGGGAAGTTCATCAGAAAGATGTACAATGAAAAGGAAAAAGAAGTCAACAAAAGTTCTTGAATTAGTGAATACAGATGTCTGTGGACCTATTTCACCACGATCCATTGACATAAAAAGGTATTAGATTCTTCTCATTGATGACTATAGCAGAATGGAATGGTTTTTGTTATTGCCCATAAGTCTGATGTGTTCAGCTGCTTAAAACAATACCGAAGGGAATCTAAAAGGATGCTTGGATAGAAAATTATGATGATTTGTACAGAAAGTGGTACGGAATTCACAAATAGTCAGTTGGATGAGTATCTTGAGAAACATGGGATAAGGCATCAAGTTTAGTTAGTAAGAAATCCTCAACAGAATGGAGTGGTTGAAAGGAGAAATCAGATCATCAACAACATGGCCAGAATAATGCTTATAGAAAAAGACCTACTAGAGATGTTTTGGAAGGAAGCAATATTGATATCAGTCTACATTTATAATAGGGCTCTGTTGTGTCCGAAGGAAGGAAAAACTCCCTATGAAATGTGGTACAGAACGAAGCCAACAGTGAAATACTTTCAAATATTTGGAAGTAACTGCTTCATTCTCAACAAAGAAAAGCATAGGAAGTGTGAATCATGTGGAGATGAGGGAATATTTATGGGATACTCAGGGAAAATCAAGGCATACAAATTCTTAAACAAGAGGCTAGGAAAATTAGTTGAGATAAATGACGTCAGTATTGTGTAAAATGAAGAGAATATTCAAATGCACAGTGAATAGTTTCTTGATGAAAGTGATGAAGAGGATAGAAACACAGGAGGAGGAGAAGTGGAAAATGATGACTCAGAATAAGACACTGATGATGACCAGGAATCTATCAAGTATGTGTCTACAAGGAAGATATAGATTCATGATAAAATTGATAGGTAGAATATTATTGGTGATCATACAGCTCCAGTTCAGACGAGAAGAATGAAGTCACTGCAACAGAAATCTTTCCTATCTCATGTAGAGTAGAAATTCTTTGCTGATGCAGTTGAAGATGAAAACTGGGTTTAGGCTAGGAATAAAGAGCTTGATTGGATTGAGAAGTAGACATGGGAGATTTTCTTGAGACCAGCGGATAAGAATGTCATCAGGACTAAATGGGTCTCTCACAACAAGATGAATGAAGATGGAATAGTGGTTTGAAACAAATCATGACTACTGTGCAAAGGATACTCCCAGATAGAGGGAATAGATGTTGATGAGACATTTGCACTAGTTGCAAGGCTGGAGACAATCAGATTAGACCTAGCCGTTGCAGTGCAACAGAAGATCAAAGTGTTCCAGATGGATGTCAAATCTGCATTCTTGAATGGGGTTCGAGAGGAGGAAGTGTATATTGAGAAGCCAGAAGGTTTTATCGTTCATGAGGATGAGAAAAATATTTGTATACTGATGAAGGTGTTGTTTGGCCTGAAACAAGCACCAAGAGAATGGTACTCGAGGCTTGATCAGTACTTGAAGAAGCATGGTTTCTAGCATGGGGGAGTTGATTACAATCTCTATTTCAGCAACGATCGAAATCAAAGGATGATGGTTTTGGTTTATGTCGATGACATAATATTTGGCTGATCAGATGAATCTTAGTGCAGACAGTTTTCCGAATTCATGAAAAGTGAGTTTTAAATGTCAATGATTGGAGAGATAACATTTTTCCTTGGTCTACAGGTGACTCAACGAAGGAATGGAACATTCATTTCTCAATCCAAATATGACAAGGAGGTTTTGAAATGATCTGGAATAGAAAATTCCCAAGATATGAAGACTCGAGTTTCTACCCGGATGAATCATTCCAAAGATGAGGATGGCAAGGCAGTTAATATCACATAATATAGGCAAATTATTGGCAGTTTACTGTACATGACCACAACAAGGCCTGACATTGTATTTGACACATGCCAAGTAGCGATATATCGGATTAATCTCATGGAATGACACATGATTTCTGTGAAAAGAATACTTTGTTATATCAAGGGAATGGTGGAGTTATTCTTGAAATATAATGACAAATCAAAGATAGAGTTATTGGGATATACTGATGCATACTGGGCCGGTTCAGCAGATGATAAGAAACCAAAGTCAGGTGGTGCTTTCTATCTTGGTGGATTTTGTATTTATTGGCTTAGCAAGAAGTAATATTTCTTTTCATTGAGCACCGCGAATGCTGAGTATATTGTGGCCACTTAAGCATGCACATAGTTATTGTGGATGAAGCAGTAGCTTGAAGATATGGGAGTTAAAGGGAAGTCTCCGATTGGAATCCTATGCGATAACTCAAGTGCTATAAATCTTTGAAAAAATACTATCCATCATTCAAGGACAAATCACATTGAGATAATGTATCATTTATCAAGGAGAAGGTTGAGAAGGGAATTTTGAAGTTAGAGTATGTGCCTACAGAACTAGAGGTTGCAGACATTCTGACAAAGGCCGTACCCAAGGAATCTTTTTAGAGGCATCGACTGGGTTTGGGAGTTCAGTCGACTCCCCGCACTTGAAAAAGTATGGATGTGGACCTCCCCCTCTCCCCAAGGTATGATGTGTTTTTTCCTAATGTGATGATATGTGTTCTCGACGTTGTTGCAGAATGCAAAGGAGTGTCTTTTGGGTTCGTTGAAAAAGGGGAAGAAAATAGTGATTGTTCCAGGGGGAGACAGTGTGGCTATTTAAGAAATCATGAAAGATATGGGGAGAAGCTAACAGGTGGAGCAGCTAAATAGGGGGCGTTGAAGGTGGTTCAAATTGCTTATTCAGATCATAGCTTGGATAACATAGACAATAGATCTGAAGAGGATTTTCAGCTAACAAGAGTTAAAGCTGTGAGCAGACATGGAATGTATCAAATCTAACGATGCTTGAAGTGATTGATCAAAGAATATATATCACGACATCTAAGGATCGTGATAAAAGAAGAAGAGTGGTGTTGGAATGTGGTAAGAATATTTCCAAAATTTGGTATCAGTTTGGTAACAACAGTGGGTGTCAGAGTTGAAGTGATTCACTGATGAACTTTTCATTTGCACTTGTTTCTCACACCAAGCTTTGCTCATGTGGGATTAATGTATGTGTTGATTAAATCCTTGATCAATATCGGAATCACAATAAGAAGAATGTATGTTGAAGAATTAATGATGTATCTTTTTATATAAGAGTTGTCAACAAACCCAAAGGGGGATATTGTTGGAAAACATTCTTCAAGGTATCATTGAAGCAATTTTGAGGTGACTCTATTTGTTGACAAAGTGGACCTTCATGTTGTGTTTGTTGAAAAAGAAAACCATGACATACAAATTTTTTGATAAAGGGGATTTCTTTGTGGCTTGTAGAGTTAAATGGATTTTGTTAACGGTCCATGATTTATTCAAGAACGTCGAAAAAGGAATGGTCGATCTGGAGCCGGTTCAAAAAGAGAAGGTACAAGGTGACATCCTTTTCTAGTGCTCGCTAAATTTTTGGGCCTTAAAGTTGAAAAATGGAGAAAAGTGTTTTTGGAAAACGGACTTCTGCGCCAAGGTCTTGGAGGATTGGAAACTTGCACACCATATGTTTTTCAAGACCAGAACATCAAAATATGGCAAAGGAAAAAGGGGTTCCCCAGTTTTAGGGTTGGTCGAGCAAGTGACTTGCGCGACCGAGACTTGCGCATTGAAACTTGCGCACTGAGAGGAGACATGTGTGCTGTCACTCAGGGTGTCCAAAATTCTATAAATAGTGGTAGACCCCTCCTCATTCAATGTGCTTTCAACACTTAGATAAAATCATATCTCCCATCACACAGGTGTGGTGGTAGCACAAGTGGTGGTGTGGTCGTGCAAGTAGAAGTTGTGCGCCATTTGATTTTTGCGCGTCCAGAGTGGTTTGGGTGATAAGGGAAGGGAGTCGCCCAAGTTTTTTGTTGAAGAAGGGGGTTCCACAAAACTAGTTTGGTGACTCTTACGCACCAGGTTTTGAATAAGCGTGACATTGGATGGTTGCGTGCCAAAATTGGTTTGGGAGTAAAAGTGTTTGAGTCACTCAAGTTTGGATTTGCAGAAACTTGTGTCACACAAGTGGTTGAGGTGAACTTGCGCTCCATTTTTAACTTGCGCGCCGAGACTTGTGCACCGGCTTAGAGAAGGGCGCTAGATTTGGTTAAAACACGGCAGTGATTCAGGGCTGTGTGAAAGCAGGAAGATTGCCCGATACCTTTGGTGAATTGCGAGATTCATCTATGGGTGAAAGTTGGACTTCAACAGTGAATCTACATACAACAGAGGATGTACTCATTAGTGATAATTAAGAGACATACAGGTCTATAAACTATCAATGTATCATTTCCAGAGCAGTGAGAAAAGGAAGAGGAAGAAGGTTATCCTTTCCACCAGTAGTGATCCAGAGAGAGAAATAGGGAGTGACCCTTGGGAAAGCAGTGAGCTGACCCAAAACATTGTAAAGGCTGTGATCCTGGGAATAAAAGTGATCTATCCCAAAATTTGTAAACAGCAGTGCAGTTTTAGTGGATTTGGCACATCAGAACATCATCAGTGTATGCTCCTTGGACGTAGCCCAGTGAGGGTGAACCAAGTAAAAATCGTTGTTTCATGTTCATGCTTTAGTTTCTATTTATACTTTGTTATAGGAAAGAGAGAGAAGAGAGTCTTGATTAATAGTGAGACAAGATCAATTGGGGTAGTTGATCTAATATTTCATACTTGGATTCACCCCACCCCCCTCTTAGGGTATCTATCTTAGTGGACCTAACAAAGATGAATTTTAATTAATTAATGTTTGGGTCTTTACAGTACCTTTTCCTTCATTAATCTGTATTTTTTTTATTGTCAAGTTTATTTAAAGGGAATGATCCACCTATATGTGGTGGGTGTACTTGATTCATGGGATTTAGAGTGATTTAGGTGAATGGGGTAGATGTGATCCCCCTATTACATGGAATATCTGAGTTGTTTCTTAGGATATGTTATATCTTTTAATGATGAACTATTTTTTGTTTTTTTATTAACCATTTGATTATGGTAATTAATTCATGAAGAGTGTTTACTATACTGAATTTGTATAATTTATCATCATTTTTGTTATTGGAAAAATATATCATCTGTTTATTCTTGTAAATGAAAGGTTTTATTCACTAACCCATGGGGGTTTGTAACTCCCTACCGGCTATGCTAGGTCTGGCTTGAGTATTAGTGTAATAGGTTATCTTTCCTAGTATTTGATTGATATCTTCTTTAATTTCCATGATTTCTTCCTTTATTTTATTTCCTTTACTACATGTTTTTTTTACATCATTCACCTTCTACCTTTCACGTTTCACCTAACCCATAATTATTTAATCTATCATTGGTTAGAAATTATGGTTGTCATCTCTGGGCTCATTTCACTATATTTTTTTTTGGTGTTTTGATGTTGTTTTAAATTTTCAAAATATCAAAATTCACAGTTTTTGGTTAGCTTCGTAACATCATTGGATCCCACTAAACCCTTAAAATGAGGATTTGTTTTAAAAAAATATATATGTAGTTACCATAAATATATTATAAATATATTTTTATACAATATAAATTTAAAATAAATATGACATATAAAAAAATAAATATAACATAAATACAATGTTATATAACATTTATATGAAATAAATATAACATATTATTTATGTAAATATAATGTAAATATAATATTATATAGCATAAATAAAACATAAATATAATGTTATGTAATATAAATATAACATTATTAAATTTAAATATAGTTTTACATATCATAAACATAATGTAATATTTATGTTAAATATATATTATATAGGCCATCTATAGTACCATAAAACATGAATATTACTTAAATATAACATTATATAATATCAATATAATATCAATATAATATCAATATAACATTATACAATATAAATATAACATATATATAACCAAAATATAACATAAATATAACATTACATAAATTTATTATAATTTTATAAAACATAAATTTAATGATATATAACCTAAATACGAGGAAATTATAACCCAAATATAACATTCTCTAACAAACATATAATGGGAACATAGTGTAAATATTACAATATATAATGTATATATAGTATAAATGTAATTAAAATATTATATTATATAGTGTAAATATAACATTATATAAGATAAATATAACATTATATTTATGTTAATATTACATTTTATTTATGTTGAAAAATGTTATATTATTATAACATCACAAGATTTTAGAATATACTTATATTTAATATTTAAATATTGTTGATAGCTTATGAATGACACAACCACGAAATTGTTTTAATAATTCTCTTACATTATAAAATAAATCATATTACATGGTATTGAAATAAAATATAATTTTTTTAAAATAATTTTTTATTCCCTTTGGAAATACAATTAATCCTAATGAATGATTTTGAAATATTTTTTATGAGAATTATTTAAGTCATAATTTTTTTACATGAATTCTTATTCAGATTATTAAATATAAGAATATTTTATACACTATATAAATTAATTCATTTTTTATCAAATTGTTATAAAGGAAAATAAAAGAATTTCATGATAAAAAAAGATGTTTTTCTAGAAAACTACCTTTATGAATGTATTGTGTTTTCAACTTAATAAAATTATTTAATCACTAATTATGAGTTATTTTAATTAAATGTGTAGCTAATATAATCAATATAATAATTTTTCATTCATCTAATGGTTTTTAATATGTACGTAACTGAATTATATTCATTACTAAAATTAAAATTCAATTTTCTGAAATTATAATATCCAATTATCTTTAATGAGGCCACTTTTAATTTTTTTAGAATGAATAGTAACTATAGTTAAAAAATTCATCTCATTTATTGATAAAAAAGGTTAAGGAGGGCGTTGAATTGAGAGATAAGGTTTAAAATATCACATAAAATTTTAAAAAATTTATTGGATCAAGATATTTTTATATTACCATATCTTTTATTCTGATATGGGTTTTCATGGTGTAAATTTCTCTTGAATATTACTTTATTATGTTTTAATGTTTGAAGTGTTTACAAGAGTACCAATCACCTCACTTATAAAAGGAATATTGTTACATTAAATTATTCACTCACATTTTACCCCATATTTTTTTCCAATGCATACGAAAATAACATAACATCTTTCTCCCCTCATCATAGAGCTTTTGGTCTCCCAAAATATCAACATTTTAAGGCTTAAGTTGTAATCCAAAGAAAGATTTCTAAAGAAATGGAAATTGTCTTTATTGGTTTATTTTGAGCTTATTTCTTCCTTGAACACCTATAAATATTCACTAACCATATTTACATTATTATATAATTAAAATTTATATACAAAAATTTTGATATGTTTTAATACAACCATTTTCTAACCGCTTTCTGTCCTATGAGAAATGATAATGATATTTGTGTGTATGTGTGGACTACCTCCCCCATGAGGTGATATGATTCATTTTTCAGTTACATAATAAATGATTCAAAATATGTATCTATTTAATTAATATGTATTAGTTTCGTTTTTTATTTTTTTAAGATAAATTATTATTTACCTTTATTTTTATCCATTCATTGGAAAATGAAAAACATTACACGTGTGTATCTATGGACTACCATTTTTATGAGGTGATGTAATTAATTTATCAAAACCACCTTATATGAATGGTTATAAAATTGTATATAATAAATAAATATGATACTTATATCTTATTATTATTTATATAAAGAACCCACGACTGAGGTGTAAGGATCAGAACCATCAAACCAAAACCTGCATGAGAAATAGAATAGTTAACACATGAATTTTAATTTTAATGAATAATTGTGAATTAATGAGTAATTGTAACATATAACATAATATTATATTTAAAGATAAGTTTTAAGATAATTTTGGATTATTTTTTTCGATAAATCTAATATTATTATATAGGAAGTTAATAATATGTATGAAGAAATTACAAACATGGTGTAAGTGTTTATGTTACAATCACTTTTCATTTTGGGATTTTATTTCGTAGATTTTATTTAAGGGGATTTATTTAATCCTTATATTTTAAACCACATATATTTCATTACCATGTAGTTATTTTTTCCTCTTATCATTTTTTCCATTCATTCACCTCTTTATGGTAATTAAAACAACCGGGAAAATATTATTGAGAAAGGTCAAACTTATTTCCTCATTAGTTGGTGTACTTTTTCTTCCATTTCTATGTTCATTAAATTGTTTTCATGAATGTTATTTTATTTTATCCAATTAATTTTTAAAAAAAATTCAGAAATACAATAATTTATCTTAAATATATTAATAATAAATTTTATGATGTTTTTACAAATATTTTATTTAGGACTTTTTACAAAAAATCTTAAATGGAATTTTTGTTCCAACATATCCTGCCTGAATGTATTCTCATCTTTTCATGACTATTTTTTCATTGAATCTTACATTATAAGTTTTCCATGGTAATTTTCTAATATAATAATTTTATCATTATTTTGTAAAATTTTATTTAAAATGTCCTCACCAGAAAGGGATATTTTTCTCATGCTTTTCAAGAATAATATAACTATTCTTTTTATGTTTTCTGGATCTATGTCAATATCCTTTGATATCTATAATACATGACTGGTGTATAATATAATGACCTAAACTATGTTCTTTCTGTAGATTCATTATGATTATATGATGGTGAAATGTTTATAAAATTTTTTTCTTTGCCTTGATTTATTCTTTTATGTAGTTATGAATATTTATATGATCTTGTGGAATAAATATTATTTGTTTTCATTATTGGGTAGGTAGACCTAAAATTATACTTCCCTCTATTTCATTGGGTAATGATTGATATCTCATGAGGTAATATGAATGAGGATGGGGAGTGAACCCAATCTAAAAAATAAAAGAGGTTTTGGAGTGAACCTAATCTATTATGTGAAATTTTCTCCTTTGTGATGATTATCTTGGAAAAGAGTCCTTAATAATTAAATAAATTTATATACTTATGACTATTAAATAATTAAAATTTAGTTTTTTTGTACTTATTATATTCTCACATAGCTCTAGGTTGATTAATTATGATTCCTCACTCTTTTGACTTTTGTCTTCTGAAATTCCAACGAATTATGCTAGGACTCATGATTTATCACTTATTACTGATTTGGAAGGAACATTTTATGAAACGATCATGATCTCATACCTTAATTATTACCTTATGATTTTATAAGATCCTTTATTAATGACTCACATGTTTACCCATACTAAGAATCAGAGATTTCCCTTTCATATATTTCCATTTTCCTTGAGTTATGAAGAAATGTATTAACTAATAAATGCCTAATAAGGATACTTTGAGAGAATAAATTTGTGCATGATATTTACGATCTTACATCAAAAAGGTTTGTTATGAATCTATTTTAAAAATACACTAAACCATTATGTTTTTGGATCATTAGTTATGTTTGTATATATTTTGCCTTCATCTAGAATTATGATATGTATATAAATTTTTCTGGGGGTGCCTCAAATGGTATCATAGCCAGGTTTAGTTATATTTTATATTTGTTTATATGTAATATGAGATATTACATTAGACAACCAATAATGAACTCAAAGTGATATAGAGTGATACTAGAATTTTTATTGGTTGAAAATAATATTTCATAATTTAGGCCTTCACTTGAGTAATTTTCATGATTGTATGATTTCTCACTCTGATTATTTTAGACTGATTAATACACTATGATTTTTTTAGTCAATGTCTAGAAATTTGAGGAATCGTGTTTAAAATGAATTCAGTGCACAATGAAATCATTATCCTTGTTATTAAATAAATGGTATACGAAATAGAATGTTGAATCAAATTTTTATGTGTACTCAACTATCTCAATTTGTGATTCATTATAAGTTTGAAAATGATAAAAAGAGGGAATAACAGACCAATTATGCTTCATGAGGCAACATCCAACTTCTTTCACCAGGTCCTCTAATCTACGATTTTCCAAGAAATGGGATAATATAACAAAAAATTTATTATCTATTATTTAGTGCTCGGATCGTGAACAACATTTCATTGTATTTTATCATTTTTAAGATGAAGTATATAAATGGTGTAGTATAATTAAGAATACAAGGCAATATAATCCATGTAATGGGATGAATTTATGATGGTATTTTTCAGTATGTCATTTCCCCTAACTCTTCGCATGAAAATTGGAAAATAATTCTTTTATCATAAGCAGAAGGACAAAGAATCTATTGGTAACTATGAGGAATATTTTACAATATTTTCAAGGATTACATAATGTTTTAATATCCACCCTAAAATAAAAATTTATAGGATCATTAGTGGATTAAAACCAAACCTATGAAATGCATTGTCCATAAGGGACTTTAGTATCTATGAAGAAATAATTTGTTGTGATCTTAAGGTATAAGTGGGAAGATGATATTACCATCATTCTCATGGTTCTGATTATAATATAAAGATAACGTTTAAGGAATTTATAATAATAAAACCCAAGGGTTGAATAAAATGAATATTCTGTAATATTTGATGTGTGGGAAAAATCATAGAGGAATTTTCTCTAAAGTACTGGTAAATGATTCAAATGTGGAAAGAAATTTAATCACGAAAGTGAATGTAAAATGGATGTAAGGAGGAAATACCATGAAAAAATGGAGAAAAAGCTTAGTTGAGTGAACTACCCATACTCTAATGAAATAACTACACGGAGTATGGTCATTATTAAAACTAGTGCACAAATATAGGGGTTAATGATTAAAATCGTAATCACAACCTCTTAATCCAATAAACAAATAAAAATCTCATGTGATCCAAACTATTGAAGTGGGTCATGATAATGAATTATTGAAGGGTATACTTATCTTCTACTCTATAAATTCAATCATATTATTTTATTCAATATTTACTCACAAATTTATATATAATGAATAATCAAAGTGTATCACATCCCCAACTGAATGATTAGATGTTTACTTATCAGTTAAAACTCTTAATGAGATAATGGCCGCCTCACAAGTCTATTGGTCCTATCTGATATAATTTTCTAGGAATGTGCTTCTGATAAATATTTTTATTCTTCATCTAGTAAAATTAGATGTAATATTTTCCATGTTTTGGAATTCTCCATATTGATACCACATCAATTTCCAAGTACGGTAAGTAATATTTCATTTTCCAAATGAAAAAATGATATTCTTTTTGGTGTGAATATTAATATGAACATCCATTGGAAATTAATTACATTGTATGGGTATTATGACCTATTAATGAGAGGTATATATATCAAATAGTTGGGGAGAAACTCAAAATTGATTATACATATTTTGAGTGGGAATATAATTATGTATTTCATGAATATTTTCTTAGTTTCACCCTAAATTTTGAACATGATATTTCAAGAGAGCTCATCACTGCTGTTATTACTATTTAAAAGAATCCTTATAGAATGGACTCAATGAAGTTCCAATTATTGAATATTATACTCCATGTGAATCTGGATATGGGATTAATTTAGAAAAATTCCTCTGCATGGGGTTAGCATTTTATTTTTGTTAAGAAGAATTATTTTTTAATGAATTTTAATATCGATTATCATAAAAAAACAAGATTGATATCAATAAAAATACTATTTATCAAATATTGATGATTTTTTTGATCAACTATGAGGATCTAAATAATTTAATAATATTTTATTTTGATTTGGATATAATCATTTGAGGATTAAAAAGGAGGACATATCCAAGACATTCTTCCATAAGTGGTATGTAGACTATGAATTTATAGTGATTCCATATGGAATTACCAATTCTGAAATTATATTTACAGAAATAGTGAATGAATTATTTATATATTACGATGATAAATTTTTGGTTGTATTTATAAATTATATATTTATATATTCCATGATAAAAGAAGAGCATGATGATCATTGGAGGATTGTGTTGAATTCATTGATTAAAGGGATGTTTTATGAATTTTTTTTGTTATTTTAATTCTATCTATATAAACTATCATTCTTGGGTCATGTAATTACAATAGTTTGTATATCGGTGGATCCCTAAAAGAAAAAACTTATTAAACAATGGCTGATAACAACCATAGATACTTAAATCCATGGTTCTTAAATGTATACTACCAATGATTTACGAGAAATTAGTCAAGGATATAAAATCCACTAACTAAGCTGATGTGGATGGGATATAAATTTATATATATATATATATATATGAATGTGAGGAAAATTTCAAGGAAAAAATTAGAAGGTTGGTCAGGGTGCTTATTCTCACACTATCCTACAGTTAAGAAGAGTTTTTGATATATAGTGATGCATGAATGAAGTAATTTGGATGAATTATAATAAAAATGACATGGTGGAAGCTTACGCCATATGCCAATTGATGTTTCATGAGAAAAATAAGTGTAATCGTGAGTTTGAATTAGAAGTTGTTATTTCTTCTTTAAATGAATGGATGAAATATCCTAATGGTGAACGGTGTGAAATATGTCAATCATAAAATCTTGAAGTATATATTCATATGAAAGGAGTTTTAAATGCTCCATAGGTGATGGTTGGAACGGATTAAATATTATGACTACATAATATATTACAACATGAGGAAGGAAAATAAAGTGGATAATGTTTGGAGATAGAAGGAATATTTTAGTTTATATATGATAAGGATTTAAATAGATCAAATACTTATCGACTAATAGGGGATGTAACATGAAATCATATGCAAGGGGAAAAATATTATCATTCCCAAATGAATGTCAAAACATATATTCACATGAAGATTAAATATGCACAAACTGAAGATATGTAGTTTCAAAATAACATATGGAATTCTATTGTGTTTAGTCCTAATAGTGATGGAATGATAAGGTTTAGGAACAAAGTATGCGTCCCATTGATACTAGATTTGAAGAAGGATCTATTTCATGAAGATCAAATTTCACTATTGTCTTTTAATAATTGAATTTTGAAGATTTTTACAAATATTAAAGAGGATTTATAGTGGGAAAATTGAAGAGAGATATCACAAAGTATGTTTCTTGGTGCTTTGAATATCAGTAAGATGGGGCTATGAGACATGAGTCTAATCGGATGTTACAACCATTACCTATACCAAAATCTAAATAGGAAAACATCAACCTGTATTTCTTTGTTATAACCCCTAAGATACTTAAATAGAATAACTCTATTTCCGATGCCGTTGATCTGTAATACACCATGTTGAGTCAACACATCCCATCACCAAACTGGCATTCCATTAGGCCAACAACACATTCCATATCACCATTATATAGTGATTAGAACCTAGGCATCAGAAAAAGAGAATATGAGAATTATTTCACTCTTAAAATACATATTATAAGATATAGTAAAACATTGTAACCCAAAAAATCCCCAAAATATATCATATGTGAAAATAATAACTAAAAAGGTAATAACTAACACTTGGATAACAATGTCTCAATTAACAACTAAAAGGCCATACAGAAATGGAATCGGAATAACCCATGGGCCTATCTCCATGTGACAGCATGTTACCACCAACCAAACCCACTAGAAAGAAAACATGATCTATGACAGTTATCAACTACATGAAGCTCTTCCCTTTATTTGTATCTTATAAAGTCATGTTTTCAAGCACCCAAAGGAAAAAACAGGGGTGTGAGATCAAAATCCTAGTAGGATACCACAAAGAATATATAAAATTTCCAACCATGTCAATCCATTAGATATTTTAAAATAAAATATTTCTAAATCACTTTATAAATAAATTATTTTCCATTTAAAAGTCATCCTTTGGTTTCTTTTTCACAAAATCACAACATTCCCTTCAAAAATATTACATATTAACATAAAAAAATAAATAATATATATCACATATACAATGGAATAAAAAGATAAAAAAATAGTTTCCAATCCTTAATATCCATATTAAGAACAAGTGGTATAATAATCATATTAAGATATCATGTGTGTAATGTAATCTCAAAGTAACCAAATAATGTAATTCATGGATAAAGGGTGTACCCAACCAAACCGATAAGGAATAAAATGGAATAATATGTGACTTATGTGACTCATAAGGTAACATTCCCTTATACAATAATCTATCACATTTAAAAAGTAGGTCAGTTACTAGACCTCAGGCATACCTCCTCATATGCCAGAAGCTTTTCACTAATAGCTGGGTTGTAGAGAATATAGTTGGGAGACCATGTCCCCATGTACAAAGTTGATACATAGTTGAAAAAAAATATTATAGTAATATAAATATCATAAATATTATATCATTCAATTAGAAGATAAACAATGAATCATGTAAATGGAATAAAAATGAATCATGTAATATCAAGCTAAATGTATATAAATTTCAAAATTAATGTAATATAGGTAAATGACCTTGTTGAAAACAATAAACTAAAAACACCACAGTCTGAAACCCCATATCAGTATTTTCTCCAACCTATAACCTATCTAGCAACAAATAATCAACAGTAAGGTTACTTTCCCTTTTCCAAACCTACATCCATGTAATCTTCTTACCTACCAAATGGTGGCCCAAATTGGGTGTGTGTAAAATTCATTAGATCAACACCATTGTGCCTATTTTTTTTAATAATAAGTACATGAAATAAAGAAATAAATAGGATTATTAATTAATCAATTAATATGATACAACAATAAACTTACATTGACACCATGTCAGAATATCTCTAAGTATCTAGCACAGCTATTCCACATATAACCATAGGTCCATGGAAGAAACACCCAACCAGGTAAAGACCTATAATAAATAAATCATAAATAGGAAAATATCTTTATATAATAATTTTATTATTTTTGGAAAAATACCTTTATATAATAATTTTAGCATCACCATAACAAATCCCTTTTAATAATAATTTCTGAATTACCCTAAAAGTCCCTTTAAATAAGTATTTCATTATCCAAGCAAAGCCCTTTAAATAATAATTTAAACATCTAGGAAAATACCTTTATATAATCATTTTATAACCTAATAAAATACCTTTAGATAATTATTTCATTATCATAACATAATTCATAGTGGGAGGAATATCATAACATAATATCATATCCCATAATGGTCAATCAATACAATTACCATTTATATTTGAATTACCCATTAATTCAATAATAAAATAAACATTATTCCCAGGTGAATATGTAATAGGATATCACCTAAATTTTCATGTCATGAAAAATCAAATTTTAATCCTTTATCTAGTTTATTGTTGTTCAAGGGAAGGTGCATCCAATGGGTAGTTAAAAGCTAGGTCACAACACTACTTGATTAAAAGGGATCCAAGGAAAAATCCAAACATATAATTATCATTACCCATTACTCTATCGGTTAATATGAATGTTTTTTTTGTGAAATGGTATAATTTTTCACATACATTAACAATAGAAACATGCCATGGGGTTTTTTTAGAACGCATACTATTAACTAGAAATTCAATAAACACTCTCAACCAAAAATGATAACAAAGAACAAAGGAGAAGCATATCACAAAGAAAATTAGAAATTAAATGATTGATAGAGATGCTCATAAGGGATTAAATCACTACAATATTACATAGAGCCTCCCAGGGGTTTGAGAGAGAGAGAGATCTATAGAGTGAATGGAAAAATTAATTCATTGCGCAATATTGTTCAAAATCACTAATCCTGTGAGACTCATGATGTGAAATAATTTCTCAATGTGCATAATGTAATTTATTAGATACATAAAAATGAATTTTCATAGGTTAAAAAAACCCTAATCGATTATTTCATGATCAAAACTAGTTTCATGGTGTTTAAAAGTTTCACGCTTGGAACCAGTTCATGGATTCTCCACTGGAATTATTTTACATTGTGTAACATGTTCATGATATGAAAGTGTCAGTAGAAAAATTTTATCCAAGATTCTATAGGAAAAGACCAAAATACATCTACACCCTTCCAAACCATAAAAAAACCCATCATAATCCATTGATACAATTATACATAGAATCCATTAATTCACATAAACATACATCCCCAAACTGTAGGTAAATTTCCCTAGAAAATTATCTCAATCACCAAAAAGGGTCCCATCCAAAAAGATTTCAATAATAATGAAACCCCATATAAATGAGGCTGAAAACTAAAATAGGGTTATATATGAATAAATAATAGATATTAAAACTTCCCCCACCATAGAATAGATTAACTCTTAGTGGATTCAAGCATCACTTTGGGGTCTCACCGAACAAGTCTAGACATTGTGATCACATATCTAATTAACTCTCCCATGTATCCTTTTCAACATGAACATGATTCCACTATATTTGAACTATAGTTTTAGTCCTTCCATAGATATACTTATCACTATAGTCCACACTCTATATCATAATTTCCTCAAAAAATGAATCTTCACCAAGCTCAACATCTTCAACACTTACCACATTAGAAGCTTATGAATGATTTCAAAATGATTAAATACATGAAACATCTCATGAGTTGAACTGTATCATTATGGAGGTGTCAATTGGTACACCACAAGACCAACCCATTCAACTATCCTAAACAACTCAAAAAACATGTGCATTAGATTTCACTAATTCTTGAAATGGAATTTCCCCAAACAAGCAGAAATCTAGAAGAAAACATTATGAGCCACCTCAAACTCCATATGTATTATATGATGGTTACTATTTGATTTTCACTTTCCCTTCAAAATCACAAACCCCACATGATTGACTAATCATGATCAGATGTCTCCCACATGAGATGAGGTCCAAGAATCAGTAACCCACAACCTCCAATTGACAAATAGGAGAATGGAAATCCTTTCTATAAGAAGACTCAAAATGTTCCATTTAGATCTATTCGTAGAATATTTTATTAAAGGTGTACTTCTTACATTTTAAATACTAGTCCCACAATCGACCCAAATCTGAATAAAAAGCTATAAACATATCCTCTAAAATCAGAATCTTTCAATCATTATTTCCATCAGTATGAGGATTATAGTTTATGTACAAAATAAAATGTGATTCAATAGCATTATAAATATCCTACCAAAACATAGATTTGATCTAGAGATCCTTATAGAAATGATACTCCTCAGAACATCATGAAATAAAACAATCTCTTACACATAAAGACTACTCATATCATCAACAATGAAGGTATCCCTAATAAGAAATAACTCAGATACCTTCATTAGTTGATCCAATATAACCCATAATACATGATTATTATGGGGTTTACTTGGTTATCCTCTTACCAAATCCATATTGAAATCATCACATTTTATTCCGGGATGGTAAGAGGCAACAGCAGCCCAGTGGGACTCTAGTGATAATCATTTACCGACTGACCAGTTAAACATCTAACCACAAATCCTTCTACCACCTACTTCATTCCTATACAATAGTACTATCTATATATATCATGATACATCATTTTTAGACTTGGATTTCCCACCCATATAGAAGCTTGGAACACTCTCATAAAATCCTCATGAAATATCAAAGGAATATATACATAGACATGGATGATAATAACATTATAATTGCCAAGAGACTATGTTAATGGTGTCTCTCCACATTTTATGTTTTCCCTTAGATCTAATATCTCTCTATCTAATAACTAATCTATCCGGACCCAGTCAAGAAACATGG
Source organism: Viscum album (assembly GCA_963277665.1). Classification (NCBI taxonomy): domain Eukaryota; kingdom Viridiplantae; phylum Streptophyta; class Magnoliopsida; order Santalales; family Viscaceae; genus Viscum; species Viscum album. The sequence continues at coordinate 1,495,064,845 of OY728133.1, forward strand.
GTATAAAAGATGTTGAATTTAGATCCACTCATCTCTAAGACTCCTAAACAAATTGATCCATGTATGTGAAGAGCTCCAACATTCTCCACTCATCAAAATACTCCCACACTAACACTGTTTTCATCTTCTAGAGCAAGGCATAAATAATAATATTTCCCTTTCTCGGTGTATAATCTAGGATGAAGTCGAATGACTATATCTACTCATCCCACAACATCTGCTAAAGGTTCAGGTATTTCTGGGAAAACATTTACCAGAGGATATTATGGTCCATGTAAACCAAAAACCTATAACATATAAAATAATTTCTCTAGGATCATAGGGAATATACTACCGAAACTATTTCTAGAACATGATTGGGATTATTCCACTTATGAGGTCCCAGATCTCTAGATCTATAAACAACAACCCAGTCCTCCTACATCATAACTTCTCTAAGACCCACACCTGATGTATCAATGTAATGATATATGAATTACTAAAAATAGGTAAGGTTAGGATAAATTGTAAGGTAATACATCCCTTTATCTCTAAAAAATATATCTTCCAAGCATCTGACCAAACAAACTTTTAACCTATATTGGTCATCCCAGATATTAGTGTACCCAAACAGAAGAATTCCTGGATAAAACATAGATAATAACCCGATATACTCCTAAAACCCTAACTATCAAATACATTATTAAGTTACGAAAAAGATACCAAACCCACAACATTCTTTTGTTCCACTCACACTATCACCTCTAATATAAAATTCCCTAAGGATTTCACTTTATCAATCTCAAATATATCTTGGATGAGATATTAAAACCTATCCTCTAATTGAATATATTATTTATGCTTGAATGGGGATATCAGTTATTATGGTCATCTGGTTCAATCTCTGATAACCCACACATAGGCACAATGTCCCATCATCCTTCTTAGAGAAAATCATAGAACCCAATGCTGACATACTAGGCTATTTAAAACCATTGGAACCAAGATATTGTATCTAATAATTATATTCTTGATGTTTTTTTGGTTTTATATTGTATGGTCGGATATAAACCGACTCTACTTCCTTCACAAACCCAACAATGAATTCAATATCCCACCTGGGTGATAAGACATAGACCTAATCAAAAAATACAACCTAAAATGGTATACCAATAGTTGAAAATATTCCTAATATATTAAACCAGCATATATAATAATTCATGTTATATGATATGTGAGACAAACTAATCATCACTAAATTGGTCTTGCACAACTTGCCTAAGGATCCCACTCCCCCTAGTTAAAACAGTTTCCTATTTCTAGATATAGAAATGTAACCCTCCTCCAATAGTAATTTATATGAGCCTAGTGTATAACTAACCAATTTATACCTAGAATAAAATCGTGTCCTTCCATTTCAATCACAATCCTTTCCCAAAAGAAATGCTAACCACTAATTTCTTGAGAACACACCTTGAAACATTTGATATTCTCTAACCACACTCTCAATGGGGTATCAATTGTTAATAAACTATCCAATATTTCCACAACCAATCCCATAACATTTTTAAAAATATCATATTAAAAAGAATTTTATGATCATATATCATACAAAACAAAAACAAGAGTAGTTAACACAAAAATCATAATTATGAAGCTAAATGTTTATGCATCCAAACTAGTCAGAGTAGAGTACATAACATGCAGCTGACATTCCACTCTACAATTGGATCTAGTCCGAATCCCATGGGTTGTTACCTATACCCGGTTATATCACTGATGTACTAGGTTACCACATCCCCAACATTGATCTGAACATCCAGTGGAACTATTGAAACCAATATGTTGTGGTGATGTTGTGTCCTTTACAAACTATGGTACATATCATGATCCCCGTCCACTAGACTATTATTGTATTCCACTATAAAAACTTTTCATGTGGCCCACAAACCACAATAATGACACTCTAATGTATGGTATGAAAACTAAGGATGATTTAGACCAAACATAGCACACCGATAACACTATAATTTAACCATGTCCTCATATGGATGCCCACCACACTTTCGGATCTGGCTATTGTTTTCAGGGAAATAACTATCTTAGTGGTGCTTCTTAGACCCATATTAAAAACTCTTAATTGGCCCTACTGAAATAGTCAATCCACTTGTTGGTTCCTCTCTCATATCCACATACATGATTAGAGATTTATTCATCACTTTTGAAAAATACTGATGAAAAAACCATTCAACTATGACCTGATTTCAAAGAAAGTCACATCCTGAAAATATGTCACACATGCAATTTCATTACCATCTATAGATTTCATAACGATCTATAAGTCATTGAAACTTCAAGCATAGTCCATAAATGAAATTCTCTCTTGTTTCAAGTGCATGAAATCGTGATCCTTCTCATCCCTCAAAGTATCAAGATCAAGGTGGATCAAAAAATTCACCTTGATTTCCTTCCATGATAACGTATATTTCTACCCGGCTATCTTTACAGTGTCCCACCAACGATTGGTTTGTCCACAATGAATGTATGTAGAATCCTTCACACTCTTATATAATTGTGCCTCAAGATGTGTGAAGTGTATTTAGACTAACTCAATATGGAAAACATATTCCTGGGGTCTCCCTCACAATGAAAATATGAGTATGTTGCAACTATAACTCTCTCTTCATGCAACACATCAATGGAACAGTGTAAAAAGTCTCCCTTTACATGGATCACATGACCCAAATGATTTTTTTTTAAAATATGAACGTCCATATGATCCTTAGTACTTATAGGAATCTACCCTCTAACCTAGTTTGTAGAATGGTGATTTCCACTCTCATGAATCTTAGTATGAGGATGAAAACGTGGGATTTTTTCTATATGAAAAACACACTCCTAATAATGCATCATAACCAAAAGATAATCCTTAATAGATGACAAAAAATTATAACTACTATCTCATGGCCTCTCTAAGAATAGCTTAATATGTTAATAAGCATTACATAAATTTTCTTTCATTTTGATTTATGGAATATAAACAGAATCCCATTTCACATTTCATAAATAATATATAAAACTTGCAGAAGATATGTCCCTATCATGAAAAATACATGTCAATATATATCCCTATGTGTCTATCATAATACATGAATTCTCATCTCATGCCATACCGAGCCATGAGTATAAATATAAATAAAAAAACATCAAAAAACTTGAACAATGCATGTCATTATATATCCGTATGTGTCTATCATAATACATGAATTCCCATCTCATGACATACAGATCCATGAGTATAAATATAACTAAAAAGACATCAAAAAACAACTGAATCACCATTGGAGAAATAACATAAATCCTAATAAAAAAACAGCACGAACAACAATCCCATCCTGAGGAACTCAGTTTCCCCCCGTACATGGGTAAGATACTCCCATGCACAATCTCATTTACATGTCTTGACACAACCTGTTCTTCTTTCTACCATTCCTAAATGGTAAAATAATTGAAAAAACCTTATCCTTTGGAACCAAATTCTAATGTCCCTTGATTTGGAACTCTCTCATGTTGACAAATCAGGTTAGTCACCTAACATCAAGCATCCCTTCGTGTACTCCAAAGGCATCCAACTAGTAGTGGGGTATAGAGAAAATATTAGGGACACTATACCCCTTGTTATGGAGTTTAAACATAGTGGAAATAAATTAATATTTGTGTAACGAAAATAGAATAAATAATAAATCATATAGATGAATGAAAATGGATGAATTATGTAAACCAAATAATAATGAATCATGCATTGACAGGGTGATTTTATATAAATGTCAAGTTCAAAATAATATAGATAAAAGACCATGGTGACACAAATAAAATCAAAAGACCTTGGTCTAAATCCCCATGTTGGCCCCATCTCCAAGCTCCAACCTATCAAGTATGAAAAATTAAAAAACATGATATCTTTCCCTTGTACAAACCTACATCCATGTAATCTAGATGGGTACCAAATGGTGGTTAAAATATGTTATTAGTAAAAAAATAGCAGGTAAACACCACTATGTCTAAAAAAAATATTCAAAATTATTGCATTTAATAATTCAATAAACATGATTCTTAATTACTCAATTAATTTCATGAAATAATTAACCTTTTTTTGCAACATACGGGAATATGTCGATACATGTTGAATAACCATGAAAATGGTGATGAAAATTCCACTGTAATGTCACACAACTACTTCGAGCCCTGTCATCATTACAGCTTAGCCAGACCAAGCCCTTTATAGGATCATTTTAGCAGCAATAGGAAAATCCCTTTATATAATTATTTTAGCATCATCAGGAAAAGCCCTCTATATTAGAATAAAATCATCTTGGAAAATACCTTTATATAATAATTTCAACATCTACAAAAAACCATTTATATAATCATTTCAGTATCTAAGAAAATTCAATTATATAAACATTTCAACATCACAAAACTAGTCATAGAGGAAAGAATACCACAACATTACATCATAAGATACAATATATAATTCAACTGATTACTATTTATATTTCAATTACCCATTTATTTAATAATAATACGAACCATTATTGAAGGAGAATATATCACAAGAAATCACCTGATGTCTCATGTCATGCTAATTCATATTTTAATCATTTATCTTATTAATTATTTTTCATGGGTAGGCTCCCCATATGGGTATCCTCAAACTAGGATTGAACACTATTTGATTGGTAGAGATCTATGGAGTAATCAAAACACATAATTATCATCACCCATTATTTTTTTAGTTATTGCACATGTTATGTTTGGGTAATCATATAATATTACACATAGTTAAATTATTGAAGTATGTCGTATGGATGTTTTATCTCCCCAAAATATAATTTCTAATTCAAGAAAAAAATATCAACTGGAAACATCAATGAGGAATGAAAGAGAATGAGATAAAAAGGAAAAAAAACAACATTTTAATGCTTGATCGAGATGTCCAGAATGGAATAAATCACTAAAAATCACCTAGAGCCTACCTAGGTTTGAGAGAGATTATTTCATGGTGAATGGGAAAACAAGTCGAATGCATATCATGGTTTAAAACCATTAGTCTCCTGATATTCAGACTGTGAAACTATTTTACGATGTGAATGTCACAAATTGGACTAGATACCCTAGTAACCTAATAACTGAGCCAATCCTAAATGGTCTAAAGGGAATTCACCATCCCCATATGTTGTATAATAGTTCCTTTCATCATACAAATGAAACAAGGAGTAATTTTTGCCACAAATATTGTGGGAAAAACATATAACAGTATTCTCAATAGAAAACCCCCAAGGGATAACTATAACAGAAACAAAATAGGTATACCAAAACCTAAACTGTACATCATAAAAGTAGTAGAAGAATATAATAAACATCCTAATTCCCAATGGACATATCACTCCAATCCCAAGAGTTGACAATAGTCACCACCTCAAAGTGGTGCTTTCCCTTTTCTCAAACCAAGAAGAAGAAAATATACCAATGACCAATGGTAAGTATAGGGTGTGAGCTAAAATCCCAGTATGGTCTCAAAAAGTGTTCCATAATAATATTTCTTAAACAAACAAAATCATGCTTTTAATTTCAAATAAACTAGTTATGGAAATGCAATTTAATATTTAAAACAAACATTCTTTTCATTCCAATTAATGAAAAAATTTCAAATAACGGTTTGAGTACACATTTTATATAAAATAGTTTATATAAATATCTAGGATTGACTAAAATAGATTCATTATCAATAATATATATATAAATGTAGACACAATAAGAAACATGGTCATTTACCATATGGTATGATAGTTCCAAGTTATGGGATCCTCACACAGTCATTTTTGTGATCAATACAATATGTATACACATGTGCCTAAAACACTAGACAAATACTACTTATCAACATACCATTGGGGATTTGAATTTTAGAACTATGTTTTTGTTTGAGTTGTAAAGAATCAATACGCTACTAGGTAATTTCCACCCTAACATGTTTGTCCCAAATAACCCACTACCTACCTAGGCCCACATATTCTCAAACAACAAATGAATAATTGGAAAATTATTTCAACATAGTTTAAAATACAATTTCCCTTTTTTATTTTTAATATTCCAATTTGAAATTTATAAACCAAACACAGTGTTTTAATCAATTCCTGCCTTTTTAGATAAATCCAATAATAAGTGTGTCTTAAATAAATTTAGTCAATTTTTCTGAAAAAATTGTTCAAAAATCAATTTCATAATTCCAAAAATTTCTAACCAAACCCCAAATAACAATTCCTTTGGAATTAGCGAGGTTCTCAATATTCCATACCAAAAACAATCATTTGAAATTTGTATCAAATTGTGATGTCATATTTCAATTGAAATAAATTTTAATCATTTCAAGAAATTCAATGGTTTATTACATTATAAATATAAATGGAAAAATATATATTATATCATGGAGATCACACAAAACAAAACCTGTAATGGGAAAATCCAATGCAGGAAGGTAGAAATGGAGATAAAGGAATCAAAACTACATTCAAGATCCCAATCAAAGGCGTTTAGTTCTATCAACAACAATATGATCTAATAAATCCATTGAAAGAAAGAAGAAGAGATTAAGAGTGAAGTAATGGGAGAAGATATATTAATATAGATGAATTTAACAACATTTACCTTGCTTTAATCCACCATGGATGGGGTTTCGTGGATCAAAAAAGGTTCTTTGGAGCCTCCAAGACCTATTAATTTCTCTAATTCAGTGTTAGGGTCAAGAATGGGTTCATATGGGGGTTTGAGAATTATATATATATATATATTAATAAATAAAAATCACTTCCCCTAGGGTTAGCTAAGAATTCTAGAACATTTTTTCTAAACCATTCACCATAAACATGTACCCCTCTAAGGGGTGCATAGTTTAGTTTAGTGAATAATTTTTTAAAATGTGATCCAACCGTGCAAACCCCTCATTTTTCGGGATTAGCCTGGGTGGGTACACGGTTTGAGGAAACCATGTTCCGACCATGCAAAGAACAAAAAGTTCCAAAATTATTAAAGTTTCAACTGAAGCACCCCTAAATAATATCCCACCAAATAATGAACAAAAATGAGGGGAAATAAGTACCTAGAAATAATAACAGGATGTTACAACCTCCCCACCATAGAAACTTTCTATCCCCATAAAGCTAGTCATGAAGAATCCACGTCAAAAATATGATCCCACTACTCTCTAATAAATGCCTCTCTATAAAAAGTCGCATGTCTATGAGAACCATGATTCCCTAACACTCAAACCAGAGGTATTATCCTCCCAAAAAATACATGTGTTTCAAAATGAACTTTCCTGATTAGATGCTCACTCAGGGGTAAATTTGGATCAATATCAAGATCACTCCATCCCAAAACATGATATGGATTAGAAAGATATATTTTATCTATAATACACAAAAAAATCTTTGTATCAACATCAACTATGGAGGAATTAATAAATGGTAAGACATATTCCCACTTGCTCAACAATCTTAAAATGTCCCACAAAATGAGGATAACTCCCCCCCCAATCCATCAAAGACCAAATGGGATATAACATTCAACAACATCAAATCACTAACTGAGAACTCAAAAAGTATATAAAGAAGATCAACATAAGATTTACACTAACTCTCTGCCATCAAAATTCTCTAACTAGTCAAGTAAATCAATATAGTCATCTCATGAACCATGATCATTCATCTAAAGTAACTTTTACACTTCTATGACCAATACAATATAGATTTACAATATTGACCATTCATGTTCTTTAAAGGAGCCATCCTGATCGTATCCTTACAACAATTATTATAAGTAAACTCAACCAGTCCTAAATGGAAATCCCAAATTTAGGATTTAGGCACAAAGCATATCCTCAAGAATCTATTTATCCCTCTCCTTCTATCCATCTATCTATGGATGATATTCCATACTCGAATGAACCCCATACCCAGAGACTCCAAAAGGCCTCTCCAAAATTAATAAGTGAATCAGGGATCTCTATCTAAGATTATAGTATATGGAACTCCATAAAAATGAAAAATCTCTCTCACATAGATATTTACCTCCTCCTTAACATTTTTTTGGGTCCCAAAATGGGTATAAAGTTAGCCTATCGAACATAAATCATATCGAATTCCTCATTATCTGGGTATGGGGAAACCCAACCACAAAATACAAAGGGATATCTTCCCATATCCATGTTGGTACTAGAATTGGATAATGAAAACCTTATGGTCTCTTGTTTTTTCTATTTATATATTTGAATGTAAAATAATTTAGTAAGAAATCAATAATGTCACAACTCATACCTATCCCCCAGAATCGTCATCGCATGTCATAAAATGGATTTGGGGTACCTTGGTGTGATCCCCACATGGAATTATAGTTACCCCCCATCACATATTTACTCATCACTAATGGAAGAACATACAATTTACAAAAACATAGAACACCCTCATTGGAGAATGTTTGAAACGGTCTCCCCACCATAGAGATAACATCTTGTTCCAAGAAACTCATCATTAAGACTTTGTTAGTGAAGGGTCATATTGAGAATATTAGAGGTAAATCGATCACTATCTGAGACTACCTTTAAACCCTATTTCCCGAACTCTTATATGAATATGTGAAAAAATATATTTAAAATTTAAACTCTTTTGGTGATTCTTTCACATCTAGAGCTGATAGCATCATACTCAAATCATCTTCTACAACATTCTCTTTCCTTGGGGTATAGGCAATGTCAAAATAATAATATTTCAGGTATTCCACCCAATTCCAATATTGATGATTAAAATATTTTTTTAGAAGATATAACTCATGATATTTTGGTAAAATACCGGGTACACCATTCTATAATAAGTTAACAATTACATCTCTTAAGTGTATGCATCCCAACTTCAGGTTTAATATAACAACAATTCTCTTTATTGCACACTAATACCTGATTTGTTACATAAGATTACACTTAATAAAACCCAAACCATTGATATGTTTAGTGAATTTAATAAATATGTACATAACATAAAATCTTGAACATCAGATACACTATCATTATTAAAAACTTCCGTAAATTGTTTTTTGGAAACTTATTTAATATGATCAAATTAATCCTTCAAAATTAAAACTGAATGGGATAAACAATGGAAATATTGAAGAAAGGGGAGAGATATAAATCCTATTAAGGGAAAAACATAGAATAAGTTATAATTTTTTTAAGTTGGCATATCAATGAGGAGTAAAATATAAATGAATAATAAGTAATTATATAATAATATAATCATAACATGGTAAATGTGGGAAAAAAATAAGACATTGAATCATGAACATGGGTCAAGGATAAACCACCAAGACTTAATGGAGGAAAAAGTAAAATAATGTAATCACGTACACCCATATCGCAACATGATATATCAGGATACTAAAAATTACCCAATGCATGGGAGTGTTATCTGGGTACACCCATCATAATCTTTTCATTCTCATGCTTAAGTGTGCCACATAGATCATAAAATATAAAATCATTCATCATCATAATTTATTCCATGATAAATGAGAGTGGAATAAATACATGTAATTCCTAATAAAAAATTTTAAATGTATAAACTTGGATAAACTTGATAGGAAATGGTTGCAGTATTCACTACACAATTGGTTTGGCATGAAATATCATAGTGATATTTCGGTAGCATAACGACATCACTTATTGATTCATTAAAATCGGATGATGAGAAAGAAATTGGTTTCTCATAACATATAAATAAAATTTCCAATAATAGGTACATGTTTAAACATATAGAAACATTAAAAATTGGAAATAGAAGTCATATGGTAATGAAGAAACATGAATAATGAAACGAATCCTTACTATTACTTGTCTCGGTAATAAGTGTAAATAAAGGATCATGGAAGGATTAATGAGAGTTGATGGGGGATCTAAAAGATTATAAAACAAATTTAATGTATGTAGGATATGAAATAATATATCCCAACACGATAAAACTTGTATGATAAAGCATAACATAATAATGTGTGCTTCAATAAAAAGAGAGGAGAGAAATCGCTAACAAAATTTCAGTATATTAACAACTTAGATAAAGGTCAAAATGAGAGAGTATAATTAATATCCCATAAAATTAACATCAATTGGAAAATAATTTAATGTATATAAATAAATTATATTATAAAAAATTTCAATTACGAAGAAAAATTCCAAAGAATATTCTCGAATTGAAAGGAGGATGGGAAAGTGAGTATCACTTATATGAGTGTGTGACTCCCATGGCTTGGTAGGGTATTTTTTAAAGATTATGGTGCATTGGTAGGACTCTAAGGATTTTAGGGAATAGTTTGGACATTCTAAAATGAGTTTTAGAGAAGCTAAATGGGAGATTGTGTGGGTTTATATAGGAAAATAGGGAGATTTCTTTATTATTTTGGTTTTATATTCTACATAATTATATATCCAAAACCACAAACCAACCCAAGATTTTCTCCCATGATATATGTAAAAAGATATTGGTTTGTATTATTTTATAATTCAAGGGACTATCTTATTAAAATATTTCCCCTCGTGATGTGGATGTGGGTTGCACTCTTAAAGAAAAGATTTTAAAACCCTAAAATATGTTATAATCTTGGGAGGATTTATAATGGACTTAAAAAAATTAAACTTAAAATAACAGTATATTGAATTTAAAACACATATTTGGTCATGGATACCATTTATTTTACTTATTAAATCTCATTTGAGTCATTATGATGTCATAAGACACAACATATATTTATACAGTATTTAATTTTTATCAGAATAAAAGACTGCCTCCGAAAATTATGAAAAAATCACCCTCGGATAATTTGAAAGTTCTGATTCCAAAATTTATATTCATTTTATCTAAATAATTTTCTAAATATTTAAATTTTCTCTTTTAGTATAATGAAAATATTTTATTGAAAATGATGTGTTTTTTACAATTATAGTTTTTTATCCATAATAAAAATTACATCTGATATCATAAAGATTATATGATCACTTACATTTAATAAATATTATTTAAAAATTATATTCCATTAAAAAATTCTTTATTTAAAAAATCCATTAATATAAAAATTCATTAATTGAATTTTAATATTATCCAAAAATACAATTTCTACTTTAAAGATCATTTATAATGCAACAATAATAGGATGAAAATATATTCATTAATCTATAAAAAATATACATCTTCCTATTATTGGGGTCTTGATACAAATCTAGTTAGTATAAATGAATATGACCAAAGAGTAATGTGTGTGATGTTGTAGCATTCATGGTGTCATTCAATTAACATGGTTTGGGTCATGATATTGATGAGCTAGAACATCTCCCATAAACAATTTCACACCTACTTATGTTTTTTAATGTTGGATTGGTCTTGGTCTAGGTAAAATCCCATAAATTCTATCTCCATTGGAATCTCTGATAAATGGGATTCATTGTGTGTGATCCTACTAGTTGATGACATCACTTCCTTTTTCAATGTAAATTGGATTTGTTAAAGCCCTATATTTATACTAATCATTTGATCACTATTCAGTGGCTATATTATCAATGATAATGGTACTTATTTTTCATTTGAATCCAATTTGATATAATAAAACAAAAGAAGTGATTTTTTTAAATAACCATAATACATTTAATTAAATAAAAAATAGGGGAATTTTCTATTTCATTAACTCCTCGGGTTCCCATGTTTCTTTTTCAACCGTTTGTTTTCTCCAAAAAGAAATGACAAGGGGCATTGTCTTATTTTGAATAACCTTTTCTCTATGATCTAAGAACTTCCCTAACTACACTTCACAGGAATGATCATTCTCCAATGGAACCGCCTCTGGTTTGAGTAAATGTGATGGGTATGGTATGCACTTTCTCATGAAGGATACCTGGAATATATCATGAACTTGAAATAGGTTCAGTGTGAGTTATAGTTGATAGGTAACTACTTTGACGTGATCAAGGTTCTCAAAATAGACTATGTACCTTCGAATAAGATCCCCCTTCCTCCAAAATCTCATCACATTATTCAATAGAAACATGTGGAGGAATACCATGTCTCTGACATCAAATTCTTGGTCTCAATTTTGATTTTTCATCATAACACTTTTGTCTAATCTAAGAATCCTTGATGTTTTGTTTAATATCCTTAACTTTATCCACCATTTACTCAACCATTTTAGGACCTAGATGTTTTTTCATCAAATTCATCCCAACATGCCTATTTTCTACACCTCTTCCCATAAAGGGATTCATAAAGAGCCATTTGGATTCTCGATTAGAAACTGTTGTTGTAATAGAACTCAACCAATGGAAGATATTAGCCCCATCTGAATTTGAAGTCCATAGAACATTCTTATAACATGTCTTCCAATGTCTAAATAGGCTGCTCAGATTTACCATTAGTTTGAGGATGATTGGCCGTACTAAAATTTGGCTTAGTATTTATAAAATTATGGAGACTCTTCAATAACTCAGAAGTGAATATTGGATCTCTATTCGATACAATTGATATTAGTACTCCATTTAGCCTTATAACATCTCTGATCATTTAATCTTTTAATTGATCCGCTGATAACTCTTATTGTATTGCAATGAAGTGTGAAAACTTTTTAAGATGATCCATAACACCCCATATAAAATTATTTTCTTTTTATGTTTTTGAATGTCCAGTGAAACATTCCATGGTAATGTTTTACCATTTCTTTGTTGGTATGGGTAATTTTTGCATTATCCTCTTATATTTCATCTTGTTATCCTTTTCTTGGTGATATAACATGCACTTTCAAGTATATTCTGTGATATCCTTCTGCATGTTGTCCCACCAATAATGCTCTTAGAGATCTCGATACATCTTTTTGTTTTGTGGGTGAATTGAGAAATTTGGACTATGTGCAACATTCAATTGTTCCTTCTTCTACTCAAGATTTGATGGAACAAATAGTCTTAACCCGAATCTCATCATTCCTTCTTCATTAACATTTAACTATGTGGATTTCCCTTTCTATATAGTTTCCACTTTCTTATGAATTTCCACATCAACTTTTGGATCATCATTTTACCTTTCAAAATGGGATGTTTGAACAATCAATTGTGAAATGATTGATTATGTTCATTTCTTTATGATCCTCATTTCCGTCTTCTTCAAATCCAAGAATATTTGATACTTCTCAATTCTCATTAATGATAGAATTGGTTGGTCAATTCTACATATATCATCCGCAAAATTATTTTCTTTACTAGGATGGATGTGGATTGAGTAGTCATAATAATTGATGATCTCTGACCATATTATATGGTTCATATTATGCTTTTTTTGTGAATATATATTTGGGTCACTTGTGATCAATATATATCTCACACTTATCCCCATAGAGATAATTCCATAATATTTACAATGAAAATATCATAGAAACCAATTCTAGAACATGTGTGGGATAGTTTTTATCATGAATTTTCAAATTAATAGTGGTGTATTCAATTAATTTGTTATTTTTCATCAATACACAGCCTGATCCCTTCCTCAAAGCATCACATAAAATTTCAAAACGTTCCCCACTTGTGGGTAGTGTGAGCATTTGGGCAGTGATAAGCCCCATTTTCAACTCCATAAATTGTTCTACACATTCATAATTACATGAAAACATAACTCCCTTCCAAGTTATCTTAGTAATAGGGTTTAATATCGTGAGAAATTTATCAAAAAAAATGATAATACCAAGCTAACCCAAGGAAGCTACAGATATTTGTCACAGATATATTGGCCTCTTCCATCCTTCAATATATTTTTTTTTCTTTGAAGGATTCATTAACATCCCATTTCTTGTGATGATATTCCCCAATAATGAGACTTCCTTCAACTATAACATACACTTTCTCGACTTTTCATAGAGCTTATCCTCTCACAAGGTCTTTATCATTGTGATCAGATTCTCCTCATGCTCACACTTGGTTTTTGAGTATATTGGAATATCATCAATAAAGAGTACCAAAAATATTTCGAGGTATTATCTAAAGACTCTATCCATCAATTACATTAATATTTCTCAAGAATTAGTTAGTCCTAATGGAATTACTATCAACTTTTAGGGCCATACCATATATAAAATAAGTTTTCCTGATATCATCCTTATTCACCCTTTCATGGAAATATCCCGACCCCAGATCCCCTATAGAGAAGTATTGTGCTCCATGTTGATGATAAAACAATTCATCACTCCATGTAAAATGATACTTGTTCTATATCATGATCTTTTTCAGCTCATGATAATTAATGTAAAGGTGCATTGACCTATCCTTTTTATTAATGAAGAATAGTACACCCCATGGTGAAGCACTTAGCCTATAAACCGTTTATCAAGATTCTCCTATATTTTCATATTTATCTCATATTATTCCATAACATCCATCATATATGAAGTCGTAGATATTATAAATTTCTTAGGTATAAGATCAAATGGAAATTTAACCATCATCTTGGAGGAATATGATGAAATTACTCTGGAAACACATCCACATATTCCATCACAATAAGAATGTATTGTAGTATGTTTATATCCTTATAATCATTCATTTGAGAAAGATACACTTATTATAGGGTATTAATATTCATGCTTGATATGATGGGGCTAAAGAAGATTCATCCTCCTCCTTACACTTGTATAGAATCATGCATCGATTCTTCATACGGAGAGTGATTTCCTTCTCATGGTAATTTATGTTGTCCCTATATAGAGAAATCCAATATATTCCTATAACTTTATAAAATTACATCAAATGATGTATGAAAATTTTTACTAAGAAGTTCATCCCAAAAATTCTGACATAGAAGGATTTATATATATGTGAATCAATAATTTCCCCATTTGTTAGTTTCACTGACATCCCTACTTCCATTATTTATGGTGTTGTTTGAATAGTTCTTCAAAATATTCTTTATATTAAGTAATATGTAGATCTATTATCAAAAAGTACATTCAATATTCTTAATAAATAACTAGCATACCTATCACAACCTTGTGTGTGGGATTCACATTAGTGGTAGTGATGGAAAAATCTCACCCATGTTTCCTTGGAGGTTGTTTGTTGTCTCTAAAAAACCTTAGATTAGGGAATTGGTTTGCAAAGTCCCATAGTTCCATGTAGTTGAAGAAAGTGACAATACATTTAGGGTTTACTATAGAATTTGTTTCCTCTATTTCATTCATGGGTTTTTGATGTCGTCAATTATTTTGTATCCTTATATAATGACCCACTCATTCTCATTGCCTTGAGGAAAAAATGAGTCATCATTGGGCCTCAAGTGACATCCCCAAGATTTCAAAAGTTGGAAGTAATTTCTGAATGGTCTCAAAGACCACTGTAGGATGATTTACCCTTTTAAAGATAAACTATAGACAAACCAACAATCTATTGTAGTTATATGATGCATGACCAAAATAATAATAATTCAGAAAATAATGTATACCAATGTAAGCCCAAAAAAGTTCTACATCGGAAGACAACTAGAATTAAACCTAAAAATGGAAGATAAATAAAAAAGAAACCAAAATAACCAAAAATACTCCAATCTCCACTAGCTTATGCTCCATCACCACAAGATATCTCAACAAGACAAGAAGTAGTGCTAAAACTCTACTACACCCTACCTTTTCCCACATCCTGGAAGATGAAATCTGCAAAATCACCAAAGTTATAAAGAAAGGCTGAGTATATAACATAGTAGTCTTTCCCCAATTACATCCCTACTCATTTCACTAGTATATATGAGTTATCCACATTTATATAAAATAGTTTATATGAAACAATTTCTAAAAACATTTTATATCGAAATATAAACACTTATCAAAATTGTTTATTACTAAATATACACTAAAAGCTTGTAAAACCATTTTCAAAAAATCTATAATCCATGTAAAAATTTATATAAATCTTTAAAACACATTATAAAAACTACTTTTCCAAACAAATAAACTCCACACAACAACAACTACCAAAAATGCTTAGATTGTTATGGCAATTCCATACTCATGAGTATTTTCTCATAGATCTACCAAGTCTTAAAAGGGTAATTATTCCCCATGGACAATTTAACCTTTGGAAAAAGACTCATGATCAAATTTTAACCATTTTTACTAATTCAATATGATACACACACCATTTTTCCCAAAAAGCAAAACCAATTTTAGTCAATTTCACTTGTTTTAATAAAAATATATTTTTATTGAAAAATTTCTAACCATCCAATTTCAAAACATTTAAGCATTTAATAATCCATATAATTACTTGAAAAATTCTAACTATATCAATTTTACAAAATTCTAGAAGATTAATAATTTAAAAAACGCATTTAAAATAAAAAACTAGGGTTTTCCAAAAAAACCCCCAATTTTCCATGTTTCCCCCACCCGTCACTAAATATGGTTTAATAGTTTTATAAAAGAAAACAACAAAATTTAATTTTCATAAAAAAATTAATTTTAATTTATTCAAATGAATTATAGCAATTGGAGTTGAGAGAGAATCCATTTACTTCAAAGGTTTTGGTGAAAACCGAAAACAGATGAAGAATGCTCTAGGAACCAAGTTGATTCTCCACAAAATGTCCTTACATACCATCTATTATCACAACCAAGACCAAATCTCATCATATGTATTCCTCCAACATATTACTATCCATAGTAGTCATAGATCTGAAAAATAAGGAGATGAGGAGAAGTAGACCAAAGTAGATATAATGAAACGTAATGAGAATGAAGAAGAATGTCACTTAATGAGAGAATTGAGCCTTGAAACTACAAGGGAAGGATTTAGATAAGTTCCAAAACAGTTAGGAGGGGTTATCCAACCTTAAATGTATAGAAAAATTGAATTATGTCCATATTGGAGGAAAAAAATTATGTATGAGAAAAAATGAGTAAGATCTTGAAAAATAGGATCTTACTTTTTCCCTATGCACGGTTAGTCCGTACTGTTAGAAAAACCATGCACTAACCATGCATTTTCCAGTGTCCCGAGACTAAATGTTTTCCTAGATTCTCCTTGGACCTCCACATGGATTGGACAAACCATTCATAGACTGTTCACCCCTCTTTAGACCTAAAAAATTCACGAAATTTTAACAAACTCTCCCATCCTCCACCCTTACGCTTTATAAACATAAAAAGATTAAATTAATCATTACATACTAGGAACCGAGGGTACTAAATTCTCCCCAACCATAGTATTTCCATCATCAGAATGTCGGAAAGCCTCACTAACCTAAAAGAGTTTTGTACATTTCTCTTTTATTTCCCTCTTTCATTCACAATTCTCTTCATGAATCTACCCATGTATCCATAAAATCCGCACTAGACTGATGCTTTTCCCATGAAAGAATTTCTCTTTCCTATATAAAATATGCACTGGGATATGTAAAAATTAAGAATCTGAATCTAGGTCAATGTGATTCTATCTAATCACATGGTCTTGTTTAGGTTGATACTTTTTCAACTAAGATATATGAAACACAATGTGCACTGAACTGAACTGTAGTGTAAATGGCGACCAATATTCCACCTCTCGAACTCATTAAAGTATCTCAAAAGGGATAATATATCTTGGAGATAACATTCTATAGTTCCCAAAATTATTATTTCAATTCCTTGTAGATATCTTCAAGAACACATGATCACTCACAGAAAACCACAACAGTCGTCGATGAAGATTAGCTTGAGATTTCTAATGACTCTGAGCCGTCTCCATCCTCTTTCAGAACAACTGAATCTTCTCTATTATTTCTTAGACATGTAATGACCCAACATCTGATGTTTCCCCTATTTCCACCCAATATAGTTTATAATGACAAAGACACCCATAAAATGCTTTAAATAAATCCATATGTATCAAGTCATGATTCATTTTAATATAGCAGAACTCCACTAAGGGTGAATGATTCTCCCATTAGCCACCAAAATCCATTACACAAGCCTAAAACATGTCTTCCAACATTTTTATCATCCTTTTGGATATCCCATTTTTCTGAGGATGATACACCATACTCATATCCAACTGAGTGCCAAGGGATTTATGTAATTTTTTTGAGAGACAAGATGTGAACCTCAATTCTCTTTCTGAGATGATCGAAACTGGTATGAAATTTTTCCTTACCACTTTTTAGATATATAGTTTAGACAGATGCACCATCGTAAGAGTTTCATGAATAATAATGATATGGGATGACATAGTCATCTGATCTACTACAAACCATATGGAATTGTCTTTCCAGACTATTCTTGGGAGTCCTACAACCGAATCAATAACTATCTTCTCCCATTTCCACACTGGAATATGTAATGATTGTAACATACCCACTAGAACCTGATGTTATACCATAATTTGATGATAAGTTATTCACTTTGAAACAAACGCATCCACTTTTTTCTTCATACCATTCCACCAAAACTGCACCTTCAATGCCATATACATATTCTATATCCTCGGATGTACAACCCATCTCTAATGGTGGCATTCCTGAAGAAGTTATTTCTAATAAGAGATAGGTTTTACCATCTAAACTTTAAACAATAAAACAGAAGTATCATTATGTTTAAATCACTCAATTGTCTCCCCACCATTGTGTTTTAAGCCCATAAGAAAGAATTATGCATCTGATGTCTGTTCCTCTTTAAATTTTTTTACCAAATCAGTAACTACTGAAACTGAGAAGAAAATGACAACATCACCTCGGTTTCCACATTCCACATGCATATCATCTAAAACTGACATCAAATACCACTCCTCTAAAGAATCATTTTCAAACTAATCAAATGACTTCTTAATTAATACATAATCGACTTAATTTCCTTTTCCTAGTGTATGCATCAAGTTGAAGTGAACCATCTATAGATACAATATTGATATCTTTTGCCTTATATTTGTATACCTTTATGAGAAAATGAGTTTCAATATATTATAATCGGTGAAAATAAGGACTTTATCACCAATGAGATAATGAATCCATGTTTTTAATGCATGAATGACCATAGCTAACTTCAAATCATGCATTGGGAAATTCTTATCATGCACTGTAATATGCCTTGAACCTTACACAACCTCATGGTCTCCTTGAATGAGAACACATCCCAACCCAGATATTTAAGCATCACATTACACCATATACACTATCCTAATTCTGAAAAATCAAGATGGGTGATTATGTATGATGAAGTTTAAACTCTTGAAAAGACTATTGGTGTTCATCGGTCCATTGAAATAGAGCATTTTTTTTCATCAAATTTGTCATAGGTGAAGTTAGTTGTGGGAATTCAGGCACAGAGCATCAGTAATAACTAGTTAGACCCTGAAAGATTCGTATCTCATATAAATTCTTTAGGGGTTTCTAAGATATAATAGCTCTTATCTTATCTTGTTCAAATATAACACCTTTTTTAAAAATTACATATCTAATAAAGAAAACCTATTGTATCCAAAAATCACACTTTGATGTTTTGGAATACAAATGATGATCTCTAAATATTCCCAACGTTGTCTCTATATGTTTCTCATGATTAAATAGTGTCCTTGAAAACACCAAAATTTAATCTACAAACACCACCACAAAAGAATCCAGATATCTCTGAAATATCTAATTCATCAATGCAATAAAGACCATTGGTGCATTAGTAAGATCGAAAGGAATTACCACATATTTATAGTGTCCCTATTTTCATTCAAAGTCTATCTTTGGAATATCTTCCTTTTGAACTCCCAATTGGTAATATCCGGATCAAAAGTCAATATTTGAGAACCACTAAGCTCCCTTCAATAGATCCAACAGATCATAAATGTGTGTAAGTGGATACCAATTATTTATCTTAACATGGTTAAGTATATGATAATCAATGCATATCCAAAGAGTTCCATTTTCCTTTTTCACGAATAATACTAGTTTTAACCGTATATATGTACATGGATGAATGAAACTTTTTATTTATATCTCCTCTAACTGAAATTTCATCTCCTTCAATTGTATTGGTTCCATCCTATAATATATATAGGATATAAGACTACTCCCTGAGAGGATATCAATTGTAAACTCCACTTCCCTTATAGATGGTAACCCAGAAAACATTTCAGGGAAAATATCTGTAAATTTATCCAATATTGATAAAGAACTAATATCATAAATCTCTTCTAGTGATGTCAAAGTCAACTCCACCGATATATAAGATATTGTTCCAACCGCTAGTGCCAACAAGCTTTTTGAACCTGTTTTTACAATCCTTTCTCCTCTGAAGAGATGCTCGATGTCATCCTCATTTGTGAAACTAACCATCCTAATATCACAATCTATGCAATCCTTGCACACTGTCAAACAATACATTCCTAGTATTACATCAAATGCATCCATCTCTATCACTAAGAAATCCCATTTCTTCTTAGCTGCATATATAGTTATAGAACATGCTCTATACACAAAGGCTCAACATTCTCTTTCAATGAGAGGGGTTTTCAATTTTATAATATAAGACATCATTTCATGTTTAAAACTCATAAAATTATTATTTTGAGATGAAATAAATTAATTTTATTCCCTCATATCAAACAACACTTGCATAAGGGTAGAATTTAGTAGAATCATACCTCACACCATAGACGGTCCAACCTGATCATCCAGAGTCCCCCTCTAATCTTCATATAACAAATTCATCATGGAACTTATCTAATTTTTTATGTGTTTAAATTTCCCCTATTTAGGATTCATTGTGTTCCTAGAATAACCATGGATAACTTTTCTATGTTGGCGACACTAATTGTGTCAGCCCTGCCTTGTCGAAGCATATGTTTCCTGCGACACCTGTGAAGTTTCTCGTGCACCCGACCTTGGAAAACTAAGTCAATATCACTAAAGATGTCCCATTTTTTGTAGTTGTGGAATTTTTTAGGTTTTTATGTACACTCTCCTTTGATATGGTCGAATAAAACTCACTGATAACATCTCAGTTGGTCCTTTGGTTTAGGATAAAGACTTACTGATCAAGCTATTTGACTCTAATTCCAATTTCCATTCTAGAAATAGGTGTCCCTCTTCCTTTTCACCAAAAATATTAGTTCACACCATTTCCTATCAGTTTCATTGTGCTTACTCCTCTAATATCTCTAGAGATATCCTGCTTAGCCATTGAATCCCTATTTTCCATCTTAGTATAATATGTGATACAATGTACTGCAATCTTTGACCGAATCTCCTGCCAAATTCCGAACTCGAAGACGTGTTCCTCCAAGCTCCCACTTACAGAAAATTCTGGTGAAAAGCACAATTAATCTCGGAATTTGGCCTCATATTCAGTAACAGATAGTCTCTCATACTTTTGAATGAAAAATTCTATTGTTTTCTAGATTTTGAATGTGTGAGGATAGAATTGTTTGTTAAAATGTTCTTCAAAATCATCCCAACTCAAGCCCTGATCCATCCTAGATTTCTCTTTGAAATCCCCCCACTAGAATGAAAGATACTATAGAATATAAGTTTCTAGTATTACCTTCATGTCCACTGGTGTTCTGATGAACTCGAATATTTGATTCATCTTGCCTAGCCAACCCTCTACCCTCTCTAGTTCTTAATCACCCCTGAAGATGGGTGGATTCCTCTTCTGAAACTGGATAGAGAGGTCCCACTACCATGGATCCTCCCTTTTATTTCATGTATCCATAGATTGTAATTCAAGGATTTTGCTTTTAACCATATTTTCTTAAACCAGTGGATTAGGTGAAACCACATTTTAAACAGCTTCCTTCAGTTGGTTTCTATGCCGCCTAACAGGTTCCATTTCAAAATAAACAACACATTCTGTAAGTCTCACTCTTATATAAATTGATTTTATTAGCATGTAAAATTCTATAAAATCAATATCACAACATTTCTTTCAAAATATAAAGTTTTTTGAAAACAATACACTCTTCCTTTTTAAAAACAATACATTTTCAAAATACATCTACTATTTACTTTTCAAAGTATTTCAATTAAAAACAAGTTTATTCATTTTTTTCAAAAATGAAAGAATTCTCCAAATCACATGTCATTACATAAAATGAGATATGATATCCTAATGGTAATTCATTAATATAAAATGAATGTGATGCTGGTATAATGGGATAAAACCATGAAAATAAGACACCACTATCCTACCAGTGTTTCCAAAACACTAACATACCAAACTCCTTGGCAACATGACTTTCAATATAAAATGGTTACCTGTGTATTTTTATTCTCTACATTTCAAGTCCTGAAAATAATACTTCTTTATAATAAGTCCAACTAAGGAATGGACAAAAATGATTTCAACTTCAAGACCAAGAAAACATAAGAATACTTGTTCCACAAATATGGGACCAAGTTGATACCATTTGTAATGACCCGCTCATTCACATTGGCATGAGAACACAATGAGTCATTACTAGGCCTTAGGCGACATACCCAACACACCAAAGGATAATAATAAATGAAAAAGGGATTCAATGACTACTATGGGATTATTTACCCAATTAAATATAAAATATAAACCAACCAACCATAATCCATAGCAACTATATGATCCCTGAACAAAATAATGACAATTTAGAAAAACGTTTTTACCAAAGTGAGCCCAAAAAAAGTGCTACAGAGTAATAAAACTAGAAATAAACCAAAAAATTAGAATATAAATCAATAATAAACGAAAATAACCAGAAGATACTAGGATCTTCTATATCTATGCTCCACCATTAATAAAACAACTCAAAAACTCAAGAAATAGTTCTAAAAACCTACTGCACCCTACCATTTCCCTCATCCTGGAAGATGACATCTACAAGACAGCCAATGATAAAAAGAAGGGGTGAGTATAAATATAATTTTTCTTTCTCAAATGAATTCCATAATCATAAAACCAGTATAGAAGGGTTATCCACATACATATAAAACAATTTATATAAATCAATTTCTCAAAGCAATTTATAACTAAATATAAACACTTCTCAACATAGTTTATAACTAAATATAAACTAAAAACATCTGAAACAATTTTACATAAAGCTATTATCTAGGTAAAAATTTAAATGAATCTTTAAAACCCTTTTTTAAAACTACTTTGTAAAACCAATAAACTCTGCACAATAACAACTTCAAATAATGCGTAGATCATTACGATAGTTCCATACTCTTGAGCAGTTTCTCATCGATATACCATGTTTCCACAAGTTAATTATTCCCCATGTTCCATTTAACCATTTTAACTAGGAACATGATTATATTTTAACCATTCTTAGTAATTCAATATAACACGCACACCATGTTTTCTAGAAACCAAAACCAATTACAAACAACACTACAAGTTTATAAAAATCCATGTTTAGTGAAAATATTCCGAACATGAAATTTCAAAAAATTAAAGTATTTAAGAAAACCATATATCTACAAGAAAAATTACAAAAAATAAATAAATTTTACAAAATTCCAAAAGATCCATAATTTTAAAAACCCCATTTAACATAAAAAACTAGCATTTTTCACAAAACCCCATAATTTTCATCATTTTCCAAAACCTCTCACTAAAGGGGGTTTAAAAATTGTATAAAAGAAAAAACGGAATTTATTTTTCATCAAAAACTAAATTTTAATGCATTAAAATAAATTAAATAAAGGGTATCAGAGATTGAATCCACCTACCTCGATGGTTTTGTGGAAACTGACAACAGATGAAGAACTCTCTTGCAACCAGGTTGATTCTCCACAAAACATCCTTAAGTCCATTATCCTATCACAACAAAGACCAAATCTCATTATATTTGGAATCCCCCATTTTATATCTACCCATAAAAGGTGTATATATGAGAAATAAATAGACGAGGGGAAGTACATCTAAATAAACTTGATGAGATCAAAGAAGAACATCACTTACCGAGAGAATCAGTCTTATAAATGCTAAGGGAGGGGTCAAGATCAGTTTATAAAAACATAAGAGAGGTTCACAAACTTTCAATGGAGATAAATCTCAAATTAGGTCCATTTAGGATAAAAATAGAAAGTAGAAAAAAATAATTAAAATCCAAAAAATAGGATCTTACTTTTTCCTTGTGCATGGTTAGTCTGCACGGTTAGGGAAATGTTGTGCTGACAATGCATTTTCCACTATCACAAAATTGCATGTTTTTGTAGTTTCTCCTTGGACCTCTGCATGGTATAGAAAAACTATGAACCTCTCCTTTGGCCCCAAAAACATATTGAAATTTTACCAAACACTCCCATCCTCCACCATAACACTTTATAAACATAAAAATCATAATGTAAGGGTTACATACCAGAAATTGGGGGCACTAAACCTTCCTTCCCTCACCAAAATAATTTCTTCATCACATTTAGAATATTTCTGAGGTGTTTTTTCTGGCACCTATGACAAGTGGGATGTTGGAATTTATTTGAACCACTATGTTTCTCCATCAGATTGCTATAATTAAACTCCACTTTACACTTCTTATCCTCATGATACTCTTCATATTCAATGTTCTCCATCTCATCATTGAGGTCACATCAGATAATTTATTCAAAAATATCGAAGTCTCGGATCACCAAGTATTTTTGTAGAATAGTTTTTATCGACCAAATAAGCATTAAATAGTACATTTAGGGGTAATGATACAACTTAATGCATACCATGTATGTCTTGTGAAGTTTCACTTGTATGCCCCAATATATTAGCCACCTTTTTTCTAGAGTATAAGGAAACCCCTTTTCATTTTAAGATGATTAGTGTGAGGAACAAATTTATTATAAGGTGTTTTCAAGAATTCTATACACTCCATTGATTCGATCTATTCTCCAAGCATCATATTCTTGATCATTGTCCACCACTGATCAAATTCTCCCTCCATACGATATAAATCAGTTAGAAACATCTTTTTCTCATAACATTTAAGGACGAAAAATATATTCTCAGTGGAGTTGATTCATTGTACCATGATTAAGGGGTCAGATGATCCATTGAAATTAGGAGACCTTTGTAGCTTGAATATCTCGATTGGGGATTGTTCTTTATTAGGTGGGTTTGGGTACTCATACTAATCTAGGATTCTATTAAGAACCTGAGTTAGTGGAGATAGTATCGTGACAATGTTTGTGATTCCATATCCCATCATATTGGGTATCTCATTATGGCATTCATCATATTTCCTATCGCATTGATTGTTTAACTAATTCATCTAATTTCTGGCCATTTCCTAGATTAAATGGAAAATTATGGATGATTATTTTAAAAAATTAAACACAAAAATTAGAATCCAATGACATTAAAGGGATAAATTATAAATTATATTAATTTTCTTAACTTATGAATTTCTAGGCTTCAATATAGGTTATCCATTATATATTTACTAACATATATTCTTATGGGTATATTTTTTTTCCTTAATACGAGTTTGTAATGAGCTTATGAATTTACCAAATCATATCCCTCATGATTTTAAAACCTGTTTCACAATAAGGCTTTCTTTCATCTACCATGTTACCCTAAGTCGGGCCAAGAACACCTTGTTAGATTTGTTACTCCTAGGTGAATTTATGCCAGAACCATTTCTACATATAGTATCTAGGCAAGGATGTATTTTCTTGGTAAACCAATTACACTATAATTAAATTTATTAAGGGATGTTTTCATTTACATAGTCTTATCCCATTTTCATTCTCTAGAGGTCAATAATCCTAATCTAGAAAATAACTGTACTTTTCCTCTGATACCAACTATAGTAATCCTGCTATTTATTACACATTAATATAGGATTCTGTAAAAAAATATAACTTAATACAACACTAAAGTTAAATAAGTATAGTGAATATAGGAATTAGGTACATAACATAACATCGTGAACATGGAATTCAACAACATTATTAAAAACATCCTTAGTAAGTTTTATTTAAAACTTTTTTAACATGCTCTATAGTCTCCTTCAAACATAAAACTGCAAGGTATAACCTAGGGACATACATAAGAAAGGGGTGATTTATGATGTCCAGCAAGGGAATAAACATGGAACAAGTGATACATGCTAGAAAATAGGCATGTCAATTGAGAATAAAAGGAACATGAATAATAAGGCATGATATATAAAGATAATCATAACAAGGTAAATGTGGAAACAACAAAAAACACTGAATCATGAAAATAGGTGTATGATAAAATCCCAATAATTCATGGTGGAAAAATTACCATAAATAAATTAGGTACACCCATATTCCAACATTAAATATCATGATAATAAACAACACCCAATGCCTTAGAGTTCTATCTGGGAGCACCCATCATAATCATTTCATTATCACGCTTAAGTCAGCCAAATTTGTCATACAACATAGATTCATTCATCATAATAATTTATTCCATAACCAAGGAGTGTGGAATACATACATGTAGGGCCCTAATTCAAAAATATTTGTGCATAATGGTGAACACATTTAATATGATGTGGGTATGGTATTCACTACACAATTGGTTTGACATGGAAAATCATGATGATATTTCGGTAACATAACAACGTCACATAGATATTCATAAATATGGGTTGATTAGACAATAATGGGTCTCTATTCACATATAAATCAAATGTTAAGTAATAGGTACATGTATAAACGTATCCAAACATTATAAATTGAAAATTTAAGGCATAAGGTAATGAAGAAATATGAAAAATAAAATTCCTAACTATTTTTTGGCATGGTAATGGGTGTATGTAAAGGATCATGGGAGGATTAATGAGAGTTAATGAGGTATATCATAGTTTTTACATCAAATTTAACTTAAGGTGGATATGAAATAAAATATCCCCATATAATAAAATAAAAATTACGAATCACAATATAAAAGGTGTGCTTGACTAAATAAAGAGGGGAGAAATCACTAGTAAAATTTCAACATAGTAACGACTTAGATAATCATCACAATGAGAAAGGATAAGTATTATATCATTTAAATAAAATAAATTTTAAATTAAGGAAACTTTTATAACTAAATTACATTATAAATAATTTCAATTAAGAAGGAAAATTCTTAATAAGGTACTTTAATTGAAATGAGGAGAGGAACACGAGGACCCTGTACTTGAGTGTGTGACTACAAAGGATTGGGAGAGGATTATTGAAATCATATTTAGACTTAGGAGTACTATAGTGATAGTAGGTAAGAGTGTGTACTTGATATAATGAGTTTTAGTGATGATAAATGGGAACTTAGGTGAGATTAAATAGGGAAAGGGTGAGATTTATTTATTCTGATTGTTTTGGATTCTATATAATAAAATTTCCAAAATCACAGACAATCAAGTGGGTTTCCCTATGTTTTATGGAAAAGGGTATTGTATTTTGTTATTTTAAAAGGAAAATGGAAAAACATACTAAAATAATACCCTTGGTGACGTGGAGGTGAGTCACACTCTTAATGAAATGCTTTAAAAATTTTAAAATATATTATCTGTGTTAAAGGATTCATAATGGATTTATAAAATAAATAAAATAAACATCAGGTCACATTATAGTAATTTTAAAACATATATTTGGTCGTGTAACCCATCTATATTTTTTATTACATCACATTTGGGACATTATGATGTCCTAAAACACGATGTATATTTATGCAGTGTTTAATTTATTCCAAAAAATTCCATTGTCTCCAAAAATTATAAAAAAATAACCATTACACAATTATAAAATGCTTATTAAAAAAAATCATTTTATCAAAAAATATTTCAAAAAATATTAATTTTATATTTTAAAATATTGTCTGGCATTTATTTAATATGTTGGATTTTTTACAATAATAGTTTTTGAACCATAATAAAAATTGAATTTGACAACATAAAAATTATATGATAATTTATATTGGATCGATATTATTTTATTATAATATTTAATTAAAATATTAATTATTTCAAAAATCCATTAATTCAAAAATTTAATATTTAAATTTTGATATTAACAAAACATTAAATTTGGGCTCTAAAAATTATTTACAATGTAAAAATAATTGGAGAGAAATATATTCATTATTCTATAAAAAATGTATATATTCTTATAGCTAGGGTATGCAAACAAAAGCATTTAATACACTAGCATATTCCCTAATAGTAAGGTGTGTGATGTTGAGGCTTTCATGGGGTTTCTTGTAAAACATGGTTTGAGTTATGATGTCAATGAACTTGAACTTCTCCCATAAACGGTTTTAATCATGATTAAGTTGTTAGATCTCGACATGGGATTGGTCAAGGAAAAATAGTAGAAACTCTATCTCCACCAAAATATCTGATAAATGGGCATCATAGGGTACAATCCTACTAGTTGAGGTCATCACTTCCTTTGTCTATGTCAATTGGATTTTTTAAGACCCTATATTTATGTTGATCATGTGATTATTGTTCAATGGCTATATTATCAAAGGTAATAATACTGAATGGTCATTTTAATCCAATTGGGTATAATAATAAAAATAAGTGTATGTGTTTTCTATTACCATAATAAATTTAATTAAATGAAAATGGGACATTTATTCATAACAGTTCAGTTCATTACATTCTAGGTCATGGGTAAGATAATTATATCATGTAGCCTGAGATACTGAGATCCATAGGCAATGACATGATCACCCAACTTAAGAACATACCCCAAACTAAAACCTAATGTATCATTGAAAATCACTTATCCCTACCTAGCTTCTGGAGGAACCAACATCGATGTAATAGTCAAAATATGTTTCATCTCAATTAAATAACTTGAACATTTCTCAATCCAATCAAACCTCACTCCCTTCTTAGTGAGTGCACTCATCGAGGAATCCCACATTAAGAAATACTTTATGAGACCACAATAATACCCAGAAAAACCCAAGAAGCTCTAAATCTCTAAAACATTTCATGGTTTCTCCAATGTCATAACAGATTTCACTTTCTCAAGATCAACTAAGATACCAGGTTCTAACACCATGTGTCCTAAGAATATCACTTCCCAATTCCATAAATCACATTTCAATAACTTGGTGTAAATTTTTTTATTCCAACACAATTCTAGATCGTCTCTTATATGACACAAATTATCCTCCTTATACTAAGATTAAACAAGCATGTTATCCAAAAACAACACCACAAAAGTTTCTATATACCCATAGAAGATCCTCTTCATAAAATCCATGATTTCAACATGAGAATTTGTTAGACCAATTGGATCAAAAGGTATATGTAATGACCATTCCTTCTATAAAAAGAATGTTCTCTAAATTCCAAATTCATTTATTCTCATATGGTGATAACCATATCAAATGTCAATCATTGAAAACAGATTCTCCACTTTTAACTGGTCAAAAAGATCATCCATTAATGGAAACAGATATATTTTCTTTACTGTGAATCGGTTGAGTTTCAGTAATCAACACAAAGGATAAGTGACCCATCATCCCTACTAAAAAAGAGAACAAGCACCACCCAAGTTGAAAAACATCGGTTATAAATCATTTCTCTAAAATAACATCCAATTATGTCTTCAAATCATTCATTTCATCGGGTTTCATGTGGTTGTAAGGAATAGATACAGACTGAGTATCTAACATTAAATCAATAGAAAACTCTACCTCTCTTACTAGAGGAAATTATAGAAGTCATAAGTAAAACATCAGAAACAAGATGAAAATAAAGCGGATATCATTTCTCAAATATTCCCACTCTAGAGAAAAATTAAAACACTGGTATTACTTTCCCCAAATCTAAATATTAATTTATGGCTCTTCTACTCCTTAATACCCACTCTCCCTAAAAGATACATCACACCCCACTGAGTGTTGTAAATGAGACCCATCGAAGATATTAGTAAATTCGGGCATTATTAGAAATGATCCCATCCATACTAAATATAAAATAAAGAGGATTATTGTTGAGAACTAGAAAATAATAAGAAACATCAATCTTTAATGAAAATAAGTTGAAATCCTGAAAATGGATAAGCTACTCTCTATTTTTTCTGAGAATAGTAGTAATATTCTTCACATAATAAAAAATCTCTATATAAATATTTAATAGATTCAAAAGAATTGTCGAAATTAATGAATGAGATGCAACAGAATCAAATAAAGTACTATGTAAAATGAAGATATAGTGACAGTACCTCTCACAATCACTGGAGACTTATATTCTTCATCTGGAGACACTTTCACTTTATGAAGATGCTTCATTTTACATGTGTGTGGTTGTAAACCCTTAGATATCGAATCATCTTATATATCCATTGTAATTTTAGTCATTGGTGATCTCGTGAAACCACGAGGAGTATAATAGACATGAAATAACTTCTGATATTAACTTGAGAAACTGTTAAAACCACATATATTGTGTGCCATTGTGAAAATCCGTATGAACAAAACTAGAAAATGGATCTACTGGCATGGATCTATAGCCATGGTTTTAAAACTCTGTCTATAGGTGGCTATAGCCACAGTTCGATGACCTAAAGCCACGTTTTTTAAAATATGGCTATAGGCCTATTTTCTGTGGCCTATAGCCACGATTGTTTGGACCATAGAAATAGCCAATATATATTGCCACAATTTTGTGGACATAGTCCAATTTTTTCATTACCCTATGGCCATAGTTCTCTAAAACCATGGCTATAGGGTTCCCGTGCTTATGCGGGAAAAAAACTCCCGCCAGGAAATTGGCGAGAAGATCTATTGCCATGATTTTGAGTCCATTCCCATGGTTTTTATTAATATATATCATAATATATATATATATACCAAAATTTTGGAATGGTGTAGTGGTAAGTGCGTTGGACTGCATAGTGAAGTTGTAGGGATCAAAACTCATTGGGGACATTTATAATTTTTGCTATCGCCACAGTTTTCTGAGGCTATTGCCATTGTTAAAACTGTGGCTATAGTTCAAGCACAAATGCATCAAATTTGGAGGCCTATTTCAACAGTTTTCAAAATCATGGAAATAGGTAGCTATTTCCACAGATAAATGGTGGCAATAGGTCGGGACCTACTGCCATGGTGATAGCGGCCACAGTTGGCCAAAACCGTGGTCGAAGCCTTTGGCCATGGTTTTGGGGCATATTGCCACATTATTGAACTAGGGAAATAGCCCTTTTTCCAGTTGTGGAAGTTCTTAGGATTTCTACATAGTTAGTAAATCAATGGTTCTCTTCCCCCCACATTATAGGAGGTCTATGAGAGTTATTTTGTTGATAACCAAAACAAGATTAATAACTCTTTCTATTTAGTTTATGAGAACTAATTGAACTGCTACTTAGATAAAAGATACACCCCATCAACTGTGACTTTCCAAACATATCAAGATCAACCATGAATTCCCTATCCAACACATCACTATAAGGAAATCGATTTAGTAATAAAACCTGAGAAAAAATATCAAATAAAATTCCTATATTGAAACATCGAGTCTTTTACATATCAAAATATATAATATTAGGTTCAAACTACATAATCTCAAAAAAAAAATTATTTTCATACTCAGTAATGTTATTTTCATCCAACTCTATTTGAAAAAACACTACAGATTTATCCAGCACCATAGACTTTGGATATTACTATTTAGTGAAAAAAATTAAAATCTTTCCATAATAATCCCTCATTCTTCTTTTTTATTTCCATCATGTCCCACAATCTCCTTGTACGTCCTTTTAACTTGAAGGTGGAAGATTTCACCATAATATCATCGGGCCTCTCTAAGAACTCAAAGAAAATATCAATCTTTCAAAACCAATACTAATATTATTGATTTTTTCTAGAGTCTTGAAACACTTGTGTATTATGAAAAAACAAATATTGAGCTTGATTTTCGAAAAAAAAATCCATTTGACGTTCTATAGTAAAATATTGAATGAGAATAGGTTCAGGAGCCTATCCTAGAGCTTGTATAACACACACAATAACCTCAACTAGATTCTGGACCATGGGATTATTTTATTGATATGGTTCATCAAAAAATTCATAATAGATATGATGCACATTTATTCTCAATGGCATGATGCTACAAAACAACTACAAAAAAATTAAAAATGATACAATATTATATATATCAACACTCAAATAGGAGAAATAATGAAATAACTCCCATCAAATAAGAAACAATTTTTTAAATTAAACCTATATAAATAATATTTTGGGAATATACTATAACTAGTCATAAAAATTCCTTTCCCAAATCACCCATGGTGGCATAAGGCTCATTATGATGAGAGATATATAGGCACTTAGTCATAACTACCGACTAAGTCCCGACTATATTTCAAATGCATGTTGATATCAATGAAATAAACATAACCTAGATATATGATCACTTGTTTTAATGAAATGAATTGGATACCCCAATACCCTAAAAATCAATAACATCCTAACATGGACCGAAGGTGGTTCCCAATACCCATTAGTTAGAGACTATCACATATCATCATACAAAAGAAATATAGAATGATTTACACCCAAGAAACAATGGATGAAGTAGATACATAATAGTATGCAAAAAAGAAAACTCTAAAGGGATAACAGTGCCTAAAACCAAATAGTTATACCAAAACCCAAACTGAACATCATCAATTCACTAGAATAACAAGACAAAAAATCAAAATTCCCAATAGAAACAACACGCCAAACCCATGAATCAACAACAACCATCACCTCAAATTGTTGAATTCCTCTTGCTTGACCCTGGATGAAGGATGTATACAAATTCTTGAAGTTAAAGGTAGGGTGTGATCTAATAGACTAGTAGGGTCTCAAAAAGTTTTCCATAATAAGATCACATAATAAATTGGTCAAATCATGCTTTCAAATTTCAAATAAAGTAGGCATTCAAGTACAGTAGCATATTTAAATCAAACGTTCATTTTATTTCAAATTATTTAAATATTTCAATCCATGGATTAAATAAAATTTTAATTTAAAATAGTTTATATATTAACTAGGAATGAAAAAAAGTTTCACCATCAATTTAATCTGTATAAAATTAATAAAAAATAAATATGGTCATCTTCTTTAAGGTATGATATATACTAGTTATGGGATCCTCACATAGTAATTACTATAATCATTGGGATATGTGTACATGTATCCCTCAGACACTAGGCAAAGGGGACTCAATAACATCTTATTAGGGATAATATATTCTGAATAATTTTTTTGTAAGAGATAAAAAGAGTCAATATGTTTCTATGGAAATACCGTCCAAGGGTGTGAGTCCCAAATAACCCACTAACTACCCATGCACATATGTTCTCAATCATCAATAAATAATGGGAAAATTATTTCAGAATCCCTTAAAATATAATGAGCCCATTTCCAGTTTTAGTATTTTAATTTTTACATTAAAAAACAGACATGGGTTTTTAATCAATTCATGAGATTTTCAAGATAAAATAAATCATAGTTTCTTATCAAATAAATTTGATCTAATTTTATCATAAATCAGTTCAAAAATAAATTTCACAATTCCATCAATTTCAAACCACACCACAAATTAATATTCCCTTAGAATTGGGGTTTTCCCAAATTTTAATCCCTTTCAATTCCAATTTACATTCAATTATGTTTCTATATTTAAATTTAATTCAATTTAAATAAATTCATGAAATTAAAGGTTTTATTAAATGAAAAATCTAAATGGAAAAACCTATCTTCAGTCACGAAGATCACGCAACACAACACCCACAAAGGGAAAATACAATGAGGAATGAAGGAAATGGAGATCAAGGAATCAAACCTATATTCAAGATTGAAATAAAAGTATTATAGATACATCAACAACAAGATAATTTAATATATCCTATATATGAAGGAAAAAGATACTGGGTGTGAAGGAAGAAGAGAATTAATCTCACTAGCGAGTAATAAAACGACATTCCCCATGTGTCAATCCACCAATGAAGGTGTATGGAGGATCTATAATGGTTACTATGATCCTATATGACCACAGAATTCATTTAATCCCGAGTTACGGTCAAGAAGTGATTCATATGAGGGTTCTAGATTTTTTCTGATAATTTTTCAAAAATAAAAATCACCACTCACATGGGTTTCTAGGTTGGGCTGCACAATGTGTCAAACTATGTGCCCTAACCATGATACCCACTAATGGGGTGCATGGTTTCTATAATTTTGGTCCAAATTTGTTCAAACTACTTTTCAATTGTGAAAACACCAACTATTTGGGTTTTCACAGAGTACCCTGGGTGGGTGCACAGTTTGGTAAAACTGTGCACCAACTGTGCATAGCCTAGAAAGTTCCAAAATATTAAAAGACTCACCCAAAACAACCCGAAACGCGACACAACCAAAGAATAAAAATATGAGGTTCATGAAGTACCTAGAAATAGTAATATTATGTTATAGTGAATTTCCTAATTCATTATATATGTCAAAAAAATGTGACGCCTCGGGTTAAAATAACACTGATCAACCATTTCATGATATGAAAAATTTTAACATCATATAACAATTTCACACTCTAAACCATTTCATATCCTAATATTGGCAAAATTATCTCATTGTGTAACATGTTCATTATGTGAAAAATTCCAGTAGATAGTTTTCAACCTAGATTCTATAGGGGAAACAAAAACCACTTATAAATCATTTCCATCTATGAAAATACCATTATAATCCCTTAACATTTTTATAACAAAAAATGGTCTTAACCACAAAGGATTAAAGAAAAATAAAAACCCATCTATAAGGGGTTCTACAAAAACTCAAATAGGGAGGACCCTAGAAAAATATATGATCTAACATTTAAATTATGGGAACTTGAGTCCCATAGAAAGGATACCCCTTAGTAACCATGACATTAGGGTAACATCCCCTAGAAATAGTTAACTAAATTAGGTCTTGTATTAGTTCTTTTTCAATAATACTTATAAGGTCTCCCAATGTGATATTACATTATTAATATGATCACAAGAAAAAAATAGTGTTTATAAATACATTACAAGGTGGAATACAATTTAATTCCAAGAATGCATTTTTCTAAAATATTTTTCCATAACAATATATAATTTTTTAATTCTTAAAACCCATTTACCTTTTTGAAATAATCATTGTGTCAATTAAACAAAAACTTGTGTCTAAAATGGTTTCCATCGCCCCTCCCCTTGAATAAAATTCTATATCCCTTAAAGACCAATCCATTTTCCATAATCAAATTCTTAATTAAACCCAAATAATAAAAGCATAAGGCATGATAATGGTCTGATCGTAAGATAGATACGACTACCATAAACATGAAGAAAACCTCATTTTATTCTAGAGTAGTGATTGGAGAAAGTAAGATCGAATCTTATAGATCCTTGATCTATGATGAAAGAAATAAATTCTCTATTTCTATTATAGATCCAATAATCTAGCTAAAATTGGAAATAAAATCATGGATAAGAATATAAGAAATAGTAAGGAACAAATCCTCCCCACCATATTACATTCAAGAGAGTCTCGGGATTCCAATTGGAATGATTATCACCCTTGTAGAGAATGATAGATCCAATAATGTCACATTAGATTCTCTAATATGATAAAAATTGATATTGAGTCATTAGAGTTTAATTAAAGGGATTAAGTGGATAACTCATTCTAAAAAGAAAATTCACCCCAACTAATCTACATGCACATCAATGTCACTAGAAAACACTAGGCCTAACCAACTGGATGATGGCCAACTGATAGGTATGTGGTTGCATGAATAATTCCTATGCATATGGGAATTCCCTCAGTGGACTTTTGGAATCCCAAAGGCTAGCTGTTGGAGAATACTTACTTGTGTAGGTTCTGCCAACTTGAATCGACTATTCAACAACCTCCACCAACTATCCAGTTGCTTCCACTACCACCAAAAATCTAGAACGCTTATCCCTACATGGAAACTACCAATAAATCGAAATAAGAAAAATTTAAATAGATTTATACATAGATTCACATACCTAGGTGTCATAATTCTCCCTACTATAAACCCTTTATATCCCCAAGAAGGCATCTCATCACAAAAAAGAAAAAATATAAATCCATTGATGCATGATCATGGCATCGGGATTCTATTTATCATAGTTTTACCTACCACACTTTCATCTCAGTCAAACAAATGGCATCATATTTCCATGATTCACTTTAACCTAACAGTCCACAATCTAAATAGGTCATTCAACCACTAAGGTTTTAGGTTCAATTTCAACATCCTCTCACTCAATTAAGTGGGATAGATCTAGATGATACTTATTCATCTATGAAACGTGGAACATATTGTGGGTAGAATTCAGATATGCAGGTATATAAAAATGATAATCCTCCTTGCTATGTCACTCCACAATATCCAATATGGAAACATAAAGAGGTGCTAACTTACACAAATTTCCCAATTTTTTATGACCCGGTTGATGTAAAACTATAACAGAAAACCAACCGCTTAGTTCAAATTCCAATGAATGATGAAATCAGTTAGTATAGTATTTCTAGTGACCTTGAGTTGTCTATAACTTCTCCCTATAAAATTAAAATATATCATTCATATCATTAATGATATTTGACCCTACCAAAAACCAGTATTCAACAAATTCCCATAAAATTAGAGACCTATAAGGTCCCCAATACAATGCCTCAAATGGAATCATTCCAATCAAATCCTACTAATAATTATTATATAAAACCTCTGCAAATGGATATATGTTTCTACCATGATCCAATTAATTCAATAATACATTCTGAAAATATTTCCTAAAGAATCTAGATTTTTTGCTCAATTTTTCCATTCATCTACAGATGATAAGCAATGGTCAACATTAACTGACAACCCATCGCTATATCGAATATAATATAAAAATAGTATCTAAAGTGAGATTCTATATTATATTTTATAGATTATGGAACACCATAAAGTCTAACAATATCCGGAACATATA
This sequence comes from Viscum album, assembly GCA_963277665.1. Lineage (NCBI taxonomy): Eukaryota > Viridiplantae > Streptophyta > Magnoliopsida > Santalales > Viscaceae > Viscum > Viscum album. Next base: position 1,495,101,870 of record OY728133.1, read on the forward strand.
AGTACCCAGGATCCCCTACCCTTTTTGATTGTTTTATAGGTAGAAAATGCACCAATTTCATGAGTTGATCAATAATCCCGAATATAGAATCCTTAACACTATGAGTATAAGGTATTCAAATCCCAAATTACATGGTCATATAATACCATTTTCACACCGGAAAATGTTAAGATTATAGAATACCAGTAGGCCTATGATATTCCGCCTTAATTTTCTATCATCTGAGGCACCGAGACTCAAAACCCACAATCAATAATCGCATTCCCAACAACCAATAATGATATATAAAGTCATGGAACACCATGGTAGTTTAAAGATTCATAGAATAACCTGAGAAATGACCAGTATCAATAAACACCCACCTCAGCCCTCTTAGAACAACTCCCCTACCATATTATTGAAAAACTCCATTAACAGATCGAGAACACTCACCAGAGGTTTCCCAATCATAAATATTATTATAAAAATATTGACGCTGTATTTTTTCATACCTTCCAAGTCAAATTATACCATCCATAAATGATCCTTGTTGAGATAAAGCTAGGTATTATTGTTCATAAACTCTTCCTCCATCCAAATTCATACAAAAAAACTAGAAAATCAAGCACCACTCATCCACGAATTTTTTCACTACCTAATATAGTAATTTTTATTTCAAAGCATCTGTGAAAATGTTTTATTTATCAAGTGTGTAAGGAATATTAAAATTGAAGTGCTGGTTATTATCTACCCAACTTCTATACCTGATGTTGAGATCTATCATAGTGAAAATATACATTAAAATATTATATTTTGAATACACAATAAAAAATACCCAATGAGTTAGTGGGGCCAATTTTTAAGCTCCTAAATCACTACCACCAATAAAAGATCCTGAGTGGGATATTTATTCTCTAGATGGAATAAAATATGACAACCATAAGCTACCACATATATCCAAAATATCATAACACAACCCAAAACCAAACCTGAGGCATCACAGTAAACATCATATCTAACATCTGAATCTAGAACTTTCAAGATTGGAAATGAAGTCAATATCACTTTCATTTCCCCAAAGGATTTTTGTAACTGATCATCAAAAACAAAATTTACCCCCTTTTGGGTAAACTCTATTATAATGGATGCAATATCATTGAAATATTGAACAATACATCAATAATAACTAGCTAACCCCAAGAAACTTTGGATCTCAAACACATTACTAGGCCACAATAATGAAATAACAACCATAATTTTAGTAGGATCCACTAAGAAAACCTTCTCAGAAATTAAATGGCCTATAAATTTTACCTGTTGAATATCGAACTAACATATGGTTATCTTCTCATTTATATAATGTTCACTTATTATTATAAGGTGGATATTTAAATTCACTTAATAATCATATTACGATCTGAAAAAAAATTGTCTATGAAAAAACACAATGGACTCCAAGATCTGATAGAAGATATAGTTCATCCAATCCATAGACACTACTCAATCATTAGTAAGACCAAATGGTGTAACTAAAAACTAAAAATAATTCCATACATACTCTTTATCATCAACATATTAATATCTTATACTCAGACTCTCACCGGATAGTACCTTGATCTCATATCGATTTTCATAGATGGTTATTCCCTGTTAAGACGAAAAAAGAGGACATCAATCCTAAGATAGGGATATTTGTTCTTAATAGCCACCTAGTTGATTTTTTGGAAATCAACACAAAGATGAATAATCATTTTCACATTCATTTAAATTATTATGGTTGATTCACAAGTTAAAATTATAAGATAAATAAATCCCTTACCCTATAAATCCTAAATATGAATATTTAATTCATTTAATTCATCAGGTTCCATATTGTACAGAGGCATAGAAATGGGCCTCATCCAAAAATTCATTTTTATAGAGAACTGAACTAATCTATGAGTTGAAAACCCTGATAAAACATCTATAAAAATATTATGGTAACCACTCAACATAGTTAGAATATAACATCTAATACATGGGTCAATAACATCAGGGAACAACTCTAAAAACCAGAAGGAGATCACTTTAGAACTAGGAGTAACATGACCTTCCCTCATGGATCTTGGATATTACTCACCCTAGAATAAATGGGTGACTCCATCAGGAGAAATAAAATATAGTCAACAATTATTGCATTCTATCTAGAATTTTGTAGATAATCATCCAATTCATGGAAATGAAATGGTCAAATATGTTAAGGTGAACAACTAAAAATTCTCAAATAGTTTCAAAGTTAGCATTAATCACTTGACACTCAAGAAATTTAAATCTATACATTGACTTCATTCCCTAATGAGTGGATATATTAATCAAGAATGTTATAATCCTTGAATACAAGACCAATGTACTGATAAATTTAAAAGTTATAATGGAATTATTTTCAATTGTATCAAAAAAATATAGAACTATAAAAGATGTAATAAACACAATACCATTAATAGGATAATTTCATGCCTTTAACTCTTTTGGTGAACACTCTATGGACTATATTCAATTTGGCTCATCCTTCCTTCTTTTCCACCTAGGCATCACCTTGGCACATGGATGAGATCCCACCCCTTTTTTTTGTATGATGACAAAACTAAGATACCTTGATGAAGGTGGATCCAAATATAATTCCTTTTGATTCATTGCAGCTGAAATGATAAAGATGATTATATTAATCACAAATGTAACACACTTTAGGTGAATCCTTACAAATGACATTGATGTGTCTTTCTTTCCCACACTGGTAGAAGACCACATGACTCTTTTTTAATGAATATTTTATAATAATTATACCACCTTAGTGTTTTTTATACTAATTTCTTTTATAAATAGAAATAAAACTCTCTCTACCTATTTCTATCATTGATTACCCAAAGATCCTTTTCTTCCAAGTTATATCATGATTACCAAAGATTCCTTGTCTATGACCTCCATATATAAGAGGGTAAGCACATAAGAAACAATATAGATAAAATATTTTCCATTAAATCCATTTCAAACATCCACAATATAAGATAATCATTAGAAACAAGATCTTGAGACAAGTTCACCAAATCAAAAAACTAAGGGACATACCCCATAACAGAATGATCTTTCTACTACAAGGTAAAACCCTCATACCTTTACTATTCTAAATTTATCTTGATATAACTATTGTTTGAAGGGTTTTTTAACAGTATTACAATTTAAATATTCATGAAACATGGCTTTAAAGATAGATTCATACCGCTTATTTCTTTTTCCTTTAATTATATACATGGTAAACACAACCAAGGAGTCTTGTAGAGTTTTTATAAAGTACAAAATTTCATAACTATTTTGATCCATTCATCTTCATCATGTGGACCATTATATCCATGGAATATCAGTGTATTATTCTTGATAAAAATTGAAAAATGATATACTTTTGGTCATATTTTAGTGTTGGTGACTTGGACCATAGACTGGATTTTTTTAATGATAGCTTCCACCATAACCAGAAAAAAAATAAGGCTTACTCTGATGTTTCCTCTCTAGCATTATGAGTGATTCTTCATGAAGGATACCTAAACTATAAAACAATATAATAGAAACCATTTAGAGAATAATTATATTCCTTTATCATAAGTATAATTTAAATAACTAGAGATAAAGCATAAAAACCCTAAACAAAAACATAGGAAAACCCCATAATTCACATGGTAACATAAGGATTATCATAAAAGTGAGATGGCCATGCACACTACCACACCACCTATAATGTTATTATTTTCTCATATATAGTATAAATACAATCCCCAGAAAAAATAGGGTGATACAAAATCATTAATATAGGCATTAATGCAACCTAATATACGATACCATTTTTTAATAGAGCAACCCAAATTCATCATGTTACCTAAAATGGCCTTCCATAAGGCCTGAAGTGTATTCCTGATCACCACAAGCTGAAGAAAAGTACTTTGGTACTATATAAAGAGAATATGGGAATGATTTCACCATCAATATATATATATAATAAGATATATTCAAGTAAAGTAATACAATAGATAACCATAATATATCATATTTCAAAACAATAACTAAAAAGGACACATATAACATCTGAATGATGAGGTGTCAATGAACAACTAAAAGGCCATCCAAACAAGAAACCTAGAAAACCTAGGGGTCCATCTCCATGTGAACACACATCACCACTATACCAACCCAATGAAAAAGAAACATTATATTGGAGATCCTTCATCTACATTATTCTGTCCCCTTTTACATGTATCTTGAAAAACCAATTCTAAAAAAATATGAAGTAAAAAAGTAGTGTGTGAGATCAATATCCCAGTTTGAAATCAGAAAAAATATATTCAATGCATAACTATATCATCCATTAGTTCATTAATGAAAATATATTTATAAAACACTTTAGAAAAAAACTTTTTTTATTTATAAGACATCCTTTGGTATACTTTTAAAAATCGTATCATTCCTTTCAAAACCATGTCATATTCAAATAAATTGATAAATATAACATATCACTAATAAAAACGTATAAATAGATAAATGAAAAAATTTTAAAGAATCGATATCCATAACAAGAATAATCTGATGAATAAGCCTATAAAAATATCCTGAACATAATATAATCTCAAAGAATTAAAATAAGGCAATCCATGGCACAAGGATGTATACAACAAAACTATTATGACATAAAAAGGAACTCGATCCAGCCTATGTGACATTTAAATTATAGGAACCTTAATCCAATGGAAAGGTTATCCCTTAGTTGATGTGAAATCAAGGGTACCTCCACAAGTAATAGATAAGTCCACTAGGGATCATATTTTTTTAGTTCTCCACTATACCCTAGTATATTCGAATGTGTTATTACATTATCATTATGTTCAAGGAAACAAAAATAATGTTTTATACAAACTTTTCTATGGAAGAGACCATTTTAAATCTAATCCCACATTTTCATAAAATATTTTTCATAATGATTCACACTACATTCATTTGTTAAAAACTATTTCCCTTTTCAAAAACATATTTAAGAAAATTTGACATACACAACATAGGTCTCAAATAGTTTCCATTAAAAACACCCCTTTTAGGAAAAAATATAAATCCCTAAAATAAAAATCGATTTTACTCAATAAAATTTATAATTAAAACTAATGGAGAAAAAGATAAGAACATATGTCATGTCAAGGGTTCATACATAGGATTGATAAACCTACACCAAACATACATATATCATTGTTTACTTCAAGACATGTGATGGTATAGAAGATGATTAGATCATAGAGAACCTATATCCGATCATTGGATTATGATCAATGGAGAAATAATGTCACCAGTAGTTATATGCAGAGACCCAAGAACATCACATTAGTGCCTATAATATAAGAATTTAAATTTATATATATATATTAGGGTCTAATAAAGAGGATTTAGTGACTATTTGAGTCTTAAAATACAATTTATATCTTATAAATCCCCTTGACTATTGGTTTAATGAGATATCCACTAGGCCTCCACAACGGGTTTTTGGGTGTAGCTTGAATTACATAACCTATATCCACTACATAATATGGATTGTGGTAGCCTATAAACTTCTTTATAAAACTAGAAGAGGAGAATAGGTTCATCTAACCTGCACTAGCTAGATGATTCCCTCAACAATTTATCTTATGGCCCTCTACTTGCACAAATAATCCAAAAAACTTCTACATACTTAAAAAAACCCAGAACTAAAAAATGAGGATAATAGAAAGTTATACATACCATGTTTCACTAAACTAGGTGTGACAATGTCACCTAATAAAATTATTTTTTTAATTACTATTTGATAATATTTCCCTCATGATCACCTCACCATGTTACATGTTAAATAAGTGGGATGGTTTAATTGAGTACCACTCTCAATCGTATCTAATTGAGATTCACGTTTTACAAAGATGTTCTAGATAAGTATGCACTAATATTTGAATTTTTATTTTCTCTTTATCGATTCATATAATCCTCATATATATTTTTAGACTAAGAGGTCCATTAAAACCCAAGAAGGTATTTTTAAAGCATGCACTATTGATTTTAGTGGAGGTTGGGATCAAAAAATTCCCATTGTTTAATTTTTTTTCCATAATGTATTTCACTCCAAAATTTAGTACATGTGATAGATATGGTGTGTGATTTGTCAAATGTGCTACCTAAAACACATAATGAAATTGAAATAGGTTTATAAGAACTTCCATGTGATAATATACCATGATAATATGATAAATAATATATAAGGGATTGATATATCAAGGGATTAGCTTTCTTTTATTTCTAAATATCAAAAAACTTTTCCAAGGGGATATCTGTAAGTACACCTTATCATTAAATTTTAACACTAATTTATGTATATTTAATAAAAAAATTAGATCAATAGTTTTTGATGTATTCATGCATAAAATAATATGAATAATTCTCATACATTATAAAATAAATCACATTATATGGAAATTAAATTAAATATAATTGTTGAAAATAATTTCATATTCACTTAGGAAATACTATTGATCCTAAAATACTAAGTTAAAATATTTTTTTTATGATAATTAGTAACGTCATGACTGTTTTAATTAAAAAAATATTCACATTATTAAAAATATGAAACATTATGTTTTACACTTATATAAAACGAATTCTTTGGTTATGAATTGGTTATAAATGAAAATAAAGTAATTTGAAGGTAAAAACGGTGTTTTTCTAAAAAATATTTTATGCTCGCAAAGTGATTTTATCTTAATAAATTAAATTAATAAGTCATAATAAATGAAATTATTGATATTTTTAGATATTATATTTAATTAAATAATTTAACATTCACATCATAGTTCTTACTCGGTATGGAATTGGATTACAAACAATGTTGTGCATAATAATGAAATATTCTAAAAATTGATGTTTTTTTAATTGAAGATTATTTTAATAATAATTTATGAAACTTTTTGAAATGAAATTTTATAAAATGGTTTCTATATTCTATATTATAATTTATAAATTTTTGAATAATTACAATTTCATTTTTTTCAAAATGACTAGTAAATGTGGTAAAATGTTTCTACCTAGGTTAAGGTTATAAATGTTTTATGATGGGATTAAACTAAAGGTTATTGTTAAAAAATCACATAAACTTGCATAAATTTTATATTTTAATATATATATACCTTAAATTATCTTATAATTTAATTTTGGTTTCATTTCTTCCCATTTCACTTTAATGTGACATTTTTTTATTTTTTTGTTTTATGTATTTACAAGAGTGTCACCCAACCCACTTTTCAAATGGAAACTCTTACCATCACTTATTCTCTCACATTAATCCCACTATTTCAGACCATACATGCCAAAATATCATTCTAACTTATATCCTCATTTTATAGATATTTATTTCTTCTGAAAATAACAACCATTGAATACTTAAGGTGTAAGCCTAAGGAATATTCTCAAAGATGAGTTAATTGGACTTACCAAACTATTTCAAGTTTATTTATTTCTTAAACTCTTATAAATACTATATAACCAATGTAAAATGATTAAATCAATATATTTACGATGCTAAAATGTTTTATTGTTAATTTTAAAACCATTTTATACGTCCTTTCCATCTTATGGGAATTGATAATATTGTTTGTTAGTATGTGTTGACTGCATCCTTCACGAAGCGATGTCATTTATTTTATGTACACTCCATACATGGATGGTCATATGGATAAATTTAATGAATATGTATGATATTTAATACATTATTATGATTTTATAAAGATATATTTTGATTTACCTTTCTTTCATTTTTATTTATTGGAAATTGAAAACATTACCAGTGAATGCGTACGGACCATCATCCCCACAAAGTGATGTGATTCATTTTTTATAACTACCTTATATAAATGGTTATAGAATAGTAAATAATTAAATAATATGATACTTAATAGAATTATTTAGATTTTACATATGATGATACTCTGTATAATGTTCAAGGACTAGAACCTTTGAAAAAAATATGTATTGGAAATGAAACAGTTAACACCGCAATATGGATTTTAATAAATACTTTTTACTAAACGAGTAATTATAAATTTTAAGGAAATTATATATTATCTTATATTTATGAATATGGATATATTATAAATTTATAATAAATCAAAATTTATTAAATAAGATCTTAAGAATGTGTATGAGAAAATTCAACACCTGAGGTAAGGGTTTATGTAACAATCTCTTTTCATTTCATAACTATCAAGGTAAAATTTAAATTAAGTTAAATTGAATGATATTTATCCTTAAAACCCCATATATTTTATTAACCAGTTTTTATTTCTTTGGGTTTCATGTTTTTATTTCATTATCCTTCCGGTTGTACATAAAATTATCGGGAAAATGTTTTCAAGAAAAGTCAACCTTATTTCCTCTTTGGTTGGAGAAACTTTTCTTCCTTGACCATGTTCTTTAAAATGTTTTCAATTATGTTTTTTATATTATATAATTATTATTAAATTCATTTTCAACTATTTTTTAATTAACTTTCAAAGGATTAAAATGAAATTTTTATAATGTTTTTTCAAACATGTAATTTATGACTTTTAAAAAAAGAATGGAAAGAATCTTTATTTTACTGTTTACTGCATAAATGAATTTTCCTTCCATCAGGACCATTATTTTCATTTAATATTCCTTTTAAAGTTATTTTTTCTATTTTCAAATATAATAATTTTCTCAATATTTGGGTAATTTTTAATTAAAATGTTATCATAATAAAATTATATTTTCTCTTGTTTTTAATAAGGGTTACAATGTCCATTTAAATATTTTTTTCATTTATATGAACAAAATTGATGTTTTTTTCATTCACTTGGTAAATGATCTAATAATACCACCTTGGATCTATCCCTATATAGATTATGATTATTTGATGATGATATTTTTATAAAACCTATTTTTTTCACAGGATATGCTGTGATGGAATGATGATTCATTTAGTGATCATGTGTTACACAAATGTATGGATTTCATTATGTGATGGGTGGGATCATATTTATATATCCCTCCAATACATTTCATAATGATATATATATCAATAGATAAAAAGAATTAGTATGGGTAGTGAACCCAATCCAATAATGATAAGAGGTTATGGTGAACTAAATCCATTATGGGACTTCTTACACTATGTGGTGATAGTCAATTCAGTGAGGCTTGACTGAATAATTGATTTTATATTCTTATGATTGTGATAAAATTCATATGTTATGTTCTTATTTTGTGATATAATCTCATGGATCATTATTAATGAAGTTACCACACTCTTGAGACTTTGGCCTTTTGAAATGACAAACCTTTATATTAGACTCCAGATTTATGATCTATGATTGATTGGGTATGGACTCTGTAAGAAATTATCATGATCCCATGCCCTTGTTCTTTTCATACAATTACATATTATCATAGATTGATATCTCCCATTTTTATCCATAACAAGACTTTTATCCCACACTTTATTATATTTCCATTTTTACCCACGTTATGTGGAAGTTAATCAGTAAGAAATATCTAGGAAATGTATATTTATAGAAGATTGTTTTAGGGGATATAGATGATATAGCATGAAATAAGTTTAATATTTTTCTAGTTTCTAAATATCCTATACTTATATGGTTGTTTTGGTGAATTGTGTTGTATTATATATTTTTTATCTAAAAGGATGAAAAATTTATGTATGTTTTTCTTAGGTCACCTCAATTAGGTTATGTTTGTGCTACATAATTTTAAATTTATATGGATTGGGATGATGGATACCATTCTTGTTGTGAATAATACTCCCTCACAAAACCCTATAATATTATGATTGAGATTAAATGATGAATCACCTTTGATCTAACCCTCTCTCAGATAATGGAAACATTCAAACCAGAATGGTAATGTTCCTTCAAGGATGTGATTAGGGGTTCTTCCAAAAGAAATAAGAAATTATAAAAATACCTAAATTATATGGGTTCTTCACATTCATCAGCATTAAAATAAATATCTTTTATATAGGCGCCTCATAGCTTTGATCCAATCTATTAATACCTTTATAGACCTTATTCTTTCAAAAAAAATAATGATGGTATATATTTGGTGGTCACAGATCTTGAAGCCCTCCAATAGAGGATGGATCTTGGGAAATTCTCTATTCATGGGAAAATTTCTTAATCTAGGGGGGGAAAATATGGACCTTTTCTAAACTTATATTTATAGTTGTGTTATTATGGGGAAGATCTTATTAGAATATGATCCAAATTGGTAAATGATTTTTCCACATCCTTATGGGGAGTATGGATGACCAAAAAGCAGTGAGAATGATTGGGAATGTTCAATTAAAACTATGTTTACTAATACTATTTGAATTGGACATCAACATCAATCCTTATAGAAATATTAATTTCAATTCTCAAGATTATGTTAGACTTCATGGTCTAAACGTGGTGTTTTAACACCCAAGAATACCGAGGAACCTCGGTGTTTGTATTGGAATACCTTTGAAGATGGATCATTATACCATTAATGGTGAACATAGGATTTATGCAAGATTCTTGATTGATTCCAACTTTGAAACAAATCTTCCTGGTTTTATCAATTTCACTTCCATTTATTATAAAGATGAAACCGAGGTGGTGTGTGGATATATTCATCCCCTTTTCATTATTGTATAATTTTTTGAAATTCCATTACTAATTTCTGTGTGGTCAATAAACAAGTGAATCTATCAACTGATGTCAATGTCCAGAAAGAGGTTAACATAAATAAAAAAGGCAAGGAATTTTTTTTGACAACTGTGATCTGGCTAAAAATAATTACTCTAGGTGATGGGTGAAAAACATCCACAAAAAATTTGATATAAATAAAACTATTGAGAAGAATTGGGGTGGTCTTCTTGATGAAGTTGGAAAGAAATACGACTATACTGAGCCGGCCAAAAATATCAATTCTGTGGCTATTCTTCTAGTTAAAAATATGGGACATTATAGAGGTATGGACACTAAGGATGAGTTTATTTACCTTGATATTTCCCAAAACATTTAGAGGATGGTTGATGTTGTGTACTCTGAATAATTAATGGATGTATCTGATGTGCAGGAGAAACATGAGACTAATTAATCTTTTATTACTACCAATAAAGGATGAACCTATGATGATGATTCTCTCACTCCTTTTGTGGTATCTAATGATGGTATGGGAAGTAAAAACATGGATATTAATGATGTCAACACTCTTTATCATAATAGTTTGGAGATAGATAAAGCTCACACATCCCCTACCACTCCTCTAAAACCTAACATCCTCCAGAAGCCTCCATCCTTACAATCTAGTAATACTATAGATGTCATTGTCCATAAATATTATATGAAATTCAGTTATTAAATAAATAATGACAAAATAGAACATGTTTTTAAGACTCCTATAAATTTCAATAGTGAGATCTATGGAATTTCAACATCACCTATCTTTCTTCTCAAATAGATAAATAACCTTTTGGAGGTTATAGTAATTATCATAGACTTGCTGGATCAGAACAATCCCAATGATGTTTTAGTGGAAGATCAAGGTGTGGTCACATATACAAATAATAATTAATTTGGATTCTCTTCTCTATAATAATATATGTCTACTAAGTTTATCTCTTAAGAAGGTAATAAATCCACTATCATCTTAAAATCAACCCGAAATAAAAATTTCACTGGGAATATAAAGGTGGATATTTCACCAATAATAAGTTCAAATGAATATTTTATTCGGTAAATGTATGGGAATAGCCACCCGTAAAACAATTAGACCAATTTTAGATTTTATTGGTAATCATAAATATGATCTTCTAGTTATTTTATGGCCAAAAAAGATATTTTCTGAGAGGATTAAACCTATATGAAATTAGGGAAACAATATTATAAATACAAATTAGTTTAATAATGATATCAAAAGACTCTGGGTATTATCTAAGTTGAGGTTATATGGATTATCATCAATTAAAATCAATGACAATATGGTTACACTCAGATATAAGTTCAAGGGGATGAAACAATCGTTCTTCTCTACCTATTGTTACAATGATTACTAGGAATTTAGGGTTTTATGGGAAAAAATTCTGACCCTTATAAATTCAATAACTACTTCTTGGACTCTTATAGTAGATTTCAATTCCATTTAAAATCCTAGTGAGTCTCATGTAATGATGAATTTGGAAATGTCCTGGATCGAGGTGTCTTCCAAAGGTGCACTGTACCCGGTTGGTCACATCGCCTCAAGAACATTTCCTCAAACGCTAGAGGCTGCCAACTAGAAGTGAGAGAATTGGGAGTTATAATGTAGAAACTATTGCCTCATTGGTAGAGTAACACAACAAAAACAAATAGTAAATAGTAGAAAAAGTATTAATACCATTCAATAGAAGTAAATATCGGAAGAATAATAGTATAAACAACTAAAACATATATAAATAAATGATTCATGTCACATGTAACTAGGAATGTTACCAAAAAAGAAACAGTGATGGAAATAAAATACAAAAACCAATATACAAAAAATAGAAAACTCCAATAGCATTGTAATCCTCAGTTTGGTCTCATGCTCTCTAGCTCCAATAATAATCGAGTACCTGATGATGAAGGGGGATTTCCCTTATCTATTCATGTAACCATATAATCTGTTGGGAACCAAAATCATAAGCCAAAAAGGGTGTGAGACGAATCCCTGTAGGAAATCACCAAAATATTTGCTCCTAACTGTCATTGAATATATCTTTATATATAGAAAGAAATATGATCAAAGAAAAAATAAAAAGGGAAGTAATAAAAGTTAAACAATTCTACAGTTTCCAATTACAATCATTTAAATTTATAAATTATTCAAACAATTTAATAATGAAATATCCAAATCTAGCCTAAGCTTTGTATCCCCTATGTAATAGATAAATAGATGTCTCAGAATAACACATAATAATTATGTAAGACAGAGTCCAAGCTTGTTCTTTTTATTGGTATAATCATCACAATCAACATTCAAAATCACACATTGACCCTCTAGGTGGCTCACATAGTCTAACCCCTATATTCAAGTGTTCCAACAAAACAAATACTCTCTAATGAATCACTCACCGTAAATTCCCCCTATGGTATTTTAACGATAAACTACAGACTCTCTGGGGATTCACTCATCATCATTTCCCCATTTGGTTTCGTATTAGTATACTATAGACACTCTGAGGAAGAAATTACTGTCAATCCCCATGTGGTCTCACTATATCAATATAATAGACACTCTGGGGAATCCCTCAATGTCAATTTCCCCTATGGTTTAAGTACATATGGTTCTCATAGATCTGTGTAATAAAATCATGCACAAACCATATCTAGTAGCCCAATTTATCTCAACTTATACAAGGCTATGCAGCTACAATGCATAACACATTCATTTCACAAGAAGAAATTAAGTATTCAATTCCAACAAAACAAGAAAGGCAAGGAAACAAGGTCTTCCATAGAGGAACCCTGGACCAAACAATCATAAACATTCAAACAAGGAAACTCACACATGGGGTGTCCCCTAAACATGTTATTAAGAATAATATTACAACAAAAAACCCTAATATATCAAATAATATTTGGAATATGATAACATGGTTAAATTCCTTAACATGGAATACTTGAATCATGGGTAATCATCTCTCATGCATATATAACATAATAAAAAAATCTAAAAGGAAAAAACCCACCTACCTCAACATTTTATGATCTATATAGTTGAACCTAACCCTTTTAATCAATCTAGAACATTGATGGTCTACAAAAAGGTCAAAAACTTTCAACCATGGATAACTTGAGAGAGAGAGGATAAATCAGGAAAATAGGCTCTAATGAAAGAGAGAACTCACTAGTGGGAATCCAATTCACCTAGTGGCGCCTCAATCGGAGCTCTAACGGAGGTACGAGGGGCACTCAAAGATAATCGTCCATATATCGCTCTCATGTATGAGACACAGGAAGAACAATTGAGTTATGAAGATGAGACATGATCTCGATTTGATTAATCAAATAAAAAAGAAAAGTACATGGTTTTTTCATTTAATGTACACACAATGTTCTAGCCTCAATCATCCCCGCTTTAGGTGGTCCACACGACCATGTACTTGTACGTTACATGGCCAGTACATGGCTACATGCAGAAACCAGTTACACGAAATATACTCAGAAGTACACAGAGTGTACTTAGAAATTTTTTAAATTCTTAAGTTTCCCTAAAAAACACCTAAAATCAAGATCCATACATTAAATAAAGATCTAGTTCCTTAAAAACATCCCCCGTTAATGAAATTCATACCCAAATTTCCCTTCCAAGGGTGGGAAAGAAGAAACATCAAACAACTCTGGCCACTGGGATCCTATGTTGGCCTCCCTCTCATAATTCTCATCCTGTACTTGACCGTGACACTATAGCACTCATACTAGAGGAATAGACCGGCCATAGATAACTTTCATACAATGATCCACAATCCATATAGGGTTATCCTTGAAGGATACGTCCACCTCTAACTCATCCTCTTCAGGTTGAAAATGTGAGATGGGTCTGGAAAGTAACATAATTGCTGAGAAACGCGGAATATCTCATGCATAGCCATATACATCTGAGGTAACTTCAACCGATAGGTAATTGGGCCAAATCTTTCCAAAAAATCAAATGATCTGATGTATCTCAGAGTAATATTTCATTATCTTCTACTACTCTCGTGCCCCAACCTCGGTGTGACATGTAATAAAACTTTATATTCGACCTTAAACTCCGGAGGTCATTTTTGTTGATCAGCATAAGATTTCTATTGAGACTGTGCAATATCTATCCTCTTCTGAATCAACTCCACCAGTTCAGTGGTTTCATAGACAAGATGAGGTCCCAGAATAGCTACCTCTCCTGTGACCAACAAACATAGGGGTGATCGGTATGACTTATTGTGCAAAGCCTCAAAAGGTTCAATCTGAATCATCACCTAAAAACTATTATAGTAGGAAAACACCACTAGGGGTATGTGTCTATCCCAAGACCCCTAGAAATCTAAGATGCATGACTATAGCATATCCTCCAAAACCAGAATTGTACTCTTCGATTGGCCATCTGTCTAGGGATGGTATGCAGTACCCCGACGTATCTATGCACCCATAGCCCTCTGTAGTCCCTACCAGACATGAGAAGTAATCTGAGTGACCCTATCCAACATAATAGAGTGTGAAACCCCCTGAAAACATAAAATATATTGGATGTACTACCTTATTATATCATGAACACTGAAGGTATCCTTGTTTGGTAAGAAGTGTGAAACCTTCATGAGTCTATCAATGACAACTGAAACTGCATCATTCCCTCAAGGAGACATTGTTAATCCTATCACAAAATCTATTTTGACATCATTCTACTTCCACTTAGGAATGGTTGACTATTTTAAAATCCCTTCTGGTCACTAATTCTCCTCCTTCACCGACTGACATGTGGAACATCTCATAAAGGAGACAACAACATCTCTCTTCATACCTGGACACTAATACTGATGGTGTAATTCTCGATACATCTTGGTGACACTAGGATGAACTTCCCATGATGTGGAATTAAAATCCCACATCATCTCCCCATATATGTTTGATGAAACCCATACGCATCCAAGAAATTTCAAGATCTCATCCTAGCCTATGGTCCACGTAGGAGTAGTGTCCTCACCTGACACACTCTCCTGTAAGACTAGGCCTCTGAAATCTGATAGCTTCCTCAATCGCACGAAATCCAGTAGAGTAGGGGTAGCATCTACAGAAGAAATAAATGTCTACCTCTGTCCTTCGTGCACCTCCATATACATCTTAGAGACCAGAGCCATAAGATTCCACTCACTACTAGCCTCCTGAACTCCACGTATTTGAGTCCTCATGCTCAACACATCAGCCACTACATTGTGCTTTCCATGCATGTAGGGAAGCTCAATGTCAAAATATTTAAGGCACTCAACCCACCTTCACTATCTCAAATTCAGATCATGCTGAGTAATGATATAATTGAGACTTTTAGGGTCATTGAACTTAACAAAATTCCCTCCTAACAGATAATGTATCCAATATCATAAACCATGTAAAAGTGCATCTAACTTGAGATCATGCATCGATTAATTCCTCTTATGTGGCATCAACTACTGAGACCCATATGCGATGAATACTTTCTCATGCATAAGAAATTCTCCCATCCTGATACCTGACGCATCGCACTATATGGTGTAACTCTTCCTTGGCTCTAGAAAAATAAGTATCTGTTCTAAATCCATCTTCTATTTTAGCTTTTGAAAGGCTGAATCGCATGAATCTGTCCACATGTACATTTCACCCTTCTTAGTCAGGACCTTCAGTGGCACTGATAATCATGAAAAGTCCAATACAGAACACATCTAGTAACCATCCATCCCCAAAAATCCCAATTTATCAAAGACATTCTTAATTTGTTCCCATGAAACTACTACTCTCACTTTCTCTAGGTCTACTGAAACTATTTTATCTAAGATAACATGACCCAAGAAGTGGATTTTTTCAATCCAAAAGTGGCATTTTGAGAGATTAGAATATAATTAATGCCATCTCAGTGTACTATAAATGATCTCAAGATGGTTGTATGGGTCGTTTTGAGTGTGAGAGTACACTAAGATATCATCCATGAAAACAAGCACAATGGAGTCCAAGTATGGATGGAACACTCAAATCATCAGTTCCATGAAAACTTCTAGTGAAATTTTGAGACCAAACAGTATAACCACATACTCTATTAGACCATACCTATACAAAAGGTTATAATAGGTATATCTGATGGTCTAACACGTAACTAATGATAACCGGATCTCAAGTAAATCTTCAAGAACACATGGGATCCTCAAAGCTTATCAAATAGATCATCAATACTATATAAGGGATCTCGGTTCTTAACCATCAGCTGGTTTAGTTTATTGTAATCCACACAAAGTCTGAGGGTATTGTATGCCTTCTTCGCAAACAGGACAGGTAACCCCAAGGAGAAGTAATGGGTCAGATTAAACCCTTTTCATGCTACCCACTTAACTGCTTCTTAAGCTACTATAACTCTGGTGTAGCCATCTTATAAGAAGGAGTGGACACTATTTCCTATCCTAGAATAAGCTCAATTGATAAATCTACCTCTCTCTTTAGAGTGGACCTAAAATGTCATCTAGAAATACATCCATGAAAGGATCCACCGCTAGAGTAAATTCCATCTTCATAGTCCCCTGGTCATCCAGATATAAAGTAGCACACTAAGCTATAACTCATCCCATCCCAAGATTCTCAGGTCCATCTCCGCTCACCTATACATCATGTTCACCCTTTGTAGAAAAGACACACCCTCTGGTGATGTGAAACTCACCCTATGGTGATAGTAGTCAATAAAGTCCTAAAGAGAGACTAACCATTCCATTTCGAGAATGACGTCGGAGCCTGTCATATCCCAGACATAGATGTCCCATAACAAGTGACACCCACCAACCATAAGAGGGAACTCCTTTCACTGACCTACACGAGTCATTCACATCACAAACAATGTTTCTAGAATTATAAAATCCATAGAAGTAATGATATAGATCCAAAGGTTCTCCATAATGGAAACATATGTAAAACTATAAGAAGCCCCTACATCGAAAAGAGAAGGAGGTAAAACTGAGGAAACTATAATTGTACCTCTAACTGTAGAGGGTCTGAGATCCTTATCTTGCTGGGTTTTCTCGACTGAAAATGTATGTCCTACATCACAGCCATCTGACCCTGTATGGATACCATAAGATGATCCACAGTACTATCGCTAGAATCCTCACCACTGGCTACCACGACCAAAACCTCCTCCTCGGCCTGAACGGTCAGACGACCCCCAGTTCTTAGGAAAATGACAATAGTGGGGTCCTTCTCCAAAATATGGATTCATAGAATAACTCTTATAACTATCTGCTTGTTAGAATAACTAGAAAAAATGATGAAGATGTCCCATCTAGCCACATGATCGACACTCGATTGGGTCTCTCGGGCACTGAGGTCTCATATGGCCACTCTTACCACACTGGTAGAATACCCCATGAAAACTTAAAGTATTATCTCGTCTACTTATATCTCCATGCATAGACTCCCTGCGTCGCTTCCTACTATCAGTCAAAGGAGTACCCAATTTGGATGTTGAACCGCCCTGCCTCACAGCTCCAGACTCCCTCAAATTGTGCTCAGTGATTAGTGTCTTGTTGACTATAGAAGATATGGAATTCAACCTAAAGATGTTCTCTGAGGATAATATTTAATTTCAGAGACCATCGTCAAGATTCCTGACTAGAAATAAATCATCACCCCCAGAATGGGTGTGAAGATATGAAGCTTTGTGAAACGAGAAGAATACTCAATGAATAAAAGAGTATAATGTTCTGAATCCATAAAATCTCAGGCTCAGTACACTCTCAAGGTATTTAGGTTGAAAAAGTCATAGACTGTCTTCTAGAACTCATCAAAATCCTTAACTTTTTGGCATTATAACTGTGATATCACATCCCACCATATCATGGCGGAATCTCGAAATGTGAAAGTTGTGAGCTTCACCCTCCTCTCAAGTGGTTTCTTGAAATTCTAGAAGATATATAGCATGGATTCTGACAATGACTCTATAGACTGATTTTATCTGTACCCTGAGAAAGTGGGAGGATTATTGTACTAAAAACCCATGTCAACTCTGCCAAAGATGGGGTGGGATGTGGTGATCCATATAAGGACTGCATAAACCTCATGAAGCCTTCTCGAAATTGTGCATCAGCCACTATTTATGGAATAAAAATTCGTGCCAAGATGTCCATGATGAGAGGATCTACTGGTAGTCCCTGGTCTACAAATTCTGGTGTCTAATCATTTCCCTATATCTGGCTTACAACCATTGGACGTCTCGGTGTCATGAGTTTTCAAGGTTAAGCACACAACTCAGTTCAATATTATAATGGAATAAAACATAGACGTGTATGAAAGGAACATGAGAATAAAAAATTCATGTTTTTTAGAAGAGGGTTACATGGCATGTATACCCTACAGATGGCATGATCCCTTAGGTTTCAACATGGGTATGTACCTCTTCAAACCCTGGTCGTGTGACACCCCTACACACAGTGTGTTCCTCTAATGACATGACATGTACTTGAATATTTTCCACCTAACCAAGTTCTTCTACACGGTTAAACCACACGATTCACTCCTGGGTATAACTACATGGAATTTTCACCCTAAACATTACATGTACCACTTATGATCTGACCTCCCGTTTTTTAGCCACATAGTAGGAGAGGTAGTTGTCTCTAAACGGTGTGAAAGAACAGAACACGACATTTACATCCTATGTTTTATCTTCCCATGTTGTTAGTCACATGGATGGATAGATGGCCTCTTTGGAATGGAATGTACTCCTAGTACATGAAATATTCTATCAACATTTCCCAAACCACATGTCTCTATGAAAATAGTTAGTCACATGGTTAAAGACTAAACTATGTGTACAAACAGTACATGGTGTGTACTTAAGAAAAAACATTTCTTCCAGAATAGAAGAACACATGGAATGTCTTCATAACACCACACCTCATGTTGTCTAGGTTTCCAGACTATTAACCTCAGAAACTTCTCTAAAATGCTTAAAAACTAAATTTTTTTTCCATGTAATGACAAATTTCAACCCATGATAGCCCATACTCCCATTAATCAATGTTTGGAATCCATATTCATATCATAACATGACAAAGATCTACAAAAGTTTATTAATGATCCACAAAATTCTAATCCAAGAGGTCCCATAACACCTCATGGACCATAGTTTGGTGTCCATCCAAATTAAACTTTACATATTCAAATAGTTTATCAAAATAGTAGGTATTTTATCACAACATATACCATAACAACATACATATCTAGCACAACATCTATCACAATAGCATGAAATCAGTAATGCATGCTAAATTTCATGAAAAGTGATCCCTATCAATTGCCAATATAATTCATGAGATGGAATACCATCATATCATCGGGTTTTAACAGAAATAGAACCTTGATAATATCAATTATAATATAACAATACATGTGAATCACCCAATGGATAAATCAAATCAACCGTAACAATTACAAAACCAGGAAATTAAAATTTTCAAGGTAACATTGTTTTTTCATATACATGGGTTAGCTACACCCAATAATTTCTCATTAAAAACTACATATTTCCTTTATATACATGTGTATATGCTCCAAATAGTAAGAAAATGTTGAAAATAAACTCTTCTAATACTACTTTGTAACGTCTCAGATCTAGGTGACACCCAAAGGTTCCCTATACCTGGTTTGTCACATGGCCTCAAGCACATTTTCCTGAATGCCAGATGTTGCTAACAAGTAGAGAGGTCCTTGGGTGTGATTGTGGGGAATCTATGCTCTCATTGTCAGAGTAACACAGTAGAAACAAATAGTAAACAATAACTGAAGTAATGATACCATTCAATAGAAGTAAACCGTGGAAGACTGATAGTATAAACAACTCTAGTATATATAAATAAATTATGCATGTCACATGTTACTAGGAACAATGAAAAACAAGTCAAAGTGTAAGAAATACAATACTAAAACCAAAGTATAGAAGACTGTAAACTCTAATAGCATTGCAAGCCTCAACTTGGTCCCATGATCTCTAGCTCCAACAGCAATCAAGTACCTATTGATGATGGGTGTTTACGCTTATCTATGACATCATCCATATAATCTATTTGGACCCAAAATCATGACCGAAACTGGGTGTGTGATGAATCTCAATAGGAAACCACCAAAATATTTTTGACTAACTATCAATGAATATATATATATATATATTAGGAAATATGAAAAAACAAGCAATAAACAGTGAAGTACTCAAATGAAAATAATCATATTGTTTCAAATTACATTCATTAAAATTTATGGATTATTCAATCCATTTAATAATGAAATCCCAGGATCCAACCTATATTTGGTATCCCTTGCATAATAGAAAAAAATATGTATCAGAAGACTATCTAACAGTCATGTAATACTGTTTCTTAGATTATACATTGGCTTGGTAGACTCATCACAATCAACATTCAAAATATCACATTGACCCTCTGGGTGTCTCACAGAGTCAAACCCCTATGATCATGTGTTCCAATGAAACAAATACTCTCTAAGGAAGCACTAACTGTCTATTCCCCTTATGTTCATTTAATAATAAACTACATACTCTTTGAGGAAGCACTCAACCTCTATTACCCCTCTGGTCTATTATCGGTATACTGAAGACACTCTAATCAAGCACTCGCCATCTATCCCCACTATGGTCTCATAACATAAATATAACATACACTCTGAAGAAGCCCCCTAAGAAGATTCCCCCTTTGGTCTAACTACACCATGTTCTCACAACCCCATATAATACAATCATGCACTAATGTTATGTAGTAGGCCAAGTGATCTGAACTTCTACAAAGCTAAGAAGATTCAATGCCTACCACAAGCATTTAACAATCCACAATTGAGAAATCATTTCCCACCAAGCAATGAAGGAAAGGAAACAAGGTCTACTTCATAGGCAACCTAGAGAATACTGTAATAAAAATTATAACAATGAAATGCACCCATGGGGTGTCCCCTAAACTTGTAATTTAGCACAATATAACAACGAGGACCCCTAATCTATCAAAAAATCTAAGGCAGCTGATAATGGAGTTCAATTCCTTAACACAAAATACCTGAATCCTTAGTAATCAGCACTTTGGCATTTATAACTCAAAGACAAGCTTCGAAAGGAAAAAAAAACCTACCGCAGCGTTGTATGATTGGAATAGTTGAACCTCAACCTTTATATTGGTCTAAAACGTCGTAGATCTACAAAAAAGGTCAAAAATGTTCAACCTTGGATAACTGAAGAGAGAGGAGAAATCAGGAAGAGAGGCTCTAGGGAAAGAGAGAACTCACCGGTGGGAATCCAATGCACCTAGACATGCATCAATCAGAGCTCGGAAGGAGGAACGATAGGTTCTCAAAAATATTCAGCCATACGCCACTCTCCAATATGAGAAACAAGAAGGAGAAATGAGTTCTAGAGATGGGATGTGGCCCCAGCCTAATTAATAAAAAAAATATTACACGACATGTTCATTTAATGTACATGATGTGTACTAGCCTCAACCAGACCCCTCTTTAGGTGGTCCACATGGCTATGCACTTGGCTGTTACACCGCCAGTACATGGCTACACGTGACAGCCAGGTACACAATGTGTACTAAAGAGTATATGATGTTTTCTTATAAAATTTCCAAATTATTACATTTTCCTCAAAAACACCCATAATCAAGATCCATACCAGAAATGAAGATCTGGGTTCTTATAAATTCATCTTCCTCTATGAGAGAATTCAGACATTGAGCTAAAAATAGCAACCTTCATGAAGTTAATATGGTAGATTCCAAGTACAAATTTTATAAATGGCACCTATATAAAATGGTTTCCACCAAATTAGATTGATAGTTTTTTCAATGAAGCTACCCTCAATGATTAGGAAATGATCTCATTCACAACCCCTGAAAAAATTAATTCAGATCATGCTCTATATTTGAAACCCTTTCCTTTATAGATGTTAAACCTACCTTCACATTTAGATTCAACTTCTTTTGGGACTTGTACCATGATTTAAAAAAGTATATTCATGAAAATTAGTCCTATGTCAACTGTAATGATGATGCCCTAACCTATGTTCTAAAGCTCGTAGTGCTTAAGAAAAAACTAAAAATCAGGAGTCATGATTTCTTTAGTCACATGGATGAATACATTGCTCATTTAGAATCCCTATTTAACTACATCAAAGAAAATATTATAGGATGTAATGGGTCTTATGATATCAATATGAAACTAATGTCACTCACTGTGCCAAAATTTTCATTTAGCGGCAGTTTAAATTGCCGCCAAATCATTCTATGACAGTTTCAGAAAACCACTATTAAATCGTGTGTCAACAATCAATTAGCAGTGGTTTTCTAAAACCATCAAAGAATAATTTAGCACCAAATTGATTAATTTATTTATTTTTTAATTACTTATTTAATTTACAAAAGTAATTAATTATTTATTATTATGACCATGCTCATGCTCATCTCCATGCACAAGCCCATGTCTATGCACATTCCCATGCTATATATAGAAATCATGTGTTGGGTGAGATTTTAACCCTTTACCTCTTGCTTGTTCTACAAAGGATTTTCCACTCCAGAAAGCTCTTCATGTGCTCAATAAATATAATTTAATATACACACACACATGCACACACACACATATATATATATATTAGAAAAGTAAATAATAAATAACAACTAAATACACACTAAATAATAAACAATAATTATATATTAAATATTATATAACATGTAATATTTAAGTAATGTATAAGTAATAAATTAATTAAAAAAATAATATAAGATAAATAAATAAAAAATTAAAAATAAGTTAATAAATAATAGATAAATAATAAATAATAAATAAATCATAAATCATAAATCATAAATAATAAATAGTAAATAATTAATAATTAATAATAACTAAGAATTAAGAATTTATCGTTAAGAATTAAGAATTAAGAATTAATATTTAATGTTTCAAAATTTATAAATAATTCATAATATATTAAGAAATTATTAATACATAAATAATAAATAAATAATAAATAATTAATATTGAATAACAAATAATAAATAAATAAATAGTAAATGAATAATAAACTGAAAACAAATTAATATTTGGTAAATTAGAAATAAATTAATAAATAATAGATAATAAAAAATAAATATTTATTAATAAATAATTTATAATTAAATAAATAATGAATTAAAAATTATTAACTAATAATAACTAATAATTAATAATTGATAATTGAAAATTAATAATTCCTAATTAATAATAAATATTTAATATTAAAAATTAAAAATTAAATTTTTTGTAATTAATAAATAATTCATAAATATTTAATTAATAATAATTAATAATAAATTATTTAGTCGGCAATAATGAATAAAAAATAAATAAAAAATAAATGAATAATAAAATAATAATTAATTTATAATTAATAATTAATTACTAAAATAAAAATTAATTAATAAATCAAAATAATGTTAATAATTAATTTGTACATAATAACTAAATAATAAATAAATAAATATTAAATATTAAATAAATAAATAAATTTATCAACAAATAAATTCATAAATAAATTATTTAAATAATTAATAAAAAATAAATAAAACTAAATAATAGACAAATAAATAATAATTACTACTAAATAAATAAATAAATATTAAATAAATAAATAAGTAATAAATTGATTATTTAATTATTTAAATAATAAAATGTTAAGAACCTCTAAAAACCCTAAAAACACTAAAATGTCCATAAAATCTGATCAGTGACTCCTTTTTCAGTTCCCGAACTGATCAAATAGAAGACCATGAAATGACCTTTGATATGATATGTGGTACAAGCCAAACAAGCACCTGGATCAAAAGTTATAACCATTTGAATTTTATGAAATCGAGGTCTATAATTAAAACCTCTATTTTGGACGCCTTCTCCTTTTTCTTGTAACACCACCAATATTATGAAAATAATATTAATATTGAATTCATGAAACAATGAGTCTCTAAAAAACACCATTTTGCTATAACCTACCCAGTAAACAGATTTTCCCCCCCTCTATGATTTGAATTTCGAAAAACAGACAGACAGAGTTGCGTTCAGTAAGATATTTAGAGTCTGATTAGGCAAACGTAATTTTTAGTAATTATTAACTTACCCTTATTAATAGTAACCTCACCCATATGAATATTAATACACCGTTATGAATAGTAACTTGAATAGTAATATAACCTTATGAATAGTAACCTCACACATTTAATAAAAATATAATTTAGGAACAATATAAATGAGAGTGAATATTTTAAAAATTAATAATTGAGTGTTGGTATTTTTATGAGCAATAAATAATGAATTACAATTTTATAATAAATAGATTAATTTAAAAGATAATTCATTTTCATAAAATGTATTTATGAATAAATATTTTGTTTTCCATTGATTATAATATAATTTTATGAGACCATAGTTATTTTTTCAATGTGTCAAAAATCATTTTTAATAGTAAAATTGGTATTTTTCCTGTAAATGATGATTTTAATTTAAAATTAAATTTATCATATTTAGAAAATATGTTTTTAATATAGAGTTCCTTTTTATATTCTATACATCGATAAAATATTTTGATAAATTTTTTGCATTTTTATGAAATAGTTTTACTTTTGTTGAATAGTAAAAAATATAGTTGTTTTAAATTATGGAATTTTTGTGACATCGTCATGAAATTATTATTATATAAAAATTTATTTAAACTATGTAATAGATAAATATTTAGATTACTAGTGGAATATTGTACATAATTAACTTGGAATATGAAAATTATATTTTTTCATAATAAGTATAAAAATCAATGGCAATGTCGACGCAGTGCCTACGAGACGCTGACAAAGTCAAAATTGTTAATTTAAATATAATAATTGAGTTCTAAAAATTACACTCATGAATTATTTATTAATTATTATGTAGAATTTATCTATTTTATTTTTATTTTTTAATTTTATTGTTAAATAACGTGATTATTATCTAAATGTCTGTGGAATGCTTGTGCAAGGAAAGAAAAGTCAAACATAAAAAGTTATGAAGATGTTTTGTTTTGTATAAAAGTGAATATAAATAATTAATAATTTAATAATTTAATTTTGAACCTAATTAATTTTTATTTATGATATTGTTTTATTATTAATTTTTTTATTTGAAATAATGAACAATAATGCTTATGCAACACCAATGCAGCGCTCGTGCAAGCATAAAGAAAATAAATAAGATTTTTTTAATTAAAATTAGAAGAATTATTAAATAACCCATATTTTGAAAAAAAAACATTTTATATATTCAATTTTAGACTATTATCATGTTTTGATTCGATTTTGTGAGATTTTGGACCCACATGAATCAATTTATAGCCTTTATAATATTTTATTTCAAAAAGAAAACAAGTTGTCACATAATATTTTTTAATTTAATAATATTGTTATATGAGATTTTATAGAGGTTTTACTTGAAAAGGAATATTATTTTTAAATCTAGTAAAAAAAATTTCTTATGGAATTTTATTTTAAATTTTTTGATAAAAAATAAATACCATAATGGCTTCCTCAAAGATGATTTAGTATTAATTTAATGGAAGAATAAATCAAATAAATGATATTAAAAAAAATAAAATAAATATAATTATATATTATTAAGCTCATTTAGGCATTTCCTAGAAGAATACGACATTTTTATGATGTAATATAAAATTTTATTTGATTTTTAAACATTTTTTAATGCGTTTAATGTCAAAGTTATGAATTCTTTTTATCTTGAAAAAATTATTTTTCAAGAATAAAATATTACACTAAATAATTTAAAATACTCAAAATTAATTAAAAAGTAGAAAAATTATAATATTACATAAAAATTTTAATTCCTATTTATTTTTTTGACCTTTTTAGAGTCATTAACCCTATAATATATTTATTATATTTCAATATTTCTTGTAATCCCTAAGTTACCCCTCACCTCACTTATAAAAAGAGGTACCTTCCTTCAAAAATTTCATAACCATAAGCCTTATTATAGGACCAACCATTGGGAAATTCAATCCTCCTCTTCCCTTGATACATTCTTGTGGTTTTGGCCTTACAAAAAGGCCACTTCCAAGATCTTTAAGGATGTTTCAAAAGAGAAATATTCAAGAGGTAAGATTTATTCTTCTTCTCTTTTAAATTCTTTCTCACTTATGCCTTATCCCTACCTAATATAAAACTATTCATGAAAATAAAAGTACCTTATATTTACTATAATGTTTTGATAATAATGTAATCTTCCATCATCATCTTTTCTTTCCATCCTTCAAACTATAAATGAGTATGTCATCTGAGATTTGTTGATTATCATGTTCAAGGAAGGCGACTTTTCAATATGAATTACTATCTTCAAGACTGGTCCTGAAATTTTTGTAATGGTTGAACCTGATCAAAATATATGTATTTTATCTTTTTTAATGTTATGAAATCCTTACACACTCATAATATAAGATAATAGTACAGAACAAGATCATCATGCACAAATATGCCAAGTTAATCCAAGCATTTATCATTAAACATTATCTAATGAGTCATCCTCTTGGTTAATAAAACAATCATTATAAGATCATTTATATCTCTATAATGTCACTAATAATATATATTAAAAATTCTGGATGTTTAAACACATTTCAAACAAACTTTAATTCATAAATACAAAGAAAACTGATCATGAAAACAAAGGAATAAAATGCTTCCAAAACAATAAAATTCAACTTCTTATACCCATAAAAAATTCCATGAATAAGCATAATAAGGGTAAATTAAATAAATTAAATGTAGAGGAGGTTATTTAAATATTAATTAATGAAAATAAATTTTATTATTCAGGTATTTAATGTCAATCGAAGCAGACATTCATGCATAAGGTAAGTGGTTTCTTCATATCACTTCTATTTTTGTGACATATTTTGTACTCCCTATTATTACTTGTGTATGGTGTATGTAAACTTAAAATTTATGTTTCATATCATTACTCACTTTGTTTTAATGCTATTGAATTTATAATTTGGTGATTGTTAATTTATGGGAATATCATTCAATTGATTACAATGTTGTAAGGGTTTCCTTCCCGAACCTCCATTTTCATTTGTGTTACACTTATTATCTACTAACCTCAATTAAATTCCTATTTATTCATATTTACTCCTCATATATTCTGTTATAATGTTCAATATATATTTACCAACAAGAATCATACTTTCATTTATAGGTAGTCGTATGTTTTAAATGGATCTATCAAAAATTCTTCCGAAAATACAAGTCTGTTTCAAAGGAATTTCCTAAATTCTTACCTATTTTCAAGCGAGCTATATAATCTATCTTTAGAAACGATTGTTTTTATAAAATCAATTATTTACTTATTAAAATACCATATTAATTATCTTCTTTTTTTATACAATTATTTTTCAAAAATATCATTTCATTTCAATGTAAATGAGTAATTATCTCAAGAATTACTCTATGGTTTTATAAGAGTGTCTTTATCTATTTCAACACTCTTGTTGATTCTTATACATTGTTGGGATTAATCTTTTTTTAAATAATCTACCATATTGAATTGAATGTCTTATGATTTGTCTGAATGTGGATGTTCTATCTTAGAACCATTCAACAATTTACTCTGAATGGTTAGTGTTTGGGCTTAATGTTTAGGGAATGTTATTTACATTTCATATGTCAATTTCAATATGAATGTATATGTTATTTATCCTCATTCATATTAGGAATTCATTGGACATATTATGTTGTGTGTGGGTCCCACTATATCCCCTCGATGAATCCGTAGGTCTCCTTAGAAACAAATGGACTTGGCGAGGGCCTTTCCAATTTTTATATATGGTTTTGGCTGGGGCCTTAATCATTTTAATATGTCTTGGCTGATCCATTGATGTTATGTTTTAGATTGTCTAGCATATGAATTTCACTCATTATGAAACTATTAATTTAATGTTCATGAGGTCATTTGACTATTATAATACCAATGTTTACACTTTAATACAACATTATTTATTCAGCTCTTATTCCTACCGTAATGAGTTCATGTTCATTTTTTTAAAGGCATGTGTTTTTATTTATTCACCATGACTAATGTATGTGTTTATAATATATTCAACTACATTTTTTACCATTATTGAGCATTTTAGATCACCCCTTTCTTGTATTTTATCCTTCTAGTTTACAAGGATGATTATTCTATGAATTAATTATAGGGATAATCTTGGAGATTATTTGAATATCTATTGAAGTTATTATATTGTTTTTAGTTTCAAGTTGTAATTTTTAGCTCCTGTATGTATGTTGTTTCAAAAACTACAAAATTATTTGACCTTTTGGATGAATATTCCTTGTATTTATGCCAATTTAGTAAAATAAGGCACCGCCTCTAAGCTTCCGGGGTTGGGGAATTACAGTTGGTATCAGAGGAAGTTTAGTAGAAAACATGGAAACTAGATTTAGAAAATATTGATTATAGAAAAAACCCTACGATATTCATTGAGGATATGTATATAGGAAAATCCTAGAACATTGGTAAGTAAGAGATTATGTGGATCCTTCTATAAAATACATCCATAGTTGGAAACTATGAGTTGATTTTGTCCAAGAATAGATGTACCTCGGAGTAACAACTCCAACAAGGAGTTTCAGTCTTAACCCGGAGTATCCTAGTACACGACAATGAGCCTTACTATGCACTGGGTTGACACTCCTCGAGGATATTTTTATGATAATTCACATTTTAATTACAACAAAAATGAATGATTTTGTCCCCAAAGTAACCAAAGAATTTGATTCTAGGATATATGATGCATTATTTTAATCTATGTTTACAGTTATAGAGATTTCATTATTTTATGATTTAATATATTATATGTAATTGATTATAAATGAGGCCTAGAAGAAAGAATTAGAACATCACTAAGGCATGTGATTCAAATAGAATGATAGATCATATCTCTTATGGTCTTAAGTAATCATTTTGAAGGAAGCCAGTATCCCAAGTATCATCATCATATGCGAAGAAAGTATCATGTGTCAAAAAGTAATATAAATAATTCTATGAGTTCTATGGATTTAAAGGGAAGTAATAAAAGAATAGGATGGAAAAGAAAAATATGGATAAAGGAAATAAGGGATAGAAGGGTTTTCCCAGTTTAGATAAATATGGAAAGAATCACCATTATAAATTTATGAATGAAATGGGAGTTGTTATAAGTGAAGAGAAAAAGGACACCAATTTTGTGATTGTAAAGTCATGAAAAAGGTATCCAATTTACAATGCTTCAACTGCAAGGAGATGGGACACTATGTGAATCAATGTCCCAAGAATCAAAGAAACATGCCCTAAATTATGATACTATATAATGATCGAGTTATGATGCCACCACTGATCAAATAGAATGATTAATATTCCTAGTAAAGAACTAGGTTATTTGAATTTTTTTCATATATTTATTGTTTATAAGAATTATATAATATATTAGGATTGTACCATATTACTTTTCATTAAGGATTTGAAAACATAAGTTGAATGGTACAAATAAAATATATTCAGTGGGAACTTAATCTATTTGGAAAAGGCATGATTGAATGAATTAAAACCCTTAATATATTTCAAATTATTAAGATAATGATGAAGAAATTATTCCTTCAGATAAGTATTGAATAACTCAAAACTTATTTTTGACTTGTCGAAAAGTGGTCTATGATATCATTGATGGAGTTTACAACATTTTTTGGATATAAGGAATATATCCAATAACATGTGTAAGGATGAATTCAAGTTTCCAATATGGTTTTTTTTGGTAATTTGAGTTATTGCCATATTTTATGAGGACTCGGGTTGAGGATATTCACATTCCAAGAATCTTAAAATTTAGGGATGCTTCATGTTGATTAAAGTAAAATAAGGTAGGAGATGCATTGAGCAAGATAGATCATGGATATCTAAAAAAATGAGGATTTATAAGGACCTTCTGTACACAAATCATGAAAGGATGAATATGAGGATGATTCTAATGTATTGGATCATGATCTTTTGGAAAGTTAAACCAATTATTAAATGGTTTATGTTGATCATAGTATGAAGATTTAGAGTTTACTGTCACCACATGACGCAACCAGTGCTATGATATTATGTATAGATAGTTCAAAGAACAAAAAAAGGATAATATTGTGTTTATGAAATAGAAATTTATATTAATGTACTTATAGAGTTGAATAATTCATAAATTCTATGAATATAGTGTTAAAGAAAAATATTTACCTATTATCATTTTTTGATTGTAGTTTTTGGTTTTGTGGTAATGATCTTTCATCCAAGCATGCTCTCTATCACTTTCTATCATAACATGATGATTTGATTATTCTTACATGACTATGCTATCCAATTAGAATGCATAGTTTTTTTAGTAACCAATGTATTTCCCTATCCCTCTTATTAAGAGGATATTTTAACCATATTTATGATGTGGGTTTCCCATAAGGGTATTTTCAAGTATCAGCCATTAGATTTAGAAATTAAATTTCCAAATTTCGAGGACAAAAGTTTTATACGGAGGGGATAATGTAACACACCAAGATGTCAAAAATAAATTTAATATTGAATTCATGAAACACTGAGTCTCAACAAAACTCCATTTTTTTATAACGTTTCCAGTAAGCATAGTTTTTACACCTTAGTCATTTGAATTTCGAAAAACTAACATACAAGGTTGCGTTCAATAAGATATTTAGAGTCTCATAAGGAAAACATGATTTTTAGTAAATAGTAACGTACACTTATGAAAAGTAACATAACCATTATGAATATTAATATAACCTTATTAATAGTAACATGAATAGTAATGTACCCTTATGAATAGTAATCTCACACATGTAAGTAAAAAATATAATTTAGTCACCTTATAAATGAGAGTGACTATTTTAAAAATTAATAATTAAGTGTTGGTATTTTTATGAGGAGTAAATAATTAATTAAAATTTCATAATTAATATATTAATTTAAATTATATTTCATTTTCATAAAATTTATTCATGAATCAATATTTTTTCTTATGATTATAAGATAGTTTTATGAGACCCTAGTTAATTTTTAAAGTTTCATAAAATCTGTAATAATATTAAAATTAGAATTTTTTGAGTAAATAATGATTTTAATTAAAAATTAAAATTCTAATATTTATAAAATTATTTTCATAAATTAGAGTCTATTTTTTGATTCTACACATTTATAAATGGTTTGTTTGAATTTTTTGTTTTCTTATGAAATAGTTTAAGTTTTATTGAATAGTAAAAAATACAGCTTTTTATAAAATACATCATTTTCGTGACATCGTCCAGAAATTATTATGATATAAAAATTTATTAAAATATGTAGTAATTAAATAATTATATTACAAGTGGAAAATTTTACAGAATTAATATGGAACCTGAAATGTATTTTTTCAAGATAAGTATAAAAATCATTGTTAAATTCGATGTTGTGCTTGTGCAGTGGTGACAAAGTCCAAATTGGTAATTTATATATAATAATTAAGTGGTAAAAATTACAATAATGAATTATTTAATAATTATTATGTATTATTTATTTCTTTTTTATTTTGAATTTCAGTGCCAAATAACATGAGTATTATCCAAATGTTAGTGCAATGCTTGTACAGGGAAAAAAAGACAAAATAACAATGTTAAGAAGATATCCTGTTTTTCATAGGAGTGAATAAAAATGATGAATAAATTAATAATAATTTTTTAATATAATTAATTTATCTTTATAATAGTATTTTATTTTTAATTTTTATATATGAAATAAATAACATTAATGCTTATGCAATGTCGATGTAGCACTCGTGCAAGAATAATACAAATAAGTAAAATGATTTTAATTAAAATTAGAAAAAAAATTAAATGACCCATATTATGGATAAAACATTTTATATAATAAATTTTATACTATTATCATGTTTGGATTTGAATTTGGGCATTTGGGACCCACCTGAATCACTTTAAAGCCTTCATAATATTTTATTTCAAAAAGGAAATCAAGTTGTCACATTATTGTTTTTTATTTAATAATATTGTTATATGATATTTTCTAGATATTTTATTCAAAAAATAATAGTCTTCGGAAATCTTATAATTTTATATTTCTCATGGAATTTTATTTTTAATTTTAGACAACAAATAAATACCATAATGGCTTCCACAAATATGATGCAGTATTAATTTAATTAATGATTAAATAAAATAAATGATATTAAAAATAATAAAATATATATAATTTTATATTTTTAAGCTAATTCAAAAATTCCATATATATGAATATTACATATATATGATGTTATATAAAATTTTATGCTCTTTTTAAACTTTTTTATGATGTTTTTAATGTCATATATTTGAATAGATTTAATCATTAAAAAATTGTATATCATGAATAAAATATTTTATTAAATTATTTAAAAATCTCAAATTTAATAAAAAAGACAAAAAAAGATAAAATTACTTCAAAAATGTAAACCCCTTTAGTTTTGGGAATTTGGTGTCTTAAACCCTACAATATATTTTTTAGATTTGAATAATATTTGGGACTCCTAAGTTACCCCTCACCTCACTTATAAAAGGAGGTTCCTTCCTTCACAAATTTCATAACCATAAGAATTTTTGATCGAGAAGCCTCTAACAAATTTTATCATCCTCATCCTTTGGAACATTCTTTTTCTTATTTTCTCTTAGAAAACCACTTCCAAGAGCCTTAATGTGGTTTCAAAAGAGAAATATTCAATAGGTAATATTTCTTCTTCTTCCCTTTTAAACTCTTTATCACTTATACATTATCCCTACCGATTACCAAATTATTCATGAAAACTCCAATACCTTATATCTATGGGAATGATTTTATGATAATGGAATATAAAATAATCATATTTTATTTACCCTCCTTGTATACTATAAAAGAGAACGTCGCCTGAGATGTGTCAGTTATCACGTTCAAGGAAGACGGGTTTTCAATTTTCATTACTATCTTCTAGAATGGTCAATAAACATTTCTAATGGTTGAAACATATAAGAATATATTTATTTTATATTATGTAATGTTTTTTAATCCTTACACACCCAAAATATAAAATAATAGTTCAAAACAAGTTCATCATGCACAAAACCTCCAAGTCAATCCAAATAATTATCATTATCCTCTATCAAATGAGTCATCCTCATGGTATATAACCAAAAATCATTATAAGATAATTTATATCTTTATAATTTAAATAATAATATATATTAACAATTCTGTATTTTTAACCAAATTTTAAACTAACTTCCATTTTTAAATACAAGTAAACCATTTATGAAAACCAAGAAAGAAAATGTTTCCAAAATAATAAAATTGAACCTATTAAACCCATCAAAAAGGCCATGAATGAACCAAATAAGGTTAAAATAAATAAATTAAATATATATATGAGGTTATTTAATTATTAATTAATTAATCTAAATTTGATTATGTAGGTCATTTAGATTAATCTGAGAACATATTCAAGCATAAGCTAAGGGGTTTCTTCATCTCACTTCCATTTTTGTGAGATATTCTATATTCACTACTCATACATGTGTATGGTGTTTGTATACTGCCCATTAATGTTTAATATCATGAATCTATTTTTTCATGATATTAAATGTACTATATTATAACTATTAATTTTGGGGCATATGATTCAATTGATTATAAAGTCGTAACAGTTTTATACCTGAACCTCCATTTTCATTCAGATTACTCTTATTATGTACTTACCTCAAATAAATTCTTATTTATTCATATTTACCACACATATATTCTGTGAAAATATATAATATATATGTACTATCCAGAATCCTACTTTAATTTATGAGGAGTAATATGTTTTAAAAGGATCTTTCAAAATTCTTCCCAAGATACAATCCAGTTTCATAGAAATTTCTTAAATTATTACCTTTTTTCAAGGGCAGTCTATAATCTATTCCTAGAAACCATTATTTTTTTAAAATAACTATTATTATTATAAGAATACCATCTTACTTCACTTATGGTTTTATACAAATATTTTTCCAAAAGAACTCTTATTTTCAAAGTAAATGAGTAATTATCTCTAGAATTATTTGATGGTTTTAGAAGGGTATCGTCATTTATTTCATCACACTAATTGATTATTAAGTATTATGGGTATTAATATTTTATGACATCATCTACAATATTTAATTGAATATTTTATGATTAGTTTCACGGTGGATGTGCTATCTTTAAACCATTCACCAATTTACTCAGAATGGTTAGTGTTTATGCTTAATGTTTGGGGAAATTTATTTATATTTCATATGTTAGTTTCAAAATGACTGTATATGTTTTTTATCCACATCAATATGATGAATGGAATAGACATATTATGTGATTTTTGGGGCCCACTAAAGCCCCTCGATTCATCTCTACGTATAATGAGACAAATAGATATGGACTTGGCCAAGGCCATCCCATTTTTATAAATTTTTTGGCCTAGAACTTAATCATTTTAATATGTCTTGGTCATGGCCATGAAGTTAGGTTTTAGATTGTCTGACATATTCATTTATCTCATTATAGAACTAGTATTTGAACTTTCATGAGGTTATTCGACTAGTAGAATACCCATGTTTATGCTTTAATATGGCATTATTTATTCATCCCTTATTCCTGCCATAATGTGTTCAAGTTAATTATTTAAAAGGAATGTGTTTTTAGTAACTTACCATGACTAATGTTTATGTTTATGATATCTTTCAAAGTTTTGATTACCCTTTCTGTGCATTTCAGATAACCCCTTTCTTATGTTTTATCCTTCCAGGTTATGAGGATGATTATAATATGAATTAATTACATGGTTAACAAAAGATATTATTGGATTTTCTGTTGGTTTTATAATGTTGTTTCCAGTTTTGAGGTGTAATTTTGAACTCTTGTATGTATCTTGTATTCAAAACAACTAAACTGATTGGTCCATCAAGAAGCATCTTCCTTGTATATTTGATAATGTAATAAAATAAGGCATCTACTTCGAGAAACTAGGGTCGGGGAAATAAATTTAATTGAGGAATAAAAATGTTTAGAACACTAAAAGAGTTGGTACCAGCCCTAAACGACATATATATCATTTCAACGTTCGATTTGATGTGTGGTAGAGCCCAAACGGACCCCCAAATTAAAAATTATGGTCATTTGAAGTTCGAGTTTAATTGTTGACTTTTGAAATTTGAATATATTTTTTCCTTTAATTATCGCATGTTTAAAATCTCAATTGGTTTTAACACATTTGATAATCATTGATTTGACTGGTTGTGGAGCTGAAATGGACCCCCAGATCAGAAGTTGAGGTCATTTGATGTTGAAGTTTGTTTTTAAACTTTTTAATGATATTATTATAGTTTAAAAATATTTTTAGCTAATAATTATAAATATTTACTAATTGACACATTATAAATAATTAAATTTATAAATAATAAACTCTATTTGATTTTAAATTTGATAATATATATTAAAAAAAATTAAATTTTAAATTTTTTAAATTTTTTTCTACAATTTATTGGTGGTTTTTAAAAAATTCTCCTATTTTGAAGGGGGTTTTCTAAACCGCCACTAAAAAATTGTAAATTTTTTTAGAAGAAATTTTATAAAATTTATAAAAAAATATTTCAAAACATTTAGCCGTGGTCTCTCCATAGCGGTTTTGAAAACCGTCGTGAAAAAACTTTTGTTAAAACACCATTTTTTTGTAGTGACACATGATCTCAAAAAACATTTTAATTAAAAATAGGTCATGAAAATAGATTCTTTAAAAGTTAGAAGGTTACATGAAGGTGATATAAATACCAAATTTTTAAAAAAAAACATAGTGTTAGGAAACTCAAAATAACTTTGACTACTTTAAGTGATAGTGGCCAGTTCTTTGAAAAAATAGAGGACTTGGTTGCCCATTTTGTCTCTTATTTTAAGAATCTCGTTATTGGACCCAGAAACAGAATTGATCTAATGGAAAATATCCTTCATAAACATTTCAATCATGAGTAAATTCACATCTTTTCACTACTCCCCTTGAGTTTGAGATCAAAGAAGATATTTTTCGTCAGAATCCAAGAATCTCTCATGGTCCAAGAGGGATTATAAACTCTTTCTTTCAAAAAGATTGGGAAATTATCCACAATAATGTTTGAAAAAGTTTCACCCATTTATTAAAATTTAGTTAGATAACCCAAGGTATTAATGCTTAATTTCATTATCGCATTCCCCAAGATTATAATAAAAATTAGTTTCATCTCTTCATACCTATTACTTACGATAATACCATTTAAAAAATTATTGGAAAAATACATTCCAATAGGATTCCCAGTATTTCCAACATAATTTTCTCTTCCAACTAATATGGTTTCATCAAATGAATAACCATTCGAGTTTGCTTGATCACTGCATCTAAATTTACTAATTTTGTTTTGAAATCCACGAAAATAGGTAATATTGTTATCAATATTTGTGTTAAAAAGGATTTGAAAACATTAGATTGGGGCTTCATTTGCATGGTGCTTATTGGTTTTTGTTTTGATGAGGTTTTTATTAAATGGGTCAATATTATTTTAATCTTACCTCACATCTCAGTGCTTATTAATGGATCCCCTAAGGGCTATTACACATGCTTTATAAGTGTCATATTAAGTGATCTTCTTTTCTACATTATTTTCTATATTTTTAAATATTATTTATGTTCAATTTTTTTAATGAACCGAAATTTTATAAATTGAATATTAGTTCTTATAATTATTTAAAATAGTATAAATCAAATAAAATAAAATAGATAAACATAAAAACATTATAAAGGATGAATGAATGAAATAATATGTATTTCTAGTATTTAAGGAACCAATTCTGATGGAATAGTAACTGACTATGGGGAATATGGGTATTTGCGTTGGGAAATTCTCTCATCACAAATAGTTTCACCATGTTTTTTATAAATCTCAGTTGGGATGGTCCCATCAAAAATTCTATTTGTGAAGGGAAAATATACTCATCGGAAAAATCATAAAAAATACAAAAAATAAAATACAAAATATTTAAAAAACAAATATAAATAAAATAAAATTAATAATAAAAAAATATTAATAAAATAATAATAATAATAAAAATATATATAAATAATATAATATTAATAATAATAATAAAATAATATTAATTTATAAATAATAATAATAATAAAATAATATTAATATTCTAATAATAAAATTATTATTATTAATAAAAACTAATAATAATAATAATAAAATTATAAAAATATATAAAAAAATAAAAACCACAATATTCAAGAAAATATGATAATAATAAATATGATTAATTTTAAAATAATAATAAATCAATAAATAAATAATAAAGTAAGAAAATATTAAAAAACTAAATAACTAATAAAATAATAAAAAACTAAATATTCACATCAATATAAAAAACTCACTAAACCATGAGTCAGACATCACATGTACTTCTTGGTCTACTGGTGTTGCTGCTCTAGCAATCAATGCATTTTCCCATCCTCCTACTGTTTCTGCTGTCATCGACACGTCACATTTTTACATGCCCCAATATATACCGATCACAACGAGTGTCAGATTGATGTGTGGTTGATTTATACACATTCCAAAGTCTCAAAAATGTCTTAACTACTAATGTAACCATGTTTCAATATTCATTCTATATTGAACTGCGCACACTATATATTAACTCAATTTTCTTAGCTGATTTTTTCCCATTGTTGAAAGTCAAAATAGCATAGTAAGAACATGTGATCATTATATCATAAGAAGTCACCACATTGGGCACATGAGCATCCATTACTCTCTCATCCTTCGAAAACAAGAATGGTTTTTTGGTTAATAATATCAAATCAATATGCAGTGCATACAGTTCAACAAAGAAAGATGATGAATATGGGAAATGTGTTTACATTGGAAAAAAGAATCATTATATCTATTCTATGGCATATTGTAGATAATTGAAAACAAAATATGACATCCCAAAAAATCTGTGAAAAAAACAATTAAGTATTAGATAAAATGATAAGGAAATTAATGTAAAAATAGTAGATAGAATGATGAAAAAATTAATTAAAAATGTATTAAGAATTAAATTTTCCTGATGGTTGGATGAATTTTTTGATGCATTTTTTAATTGCAGCTATTAATTATTATTTATTACTAATTATTACTATTATTTACTATTTAATACGAATTTTTAATATTTATTACTCTTTATTACTATTTTGTATAAATTATTACTAATTATTACTAATTGTTACCAATTATTCTTATTTGTTACTAATTATTACTATTTAATAGTATTTATTACTATTTAATGTTAATTATTACTAATTATTACTAAATCTTACTAATTTTTGGTGTTTATTACTATTAATTTCAAATTTTTACTAATTTTTAGTAATCATTACCAATCATTACCAATTATAATTAATTATTACTAACTATTTCTAATTAATCTAAATTATTACTAATTAATCCTAATTAAAAATAATTAATCATAATTATTACTAATTAATCTTAATTAGTACTAATTACTCATAATTATTACAAAATTATTATTATTTATTACAATTTTTAACTAATTATTATTATTTATGAATATTTATTACCAATTTTTATTAATTATTACTATTTATTAATATTTACTTCTAATTAATCCTATTTATTACTAAATATTACCAATTATTAGTAATTGTTTCTAATTATTACTATTTATTAATATTTGTTACTAATTATTATTAATTATGACTAATTACATCTAATTATGACTAATTATGACTAATTATCACTAATTATTTCTAATTATTACTAATTATTATGAATTATTACCAATTATGAATAATTTTTAATATTTATTACTAATTATAACTAATTATGACTAATTACTTCTAATTATGACTAATTAACATAAATTATCATTAATTATCACTAATGATTATTAATAAAAAATAAATAATATTACTATTAATTCATAATAATTAATACTAATCATGCGCAATTATTTGTAAAAATAACATTCTAAAAAAATTATCTCATTTTAATTTTATTTAAATGTTGCAAATTAACCCTAATTATAACTAAACTAAAATAAATTAACCTAATTATAAATTATAAAAATAGATAAATATATTAAAACTGATGTTTTGGGAGGGTCTAAGCCGCGAATGATGTTCCAATTTATACGATTAAACTTTGAAAAAATTTAAGAGAAAAAATTTAAGTAGAGAGGGAAATGGGGGTGGAGAAAGGAGTGGAATGAGAGAAAAAACTGATGGGGGTATATATAGGTTAGATTAGTCCCGACGAGAATATTTGTGATGAGTCCAAATGAAAATACCAACCCACCAACATAAAAATTGTGAAAAGATTGTACTCTCATCACAAATACTAAAAAATGTCGTCTGATATTTGTGATAGTTATTAATTCTACTAGTAAGTACCCTTCCGGTGGTTAGGTACAGAAGTCACATGAACTCTTTTCGTACAGGAAAAATCTCCCCATCAAAAATAACTAATTATTTACAATAAGAAGAGGGTCTCATTGCAAATAGTATATTCTAACGGATTATTTGTGATGAGACCCTACCCTCTCGCAAATAACCTGTCTTAAGTAACCATTTTTTCCACAGTGACTTGATCGTTGGGATAGTAATATGACCATTAAGAATAAAAATATGACCACTAGAATAATAAATTCACTTATGAATGTATAAATAATATTTTTATATCTTTTAAATTAAAATATTATATATTTATATCTTGTTATATGTAAATAAATGTTTTAAAAATAATATACTATGGGATGATATTTTTGTAAAGAGTAAATGTATATTTACAATTTTATAATTAATATAATGTTTTCAAAGATTCATTTTTACAATATAGATTCATAAATTAATATTTTGTTGGCTTATGATTATAATATAATTTTATGATACCTATATTAATTTTTCCAAGTGTCATAAAATCAGTCATAATTTTAAAATCGGTATTTTTCAAATAAATAATAATTTTAATTTAAATTAAAATTCTCATATTTGGAAAATTATTTTCATAAAATGGAGTCTATTTTTTAATTCTAACCATCAAAAAATTGTTACGGTGAATTTTTGGGATTTTGCAAAAAATAGTTGAATTTTTGTGAATAATGAAATTCGGTAGAATGCAATATAAGA
Source organism: Viscum album (assembly GCA_963277665.1). Classification (NCBI taxonomy): domain Eukaryota; kingdom Viridiplantae; phylum Streptophyta; class Magnoliopsida; order Santalales; family Viscaceae; genus Viscum; species Viscum album. Next base: position 1,495,142,985 of record OY728133.1, read on the forward strand.
TAAATAAATGAATTTTTGTTTCATGGATGTTGTAGGAATGATTTAAGCACCCATTATATCGAAATAAAATGCACTAGTTACATTAATCAGTAACATGAATCTTTTGGTTTGATATTATTGATACAAAATAATGAAATGATGAAAATAATAAAAAAAAATACTCATCTCCTCCCACTATATATACCACCTCTTCCCCTCACACCTTCCAAGCCATGAAACATTCCCAAATACTACCCAATACTCTCCCAAACTCTCTACCCAATTACATGGATCCTTTGGTCTCAACAAATACCAAACCCAATTTCACTAAGGAGGTTCTCAAAGATTATAAGATTAAGAGGTAAAATCCTCTTTCATTTTATTTTAATTTTTTTTCAATTTCTTTTATTTTAATATCCTATGCACACCTCCCAATCCCAAAGTGATGTGAAAACTCCATTATATTTTATATACTATAATTTTATTTTCCTAATGGAACAATAAAATCATCATATCTCTAACCTCTTCCTTTTATTCGTAAAATGAAAACATCATATGTGATGTGATGATTTACCACCATTATGGATGATGTGTTTTCATTTTCCATTACATCCTTTAAGTAAAATAATAAAATCATTATTATTTTTTAATAAAATTTTATTATTCATATTAAATTTATATAATTTTTTATAATTAATATAAAAAAATAAAATTAAATAACAAAACAAAACTTGTTTTTGATTATCAAAAAATTATCAAAATAAACTAATGTTCATCAATAACATTTTAAGTATTTAATTATTCTCATATTCGAAAAAATTATATTTTGAACCATTAAAAATTATATAGGAGCTTAAATATCATATAATTAAACTTTTCTAGTTTTCTTCCATTTGAAAAAAACTCCCACAATTAAACTCAAGGGAACCACTCATAAATTCATGAAACAAACACTCTCAGAAAAGCATAATTGATTTTTATAACAAATCCAAAAGGTAAAAAAAGAACATAATAAAATTCTACTAAGCATAGTACAAGTATAAGAGGTTCTGAAGTAACTAATTAATGTATCTAATTGACCATCCATGACATTACGTAAAAGTGCATAATAGTTTCAGACATAATGCTAGGGATTCTTTCCAATCCTTAATTATTCTTTTCAGTTATTCTTTCTCTCAACTTACCCCAATGAAATTATTAATTATTATTGTTCACTCCAAAATTATGTTTTTATGATCCAAACACATTTACCTATCTCAATTCATCTTTATTTATAAGAAAAAATATATGTTGTATACAGTTTACTTCTCAATTACTCACGATAAGCAAGCCCAGTCAAAGAGAACATCCCAATTTATTACCCATTTTAAAGTACCATAAATAATCTTTTTTAATATACTATTATTTAAAACATAAATATTGACCTTAAATAATAGTTATTTTCATTTCTTATTTTATACAAACAATTGTTTCTTGTTCTCTTTAAAGCCTCTTTTATATTTTCTCTTAAACTGCACCGAAGTGACTCGTTTCTAATGTTTCTTAGTCAATCATTTACATGTTTTCACTTCATTTGGACATCATTTATCATTATATATGCCTATTTTATTTTATTAACCTACATATATGATTTGAATCCATTCTTCCATGGAGACAATTTTGATATTCCCTTGGTTATACATTATCACGTGATTACGATACCCATTTGTTTCCATGGGTAACCCATATGTTTATCCTTTATGTTTGATTCTTCATGTGGAACACATATGAATGAAAATTTTATGATGGATGTTCATAGATAGGTCTTCAATTCATGTGGTAATTCTTAGTCTCCTAAATAGTCATGTTTGGACAAAGAATAAACATGATTCCTTTATTGGACTTCATTCTCCATGTGGAATGGTCTTAGAAGTTAACCTTCACTCATGCTTTTGTAATGTTGAATGTTGTTTCCACATTCCTATTTGTTAATGATTAATCGATCCCATGTTATATTGTTTATGATTCTATATGTTCCATTCCATTTTATGTTATCCTTTTGTCCTTCTAACCCATGTGTTATGCTTTATTTTTATGTTTAATCCCTTACTGAGCTTTTTATCTCATCCATTTTGTCTACGTATTCTATATGTTATCCTATTTAGATGAAAGAGCTCAAATTAATTTAGGAGTTTATTATGGATTCTTAATATAAATATGTTTTAATCTAGTCCTATGTTTTCAATTTTATGTACTGAATCATCCAAATACATTAGACATTATGATCCTTGGTATATATTTGATGGTTAATTATGCTTAAAATCATGTAATAATATCTCAAAAAGTATGGGGTCAATATAGTGGGTATTAGATCACGGTCTAGTTATTTTTGTGTATTAGGATTATAAAAAAATAGTGATAACCCTAGGGATAATTCAATCAACATGGATAAACGAGATTTATTCTTAGGGAATCACATGTTATGATACACTATTCATTTATAAGTTTATCCTTCCATATTGAAAAATTACTTTTTATATTCTTATTAGATAAGTATTTAAGCCCCCCTAATTGAACATTCATTTTCATAGTTAATGGTAGAATATAGAATAACTCGTTCCAACAATAAATGTGATATAAATGTGAAACATTTCGTAATTATATTCCTAATCTAAGGGATGTTGGAGTAACACATATTGTGTTTATGCCAATACCGTTGTCATATATTACAATTAATAACTAAAACATAGTTGAGTTTCCCAAGAAATCAAATATGATAGGGATGGTGTCTTGTATAAGATTAGGTAATGAAGATGATTTATAAAAGAAGAATCAATTCTATACATGTCAAAAATGTGAGAGGAAGCATCCTAGAAGCTGTCTCAAAAGAACCAAGAGATACTTCAAATGTGGAAAATAAAGTCATAAATATGCCAATTATCGATGTAAAATGAAGTTTCTTACTAAACAGATGTAGGGAAATAAAATTCAAACTGGGGTACCATATACGGTTCATTTTCATAGATGTGGATATGTTTGGAATTATCCATGTGAATTAACTATTCCAAGGGTTGAAAACATAATGATCACTAAAAATATTCAAGACCAAGGGAATATAGAAGCCGTTATGCTGATATGGATCATGATTATTGAAGTATAATTAACATCTACACAAGAGTTTTTTTTCATTCTTTACTTCCATTTATTTAATATGAGCATATATTTTATATTTTCAAAGTACATCATGTGACCTCCCAAAATGAATTCACTACATCAGGAAAAACATCTATGATTATTGTATCATATATAGGTGTTTATGAAAATTTACTTAATAAAAATGATATTTGACTTCCTTGAGTGGAGTTCAATGTAACTTTGGTTATGGATTGGCTATCCCTATATAAATCCAACATCAAATGTTAGAAAATGGAGATCACTCTTCACATCCCAATGAATCCTCCAATTCCATACAAGTGTAAGGAGGAGGATGATTATCCTTTAGAACCATTGTCTCAATTGTTGAAATTTTTTCCTTATGAGAAATCATACCTATCTCAAATAATTTACGTAAAGGAGAGAATCTTGATCTAATACATTCACATTGTGAGGGACTAGATTGATGTTTCCTCTGAAGAATTATATAGTCTTCGCCTTGACTAAGAGGATGAGTATTCCAATTGAACTTATTCTGGGATCTCTGCCTATATCAAAGACACCTTATAGAATATCCTCCAATTATTTAGATAAACTGGATAAAATTTTACAATATAATTTATAAAAGGGTTTTATATGCTAATGTACATCACTATGGAGAGCGCTAGTCCTCTTCTTCAAAAAAATTATGAATCTATGCACCTCTGCATTGATTAGCATGAGCTCAAAAAAATACCGATAAAGAACCGGTATCCACTACGACAGATAAATGACTTTTTCGATCAAATTTGTGGGGCCATTTATTTCTTTAAGGTGGAATTTGGTCAGCATATAACCAATTAAAGGATAAGAAGGAAGATAATCCCAAGATTGCCTTTTGAACAAGGTATGGACACTATGAGTTCAAAATTATGCCCTTCGGACTCAATAAAGCTGTAGAAATTTTCATGGAATTAATTAATAGATTATTTATAGATTAACTTGAATTTCTTGGCAGCCTTAATCAATTAAATTATGATATACTCAAAAATCGTGGATGGGGCATGAAGACCATTTGAAGACTGTGTTACATAATTTTGAAAATGGATAAACTATATGTAATTTACAGTAAATATGCATTCCTTGTGGAGGAAGAATTGTTCTTGGGTCAAGTTATCACCAAAAAAGGAATATCTATATACCCTTCCAAGATGAAGGTAATCAAGTAGTGTCTTATTCTGACATTGGTAATGGATATATGTGCCTTCCGTGGTCTGAATGGGTATTACCAACATTTTTTGAGGAACTTATCACAATTTTCAAACCTACTAACCAAGTTGAATCAGAAGGATGAAATTTTTTTCTAGACCAACGAATATAAAGACTACTTCAATGAGTTTTAAAATAGTATTATCACTACACCAGTACTCACAGATATGTTAAGGTGGGAACTATTTGTGGTATATAGAAATCCTTCAAAAAAGGTATTAGTATGTGAACTAAGGAAAAATGATAAAGTGATATCCTAATTCCCATGGTAGTTGAAAAGTTACGAGAAAAACTATTATATACCTGATCTGGAGTTGGCGTCATGATCAACATATTGAAAATAAGAAATCAATATCTTTATTGAGAGAATAGCGAGATATATACTAATCATAAGAGCGTCAAATATATATGAACATTGAAAGAAATTAACATGATCTATGGAATATTGTTAGATCTCATCGTGGATTATGACTATTCAATCCACAATCATCCTAGAGTGGGAAATAAAGTAGAATTTTCCCTATGTAAAGAGGATCTTGCAATATATTCAATGATGAGAATTGAGATGGATCTAATCTTCATAGATTTTAAAAGGATAGATATGGGAATCAATACGTAAGGAACATCATCAACACATTCTCAAGAGATTTCTCAACCATCCCTTTTGTATAAAATAGTGGATTCTCAAATAAATGATGATGAACTTCAGATAAATATGTAAGTAATCAAAAAAGATAAATCCTTAGAGTTCAAAATTGATGAGGAAGGATTCATAAGATTTTGGTCATGACTTTGTGTACCATCTAATCAATAGATTAAGAGAGAGATTCTGAATGGAAAAATATCCCAAAATTCTATATTCACCTAGGGAGAACAAATATGTATCGAGATCTCCAAGAGAACAATTGGTATGAAAATATAAAGAATGTGGTCACTGAATATACTTCAAAGTGCTTGGAATATCAGCAAGTGAGTAATGAAGTGAAAAAATATAAGGGGATGATGAAACCATTATCCACACCAATATATAAATGGGAACACATCTCTATAGAATTTGTGCCTAGACATCCAATAAAATACATAAGAAACAATACTATATGGGTTGTTGTGGATCATCATATAAAGACTGCTCACTTGGTCATAATTCAAGAGGAATTATCACCCATCCATCATGCACATATAAACATAAAATAAGTGGTGAGTCTGCATTGAGTACCGCTATCAATTGTATCTGATTGAGGTGTAAGATTTACCTTTAGGTTCTGTAAAATTGTCAAATATTCTATAAACATTGAGTTGAACTTTAGCAAGACCTATCATCCTCAAACTGATGGCCAGTTTGAGTGAACTATTTAGAAACTAGATGACATGTTTAGAGCATGTTCTATGGACTTAAAAGGATGATAGAAAAAAAAATTACCTCTGGTAAACTTCTCATACAATAAATGATTCAACTAGAGCATCCAAATGGATCCATATGAATACTTTTATGGGAAAACATACAGAACACCGGCATGATGGGATGAAGTTAGTGAAAATAATCTGATATTACCTGAAATGTTCAAACAAATGGTATAAAAGTTTAAAACCATTCAACAACACATCGAGGAATCCCAAAGTTGAAATATGATATATAAAGACAATCATTTTTCGGAGCTGGAGTTTAAGGCTGGATACATGTTATTCCCCCACATATCCCCATGGAATAGGATCATGAGATTTGGGAAGAAAGGAAATCCGAGTCCTAGGTACATCAGCATGTTCGAGATTCTTGATCAGGTCGGAGTTTTGGCCTATCTACTATCACATTCACCTAACACGTCTCAAATAAATGATTTATTTCACACACCCATCTTGAGAAAGTGTATACTAGATCCCTCACATGTACTAAATTGGGAGGTGGTAGAACTGGAGAATGAAGTCTCATATAAAGACCAATTAGTGATGATCTTGGACTGTAGAGATAATGTTCTTCACAACAAGACTACCCACCTAGTAAAAGTAATATGGTAGAACAACAAGTAAAAAGTGGAAGCATTGAAACCATAGAAAGTTATGAAGGATAAGTACCCTCACTTGTTTTTACATTATTATGTTAATAAAATTCGAGGCTAAAATTTCATAAGGGGGGTAGAATGTAACGACCCGCAATTTTATCAATGGAATTTCCCTTATTATAATTTTTTTATATAGTATAAATCATATTAAATCACATAGAGAACACAATAAAAACTTTATAAAGGAATAATTAATGATATAAGCGGTATTTTTAAAAAATAAGGATCTTATACCGATGAAATAGTAACTTGACCATTGGAATTGTAATATAACCATTACCAACAGTAATATGACCAATAAAATAGAAACTTCAACTATAAAAGTGTAAATAAAAATTTATTACTATAGAAATGAAAATTTCATATATTTATATCTTTGTATAAGTAAATAAATTTTCAAAAATGATAAATTAACTGTCAGTATTTTTGTTATGTGAAAATGTTTATTTAGAATTATATAATTAATGTAATGCATTAAAATAAATTTTATTTTCAGAAAATAGATTCATAAATTTATTATTTTTGTCTTGTGATTATAACATAATTATATTAGACCTTAATTAATTTTTCGAAGTGTCCTAAAATCACTAATAATTATTAAACCATTATTTTTCAAATAAATGATGATTTTAATTAAAAAAAAAATTTCTCAAATTAGTAAATTATTCTCATAAAATGGAGTAGATATTTGAATTCTATACATATAAATATAGTTAGGTTGAATTTTTAGTATTTTTCTAAAATAGTTGAATTTTATTGTGAATAGTAAAATATTATAATTTACTATATAAGCTAAATACATGAATTTTTGAGTCATGGATGATGTAAATAAGAGGTTAGAACCTAGTAGTTTGAAATTAAATTCACTAGTTACGTTAATTATTCATAATAATCCTCACTATTTATAGTTTTGATCCAAAATAATAAAATAATGAATATAAAAATAAAAAAATACAATTCTCCTCCCACTATTAATACAACCCCTCATCACCTCATCTCCTCACACCTTAAAAGCCTAGAAACTTGTCAAATTCTACCCCATCAACATCCAAATTTTATCCCCTATTTCCAGGATCCTTTGGTTTCAAAAAATTACAAAACAAAATTTCTACAATGAGGTTCTCAAGGATAAGAAGTTCAAGAGGTAAAATCATCTTTCATTTTATTTTCAATTTATTTAATTTTTTTATCCTCTCCTCACCTACATACCCAGAAGTGAAAAGGTAACTCCATTATATTTTATATAAATGAATTTTATTATTTTAATTTAATAATACATCATCAAATAACTTTCTTCTTCCTTTAATTCTAAAAATGAAAACACCATCCGCGATGTGTTGATTTACCACCACCAAGCATGATGCATTTTCATTTTCCTTTACCACCTTCAAGTATATTCATAAAATGTTTTAATGGTTAAATAAAATGGAATTATATGTATCATAAGTTATATAAATTTATATAACTAATATATATACCTAATATTAAATAATAAAATAAAACTAGTTTGTAATGATCGAAATGTAACTAAAATAAACTAACGTTCATCATTAAAATTTTATCTAAAAAAATTATAATATATGAAAAAACGATATATGGAACCATTTAAAATTATGAAGGAACATCATTATCATATAATTCCACTATTTTATTTTTCTTCAATTTCACTGAACTTCCATAATTAAAATCAGGGTAACCAATCATAAAATCATTAAACGGACACTCCCAAAATTACAGAATTTAATCTTATAAATTAAAAAAATTGAAATAAATGAAATTAATAAATAAATTAAATGTTTAAGAGTATTTTGATTAATTAATTTACTGACCAAATTTTATTATCTAGTACATTAAGTACAAGTGCATAAGAGTTTCGAACATAAGGTAAGAGATTCATTCCAAACCTCCATTTTTTCCTTTGGGTTATGCTTTCTCGCTATTTCTCTTAATTTAAATCTTAATTATTATTATTTACTTCTCACAAATTCTTTGTTTATGATGAAAACATATTTATCTATCTCAATTCTTCTTTCCTGATGGGTAAATACATGTTTTATATGGTTATTTTCCCAATTCCTCATGATAAGAAAGCCTGATTAAAGGAAACATTCAAATTTTATACGCATTTTATAGTTCCATACATAATATATTTATGCCATAATTTTTTTTCTAAAAAAAATTCATGAAAAATTATCTTTTTTCATTTTTTGGTTTTATACAAATAATTATTTTCTGTCTGCTTTAAAGAAACTTTTATATTTTTCCTTAAACCGCACTGAAGTGGCTCATTTCTAAAGATTCATAAACCCTATTTTACAGGTTTTCACTTCATTAAAACATCATTTGTCATTATAAATTCCTATTTTACCTTATTAATGTCCTTATATGATTTAAATATATTCTTTCATGGACACCATTATGATATTTCCTTGGTTTTCCATTATGACCTGATTATGATAACCATTTCATTTCATGTGTAATCCTTATGTTTGTACCTTATGTTTGATCATTCATGTGGCTCACATATTCAAGATAATGTTATGATGGATGCACCCAGATAGAACTACAATGCATATGGTAATGTTTAGACTCATGAGACATCAAGTTGGGATAGAAAGTAAACCTGATTCCTTTATAAGACATTATCCACCATGCACAATAGTCTTGACCGATAGACTTGAATCATGCTTATGTCAGGTTTTATATTGTTTCAATATTCTTATGTTTCCTTGATTAAATGATCCCTTGATCTATATATTATGATTCTATATTTTCGATTCCTTTTTTTGTCATCATGTTATTCCTTTTAACCCATCTTCTATGATTAATTTCTATATTTATTCCCTTACTATGATTTTTAGCACATCCATTTTGTTTATGTATTTCCCATGTTATCCTATGTAAATTTATGAATTAAATGAATGTTAGGATATTAATATGGATGATTGATATAAATATGTGTTATTCTACTTCCATGTTATTAATTTTATATAACTAATATTTTAAAGACATAATACATTATGATCATTGTATTTTATTTTATAGTGAATTATGATTAAAATAATGTAATAAAATGTGAAAAATGATTGTACCATTATGATTTTTCTCAATATGGTAAATTACCAAAAAATTAAACCTGTTAGAGATTGCAAATGTATTATTGCTCATACTCACCATCAATATGGCATTAACATTGTTCTCATCACTCAAGGTGATAACTAAAATATTATAAAAATCTATAGTGATCTAATTCATTATGAATGTGTATCAACGAAAGAGATAAGTTGGAGAAATTCATACTTATACATTGAAAAAAAATATTCCCACATCTATAAAATTACACAACATCAATGAGTTTGGAATTATATAGGGTGTGATGCCTTTTAATTATCTCAGAGTTCTGATGTTTTGCGGAAAATACATACTGGTAATTTTTCTCAATTTTGTGAGACAAATTAAAAATAAACTAAACTTGTGGAAATGAAAAACCCTCTCAATTACAGGTTGGGAATGCCTTGTGTAAGATATAATTATTTCGAAATTTGTTGACTCATTTGTGGTCTAAAACTTGTCACCTTATCTCATTAAAAATATCAATACCTCAATAAATAATATTTTCTAGATTGGAAGAATCCTTTTTCAAAGAATTCCCATGGCTCGGTAGAAGCAATGATGTCAACCTACTTATTATAGAAGGGTCTAGCTTTAAAAATATAAAAATTCAATCAATATTTCCAATATAATTTCTAGTGGATACTCATAAATGAGATCTCTGAGACAATTTTCTTTTTTACGATCTAGCTTCATAAATTGGCTAAAAATAAGGAATTTGAATTATGTAGATTATTCAATCTAGTCTTTCCTAAAGGAATATTATTTCAAAAAATTTAGTGAACTCTTGCTTGCATGGTGGCATCAATGCCTTTTTTAACTTTTGGTCTTATAATTGGATGGGTACTCATCATCTCAATATTGTGAATTCATCTGACCCATCACTTGACATTAATATGTTGATCATAGATAAAATGGATACCTACATTGACATTATCCCTTCTAAATTCATGGAAATGTTCTTGAACTATACCTTTATCAATGGCAATGATGTTTTGGTTTGGGATCCTGCCTCTAATGGGATTCTCACCATGAAACCATTCTATTAGAGTTCTATATAAGGGAATATTAAAAGTTAGACTAAGAGATTCATTATAAAAAAAAATTATTCCTTCTAGATTTACTCTTTCATGGAAGGTGATGTATTCCAAAATCCCTATTTATGACTTCATTCAAGTTGATGGAATTAATTTTTTCTCATATTGTGCCATATTTAATCAACATAGGGATTGTATTAATAATATTATTCTTGGGTGTGTGAATTCTACAACCCTACAGAAAGTTACAATGAATCTCTATAAAGTTATAATTATAACAACCCATACGCTACATAAATTTATATTACTTCAAAATTGATGTATATTCATTACAAAAAATAATAAATCCACAATTGGACCGTATAGGTAAAATGTCTTTTTAAACTAGGAAACCTAAACAACATGTTCATAAAACATCTACATTTTCTCACACTATTATCTTCATAACTGTGATCATTTTTGAAATATCATACTTAATACCCCTCTTCATGACCTGGGGAAAATCAACATATGAAAGGGTGATGATCAAATGATCAGTAAGGCTAAACAAAAGTAATATCAATCATATCATAAACATAAGACATAAGAACATAACATTTGGAAGTCTTATCCTGTATATTAAAGATCATGATATCATGTCATGGGATAAAATATTATAATTATTAATTGACATAATCCCAAAATTCATAACATAAGACATAATGTTTTCTGGAATACACATAAGAATATAATCTCATTTCATATTAGTCAAGGCTCATTGGCAAGACTGTTATAGTGAACAATATCCATTACCGAACCATGATTACATTTTATTCCAGCCTTATATAACTGAACAGGATTTACTTTCTATTCCATTCATGTCTATATCATGAGATATAAATTTTTATCCAATTCATTTGAGTGAGATATAGGTCCCACCCATCTCATAATGAAATCATTCTTACGTGTGCCACAAAAACATAAATCATTCATCATAGCATAACCCAAAATAAATGGGCTTCTTAAACAACATTCTATCATAACATAATCAATATAAAACATCATTACATCATTAAAAAAAATCATAGTAATAATAGAGATAATAACATAACCCTATTTAAATAGATTCCAATTATATGGAAAATAATTTTGAAAAAACACTTGAAATTAATTCTTGAAGAAAATATTGTATCTTCTTCAAAAAAAATTTATTTTCTTAAAATGCCTCACAATTTTAATAGAAAATATTTTATTTAAAATAAATTTGAAATAATGTAATGGATGCTTCATGGAAATAAGGAATTATGACGATGTAAAAATCTGATCATGCGGTATAAGTTAAAAAAATTCCCCTCATACTTTTGTTGGAAAAGTAAAAAAGAAACTCATATCGAATAATGAAAAAATATTACATTCAAAAAATTTAATAAAAATTTACCAAAGGGAAAATTGACATTAAAAAATTTTATAATAATAGAAATAATATTAAATACCTAGGAAAAATGGATGTGGATGATAAATATAATCCAGTAAATTCTTATGTATAAACAATCTTAGATAATAATGAGATTGCAATGCTATCCCATAACTTATGTCTGAAATCCTTCGTATGTATCTAAACCTCATGAATAATTATTTAAATAAATTTATTGACTTATAAAATAATTATAGAAATTTTTATGATATCATTTATGATCATATTATCATCTTTTTGTTATTAACTTTTTATTGTCTCTCATTATTCGGATATTAACAACTTTAAGTTCTTATATAAGTTATATCAGATAAGTTCATGTTCCACTTTATTGGTTATAATTATATCATATAAAAAAGTATATTGGTATAATATATATCATATTTATTCATTTTCATTCATTTATATAATCTATTTATAATGAATATCATATAGAATGAATCACATTGCATCGTGGAGGTGGAAGGTATTACGTACGCACAAGTGATGATATCATTCCCAAATTTTTTGAATGGTATTGAAGTGGTTGGAGTATAATATTTTATAATAAATATTATGTCATAATAATCATATAAATTTACAATATATATAATTATACCCATCTAATATAAATGGTGGTGAAAAACATATTACACCACGACATGGAGGCGGTAAGCCATACATACACACGAGTGGTGATTTCATTTTTCATTGGATGGATATAAGGTGGAATATGGTTGTTTAATAATTGTAACAAAAAATTATATATAATTGATACTGATGTAATAAAATTATAATGAAACAACTAATGAACAGAATGTATAATAAGAAAGATGTTTTAAAGAATCGGTTGAAGAGATTACCTCTTCCTCTACGTGTTTCCTTTAAATCTCTTATTAGAGGAATAGATTTGGTCTTTAAAGAATAGAAGAACCTAAAGAATATAAATAGAGAAGTTGATAAAGAAAAATGGAAGTAGATGTTTGATATTGAAGGCTCGAAGTGACGTTATGATGTGAGGGATGATATTCCCTTTTATAATTGAGGTGAGGGGAGCTTTTAGAAACTCCATAAATATTAATTTATAATAAAGTAAAAACCTACCAAAAAACCTACAAGAATGTCCCAATATTGAAGAAAATATGATACAGGGTTGTAATCTCATCAAAAAGTAAATTTTCGACAATTATGGTTCTCAATTTAAAACATATCTTTTTAATTAACACATAGTTATTCTAATTAATTTTTAACTAGGGTAACAAATCATTTAATATTAAAATGGTGCATTAATAAATTATTTGATGTAAAATAGACCATAAATAAAAAAATTAAATTATTTTATACAGTTTAATAATTATTATATATTTTTTATAAAATTATTATTTTTTAAATAATTTAATAAAACATTTTTTTTGGTATACATTAAACATTATCAATTTTGAAACTATTCAGTTCATTGATTTTTAAAAATATTAATAAAACAAGATAATATCAAAACAAAAATTTTATTATATTAATATGAGGTCACGGTTAGCTATAAATTAATTATATATGTTAATTATCCCATATTATATATACTTTAATATTTTTAATAACACTTATTTGATATTTCTATAAATAAAATAATTACTACAACTGTTTTTTGTAGTTATTTAATATGGTTATTTTGAATAATAAGTAAAAATAAAATACAATGATGAATATAAATATACTATATTTCATAATTATACTTGTAACCAATTTTTTCTTCTAGAAAATCAGAATTTTAAAATGTTATAGTTATTAAACTATGAAGGTGACAACTTTAACATCACATTAAATAAGTTAATATAAGTATCATAATCCCTTTAAAAAGGCTCCAAAAGGTTCATAACTCGGACCTTAGATGATTTGAAGTCAATATATAATCGACCCAGAAGATATTTTCAATTTTTTTTGGTCTTTTAATGGGAATTATTAATTCAATTAAAACATTATTATTGATTTTTCATCAATTAAATAATGTCTAAATCATTATTGTATAATCTATTAAGGTAATAATTAAATTTAAAATAATTAAAAATAAATTTCCATGATAAAGTAAAATATTTTATATTTAAAATAATTATTTATAATTTAAATTGAATTTAGATTATCCTTATATTAAAACTATTTAGTTATTAAAATTTGAATGAGACATATTTAACTTTTCATTAAATAAAATAAATTAAATGACATAATCTTATCCAAGTGGATTCAAATAGATTCCATTTCGACCCAAGGATGACTTAGGTCAAGAAAATCATCCAATTATATTAAAACAAGTCTTAGGGTAAATTTATAATAGTATTATTACCTTTAATTATCTGGTTTACCCTTTTACAGTATTAATAAAAATTACTAAAGTTACTATTCATAATGTTAAAACATAAAATAAATCTATTTACTTAATTTGGTGATAATGATTCAAAATATGGATTAAATTTTAAAAAACTCAAAACATTGATGTTTCTGTAATAAATTAAAAATTAATCCCATTGTCAGAAAGATAGAACAGTTTTTAAAATCTATAACATTACAATGGATTGAAAAAGTTTTTTTCATCAGAATTAAATGTTAAACTAATGATAATAACATACATTAAATTAAATGATAAAAATATATTATAATTATAATTTAAAAACATTCAATATAATAAATTAACCATATAAATTGTTTCGATGAAAGAAGTGGTTTTCATAAAATTTATTATATTTTTATTATTCATTAAAACATGAAATTTATTAGAAAAATATAAAAAATTCACCCAATGTTAATTATTATATACCACTTCGAAAGAAAATATTTAGGTTCTCATATAAAAATTATTAATATGTCAAAATCTTAATTTTAATGGGGATCATCAATTAGAGGCATAAAATCACCCTCTAAAACTAGGTTTTTATACATCAAATAAGGTTTATTTATACCTTATGACTAAAATATAAATTGAATGAATATAAATAATATTTTATTAATTGTATAACATAAATATATCATTAATTTAATTACCAATAGTAATTCAATCAAAAATATAAATATCTAATTGATTTATACATTTCATAAATAATTGATATCTAATGAATTCACAATGCATTTTCATATGTTAGTTATACTTATTCCCACTAACTTGAAAACTAGGATATAATCGTAATTTTATAGTAACGGTGTATCATTGTTCCTTTAAACTCATTATTGTGTGTAATTCAAGCTACTAATTAATTAAAATTATATAAATATAATATTTCATTAAAAACATCCAGGTGTTACATTCTACCCCCCTTAAATAGAATTTCACCATAAAAATTTATCACCTGGAAACTAATAGATGAGGATACTTCCCCCTGGTCATATCCTGTAGTCCCCATGTTGCTTCCTCAAATTTTTAGTTCCACCATAAAACCTTAACCAAGTGAGTGGTATTTTTTCTTTAAATATTTTCGCTACGATCCAGAATCTCTATCGATTATTATTCATAAGAAATATCTCACTCCAGTGGTACAACTCCTGAGTTTAGTACATGTGAAGGACCAGGTGGGTACTTTTTCAGGATAGATACATCAAACCCATCATGAACTTGAGAGAGATTTAGTGTAAGATTCAATTGGTAATATACCATCCCAACATGATCCATAATTTTAAAAGGACTGATATACCTAGGGATTAGCTTTCACTTTTTCCAAATCTCATTACTCTCTTCAAGGGATATATTCATAGAAACACCTAATCACCCACTTTAACCTCTATGTGATTTCTTCGGTTGTATATATAACTTTTTTGTTGAATCTAATATTCTCTTATTTTTTTGTTGAATAGATCTTACCTTTTCTGCCATTTCATCAACAAGATCAGTTCCTAATAGATTTCATTTCCTAACTTCATCCTAGGAAATTGGAGTTCTTCACTTATTTCCCTAGAGGGATTCATAACAATCCATCTAAATACTAGATTTAAATCTATTCTTGTAAGAAATATTCACCAATGGAAAGTGTTCATGGGAACCACCTTCGAAATAAATAAATCAAGCACCCAACATGTCTTCTAATGTTTTATTTTTCCTCTCAGACTAGCCATCTATCTACGGATGATAAGCAGTGATAAAACATAAATCTTTATCCGCAGCATGCTAAAGAATTTTCTATAGCTTCAATGTAATCCTCAGAACCTGATCAGATATAATGGAAAGTGGTACTCCATACAATGTTACCACTCCCTTTACATATATCATGCAAAGCTGATCAGGAGATAAATCCTCTCAAATAGTAAATAAAGTGAACTGAATTTATAGGGCGATCAACTATAACCCATAGAGCATTATTACCTTTATATATTTTTGTAAGTCCGATGACAGAGTCTATAGTTATTTCTTCTAATTTCCATTCCGGTATGGGTAATGGTTTTAAGATCCCCTTAGACATCTACCTCGCAGCCCTAACATATAGACACCCCATGAAACAAGAGACATATTTTGAAACATCTCTTTTCATTCCATCCCACTAGAAACACTCCTTCAGGTCCATGTACATCTTTTTTCTTCCAAGGTGAATAGAGAATGAAGAACTATGAGCCTCAACCAATAGATCCTTCATTAATTTTGGTATTAGGGGAATAAAAACCTGATTCTTGAACCTTATTATTCTACCACAATCAAGGTTGAATTTAGGAACATTTCTCACCTTCTTTCCAGCTATACATCTTTCATCTGTGCCTCCTTAAAAATGACTTGTATATATGGTTGAAAATTCATTTTAGAAAGATAATATTTAACACTTTAAAATTTCAAGATCCATCCTTCGCAAATCCATAAATATTTGAACTTTTGTGATCCTCATCATGGATAGGCTAGAATGGCCTTGTCGACTCAAAGCATCTTCTACCTTGTCCTATTTCCATGGGTGGTAATGTATTGAGTAGTCATAATATTTAATCAACTACAACCATCATCTTTGTGGAATATTCATATCTTTTATGTGAAAATATACTTTAAACTTTTATAATCAGTATAAATATCATAATTTTCAGCATAATAATAAATCATCCATATCTTTAAGGAAAATATTACTATAGATAACTCCAAATCAATATTTGGGTAATTTTTCTCATTAATTTTGAAATTCCATAAGGCATAAGCTATAACTATATAATTTTTCACGAGATCACATTCAATCCCCTTCTTGGATGAATCATTGTATATCAAAAATAATTCTCTACTACATGGCAGCATGAGAAAAAGTGCACAAGATAACCTCATTTTTAGCTCTTTGAAATTCTCGTCACATGCCTATATCCATATGAACTTACCTCATTTTTGAGTCAAATTGGTGACTATATTACATAATTGTGAAAAATCCTTCACAAAACGTCGATAATATCCAACCCAACCAAGAAAACTTCTGATCTTAGTTACCTTTTTTGTTCTTATAAAACATTCAACAACTTATATTTTTGATGGATCTATAGATATCCCATATCTTGATATTATATGACCCAAAAATGAAACTTTCTAAATCCAAAATTCACACTTGGTAATTTTTTCAAAAAGCTTTTCCTTTATTAGGGTCTTCAGTACACTTATCAAGTGTTATTCATGTTCATCCTTGCTCTTAAAATGGAAAAGAATATTCTCTATAAAGAAAACCAAAAAATGGTTAGGATAGTCTCTAAAAACTATATTCATTAAATCCATGAAGATATCAGAGGAATTAGTAATATCAAAAAGAATCACTATAAATTCATAGTTTCCAAGATTTTACAAAATGTCTTCTTTGGTATATCCTCCTTCTTGACCCTTAATTGATGATATCTTGAATGAAGATATATCCTGGAAAAGAATTTAGATCCACATAGTTTGTCGAATAAGTCATCAATAAGGGGAAGAGGGTATTTTTTGTTGATATTTATGTAGTTATGTTCTCTATAATCAATGAAGAGTCCCATTGATCTATCTTTATTCTTAACAAACACAACATGTGCTTCCCAATGTGATGCACTAAGGCATAATAATACCTTATCAAGATTCTCTTGGAATTTCTTATTCAATTTATATAACCCAATTGGTTCCATTCTACAAGGTGTCTTCGAAATAGGCATATAACTTGGTATAAGTTCTATTGAAAACCCAACTTCACAAATTTGAGGTAGACCTCGAAATTCCTCTAGAATGACATCATCAAACATCGGTGCAATGGTTTTATTCATAATCATGAGTTTATCCCCAACCATTTGCGATAAATAAATATCATTTATAGTAATCAAGATCTATAAGATGGAAAAAATATCTATTGTAAGGTTATATTCATCCTTTCATTGACAGATGATCATAGATTAATCTAGACTATGACATACGACTTCCATTCCTCGAAAATTGATATGATATCCATATAGCAAATGCCAATACATTCCATCAATCACATAAAATTTTAATATAGGAATGATCAAAAGATTTTCATGAATCACTTTCCCAAAAACTACAACTAGAAAAGAATTATAAACTTTTTATGAAACGATTATGCCATTAGGAGTTGTCACAGCTACCTCAACTTCTAATTGTTGATGTAATATGAAAAAACCCTTATAAAATTCCTTAAATATAAAAGAGTTGGTGGATATGTAATTAGATAAAACATTTCCTACTTTATAGTGTATGGTAAGTGTACATTTCACCACTTCATTATCATACTCCATAATGCTGATAGTGATTTCATGTAACTTTTCTTTGACTTTTTCCTTAAGAGTTTGATGAAGTGAATCATCATCAATAACCCTTTTATTAGGTCATTTATTGGCATAATTTTCCATTTTCTTTTACTTTTATCATTGAGGTGTATAATGAGCATTCTAAGTAGCCTTTTCTCTATTTTCATCATTGGAGATATGTTTCCATCACATTGGCATTTAAATACTAAATTGCATTTGTTTTCTTACAAAATAAATATACTAGACCCTTTAAGAAAATTTCCTCCATGTTTATTTCCACACATTGAATATATAGGGAAACTCATCTTTTTTTAGTGTGTTCTTCAGATTTTCCTTTGAATTCCATTTTTATCTTCTTATCATACCCATGGCACTGATGGGTTACTCCAATATCCATCTCAACCGTGAGAGAACATTGAATGATTTCTTTATAGCTATTAAATTCCATTATGGATAATTCCCGTTAATGACTTGGTTTTAAGAAACTAAAAATCAATAAATTTTACTCTGAGGTTGGATAATAATTCAAGAAGTATACCTTGAAAGTCTTGTAAAATTGTCTTCGTATATACCAAAAAATTCATTATACTTTTTTCGTAAGTTCATGGAACATTTCCATATTTTTTCAAAGAATATGAGGAATATTATTATTGAAAAATATGTTATTGAACTCATTGTATTCTGGGGACATAATTTCATCAATTTTACTCGTATTCTTGATAATATCCCACCATTTAATAGCTTCACCTTTCAAATGGTGGACTAGTAAGACAAATTTATCATTTTTTGAACATTTAAAAACTGAAAATACCTTTTCAGTGGTACAGATCCATTGTTTAGCTACTAATGTATTAGAAGACCTACTAAAAGAATGTGGATACTACCTCATGAATAACTCAACAGAATATTGCTCTATCCTTTTCATGTTTGGATGTCCTACATGATTAATATCTTGAGAAAGTTGTGTGTGAATTGATATAATATTTTTCATTCTAGAACCCTTAACATTTGTTTTCTTAGGAGGATAATTACTTCATTCCCCATCACATTTAGCATTAATGCGGTTCCTTTGGGTTCCACCCACTGAATAAAACCAAGAAGCATAGTGTGGGGAACACTAATCATAATGGGCATATCACATAATCAAGAATAAAATTTCAATATAGAACACGTTAATTTTTATCATCGATTATTCATGGTCATTTTCAAAACACTAGGATTGTACCCGCTACATAGAAATATCATTAGGATTATTACTAAGGCTTTCTCATCCTAGTTTCCAAAGGTTAACTATACCTTTACTCTAATACCAATTATAATGACGCATACTTTACATACATTGTTATTACTAAAAAATGTATGTATATTCATTACAACATATAATAAATCCATGATGTGACTACATAGGTATAGAGTATTTAAATAAAAGAAAATATAAACAACTGGTTCGTAAAACATATATGTTGTCTCCCGTTTATAACTTAATAACTAGACTCCATGTTGACATATCTTACATAATATCATTCATCATGACTCAGGAAAATGGAAAATTTGAATGGGTGATCTCAAATACATAGTAAGGGTAATTGATTTAAATACCAATTATTTCAT
The DNA here is from genome assembly GCA_963277665.1 of Viscum album. Lineage (NCBI taxonomy): Eukaryota > Viridiplantae > Streptophyta > Magnoliopsida > Santalales > Viscaceae > Viscum > Viscum album. Next base: position 1,495,163,306 of record OY728133.1, read on the forward strand.
AATCATAAGACATAAGAACATAACATTTGTAAGTCTTATCCTGCGTATGAAAGATAGTGATATCATGTCATGGGATAAAAGTTAATAAGAATTAATGGAAATAACCCAAAGTCATAACCTAAGAGATGATGTTTTTTGGAATAAATATAAGCATATAAAATCATTTCATATTAGTCAAGGATCATTTCCAAGACCATCCTAGGCGATAATGTACATTACCGAACTGAGTTTATTTGCCATTCCAGCCCTGTATTACTGAACTAGATTTTCTTACCATTCCAATACTTTCTATATAATTAGATATAAATCTTCACCCAATTCATTTGATGAAGATATAATTCCCCCCATATCATAATGAAATCATTCTTACATGTTCCACAAAAACATAAATCATTCATCATACCATAAACCAAGAAATAATATTGGTTCCTTAAACATCATTCCATTATAACATAATCCATATAAAATACCATTCAATAAATAAAAAAATAAAATCATGGAAATAATATTGATATAAACATAATCCTATTTAAATATAATAAACTTAGTTGGAAAATAATTTTGATAAAACACTTGAAATTAATTATTGAAGAAAATATCATTTATTTCATTAAAAAGTTTTCTTTTCAAAAAATGCCTCATAATTTTAAATAAAAAGAATCTATTTGAATATAAAAATGAAATAATTTAAAGTATGCTTCAAGTAAATAATGTTTTATGAAGATGTAAAAATTTGATCATGATGTATAAGTTAAAAAAACAGTCTCATTGTTCTTTTTCTGAAAAATTCAAAAAGTAACTCATATCAAATAACGACTACAAATTCCTTTCATATCATTTAATATAAATCAACCAAAGGGTAAAATTAACTTTAAATATTATATAATAATATAAATAATATTACATACTTGGGAAACATGGATGTGGATGATAAATATAACTCAATAAATACTTATGTATAAACAATCTCAAATAATAATGAGATTGCAAAATTATACCATAGCGTAGGTCTGATATCCTTTGTATGTATCAGAACCTAATTTATAATGATATAAATAACTTATTGATTTATTATAGAATCATACTAGTTTATATGATATCATATATGATCATATTATCATCAGTTTGTTAGTAACATTTCATGGTCACTCGTTATTCAGATATTAACTGCTTTGTTTTATTATGCATGTTTTATCAGATAATTTCAAATTTCACTTCTTAGGTTATAGTTATATAATTTAAATAATGATATTATTATAATATATATCATATTTATTAAATCCATTCATTTATATAATCATATTTTAATGAATATCATGTAGAAGGAATCACATCACATCATGGATACGGTAGGTTGGACGTACACACGAGTGGAGATATAATTCCGTTAATTGTTGAATGGAATTGAAGTAGATGGGGTATAATATTTTAGAATCAGTATAATGTTTTAATAACCATATGTAGTTATTATTTTCATCATTATACCCATAAGATTAATGTGGTGGTAAAAAATAGATTACACCACGGTTTGGAGACGGTAAGTCGTACGTACACACGTGTGGTGATTTCATTTTTCGTATGACAGATAAAAGGTGGAATATAGTTTTTTCATATTTTTAATAATATATAATTATGTTAATGATAATGATTATATTATTTTATAATGAAACAACTAATGAAGAGGATGTACAAGAAGAAATAATTTTGTGAGAATCGGTAGAAGAGATTACCTCTTCCTCAACGTGCTTCTTCTAAATCTCATCTTAGGGCACTAGAGTAGGTCTTTGAAGATGACCAGAACCTCTATAATGTAAACAATGAAGTTGATAAGGAATAATGGTAGTTTATGGAGGATATTTAAGGATAAATATGAAGTGAATAGGTGAGGGAGGTTATTCCCTTTTATAGTTGAGGTGAGGGGCACTTTTGGAAACTCCATAAATAGTAATTTATAATAAAATCAAACCCTAACCAGAAACCTAAAAAATGCCCCATTTTAAATTTTGGTTGAGATATGATTTTAATCTCAATGACAAATACATTTTAGAAAAGTATTTATGTCAATTTAAACATTATATTTTTAATTAACACATAGTTATTCTATTTTATTTTTAACTAGGATAACAAATAATTCAATATTAAAAGGGTTCATTATTTATTTATTTGATGTAAAATAGATCATAAATAAATACATTTTATCATTTTATACCATATCTAAATTAATAAATATTTTTTAAAAAAACTAAGAATTTTTAAGAATTTAATAAAACATTATTTCGATAAACAATCAATATTATCAATTTTGACATTATTCAATTCCTTGATTTTTAAAAATATTAATATAACAAGATAACTTCCAAAAAAAAAATTATTATATTAATAGGAGTCCAAGGTCTGAAATAATATTCATTAGACATGTTAATATTCCCAAATTATATTTACTATAATGTTTTTAATAACATTTATTCTATATTTGTCCTGATAAAATAATTACTACAATAGTTTTGTGTAATTATTTAATATGCTTATTTTTAAATAAAAAATAGAAATAAAATAAAACTATGAATATAATTATACTATATTACATTAGTATATATGTATTCAAATTTTTCTTCTTGAAAATCAAATATTTAAAATGTTATAGTTATTAAATTATGAAGGTTAAAACATTCACATCACTTTAAATAAATTAATAAAAGTATCATAACCCCTTCTATAAGTCTCCAAAAGGTTTATAACTCGACCCTTGGATGATTTTGTCAAATATATACGTGACCTATAATATTTTTCAAGTGTTTGGATCTTTTAATGGGTATTAATATTTTATTTAAAAATATATTATTGATCTTTCATAAATTAAATAATTTCTGTATCATTATTGTATAACATAATAAGGTAAATATTTATTTCCTAAAAATTAAAAATAAATTATGATGATAAAGGAAAAAAGTTTTAGATTTAAAATTATTATTTAAAATTCAAGCCATATTTAGTATAACCTTATATTAAAAATTATTTAGTTATTAAAATTTGAGTGGGACATGTTTAACTTTTCTTTAAATAAAATAAATTAAATGTCCTAATATCATCCATGAGGATTCAAATGGATTCCATTTCGACCCAAGTATGATTTAAAACAAAAAAAAATCATCGTCTGATTTTAAAACAAGTGTTAGGTTAAACTTATAATAATATTATTAACCTAAATTACTCGGTCTACCTTTTTACCGTTTTAATAAAAATTACCGAAATTACTATTCGTAATGCCCAAAAATAATATAAATCTATTTACATATTTTTGACCCAATTATTCAAAATCTGGAATCCATTTTTCAAAATTAAAAACATTGATGTTACATTAATTAATTTTAAATTAATCCCGTTTTTGTAAAGAGAGAACCATTTTTAAAAGATAAAACATTACAAAAGATTGAACTGTTTTTAAAATCTAAATTCAATATAAAACAACTGATAATAACATAAATTATATTAAAAGATAACAATATATTCTATTTACACATTAAAACAATTCAATGTTATTATTTAACCATATAAATTGTGTCATTGAAAAAAAATTCATAAAATTTATTATTTTTTTTCTATTCATCAAAACATGAAAGTTATCAGAAAAATATCAAAAATTCATCCAAATTGAATTTAGATATCCCTCTACAAAATAAAATTTTATATGTTTTCATATAAAAAATATTAATATGTCAAAATGTTAATTTAAAATGGGTTCTTCATTCAAATTCATAAAATTACCCTTTAAAAATCGGTTTTTACACATCAAATAGGTTTTATTCATACCTTATTACTAAAATATCCATTGGTTGAATATAAAAAATATTTTATCAATTATATAACATATACATCTCATTAATTTAATTACCAATATTAATTGACTCAAAAATATAAATATCTAATTGATTTATCTTTTTAATAAATAATTGATTTCCAATCAATTCACAATGCATTTTCATAAATTAGTTATAATTATTCCCATTAACCTAATGACTATTATATAATAGTAATTTTATACTAAGGGTATATCATGGTTCTTTTAAACTCATAATTGTGTGCAATGAAAGATACTGAATAATTAAAATTATTTAAGAAAATATTTTATAAAATCATCACAGTGTTAAATTCTACCCCCCTTAAACTGAATTTCAGCCACGAAATTTATCACATAGATATAAACAGATGAGTATTCCTCTCCATCATCATATCCTAGTGTTCCCATGTTGCTTCCTCAAATTTGTGATTGCATCATAAAAATTTAACCAAGTGAGTGGCCTTGTTTCATAGAATATTTTTGTTACGATCCAGAATCTCTATCAATTGTTGTTCATAAGAAATATCATTCTCCATTGGTATAACTTCGGAGTCTAGTACATGTGAAGAATCAGGTATATACTATTCCAAAGATTTACATTGAACACCTCATTAACTTGAGTGAGATTCAGTGTAAGCACCAATCAGTAATCTACCATCCCAATACAATCCATAATTTTAAAATGAGTGATGTACCTAGGGCTGAGCTTGCACTTTTTTACAAATCTCATTACTTTCTTATAGGGATATATTCATAGAAACACCTTATCATATACTTAAAACTCTATTTCCATTCTTCAGTTTTTGGAATAAATTTTTTGACTCTGAGCTGCTCTTATGTGTTGTTGAATAGATCTGACCTTTTCTACCATTCATCAAAAAGATCAAGTCCTAATGGATTTCTTTCCCCAACTTCATCCTAGGATGTTTGAGTTCTGCACATCATTCCATATAAGAATTTATAAGGATCCATCTGAATACTAGAGAAAAATATCTTATTGTAAGAAAATTCCTCCAAAGGTAGCTATTTATTCCAACCACCATTGAAATCCATATATAAATCTCTAAACATGTCTTCTAATGTTTGAATTGTCTTCTAAGACTAACCGTCTATCTAAGGATGATAAGAAATGATGAAACTTAACTCTTTATCCAGAGAATGCTGATGAATTTTCCAAAACATCAAGGTAAACCTCGGATCCCAATCAGAGATTATAGAAAGTGGTGATCCATAAAATCTTACCACTTCCTTTACATATATCCTAGAAAGCTGATCAAGAGATAAATCCTCTATAATAGGAAATGATATGTTCTCACTTCATAAGGCGATCAACTTTAACATGGATAGAATTATTGCCTTTGGATATTTTGGGAAGTCCGATGACAAAGTCCATGGTGATGTTTTTTATTTCCATTCTAGTATAGGTAATGGTTGTAACATCCCATTAGACTCTTATATAATCCATAACATGTAGACAAACCAACCATCGAGAGACACGTTTTGAATCATTTTTTTAAATCCATCCAAGCAGAAATACTCATTCAAGTCTATATACATCATTGTGATTCCATGGTGAATAGAGAATAAGAACTTTCAGCCTCATCCAATAACTCCTTCTTTAATTCTACAATTAGAGGAATAAAAACCTAATTCTTAAAACTTATTATTCTACCACAATCAAGGTTAAATTTAAGAACATTTATCACCTAATATTTTAACTTAACATCTTTTTATGCGCCTACTTAATCTTGACTTGTATAGATGATTGAACATAAATTTTAAAATGATAATATTACTCCCATTCCTTTAAAATTTCAAGATCCATCCTTTGAGAATCCAAAAATGTTGGATATTTTATGATCCTTGTTAGGGATAGGATATCGTGGTCTTGTCGAATCAAAGAATTTTCCACCTTGTTCACTTTCCCAGGGTGATAATGCATTAAGTAGTCATAATCTTTAATCAACTCCAAACCATATTATTTGGTGCATATTCAACTCCTTTTATGTGAAAATATACTTTAAACTTTTATGATCAGTATAAATATCAAACCTTTCACCATAATGATAATGCCTCAATATCTTTAATGAAAATATTACCATAGATAACTCCAAATCATGAGTTGGGTAATCTTTCTCATGGATTTTCAACTTCCAAAATGTATAAGCTATCACCATATCATTTTTCATGAGAAAAACTTCCAGCCCCTTCTTGGATGCATCACTATTTATCAAAAACCTATCTCCACTACAAGGCAGTGTGAGAACAAGTGCACTAGATAACATTTATTTTAGCTCTCTAAAATTCTATTCACATGACATTATCCATATGAACTCAAATTATTTTTGAGTCAACTTGGTGAGTGTATTAGACAATCGTGAAAAATATTTTACAAAACATCAACAATTTCCATCCAAACCAAGACAAATTCTAATCCTAGTTACCATTTTTTTTCTCTCCTAACATTCAAAAACTTCTATTTTGGATTGATCCATAGATATCCCATCTCTTGATATTATGTGAACAAAAAATAAAACTTTCTAAATATAAATTTTACACTTGGTAAATTTTTTATAATGATTCTATTTTATTAAGGTCTTTAGTACAATTCTAATGTGGTATTCATATTATTCTTAGCTCTTCAAATTGACAAGAAAATTTTATATGTTTACTACCACAAATAGATCAATATAGTCTCTAATGATTCACTTCATTAGATCCATGACGATAACGGGGGAATTAATACGACCAAAATTCATCACTATAAATTCATAGTGTCCAAGTTTGTATGAAATTCCATCTTTGGTATATCATCCCTTATAACCCTTAGTTGATGATATCCTTAATGAAGATCAATCATGAAAATTTATTGATCTCTAAGTAGTTGGTCAAATAATTTATCAATACGGGGAAGAGGATATTTTTTGTTGATAGTGATCTTATTAAGTTCTCAATAATCAATGCAGAGTGTCATGGATCTATCTTTATTCTTATTAAACAGAAGAGATGCTCCCCAATGTGATGCACTATGGCATATGAATCCTTTATGAAGATTCTCATTGAGTTTTTCATTAATTCCTGCAACTCAATTGGGGCAATTCTATACGGTGTCTTTGAAATAGGAATAACAATCGATAAATGTTCTAAAAAACTCAACAACACAATTTGGTAGAAGACCTGGAAATTCCTAAAAAAAGCCATCATAAATCTCTAGTACAATGTTTTTATACTTAATAATGAGTTTCTTCCTAATTATTTGAGATAAATAACATTCATTTATTGGAATTAGGACCCATAAGATGGATGAAATTTCTATTGGAATGTTATATTCATACATGAATTGATACATGATCATAGATTGATAAAGAATATGACTTGTGACTTCCCTTCCTTGGAGATTGATATGATATTCAAATACAGAAATCCAATACAAGTCAATAATCACATCAAATTCCACTATAGGAAGGATCACAACATTTTCCGGAATGACCTTCCCAGAAACTGCCAGAAGATATGAAATATAAACTTTTGATTTAACTATTGTTCCATTTAAATTTGTCACAGCTAACTCAACATATAATTGTTGATGTAATATGGAAATAACCTAATAAATTATTTTAGAAAAAAATAGTTTGTGGATCCATAATAAAATAAAACATTTTCTACTTTATAGTAGACGGTAAGTGTACCTTTCACCACTTTATTATTGTACTCCACAATGCCGATAGTGATTACGTGTGACTTTCCATTATCTTTGGCCTTAAGAGTTTGATAATATCTATCATATTCAATAACCCTTTGATTTGGTCATTTATTCGCATAATGACCTAATTTCCTTACACTTGTAACATTAAAGTGTAGTAGATGAATTCTATGTATCATTTTCTCTATTCCTGTCATTAGAAATATTTTTCCCATCACTTCGGCATTTAACTACCTAATAACCTTATTTTCCTTTCTTAAACACTAAATAGTTCCTTTAAGAAAATTTCATCCATGTTTCATACAACACATTGAGCCTTAGTGGAATCTCATATATTTTTTCAGTGTGGTCTTTAAATTTTTCTTTGAATTCCATTTTTCTTTTCTTATAAAACCTATATGACTGATGGGTTACTCTCATCTCCATATCAACCTTGAGATAACATTGAAATTTTTTCTCATAGCTATTAAATCCCCTTATGGGAAATTACCTTCAGATACTTGGTTTTATGGCATTATGAATCAATCATTTTTACTCTTAGGTTGGATAATAATTTTAGAAGCATTCCTTGAAAGTCTTGTAAATTTTTCTTCATATGTACCAATAGATTCATAATCCTTTTTCTTATGTTCAAGTAACTCTTTATCCATCCTTTTCTGAAGAATATAAGGAATTAAATTATTGAAAAACACATTCTTGAACTCATCCCATTCCATGTAATCAATTTAAACTCTTTAGCTCTTATTCTTGATAGGATTCCACCATTGATCAACATCACCTTCTAAATGATAGACTGCTAAGATGACTTTATCATTTTCAGAACATTACAGAACTGAAAATATCTTCTCGGTGGTATTGATATATTTTTCATCCACAACTGTATTGGGAAGACCAACTAAATGATTTCGGATGCTGCCTCATGATAAACTCAGTAGAATTTTTCTCCCTCCATTTCTCATTTGTATTTACAGCACAATTCATATCTTAAGAAAGTTAAGTGAGTATAGATATATGATTTATTATTACAACTACCATAAAATTTGGTTTCTCATGAGGTTAACTATTCCATTTTCCATCACATTCATCATTAAAATTGTTTTTTTGGGTTACAGTCATTGGAAAAAACCAAGAATCATAGTGTGAGGAACACTAATCATAATGGAAAAATCACATAATCACGAATAAAAGAATAATTTAGGACACTTTAGTTTTTATTCTTGGTTATTCATGGTCATTTCTAAAACACTATGATTGTACCCAATACATAGAAATATCCTTAAGTTTCTTACTGAGGCTTTCTCATTCTAGTCTCGAATGGTTAACTGTGACTTTTCTCTAACACAAACTATAACGACCCATAATTTACAAACATTGATATTACATAAACATTTATGTATATTCATTACAACATATAATAAATCTATGATAGGACCATATAGTTATAGTGTCTTTAGAAACTAAAAAAAATAAACAAATGGTTCATAAAACAAATATGGTGTCTTCCACTTATATATTCATAAATGGACTCTATTTTGAAATATCGTACTCAATAACCTTCTTCATGACCAAGGGAAAAACATATGAAAGGGTTAAATCAAATGATAAATAAGGGTAAAAAATGTAAATATCATCCATTTTATAATCATAAGACAAAAGGACATAAAATTTGGAAGTCTTATCATGCTTATGAAAGATCATGCAATCATTTCATGGGAGAAAAGTTCATAAGAATTAATGGACATTACAAAAAGTCATAACATAATAGATATTGTTTTTTGGAATAAATATAATCATAGAAAATAATTTCATATTTTTCAAGGCTCATTTCCAAGTCCATCATTGCAGACAATGTACATTACTAAACTGGGTTTATTTGTCATTCAAGCCCTGTGTTACTAAACTTGATTTACTTAGTATTACATTAATGTCTTTCCCATGAGATATAAATATTTACCCAATGAATTGGAGGTAGATATATGTCCCACCAATATCATAATGAAATCATTCTTATGTGTTCCAAAAAAACATAAACCATTCATCATAGTGTAACCCATGAAACAAAATGGGTGTTTTAAACATCATTCCATTATAACATAATCAAAATAAAATATCATTACCTCAATAAAAAATAAAATAATAATACTAATAGGGTAATAAACATAACAATATTTATAGAGAATAATCATATATAGAAAATAATTTTTATAAAACACTTGAAATTAATTATTGAGGAAAATAATTTTTTTCTTCAAAAAACGTTTTCTTTTCTAAAAATGCCTCATATTTTTAAAATAAAAGAATTTATTTGAAAATAAAAATGGAATAATTTAAAGGAAACTTCATGGAAATAATGTGTTGTGAATATGTACAAATCATATCATGTTGTATAAGTTAAATAAACAATCTCTGTATTCTTTTGCTGAAAAGGTCAAAAAGTACCTCGTATCGAGTAATGACTAAAGATTCATTTCATACCATTTAATAAAAAGTCCCCAAAGAGTATAATTAACATTAATAAATTATATAATAATATAATTAATATTAAATAATTAGGAAACATGTACATGGATGATAAATATAACCAAATAAATATTTATGTATAAACAATCTTAGATATTAATGATATTGCAAAATTAACCCTTACCTTAGGTCTGATATCCTTTTTATGTATACAAACCTAAATTGTAATGATTTAAATAATTTTATTAACTTATTCTAGAATCATATAAATTTTTATGATATCATATATGATCACATTATCATCCATTTGTTAGTAACATTTTATTGTATCTTTTTATTCATATATTAAGTACATTATTTTCTAATGCAAGTTTTATCAGATAAGTTCATGTTCCAATTTTTAGGTTATAGTTATATCATTTAAATAATGATATTGTTATAATATATATCATATCTATTCAATCCATTCATGTATATAATCATTTTTTAATTAAAATCATATAGAATGAGTCACGTTTCATCGTTGAGATGGTATGTCGTACGTACACACGAGCGATGATATCATTCCCATCATTATTTAATGGTATTGAATTGGATGGTGTATATTATTTAAGAACACATATCAATATATAATAATCATATATAGTAATTATTTTCATATTTATACCCATACATGTATGGTGGAGGTAAAAAACAGATTACACAATGGTGTGGAGATGGTAAGACGTATGTATACACACATGGTGATTTCATTTTTTGTAGGATGGATAGAAGGTGGAATATGGTTGTTTCCCAATTATATCAACATACCAGTATATTAATGATGATGATTTTATTACTTTATAATGAAACAAATAATGAATATGATGTAGAAGAAGAATGAATTTTGAACGAATCAGTAGAAGAGGTTACCTCTTCCTTCATGTGCTTCTTCTAAATCTCTTTGTACGACGCTAGAGTTGGTCTTTGAAGATGACTAGAACCTATAAAATGTAAATATTAAAGTTTATAAGGAAACATGGTAGGTTATGGACAAGCTTTAAGGCTCTATGTGAAGTGAAGAGGTGGGGGAGGTGATTCCCTTTTATAATTGAGGTGAGGGGCAGTTTTGGAAACTCTATAAATAATAATTTATAAAAAAAACCATACAAAAAAATGAAAAATTTCCCATTTTAAAGATGATATGAGATTTTATATTAATATTATCAACCAATACATTTTTGACAAGTATTTTTGTCAATTTTAACCTTATCTTTTTAATTAACACATAGTTATACTATTTAATTTTTAACTAGGGTAACAAATAATTCATTATTAAAAAGGTTCATTATTTAATTATTTAATGTAAAATAGACCATAAATAAACACATTAGATAATATTATATCATAAAATAATTATTATATATTTTATAAAATATTTCTAATGATTTTTTTATAATTTAATAAAACATTATTCTAATAAAAAATCAATAGTTTCAGTTTTGACACTATTCAATTCATTGATTTTTAAAAATATTAATATAACAAGACAACTTCAAACAAACAATTTTATTATATTCCTAATATTTTAAAGTTATCTATAAATTTAGTATACATGATAATTATCCCAATTATAATTACTTTAATATTTTTAATAACATTTATTTGTTATTTCTCTTAATAGAATAATTACTACAACAGTTTTGTGTAATTATTTAGTATATTTATTTTTAAATAAAAAATAAAAATAAAATACTAAAATGAAGATAAATATACTATATTAAATAATAATACTTTTAGATAAATTTATATTATGTACAATATAATATTTAAAATGTTATACTAATTAAATTATGAAGGGGATAACTTTAACATCACATTAAATAAAATAATATAAGTGTTATAATCCCTTCTATAAGGCTCTAAATGGTCCATAACTCAACCCTTCGATGATTATGATCGAGATATACACAAAAAATAATATTTGGTCATGTTTTTGGATATTTTAATGGGTAATATTATTTTAATGAAATTTTTATTATTAATTTTTCATTAATTAAATAATTTTTTCATCATTAATGTATAAGCTATTAAGGTAATTATTTATTTCCTAAAAATTAAAATTAAATTACCATGATAAGGAAAAAAAATTTATAAGAAATTAGTAATTATGATAGAAATTATCTTTATTATATCCTCATATTAAGAATTATTTAGTTATTAAAATATTAGTGAGATATATTAACTTTTCTTTAAATAAAATAAAATAAATTTCTTAATCTCATCCAAGTGGATTCAAATGGATACCATTTCGACCCAAAATTATTTAGGTTGATAAAAAATAATCAAATTATTTTAGGATAATTGTTAGGGTAATTTCATAATAGTATTCTTTCCCTTAATTACATGGTGTACCCTTTTACCTTATTAATAAAAATTGTGACGACACTATTCATAATGCCAAAAAATAAAATAAATCTATTCAAATAATTTGAACATAATGATTCCAAATATTAAGTACATTTTTAAAAAATCAAAACAAATAATTTGTAATAATTAATTTAAAATTAATCTCTTTGTTGGAAAGAGAGAATGGGTTTTAAAAGCTAAAACATTGCCCAAGATTGAAATGTTTTTTACCTCTGAATTCAATGAAAAATTAATGGTAATGACATAAATTATATTGAATAGGAAAAATATATTATATTTATAATTTAAATCAATAAAATTTTATAATTTAATCATATAAATTATTTCTATGAAAAATGTTTTTCCATAAAATTTAGTGTATTTTTACTATTCATCCAAAATTGAATGTTATCAAAAAACTATAAATATTTCATATAAAGTGAAATTTTATATCACAATTAACAATAACATGTTTATGTTGTCATAGAAACATTATTAATGTTTCAAAATATTAATTTAATATAGGTTCACCCTTCAAAGGCATAGATAGACCTTTTAAAAAAAATAGATTTTTATACGTCAAATTGGGGTTATTCATACCTTATGACTAAAATATCCATTAGATGAACATAAAAAATATTTTATTAAGTATATAACACAAATATATCATTAATTTAATTACCAATATTAATTCACTCAAAAATAAAAATATCTAATTAATTTATATTTTTAATAAATAATTGATATTATGCATTTTCATAAGATAGTTATACTTATTCCCACAAACATAACGAGTAAGATATAATGATAATTTTATACTAAGGTAGTCTCATGGTTCCTTTAAACTCACAATTGCATGAAATTCAGGATATTGAAGAATTAAAATTATTTAAAGAAAATATTTCAAAAATACCTCTGGATGTTAAAATAATTCCTTGAATAGCTGATATCCAAGATCATCTATCGACATGCATCAATCTATCTCTTCCCAAAAATTGAGAATCCCTTTCATGATAGAATTCAATAAATTTATACAAGTTATATATATATGTTCTAATATCCTACAATGTGGTAATTCATCATTATATGTACAATAGGCCCTCAACCACATTATTATTGCAATAAAAAACTCTAACTCCCATTAGGATGGGAATTGTGACAACTCCATTGAAATTTCTATGCTTTAGTATCTTCGAATTGTAGGTAAATGTTTTCTGCCTTCTGGAACCTTTGATGTCTCATGGAATCCCCTATTTGTAAGATGGATTGAATGTAATAAAAATGGAGCTTCATGGGGTAACCCAGGTCCCTCTAGGTATGGTGTAATATTTAGAAACAAAGGTGATGCATTGGGGTGTCTACATGGCCCATGTGGTATCACCAGTTCTCATGATGTATAAATTCATAGGATACTCAGTTTGGTTGAAATATAAAAGCAAAGTGTTTGGCTAAAATTGTGGATTGAATGTGACTTGACTATCATTCTACACGCTATTCAAAATTTCACTATTCACCTCTCATGGAAGTAGACCACCAGATAGAGTAATTGAATGGACTCTATTTTTTCAATGAATCACATAGTGATTCATTTTTATCATGAAGAAAATCATTTGTTTGATGGAATTGTGAACAAGGGATTCACTACTCCCGATTTGACTTAACTTGATGAGGTTCCTTATAAGCTCCTCTCTTTTTTTCATAGGGGTTATTATAAAAAACATTTTCTGACTATTGAAGCCTTGCTTCTATTTAATAAAGTATACTTGTCCCTTTGGTAAAGTTATCATTCCATGTCAAATGAATTGAAATTTATGTTTTATCTATATGATATAATGTTATATTAACATTATATTCAGTTCATATAGAATTACATTTTACTTATTTTATATTTATATTATATATAAATTAAATCAATCAATATTATATAACATAAACACAACATAAATATGAAATTATAGAATGTAAATATTACAGAAGAATATAATATAATATAATATAAGTATATTGTAAATATAATGTTATATATGTAATTATAACGTATAACATAAATATATTGTAAAGGGAATATTTCAAAAACAAAATTCATTAAATGTTATATATTAATATATTAATATATAAATATATTGATATTATTATAAATATAATATATATTTTTAAATGTGTTTTAGATAAGGATTAATAAAAATTTAAATGTAATATATACAATTATTAGTAAAAAATAATATGAAATAATTTAAAAAAATATTTTAAAATAATAATTTTTTTATTTTTATTGAATAATTGTCAATTAATATCAATTTTTAATATAAAATAAATAAATAAATAAATAAAAGATCTAAATTAAGTTGAAAAAACAATTCAAACTTCAGACAGTCATATCTTTTGATTCGTGTGTTGGTTGGAGCTCTAGCATATATCAAATTGAAGCTTGTGACGATCTCTATGTTGTTGTGAACTCATGGACGCTAGTCAAGGATTATTCGAAACCAAAAATCCAAAAATTCATCCAAAACCGATGTTTTAGTCGGTATACCCCGATTATTTAACATTTGATGGATTTTCATACTCATTTATGCGGGTATTTTTTCCATTTTGTGCTGAGGGAAAAATTTATTCAGAGGTCTTAAATTCATATTGATATAATGGTTTTGATATTTTATCATTTTAAACAATTTAATATTATTTATAATTTAACATATAACAATATATACATATTTTTTATATATTCAGACCTAAATTTTAATTTTATAAAAAATTAGTTAAACATATTTACATGTAAAATATATTTATTAATATATAAGCCTTATCTTGATAAAAATTGACATCAATTTTTTTTAAAATAATAAATACTTGTATTTATATACTTAAATAGTGTGTGTGTGTGTGTGTGTGATCATCTATATATATACCATGATGGTTTATGTACTAAGCGAACTAAGCCCTAAAAATTATTAATAAACATAAAAAGTACAAAGATAGAAACTAACCTCCATGTGGCGCATAATGCGTCACCAAACCAGCAAAGAAGAAAATCAACTCTACCCCAAAATTTAAATAAAAGACTCAAAATCCCATACATCATAGACATATTTTATTAATGCCCAATGCCATACTGGAAGACCATAGTATCCCCCATCATAACTGACATATGACCCAACCCATACCCGACTGTGCATTGTCCGAGGGAGAATGAAACCAAATCCTCCCAAATGTCAAGTCTAGCCTATGCAATCACTTTCCACCCCACATCCCAAGGTCATGCCTCTGCATCCCAAAGTTGCATCGAATCCCATAATTTGTGCTAGAAACTGCCTGTCATCGGCGTTCTCTGCAATCAAGGTCATCACCGGTCGTTGTCGACCAACCACTCAATGTCACCCAAACAATCATGAGGATCCTAGGTGTAGATACCCGAAGCTTTATGTACATGGACACTACATTACATTTGCGGAATACTTAGTACGTAACAAAAATACACACACAAGGATCGTAATAGTTTAGTGTCTTTGGAAACTCGGAACGTAATCTTCTAATCGTGGTGAAAGATCATCAACATCTCCTATAAAGATCTTCCCTTTTTTTACCTAAAACCTTTCTTTATATCCTGGGGAAAAGAAAACATAAAAGGGTGAGCTCAAATGCTCAGTAAGGGTAAACAAAATAAATATCAATCACATCGTATTCATAAGAACATAACATTTTGGAAATCTTAACCTGCAAAAGAGAGCATAATTTCATAACATGGGATAAATCATGGCAGTGAAATGTAATCACAATAATCATAACTTAAAACATGAAACTTTGTGGCATTCACACATAATCATAGAGAATCATTTCTTGTTAGTCAAGACTCATTGCCAAGACTATCTTAGTGGACAAAGTCCCTTTCTGAATCGAGTAACCCTCGTTTCAGTCCTGTTTCACTGAACCGGTATAACCTACCGTTCCGGCCCTGTCTATCTCATGAGATATAAAATCTTTACCCAATGCATTGGAGGGAGATATAGGTCCCACCCATCTTATAATGAATCCTTTCTTATGTGTGCCACATGATCATAAACCATACATCATAGCGTAACCCATGTAATAAAAATGGGATTCTTAAACAACATGTCATCATAAATCAATTCATATAAGATAAAGGAATTCATAAAAATAATTCCATCACAACAAGAAAAAATCAATTTAATAATAGGGATAAAACAGAACCCTTTATTATCTTAGATGGAAAATAATTTTGATAACACACTTGAACTCCATTCTTGAGGAAAATATCCTTTCTTCTTCAAAATTTTTTTTCCTTTCATAACATGTCATATAACTTTAAAATAAATGAATTTTATTAAAAATAAACTTGAAAACTTGTAAAGGAAGCTTCTTGGAAATAATGTTTTAAAAATCCATTCATGCCGTAAGTTAAAAAAAACATTCTTCGTACTTTTGTCGGAAAAGTCAAAAAGTACCTCGTACGACAAAAGATTCCTTTCATACATATTACTAAAAACTCACCGAAGTGTAAAAATGGATTTAAACAATTGTACGTGGATGGAAATAATATTACATATTGATGAAACATGGATGTGGATGATAAAATACACCCCAGTAAATACTTACGAATAAACAATCTCGGATAAAAATGAGATTGTGATATTTCCCTTACCTTAGGTCCGATTTGCTTCGTATGTGTCCGAACCTCCTGTATAATGATTTAAATAATGTCATTGACTTATTAAAGAATAATATTCATTGTTATGAAATCATATATGGTTCACTTATGACATTATTTTACCCGTTCTTTTGTAAATTCCATGTTAAAGAAGCATTTTGGGTAAAATCGTTTCATTTATCGTAGGTGTTTTGACTTGTTGTTCTTGACATTATTATTAATTATATCATGATTTACTTACATCCAGAATATAAACTATGATTTATATATAATATATATTCAGTATATATATATATACATAATAGATAGATAAATGAAATGAAAAACACCGTTCATGGAGACGGTAGTCCGTACGTACGCATGAACGCTGTTTTTCTTTCTTTATTGTCTTGAATGGAAGTAAGTAGATGAAATAAATATATATATATACATAAATCCAGTATCATTATTATGTCATATATTTCATTAGTACTTATTATATATACTTTATAATCATTCATGAATGGTTAATCATTAAGAATGAATCTCATCGTGTCGTGGAGACGGTATTCCGTACGTACGCACGAGCGATGATATCATTTCCATAATTATTGAATTGAATTGGAGTGGATTATACAATATATCAGAATCAA
The DNA here is from genome assembly GCA_963277665.1 of Viscum album. Taxonomy (NCBI): domain Eukaryota; kingdom Viridiplantae; phylum Streptophyta; class Magnoliopsida; order Santalales; family Viscaceae; genus Viscum; species Viscum album. The sequence continues at coordinate 1,495,180,993 of OY728133.1, forward strand.
TATGATGTTTTAATAACTATGTATAGTTATTGTTTACACCATTATACCCATCCATGTAAGGTGGTGGTGGAAAATAGATTACACCACGGCGTGGAGACGGTATTCCGTACGTACGCACGCGCGGTGATTTCTTTTTCCGTAGGATGGATAGATGGTGAAATAGGGTTGTTTCATACTTATAATAACATATCAGTATATGAGTGATACTGATGTTATTACTTCATAATGAAACAACCTAATAAGAAGAAGTGGAAGAAGAAATAAAGATGAAAGAATTGGTAACGGTAATTACCTCTTCTTTGAGGCGCCTCTTTGAGACCTCCTCTTAGGCCACTAAAATTGGTCTTTGAGGAATACCATAACCTCTAGGATGTTTCTAGGGAAGTTGAGAAGAGATTTTGGCAGGGTTTGTCCGAGCTTGAGTGCTCAAATTGGTGTGAGGAGGAGGGGGAGGAGGTGTCCTTTTATAAGGGAGGAGAGGGGCACCTTAGGAATACCTCAAAATATTATTTTATATTAATGTCAAAATCGGTTTATAATGGTTCCAAATGGTCTTATTTAGAAGATAAAGTGGGGAGGGGTCGAAATCCTATCAACCAATAGGATTTAGACAAGTTTAGGTTATTATTTTAACCTTATCAATTAGATTTAACTCTAAGTTAAATAATTTAACTTTTACCGTGTCTTTTTGTTTTCTTTCACTATATGGTTAATACACTTACTATAAACTGCCAAACGAACCCCAAATTGTATATTATTAATAAATATATCCTTATCTAAGTCATTTGGCTGAACCTTAGATTTTTAGGAATAAAATAACAATTAATAATATAATATTTGATTTAAAAACTATTTTGTGTCAATTTTGACACTATTTGATATATGATTTTTTTGAAAGTCATAACAGAATTATATGTTCAAACCAAGTTGATTAAATCAACACTAATACATCATAGTAACCTATAAAATTAGTTTAATTCATAAAAAGTCTTAAATTACATTCATTTGAGCATTTATAACATCAATTATGTTAATATTTCCTTAAAAGGGTAATTACTGCATCATCGTTGTGTCAAAAATAAATTAATTTATTTAAAGTATAGAAATTATAAATAAAATATAATTATGTAGGAAATCTTTTTAGCTTTCTAAGGAATATTTATAGTCGAATTTATCTTATGTATAACCCCATATTAAAAATGTTTTAGTAAATAAACTTTGATTTTAACTCTTTTAACTCTTCTTTGAATTAAATAATAATAAATGTCCCAATCTAATCCAAGTGGGCCTAAATGGTCATATTATATTCATAAGGTTGTTTTTGGCCGAATTACACTTATCAAATAGAATTAGGACATGTGTTAGGGTAATAGTAATATCATATTTACCCTTAGTTACCCTATTTACTATTAACCGTGGTAAAAAAAAGTAAAAAGTTACTATTCACCAAAAATTATTTTCATCTCATTGAACCACATTTTAGTCCTTGATATTAACCGTGTCTGTAGGATTTTCGAAATTCCATTCACAGAAGTGGTAAAATTATGTTTTATGCAAAATTCAGTTTTTAACCTACCACTTAGTAGTTTCACTATTCATCAAAAATTGATGTTTTTCAGAACAATGCCAAAATTTCATCCTAAGCTATATTTCATATTCCGAATTCAAAAATGAAGTCTATTTTACCATATTCATAACATAGATGTTTCATTAATTAATTTTATAATTAAATCCCGCTGTTAAAACAAATAGCGTGTTTTTAAGAAACAATATCAATCAAAAGATTGACACTTGTTTATGTCTGGTTTAAATGTGAAATTACATCCAATGACCAACATTGTATTAAATTGTAAAAATATATTCTAAATATATTTTAAAACCACTCAAATTAATGTTTTATCACTATTAATTATTTCGATTAAAAAAAGTTGTTTTTAATTATAATGTAGTAATTTTCACTATTCATCAGAATATGAAAGTTATCTGAAAAGTACCAAAATTTCACCTTAGGCTAAATTCGATACTCCGAATCCAAAAATGAAGTTCATTTTGAAAAATAAGATTTACATAATTTCAAAAAGTGGTTATTACAATTCATAACGACTAGTTTTAATAATATTTTAATAGAATATCGTTGTTTAGTGAAACTCAGTATTGCGTACTATACACGCTATCGAGGAAGGTTGTGATTGCGTGTAATGCAAGGCAAGTCAAGTATGCGTGTTGTGCAAGCTCCTTTTGGAGTAGCGTACAACACAAGACATTAATAAAATTAAAAAGAATATTTTTTATAAAATCTTGGGCTGTTACATTCTACCCCCCTTAAAATGAATTTCTCCCTCAAAATTCGTCGGGGTTATAAATGGTTTACTATTTGAAAGTTTCTTTAATAGAAACCCACATCGTAAAAAGGAATATCAAAACCAATATTTAAAAACAAAAGTATGAAACGTAATGGTTACCCAAGTAAACTAATCATTGGGTTTCCACATAGGTGAAAATATGGATATGGAAGAGAAATCTAACCATCATGTTCTGATGGAGAGTGGTAGAGAACATGGCTATGGAAAAGCCAACAATCACAAAGCCATGAATTTGTGACGATCTAAGGTACCATCTGATTCATCAGGTATAAGATCACTAGGACAACATTTTTGGTTTTCAAGATCATTTCCCTAAAGTTGAAAATTTGAATTAGAATAATTACTTGCTTTATTTTGGAACAATCTCACTGTTGTTCGTGCCTTGAACAATTTCCACTTCATCTCTTAAATAAATGAAGTGGAATTTGTTATTCGTGAAGTGTTAGCAGATTATGTGATAGAATGACGGGTCATTCCATCTGTCTCAAACAAAAGGTTAGAAAAAGTTATTAAATATACATAAGTCATTCTATAGTGAGATTAATCATATATAGTTCCTAAAATGGAAATATACTTCATATATCATACTGCTTAATATAATAAAACTAGTTTCTACTAAACAGGGACTTCCTGTAGGCCAGTGGTAGGCGATAAAGGCCAGTTGCACTTCGGTTGTGGGTTCGATTCCCACAGCCTTGTCCGAAGCGATGGGCTGTCGCCCGTCCTGCAGGTTGTCCTTTTTCTAAAACTATATTACTATAACATCCCATAAATAATATCGAAAAAACTTATATCCTTAAACAATACTAACTTATGTCCAACATAATCCATTCCAATCTTTAGTCCTATCCATAATACTGCAGTCCATTCTCATAACATAGTGAAAACGATTACCAGAGATTTAATACCATCGTTGATCCCCATATATCATAAGATATATCTTGTTGGACACATTCCAAACATTCAAAGGCCTTAATCTTGTACTCTCTTGAATACCCATTGAACCTTAGTGAAAACTTGAATGCAGTTAAAAGTTAACACTTTCCACATACCAAAATCCTCAAAATTCTATATACTCAAACCATGATATCACTTAGTCCTTATATCAATCATGAGCTCATGAATACTATCAAACATATTAGATTCTCTTTATCCCTTCATTATGCGCATATCATCTACATTCCAAAAGTATCTGAATAACCTTTCATGGATACTGGTAACATTAATCATACTTTCAAAACTCAATGAAAGATAACAGTGTAACAATCCTTAGATGTCTCTTTATTCTATAGTACCATGAGATTACATTACACATGATAAACATGTAATTATTCCACTACATTCTTAAACCATTGACCGAGCTTCAAAAATTCTTTCATCTCACATATCATTTGTAGTCTCTTCATCATCATCCACATAAATACTACCCATATGACCATACTGATTCTCTTCATGAGTCTTTCCCTTAGGGCATTTGTTTGCATAATTCCCATACATTCCACATTTAAAACACTTAAGCATTTTTGATGTCGTAGCAATACCATTATCCTCATCCATGGTGTTAACCGACCCTTTTCCTTTGCACTTACTTGCTTTGTGTCCTTCTTTTCCACACCCAAAGCATCTTCCAGTTCCCTTGAAACATTATCCTTGATGCCTCGTCCCACATGATTTACATAGGGGAAATTGAACTTTCTTTCCTCTATGATCATCATGAAACTCCATCTTTCTCTTATTAGCCGAGTCAGGAAACTTACCAAATTTTACTTTATTGATCATATTATGAGATTTCTGATTCGTCATAATAATGATGTTTGGACTTCCAAATCCCATTTCATTTGGTTTCTCATGAAGAATATCATTCCATTGTCCATCATATCCTCCATTATCGTGAATCATCTTGTTTCTAGCCATTTTCTAAAACCCAAAAAGAAAATAGTGTGAGAGGCAAAAATCATGCTAGGGAAAACAACATAATAAAGGTGGAGTATCCTCAATATCTAACATCTTAGGTTAAATTCTATGATCATTACCATAGTTCTAGTACTATATCCTATACGTATACTTATTCTTAGGGACATCCCTAGACATACCTTAGAAATATCTCTAGGGATCTCACTAACGTTTTCGCATCCTAGTTTCCAAAGGTTGACTAAACCTTTCCTCTGATACCAACTGTAGAGACCCGAAGCTTGATGTACATGGAAACTATATTACATTTGCGGAATACTTAGTACATAACAAAAATACACACACAAGGATCGTAATAGTTTAGTGTCTTTGGAAACTCGGAACGTAATCTTCTAATCGTGGTGAAAGATCATCAACTTCTCCTATAAAGATCTTCCCTTTTTTTTACCTAAAACCTTTCTTTATACCCTGGGGAAAAGAAAACATAAAAGGGTGAGCTCAAATGCTCAGTAAGGGTAAACAAAAGAAATATCAATCACATCGTATTCATAAGAACATAACATTTTGGAAATCTTAACCTGCAAAAGAGAGCATAATTTCATAACATGGGATAAATCATGGCAGTGAAATGTAATCACAATAATCATAACTTAAAACATTAAACTTTGTGGCATTCACACATAATCATAGAGAATCATTTCTTGTTAGTCAAGACTCATTTCCAAGACTATCTTAGTGGACAAAGTCCCTTTCTGAATCGAGTAACCCTCGTTTCAGTCCTGTTTCACTGAACCGGTATAACCTACCGTTCCAGCCCTGTCTATCTCATGAGATATAAAATCATTACCCAATGCATTGGAGGGAGATATAGGTCCCACCCATCTTATAATGAATCCTTTCTTATGTGTGCCACATAATCATAAACCATACATCATAGCGTAACCCATGTAATAAAAATGGGATTCTTAAACAACATGTCATCATAAATCAATTCATATAAGATAAAGGAATTCAAAAAATAATTCCAACACAACATGAACAAATCAATTTAATAATAGGGATAAAATAGAACCCTTTATTATCTTAGATGGAAAATTATTTTGATAACACACTTGAACTCCATTCTTGAGGAAAATATCCTTTCTTCTTCAAAAACATTTTTCCTTTCATAACATGTCATATAACTTTAAAATAAAAGAAGTTGATTAAAAATAAACTTGAAAACTTGTAAAGGAATCTTCTTGGAAATAATGTTTTAAAAATCCATTCATGCCGTAAGTTAAAAAATACATTCTTCGTACTTTTGTCGGAAAAGTCAAAAAGTACCTCGTACGACAAAAGATTCCTTTCATACATATTACTAAAAACTCACCGAAGGGTAAAAATGTATTTAAACAATTTTAGGTGGATGGAAATAATATTACATATTGATGAAACATGGATGTGGATGATAAAATACACCCCAGTAAATACTTACGAATAAACAATCTCGGATAAAAATGAGATTGTGATATTTCCCTTACCTTAGGTCCGATTTGCTTCGTATGTGTCCGAACCTCCTGTATAATGATTTAAATAATGTCATTGACTTATTACAGAATCATATTCATTGTTATGATATCATATATGGTTCACTTATGACATTATTTTACCCGTTCTTTTGTAAATTCCATGTTAAAGAAGCGTTTTGGGTAAAATCGTTTCATTTATCGTAGGTGTTTTGACTTGTTGTTCTTGACATTATTATTACTTATATCATGATTTAATTACATCCAGAATATAAAATATGATTTATATATCATATATATTCAGTATATATATATATATAATAGATAGATAAATGAAATGAAAAACACCGTTCATGGAGACGGTAGTCCGTACGTATGCATGAACGCTGTTTTTCTTTCTTTATTGTCTTGAATGGAAGTAACTAGATGAAATACATATATATATATACATAAATCCAGTATAATTATTATGTCATATATTTCATTAGTACTTATTATATATACTTTATAATCATTCATGAATGGTTAATCATTAAGAATGAATCTCATCGCGTTGTGGAGACGGTATTCCGTACGTACGCACGAGCGATGATATCATTTCCATAATTATTGAATTGAATTGGAGTGGATTATACAATATATCAGAATCAATATGATGTTTTAATAACTATTTATAGTTATTCTTTACACCATTATACCCATCCATGTAAGGTGGTGGTGGAAAATAGATTACACCACGGCGTGGAGACGGTATTCCGTACGTACGCACGCGCGGTGATTTTTTTTTCCGTAGGATGGACAGATGGTGAAATAGGGTTGTTTCATACTTATAATAACATATCAGTATTTGAGTGATACTGATGTTATTACTTCATAATGAAACAACCTAAGAAGAAGAAGTGGAAGAAGAAATAAAGATGAAAGAATTGGTAACGGTAATTACCTCTTCTTTGAAGCGCCTCTTTGAGACCTCCTCTTAGGGCACTAAAATTGGTCTTTGAGGAAGACCAGAACCTCTAGGATGTTTCTAGGGAAGTGGAGAAGAGATTTTGGCAGGGGTTGGCCGAGCTTGAGTGCTCAAATTGGTGTGAGGAGGAGGGGGAGGAGGTGTCCTTTTATAAGGGAGGAGAGGGGCACCTTAGGAATACCTCAAAATATTATTTTATATTAATGTCAAAATCGGTTTATAATGGTTCCAAATGGTCTTATTTCGAAGCTAAAGTGGGGATGGGTCGAAATCCTATCAACCAATAGGATTTAGACAAGTTTAGGTTATTATTTTAACCTTATCAATTAGATTTAACTCTAAGTTAAATAATTTAACTTTTACCGTGTCTTTTTGTTTTCTTTCACTATATGGTTAATACACTTACTATAACATGCCAAACGAACCCCAAATTGTATATTATTAATAAATATATCCTTATCTAAGTCATTTGTCCGAACCTTAGATTTTTAGGAATAAAATAACAATTAATAATATAATATTTTATTTAAAAACTATTTTGTGTCAATTTTGACACTATTTGATATATGATTTTTTTGAAAGTCATAACAGAATTATATGTTCTATCCAAGTTGATTAAATCAACACTAATACATCATAGTAACCTATAAAATTATTTTAATTCATAAAAAGTCTTAAATTACATTCATTTGAGCATTTATAACATCAATTATGTTAATATTTCTTTAAAAGGGTAATTACTGCATCATCGTTGTGTCAAAAATAAATTAATTTATTTAAAGTCTAAAAATTATAAATAAAATATCATTATGTAGGAAATATTTTTATATTTCTAATGAATATTTATAGTCGAATTTATCTTATGTATAACCCCATATTAAAAATGTTTTAGTAAATAAACTTTGATTTTAACTCTTTTAACTCTTCTTTGAATTAAATAATAATAAATGTCCCAATCTAATCCAAGTGGGCCTAAATGGTCATATTATATTCATAAGGTTGTTTTTGGCCGAATTAAACTTATCCAATAGAATTAGGACATGTGTTAGGGTAATAGTAATATCATATTTACCCTTAGTTACCCTATTTACTATTAACCGTGGTAAAAAAAAGTAAAAAGTTACTATTCACCAAAAATTATTTTCATCTCATTGAACCACATTTTAGTCCTTGATATTAACCGTTTCTGTCGGATTTTCGAAATTCCATTCACAGAAGTGGTAAAATTATGTTTTTTGCAAAATTCAGTTTTTAACCTACCACTTAGTAGTTTCACAATTCATCAAAAATTGATGTTTTTCAGAACAATGCCAAAATTTCATCCTAAGCTATATTTCATATTCCGAATTCAAAAATGAAGTCTATTTTACCATATTCATAACATAGATGTTGCATTAATTAATTTTATAATTAAATCCCGCTGTTAAAACAAATAGCGTGTTTTTAAGAAACAATATCTATCAAAAGATTGACACTTGTTTATGTCTGGTTTAAATGTGAAATTACATCCAATGACCAACATTGTATTAAATTGTAAAAATATATTCTAAATATATTTTAAAACCACTCAAATTAATGTTTTATCACTATTAATTATTTCGATTAAAAAAAGTTGTTTTTAATTATAATGTTGTAATTTTCACTATTCATCAGAATATGAAAGTTATCTGAAAAGTATCAAAATTTCACCTTAGGCTAAATTCGATACTCCGAATCCAAAAATGAAGTTCATTTTGAAAAATAAGATTTACAGAATTTCAAAAAGTGGTTATTACTATTCATAACGACTAGTTTTAATAATATTTTAATAGAATATCGTTGTTTAGTGAAACTCAGTATTGCGTACTATACACGCTATCGAGGAAGGTTGTGATTGCGTGTAATGCAAGGCAAGTCAAGGATGCGTGTTGTGCAAGCTCCTTTTGGTGTAGCGTACAACACAAGACATTAATAAAATTAAAAAGAATATTTTTTATAAAATCTTGGGATGTTACACTAGGGTCCTCCCTACATCTCCATGATGCCATCCAAAATTCGGTCATCCACCGAAGTCCAGCCTCGCCGCAATTTTTGTCAACAACAATGCCATCCTGGTTAAAACCAAACACCGCCCTCAAAACCGATGTTGGTCCCATCCATACAGTGCTCAGAGTATCTCCACGACTGTAGAACACTTTCCATCATCCAACCTAAATCTCTTATCACCTCTATTGAGCTCTCAAGTGCGTCCACTGGCCTGCGCACCACACTAGACCACTCCACAACCCCGGGATCCGAGATCCATCGCAATGTTGTCACCTTGCTGCTCTAAGCCCGAGCACCTGGACCGTCGTTGTCAACACCAACCAATACCTAGAAATCTCTCCAAGAAGGATACACCGCCATTGAGGCACACAAGGATCCTAGATCCATTTCCATCTAGGAGATTTCCCACATCCCTTTCGTCATCCCCCACACCAACCAATGCCCTGCAAAACATAGATACACATATAAATAGACATATTAATATATAATATTATATATATATATATATATATGCATACATATGTATAATTATGTATAATTATACTTACAGATACACATATTTATAATATATATACCTGTGTACGTATGTTGTATATATGTATATATTTATTTATTTAAAGACACACCCAAAAAAACATATTTCATAAATTTATTTAAAACTAGTCTTACAAATATATATTAATATATGAATAAATATATAGGAAAATATGTATTAATATATGAATAAATATATGGATAAAAAACATAACTATACATATATATAAATAAATAAATATAAATAGATATTGATATACAAATATATATAAAAATATATATTAATATAACTATATATATTAATATAAGAATAAATATAAATATAAATATATATCATTAAATGGTGAAAACATTAACATGGAATGGTGGTAAAGTGTCCAACACACAGGCAAGAGGTCTCGAGTTCGAATCCAGGGAGTGGAAGGGGCGCGCTTGCATGTACAGGGGGGATAACATTGTTAAAGGGTTGGGGAAGGAATTGTTAAAGAGTTTGATGATTGGGGTGGGCATGAGTGGGGGGATTCCAAGGACTGTTAAAAGGGTGTGGTGGGCGATATTAAAAGGGATCTTTAATTTGTGGATTTATTTTTGATTTTTTATATTTTTTTTTGAATTTTATCAGTGCTAAGAAATGAAGTGATAAAGACACCTTTTATCATTGCTATTTACGAGTTCTACTAAAAGACCCCTTTTATCAGTGCTTTTCTAAGGATTGATAAAAGGTAAAACTTTTTCTTCGCTCAGATTAATAGTGCTAAAAAAATAATGTTAAAATCTATTTCAAGTGCTGATAAATAGGATATATGTAGTAGTGACATCCTGCTTATGGATCACAGATCTGGGTCAACTGAGTTTTATCATTTTTTGTGTCCGAATTCCCTCCAATGGGTATTATCAAAAAATTATTCCTAGAACCACTTCATCACCATAATTTCCAACCATAGTTACATGCAGTGATTCAAAAATTAGGTGATCAAAGTCCTAGTATATGGTTACATCGGCTTCCGCACCAACACTAGGGTCCTTCTCCTAAAAGAGAAACTCAAAACACTTTACATTATTGACACAAACCAATATCAAAAACTCTATCCTTATGGTAGAAATGGTTTCTCTAATACCACTAAGTTATAACCCATCCCAACAGGGCCTATGTTGTGCCTACCCCAAACCTTCCTCCAATAGGCTAGGAGTTGAGGACCAACACTCAAAATGAATATCACGCACATGGGAGGCCTTAACCAAATGTGCATGTACACATTCCCACTACTCAATGACCACAAAATGATGACATGTTTGACAACAGATAACCGTGCATTAATACATCTATAATCCCACCAGTAGAGTAAAATAAAAAGTACGAGAAAGAAAAAGTTACAAATAGAATCCCACAACAAATAAATTGAAAACAATATCAACTAATAATGTTGTGGTGGTCTATTGTCAATGTAATAATAGGAACACAACTTTTTCTATCTAGTTCAATAATCTCAACCTAGTGTTGGTCCCTCTAGGACTTCATTAAAAGGATGACCATCAACATAATTTTTGAATCATGTGGGAAAATACCATATCGGAGTGAGTATAACAATACTCAGTAGGACACCCCAAAATCACTAAGTATATAACATAAAGAATAATAGTTATCTCTTCACATGTATATGTCAATGAAAGGGATAATAAGAAAATATTGATACAATTGTATTTAGACACATAGTATAAATTATGATCATAACATTATTTCCATCCTTTGATTCTTGCTCAAAGGTTCCACATTAAACATGTCTTGGGAAACATACTCCACGAGTCTGGTAGAAGTGATGTCATGAATTTGAGATGCCTTGCTCATCATGTATTAACATAAGATGTATATGCTGGATGTTTTAAAATATTTACACATAGAAATGAGATCACACCTAGATCCATGGGATATACCAAGAACCCAATCAGGATTGAACCATTAAGTATGGTATCAATGCTTGCATAGTGTTGGTCATGACAATAATAAGAACCCCTCCTTTGGAAATTATGATGATAGAGGATCTCACATTAGGCCTCATGAAGGTATTATAAAAATATATCCAAGACTTATTTTCATCATAGGGGATCACCATCATCTTTATAGGACATGACTCCATACAAAACACTCAGGAAATGGATTAAGGGAACACTCCCTAACAAAACTTATCCAAGCTAAAGAGTAAAGGGATAGGGGTCATCTTGGAAGGAGTAAATAATGTGTTATGGTAGTACATGGAGTGACCCCTCATTAATGGGTCATTCCCAAGAATCATGGCCCATGCTTATTTCCATGTTTTAGTAGACAAAATGTTTGAACCTGTGTAATCCTAACTGTTTATGTTTCTATGTGGTTGTTTCTATGCCCATGTACGTGGAGTTCCTAAGCTTGTGTAATTATAGCTATGTTTGTATACATATCTGGGTACATGCAGATCCACTAGGTATGGGTAATATGTCAGGTGATATATGTCATATGTTGTGGGATATTTATCTCATCTGTGGAAACCCTAGCACCGTATAGGGGGTATCACATGCCATGTAATTGCTGATTACATTCCATGTATATCGTGATTTAAAAACCTACCAGTTTATCTTGTGTCATCCTACTTTTATTCTACTATTTCTAGACCTACCACACATCCTACCCATGCATCACAGATTTTGGTCAACTGAGTTCGATCATCACTGGTGTCCGGATTATGGCCATATGGTTTGCTCAAAAAACATCTCGTAGAACCTCGTCATCATCCCAATTCCCAACCATGCATGAATACCTATCATCTTGTCCTAATACGTCGATGTGTATCAATTCCTCCATTTATCTGAACTTGGATTACCATTATCAATCCGTTTCTCCATGAAGCATTTTCACAATGATTGATTATGCAGTATTTTTTTAACCACCGATCAAACAAAATGCCAGTAATGAATGCACAAGAACAATGGGAGAAAACCAAGAAACACATAAAAGGGGAACAAACCTTGAACAACAAATAGTTGACCACAATAATTTTTTATTAGAACAATGAATTTAGATCCATAGTAAACAAACAATTTCTCCCAATAATTAAAATAAAATAAGGCCACACCCATAAGATGATAGAACCACAAACCAATCTGTAAGTTGACTATTTTTTGTTCATTGATAGATATGATAATAGGGATAAAACCATATAATACAAATTTTCTACCTTGAATTGGGTTAATCACTGGGGAATAATGACCACATGTCACTATTGTGTGGAAGATCCAAACATTATATTGGCACACTGATCTTTGATCCTTATCTGATCTAATGTTATCCACCAAGATCTCCTTAAACACTCTCTCTCAATTTTCTCAATTATGTGGATAACCTTGTAAATTATCCATTTTATCATATTTATTTAAATATAATAGGTCTCTCTATCACATTAAATAAAATAAACAGGTAAACTCATTTATTTTATTTATTCTCTTGCAATTTCACTTTGCTAAAACTCTAAACTCCTACAATGGTTATGTCACACCTATGGTAAAAACCATGATCTGAACTCAAAAAATGACTTTTTTTTATTTGAGACATATTTTATGAGTTATTCACTTTTTTAGGAAAACGTTTCACTTGTGATATTTAATATATTTCAAAAATTAATTTTGGTCACACCGAGCCTTGAAATCCCGCACTGTCTCCGCACTTAGATATGTGATTGAAACATTTAATATTATAAAATAATAAATGAAAACATAAGAGTCATTAAAATTTTATAAAAATATCTTGAGAATACAAGTATAAATAGTAATATCCTACTTGGAGCATATCATAAAAATGTGAAAGAATCATATTAATGCCTGATAAGTAAACAAATGAAACCAACTCATTACCTAACCAGGTATAACTATATCAAAATCATCACGAAGCACACTCAACAAGTAATTAATAAAAGTAATAATATCTATATCGAAACAAAATATTAATAAGTTTTCCCATGTCCACTTCCCCACTTTTGTCTCTCTTTCATGCCCAGTATAAAATTCCCTATTAAAAAATCTCTTCCACAAGTCATCATGCACCCCATGAATATATACCATATCCAAATCATCATCTCATCATGTATTCCAGTAATCTGACCACAAACTCCTCATTATCACAAAATTTGTAACCAATTAGAGAGTATAAAAGATACTACATTCCATTTATTATGCATTATACATCAACACATCACATATCTTTTAAGTACACCTATAAAAAATCACATTCACTATAGCTGAAAACCATTATGTTTTATAACATTACCCTAATACAGCCTAAAAATACAAGTATTGTATGTTGAGATCCATCAGAATACATGTAAACACATACCCTATCACTTAATCTATTACAACCTAGATATGACTTTATATTATACATTGCTGAATGTAAATAAGGGGAGAGTAATAAGTCAACCATCCATTACCTCACTAACATATATATTGGAGAAAACACCCCCACCCCCAAAACATTTTTATGTCATTTTCTATACCTAATTGGGTGTAGGAACATAAAAAATCATAATAAATAAGAATGGATATCATACACAACTAAGGGAAACTACCTAGTCTTAGACTCAACTACAGCTATCTTCCTACATGACACTCGTCTACCACCATTGTGGCATAGGGAACAAAATTCAATATATGCACACAAGAATCAAGAATTATTACAAACCATTTAAAATTAGTAATTAAAAATTATTATCCATTTATTAATAAACCTTATACAAATTATATTTTAATAAAATCAATTTATAGAGACCCACTCCTTTTACATATATCATTACATGATTTTAAGCATAATTATACATCATAGAACAATCCAAGTATTATTAAGTCTAGTATCTTGGAAGACTGGGTACGTAAAACATAAAGCATGGGGATAAAAACTTTTCTTTATTTGATATCCATAAAGATATATTAACTTCCTTTGAGCCCTTACATCATCATAGGGTACCCTGGGGAACACATGAACAAAGGGATGATCTGAAAAGACCAATAAGGAAATGAACATATGGATATATCTTAACCACATGAGTTAAGAGGCATGACATAACGACATCCAATGATTGAAGCATGTGAAATCATATCATATAAGCATGGGATAATATAAACATGGAATCTTATAAATTTGTAAGAATCAAAAAACATGTCTTTAGTATGGGTCAAGGCTAAACTCCAGTCATGTTTCCCATTTTAGTATGGGTCAAGGCTAACTACTAATCTCATTTCCCATTTTATTACTGGTCAAGGCAAACTGCCAATCCCATTTCACATCGCATCTCATGATACATAACTTTACCCACTAAATTAGAGCACTTTCTAGGTGCACCCATATCAACATTTTAATGAATATTCATTTCACATAAATAATCATACATAATCAACCATACATAAACATCAGGGTTACCCATGAAAAGAATTAGGTTCCACAATCATGACATAAAGCATAACCAATGGGAGTTTCATGAATGCATCCCTGAAAGAAATGAATTATAACATACATGGACATTAAATAGGCATATATCATGTTACATGATTTAAAATAGTAGTGACTACTTGTAATAAATGTATTTGTTAAATTTTGGCATTAAAACATTTTGTGCGGCTTTATGGAAATTGTTATAGAGCTTTTAAAATAGAAAATGGAACAACATTTTATATAAAACCAGAAGTGAACCAAGAATGTTTTCATAATAAAAATACTCATTTTATAAAGACAATGGGGGATTAAAATAGAATATTGAGTGCACATGAAATCATGTAAGAATTCAGGAAGTTCCCTTAAAACATGTTTTATTATTTGAATGTTCTATGGATGGAATCTTTTAAAAACATGTATATCCCCAAAAGAGATTGATGAATGGGAATTCCTCTATGAATTCTGTAAAACTAAATATTGTTTAGAATATACACATAAATATATAACATAACTCTATTTTGATATAAAGAAATATAGGGAAACTAGAAAGAACAAAGGAGGTTCAGGTAGAATTCGATAAGGTTTATCGGCACGCTGTCAGGTGTACATAAGTGGGATTGATGAGAGAGAAAAGGGGATTATCATCAATTATAAATCATGAGGAAAGTATTGGGGAGATTAAAAAACATACCCTATCATTTAGGATTACACATAAAATGGAATAGCATCGAGGAAAATCTTGATTAAGAGAGAAATGGAGAGGATCCCTCACCTTAAATCTATTGGTGTTATCCACTTGTTATTAATGATATGAATAAAAAAATTATGTTTATTAATTAAAAATTACATAACCTATTTTATATGTTATTAGTTTAGTGTAATAATTTTATGTTCATTCATAACCATTTTGATTGGTTATTAGGTTCAATTTCATTGTTCAGTCTCGTTTGTTTACTTGTTTTTAATGACTGATTCGCTTATATTTATGTTTGGATAAACATGTAAGATGAAAGTGGCTTTACAGAATTGAAGTTATATTTTATTTTTGTTCATATTGGAGATTAAATGGTTTTAAATTTAATTTTTTTACTTAGATTGAAGTCAAAATAATATATAAACCATGGTGACAATCATTTTTGATAACTGGTGGGTTTGATTAAAAGAACATGTTTTGCATTATAACTTAATACCATTTGTAAAAAAATATTACAGAATGTACAATAGTATATATTCAAAATATATAATCTGGTTCAACCAAAACAAAAATGGTTCCATGACCATATTTAAAGATGATAATTGAAATTGATAATCCATAGTCCTTGAATGTGCTAAATTAGCAAATCTCAAACGGTGCTTTCATTTCATTCAAATAAAAGGTGGGGAAAGGAGAGAAGATAATGAAATAACCCCATAGCATAAATAATTCTATTACATGTATTTTATTAGAGTTATAATACTATTTTGGAGGAGGGAGGTGAGGAAAGAAGCAAAAAAATAACAAAAAAAAGAAGGAATTGGAAAGAGGAATTTACCTCTTGAGATATCCTCCTTTGAGAACCTCTTAAGGGGAGAGGTTTTAGAATTTTGAAGAGTCTAGGGGATTTTTGACGTGGGGGAGGAGATTGGAGAGAGATTTCGGTAGAATATTGGCAGGTCACAAGGCTTGAGAGGAGTAAGGAAAAGAGGTAAGAATGAGCGGTATTTATAGTGGAGGGGAGGATGGTTTTCATAATCTTTCAATCACTAGTTTATTATTTACTCACAATACAAGGAATAGAAATCATTCCATGACCAATAATAGAAATAAATGAATGTGACTTCGAACCAATTGTTCTTAGATCATCATATCATCATCAATTACTAAATTAATCTATTATTTAGCATTTATTGTGAATTATCAGATTTTACTATTTATCAAAAAATCAACTATTTTAGAAAAAACTAAAAAATTCATCCTAACCATTTTTCAACATTTAGAATCCTAAAATGATGTCCAATTTTCAAAAATAAAGTTCTAAATATGATTAATTAAATATTTAATTAAAATCATGATTTATTATTAGAAACCAGTTTTAAAACATTCATTTACCTATTCTAAAATATAGGTACATCATAATTTTACAAGAATGTTATTTTAATACCATCATAGGTAAGGTTAATATTCATTAGGTAATATCACTATTCATAAGGGTATTTTACTATTCAAAAGTGTCGGTTACTATTCACAAATAAAATTAGTTTTTCTTATCAGAGTCCAAATAACTAACTAATCATAACTGTGTACTTTAGATTTTTGAAATTCCAAACAAAGAAGTGACAAACATGATTTTAATGGTAAAATTTCACTTAGTAGTTCATTATGTGGTGATTTTATGACATATTTATAAGAAAGGAATTTTCATTTATAAAACATTGGGTCATTACAAAATTTTTTATAAGACAACTTGCTTTATAAGTACATTAAAAATTCTTGATTTCCATCCCATGATATATGGATAATTTTGTTTAACAATACTATGTTTATATTTAATTTATCAGAATAAATACCCACTCCCATGAATATAGTATTAATTCTATTCCCTATTCTATAATCTAGGTACCCTGGGACTCATCCTAAATTATAGTATGAAAATTCACTCAATTATAAAAGGCAAATAACCCCCCCCCCCCACTTACTCACACCTTTAAATCTCTTTTTCTTGACCAATACCTACCCTAATAAAATTCTGAATTCTATCCCCTTATCCTATAATCCTTATTTTTCATAGAAATTTGACATAGGAAGGCTTTAGTGCAAACATTAAGAAGGATACACGATGCAGAGGTAACGTTCATCAATGAGCGTTGTTGTATTATTCCATCTTACACCCCCTTAAATAATTATTATATATTGATTATATAATACAATTAATATAATAAATATATTATTATTTTATTATGTTAAGGGAATGACCTGAATCCATCTCCACTTCCATCAAATGGGTTATGAAGTCACCATTCATGTGTATGGCTGACTACCGCCTTGCGAACTGATGTCATTCATTTTTAAATTACTACCTATCAATGTTATTCATAACGATGGAATTATTTTATATATATTTATATAGGATATATGTGGTATTTATGATATTATTATGATTCTACAAATGTTATATCACATTTACCTTCATATTTTCTATTTTGTGAGAACATGACAATGTCATTCATGTCTACAGCAGACTACCACCTTGAGAAGCGATGTGATTCATTCACACATTAAATGGGAGATATCAAAGATGAGTTTAATGAAAATATGTAATATATAATGCATAAAAATTATTTTGGAATGAAAATATATATTATTTACTCTTCTTTCTTCCATCCCAATAAGAAAATAAAAAAACAATGTTCATTCATACATATGACATATCATCTCTGTAAACGTTTTATTTCATTTCCAATCACTAAATTTTATAGACTGTGAAAAAGTCATATAGACTGAATATATATTATATTTATGTCATGGATATAATTATGGAGATTATTGAATCATGATCAATCTATGGGGACCAAAAATATAACAAATAAAAACATATATGAAAAAATATGGTTATTACTTGACAATTAACATTAACATGGAATATTTAATAAATAGGTAAAAAAAGGTCATAAAAATCATACATTGTGTGATATATATAGATTAATATTTTTAAATAATATATGTATAATAAATTTATATTTCTTATAATGTGAAATAGAATTCAATAATTAAGGTAATGGATTTTCTTCTCAGTTTATACATCTATGAGACACATGTATTTGCTGCCAATTTCATTAATGTGGTGTATATACTACCCATGGATGTATTTAATGATCATATGATGAAAATTATTGGGTTTTAGATATCCATTTTTTATATCTCTTTCATGGGTTTTATAGTTAAAATGTAAGTAAAGTGGTAAGGTATTTTTTCCATAAAATTTCTTTCTTTAAGATGTACATTAATTTATGCATCTATATTCTTTCATGAGGTGTATAAACATCCACATTGACATGTAATATCAGTAATTTATTATCCCTGTTATTTATTAATTTTCATATTATGTTATTCCTTATTGGGGAATATAATTCAATGTTATTAGTGTGGTAATTATTTTATGTTATAATATATTCATTTATCAAGATTTTTTATGACTAACTGAAAGTCGAATATTTATTTCATGGGATAGAAAATAAGAAGAACCACCGAAAAGATTAATATTGGGTGGAAATGATGAATTTTTAGGGAATCTACCCTGATAATAATATTATAGTATTTATGAAGGGACCCCAGAACGGTATACATAATAACACTATCTTCTGGACTCCCCTTGTTGGCCAACGCATCGAAAACACAATTACCATATCTCTAAGTGTGCCCCACACAAATGATCTATTTGATTTCTATCATGTATTTCATGAATAGATAATAAATATCTCATTATGGATTGATCTTCCCTTGGATTTACCAAATAATAAATATTGACTCATACTCATCCTTCACAATATGAATATTATAAAGGTTACATAGCATGATCCCGATATCAATTTTAGTGTCTCTAATTCAAGGGAACTCTATTGCCAAAAAATATATATGAATCTTAGATACAAAAAACCCCAATTTCCCACCCCAATCCACCCCCTTTCATGTTTTTGGATATTCAAGAGATATCAATGTTCATTTTATGTACCATGATTAAGGGATTCCATTTAACCCACATTCCATTATTATTTCAACTTATAACATCCATATTATATGGAAGTCTCATATCAATGACTCAGAATGTCACTAAAGAAGCCCCATCATTAATAGGGATTCCAATTTCTGAAAAAAGTTATTTCACTCAAACCTGAATAAATTGAGATAATTTTTTCCTTCTTGCCTTGTTATTCACATCCCAAATCATCCAACACACTGCTACAAAAAAACACACTTCATAGACTTTGTCTGAATTTATAAAAACGAGTCCCAATAAATCCCATCATTGATCTCCCTCCCAGAATAATTCCCATTTTGATCCTGACGATTCCATATATCCTTTTTCAAATCACCTTGAAAAAATATGTGCCACATAGATTCCTACTACGACCATGCCCAACATTGTTATCTGTAATCCAACGATACTACCCTCACCTTCGCATTATCATTCATCAGAATATATTTGTTACTCAATCTAAAAACAAAAAATTCATTTTAATGGTTCATTTTCTGTACCATAGTAATGTCACCCATTCATCATCATTAACACTATAATGAACCATATTAATAAATCCCTAACCACTGAAGTTGTCCAACACCAATACCATGAAAAGAATATATCTCATTCTTTAAACATGATGATATTGTGATATAGGTCCTTATAGTACTAATTTATGATAACACTAAGGAAATCTGAGAAAAAACATACTTCCATGTACAGGATATTTAGAACTGGGTATCCTAGAAAAAAATTGAGGATATCCAGCCCAGTTATCCTTCCTGAATTTAATTTTCCCACTAAAAACTACCCACCATGTTTTATATTCGATCTCTTAGAGATGGTGTGTCAATCACTACATTAGATTAATTTATTTCCCAATTAGATAGTCTCACTTCCACAAATTATCTCAATATTCTCTTCTCATGAATATTTCTTAAAGAGAGTCTCCTAAAATGATGTAGCACATAATGTTTTCTAGTATGGCCTTCATGGTCTTATCCACACCATGAAAACCAATTCCACCCTCATCGATTAGATGTTTCGACCTCTTCCATGATTCAAAGTGTTAGAGACCTATCTAATTCTCATCCCATAAGAATGAATTCTTGGTTTTTTTTCAGCTTCTCTATGGTCTGTTAAGTAGCTTTGATAATAGATTGAACACGCATAGGTATTTATGAAATGACACAATTAATCAAGTTGATATTTCCACCATGTGATAGAAATTTATTCTTCTGGTGGAAAATATTCCCTCGGATCTGGCTGATGGTATCATCAAAGTGATCCATTTTGATCATTTTGTTTAATAATGGAGATCTAATATAAACCCTAGGGAATTACCACCTATGGAGGAATTTCTTATTTTTGATAATCTAACTATTCATACTTGAGAATTTTTTATAGATAAATACACTACTTTTCCATTGGCTAATCCCTTGGCCACATTGGATTCCTTATGTGTCCATTATATTATTGAACCCATTCAGAGAGCTTTTTGTACCATTGATAAAAAAATATCATGTCATTAGAAAAAATAAGATGAGACAAAATGAAACCATAGAACTCATTAAGGAATGGATTGATCATCCCCTCCACCAAGTTGTGTTTGAAATGTCTAGTAAGAGATCGTAAGACGTCTTGAAGAAAACTAACCTCTTTCCCATTAAAGAGACGGTGATCCATGAGGAGGCATAAAAAATGTATATATCTCAAAGACATTCTCTAAACCTGAAGGACATCATGAATCTGATGATAAAGCTCCATTCAATCCAATCATATAATTTTTTTCATGTCAACCTTGATCATCACATTATAGAGTAATTTCTTTTTTTAATCCAACAATATTTCACATGTATTACCAATTACCCCAAAATATTTTATCCTTGGAAAAAACATTGTTTTTTATCCAAAACCAATCTTGGTATAACATTAGCTGTTCTTATGTTTATGAGGTAGGATAGTATTTTGTATGAAGAGTTAAAAAGATATATTGTTCTGTACAAATTAAGGATTATAGGATCGCTCATCTTTGATATTAGGATCACCTTTTAGTTTCTCACAAACCTATTTAGATAACCACCTCTAAATAATTCATGCACCACAACCCATACCTGAACCTTAATGGCATCACATGAAGCCACATAAAAATCTCCTTGAAACCCATCAGGGCTATGAGTGAATTCTTGGATCCGGAAAAAAAACTATTTATTTGATTTCATATTTCCCTAGAATGGATTCTAATATTCCATGCTCAGGAACCTCCATGAGACTGGGTATGTGTCTCATGAAATCACCCTTAGTAATTCCCATATCCTACATGTTTCCATTTATGTTAATTGGTCTACCCATTAGGTTCCATAGCATTATAGTGCCAACTTCCCCACAATATTAACATCTACTATGTAATTACCATCTTCTAATTATATGTTGATATTTTAAACCACCTTTTATCTTCCAAACATGACTAAAAGTAAAAAGTGTATATATCCCCCTCCTTGATCCATGAGGCTCTTAATTTTTACAAACACACCCTCTCTATCTCTATGAGTTTCTCTGACATTAGGATTTGGTTCTCTACTAAAATGGAAAATGTGTCATCATCAAAATTCTATTAATAACTTTATTATAATTTAACATTGTTGTTTCTAATCACTTATTGTAAATTATCTCTATCCATTCTATTAGATTTCTTTTCATGTTGGTACCTCTTTAGGAATTGGATACAATACACCATGTAAGACCCCTTATTTTTCTAGGTGAGTCTCTCTATGAGTTTTTCATTAACTTTTTTTAGTTGTATTTTCATTGGGGATGTATTTAATTTGAATAAACAAATTATTGTTTTAATATTAAACTAGATGAAAATCAGAAAGGATCCACATAGATAGATTTTTTAGGGAAATTAATTATTATTCAGGGATATATGCTTGTTTGAATTAATGGAGTCTGGGAATCAATGGGTTATGTTTTTCACAAGGTCATGGTATGTTGGGACGTTTTAAATGGGGTTCAAGTTGTTTAAATGGGAAATGGGTTGGGAATCCATTTATATAACATTTATATTCCCTCTAAATGGATTTCAAGTATTCTATTATTCTGGTGTTTTAAATAAAAAATGTGATGTGATAGATTTTTTATTGTATCCCATTAAAAATATTTACATGAAGTGTAACTATATTACACATCATGTAATTGCTCAATATTTTATTTTAATGTATAATTTTTCCCTTATTATTCATTTAATTTTTATATAGCCTTCAACACTGAAAATTAGGACACCATTTAAGAAATTTTTGAGGGCCATCCTCCTTTATGAAAATAACATTTATGTGATCAATAACTACTGAGGCTTTTTTGTTAGTTTTTCCCTTCTCTCCCTTCTTCTTCCAATAGTTGAGGAGAAATCCAATCACTGTGTGAATTTTTTTTATCTTGATCATTTTTATCTGGGTTTCTCTTTGAGATCATGAACACCATATTCCTTGTTGTTTTTTTCCATTAGATGTATTGTGGGATCATCAATTTAAGGTAGGGGAAGTAAATTTTAACCATATTGTTTGATAATTTCCATGTTTATTCAGTATTGAAATTATTCCAACATAGTGTGTTCCCAAATAAATTAAATAAATAAATGGGATTATTTATTGAAGTACTTTGGTGTCAATTGGATTCTGACAAAGATTATGGATACCCATGGGGATAGATAACCATGAATATAATTAAATTCACTAATGTTTTAAGGCATGTTGTGTATGACCTGAGACCATAGTCGATTTCTTGATGTAGAATCATTAATATCATAAGTATTTCATATTTTAAGACTTTAAATTAATTATGATTTAATTAAAAGTGATATATGAATGATAAATGGTCATTTTTATAATTAGCCATTGATATTTGTGATGTGATATTTTCATATCTATGTTGTATTATAGAAATATTTTTCAATTATATAATGCTTATATATTGGGCATAGCCCTAGTGCATGCGCACTTATATTCTTTAAGGGTTATATTGAGAGGACTCTTCCAATTCCCTTGCTATAATTATTATAGAGACTGGGTTTTTTCATGTCCCATATTGTAATTATTATAGGGATTTAACCCAGATGTAGTAATGCATATAGGTGTTTGACCCGAATTGTTGTGATTGTACCAAGGTTATATAGTGGTGGTTGACATGGTTTTAAGGCATACTCTGAGATATATAGCATTGGGCTGAAGTAGGTTATATTACCATGGTCACATGGTTATAGTTTGCATCGTTGTAAGACATTCTAATTGATATTTCATAATTAATTCAAAGAATGTTGTTTTATTTTATTAGTTGTTGAATTAATTAATACACCAATTTATCACTTTATTACATAAACATATTATCAAACTAGTTAGTATAGATATGGAAATGTCGACATATTGTGTTATACTCACACCCTATTCGGACATCCATTTGGTTCCCGAGACGATTAAATGGTGGCTAGTTTGGACAAGGTAAAATGACCTTTTTATTGATTGGATACTTGTTGGATGGGTTGGAGTTTAGTGGTGGGACCAATGTGGAGTTTAGGATCATAGACATTTGAGTTTTTACTTGAGTCTACTATTCTTTTACTTGTATTGTTTCTATTATTTCATTAAGTTAATTTCCATTTCATCGTTACACTATTCCATTATTATTGATTGGATTATTCAATTTTCCTTTGTTTTTGGATTTTTATATGTCTATACATTGATTTATTTTGTTTATATGGTTTATTTATTCTTCTATGTCACATGATATAATGGGGTATTGTCTCCCAACTATACATTTCACATACCCACTAATAGTTGGAGGCTCTGGTGTATGGGGATGTGTGCTTGAGGTCACCTAACCAACCCTACTTTGCTATTTGAGAGAGTACTGGATCAGGGGATATATCATGGTGGTATCAGAAGAGAAGGTTTTATGTTCATCCCCTTTCTTGTTTGGGAATGGTATAAAGGATACTTGGATGTTTTGGGACTTGGTAATGATATTGTTTAAGGGATTAGCTAACCCATGTACGAGGTGGGAGGGGATCTGTGTTCCTAATGATGGTATTGTTATTTTTGTCTTTATCTTGATATATTAGATGTTATTTCACCTTGTTTGATTCAAATATTTTGTGACGTTTTTCTTTTATGATTTTATCATTTCCTGAGATTTGTACTCATGGCCTAGTATGGTGCAATATGAGAATAAATGCATCATTTTTTTCACATAGGGGTATATTGAAATGTGTTGTTCATGATAGGGGAATATATATATTTCTCATGTGATATATAATTTCCTGTTGAATAGTGATATGAGTTATCTATTTCTAGAGATAAATGAAAAGAGTTGACATTTTATGGAAAAAACATATTAGACATGCTTAAAGAGACCTGGAATTAGTCGTTCTCTGTTGTAGTCACCTTTTGAGGTTAACCTTCTTTTTATCAATTTCTCTATGGTTTTTCCTAGTCTAGTATAGAAAATGCCTCTTAATATTATTTTACTTGAGTGTCAGATGATTGGAAATCAGTAAGATCTTAAAATAGATAAACCAAATATTCCTATAATTCCTGGGGGTCATATGGATGTTCATATCGAAGATAGATTCTTAAGGGTCATGGGATCCATGGAAAGCTATACTATTTGTACCATTCCTTCGACGTCTTAGCTGAAAATAGAGTTTCAGCTGCAGCACTTTCCAATGTTTATTGGGGAAGGGAAGTCAAGGAAGAAGATTTCTGGATCAAGTCAGCCTTTAAAATCTTCAATCATCTTGACACACCCGTAGATAATAGGTTGGAGACTGGTACATATATAATTCATTGAAATTTCAAGCATTAGTGGAATATTATAGTGGAATTTGGAAAATTGGATGATCTAGCTTGGAAGGACTACAAGATAAAATTCTAGAGCCATTTCTATCCTGATACATTGTGGGAGGAAAAAATATCTTCATTTCATTCATTTGACGCATGAGGGCATGTCATTGATAGACTATATTAGACATTTCACTAAACTATAGTGAATTTCACCATCATTGAAAGCTAATAAGATCTCTAGGGATAGAGTTTTTTAGGGTGGTATTCACTTTGAGATTAGTTCATAGGTAAACTTATTCTGTTTCTGTAGCATTGAGCATTTTTTGAACCATATGCATATCACAGAAGGGAATCTTGGAGAGGCCCCAAGAAAAAACCAAGATGTTTCAATAAGGTGATCTGAGAGCTCTTTATCGAGTGTCAATAAGCACTGTTATGGATTTTTTTACCAAGTTCATAGTGGGAAGAGTAGTTTGGGTAGTGTACAACCATGTCATGGTCGTGTTCCATTCTATGGTTATCATTGTGTCATATTTGGATACAAGTGCCCATAGTGTCATTATACTACAATTACTTGTCATATATATGGAAAACTAGGTCATCCTTAGAGGTTCTCTGTGAAATTTCTACAACAAACCAGTGGTATGGGATCATGATTGGCACCTGAGCTGGGAACGATCTTAGCTACCAAACAACATGATGGAATCTAGAGTTCCATTGGATGTTTAGGATGATAAAGGTGATGTGTTTCCCCAATGCATGAGCCACCACTACAAGACTTTGAGGTATTTACAATGGGATACCGTCACAAATAGTCTATTGTAGAAAATGGCATTGCAAATAGTTCTCCATTTTTATATAAAAAAACCTTTCTATGACGGGCCTGTCGCAAAAAAGTATTTCTGATATGCCAGTTTTCCCATCACAAACAGTTATTTAAAAAATATATAAACTTTTTGCGATGGGTTCTCATAGAAAAAGGTTCTGTCGTAAATACTTAATAAAATAAAAATATATATATTCAATAAAATTATGATAAATTAATATTATAAAATAATATTAATATTAATAATATTAATATAAATAATATTATATTATATAATACTAATACTACTAATGTTAACAATATAAAAAAATTATATTATTATAATATTAATAATAAAATAATTCTAATAATATAACAATGTTATTCTTATTATTATTAATATTTATGAAAAACTAATATTAATATTATTGAAATAGTAAAAAATTATAAAATATTAAAATTCTCAAAATTCCTAAAAAATATAACAAAAATTTAAAAAAAATATTATTATTAGAATTAGTAAAATAAATAAACATCAAATCAATAATAATAATAAATAATAAATAATAAAATATTAAAAAGAAAAAAATTAAAATATGCAATATTTGCACAAATATAATAGTCAAAAACTGGAAATAGTTAATATTACAACAATCATTGAATTCAAATGTTTTTATCATGAAAAAAACTGGGTTGTGGTCTTCTGGAGGAGGTGGTGGAGCTGGAGGAGTTGGTGGAGGAAACCTCATCCATAAACAACGAGTCAGATGACGCATGTACTCCATCTACTCATGTTGCTGCTATTTTCATCGATGCATCTTCTCCTCGTACTATTTTTTCTCTCATCAGCACTCCTCATGCTACCGCTGCTGCTGCTGACACATCTCCTCATGCACTTTACGTAAACTCTCTATAGGCTCACTCTGAGCTTACAACTGCTCCGGATACTATGAGTCAGAATATTATTCCTCTCCACGATCCCCTCTCGAGCCAGATGCTGGCATCACAGTGGTACCATTATAAGTCCCATGATTCAATTGAGAGCTGATACCAACTACTCGACCCTTCTCGAAGCCATACTTGGAAGTCTGCATCCATGTCTCCTCATCGAAAAGGTGGGAACTAGTCTAATCACCCATCTCAACCTGACTCTCATCCTTTGTGTGAGAGTCCACAGCCTCATATGTCTACTTCTATTCCAATATGAAATTAAAATAGTGAAAATATTATATGTAGTTAATTTTCAAATAGAAAAAGAAATAATACTGACCACAATCTAATGCTGGGAGATCACCTCTAATCATTAGAGTTGTTGGATCACTATATATCCTCTAATAATTTTCATACTCCCCAATATCGGGCTACTCCACTGCCTATGTGAAGATAAATTAAACTATTGAAATATAATGTTATATAAAATATTAAAATAAATTACATACCAGATGCTCTTTATGCATACTGAATGTATGGCTACCGGCTTGATGTGCTTCCTCCTGTCTGACCTGGTTTTGTCGAGCCAATAAAGATCTCCTCTAAAATCCACCACCTAACCAGTGTGAACATAATCCATCGAAAACCAGAGTTGAAATGGTCTCTAGTTGGAGGGCTCTACATGACTCATCAAATACTGCCACTCTTGCTTTCTTCATGGTCTTCCTTCTCAAACTGTGTAAAAAAATAACAGAAACAGTCATGCATAGACACCTATCATGCATCGTGGATAGCATCATTCATGATATCATTTATGGAATACCATAAACCTTACAAATAATTTATAATATCATGTTATCAATTTAATAAATTTCAAAAAAAATATTATTTATTTACATACCATCCAATGATCGAACATGTCAAGCTGCACATCAATTGGAATCTATTCCCATGTGATCTATGACTGAGATACAAAATTGTGAACCATAGTTCTCCCCTATCAATTAGCTATATTCACAAAATTGTGAAAAAAAACAATTAATGAAAAAATTAATATATAAATAAATTAATGAAAGATAACCTAAATACATAGATCACCATACCTCTGTGTGCGTGAATCGAAGCCATGACGTGGATGTCGCTTGAGGATAGGGTCAAGAGTCATCAGTCATGTAAGATCATGCCCTCTCTGCATACCCCATGAACTTCCAGTAAGCTGAGGATCAGATGATCCCATATCCTCTTCATCTAAAGGTATCCCGGCCTCCTGCAACTAATGAAATAGATCATAATCCATCTAAAGCACTGAATGATTGTTGTTTGAAAATAGTTGAAAATAAATATTACATATAGATATATATTAGTTATAATTATAACCATCATTTAACTATGTCAATGTTCACCTTCATCATCATATTCATATCTGATGATGTCAGTGTCTTCATATTCCTCCTCGATATCATCAATATCCATATGAGTTCCAGTTTCATCATCTCGTTCCATTTCAAATTCATTTGTAACATCAATAAAACCATCGTCACCATTGATCCTTAATTGTGGGGTGTCAACATCAATATTCATGTATCTTTCGAAAAAAGATGGATTTTGAGTAGTCTCTTGAAAAATTTCTATTCTATGCACTTTAGTGAAACCACATTCAATTTGAGTAAAATTATTTTCCAAAAATTTGATTTTTATTATGCTCCACCATCACTCAGGTCTCCTAAAGTATCACAGTACATTGTGTAATAAATTTTATGTGCCTATTGAGATAGAAAAAATGGTTACTTTACTGTAAGAAGACTTTTATATTTAATATCAATAATTCCATGATTCGGATGAACACATAATCCTCTCTCAGTATCCAACCACCGACATTTAATAATCATTATTTAATTTTTTCCTAGATAACATAATTCAATAATTTAATCCAGCATGCTGTAAAAGTATACTATAGTTTCTATAAGATGAGATCCTTTTAAGAAAAGTCCATTGTCCATTGTTTTTTTATTCCCCATACGGACATTTTTGGAACCAAAAAAACATTCACCACATATGCATTATATGATTTAACCTTTTTTGATGGTGGGTTACTCATTATACACAGTCTCTTGTGAATTTTATCAGCATGTTGAGACACTGGAAATTTTTTAAAACAATTATCAATATAATAAATAATAAATTGAATTGATATGTTAAGCCATCAATAATTCATGTTACCAGTTTTTTAAACAATTGAGAAAATTTTTTGGTAGACATTGTTTAAGAGAAGTTACTATAATTTGTTGAATGATTTTTATATAACATAAAAATAAAATAACTTTACCTATTGTAAGATAAATTATAAAATAATTGATAAAAGCACTCACATTAAAAATAATTCCATTTCTTCACAGTTGTGAAGAATATACGTAGGAGTTTTGTGATATTATTCATTTGAAATCCATCATTTATGAACTCCTCTGAAGCCAAGATCAATCTGATTAAATTTTTTTAATTTATTTCCCATTTCATTATCAACATTACCATAATTTTATGTCAAGCAGTTTCTCTTGGGGGGGGGGATATTCAGATTCAAAATAATGAGAGTAGAAAAAAAACATTCTTGCAATTAAGCTCAGCAATTGAGCTTTCAATTGATGCTTTGTTACATACTTTTTTCATCAGTTTCTGCATGAATATCTAAAATAGTTACATCCATTAAAGCTATAATAGTCCTCCAAAATTTTCTCCATGTGGAAAATATAATATCAAATTTTCCATTTTCATAATGAATTCTTGAAAAAAGAGATTTTTCAGTTTACATATAATTACAACAACATCTTCATCATGTTTTCTTAGTGCATAATAGTCTATTTTCACCATAAAAATGTCTCATAAAAAATATGATATATCTATTATCAAATCCCAAATAATAGTATTCAAAATATATCTTAATCCAATCGAAAAAATTCATTCCATTCTAACATGAATGTCATGAATTTTTAATCTGGTAAAATTACCATTCCTAACACATCTACCCAAATTGGAAGCATATTCATCTGGAAGCCTCTAATCTTCAATCCACTAACAAAATAATAATCCACTCAATTTGGATAGTGTGAAAAATGATTTTTTCTTCATTAACATATGTGATCTAACATTTTAGAATAGTTTATGTTATAGTCACCTAAAAATTTGGGAAAATCTAATCATTCCTTTATATTATCTTTTTTCTTACCTGGTGTACCCAAAAATTTATGAAATAAATTATCAAAATAGTTCTTCTCAATATGCATGACATCCAACATATGGAAGACCAATAAATCAGACTAATATGAAATATCCCAAAAAATGATCTGTTTTATCTAATCGTGTTCTTTCCCAAAACTATGAATTTTTGGTTGGTTTATTGTTGGTCTAAATGTGATGGTAGGTAATGAAAATAAAACAGTTATTATCTCTATAGATGAGGTCATTTTTGGAGGTTCATCCCTTTCAATTGTGCCTTTTCTAAAATGAGATATGTTCCCCCGAAAATGATGATTGGTTACAATAAATCTACGAAGAAATTCAAAATAGAACGGTTTTTTTCCATTGATAATCATAAATGATTTTTTTCTCTCATACTATATGGACTTGATTTCAGACCATGTATACTCTAGCCAGATAACATTCCATATACCATAAGTCACTAATTATCCACATCAATGAAAATTTTAGTATGAAATTTTGTTTTGAAACAACATCATCTATACCAACATCATTACTCAACAATGAATTTAACTCATCAATCAATGGTTTCAAATAAACTTCATTATTATTATTTTGGATGTCCTAGGATTAATAAAGATAAAAAGATATAAGGATCCTTTCTCAACATCCATAGAGGTAAATTTTATGGATTTATAAAGACACACCAACATGAATATTTACTACAATAAGATAGTGAACCTCATATGAGGTGTTTTATTATAAAATATAACATTTAAATTAATAAATTTATGTTGTAAAACCATGCATCAAATTAAAGTGTCATTACTCAATTCACCAAATAGAATAATTTTAGAAATCCACAAATCCGAGAAATGTATTTTCATGGTCCAACATGGATCTTTGGAGGTGACATCCTCAATTAGGAAATTAACTATAAGACTAATTTCATTTATTAGGAACCCATAACACCCTTTGGTGATTTGGTTCAATTATTCATTTATATAACTAAGGAAAAACTATTTATAATCCATGTTGAATTCTTAGAAGGAATTCTAGGATATAAAACAATTAATTATAATGGTGTAATTCAAGACAACACACCCAACATGTGTTCATGATCGAGGTTGGAATCCTCTATTTACATAAAAAAAATCAATTAGGGTTCATAAAGGTGAATATTCCAATTTAAGATGAATAAATTAGTTTTACTATGATGCTTTACAATAGGTGATCCATGAAATAATATAAATATTTATAAAACAATGGAACCATGGGGAATGAACTATAGAGAACCTAACTTATTATTAGGATGCTATACATGTCCAATATCAATGTTTAATTTGGTCTTGTTCAGACGATATCTAAGAAATGTATATCAGCCCTAAAAATAGGGTGAATGGTATGACACTATTATAGGAGAATAGATCAAAAGATACACATAGAATAGAAGTAAGAGGATTTTAGATCTTACCAATATGGATCCAATGTGACCAAATGCATTAAAATACGAGTATGGATCCAGGAGATATCAAGATCCCTAGGTTAAGAGAAGGGGAACCCCATGGGAGAAGTGGGAGAGCTTCACACTGCTCGAGAAGAGGAGAATAAAGAGGAAAGTTGATTAATCCTCACTAGGGTAAATGCAAATATAACCCAAAAAATTGGTTCGCATGGTTTGGCCACACGGTTGGCCAAACTATACTCCAACCATGTAGTTCCCAATATATAGGAACCTTACCTCACACGATTATCCCACATGGTTTGCCTGAACCATGCACCAAACGTGCACCAAATAGTGCACACACACTCCCTATGTGGTACTATGAATTTGGGATGGGTGAATAGTTGGGAAACCCGTGCACAACCTGTGTGGATAACTTCTTCTCACTTATAGATTTATCATCGTTAACACTGGTGGGACACTCATTTTCTGACAAACCATGCACCCATACTAGTCCATCAAAACAAGATTTTTTCAAGGCCTGACACTCTCAAAACTCAACGAACCATGTCTGACACCACTCAGGCTCCCAACCAAGGCAAAAAACAAAACATTAATGTTTTTTAACTAGCATAATTGAAATTTGAAGCTCAGTTTAAATAATGTCCCATCCCCCAAACGACAAAATTCAATTTCCCTTATAAATTATACCATTCCTAATAACAAGGTTAATTAAAACCACTCCACCTTATAACTTTTCATCCACAAGAATCCTTTGGTAAAAATAAAAACCTCACCCAACCTACAAGTGTAATATCCCATTACGTCTCTAGGTACTTTTGATGTTTCCAAGCACCTCTATTTTGGATTAGTGACTTGGGGGTTCATTTGGGTGATCATTTAAATAAAACAAAAGGGTAATGGCTTGTGCACGGTTTGCGCATGGTATGACAAACCGTACGACCAAACCGTGCCAACCAAGCAGCACTGGACAGAGAGGCACACACGGTGTGCTCACGGTTTGACAAATCGTGCGACCAAACCGTGCGGACCGTGTATCTCTGGAAAGTTAGTTACGCACGTTGTGCACACGGTTTGACAAACTGTGCGCCTCTGCCCATGTAATCCATGCATGCGGTTTTTAATTCTGAAAATTTATTTTAAAACCACACGAAGCCCCGGGACATCCATAATTTTGATCTTGGCTCAGGATAGACTCATTTTAGTTCTTTACAAAGATTCATAGAGAGATTCCAAGGCGATCTGATCATCTTTCTTTGAGATTGAAGTCCCGGATTGAAGATCTGCTCTCCTCCCGGTAAGTGGATTTCATTCTATTGAATTTCTCATTTGGTCCTCTATCTTCCCTTGATATTTTCATGAGAGATTTCTTTTGCTTCCATGGATATATCCTATGAGTTGAGGTATAGATCTAGGATTGTGAATCTAGATATAGTTTTGAAAGATCTTGATTCCTTTGATCTTAATTTTGGTTTTTAGGATTTTGATTTTGATTTTGATCGATGTTATTGTGCCGCTCGGTTTTTGGGGTTTCCCATTGGGCTAAACCTAGTCACTAAATCGAGGTAGGTGGTTTCATCCTATTTTATCAAATTGATTAACATTTTATTTTCTTGATTTATTTCAATTGTGGATTTAAATTCAATTGCTCAAGTTTTCTTTCTATTAAATTGATAAAACCTGATTCCAATGAATTGAGGTATTTGAAATGGTTTTGGCATGGGAATTTGGAAATACCCAATTCCATTGAATTTTGTGTGTTTATGGAAATTGGATGATTTAAATAGTTGGATTTAAATTGTGAATTTTATGGTAGTGATTTCAATTAAATTGTTGAATTTATTTGTGGAAATGAATTGTGTAATGATGGAAATGGTTTTGAATGGATTTCAAACTGGTGAAAATGACTTAAAATTATTTGATAGAAACCCAGTGGTTTAATCTTGTGATAAAGGCTTGTTTTTGAATAAAACTAGTTTGGTTTTAAATGGAAAGAAATTGGAACTTTTGAAAATGGAAGAATGGGATTGATCGTATTTTAAGCAGTCTTAAAATAGTTCACCCATATTATAAGATCGCTTGCAAGCCTTAGGTAGTTAGTGAGTTATTTGGATACACTCTAAGCTACGACAATGTTCTAAAACATACTTACGGCAGGTCACATCTCCGACAGGTTGGTGACGAGTCTCTTTTTCCCAGTGTTATAGGGACGTGTGTATACACATTTTGTTAAGTTCACAAATAGAGTGTGTAATCCTATAACAGGTTAATACTATTGTACCTTTTGGTAAATGACCATGTTGCTCGCTTTGTTATTTATATTTGAGATATAAATGTATGCCAATGCTTATAAACCGCTTATATGCCCGCAGAATTTATATAAACTATTTTATAATTTTTTTTTCTTAAGCCATTTTTTTATAAATATTCCATCATTTGTTAAATAATTTCTTAAAATGTTTATTTACATCAATTGAGAATGTGTAGAATGTTTTGTTTAAATATGATTTTGGGTTTGTCAACCCTATTTATTTGAAAGTTGAATGCTTTTCTCTGGATAATTCAAAATTTTAATCTATTAAAGAATCTTTGGTGGTTTCCTACTGGGATTTGGCTAACACCATACTTTTTCATTTGGGTGTTTGTAGACTTCCTTCTTTTAGAATCAAGCAAAGGTAAGGGTCCTGTTGGAGGTGGATCCATATGTTGAACTTTAGTCTTAGTGAGTTATTTCTTTAGGGACTTTCGGGCTATTTTCCCCTTTTTAGTACTTGGGTTGTAGTGCTTTGGTCTTTTTATGCCTCTTTGTATTCTGGTACATTACTCCCTGTGGAGTTTCTTTTGTAATGCATACTATTTCATTATCTTTTGCTTCCACATTATTGTGGCAGAAATCATTCCCTCTTGGATGTTGTGTGATGCCAAGTGCTAGTCGCTGACCCGTGGGGATTGGCAACGCCCTTCAGGCTATGTCAAGGCCGGCTCGGTTATCGGGTTACCCGGTTACTCAGGCTTGTTCGTGAAAAAATGGTATCAAAGGGTGGTTAATCGTCTTTCCTTGATGATAATATGAATTTGAGTTTTCTGGTTGGGATTTAGGAGGTAGTTGTGATTGAGTGTCTGGCTATCTCTCATCATAATGAACCTTAAGTCACCAGGGTTGGTTAGGGAAATGCGACTTGTGGATTAGTTCTATTATTTTCCCTGTTTTGATTTGGATATAGAAGAATCCAAATCTTTTTATCCCTTATTTTATGTATAGTTTTCCTTGTTACTCAGTTTGAGTGTTAATATATGTCTTTTTATGCTGTGTATAATCATGCCACTGAGAAGGCGTGGAGATCAAATCCAAAAAGAGTTTGCTACTGAACCTCAGCAAGCAAGTCCTATTGTGGATCCGAGTCTGGTTGACGTGATTGTTCGAACTGTCCAAGCTCTCGGACTTTCACCACCCCTAGTTTCTATTTAGACTCCATCTACAGATCCTCATAGTGGTATTCTCCGAAGTCGTTCTCAAGAGTTCCTATGCCAGAAGCCACCTATTTTCAAAGGATCCAATGACTCTTAACATGTTGAGGAATGGTTGAGTAAGATTTAATGTCTGTTTGGATTAATGGAGACACCTGAGGTGATCAAATTGAAGTGTTCCACCTTCATATAGGAGGGACCAAGTAGGTGATGGTGGGACACAATGCTGACGGCTGGGAAACATGAGGGTTTGGACTGGAAAGACTTTAGGGTTCTTTTCACTAACCAGTTCTATCGAGAATCAATGGTTTTGGCCAAGGATGTGGAGTTTTTTAAGCTTGATCAGGACAAAAAACCGTGTCTGAGTACTCTAATAACTTTTCTGAGTTGTTACAGTTTTCTCCTAATATTGTATCAAATGAGAGGATGAAGGTTCGATTATTCGAGTTGGGACTTCGATCAGATATATGTTCTCAGGTTTTCCTACTAAAGATTCCCACTTATGCTGATGTGCTGGATAGGGCCATGATGGTTGAGATAGACCTGGCAGGGAAGTCAGGGTTGAAGGATGTTATTTTCTCTCCTAGTGGAAGTGTTGGTTCCTTTTAAGGAAAAAAAGTGTGACGTTTCTTATGGAAATTCTCGTCAACGGAGTCATTCTAGACCTCTGGTAGAAACGGGAGGGGCTTCTATGACTTTCTATCATTGTGGAAAGCCAGGACATTCTAAGAGGGTTTGCACTGAGTCAACCAAGAACTATAGCTCCTACAGATGTTTAGGGAACTTACAGACATTCTACCTTCACTTATCTAGTCTGCATAATGGAACAGGATCATCAGCACCTCCAAATACTATGGGGCAATCAAATGCTTCACGTAAAAAAGGGTTCCAGACATAGGAATCCGGAACGAAGCTTCTTCACAGAGTGGAAGAGTTGCCAGAGGTAGCTGATGATGGTCCTATAACTGTGTGAGGTACCATTTCTATAGCTTCGTCTTTAGTGACAAATCTTTTTGATACTGGTGCATCTCACTCTTTTATTTCAACCCATATTGTTAATGTTCTTAATCTACTTATAGAACTTTTATCACGTGTGACAGATATTACTACACCCCCAAGTGTTATGAGATATAAGGGTCTCCGTAGTCCTTCTTGTGTATTCTCTCTATTAGATGTTGATAACGCTTGGAGTTTCTTGGTTCATGACATGAAATACTTTGATGTCATATTTTTGATGGATTGGATCATTGCCAATAAATCCTGGATCGATTTTTATCGTCGACGAGTCTACCTTACTACACCCAGTGGTGTGCCCCTTGTTTTCCAAGGAGAATGGGACCCATGGTGAAGCAGATACGGACCTTCTTATCCAGAGTTGGGGAAAGTTATATAATTGTTTGCTTTTGATTTAGAGAGAGATTCAATGTGTGATGATCTTCCCCCAATCATCGCTGAGTTTCCCGAGGTGTTTCCTTCTGACTTCTCTGGTTTGACACCAGTAAGAGAGGTTGATTTTTCTATTGACTTAATGCCTGGTACTCAAACAGTTTCTATTCCCTCATAACGAATGGATCCAGCTGAAATAAAAGAACTGATGTTTCAGTTAGACAATCTTCTTGAGAACGGTTATATACGCCCAAGTGTGTCACCTTGGGCAGCACCAGTTCTCTTCGCCAAGAAGGCAGATGGTTATCTTTGCTTATGTGTTGATTATCGAAATCTGAATTGAGTTAAGATAAAGAAAAAATATCTGTTACCTCTAATTGATGATTTTTTTGATCAATTAAAGGGGAGAAGTGGATTTCAAAAATTGATCTTCGATCATGTTACCATTAGTTGAGGGTAAAAGAATCTGACATTAATAAGACCACTTTTCGGAGTAGGTATGGCCATTACGAGTACCTTGTTATGACCTTTGGCCTAACAAATTCTCTTTCGGTTTTCATGGATTTGATGAACAAGGTTTTCAGTGTGTATCTAGATACTTTTGTGGTAGTCTTTGTTGATGACATTATTGTCTACTCCATGTCTGAGGAGGATCATGTACGTCATCTGAGAACAGTTCTGAATCTTCTAAGGAATCACTAACTTTATTCCAGGCATTCAAAGTGTGCTTTATGGATTCGGGAAGTGATATTCATGGGACATGTGGTGTCAAAACAATGAATAGCAGTTGATCATGAGAAGGTGAGGGCTGTTATGTCTTGGTAAAAACCATGAAATTATTTCGAGATTCGGAGCATCTTGGGCTTAGTTGAATATTATCATCGGTTTGTTAAAGTCTTCTCAGAGTTAGCTTCTCCAATGATTGCTCTGACTAAAAAGGGAGTGATGTTTTCCTGGAATGATAAATGTGAGAGTTCTTTTGTAGAGCTATAGCATCTTTTGACTACTATGCTAGTGTTAACTCTTCATAATGTTGGGATATGTTACATGGTCTTTTGTGGTGCATCTAGTTCAAGAATGGGATGTGTCCTTATGAAAGGTAATCATGTTTTTCCTATGGATATCATCAACTTAAGCCTCATGAGATTAAATATTCTACCCATGACCTTGAACTTGAAGTTGTAATGCACACACTTAAGTGTTGGAGACATTACCTTTATGGAGAAAGGTTTATTGTGTATTCAGACCACAAGACCTTGAGTAATATCTTCTCTCAAAAAAATTTGAATCATCGCCAAAGGAGTTGGGTGGAGTACCTACAATCTTTCGAATTTGACATTGCCTATATCCCAGGGAAAGGAAATGTAGTTGCAGATGCGTTAAGCAAGAAACTTCCATCACAGGTTGTGAAAGAATCTTCAGAAGAGTGGAGTTTGAGAGAACTTTTTACTCAGTTGCATATTGGAGTTCAGTGGAAGGGGAATGAAGTTTCATTAGACAGTGTTCAGTTGAATTCTTCCCTCTTTGAGTTAATTATTCAGAAACAACAACTGGATGATGAATTACCTAGAATTAGGAACTCTCTTTATTGTGGGGAGACCAAACCCAGTGTCCATTCACGAAAGAGGGTGTTCTGTGTTTTTGAAACTATTATGTTGTGCCGTTAGTGGCAAGGAAGGGTGTGATGGGGGGTTTCTATAACTCTCAGTGGGATGTACTCCCAGGAACCACGAAGATGTTATATGATATGTGGCGACATTTCTATTGGCCAGGTATGAGAGGAGACGTTTCTGAGTTTTTATCTCCATTCTATACGTGCTAACAGGTGAAAGCCGAGCACCAGAAACCTTCGGGTTTACTTCAACCACTTCCAATCCTTACATGGAAGTGGGATGAAATCTCTATGGACTTTTTTGGTTATGTTACCTGAACCCCAGAGAAAGAAGAAGGCGATATGGTTTGTGATCGATAGACTAACCAAGTTGGCTCACTTTATACCTATTCGAGATACAACAAAAGTTTAGGAGTCGGGAAATATCTATGTGAAAGAGATTATTCATTTGCATGTATTCCTGTTTGCTATAGCCTCTAATAGGGATCCTCGGTATACTTATCACTTTTGGAGAGGCCTTCAGAAGGCACTGGGATCTTAGGTTCGTTTGAGCATGGCCTACCATCCACAGTCAGAAGGCCAGACTGAGAGAGCTATTCATATCCTTGAGGATATGCTCCACGCATGTGTTCATGACTTAGGTGGGAGTTGGGATGATCATATGGGGATATTTGATTTTTCTTATAACAAAAGTTATCAATCTGTAATCAAAATGGATCCCCTTGAGTCTTTGTATGGTCGTCCTTGTAAATCTCCTTTATGTTGGTCGGAGATTGGTGAAAGCCCTTTGGTATGACCATGTTTGGTCCAAGAGATGATAGGTAAGATCCTGTTGATTCATCAAATAATGTTGATGGCACAGAGTCGGTACATGTCTTATTCTGATCATCAACGTAAACCTTTAGAGTTCCTAGTTGGTGACCAGGTGTTCTTGAATGTTTCACTCTAATTAGGTCATCGACGGATAGGGAGGAAATGGAATCTTGCTCTTTGTTTTGAGGGACCTTTTGAGGTTATTGGTCTTGTGGTGAAAGTGGATTACCGTCTAGCTCTACCACCACAACTGACTTTGATACCTAACTTGTTCCATGTATCGCAGCTATGAAAGTATCTCTCTGATCCATCTCATGTTGTTAGGTGGAGTGATGTTGAGATTTAACCAATTTTATTTGTTACTGAACGACCAGTCAGCCTTGTTGATTCTGAGACCAAGGTACTTCGTGGGAGAACGATACCTCTAGTCCATGTACTATGGCAACATGGTTCTGATTCTCATGAGACGTGGGAAAGGGAGACACTAATGAGAGATCAGTGGCACCATCTTTTTGATGTGGATGTGTCTTCATAGGCTTTCTAGGGACAGAAAAATCTTATAGTGGGGATTTTGTAACATCCCGTTACGTTTACAGGTACTTTTTATGTTTCAAATCACCTCTATTTTGGAGTAGTGACTTGGGGGGGTTCATTTGGGTGAACGTTTAATTAAAACAAAAGGGCAATGGATTGTGTACGGTTTGCGCACAGTCTGATAAACTGTGCGACCAAACCACGCCAACCAAGCAGCACTAGACATAGAGGAATGCACGGTGTGCACACGGTTTGACAAAACATGTTCCCAAACCATTCAATCCATGTATCTATGGATAGTGAAATCTGCATGGTGTGCGCACGGTTTGAAAACCCGTGTGCACAGTTTTTAATTCCTAAAATTTCTTTTAAAACCACTCGAACCCCCGGGACTTCCATAATTTCGACCTTGGATCGGGATTGACTCATTTTAGCTCTTTCCGAAGCTTCCTAGATAGATTACAAGGTGATATGAACATCTTTCTTCGAGATTGAAGGCCCAGATTGAAGATTCACTCTCCTCCAAGTAAGTAGATTTCATTCCGTTGCATTTCTCGTTTATTCCTCTCTCTTCCCTTGATCTTTACATGGGAGATTTCCTTTGTTTGCATGGATCTAACCTATGAGTTGAGGTATAGATCTAGGATTGTTAATCTAGATCTAGTTTTTAAATATATAGATTCGTTTGATCTTAATTTTGGTTTAAAGGATTTAGATCTAGATTTTGATCGACGTCGTTGTGCCGCTCAGTTTTTGGGGTTTCTTGTTGGGCTAACTCCAATCAATAAATCACGGTAGGTGGTTCCATACCATTTTTTCTAATTGATTAACATTGTATTTTCTTGATTTATTTCGATTGTTGATTTAAATTCAATTGCTCAAGTTTGATTTCTATTAAATTGATAAAAATTGATTCTAATGAATCGAGGTATTTCAAATGGTCTTGGAATGGAAATTTGGAAAACCCCAATTCCATTGAATTGGGTGTGTTTATAGAAATTGTCCAACATAAATTTTTGGATTTAAATTGTGGATTTTATGGTAATTATTTCGATAAAATTGTTGAATTTAATTTTGGAAATGAATTGTGTAATGATGGAAATGGTTTTGAATGGATTTCAAACTGGTGAAAATGGCATAAAATTATTTGATAGAAACCTAGTGGTTTTATCTTGTGAAAAGGCATGTTTTTGAATAAAACCTGTTTGATTTTAAATGGAAATAAATTGGTACTTTTGAAAATGGAAGAATGGGATTGATCGTATATTAAGTATTCTTAAAATAGTTCACTCATCACGTAAGAGTGAATGCAATCCATAGGTAGTTAGTGAGTTATTTGGATACACTCTACACTCCGAAAACATTCTAAAACATACTTGTGGTGGGTCACATCCCTGACGGGTTGGTGATGAGTCCCCACTGGCCAGTGTCATAGGGACGTGTGTATACACATTTTGATGAGTTCACATAGAGATTTTGGAATCTTACAACTGGTTAATACTATCGTACCTTTTGGCAGATGACCATTTGTTCGCTTGTTTATTTATATTTGAGATATAAATGTATGCCAATGCTTATGAACTGCATTACATGCCTGCTGAATTTATATAAACTATTTTATATAAAATTTTTTCTTAAGCCATTGTTTTAGAAATATTCCATCATTTGTTAAATAATTGCTTAAAATGTTGATTTCCATCATTTGAAAATGAATAAAATGTTTTGTTTAAATATGCTTTTGGGTTTTTCGTACCTATTTTTTTGAAAGTTCAAATCTTTTCTCTGGATAATTCAAATTTGGAATCTGTTACGGAATCTTTGGTGGTATCCTACTTGGCTTTGGCTCACACCCTACTTTTGCCTTCGGGTGTTTGTAGACTTTCTTCTTCCAGAATCATGCAAAGGGAAGGGTCCTCCTAGAGGTGGATCCAGCTGTTGAACTTTGGTCTTTGTGAGTTCTGTATTTAGGTACTTTTTTACTGTTTTTCCCTTTTTTGTACTTGGGTTGTAGTGCTTTGAGATTTTTATGCCTCTTTGTATTCTGGTACATTACTCCCAGTGGAGTTTCTTTTGAAATTCATACTATTTCGTTATCTTTTTCTTCCACATTTTTGTGGCATAAATCATTCCCACTTGATTTTTTTGTGATGCCAGGTGCTAGTCACCGACTCGTGGGGATTGGGAATGCCCTTCGGGCTATGTCAGGGTCGGCTCAGTTATCGGGTTACTAGGGTACCCGGGCTGGTTTGTGACAAGTAGGGTCGTAAATTATTGTATAAACGGTCACTTCATGATCTAAAATTTTCAATGTGCGTCCAAGAATTACTTAGGCATCCGACACTTAAGCTATGAAAACCTGATCCAAAGCTCGTTTCCTGATTGGAACTCCTAAAAAGTTTTTATGCAAGCCCATTAATGTGGAGAGATGATCATTTCATCATATCTTTAATTATCAAGTCGACGGTCCTCCCCAACGTAGGTCTTAACACAAAAGGGTCCAATTCCAAGCCATGGTACCTCCACTGTCATAATTCACTACAATGTACACCCCTAAATGTTCCAACAATACTTTTGGAATGAGTTATTCAATTAGGAAATATTTATTACATATATGGCCATATCAGGGACCTCATCATAATGAAATTGTTGAGTCCCAAATGACCTTACTAAAACTGGTCAAATAATATATCCCAGAATTCACTACTGGCCATTTCACCATTCATCCCTTGACCATATGGCCTTCGTAAAATATTTTATTTCTTCCATATACATAAAAATGAAGGGTAACAGGTCAATTCACTCTAGAAAACTCATCTTGAAAATTCTTATCTTAGACATAAATTTGTTGCAAATAAACTACAACACCTTCCACTACGAAATCCAACGTTTACTACAATCACATTCCCTGAAGTCCATACATGACAGCTGGTGATGTTCCCTGATCAAAACATCACATGAAAACAAAATCTACTATGCCTTCGCACAAACAAGCCTGTAAACCAGATCCATCCCACTAGAATTATCACCCATTAAACACCACCTCCATGCATGACTTTCAGTTCATGTTAACCTCAGAGGAGTCGAAGGATCTTACCCATGTTTGTCCATAGTCCATGTTTACAGGTGAGATATTTGTACAAGGACATGAAGTCCACAAAAAATCATTGACTAAGCCTTTAGAATCATCCTCCTAAAGGTCATGTCAGATGACAAAAGTTGGTTTGCAAGTTTTCATCCAATGAGTTCTTACACAGGAACACAAGTATCACTCAGGACTAACTGTGCCTTAACAAAAATCACACTTCTAGTGTGAAAATATTAATAAGCCTTTTTATTTAAATATAATATAATTTTAATCCTTTATCTTGGTGTATAATTGGAACTCTCTTAGTGAATCAAGAATGATTTCAAGATATGGGACATGCTTTTCACTAAGCAAGAGTAAACTAAGAGGTTATCAAGAGTTACCAAAATATTTGAGACACTTCTATCAAATCCACGAGAAGTGCTTGGAATGGTTTCAACTAACCATACCCAACAATAGGAAATAAGAATAGATAAACCACTACTAGTAAACTTCATTGAAGAAGCTCATATTCACCTACCAACACATCATTATTAACTGATCACAATCCTTTAAACCCAAGGGGACCCATGATCACTCAATCTTAACCACTAAAATTAATCCACGACTAATGGGGTTTCGCAAGGTCTGTGTACATAGAAAACCACACCAAAATCATGATACCAAGAAAGCACTAAAATGATTCGTACCATTCAAGGCTGAAGTGAATTTAATCATGAACAACCATTTCATGTGGTCCTCCTTGGTTGTGTTTCCTTTTATCAGGATTGACACACATTGAATTAGTCTTACATGATGCTTTCCACCTTAAAAGTGTCCTATTTATCA
The DNA here is from genome assembly GCA_963277665.1 of Viscum album. Lineage (NCBI taxonomy): Eukaryota > Viridiplantae > Streptophyta > Magnoliopsida > Santalales > Viscaceae > Viscum > Viscum album. The sequence continues at coordinate 1,495,224,420 of OY728133.1, forward strand.
AAGTGTATTTAAATACTAGAGACTCATAAGCACACTAAATCATATTTACCGTAAACTCCTAATTGAAACTTCAACGGTTCATGACCACAAACATCATTGAATTTGACATAAAATCCCAGACCAACTAAATCAATGAGTCAAAACACCTGATTCCACAAGAATGCCATCCGGGCCATTAGGAACAATTTAATGCTTTATCGCTTATGCCACTCTACTCCAATGATGACACAAGAAAATACCCATTGGCTGAGGGATCAATGGTTACACCATACATAACTAGTTCCTTATATCATTTAACAAATTGATCGATATCACATGTATAAAATGTGCATTACCCTGAGATTATATAAGCAAGATGACACATCCTCAATATTATGCATAGGTTTCCCACACTATGAATTCATGTAATATGTGTTCTGTAAAAGATACATAACCCTACGTTATGTTTCCCAATATGAAAATTAACCAAGATGATGGTACCCTAATTCATCAACAACTAAGGAAGGATAGCGGATCGTGTGACCTAGTAAGTTGCTGACCATGCCCTTGGCATGTCTAACCTACTGAAACGGAGCATTACCTGATATACGCCCATAACAAGAGTCAAATATACCATGAACACCCATCCAAAAAATGTGTAATTTAGAGTAAAAGATTTCTACCATGGACAATGGAACCCAAATGGAACCATAAGTTTGAAAACGCAAAGTATTCAACATTGAATTTAATCTCTAAGGGTGATACCTACCTCAGGAAAGCCCCATAAAAAAGCATAAGTGTTGACCCTATAAATAAGAAACACAAAAAATATTTCACAAGGCCATATGCCAATCATTTAAGATCCTTATGCAAGGAAAATTACTATGAAGACTACTTACATTTCCATTCCAAGTAAACTCAAATTAATGTTTAAACTTCCCTTACACGGGTTTTTGATCTATGGATACCACCTAAGGTTCCCCTTTCAATTCATTGAACTAATTCACATTTAAAATTTAATCATTCAAAAGATTTAAACTAGATCATAAAGAACCTATTATAAAACAAAATAACTTGGTAATTGATAAGATAATATATGATGTTCCTATTGAGCTAACCTTGGTTCATCATAATTCAACCCAATAATAGTTGTTTATTTATTAAAGTTTCAAAATACCAGTATCCATTCTTCTTATAAGAAAAATTATCCAACAGACTTAATTGGGTTTATATGTGCATTTAGTAAGGTAACCATATAGATCTCAATGACCATGTGATAGAGTCATAGGGCTTTATAGAGGAATCCAATTCATTTCAAATCATAATTAAATATCTTTAGCACTTATAAACATTCCAAAAGATATCATGGTCATGTATAATGGTTATGTTACAAGGGTTCATATCACCTAATCTATAAAGCACCCAAACACATCATAAACCACATCCTAGTTCCCATTTAATAGAAACCAATTCACTTTTAAATCTAAAATTTATCATCTTTTACATTTTAACAATATTTTCCATGTATATACAATTAAATCTCAAAATATTGTATCAATACATAGGTTATGTTTTCTCAATCATAAGGAACTCACACACCTTACAACTTAAAATTGGGTCTTGTATAATTGAAACCGATAATGTAATTCCATGAACACAATTACATATCAACAAAAAAACTAGCCTTGTTATAATAAGCAGTAAAAACTGAGAAACATGCTGATAATCAAATAAGCATGATACATAGACAATACATTCCAAATAATTAATAAGTATCACATATTTTCACATAATCATGGTAGCAGATTAACATGATAAATAAATCACCCAAACAAGTTATATATATGGAAATACTAAAGAATTACCTAATTGGTAAAAAATCATGTTATTGAAATACCTAACACGTTATCTATCAGATAGGCTAACAAACATAAAAGGCACATAATCACAATATGAAGGTATCCTATAAATGAAATGGAATAGCATGGAATATAGTTGACATGTGGTTTTTTATGTCCCTATAATGATGCATGAAATTCTACTTCCTTTCCATACCGAGCCATGTAAAAAATTCCATAATTTCATAAATAAATTAGTTACGAAAAATACACTAATCTTTGAAGATGAAATCATAATAAAATATAATAATGAAAAACATGAAAAAAAATCCCAGCACTGGCCACTTGAAAATTTCACCGTCTTCGGGTTGATCACTCTCAAGAATGGCTACTTACCTGGAATTGACCCATTTTTAGTCTCTTGTATACCAACTAAAAATAGTAATATATAGAAAAAAAGGAAACTATAACACCTCTTTGTAATGTCCCGATCTGAATGACCACTACTCTAGTTGTCGGACCGATCACCACCTGGTGTCAAGAGTTCATCCTCGTATACCAAAGGCTGCTGACTAGTAGTGAGGGTCTAAAGAGTTGATCATGGGGAGACTATACCCTCATTATTAGAATAGTATAACAATATATCATAAAATAAACAATAAATTGAATTTTATTTAGTAATAAACAAAATATAGGGCAACATAAGTATAATATAAACTAAGTAAGAGATGGCAAACACCAATATAAAACCATGCATACATGTACAAGTGATGATGGAAAACTAACACTATAGATATACAAGAAGAAAAATGATACAAGGTAGTACATGAACAAGGAACTACATAAAATCCCAAAGGGCAATATCCATGAGAATCTTGAGCTCTAGCTCTATGTATTTATTTTATCTCATAGGTGTAAGCATAACAGTAAAAGAAATAGTCTATGGTCATGCGAACATAAGATATGCTTGGGTACCCCAATGTAATCACTACTAGAAAAATACCCTATACTAACAGTTTGAAACCATTGGTATAGGCCTCCAAACCGTTGGTATATACTATCCCAACGGTTTCAAGAACTGTGGGCTAGTAATTCGTGGGGATAGGACTATACCAACGGTTTTGGAAAAACCATTGGTATAGGTAATATGAAAAACTTAAACCAACAGTTCCATAAAACTGTTGGTATATGTATTTCAAAAAAGAAGTATTCTGTTTGTTTTTATCCCTGTACCTCCGGTTTATGATTGAATGACCTACCCACTAACCTAAATTGACTTTTTTGAACATAATAATATATATATATATGTGTGTGTGTGTGTATTATCATAAATACTTAAAAATTTTATTTATTTAATGTTCTCTGTAAGAAGATTCCATAAAAAATACATGTAACTATAACAATAGTTCTCAAAAACTTTGGTATAGGTCTATACCAATAGTTTATAGAAACATTGGTATAGATTCTTTGATTTTGGGTCCTATACCAATGGTTTGTCCAAAATCATTGTTATATGTCCAAATTAGTGAACAATACCAGCAGTTTTGGCCAAACTATTGGTATAGGTCCATATAAGTGAACTATACCAATGGTTTTCCCTAAATAGTTGGTATAGATCTTATTTTCAGTAGTGAATAGAGGCCAAAGAAAACTATGAAATAAAATATGAGTCAAAAACCACAAACAATTCCAACATCTAAATCCAATCCATTAATATAAATTAAAGTGGTGTGCAGGAATAATGAATAATAAACAATACTGAGCAAATAAATACCAACCTATTAAGGTTCCTGAAGGAACCCTTGAAGCTCTACCTAATTCAGCTAATGGCTGGAATCATTGTCTGGCCAGTTACTATATATATTTTAATAATATATATATTATAGTTATATGTTTCATCCACCTATATTGAAAAAGTGAATGCATATGTAAGTGGAAATTTACTCGGAATACTTGATGCTGGTTGGATTCAGTCATAACTCATTTATCCACAACTAGTCTGAATGAGCCTATAGGATCAATAAAATGGGTACATCACCTACATCTCAAAATGATTGGTAGACATCATGATATTAACTAGAGATGGTGAGTGTTCCATCATGGAAACACCCAAAATAGTGGGTGTTCCATCCTACCAACACCTGAAACTATGGACGTTGGGCATCATGCCCATTATCCAAAAGTGTGAATGGTCTGAGATGTCATGATCAACACCTAATGTAAGTGATTTTGATAAAATCATTCTATACATAACCCTTACCATCGTATCATATCCCATATAAGTGGTAAATCATTTTATAATATAATAAATGAGGAATTACATATAATGTATCTCATTAGTCAAGTACAAATTCAATAAGGCATTATAATTAACAGGAAGAATTTAATAAAGTATAAACAAATGGTGTGTCCCGTCCACCAATTCCATTTAATATAATTTTCATAATATGACCTTATATAACTATGAAAAGTGGTATGGTCATACCAACCAATTAAAAATCATTTAATTTAAACCATTCAATTTGAACATGCCATCTCTTTTATCAAGGAAAGTCTCTCTAGAGCCAAGTCATGCCAACCAACTTTGAAGTTGGTTGGTCTTTGAAGCAATTTTTCACAAGGAAGGACATGAAACCTTATTCAACCAACTTAAGAAAATTATTTGAGGCCATCTACTGAGTATTCCACATTTTATTCAATAACATAATGGTATCAGAAAACACTAATTTGATAAGGACAAGAAATATTTAGAACAATAACCATCTATTTTTAGTTTATAAGACAACACACATCATCCGAAAGGTTTTATTATCAAACAATACATTGTTATTAAAAAATTCATTTGAAAAAACAATGAATAAAATTCAAGAGGCAAAACTCTACTCACTAAAGAGAATGCTACCAAGCCTAGAAAAACAATTACAAGGTTCAACATGAACTATCACAAAATCGGATTTTATCAGCACTAAAAAAGACATTTATTAGGCCTAAAAATAGCACTAATAATATTACCACTATTAAAGGGAGTCCCTTTTATCAGTTGTATTCGAAGTGATGATAAATTCCCCATTTATCAGTGCTACAATTAGTGCTAATAAAGGATTCCATACTTGGGTGTAATATTTATATAACAGTAAAACCAACAACTTGTGAAAAATAGACAGCACCCAACTAATACACCAAAATAACCAAACCATCAAAAATAATCTATATGAACTAGAAAAAAACCTGCACAAAAATAACCACCCATAGTATATACAAAAGAGAAACATACAAGATGAAAATGATAAAAAATAGGCATTTCCATACAATGTTTTGGAAAAAAATGCTATATATATTTAATTAACATCATGAATACAAAAATCTTAACTCATTTTATATACTGAAAAAACAAATCTATATACATTTTGAACATTTTTTCTATAAAATTACATTTTCAATTATCCAAAAAACAGTTATAATCATTAATGTTTTCCCTTTTGACGTCTGTGGTCCCCTAAAAAGAATGTCCTCTGATGGTAATATTCAATGAAAAAATCATCCCAACTCGAGAAAAAGTTTCCCCCTATATAAGAAAACAAATATTATGTTATTAATACTATAAATAAATAAATTAAACATTAATATGACGAATACATTTAAAAATTGTCAATTTTTATTAAAAATGACACATTTTGGAGTTATATCGGTGACATCGTGCATCAGATTGAGGTGTGGTTGATTCCTACACAACACAAATGACTAATAGATCTTTTTCCAAAATTATTAAAACAAATGAAATTCATTTCCTTGGTTTTTAGTATGCGAGTTGTGTTTTTTTAATAAAATGTCATTTCAAACTGAAAACAATCAATTTGACTCATATCGGTCGCATCGTGCATTAGTTTGACATGAGACTACATTATAAACATCACAAATAACTATTGAATACATTTCCTTAATTTTTAAGAAAATCTTAGTGTTTTTTATTGGTTTTCATTGAGTGACACATTTTGAGGAAAAATGCCAATTTTAAACTAATAGCGGAAACTTTTAGTTATACCGATCACACCGTTAATCAGATTGAGGTGGGGTTGATTCCTACACATTATAAATGACTCACAGATCATTTTACTAAAGTATAAAAACAATCCGAATTCATTTTCATGGTTTTAGGTATGTTGGTTGTATTTTTAATTGAATTAATGTTAATTTCAAATAAGAAGACACATTTAGAGTCAAACTGGTGAAACCGTCAGTCATATTGAGGGGTGGTTTATTCATCCACGTCAAAAATGACTAATATACCATTTTCAAAAGGTATAAAAACAATTGGAATTCATTTCTTTGGTTTTAGTATGTCAGTTTTGTTTTTTTTTCTTAAATTCTATTTCAAAACCAAAGCATGCAATTTGAGTCATACTGGTTGCATCGTGCATTGGTTTTATTTGAGACTACTTTAATGCATGTCACAAATATCTAAAAAATCACTGTCATTAATTTTAAGGAAAATCAGAGTTAGTTTTCTTGGTTTTTAGTGAGTGAAATGTTTTGAGCTAAAATGTTTATTTTAAAATGATAGTGGACACTTTTAGCCATACCAGTCACATGATTTGACAAATTGAGGTGGGGTTGATTCCTACACATCACAACTACCACATGGATAGTTTTCTTAAAGTATTAAAACAATATGAAGGAATTTTTTCTAATTATAGTACGTCCATTTAGTTTTTTTACTTGAATGAATATCAATTTTTAATAAAAATGACACATTTGAGTAATATCAGTGACACCATGCATTGGATTGAGGTTCGGTTTATTCTTACACAACAAAATATATAATATATAATTTTCATAATGTATCAAAACTATTGGAATTTGTTTTCTCAGTTTTTAGCATGTCAGTTTTATTTTTTACTAAAATGTCATTTCAAACCGAAAACATTCAATTTGAGTCACACCAGTTGCATCATGCATCGGTTTCATGTGAGACTACTTCATTGTAATGACCCAAAATTTTGAATAATAAATTTTTACTAAATATTTATAATATTTTATACTCAAAAAATTATATCCATTAATTAATTAAGTGGGTATAATTAAAAGGATACTATTGGGTTTTGACTGTTATATGACCAATAGTCAACATGACCGTTGGAAACTAAACTCTTATAGTTTCGATTATTGTTTATAAATATAGGTGATATTGGTTAATTAATATAGAAAGAAGAGTTGATGGCCTTATCTAGTATACTTGGGCCGTACAAATCCCATCTTTTGGAGCTTGGGAATAAGCTAGCATCAATGGACCAAGCCCAATCCAAACTCCAACATGTGATGCTTGATCAAAATCGCCTAAGGGATAAGTTCAAGCGGATAGAAATCACCACTCATGAAATATTGTCTGAGCCACCCCAAGATTCTATCACCACAACACTCTTTACACTTATTTTCAATGAAGGTGTTATAAAGAGCTATGTAACAAGGCCTTAGTTACTTTGTGTAATCCATTTCTATAAATAAAATTTTTATTTCTTCTCATGGTAAAAAAAATTATTTTCAAATGTCCTGAAAAATATAGGATTAATATTATTGATGAATTTTTGAAAAGGGGGTATTTTAAAATATTTATGTAAAAATAAAATAATTAGTTAATTGAAATGGTTTTCAAAAAATTGTCTTCTACAGTTGTGATCAGTAAGAAATTTATAGTCTAATAAGATCAACCTAAATTATTAGTAAATAGTAAAGTAAGAATGGTAATATTACCCTTTATGAATAGCAATGAATAGTAAATAGGCCAAAAAATAGAAACGTCACCCATAAATGTATAAATATAATTCAGACATCTTAAAAGTAAGAAAATGATCGTAGTATAAGTATTGGTATTTTTTTACATCATTAATATATTAATTATAATTTAATGATTAGTTTAACACTTTAAAATGAAAATATAATTTTATAAAATGTAATCATAAATTATTACTTTATTTTCTTATGGTTATAAGACAATTTTTTGTGATCATTATTAATTTCTCAAGGTGTTATAAAACAAGTTATAATTTTAAAGGTGTTTTTTTAATTAAATTATTATTTTATTTATAAATTAAATTAACAATATTTAGAAAATTAATTTTATAATATTGAGTTTAATTTTGAATTTAGAGTATCAATATTATGTTATGGAGAATTTATAATATTTTTATGAAATGTTTTGTTTTTCGGTGACTAATAAAAATACAGTTTTCAGTTCAGTGTGATTAATGACATCATTAATGATGTAATAATGTTGTAATAAATCTAGACATCTTTTTAATAGTAATATATGTTATGAGGTGTCCCATGTGTCCAATACTATGGGAAAATATCAGGGTAAAGCCCATGGTTTTGCAAATATGATAGATGAGGTGTCCCTTGGAAATTAATTAAATATTCCATTACTTTTGCTATAAATACCAACCCATTACTTCATTAATTCCGTCCCAAATTCCTTCTCAACAAATTTATAGTATTTGTAACTCCCAAGGAGTCTTCCAAAGGTTCCCTCAAGCCTCTCAAGGTCCCATCCTTCCAGCTTTTGAAGTTACTCTTCAACGTAAGGGTACCTTTCACCATTCTCTTTTAAGTCATGATTTATTTTATGTTATGTCTTCTAGATTCCATCTTCGTATGATGGGGTTTGTTATTATATATTTTTATTACTACCCATTTCATTTCCAAATTTAATTATACCCCTTCCACTCTCATCAATTTATTTTCTGATTTTTTTAAGTGATTTCATTAGGCTACTGATGTTTCGTAAAATAAATCGCATTTTTTTCTTTGCTTTCAAGTTTCATTTTCATTGGGTATGTCATTAAAATATCCACACCATGATCTTATTTATATTTTATTACGACCCAACACTGAAAAAATTATCATTTATGGATGGGAAAAATTTCTCCCCTCTCTTTTTATTGTTCTCTAAAACCATGTTTTATAGCTGTTATGCCGTAGAATGTTTGTCTCAAAATCTCTCTCATTTTCTCAAGAAATTCTCTTGTATATTTTATGTGAATTACCAATTATATTTTCATTTCTAGGGTTATTAATAAATACATAAAATTGATCTATTTTATTCTATAATTGACATATATATAACCATCACTACCTTTCCATGGGTTATAAATGACATAATGATCATGTGTATAAGAACTTCTAAAATAACCTGATTTTGAAATGAAACCAATTTATTTTATTCTCTCTTGGTTATTTATGAAAAATTTTATTATGTTATATGTGGATCACCTGAAAATATAGAAATATTAATGTTGTGACCTCATAGTTCTCCAATTCATTGGGTAAATAATTAATTTCTAGAGATGACAAGATTCACAATACCTTGCTGAATAACATTGGTAAATTTTTTATGATTCCTTGGGGATGAACCTTGGTGATATGTTTATGAATGTCTAAATGAAATGTTATAGACACATATTCAAGTTATGATTAATGTTATTTTTATTATGATATTCCTCTTTTTCTATTTCTCATTTCATATGTTTTTCATCAGGTTCTTATTGATATCACAAGTAAACTGATTCACTTTCTTTTCTTTACTAGGACTTCTGCTCACCCTTTATTTTGATGTATGTCTCCAGGTGATGAGATGTAGTAATTTTATATTGGATGAACTTTTAAAAAAGATTTTCAAGGGTATTTAAAAGTGTGTTTTATTTTTTCATGTTTTATTGTTCCTGAATTCCAATACACTAGCCTTTAAAGATCCTATGTTTTTAAAATGTAATGAAAAGTTATGTAATAAAAGGCCAGATTACATAGTTGGTATCAAAGGATTTTTTAGTTATTTATAAAAATTAGGATATAAAAACATTAGGAAGAACCCTACAGAAATTTTTAAATATAGGAAAACGTCTTCGTATTATGGTGAGTATTGAGTAAGTGGTTTGTCAAGAAAATACATCCTTGTCTAGATACGAGCGCGTAGAGGAGGCTCTAGCACAGATGTACCTAGGAGTGAAAACTCCAATAAGGAGTTTATGGATTGACCTAGGGTATTCTAGTACCCGAAAACAAGTCCTACTATACTCTTGGTTATGAAACTCTTAGGGGATATGTTTGGTAAATCATAAGCATTTTAGGAATAATTATGAAGTATTTATAAGGAAATATATATGTTTGAGCATGAAGTTTCCAGACATAAAATCTTTTATAGTTAAAAGAATAGTAAATGAAATAATTTTTTAACAAAGGTTTTATTCTTTTAGAAAATGGTAGGAAATATGAGGAACCATGAAAATGGTGATCGCAATGGACCATGCACCGACGGCCATCCTCTGGAAGCCAAAATGGAAACTTTGATGCGAATGATGACCCAACTGACTCATGTTATGGGAAATAACATGAATCATCCTGAGAGACAAATATTACCATGAAGGGAACAACATTCCGTTGAGTCCATTATGCATCAACAACCACCATCCTTCATTGGATCGACCGACCCATTGATTTCAAAACAATGGATCAGCTCTATAGAGATGATCTTTTCTATACTACATTGTTCATAGTAAGATAAAGTCACATTGGATGTATATCTCTTAAAGGGAGAAGATGATCAGTGGTGGGAAGAAATTAAAAACATGAGGCCAAGATTGAAGGTTGAATCTATGGAGTGGGAAGAGTTTAGATGGATATTCTTCAGTATTTATTTCCCTTGTTACATGAGAACAAGAAAGGAGAATGAGTTTCTTGAGATAAAGTTGAAGGAAAATAAATTTGTGGGAAGATATGAGATGAAATTCAATTGACTTTCCCGTTATACTTAAATATTTCTCATGGATCCTAGTATGGAGGTTGATAGATTCTCTGGTGGACTAAGACCACATCTACAGAAGAGTCTAGCCAACCGATACTATGATAGCTATGAGGAGATCGTGCGGAGGGCGATGAAAGTCAAACTGGAGTTTGGTGAGACACAATGGTCTCATAAATCCAATGACAATAAGATATCTATGGAGTCGAGCTTAGGGATGAGCTTCAATCGGGGAAGATAAGGAAATCATGTACAACATCCCATGTGTAATAAATGTGGGAAAAAGAATTTGGGAAACTACCTTCTTGGGATCAGGAAGTGATACAAGTGTGGAATAGATGGATATATTGTGCGGAATTGTTGTAGAGAGGTGAAGACACAACATACCAACACTAACGACAAAGGGAAGACGGTTTAGGCCCTACCTGATGTCCAATGCTATAAGTGTGGACATGTTGGTATTTTTTCAATCATTATCCAAACCCAAGGGAAGAGAAAGGGAAACACCATCAGCCTTAGAAATGGACAAGGGATCTATGTCGTGCTTTTTCTATCACTACGGATGAAGTTTAAGTGCCAAAGGATGTGGTGGCAGGTACTGTTGTTGGTCTCTCAAAGCTAGCAAGTACTTTGTTTGATTTTGGTTTTATGCATTCCTTTATTTCCTCCATGTTTTCAAAGAATTTACAATCAACCCTTGATTTTTTAAAATTTGAGTTATCAGTCAAGACTCCTGGTAGGATTATCCAAGAATCATCAGTGTTTAGAAATTCTAGTATTTACTTTAGCGAGCACAATATTATCGAAAATCTGGAAGTCTTTCCCATGCTGGAATTCGACATTATACTAGGGATGGACATGCTCTTAAAGTATAATTCTAACATAAAATACAGAAGCAAGGAAATTTCTATAGTCTTTAATGGAAAACCAACAGTTATATTTCATGGAGAGATATCTCAACCTTATCTTGTCTTGAAGATCCTCATATATCCTTCTTTATGGAGTTGATCGGTGAAGTAGAAGAAGGAAATGAGAGTATAAGGATAAAAAATGTCCCCATTGTCTAGTAATATGTTTACTAATTTTTTGAGCAGTTTCCCGGACCTCCCCCAGAAAGAGAGGTAGTGTTCTCCATTGAACTCATACATGTATCTTATCATATATCAAAGACCCAATATAGGATGTAAAATTTGGAGATGGAGGAATTAAAGAAGAAACTCCAAGATCATTTGGAGAAGTGTTTCATCCAACCAAGTGTGTCTCCTTGAGGAGCACCTATTCTCTTTGGGAAGAAGAAGAATCGATCTATGCAGTTATGCATTGATTATAAAGAACTGAACAAGATCACAATAAAGAAAAAATACCCTCTTCCATGAATTGATTATTATTTGACCAACTTCATGGGGGCTCAATTCTTCCGTAATATTGATCTCCAATATAGTTATCATCAATTGAGGGTGAAAATATAAGATATTACAAAAACTATCTTCCGATCAAGATATGTGCATTATGAGGTTTTTGTTTTTCCCTTCAAACAGACTAATGCACCTAAAAATTTTATGGATTTCATGAATAGTGTCTTTAAGAACTACCTTGACAAATTTGTGGTGGTTTTTATTGATGACATTTTGATATATTCCAAATGTCACAAAGAGCATGAGGAAAATCTAAGGGTAATTTTGAAAATTTTATGGATCGAGATGATTTTTATAAATTTTATCAAATGTGAATTATGGTTACAAAAAGTTTCTTTCTTGGGGAACATTGTTACCAATGAAGGAGTCACAGTTGACCCTATACAGAAAAAAGTTGTAGAGGAGTGGCCTCAACCTACTACAATAACTAATATTCATAGTTTCCATTGATTATCATGATATTATAGGAGGTTTGTGAAAACAAATTCACAGCTTTCTAATCCAGTAACCAAGTTAACTAGAAAAGGGGTCATGTTCATCTAGACTAAGGAGTGTGAAGATAGTTTCCAAGAGCTGAAGAAGAGATTGGTTACTGAAACCATGTTAACTCTGCCCAAGAGCAGAGAAAGATTCATTATTTTTAGTGATGCATCATTAAAAGGGATTGGCTACGTCCTCGGGCAAAATGACAAGGTCATTGCTTATGAATCTCTACAGTTTAAGACTCATCATCAAAACTATCTTACACATGATCAAGATCTAGATGTAGTTGTTTTGGTTCTGATGATAATTAGGCACTATCTTTATGGGGATAAATGTGATATAAACACATACCATAAAAGTTTGAAGTATATTTTCACACAAAAGTAATTGAACATGAGACAAAGGATATGGTTGGATCTTCTTAAAGACTATTATTGTTCAACTCATTATTATCCCTGTAGAGAAAAAAAATCACATATAAATTAAGCTGGAAAGACCTAGTTGTTCTTTCTACAATGATGATTCAAATTGATCATTTGATTAATGACCAAGTAAAGCTAGACATGGGAATTATATGGTAAGGGGCATCATCAACCCTATCCCAAATTATTTCTCAACCGTCATTACTAGAGAAGATCATGAAAGCTCAAAAAGAAGATCATTTATTACAGATTACATTGAAGGCTATAAATAATGCGAAGTTTATTGAGTTCAATATTGATCAAGATGGTGTACTGAAATTTCACACAAGACTATGTGTTCCATTTATTTCAGAAATAAAGAAGGAGTTGATGGATGAATCTCATAGCTCTACTTTCTCTATACATCCAGGAAGTATGAAAATGTATAGAGAACTTCGTGATCATTATTAGTGGGATAATATGAAAAGGTAGATTATTGAATGTACTCCAAGGAGCATGGTATGTCAGCCAGTCAAGGTATATAGACAACATCCTTAAAGGGGTATTACAACCACTTCCCATACCTACATGGAATTGAGACAATACCATTGTAAACTTTGTCACTGGTCTCCCAATAACATCCAAGGGAAACAAAGTGATATGGGTTATTGTGGACTGTCTCACCAAGACTGCCTATTTTATCTCCATTTGGGAAGATTTCTATCTTGATCAACTTTCCAGGATTTACATGAAAGAAGTGGTAAGGCTGCATGGAGTTCCAATATCAATAGTATCTGATCGTGATCCAAGGTTCGCATCAAAATTATGTAGAAGTGTTGAACATCATCTGAGCAATAAATGGAATTTTAGTAAGGCCTATCATCCCCAAACTGATTTCAAATCTTAAATGACTATTCAACACTCAATGAAATTCTGAGAACATGATCAATAGAATTTAATGGTGGATGGGATCAAAATATCCCATTAGTTGAGTTCTCTTACAATAACAACTTCCACTCTAGCATTCAAATGGAACCCTATAAAAGTCAATAAGGGAAGCATCATAGAACTCTTATTTGTTGGGATGAAGCTAGAGTGTGGATTCTTCTTGGGCCCGATCTTGTACAAGAAATGACTGAAAAAGTCCATGCCATCCAGTAAAACATTAAGGATGCTCAGAGTCAGAGAAAGAGCTATGCCGACAACCATCGAAGGGACTAGGAGTTTAATGTTGGTGACAGGGTCTTTCTTCAAATTTCACCTTGGAAGAGATTCATGAGGCTTGTGAAGAAAGAGAACACTACTAGATTTTTGAGTTTCTGCGCCTGTGGAAACGGGCGACCGCCATTGAAGGTCGCTATTAAAAGCATTAGCGACCGCCAATGGCGGTCGCTAATCTAGAACAAAAAAACTGCGGGATTTTTTCCGCCCCGTTCATCTTCCTTGTCATTTTCCCCCGCAACCACTGCAAATTTGGTGGCGTCGCGCCGATGCACCCGCCGCCGCCCCCACCTCATTTCGGTCACCCTCGATGTCACGTGTGTCACCCTCCGCTGCCCCCTCTACCATCGCAGCGTCCGCCAATCACCCCGTCGCCGCCCCCGCCAATCACCCCACCGCCGCCCCCGCCTATCACTCCCTCCGGCCGCCGCATGTCTGCCATTGATGGCCACCCAAGGTCACCCGAGGCCCCCACATGCCTTCTGCGTTTCTCTAGTACCGTTTCTGCATTTCTGCATTTCTGTTTTTACATGAGCTACAACGACCGCCATTGGCGGTCGCTGTTGCTCATTACCGACGGAGCAACAGCGACCGCTTTTGGCGATCGCTGGGCGGCCGGTAAAGCCCTTTAGCGACCGCTTTTGGCGGTCGCTAAAGGCCCTTATTTTAGTAGTGGAAGCTCAACCCTAGGTATATTGTCCCTTATGAAATCCTTGATCACGTAGGATAAGTGAACTATCATCTTGCACTCCCTCTAAATCTAGAACAAGTTCATGATGTCTTCCATGTATCCATCTTGAGAAAGTACATACCTTACCCTTCACATGTATTAAATCAATAGGTGGTACAACTGGAACATGACCTCTCTTATGAGGAGTAGTCAGTGGAGATCTTGGATCATAGGGGCATGGTTCTATGGATCAAGACGACCCACCTTATTATGGTGTGTGGAGGAACCACAAATGTGAAGAATCCATTTGGGAACCAGAGGAGTCTATGAGGAATAAGTACCTAGATCATTTCTCTTCTGAGAGTATGAGTTAAAATTTTGGGGATGAAATTTCTTAAGGGGGGAAGAATGTAACGACCCGAAATTTTGAATAATATTTGTCTCCAAAATTTGTGTATTAATTTATACTCAATGAAATTATATTCTTTAATTATTGAAGTGAGTATAATTAAAATTATTCCATTGGGTTTTGACTATTATATGTCCTTTGGTCAATATGACCATTGGAAACTAAAATCTTAACATTATGATTATTGTTTATAAATACTAGTGATCATGGTTGACTTATACCAAAAGAAGAGTTGATGGCGTCATCCCATAGACTCGGGCTGTACGAATCCCATCTACCGGAGCTTGCAAAAGAGGTAGCATCACTGTACCAATCCCAAGACAAAATCCAACATGTGAATCATAAACAGAATCGCTTATGGGATAAGTTCAAGCTGATAGAAATCACCACTCGGGAAATGTTGTCTGAGCCACCCTAGGATTCTATCACCATAGCACACCATACACTTATTCCCTATGCAGGTTTTATAAAGGGCTATGCAACAAGGCCTTGGTTAATTTGGGTAATTATTTTGTATAAATAAAATTTTTATTTATTATTATGGAAAAATTTGTGATTTTCAAATGCCTAGATAAATATAGGATGAATATTATTGATTATCTATTGAAAAAAGTAGTATTTTTAAATATTTATGTAAACATAAAATAATTAATAATGAGAAATGATTTTCAAAAAAAATTCTTCTATAGTTGTGATCAGTAAGAAATTTAGATTCTAATAAGATCAACTTAAATTTTAAGTAAATAGTAAAGTATGAATAGTAATATTACCCGTATGAATATTAATAAATATTATTGAATAGTAAATTGGCCAAAAAAATAGAAACATCACCCATAAATGTATAAATATAATTTAGACTTCTTAAAAGTCCCAAAATGATCATAGTATAACTATTCGAATTTTTGTATATTATTAATATTTTAATTAAAATTTTATGATTAATTTAATAATTTAAAATGGAAATGTATTTTCATAAAATTTAATCACAAATTATTACTTTATTTTCTTATAATTATAAGATAATTTAATGTGACCATTATTAATTTCTCAAAGTTATATAAAATGAGTTATAGTTTTAAAGTTGTTTTTTAAATAAATTGTGATTTTATATAAAAATTAAATTAAAAATATTTATAAAATTAATTTCAGAAAATGGAGTTCATTTTTGAATTTATATCATCGATATTATGTTAGGTTGAATTTATGATATTTTTATAAAATGTTTTGTTTTTCGGTGAATAGTAAAAATACAGTTTTCATTTTGGTGTGATTAATGATTTCATTAATGATGTAATAATGATGTAATAAATCTGGTCGACTTTTGAATAGTTAGACATGTTATTAGGTGTCAAAATTGGCCAATAACATGGTAAAATACCATGGGTAAGCCCATGGTTTTGCAAATATGACCGATGAGGTGTCCCTTGAAAATTAATTAAATATTCCCTCAATTTTGCTATAAATACCAACCAATTCATTCATTAATTTCATTCCAAATTCATCCAAAATGATTTTATAGTCTTTTTACCTCCCCAGAAGTCCTCCCAAGGTTCCCCCAATTCTACCAAGGTCCCAAAAATCAATCTATCGAAGTTACTCTTCAAGATAAGGGAACCTTTCACCCTTCTCTTTTAAGTCTTGATTTCATCTATGTTATGTCTTCTAGTTTCCATCTTCTTAAGGGGGGGTATGTTATTATATATTCTTATTATTTTAAATTTCATGTCCAAATTATGAGAGACCCTTTCCAGTCTCATTGATCTTTTTTCTGAATTTTTTATGTGATGTTGTTTGGATGCGGAATGTTCGTAAACAATTCGCATTTTCCCTTTGCTTTCAAGTTCACTTTTCATGTGGTATGTCAATAAAATATACACCCCATGATCTTATTTACATTTTATTATGACCCTATACTATAAATGTTTTAATTTATGGATGGTATAACCTTGTCCCTTCTCTTTTTGTTATTTTCTAAAACCATTTTATATGTCGTTATGCTGCATAATTTTGGTCTCTAAATATCTCGCTTTATCTCATGAAATTCTCTTGTATTATTTATGTGAATAACCAATTATATTTTCATTTCTATGGTTATTCATCAATACATAATGTTTTTCTATTTTTTTCTTTAATTTACATATATATAACCCTCACTCCCTTTCCATGGGTTATAAATGACATAACGATCATGTTTTTAAGAACTTTTAAAACATCGTGATTTTGAAATGAAACCCATTTCTTTTATTCTATATTGGTTATTTATAAAATGTTTGATTATGATCTGTGTGGATCACATTAAAATAAATATATATTAAGGTTTCACCCCAATAGAGCTCCAAGGCATTTGGTAAAGAATTACTCTCTAGAGATGATAAGTTTTATGGTACCTTGGTGAATAATTATGGTAATTTTTTTATAACACCTTGGGGATGAACCTTGGTTATATGTTCATGAATATCTAAATGAAATTTTATAGACACATATTCAATTTATGATTGATGTTATTTTTATTATGATATTCCTCTTTTTTCAATGCTCATTGCTCACGTTTTTCATCAAGTTCTTATTGTTATCACAAGTAAACTGATTCCCTTTCTTTCCTCACTGGGCCTTCTAATCACCCTTTCCATTGATGTATGTATACATGTTTTTGAGATACAGTAATTTTACAAAGGATGACATTTCCAGGAATCATTTCATGGGGATTTATAATAGTGTTTTATTTTTTCAAGTTTTATTGTACCCGGTTTCCAATAAAGTTGACTTTAAAGATCCTTTGTTTGTAAAATGTAATGAAATGTTATGTAATAAAAGGGGAGGATTCCATATTCATACACATCACAAATAAATGATGTATATGTATCCTTATTTTTGAAGAAAAACATTGTGTATTCACGTTTTTTTTACTGAGTGACACGTTTTGAGCTAAAATTTTGATTTTAAGCTAATATTGGACACTTTTAGTCAAACTAGTCACAATGTTAGTCGGATTGTGGTTAGGTTGATTACTACACATCACAACTACCTCATGGATCATTTTCCTAATGTATTAAAACAATCCAAAATCATTTTCATGGTTTTAAGTACACTAGTTGTGTTTTTTTACTTGAATTAATTTCTATTTTAAATTAGAAGAAACATTTGGGGTCATAACAGTTACACCATGCATTAGATTGAAGTGAGGTTTATTATTACAGAACATAAATGACAGATAGATCATTTTATTAAAGTATCAAAACTATTTGAATAAATTTCCTCGTTTTTTAGTATGTCAGTTGTGTTTTTTTATAAAAATTTCATTTCAAAATAAAAAACTTCAACTTCAGTCATAAATATTTCATTTTTAATTGGATTGACATGAGAATACTTCATTCACATCAAAAATAATTAACGAATTTCAACCCTTAATTTTAAATAAAATCCAATTGTGCTTGTTTGATTTTTAGTGAGTGATGCGTTTTGAGCTAAAATTTAAATTTTAAACTGATAGTTGACACTTTTCCATACCAGTCATACTGTTTGTCAGATTGAGGTGGGGTTGATTCATACACATCCAAACTGACTCATTGATATTTGTACTAATGTAACAAAAACATATGAATGTGTTTTCTTAATTTTCATAATGTCAGTTTTGTTTTTTACATGAATTAATGGCATTTTTAAAAAAAATTAACATTTGGTGTCATACCGGTAACACGGTGTGTTAGATTGAGGGGAATTTGATTGTTACATGTCACAAATTATTGATATTTTTTTTTTCTAATGTATCAAAAAAATTAGAATGATTTTCCTTATATTTTAGTAAGTCAATTGTGTTTTTTACTAAAATGTCATTTCAAACCAAAAACATGAAATTTGATTCATATGGGTCGTATCATGAATTATTTTTACATGATATTACTTCATACACATCACAAATAACTGAAAAATCAATGTCCTTAATTTTGAATACAATCAGAGTTCATTTTCTTGTTTTTTAGTGAGTAACACGTTTTGAGAAAAAATGTCAATTTTAAAATGATAAAGGACACTTTTAGTCATATAGGTGACACCATTCATCATATTATGGTTTTTTTGATTCCTACATGTCAAAAATGACTCATAGATCATTTTCTTAAAGTATCAAAACAACCGCAAATAATTTCATCAGTTTTCAGTAAGTTAGTTGTGTTTTTTTACTTAAATTAATGTCAATTTTCAATGAAAGACACATTTAGAGTCATACCAGTGACATTGTGCATCGGATTGAGGTGCGGTTGATTCCTACACATCACAAATGAATCATAGATCATTTTCCTAATGCATTAGAACAAGTTTTGACTACATTTTTCTGCACGAAAATCAATGAACCCTTGCCTATGAAACCTAAAAAAGAGATCAAAACTTCTCAATATACTTAATCTACCCAGTTTAGAAGGATTATGAAAACACATTTGATCCCTATATAGTTGAAACTGAATAAAATTATCTTTCAAAAATATAGATTTAGTCAGCTTAGTGAAGAACTAGATGTCATTTATTCAGGACCTATAAATGAATATATGATTGTTCTTTCTTCAAGAGGATGATGAAAGAGGGGAACTACGAATGTTGCAGATTGAATCATTCTTTTTTAAGAAGAAACCCATTATCATTTTTGAAAATGATAAGAGTGGAGTAATATTATATTCCCATTATATCTGAATATGTCACACACAAAAACTCAATGGATAGGTAACCCCCTTCTAGATACTTTTTATCGTTTGTGTTCTTTTAATAACACACATAACCTATTAAATGAGGACCACCATATTATTTTCAAAATCCAACAAACATTTAAATCATTTAATTGAAAAATATGGACCACCAACAGCCATGATTTTCAACAGGGTGTTTAGCTCATTAAAATCTCAACATTACCATCATAAATAAAATAAGATAAGGAAGAAAAGATTATTAAAGTCTAAATTATTTGAGACGTTTACCATCTTAATGATAGTTTTGTACATTCTTCCATCAATTATGTTTCCCATTAGTTTCTAAGAATATCTATATCTTCTTGTGAATATGACTGTTTTCGGTAGTCATGGTTGTACTGAAAAAATATAATTACACAAAGGATTAATAAATATTTTAAATGAAATAACTATTATCTTCAAAAATACCTCTTTAGGGATGAATGTTTGTTCATAGAATATGATCTCTCTCATAAATTGAAAAACATATTAACCACAGTCTTTTCAATTTTCTTATTTCAAACACTGCTGAAACATTGAGAAAAATGTGTAATTTTATATATGTGTTTGTATAGTGAAATATTATTATATATACCCAGATACTTACCCAATCATAGTACTTGTGATTTTGCTTATTCTTTTCCCCTTGCCTCATTCCATGATGTGAACGATATTCATGAACCTCCCTATCATAATATAATTCCCATTAAAAGATAATATAAACTTTATAATTGGATGTTTAGTTCTAAAATGTTGTATATTGTGTATTAAAAATTTAAAAACTCCATCATGTGTGGTCAGTTTGTTTGATATCCATGCATTTAATCTGGAAAATAAATCTTTGGGGTATCCAAATTGACCCCAATGAGTATACAATGCTACCTAAAAACACAAAAATTAATAAGTAATGAAAGAAACTAAAATATATGTTATATGATTAAGTTGTATATTTTTTCCTCTGCATCATTGGTATTTAGAAAGTTTTTTCATTGGTAATTTTTCTATTAAATTCTTTGAGTAAGTCTGCCACTATTTCATCCTCTTTCTCAGAAGTTATGTCTTTTTGTTCTATATAGGTGATGTGAGGACTAACAAGTGAAAATTTATGTTCATAGGGAAATCCCTTAAATTTTTTTCATATATACGCCAGTGAAAATATGTAATTTATTTTATCATAATTAACATAGTATATCATCTTTTGGAAAATCAAATAATGAAAACATATCTCATGTATACATTTACATTCGAGAAACCTAATCATTCATAGTCTAGGATTTTAGTTGCCCTCTCAACACCAATGAAGTCTGGATCTTCTCATCTGTACATATTTACTAGAAAATCAATTATGCGAGTACCAACATATTTCAACTTCTTATACACAATATCCTACAATGATAATAAATGTGGATATAGATTGGGGTAAGGTGTTATGGGTAGATCGTTTTGATTAGTTGGTTGATATTTGAGATTGTTTTGAACTGATCTTTCATTTCACCCCCTTCCCATTGTATGTCTATAAAAACATGCCTCGGTTCAGACCTTATTTTTATTTAATTTTTAATTTGTAGCTTGAAAATTAAATAGGAAATGAATAACTCATTTTTTACAGGTTTTTTTACAAGATGTGACATCCATGTGATGAATGTTCCAAGATCTTATTCGACTGTAATAATATCTACATCATCAATTGCAATATGTAGCTTTGCACTCAACTCTAGGGATATAATAATTGACACTCTAACATGACCTTTCATAAGTGGTCTATTGTATAACATGTCATTATGGATATTGAACACTGTATCCCTCATTACAAGGCGATGGGTGGGTGTTTTTAGATATAAATCACAGTCATTTTCACCCAATAGAATATCAATACTAGAAAGGTATATGTGTCTAGTGTCAATTAGAATCACATTTCATAGAAACAATTATTAGAAAATTTACTACCTCAGTTAACAATTGTTTTTGAGGGGAATGACTCGCCTCAAAACCGGTGGGGGTGGGGTGGGATCTTCACGCGCAGGTTGTTCTTGAGTTGTTTCTTCTTTTTGAATTCTACCATCAAACATGATATCATCTCTCTATGTTATTTTAAATCATATTCAAATATATCTAATCGTTCTCCCATCTTTTTCATTTCCTTAGTTTGGTCCTCTTCTTGTTTTGATTCCCAAAATATGTTCGGGGTATCACTTGAAAACTCACACCTCTGACTCACCCATAAGTTTTTGGCAACTTCAAGGCCACTAAAAGTATATCTACATCTGGTGTGGGTGTTGTTGATTCTTATGACTTTGTCAGATAGAAAATATAGAAAAATATGCACTTGTTATTTTGTAATTGGTATTTAATGCAAAATAAATTTCTATTATGTCATATGACAACCCTGCTTTTCTTATAAACTTATACACGATTCATTACATAAAACTACACTTGTTATAGCAAAGAATATCGAGAGGTTTAGTGTCTTTGGGGCTTAGGATCATTACATAAAAAATTAAAACATGAAATACAACATCTTTATTGAAAACTTCCTTTACATGACCACTACATTCCCTCGTACTTAGCAATGCATGGGATACCCAGAGGACAAGCATAAGAAAAGGGTGAGCTATAAAGCCTAGTAAAATTGTACACATGGAATATCATGAGGATTAAAATACATGTTAGGAAATAGACATATCGATAGAGAATAATAGAAACATGAACATAAAGGCATAATAAATGATGATAATCATAACATGGAAATGTGGCAACAACAATTAACATGGAATTAGCATAACCCATGGCTCATTGCACATGGAGCATGAGTAAATCCTCATTTCACATAAGGCACAAGTAAAACCTCATTGCACTTGAATTAGAATGAGTGAGAACTCATTGAACATGACTTATCATGATACTATACTTTACCCAATGCACTGGAGTGCTATAAGGGCGCACCCTTCTTAAACATTTCATTTCATGCATAAGTGTGCCACATGGATCATAAAACATGGATTCATAAAACATAATAATTTATTCCATGATAATGGAATGTGGAATTCATACATGAAACATTATAATAAATAAGTAAATGTGCATAAAGTTGAATAACCTTGATGGAGAAATGGGCATGGTATTCACTACAGAATGGCATTGGCTTAGAAAATCGGAGCGATTTCGGCAGCATAACTGTGTGACGTAAGAATTCATAGAAATGGTTGATGAAAGAGAAAGGGGTTCCTCACCATATTTACATGTAATGGAAAGTAAGGAGGTCATACAGATACATGTCCCAACAATTGTAATGGAATTTAGATTCATGATACAAAAGCAATGCTTGAATGTAAATGAGGAGAGAGAAGTTCCTTTCCGAATTTCGGCATAGTAACAGGTGTACATGGGAGGCTTTTAGTGAGAGAGAAATGGGTGTCCCATCATTCAAAAATTAAGAGGGAAGTATTAGGGAGGTGATAAACCATACCCCAGCATTCATAATTTAAATTAAAAGGGCAAAACAACATAATAAAAATTGGACAAAAATGAGAAAGGAAGAAAAAAACCCTTACATGGAAGTGTGCTTCCAAAGGCTAGAGAGAGGCTTGTGAGAGGCTTCTTGGGAGACTGGGGCACCTTGGTAATATTATAGATAGAGTAGGGCATAGGTTGGACGAACTCAAAAGTCTTTGAGTGAGGAGGAAGTGGGATCTTCGGTGGGTTTATATAAGAAAGGTGAGGGAATTATTTATTATTTAGGTTTGGGACCCTTACATTAAATTTATCCAAAACACAGACCATACCATGGTTTTTGCCCATGGTTTTTGGAAAAGGGAAGATGAAAACAATATCTTATAAGTACAATGTCCTAAATTGTTAAAATAATAGGGTTTCTTATGTGTAGTTGAGTCATACTCCAATGAAAATTAATTTAAAAAGACAAGGTGTTTAATAAGTCTTGAGGGGTCCATTAATGCTTTGAAAAGTAATCCAAACAGACCCAAAATCACATTATTTTAATGTTAAAACATATATTTGCCGAACATAAAGACTATCGTATTTTATTACATCACTATTGGGTCATTATGATGTCATAAAACACATTATATATTTAAACGGTATTAAATTTTTACTCAAAAATTTGGCTGTCTTAAAAAATTATGAAAAAATCACTTTTGGATAATTTTGAAATCCTAATTCCAAAAATAACATTTATTTTATCTAAATAATTTTATAATTATGTTAATTTTCACTTTTAATATAAAAACCGACATTTATCGAAAATTCACGGGTTTTGAAAAAAATGGCTTTCAAACCTTAATAAAAATTATAATTGCATTCATACAATTATATGATAATTTATATGTAATAAAACTAATCTAATAATAATAATAATAAATTATTTAAAAATTATTTAATCCAAAAATCCCTTAATTTAATAAAATAGATTTATTAATTAAATAATAACTAAAAAACACCATTTCTACTTTAAAAACTATGTACAATCAATCAATAATGAAAAAAAATTATATTCATTATTATATACAAAAATAATGTACATGAACACAGTACTATCGATTAGTAACATAACCCCTAAAAACAGCCGCATAAGACCAATGGGTAAGGTGTGCGATGGTGACAGACTCTTGGGGTGGCTCGGATAACATCGCTCAAGTGGTAATTTCTATCAACTTCCACTTCTCCCGTAGACGGCCCCATTCGAGCTTGACATGGTGAAGCTCAGCTTGGTCTTGGTCAAGATAAAAGCCCAAGGATGCCACCTCTTTTTCGAGCTTTGATAAATGGGCTTCGTATGGGGAAATTCTACTAGACGAGGCCATCACTTCCTTTGTCTGAGTAAATTGGGATTTGTTAAAGACCTATATTTATACTAATCATGTGATCATTGTTCAATGGCTATATTAGCAATGGTAAAAATTCTTAACATAAAACCAAAGAAGTTGAAATTTTAAATAAACTTAAAGAGACATTTAATTAGATCAAGAGGGATTTCTATTAATGATACTTTGGGTCATTACAATATTCCCCCCTTAAGAAATTTCTCCACTGAAATTTTCCTTTTCCCACACTAAAACAGATGTGGGTAACTCAACTTCATCATTTCCTCTGATTACCAAGTCACTTCTTCAAACTTGTGGTTTCACCACAACACCTGGGTGAGGGGCACAGTCTTATTTCGTAGAACTTTTTCTCTATGATCTATGATCTTCACTGGTTTCTCCTCATAAGAATGATCATCCTCCAACTGCACCACCTCAGAAGAGAGTACATGTGAAGGGTCTGGTAGGTACTTCCTTAAGATGGATACGTGAAAGACATCATGTACTTTGGCCATGGTAGGTGGATGTGCTAGTCGATAGGCCACAACCCCCACAAGATCAAAGATCTCGAAGGGGCCGATGTACCTTGGACTTAACTTCCCTTTCTTTCCAAACCTCCTGACCTTGTTCCACGAAGATATGTGTAGAAACACCATGTCTCCAACTTTAAACTCAAGGTCTCGTCGATAGTTATCTGCATAACTCTTTTGTCGACTCTAGGCTACCTTGATATGCTGCTGAATGGTTTTCACCTTCTCCACCACTTCTTCGACCATTTTAGGTCCAAGCAGCTTATGTTCACCGACCTCATCCCAACATGCCGGTGTTTTGCACCTTTTCCCATATAGGGCTTCATATGGTGCCATTTGGATGCTTGAGTGGAAACTGTTATTATAAGATAACTCAACCAGAGGAAGATATTGATCAAATCCTCCTTTAAAGTCCATTGAGCATGCTCTCAACATGTCATCAAGTGGTTGGATAGTCCACTCAGATTGGCCATTAGGTTGAGGATAATAGGTCATACTGAAGTTCAGTTCAGTATTCAGAGCATGTTCAAGACTCTTCCAAAACATAGAGGTGAATCTTGGATCTCGGTCAGACACAATAGATAGTGGTACTCCTTGCAACCTTACCACTTCCTTGATATATATCTGTGCTAGTTGATCCAATGAGAAATCCTCCTGAATAGAAATTAAATGTACAGTCTTTGTAAGACGATCAACAACAACCCCGATTGCATTGTTGCCTTTGGATGTCCTTGGATGTTCGGTGACAAATTCCATGGTGATGTTCTCCCATTTCCATTCTGGTATGGGCAATGGTTGCATCATCCCCTTAGACTTCTGTCTCTTTGCCGTCACTTGCTGACACACCAGACACTTTGATGTATATTCAGCTATCTCCTTCTTCTAATTATCCCACCAAAAGTTTTCTCGGAGATCTCGATACATCTTTGTGCTCCCTTGGTGAATAGATAAAATTTGAACTATGTGTGTCATCCAAAAGATAATTCTTCAGCTCCGGACTTGATGGAACACATAGTCTTTTCCCAAACCACACAATTCCTTCTTAATTAACATTAAACACTAAGGATTTACCTTTTTCGATAGCATCCACTTTTTCCTGAATTCCCACATCAAATTTTTGAGCATCCTTTATCCTTTCCAAAAGAGACGATTGAGAAATCATTTGCGAAAGGATTGATGATGTTCCATTATTTATGATTCTCATGTCCATCATCATCAAGTCTAAGAATATTGGATCCTTCTCAATTCTCATCACTGATAGAATCATTGGGTCCTTTCTACTTAGGGAATCTGCCACCTTGTTCTCTTTCCTAGGGTGGTAATGTATTGAACAGTCATAATCCTTGATGAGCTCTATCCATCTTATCTGGCACATATTAAGCTCTTTCTGTGTGAATATATATTTAAGACTCTTGTGGTTATTATATATCTCACATTTCTCCCCATAGAGATAATTCCACCAGATTTTCCAGGCAAAGATCACCGCTGCTAACTCAAGATCATGCGTTGGATAGTTTTTCTCATGGATTTTCAACTGCCTTGAGGCATAGGATATCACTTTATCATTTTGTATAAGCACACGGCCTAAGCCCTTCTTCTAAGCATCACTGAATCCCACAAAAAGTTCCCCACTTGTGGGTAAAGTGTGCACGGGCATAGTGATAAGCCTCCTTTTCAACACCTTGAAGCTTTATTTGCATTCATCACTCCAAGAAAACTTCACTCCCATCCGAGATTGCTTGGTAAGAGGGTTGGACAATCATGAGAAATTCCTCACAAATCATCGATAATATTCAGCTATCCCCAAGATTCTATGGATATCTGTTATCGATGTTGGCCTTGTCCATCCCTCAATTGCATTTATTTTAGAGGGATCCACAGATATCCCATTGGTTATGACGATATGACCCAAGAATGAGAACTCATTCAACCAGAAATCACACTTGTTGTACTTTTAATAGAGATTCTCCTTGCGCAAAGTCTCTAGTATAGTTCTTAAATGCTCCTCATGATCCTCCTCGGTTTTGGAGTATATTTGAATATCATCTATAAAGACTACCAAAAATTTGTCTTGGTAATCTCTAAAGGCTCTATTAATTAATTCCATGAAGATTGATGGAGCATTAATGAGTCCAAAAAGCATTTCTAGGATTTCATAGTGACTGTATCTTGTGCGAAAAGTAGTCTTGGAGATATCTTCCTTCTTCACCCTTACTTGATAATATCCCGACCACAAGTCCACGTTGGAGAAGTATTGCGCTCCACGAAGATGATCTAACAAGTCATAAATTCTGAGGAGAGGATACTTGTTCTTTATCGTGATTTTGTTAAGTTCACAATAATCAATGCAATGCTGCATTTACCCATTCATCTTCTTGACGAAGAGGACTGGTGCACCCCATGGTGAAGCACTTGGGCGTATAAACCCTTTATCGAGATTCTCATGTAGTTGTTTCTTCAACTCTTCAAGCTCTACAATAGCCATTATATATATAGTCTTGGATATTGTTAATGCCCCGGGTATTTGTTCAATTTAGAATTCAACATCTCTTCTAGGTGGAAGACCATGCAGTTCCTCGGGAAACACATCAGCGAATTCCCTCACAATAGGAATTTCTTCAAGGATGGTTTCTTCCTTGGACTCAATCATCTGAGCCAGATACGTGTGATCATAAGGCAATAATACCCATTCTTGAGATGATGGAGCTAAAGGATATTCATCTTCCACCTTACACTTGTAACGAATCGGGGGTCGATTCTCCATATGGAGTGTTATTTCCATCTCCCAAAAATTTATGTTGGCTCTACATAAGGAAAGCCAATCCATGCCAAGAATTGCATCAAATTCCACCAGAGAGTGTATGATGAGGTTTGCTGGGAAATTAAATCCACAGATTATAATAGGGGAGGACTTATATTCATGGGATGCAAAGATTTCCCAATTTTCCATAATCACCGACATCTTCACTTTCATGATTTGTGGTGGTGCTGGGATTGTTCTACTAAACTTTCGAGATATAAAAGAATGTGTAGAACCTAAATCAGAAAGTGTGTTTTCTATTCTTGAATGAATAAATAGTGTACCTTTCACCACATCATTTTCGGGGTTCACTTTGGTAGAAGTGATGGCAAATGCTCTTCCTTGCTGCCTTGGAGGATGTTGGTTGCCTCCGAAAACCCTTGGATTAGGGCACTGATTTGAAAAATGACCCAGTTCATTGAATTTGTAGCATTGAACAACACGTTGAGGTTCAAATGGATCGTTCCTATCCTTTGTTGCAGCCACAGGTATTTCTTGCCGACAGTTAACTGCTAGGTGCCCTTCTCATCCAAACCTAAATCATTTTCTCGTCCCCTTAAGGCAATTTCTAGGGTGCTTCTTTCCGCACTTTTGAAAAGTGGGGTGCTGGATCTTCTTAGCACCGTTGGATTTATCCATCGGACCACCATCATTGAAGTCCACCTTATGCTTCTTATCCCCATGATACACATGTGATTCTCCGATCTCCATTTCGACCTTAAGGGGACATCGAAAAATTTCTTCATAGATGTCGAAGTCATGGATTTCTAATGCTTTCTGTAGGCTAGGCTTTAACCCATCAAAGAAGCAGTCAACTTTTCATTACGGGGTAATGACAAAGTCGGAGGTGTATCGTGCAAGCCTTGCGATGTTTCCCCGTACTCTTCAATAGATTCTTCATCTTTTTTCTTAAGGGAAAGCAAGTCACGTTCCATCATAAGCTGGAGGGTGCCCGGAAAATATTTATCAAAAAACCTCTTCTGCAAATCCTTCCATTCCAACTCCTCGATCTCCCCAGGCTTCGTATTTTTTATCAACATACACCATTTATCAGCTTCAACTTCCATATGATAAGCCACTAAGAGAAACTTCTCTTGTTCAGAACATCGAATGATGGAGAAGATCTTTTCAATGGAGTTGATCCATTGTTCAGCGATCGTGGGATCGGACGATCCACTAAATGTAGGATTCCTTTGTCTCATGAAGCTCTTGATAGCGACTTGTTCTTTCTTTGGGGGGGGGGGGGGGGTTGAACGTTCCTCTAGACCCGTGTTTCTATTCAAAACTAGATTTGGCTGAGAGAGAAGCATGACAAAGTTCTTGATTCCCGCTCCCATTGGATTGGGCATCTCATTAGTATAGTCATCACACCGATATTCAGAACAGTTATTAGCCTGAGTCCTCCTATTACCGTCCATTGGCTGGAATAAAAGGAAATTTAGGGGTAACACATAAAGGGTAATCCAAATAAAAAAGCTGATGACTTACAAATAAACTTTTATTTCCTTAACTCATGAGTCTATAGGCTTCAATCTAGGCTTTTCATGATCTACTTTCTAACATATATTCTTAAGGGAATTTTTTTAATTCCCTTAATAAGGGTTCATACTAAGATTTTGAATTTATCAAAACATATCCCCTGGGAGTGTCGTAACCAATAGTGTAGCAAGGCCCATTGTTATGCACCAGTTCCCATTCGAGTCTAGCTCAAAGCAGTTTTTTCGGGTTTTACCCCTAGGATACATTTGTGCCAGAGCCACCTCTACATGCTCGTATCCCGACAGGGATGTATTTGATTGATAAACCACTTACTCAGTACATACCTATTTGTAGGGATGTTTTTATTATACTTAGTCTTGTCTCTAAGGCTTTACTTGGTTTTTCGAATCCTAATCCCAAAAATAACAAAACATATCCTATGATGCCAACTATGACAACCCTGCTTTTATTACAAACTTAAACATGATTCATTACATAAAACTTCACTTGTTACAACAAAAAAGATCATGGGTTTTAGTGTCTTTGGGGATTAGGATCATTACATAAAAACTTAAAACATGAAATAAAACATCTTTATTGAAAACTTCCTTTACATGACCACTACATTCTCTCGTACATAACATCGAATGGGATAACCTGAGGACATGCATAAGAAAAGTGTGAGCTATAAAGCCCAGTAAGGGAGTACACATGGAATATCATAAGGAGTAAAATACAAGTTAGGAAATAGGCATATCAATAGAGCATAATATAAACATGAACATAAAGGCATGATAAATCATGATAATCATAACTTGTAAATTTGGCAACAACACTTAACATGGAATTAGCATGAGCCAAGGATCATTGCAAATGGAGCATGAGTAAATACTCATTACACATAAAGCACGAGTAAACACTTGTTGGGCTTGAATTATAATGAGTAAACACTCATTGCACATGACGTATCATGATACTATACTTTACCCAATGCATTGGAGCACTATAAGGGCGCACCCTTCTTAAACATTTCATTTCATGCATAAGTGTGCCACATGGATCATAAAACATGGATTCATAAAACATTGTCATTTATTCCATGATAAAGGAATGTGTAATTCATACTTGGAGAATTATAATCAATAAGTAAATGTTCATAAAGGTTAATACCAATTATGGAGAAATGGGCATGGTATTCACTACACAATGGAATTGACTTAGAAAATCGGTGTGATTTCGGCAGCGTAACGGCGTGACGTAAGAATTCATAGAAATGGTTGATGAGAGAGAAAGGGGTTCCTCACCATATTTAAATGTAACGGAGATTAATTAGGTCATATGGATACATGTCCCAATAATTATAATGGAATTTATATTCATGATACAAAAGTATTACTTGAATGTAAATGAGGAGAGAGAAGTTCCTTTCAGAATTTCGGCATAGTAACGGGTGTAAATGAAAGGCATTTAATGAGAGTGAAAGGGGTCTCCCATCATTCAAACATAAATAGGCAAGTATGAGAGAAGTGAGAAACCATTACCCAATATTCATAATTGAAATTAGAAGGTAAAAACAACTTAATGAAAATTGGACAAAAATGAGAAAGGAATAAAAAAAACCCTTACTTGGAAGTGTGCTTCCAAAGGCTAGAGAGATGCTTGTGAGAGGCTTCATGGGAGCTTGGGGAACCTTGGAAGGATTATAGAGAGAGTAGAGAAGATATTGGATGAACTCAAAAGGCTTTGAGTGTGGAGAAAGTGGGAGCTTGGGTGGGTTTGTATAAGAAAGGTGAGGGAATTATTTATTATTTAGGTTTGGAACCCTTACATTAAATTAATCCAAACAACAAACCAACCCATGGTTTTTGCCCATGGTTTTTATAAAAGGGAAGAGGAAAACAATATTTTATAAGGAAAAAGTCCAAAATTCTTAAAATAATAGGGTTTCTTATGTGGAGGTGAGTCATACTACCATGGAAATTAATTTAAAAATACATCGTGTTTAATAAGTCTTGAGGGGTCCATTAATGCTTTGAAAAGTAAGCCAAAACAAACCCAAAATCACATTATTTTAAAGTTAAAACATATATTGGCCTAACATAAAGATTATTGTATTTTATTACATCACTATTGGGTCATTATGATGTCATAAAACACATTATATATTTAAACGGTATTTAATTTTTACTTAAAAATTTGACTATCTCAGAAAATTATGAAAAATTCACTGTTAAGTAATTTCGATGTCCTGATTCCAAAATTTACATTTATTTTATCTAAATAATTTTCTAATTATGTTAATTTTAACTTTTAAAATAAAAACTGACAATTATCGAAAATTCATGGGTTTTGACAAAAATAGCTTTCAAACCTTAATAAAAATTATAATTGCATTCATACAATTATATGATCATTTATATATAATGAAATTAATCTAATAATAATAATAATAATATTTTATTAAAAAATTATTTAATTCAAAAATCACTTAACTTAATAAAATAGATTTCTTAATTAAATAATTAATAAAAAACACCATTTGTACTTTAAAAAATATTTACAATGTTTCAATAATGACAAGAAATTATATTCATTATTATATACAAAAATAATGTACATGAACATAGTACTATTGATTAGTTACATAACCCCTTAAAACAGCTGCATAAGACCTAAGGGTAAGGTGTGCGATGGTGACCGACTCTGGGGTGGCTCGGATAACATCGCTCGAGTGGTAATTTCTATCAACTTCCACTACTCCCATAGACGGTCACTATTGAGCTTGACATGGTGAAGCTCATCTTGGGATTGGTCAAGAGTGAAGCCCCAGGATGCCACCTCTTTTCCGAGCTCCGATAAATGGGCTTCGTATGGGGAAATTCTACTGGATGAGGCCATTACTTCCGTTGTCTGAGTAAATTTGGATTTGTTAAAGCCCTATATTTATACAAATCATGTGATCACTGTTCAACGACTATTTTAGCAACGGTCAAAATTCTTAACATAAAACAAAAGAAGTTGAAATTTTATATAAATATAAAGAGACATTTAATTAGATCAAGACGGATTTCCATTAATGAAACTTTGGGTTGTTACATGTCATACTAACACATGTTTCCAACAATTTCTGTGGGTTTTCATCTATTAGTTTCCCAACATTAGTTACACGTGCCTCTTTCCATAGCTCATGGAATAGGATGGAAGTGTCTTTGGATTTGGACTCGTCAAGCTGCATATAAACAAAGTAACGTATGTATTGTGTTATTTATGTCACATAAAATTATTATGGTAGATTTAAAATACCTTCCAAATTTTTTTCAAATTTTGTGTACCATATCCTTACATAACAGTAGGGGTATGCTGGTTTTGATGCCCATTGTTTATTTTTATCACTCGGATTTTGTTTCATAATTAAAACACTATCAGTCAATGTGATCAATACACATGCCATAAAAAAAACTTTACCAGACACAATGTACCTCAAAAGACTGACTTTCACGATAGCTATTAACTGGATCCCACAATGTTTGGGTTATTAGGTGTGCATAAATAAGAAGTGGGTGTAGTTTTATTTTCCCTTTAGAATATTTAAGATGATATTTTATTAGAAGTGTGAAATAAACCCATGTGAAAACTTCCAACAACCCTTAATACATAGTCTTTGTGTGAGTCATCTACTATAAATACACTCTTCAAGAGTTAAGGAAGTGTAAGTCAATGTTTCATTATTTATTATTTAGAAAATTAGAAAAATGATATCATAATTTTGTAGTAATATCTCCCCACATCAGTGTCTTAATATCAACAAAAACATGGTTCCATGAAGTTAAATCAATCCCCACACATTTTTGAGTGATGATTCCAATGTAACAATTAAACATGGCCTTGTTCGGGTTAACATTGTTGTCCCTATATATTTAATCCAATTTAGTATTTTATTCCTTTCTCTTTATCCTTAATGAATTTTGGTAATACATTAAAACTATGACACTATTGTTTTATCTGTGTCACCGGTGTTTTTCCGAATTTCATATCCCCAAATCCACCATTATCAATACGTTCATACTGCTTTATAGGGAAAGAATCTTCATGTGAAGATGGTGGTTGTACCTCTACACTGTGAGTAGAAATATGTTTAGAAACCTATTGTTTGTCTGCACTGCATGTAGCAGTAGGTTGAGAAAATTCTAATGCCAAGGGATTGAGAGAATCATAACATGTAGAATTCATTTTCTATAAAATTATTTTAACATTTAATTTAGATAAAATAAAAGTAGCAACAAAAACATATTAACATAATGCAATAGGTTGAGAAACCTATTGTTCGTCAACACTGCAACTAGTAGTAGGTTGAGAAAATTGTTGCGCCAAGGGATTGGTAGCATCATATTGTACAGAAGTCATTATCCAAAAATGTGGTTTAACATTTAATTTATATAACATACAAGCATCAGTGAACAGATATTAACATAAAGTAACAAAATGTATATTAGAAAAAAATATAACATTGTTATTGAACAATTTTTTTAATGGTTAAAAGGATTTGACCCCTCTATCATCTATCTGAATCCCATCATTGTGGTCTCATTGTATATAAAAAATACATTCTACACTAGGAATGCTGAAAAATGATTATGACATCCCAATGAAAGGGTTATCCTCTATTGAATTTTCATATTAATATTCAGGGGTTTTGGTCGATAATAGAATAATTAACCAGTTTTGGTTTACGGGATCTGAAACATAAAATACATGTACTGCCTGTGATACTATTATAAATGGTTCGTTTTCATACCCTTACTTAAAAAATCAACCTTAACAAATCCCAACTCATCTATTTTAATAATACTTCTGTTATCAACCCACTTTCATTAAAAAATCATCACTCAGAATGTCGTATAATCCAACTTCCATATTTTTTGATGATGCCAAAGTGTTGAATATTCATGTAAATTGGATTTATATACTTAGCACCAGATACATG
The DNA here is from genome assembly GCA_963277665.1 of Viscum album. Taxonomy (NCBI): domain Eukaryota; kingdom Viridiplantae; phylum Streptophyta; class Magnoliopsida; order Santalales; family Viscaceae; genus Viscum; species Viscum album. The sequence continues at coordinate 1,495,258,955 of OY728133.1, forward strand.
CATCGCTTTAGCTACAAGGGTAACTCCACTATTCTATCTGGTATTGTCTTCATCGTGGTCATTTGTATAGAATGTATAACCATTAATTACATAAGCATTGTAAGATAATACGTACACACTTGGTCCTCCAGCTTGCCACCAAAGACATTCTAAAATTGTGTCTAGATTTTCATCTGACTCCTGAAAAATATGGTAATAAAACCATCTTTTAAAAAATTGATTATGTTTATTTGATATACATTTTTCCTCCTATGATGGATTTGAATGCTTAAGAATTTCTTTGTGTGTTTCAACATATGGGACAAAATCTAACTATTATAAACAAAAGGTGGGCATGCTTCTGATCTCTAATATTGATTGTGAAAACCTCCTTTCCAGAAATTCCATTACTCACAAGTCACCCAGTGTGAAAGGATTACATTATACCAATGCTTTTCACACCGTATAGGTATTTAGTACAAAATTCAATGACTAACTCAACTATATGTCACTTCATAATGAAACCCCCTATCCAACATAGATTTGTGACCCACCCTTTAAAAATTTTCATATAATTTTCATTATGGTATATCCATCAATAGTGCAAAGGGACACATAGCCTAATTTCTCACACCAAGTGAACTATCAAACGAACCATCATATAAAATATTTTCATGAAGAAAAACATTTCCAGTTAACATAATATGATGAAAAATTATCTTTTAATAGTCAGCAATTTCATCGTGTCTATAAATTTGATACATATAGATTCGAAGATGAAATATAGATTTGTCAATATATGATATACATTATTGGTAAAAAAATGGAAAACTATAGGAAATAGATCTTGTAACAAAATCTGGAAATCAGGTGATTTTAGACCTTTTAACTTTAAATTGTACATTGACACAGTGTCATTGATAATGGATGAATACCCCTCTGGAACATTTATTCCATTTAATAAGTTGCAAAACTCATATCTCCCCTGCATGGAAAGAGTGTAAGCAGTCGGAGGAATAAATGTTTGTTTTTAACCTTTCACTAGTGCCAACTCTTCTTGAATTACCTTGTTAATCATGTCCAACCAATCCTTAATTCCGTACTTTATTTTTTGAGGTGGATTTAGCTATGTTTCTGTGACACTATCAGATACATTTTTTTCAACATGTATACCATCATGAAAATTTCTGATGTACGGACAATTCTAGCTTGGTAATTAATGAAAAAATTGATTCTTTTTTTCAACTAGTTTTCATAAGGTTATTTGAAAACATTTTTCCAAAATAAGTGTCCAAATCATTAACTTTATCAAAAAATTGATCACCTGTTAGTGGAGATGGTGTCATACATTCTTCTGAATATCCATCGAATGATGTTGTATAAGATTGTTACTTATGTAATCGGGGTAGAAATACGCAATTTCCTAGAAAAATAGATATTTATGAATGGTTCAACCTAATTGATGGTGTACCCTGTTCACAGACGGGACACCCAAAAGATCCATTAATTCCTTATCCTAAAAATTTTCTATAAGCAGGAGAGTCGTTTATCCTCCCATAAAACATGGATCTCAATGTAAAATCTCCATTTCAATAAGCATCATACATCGTAACACCTAAATCCCACAATAATTTCAAATCCTTGATCAATAGAGACAAATAGACATCAATATCATTACCATATTGTTTTGGTCATGATATAAGAATATATAACATGATGTGATTTCATTTCATGCATAACCATGGTGGAATGTTATAATTTACCAACATAATCCACCATGTAGTGTGAGTGCTACTTTGAAAACCAAAAGGATTCACTCCATCTATAGATAACAAAAGATGAAGGTTTCTCACTGCGTTTCCAAATTTAGGATACTCATGGTCAATTCTCTTTCACTGAGGAGAGTCTTGCAGTTTTTGTAGTTTTTCATATTTACTTCTTCTGTCTATATACCATGTCAATTAACCTACATTTTCCTCACTTCCATATAGGCTCCTAAACTTTTGAATGATTGGAAAGTTCCATGAATATTTCATAGGACCGGATTCATCTTTCTTGTATCAAGAAGAACCAAAATTTGGACATTATCTAAGTGATTTTTAGTCCATGAGAAACAGTATACCATCATTCATTTTGGAATTCATTCTTTCATATATCATACCCATTGAGCGTAGCATTCGTTTTACATCGTATGTTCAGCTCTGGAGCTCATTATCTTCTAGGAGAATGTCATACAAGAGAGAATGTAATTCCATAAAACTAGACTCACTCCATCAATTGTCTAATTTCAAATTATACATCTTCATCACAACTGAAGATGTTGTATATTTACTGCAACCATCATACAATAGCATCTTATCTCAGCTCTAGAACTGCGCAAACAATTCTGGGCAATCACAAAGTTCATCTTAACAGTCCTTGTCATGTCCTTAATACGGTCTTTATCATCATACACATCTGTAATGACATACTAGATATGGAACTCTTCATTGTCCACACTTGTAATAATATCAAATGATCCATAAAACATTGGGTTATCCCATTTAATATCTACATTTTCTTTTTCCTTTTGATTATTACAACATTTATAACTTCAATCTATTCGGTGACAGATCAATTGTTCTTCCAACTCCTCTCTAATAATTTTTTTGAATAACAATAGTGGAAACATGAACAAAGGATTTGAGAATGATCACAGGTAGGATATTTGGAAAACATGATGAACTCTTCAACTCCATCTTCCTACTCTTTTGTCAGAAAATTGGAATCAATCCATTCTTTATGTAACTCCCCGACCCCAGTTACCCAGAGTTAGTGCATTATTACATAACATTGTCATGATCGCAAGAAAGGTCAAGTCTCAAAAGACCGATTAGTTTAGTAGCCTTGGAATAACTAGATACATTAATAAAGTTTAACATTATATCATAAAAATGAAAACTACAACAACATAGTCTCCATAGTCCACACTCTTATCCCATCATACTATCCCTGCAGGTCATTCATAAATTACTTCTTCACATCCTGGGGAAAATAAAACATAGAAAAGGGGTGAGCTCAAATGCCCAGTAAGGATGGAAATATAGCGGAAACATTCATAAATAAGAATAAACATTTAAGGAAATGTATAACTAAAACAAAAGTCTTTTAAACTTGAACTTCAACATAGTATGGAAAAAATAAAATGAAGTAATGCCATTTACTAATTCACATGGATATTCTACTAATCTAATAATCACATGCAATATCAATAACCACATACATAATGATGGAATGAATAATTTCATACTATCATAACCACATAGCCAAGGCCTCGTGCCAAGACTACAAATATGATTTTGTAAAGGCCTTGTGCCAAGACACTAGTTTGTCTCATGAGACCTACCGATGCATCGAGGAGCTATTGCGGGCTACACCCATCACATATTAAGTCCAATTCATTCCTTATATGAACAGGTTTAAATATAACATAAACATTCATATTAAAACTAGCATACAAAATGTCAATAATCTCTCCATAAACCATGAATGGTATAAAAATAACACTTCCACAGTCAAACAAATCACAAAATCTTCAATACAATATGGAAGTTTGTATCATAATAAATCAACTTCAAATAAGCTTAAAATCCATCAAAGGATGTTGATAAAGATGAAATCAAAACAATTTGAGAGAAATATCATTTTTTTAAATCATTTAAAAGTCCAAAAATTAGAAAATAAAACATTTAATTTGAAATTTTTCTTATAAGATTTTAAGGGACTCTTCTAAGATTTTATAATGGTGGAAAATAGCCGCACTGACCATATAAGTTAAAAAAACATTCTTACCTTAATTCTGTCGAAAAGGTTAAAAAGGACCTTGTTTGAAAAACGTTGGAAATATTCCTTTATAAATCACTTATAAAAGTAAATAATGGTATAAATGACTTAAAACCATATTCTAGTAAATAGTAAAAAATGTTTTGAAATACATTTTTAAGAAACGTGGATGTGGATGAAAAAGAGATCCTAGTAGATTATTACGTATAAACAACCTCGGATAATGAAGAGATTGCTAAATAAACCCTTAACTTGTACTTTTTCTTGGTTGAGGGTAGGTTAACCTCCTATATAATGGTGAAATAATTTTTATTAAATTATACAAGAATCATATATATTAAGATGATATCATATATGATCTTTTAACATTGCTTTGTTAATAATATCTTATTATTATCGTCATTTTAGGTGTTAATTTACTTGTTTTTTTTGACATGTTTTGTTACGTAAGCCATCTTTGTCATGTATAGGATGTATCTTATTCATATCCAAAATTATATCAAGTCCTTTAAAATTATTTTTAAATCATCAAATGATAATTATACTTGAATGGATACGATGGAGAATGAATCTCAACGTGTTCGTGGAGACGGTAGTCCGTACGTACGCATAAGCGAAAATATCATTCTTTTGATATTAAAATAATATATAATTGGATGGTATATCATATATAAAGAATAATTATCATGTTATATTTATTATTTACATGAATTACAAATAATTATTATACCCACTCAAATAATAATATATTGAATAACAATTACTCCACGACGTGGAGATGGTAAGCCGTACGTACGCACGTATGGTGACATGTCATTAAAAGGATGGATATAATACTGAATATGGTTGTACCATATTTATAATAATATTAAAATATATAGGAGATACTGGATTAATTATTTTAGAATGGTAATAACAAAGAAAGAAGTAGTGGAAGAAGAAAGGAACTTGAAAAAGGGTGGTGAAATCATTACCTCTTCTTCGGGTTCTTCCTTTTGATTTGATCAAAAGGGCTCCATAGGTTGGAATTCTGACTAAAATAAGGCCAATAGGATGAATTGAGGGAAGTTGAGAGGTTATTTGGGTAGGGGTTGGCCTAACCAAAAGGCTTTTAAGGTGTCAGTTAATGAGAAGAGGAGTGCCCTTTTATAAGAGGGGTGAGGGGAACCTTTGGAAAAGCTAGAAATATTATTTTATAATAAATACATATTCGGATTATAATGGCTCCAAAGTTAATTATTTATAGTTTAAGGTGGGGATAGGTCGAAAAACACTCAACCAATAGGATTTTGACAGGTTTGGGTTACTATATTAACCTTATCTTGAAGTATTAACTCTTAGTTAATTAGTTTCACTTTTACAATGTCACTTTGTATTTTTATATTATATGGTTAATAAACATACTATATACATCCAAGAGACCCCAAAGTGGTCCATTAAGGATACACATATCATGATATAAGTCTCTTGGCGGAACCTTATATTTTTAATAATTTAATATCTATTAATACTATAATATTAGTTTTTAAAACTCTTTTATGTCAATTTTGCCACTATTTGGAAAATTGATTTTTGTGAAAGTTATAACAGAATTATTAATTTAAAAAATTCAATTAAACCAATACTAATATGTCATATTATCCTATAAAATTAGTTTAATTCATTAAAAGTCTCAAATTATATTTATTTGGATATTTATAATATCATTTATTTTAATTTTTCACTATTATGGTAATTACTGCATCATCATTGTGTCATAAATAAATTAACATATTTAATGTCTAAAAATTATAAATAAAATAGAATTATGTAGGAAATATTTTTAGCTTTCTAATGAATATTTATAGTCTAAAATAAAACATATATAACCCTTTGTAAAAAAATAATTTCTAAAAGATATATGCTTTTGCCATTTTTGTATTTATTTTATCTTAATTAAAATAATGTGTCCCTATCACCTAAAAGTGGATCCATGGGGTTCCCAAATCGACCCAAAGATGCCCATGGTCGGAAATATATACACCAATAATTTTAGGACACGTTTTAGGGTAATTTATTATTATAATAATATTATTTTTTAAACCTTATTTACCGGATATACCTTTTAACCATGGTAAATAAAATATTTACCAAAGTAATTATTCAAAATGTCTAAAACTAAAAGTAACCTATTTACACAATTTGGAAATCCTGATTCCAAATATGGAATACATTTTTCCAAATTGAAAACACAGAAGTGGAAGAAATTAATTTAAAATTAATTCCTGTTGTCAAAACAAAAAACGTGTTTTTAAGATATAATAACTATCAAAAGATTGGTACTTGTTTATGTCCGGTTTAATTTTGAAATTATTTATAATGACCAACATTGTATTAAATGGTAAAAATATATTCTAAATGTACTTTAAAACCACTCAAATTAATAATTTATCACTATTAAATATTTTGATTAAAAAAGTTGTTTTTAATTTAAATTTAGTAATTTTCACTATTCATAAAAATATTAAAGTTATCCGAAAAGTACCAAAATTTCACCTTAGGCTAGATTTGATACTCCGAATCCAAAAATGAATTCCATTTTGAGAGATAAAATTTCTAAAATTTTCAAAATTAGGTATTACTATTCATAACGGCAAGTTTGATCGGTTGTGGTGTGTGTTAGAACTTGATGTTGCATACAACACACGCTATTGCATTATTCAAAGGGAAACATACCGTAGAAGCTTGGGGTGTTACAATTTATTTATATCCATCCTATTTTATTCAGTGATATTAATATTTAACAAAATTAATACACAAATAATTGATATAAAAATTAACCATGTTTAAAATAACACACTCTTTTTAAAACTGTTTATAAAATAAAAAAGTGATTATTTAGGCCAACCATTTACACTGTTAAAATCCCATTAAAAAGTATTTATAAAAAATCACACTCTTTGAAATTAAAAATTAAAATCCCATTAAAAAATCACAGTTGAAATCCCATTAAAACCCAACCATTTACATAAATTCCTCTTTAAAATAAGACAATATTTATAAAATAAACCAATTAGTTCCAAACATCCTTTCTCCAAACCCCAATTCTCTTTTTAAACCATTTTAAAGAAATTTAAAACAAAAAGAGTATGTTGAACACATATATGTTTTTAGGAAACATTTCAAAAAACTTGAAATTTTTTAAAATATTCACTTAGGCATTTTCACAAAGACACAAATCCCATGAGAGACACTTTATACATTCTGTTAAACTATTCAAACTTCAGTACTAACTTCACAACCATATCTGATATATTATGTTATTTCCCCATTTATTGGGTTCCCTTACCATTCTTAACACTCCGATAGTGATTCTCTCTAATGGTTTAACCCTAACTTATACTAACATGCAATATGATGTTCCCAATTCATGGTTGTGTAATTTTTCCAATCTCATTTATTCTACAAGATTTCAAATTACCTTGTCCTTACCCCGTCATGTAACTATAAATACTATTAAATCAAGTCATTGTTTTAGGGTATTTCCCTAACCAACCTCCCAAATTTTTGGGATTCCTCTATTGGACAATATGTCATTCCAACCCCAACACATTTGATCCTTTTGTTCACTCTTTGATAACATATCTACTGTTCATATAATACATATTTCCCACACCGATCATGGATAATGTGGGCTTAAATACCATTAGTAGATTATTTACCAATATAATTGGTGAATTTTTTGTTTATTATAGGGTTTATTATATAGTTCCTTATAATCAATATGTAGACACAAGGTACCCTTTAAAAACACCAATTAAACCCTTACACATAATTTTTAATTCATGGGTAACCCATATGAAGTATTTGAAATTAGATTCTACCCTTATATAGTTACTAAAATATCCTTATGCAGTGAATAAAACCTTGGGTCACAAAATGGAATGAAAGGGGTGATCTATGACATTATATTGTGAGAGAACCATATCATGCTGAACCCTAGAAAATAAAAAACAATGAGTCATAAAACACTAAACAATATTCACAACCCCTATAAAGAAACCCTCACATAAGAGGAACTAAAAAAGAATAAGGAGTACATAAAATAAAATTTACCACAATGACTTAATACATTCAAACTCGACAACCACAGATTCCAAAATAAACAACCACCTCAGACCACTTTGGGTAATTCAAATCAAGGGATTAAAGAAAATAACCTAAACAATTAGCAACCTTTGGAGGATCTTAATCAACATATAAGGAAGGGTGTAAATTTAAGAAACCCCAATGAAAAGGTTGATCGAGATTCAATACCCCTTCTTATGTTTGAGGAAATCCCAAAAACCAAATAGAAACACCTATTCATGAAAATAATTCACTATAGGGGATGTTCCTCCACATCTTCTCAAGACCTTTCTAAGAGTATCAAATACCACAGAGTAAATATAAATTTATCCCATTAATGTTTCATAAGCTAAAACAAATAATCATAATGCACAATAAGTAAATAAATCAAATACACAAAATTTAGTCAGCCCAAAACATACAAAAATGTCATTAAATAGGTTCAATATTATATAAAAACACCCCTTCCATTAAAGTTCCATGTTAATTATTTTTAAAGACACACATTATTTGAAAACAATATAACCCCATGTGAAAATTATTCACTAAAATATAAAAACTCACAAAAATAAATTTCCTTATGATTTTCACATTTAAAAGGAGTCTAAGGAATCTTTTCACCCAAATAACACACATGATTTGAAAATATTTCATTTTACTTCAAAATAAAAACCCACATTGACATCCAATTATTTTAATAAATTTAAATGAAATCAAAAAGCATTCTATCAATTCTAATTTATTTTTAAATTTCTATAATGAAATCAAATAGTTTTTATACACCTTAAGATAATAAACATTTCTCTTACAAAGAAACCATTATGCCTAGTTTTATTAACCATGACACTTTAAAAAAAATTATTTTCTAAAAAAAATCTCCCAATTTAAAATGAATAGGAAGAATACCATTTAAAAACATTTTATGAACACCAAAATCAACTCTTTCATCCAAAAAATAAAATTTTATATAACATAAACCAAAATTTTCAAAACACAATACCACACAAAAAGCCTCGAATAATTAATTTAAACATCACCCAACAATGAAAAACCACCATAAAACTATTTTAATCAATGACACAACAATATTATGAACCATTTAGATGATTGAAAAATTCATGGGATCCAAAACAAAAAATCTAGGGGGAATTATAATTGTGCATGGTTTGATCACATGGGTTATATAACAATGCAATAACACTGGAAAAAGCATCTCAATGGTTATAGACCTAACTTCATCGGGTCTATAGAGTTTTCTAGACCATTCGAGTTAACCCTGAAACTTGGGATCTTTTCCTATTTTCACCCCGAAAGATCAAAGTAACCCAAAAATAACCTATACACTCAATATGGGTCAAAATACCACAACATAATATCGCAAAAAAATGCGAATAAATATCAAAAAAATCTAGAAAAACTAGACCAAGAGTACAACCAAACATCAGTGAATATTAATATTTCATGAAGAAGAAGAAGAAATGAAGTTACTATTGAAGGGAGAGTACCCTTTCTAGTAGCAACAATGGTGGAATTGGCGGTTGAGTCAGTGAAAGAGCCATCGGTGAAAATAGTTGTGTAGGAGGAGAAGGAGGCTACAGTGGTAGTGAAGGAGGAGAAAGAGGTGGAATCAATGGTGGAAGATTATGAGGACGTGTTTGAAGCAACCATGATGGAGGACGAGAAGGAGGAGGAGTCTGCAAAGGAGGAGGACGACAATGACGATGAGTCTGCAGCTGCAGCGGTGGTGGGGGAGGAGGAGGAAGAAGCAGAGAAGGATGAGGATCGGGCGACACAACGTTACACTTCCGTGAGAGATTGAGTGGTGCAGAATGATGTAGACACAATTAGGGTTCAATTATAAAATGAAGGGAAACATTTATTAGTGTTAGTAAAAAGTACAGAAAAATATATGTTTTATCAGCACTTTGTAATTAGTGCTGATAAAACATACCATTTATTCATAATTATAAAATTATAACCAATATATTTATTACATTTATAATTTTATAAATATATATAATTAATATATTTTTATAGTTTAATAATTATACCAATATATCTGTATTAATTATAAATATTTTTTAATTTCATGATATATATAAATAAATATATATTTAAATTTAAATAATAATAAATTATAACAAATATATTTATTATAATATTAAAATTTATATTATAATTATATGTATATTAATAACTTTGTATGTGTATAAATAATATATATATATATAAATGTTTATGTCTTTGTATATATTCATTAAGGACATATATTTGTAAATTAATATATTCAAAAGGTATTCTTAAAAATATATTTATCATTTAAAAAATAATTTTTAATTTTATGATTATTTAAACATGTTTACATTTAATTAGTTATATATAATTATAATTATATATAATATTTAAAATTATATAATTATATATAACTATATATATATATGTGAAAATAAAATAAAAAAATTTATAATTTATTTAATACATTTATTGTGATTTTAAGTATTTATGAGAACATAAAGCTTCATATATATATGAAATTAATGAATACACCAATTATAGTACTATAATATATATGGATAACATTAGGGTAAACCATGAATATATTCATGAGATGAACATGAACATCCATTATGCATCAATTGACACATTCATTTTGAAACATAAGTTAAATTAAATATATTTATATATTATATTTATTTGTATATATATATATATATTATAAAATATTCATATATAATTTTATAAATATATAGTATAATAAATATATAATAAAGATATAACTAAAACTAATAAACATAATAAACTTAATGAAAACATAAACATAATAAATATAATAAACATGCGTTTTTTATTTGATAAATATTTATATAAACTTTATTTATTATTTTAAATAAAATATTTTTATATAAATTTATAATATTTTTTATTGAAAACTTTTATTAGTGGTTTTTGTTAGTGCTGGTAAAGGGGGCCTTTATCAACACTAGTAGTAGCACTAATAATGGGTCGATTTCTCAACACTTTTTTCTAGGGCTGTTAAAATCCCCACTTTTATCAGCACTTTTTAATTAGTGCTGATAAAACCCAAGCACTTCCCTGCCCTAAATTTTTGGTTGTAATGGAACTTAGGAGGTTCCATCATAAATTGGGTGATTGACTATAAGATTAATTCTGTTTATAAGTCAATACAAGTCCTCGGGGGGATTCTTTAGTTCAATTGAAAATTAATATAACTAATGAAAACGGTTTATAGTCCAAGACAAATTCCCAGAAGTAATGACAGGCTTTTAAACAATTATTTATAAAGGGGAAATTCAAGATCTCACGCCCATGGGGTGTCTATGATCGAGGTTGGAATTCAATTTTTACATAACAACAATCAACCATGGTACATCATGGTGTTCATATGAATTTAAAATAAAGAAATAAATTTTAAGGAGACACACAAAAAAGGATGGTTCACAGTATGATGAATATATTTATAAAGAAATGGAAATATGGGAAGGAGGTATATACTACTAAACTCATGCTTAGGATGATCTACTCATCCAAAATCATGGTTTGATTTAATCTGGTGTAGAATAAATCTAAGAATCCGACATCCACCATAAAAATAGGGTGAAATATCTCAAACAAAAATAGCATAATAGATCAGAATATAAACATAAAAAGTTTGAAATATTATTTTAAAGCATACCGAGGTGAATCCAATGTGACTGGTGGTGTTCGAATCAGAGTCTGGATGTGACAACTGGGTCCCAGTGACAACACATACACCCCCGCCTAAACAGGGTCGTCGGGTCCTGGCCTACCAAGTACCACCAATTGTCCCGCAGACATGTGGGGCCCACCCCAGGGTACACCCACACGCCCGGACGGGTCATCTGACTAATGATTGTCCCCATAGGCCAACACATGTCCTTTCGAATCAGACAGGCTCCGGAAAAGGAAGGTTCACCTTGTCGACATTAGTCATATCATTTAGTCATGTAACCCTTTATCATTTGGCGGTGTTACAATCACCCCCCCCCCTTTTAGAGCCTAGCATCCTCGTTCTGGGCCCTATATCTCAACCTAGAAATTGCACCGAACTTAAGGCTGGGTAACACCTTTGATACCAAATGTGACAACTGAGTCCCAGTGGCAGCACAGACACCCTGCCTTAACATGGCCATCGGGTCCCAGCCTACCAAGTACCACCAGTTTCCCTGCAGACACGCGGGGCCCACCCTAGGGTCCACCAACATGCCCAAATGGGTAATCAGACTAATGATTGTCTCCACAGTCCAACACATGTCCTTTCCAGTGTGCTTTGTCCTCACTCACACACTCCCTGGGAAGCTTCCTAGAAGTTCACCCATCCTGATCACTACTCTAGGCCAATCATGCTTAACTGTGAAGTTCTAATCATACCGGCTCTCGAAAAGAAACGTGCACCTTGTCGGCATGAGTCATATAATTTAGTCATTTAACCCTTTATCATTTGGGGGTGTTTCTCCAGATCCTTGGGATATCTTGATCCCTAGTTTGGGAGGAGGAGAAACACATGAGAGATGAGGGAGAAATTCACGTAGATAGGGAATAAAAAATAGGAAAAGGTTATTTAACATCATTAAGGGAAAAATGGGAGTTTCACACTCAAAACCGGGTGGAAGGGTTGGCCAATCCATGTGCCAACCATGCAGCTCCCACTACTCAGTAACTCTACCTCACATAGTTTTACCACATATTTTTCCCTAACCATGCACCAATCATGCACAAATTAGTCCACAGACACTTGTTAAGAGGCACCGAGAATGAGGAATATTCACATGGTTTGGGAATCTATGTATTGTTAGTGTGTATCACTTTTTCTCATATTCAGAGGTCGCATAGTTTTCATTAGTGAGCTGTATTGTTTTAGAAAAATTGTTCACCCATGACTGCCCACCCAAACATGAGTTCTTTGGGTTTTGATGCCACCAAAACTCAATGAACCACTCCATACAACTCTTAGTCCCTAACACATGTCTAAAACAACACATTTTTGTCTTCCAACACAAGAAATTCAAATCCAAAGATAAATTCAAAGAAAAACTCATCCACCAAATTACAAAATTCCAATTCTCTCATAAATTCTACATTGGATAAATATGTTGGTCATTACAATTTGAATCAATTTATTATTTAAAAGGGATATAAAAAAACTGAAAACATTCGATCATTTTTTCTTCAAAAACTTATTTTCTTATCACATATGTGTAATTAATTTTAATTTAAATTCTACTAATTCTGTTAATGGAATTTGTAAAAATGGATTCCATATTTAGAATCAGCATAATATTTATTATTTTTTATTATTAAATAAATTATTTACCATATTTATTTGTGTAAATATTTAAAATTAATTATAGCGATTAAGGTTAAAATGAGGTTTTCTGCATTACATATGATTGTATTAAAAATAATTTTTCACAAACATATATTTTTTATTTAATGAATTAGATTTAATATTTAATAATTTGGATTAAATTAAATAATTAACAACTTTTTACTTTTATTATTAATGGATGAATTACCTGGTTAAATAAAAAGATACAAGTTTCCTTGGTAAGAACTATAAGGATAAAAATGAGTAAACTTGAAAAATAAGTAATATCATGAAAACAATGTTTTTATTTCTTTGTGTTGTTAGTTATTATCAACCATATAATCTATACCCTCCATTATTATTCTATTTAGGAGGCACACAAGGTAAGGTATACCTATCAATAGTTAACAGTTTTTTGTATTTATAAAAACGCCACCCCTTCTTAATTATAAAAGGGGACTCACCCACTCACTTACTCACACATTTCATGCACTTTAGCTAAACACAAACCTACATAAATAATTTCCCAAATCTTATAACCTTTTACTAGATTCCTTATTTTAGGTATTAATCCTTCCTAAAAATTATTTTTGTTAAAATATGATGAGGATAACTACAAAATACAAAAAAAAAATTCAATGAGTGTTTTTTTTATTTCATACTACACCCCCTTGAATTTGTATTATATCATATATAAATTTAATTAAATTAGTATCTTACATATACAAATATTTCATTATGTTATGGTAATTACCTATGACCATCTATTCTTCCATAAAATGGATTAAGAAATCATCGTTCATGTGTATGGTAGACTACTACCACCAGAACTAATGTCATTAATTTTTCCATTACCGCCTATAAAGGATGGACATTAAGATGTATTAATTATTTATATGTGATATATATGATGTATATTTTATTTATGATGTCATTATGGTTCTGAAATTATTATATCACACATACCTTCATATTTTTCATTTTATCGGAATACGATAATTTCGTTCGTGTGTATGGAAAACTACCAGCTCACAATGCGATGTGATTCATTCATGATTTTCATGGAAGGTATTAAGAATGGTTTTATATTAAATATTTGATATAAATCAAATAAAAAATTATTCAGGAATGATAATATATATCATTTACTTTTCTTTCATTCATAGCAATATGAAAATAAAAAACAACATTCATGTGTACATATGGTCTACTGTCTTCCTGAACTTTGTATTTTGTTTCCTGTCACTAAATTTTATGGATTAATATAATTACATATATACTAAATATATATGATATTTATATCTTGGTTATAATTTGGGATAGTATGGAACCATGATCAATGTATGTGGTAAAAAAATATAACAATTGAAACACATTCAAAAAACAAAGCGACTATTACTTGAGAAGTAACATTAACATGGAATTATTAATTAATGGATAATAAATGGTCATAAGAAAATAATATGTTATATGATATATATTAATATGGTTTTTTAATATATATTTAATAAATTTATATTTATTATATAGGAGGTTTGACCATGGGCGATGAATGTAAATACTTAAGTTATGGTATTTATGTCTCACTTTTTACTTTTAAGGGACACACATCATGTTCACCATCTATTTATTTTATATTGAGTATATAATTGCTATGAATGTATTTTATGATTATTTTACGGATTTTTTTTGGATTTATATATCTATTTTATGATCTCTATTTCATGGGGGTTACAATAAAAATATTACCAAATCGGAAATTTTTTTTGAATCAATTTTCCTTCTTTAAGATATACACTATTTTGTGAACCTATATTCTTTCATGGGGTATATATATATCCCATTTGACATGTAATATATCTAATTTTTTATCATAATGATATTTTATGTCTAATTTCCGGTTATTCCTTCTTGGGTCTTATGATTTAAAGTTACCAAGTGGAAATTATTTCATGTTACAATATCATTGTTTAATGAGCTAGTTTATGCTTATGTTTTAGATGATAAAATATTATGATAAATCTCTCAAGAAACTCATGATTATTATTATATTTGGTATATTCATTTTATTTTAATGTAATAGTACCATTTTACATAGTTTGGAAGTTATGATTATTAGGAAAATATTTTTAAGAAAAACTTACTTTACATCTATCTTTAATCTGAAATCTATTTTCATGAAAAATAATTCATTCCAACCAAGTTTTTAAAAAAGTTTCATTATTATCCTATTATTTATAAAAAGATAGTTACCATGATTGATTTTTAATAAATATTTTTAATGTAATCTACATTTGTTTCCAAACAATTCCCATTTTTCTTTTTTGAAAAATTTAAAAATAATATTTTTTTAACATGCATGGTATGAATAGTATTTACCACTCTCATGACCACTAAATTATTTAAATATTACTCTAAAATATTTTAAATTTATTTTAAAATAAAATTATTTCCTTAAAATTTGGTAAAATTTAAATTTTAAATAAATTATCTCAAAGTGAAAATAATTTTTAAAGTGTTTTATGTTTTGATAAGAGTTTTCAAAAGTGGAAAGGATATTCTCCTCAAGAAATGTTGTAAATGATTTTTAACAGATTACCTTATATGTTTTATAGGATATTTTTGAAGAAAATTATTTTTACAATATTTTAGGTTTTATAATTAATTTTCAAATAATTATTTTTTCAAAAAAATTCTCATGTAATCTTTCAAAAACTATTTTCCATATAATATGACATTATTTGAAGTTAAATATTCTTTATTGGGATATGATCCAATGATTCAATTCATATTGTATCTCTGAATGGTTTATGATTCGATTGTGTGATATTTATGAAACTCATTTCTCTTCAACAGGTTATACTTGGAGAATATTACTATGAAACATGCTTCTATTCATGATTTATTATATGATGAAATAATTATGAAACCTCTCTATTTTCCACTAGTTATGATCTGATTACATCTTTATGATACCCATTTCATTTCATGGGTTATGATATGATTTTTTTATAAAATTATTTCACACATAAATATGATTTTTTTTTATTGGTGGTTCCTATATCTCTCTATAAAGAAATGGTTAAAATTTATATGTCATGAGATAGATAGGACTGGAATGGGAAGTGAACCCAATTCAGTAATATAGACATGGAATGGTGAGTGAGACTAGTTCAATATAACAGTGATAAAATGGGAAGAGATCTTGGTTTAATAAGAAAGGTATTTAACAGAGAGTAAACCTAGTTCAGTAAGTGACTTTTTACACTTTTATGGTCTTGGAAGTGAGCATTGTCTAATGTAAAAATGATTTTCTATGCTTTTTTGTATTATAAAAATTCCATGTCTTATGCAAAATTTAGTCACTCATGCCTCATGTTCTTTGATTCCCATAGTATTCATGTCTTATAATCTATAAATATTTATTCTATGAGTCGTGATTATGATATTTGATTAGTGGGGTTTGGTTTTCAAAAGATAAGATCACATTCTCAAACACATATGTTCATGTTATACTTATGCATCTCCATTATTTACCCTTACTGAGAATTTTCGATCACCCTTTATTATGTTCTCCTTCCCTATGATATAAATAAATCTATTAAATATGATATTCCAAGGAAGTGTTCTAGTTGTGAATAATGTAGTAGGATATGATGTAGCTCAATTATGGACTACAATTTCTGATTCCACACTTCTAAAGGCACTAACTTATCATAGTATTTATGCATGTTTTTGTGTAATATAATTAATATTAGAAATAATTATCTAATATCTATGTATGAAAATCCTAGGATGTTATATCCATCTATAATAAATAATCAAAAATAAACAAGATTCATAAAATTCTTTCATGTTCATCAATTTTCAAGGAAGAAGTATAATTAATTTCTCATGACACTTTATTTATTCATTTTATTATTACAAGATTTGCATTATTTAAAAATTTTGAAGAACATAATTCATAATAAATATTTACAAACACCATAATAGATAACACATTATCTAAAAAACTACATGTGCATTAATAACATAAAAACCCACATCAATCACAATTCCCTATCCAATTCATTTACGTTTGAAATTATTATCTTCAATTAGGTTGATTCCACAAATCCTTAAATAATATATATAATGATAAATTCGCATTGATATATAGAAAATAGATTTAATGAATCCCATACCATGATTCAAATTTCAACATTCTGTAAGAGAGAATTAAAAAACAAGGATCAACCACCACAATACTCAAAATAAACCACCTTAGAACCTACTCACAAGAAAACTGTGATCCCGAAACAGTAAAAACTCAGAAAAAATAATAAGAACATAATGAATAAACCTATGAAAATAAAGATAAAGATGAATATAAAGAAAATGGGATAATACATACTGGATTGAATTATGATACTTTTACCCAATTATTGATGGTTTTTATACACTTAAAGGAAGTAGTTGGGGGTTGTTGAGGAGGATAGGGGTTGACTAGGGTTCAAAGTAAAGGAATAAAAATATAACTAAGTGTAGTTCCTTTATTTATAGAGGAATACTAGATGTTATCTACCACATCACAAAGGCACATAAAACACTCATATTATCTCCAGCCAATTGGTTATATTATTCTTCAACATTTGAATCAGTATATCTTTTCAATTATCTTGTGAATTCAAAAACATATGCATAAAATTTTATCAATACCATGCCCTTATACATAGTGTGTTCCAAAGATTTTTATATGCCCAGCAAGCCACCAAGACCTCTACTATGGAATAGGGGAAAACCCCTCACCATTTATTCCCACCATATCGAGGACTATAGTGTGGAGGTCTCAAGATTTTTTTTTCCAATATTCTACACAATATTCACCTCACATTCTCCCATTCACAAAAAAATGGATTGGTGGTCTCCATGTTTCCCATAGAGATACCCACCAAGTCTCCATTGTTGAAAACATTGGAATTTCTTGAGTGGAGATTTCCAAAATAGATCCTATAAAACCTCTATCATCACCAATCACTCTATTATGGAAAGGATATGTTCCCCATTTCCCACTTGGAAAATACATTCATTACAAAAATTACTTCCAAAATAGCTTCCCAATATGTTCAACATTCAATAGTGCACCAAAAACCACATAACCAACCCAAACTCCCCAGTCCTCAAATATATTTTTTAAAAATAAAATGCCCCACATAAAACTCAAAAGTGTCTATAAAATGGACCTGAACACCCCCACCCCACCCCCCATTCTATGGTATACCTAAAGATATAAAAAACCCATTTATATTCTATTTATGGCCTCAAAAATATCTCTTGACCCCTCCAATTCCTATGAAAACACATAGGGAGGTGTCCAAAGAACTGGACCCTTACATTAGATACCTCTCAAACAATTATCATCATCAATAATTCAATTCCCAACCTTGAATGGAGAGAAATGAGAAAAACCTAAAGCGTATGGGATTCCTCAAAAGTGTCTTAATAAAACCGAACACCACCACCATAATACTAGAAAAAGGTGCATAAACAGGAAACAAATACATCCATCTCATAAAATAACCAAATCAAATACCAAGAATCTCAATAAATATCAAACCCAAAATTTCATAGATATTGAGATCACATCTATGAATCTCATGCCCAAGTGCACTACTATAAGACACCACCCCACTATATGACCCAAAAAATGAATAAAATTACAAAGTAAAATCTTCTCCTGAAGGTCCTAGATACAAATAGGCCACTCCTTGAAGGTCACATCATCCTCAACATCATGTTTTCTTCAATCGATGACATGTGAATCATCATTAAGGTGCCAAAAATTTTATGACACATGTAATACATCATGAATCTCTCTCATCTACGAGGGAAGTGTTAACTGATATGCAATGACTTTAATGAACACAAATACATCGAATGTTTCAATAAATAAGTGAGAAATATTACTCCCAATACTAGTCATTCACTCTCTATTGTAAGACTATACTTTCAAAATCCAATGATATAGAACATAAAACTTCATAATCCCCCTAATATGATCAACATTATACATTTGATGACATAATAATTCCTTAATTCACTATCGAATAACATATGCATTCTATTTAATGCTATTCACAATTTCTAGTACAATAATTATTTTCTCTCTGACCTCTATCAAACACAATTGAGATTACTAATTTTGTTCATATATTACATCAAAATGATCCATACCAATAGTGAAGTGATAACTATTATTATAACAGAACTCAACTAAGGGTATCTGCCTCATCCACAAACATCCAAAATCCAAAATGGGTGTAAGAAACATAACCATTAATGTATATAAATATTTCTCTATCTCACCATCAATCTGTAGATAAATGAACTGTTATGGTTTATCTGAAATAAAAATCATGATGGAGACCTCTATAAACCCTAGAGAAGAAATATGGTTCATGATTATAGATTATCATCTTCATAACCCCATGAAGCCTCACCGCTTATTCAAAAAGAATCCTCGAATTAACATATACTATGCATACCTCTTTAATGAATAAGAATTGAGTTGACTTCATCAAGCGGTCTACGATCACCCATATTACATCATTACCTCACTGATCTTGAGACAAACAAATGATTATGTATATAAAAATTCCCTCCCACTTCTAATAGGGAAAATCATGTGGTTGAAGCAGTCCAGCATGAACATAGTTCATAACCTCCACCTTGTGTCACACCAAAAAATCATTGAAAAGGTTTGTAATCGATCCTTATATGATAGACAACGAAAATGGACACCCATGATGCAGTCCATTTCCAACACAATAGGATGTACCACCAAGGATGAACTATATAACTCATGGAGAACCACATCACATGACACCAATGGATCAAATATCCTCGCATGAAATCAAACCAGATGTTGATCATTCTTAAACCACCCATATTTAGAATTTTTACAAACATATCGACCTCACCAGACATTTTCTTTAGAACCCCAAAGCTAGGACTCCTCTATTTACTGCACCGAAGATGATATCACTTTCATCTGATAAAGGTAACCTCTATCATCCACTACACCCATATCATTGTGTATCAAAATAATCACATTCCTTACCATCTAAACATCACTTGACTCATGCATGATATTAGTGTGTGACTTGATACTCAAATCATCAACCACAACATTCCCTTTTCCTATTGTATAATAAATTTTCCATCCATAATCAAAAAGTAATTACATCCAACATGACTACTATAAATAAAAAAAATGTTGAGATAATACATATCTAAAAATCGTGTAATATGTAAATCCCACAAAGAAATCACTAATGAGGTAGTGTCACCACAAATTTAGAAAAAAACATAGCTACAACAAGCTCAATTTCATGGGTTGTGGGATTGGATTCATGGTGTCGTAACTACTAAGACCTGTAAGAGATAACCAACCACTTCAACATCAAAATGAATCCCATACAAAGAGGAAATCCATAACAAAAATCCTAAAATGTAATTCCATCTAAAAAATGAAAAACAGGAGAACTATCCAGTTTCAGCTTCAAATATTCAAAAGTATTCGAACACTGGTAAATCCATATACGTTATCAATAATTTATATTTAAAGCTAATATAGGAGCTTTAATCAGCGAATAATTAAAATTTAAACTCTTGAAAATAATAGAAATACCATGGAAACTATTCAACTACACAACTCTGTTGGGGATATAGATGAAATAACCTCCACAACCATAAAACGATCCATAGCTACACCATGAAGATTTATGAAATTTCTTAAGAAACATACCACAAATTGAAAAAATAGAACTTAAATAGCTTTCTAAATATCTATTGATGATGAAGATCTCACAAAAAATCCTATATATTATCTACATAATCCTTATGCAACTAAAAGAACCCAATAATTTCATCGGTAAAAAACACACCAAATCAATCCATAAACTCATGAAAAACTACATTCATTTGTCAAATGAACTTATTTGGTGCGATCTTACCATAAAAAATCATTATAATTAGCTCATAATCCCCATAAAAATATATATGAAAGTAGACTTAGTATGTCTATATACATCACTCACATCTTATGATATCATAATCTCAAATTGAAATTTGAAAATTTGGTATATGCCTTCAACTGATTAAATAAATTTTCAATCCATGGGAGAGGAAAACAATTCTTCACTATCACCTGTTTCAAGAAATAATAATCAATACACAAGTGCATAATTCTATCTTAGTTATTTGAAAATAAAACTATTTCACCCTAAGAAGACACACTACACCAAAGGAATCCTCTCTATAAGAGATCAACATCCTAAATCCACAACTCCCATAACATTTAAGGGGTCATCCAATATAAGGAAATTTCTACGCGAGTAATGATCGGCTGGAGATCTATCTCAAACTCAATCACTTTATAAGGAGGTATAGTCTCAACATATTTTCAAAATAAATTATGTTCTTTTTACAAAAAATAAGGAAACTCTAATGGATGAACCTTTATTGAACCCAAATTCAACCCAACCATGAAGGATGACATAGACTTAACCTGACTATAGCCCATTTGGGTGTCTATATCACTAACATACACTTTCTACTCCACATAAGACATATAAAATATGGTGTACTTTTGGATGAAATACACAATATCCCATAATTAATACATTTATTCCATGTTGAGGATAATATCATATGGTTTTATTATGAAGCATATGAAATTTTTTAAGGAGTGATGTTTTCATAAAATTATCTTATAATATCTACACAAACCACACATACTTGGTCATCCTCTAACTAGAATAGTTAGTGTCAATGGAATTAAAATACTCTCCATATAAAGTCCTAAGGAATGTATTAGTGTGGGTGAAATAATGTTTTATGTGGCACTTCAATAAAATAAGGAATATACCCAAGTAATAAATAAGCAGATTATACATCGTATGATGTTTGGTTTTCATGGAGTTTGAAACTCTAGGGAATATATATGATCACGACCTACTCCATGACCTTTATAACCCTGGTGGTGACCACCCATATTGTCCCACTCTTCTCATTGTCCTTTATGACAGTGGGTATCATGGGGTAGTCCTCTTTCCACCACATCGCCTAAGTATTGATCAAAGACTAGGGATCCCTACTAATTTTGATGCCTCAAAGGATACTTCTACAACAGTTGATCTATAATAGGGATTCCATCTCTATGATAACTATTAAGGAAGTTTATACACTCATGTATCTAATGGAAATGACTTCTATATGAATAGAAACTCACTCCCAATTTACTATAAGGGGTTCGAGAACTACCATCCCTAGTGAAATTGGATGAAGAATTATGGAACTAACTCCCCAATGTCTGAAACATATGCTAAATGGGAAATTGAGAACGTCTATACATATCTCTACTCCATATATAATCTTGAATACTACCCTCCCATGATGATTTGGTCTTAGCTGGCACCCTCTTGACAACCTTTGTCCTCACATATACCTCATGATATGTAAGAAAAATGAATGTGGTGACCAGGTTTTGGATTTATGGATGAAAATACTCCATAAAATCCCCTTCCCAAGCCTCCGTATCTAGAGAAAGGCATAAATTATAACACAATGCATTCTTATACTAAATACTAAACTCCCACATGTTGGAAGTTTCCTAAAAGATAGTAAGAATCCCCAACCGACAAGTCAACTTCATTGATGAGAAAGAAAATCATCCCAAAACATCACCCATGTCATATCTGACTCCATGTGATCTCTAAGGAACAAAAACCACCACCAAAAAGCATCCCTACATAAAATAATCACTAACACTGAAACACGTTGCTTTTTCTGAGCACCAATGGAACTGTATGAGATCTTTACCTCCCCTAACCAAGCCTTTGTATCCTGATCCAAAATGGATCACTCATACTTCTACAGAACCTAGTGGTGAAACTATCAGAGTGTCCTCCTCCAAGAATCGCCATCATTAAACTCATATCTATTGTGTTTTTTGGATTATCCATCTGAATATATTTAGAAAAATCTTTATGGTTCCTCATCCTAGAGAAATTACTAAAAAAATAAAATGGTTATGGACTTCTAAACCTATAATATGGAATATTTAAGTATAATTAATCATGTTTCAACATAATTTACTTTTTAACCCAATTAAAATACAAGCATATAAAATCATGATTTCCGACCCTTTCCTTGGTCTCTACCATACAAGAATCATTAGATCACTTAGTATGTTTAGTAAACTTTATGGTCCTTATGTCATATCACATGGGGTGCATAAATACCTAATTTTCTAGCAAGTCTCTCTATTTTTAACATGCACTAAGTACCTATAATGAATTTTCTCTACCAACCCATGCATCATCGCTAGTGTATACCTCAAAACTACATCTATTATCTCAACCATAAACCCTAATACTAGTATTTCCTTACCCCCCCCCCCCCCCACTAGGTCACCTCCTAGGATAGAAAGAAATAGAGGGAAATGAATACCAAATCCTATATTCAATATTCCACGCATCAGAGACTATCATCGAGGGTATATAATGATTAAAAATGGGTTGAATTTCCCTATTAATATAAATTTTTTAAATAATATACAAGATAAAATCCACCAGTACATACTATGAATAAATAAATAATAAATCCCAATACATGAAAATAATGTCATAAAAATGATAAAAAACTGAATGATACCAAAATAAACACCTTGGTATTAGTCACAGACCCCAACTACTCCTAGAAAACCACTCCAAGATAGTGACACATAGATCGATCACAAACCAGATCCTACGGACCAAAAAAATATTTTGAATACGTAGGGAAATTATATAGGAATAAATAGTATGATCCCCCTTATAACATCTCATGAAAATTGTAAATAATCATACTGAATCCTAGTAAAAATATGAAACCAACTTATTACCTAAATAGGTAAAACTATACCCCCATCCTCACAACTCTCACTCACTATGTAACAAGTACATGTAACATATCTATATCAAAACATATAATTTTTAAGGTACCTCACTTATACTTTCCCAATTGTTTTTTTCTCTCACATCATAATGCCACACATCCTATTCTATAATCCTGTCCATAAGTCATCCTACATCCTGGGTATACAATACACAACAAAATAATTATTACAACCTGAATACCGTGTACCTCATCAAAACCACATCATCATCAACCCTTATGTAACCAAGTATAGTGTCTGAAATCCACTACATCCAATGTATCATGCATTATACCTCAAAACACCATAGTTTATGCAAGTAAACCTATAGGAAACCATACTAACTATAGTCAAAATACTATTATATAATATAACCTCATGCCACTACAGTCTAAATATACATGTATAATAAACTAATATCGATCACAACCAATATAGAAATGAAACCTACACCTTATGCCATTATAAAATTGATACACCTACACATCATGAAATTATAAAGGGATACTGGGGGAGAGATATACGTCATCCATTTGTTCCAAAACTAGCCAATAAGTAGAGAAAAACACCCCCGCCCAAGAAAAAAAATATGTGGGTGTCAGTTTACCTATTGAATTTGGATCTTGAACATATGAAATCAAAAACTATAAGAACATATATCATGAATAACCAAACTAATTTTTATTAACGTTCCGTAGATTCATCAATAGTTATCATCCCACATGACACCCAACTACTACCACTAAGTCTTAGGGAACTAAATTCCATAATAAAACCAAGCATAAGGAGTCCAAATTAACCATTTTTATTTGGTAATTATAAATTACTGTTTTTTCATTGTTAAACTCTTTAAAAAATATAGTTTAATAAAATAATTTCATTATAAACCAAATTTCTTTATAATTTAGATATGATTCTTGGAGCATTCCCTTCAACCAACCCATGGTTCCATTTAATTTATCAACATCAAAACTCATACCATGAGTTTGTTATTA
Organism: Viscum album; assembly: GCA_963277665.1. NCBI lineage: Eukaryota > Viridiplantae > Streptophyta > Magnoliopsida > Santalales > Viscaceae > Viscum > Viscum album. Next base: position 1,495,284,162 of record OY728133.1, read on the forward strand.
ATTCCATTCACCATTCCAGAATTTGGGAATCATATAACTCATTAAAAAGCTACCAAAATAAGATGCAATCAAAGTGAATAAACCAAATATCTTATGAATTTGGTAATCAACAAAAACAACCTTATGATAGCCAACCATTAAATTCACACACTAAGAGGCCACCGATAGGAAATTACAGCTCCAAACCATTTTAACAATACCAAGTTTCAAAAAATGCACATCAATTCTCTACCATCCTAGAGAACACATTCATAAAAACTAAATTATTTTCAACACAAAAAATTCAAGGGAAAACTAAGCCCGTAACTTCAATGCATTCACAAAATTATGAAATAAAAATTGGATCTCTCAATAATAAAAAATTATATTTAATAAACATACTTTTAATTACCATCTAGAATTATCTATTTATATCAAATAATCAATCACAAACATGTATCCATAAATTCATTCAAATTCAATTTTTTTTAAGGGGAAAGGGAAATAAATTTTTCATTCCACATTACTCATTTCATCATTACTAGATTTATATTATTTATAAATTATTAATAACCTTAACCATGATAAAAAAATACAAACATAGTAGTAGAGATCATTCTATATATATAATCACAAGAGGAATCAATAACATTACAAAACCACATGTGATCACAATATCAAATCCATTTAATAATTGATTTCAATTATTATTTTCAATTATATTGATTTCGTCATTTACCCAAATAATATAAATTATTATAATTTCACATTAGCACTTAAAAATGATAATTAGTGATTCCCTTACATCGATTATAAGTTTTATATTTTCTAGGAAAGAATAGATCAATAATGATTAACCACCACTAAAGGTGAATTAAACCACCTCAAAACATATCCACTTTAAACGAACATACATCAATACTCAAAACAAGGCCCAAGCATGAGTAAATCCACCAAAACAAACTTTTATAAAGACATGTAATAAGGAATATGAATAGAATAGGATAAAATATAGTACATTGAATCATAAAACTTAAATAAAATAATCTATGGTTTTTAGACTCTCAAAGGAAGTGGCTGGATAGTGGTGAGGTGTCCATGTACTGACTAGGGTTTGAAGGAAGATATTGAAAAGTTAACCCAGAAATTATCATCCCTATATTTAAATTGGGAGTTTAGAAGGATTCTTCCAGGAAATAGAGGCATAAAAACACCCATGGTGTCTTTAATCAAAGGGAGATCTGATTCATCAATGTTTGAATCATTATATCTAATTAATTATCATGCATATTCAAACCAATATTTAGAAAAATATTTAAACATTCATCATGACATAGTTCAATGAATTTCGGATTCAAAAAAATCCACCAATACCTCCACCAAAATATAGAAAAAAACTCCTCTTTATTTTAACTCAGCATCTCGAAGACTACAACATTGAGGACTCTTGATCATTGATTCCCACATATCTCACATGATCTTCCTCACCATAAATACACATGAAACCAGACCCACAAAAATAGCAAGGTGGTCTTCATATTTCCAATAGGTAGGCCCACTAATTCAGCATTTCGATAAATATGGAAATTTTAGGGTTGTCGGTTTTCAAACATGAAAACCCAGAAACATCTAGTAGTACAAAACCTTCCATTGCATCATAGATATCATACCCATTTACGATATTGGAAAACATCATGAAAAAAACTTCCAAAATGGAATCCCTGGCCATTTCACTCACCATGGTTCACTAAGCACCACATAAACAACCTATAACTCCCAAGGCCCCATAACGAATAGCTCAAAATGGATTTCCATTGGAAAAAAATCCAAAAAAACAGCAAAATGGACACCATCAAACCCACTACCATGGCATGGTGTTAATAATGATGTAAAACACCATTTACAGCCTCTAAGAAACCATAAAACTCCCTCACAACACCTTCAATCATTGAAAAAATTGGAATGGAGGGGTGCAAAAAAATATTCCCTTACATTATAGAACGTAAATGTAAAGTATACATAATGTGATGTTATATGACATAAAAATTAACATTATTTAAACTTAAATATAAATTAAAATTAATTTGAGTGTATTTCTATAATTATATTATATAATGTTATATTTTGGTTATATTTACATTTTATTAAAGATATATAACACCATATTTTTGTAATATTTATAATATATATACATTATATAATTTTTTATTTATATTATATTTGTACTATAATTATGTTATATAATGTTATCTATTTTCTAAATTTATGTTATATTTTCATTGTATAACATCATATTTTTTTATACTTTTGTTATATATATGTTAGATTTACATTATATTCACATTATATTTAAATTTATTTCACATTATGTAACATTATGTTTATATGAAATTATAGTAGTGTTATATAAGTTTATATTTACATTATATAACATTATATTTACATTATATAATAAAATATTTATGTTACATAATTTTTTCATTATGATATATTTACATTATATAATAAAATATGTACGTTATATAATGTTGTTATTATGTTATCTTTACATTATATAATGTTATATTTACATTATAAAACATCATATTTATGTTATATAACTTTTTAGTTAAAAAAAATAATGTTTTATTTATATTATATCTACATAAATATAATGTCATATTTATGTTATATAACAATATATTTATATTATATATACCATAATTAGGTTATATTTACATTCTAGAAAGTTATATTTATAATATATTTGAGTTATATTTATGCAATAGTTACATTGTAATATGATATAATGATGTTATATGTATATTATATTTATATTATATAATGTTATATTTTAATTATATTTACATTATATCAATATTATGTTAAAAAAATGCAAGCATAATGCAAATATAATGTAGATATAACATAAAAATAATGTAACTAAAATGTTAAAATAACATAAAAATAATGTAAATATAAAATTATAATGTAAATATGATATAAATATATCTTTATTAATTATTTTTAATTATTATTAACTCTATAAAATTAGTACTTATTATTTTTAATTATTATAATTTATTAAAAATTGTTATTAATTATAATCAATTATTGAAAATTATTATTCAGTGTTAATAATTAATTCTCAATTATTAGTTAATATAAATTAATTATTATTAACTAGTACAAATTATTTTTAATATATGAATTTATTAATTATCTATATTTTTAAAATTATATTTATTATCATTTTTAATAATTATTATCTAGTATTTTAATTATATTTATTATCTACTACTTTTATTATTAATATATTTCTTATCTAAATTTCCCTTATACCGAAGGATTGGTTTCATGATGCACCCCGCATTTTTGAAGAAAAAATCTAAAAGGTACAATACTAGATCACTCATTCCTATATTATTTCAGTAATTCACATACCAAGTGTAATGTCACAGTTCCGAGTGCTACCCGGGACACCCTATACTCGGTTGGTCACATGGCCTCAAGCACATTTCCCCAGATGTTAGAGGATACCGACTAGCAGTGAGGGCCTTGGGTGTGATAGTGGGAAAACTATGCCCTCATTTGTAGAGTTACACAGTGGAAGGAAACCAAATATACAATGGTAGAAGCAGTGATAGACCATACAAAAGTAAACAGTAGAATATTAGAAATAATAAACAGGAGCACACACATATATATGAACGATGCATGATAAATATGTCTAGGAAAGCAGTCAAACAAATCACAATGCTGGAATACAATAGTACTAAACCAAAGTACAAACCAAAAATAGGAAACAGCTCCACAACATTGCAAGCCATAGCTTGGTCCCATGCTCTCCAGCTCCACAGTCAATCAAGAACATGAAGTAGAAGGGAGCTTTCCCTTATCTGTACCTGCAAAAATATAACCTATTTGGGCCCAAAAGCATGGCCTAAATAGGGTGAGAGTCTAAATCCCAGTAGGCAACCACCATGAGATCTGTGCCAAACAGTTAGTGAATATATGACAAGTAAGTACAGAAATCATTAAACAAGGATGTAATCCGCAGTAAAAAATCCACAGTTTCAAAGCATTCAAACCACTACATAACATGAAATAGCTAAACAAAGAAAATTACCACAACAGGTAACCCTCTGGGAAGTACCCACAGCCTATCCCCTCTGGTCCTACCTAGAAACACAACAAGGCTGCTAAAGCACAAAGGTAACCCTCTATGAAGTACTCACAGACTATCTCCTCTAGTCCTACCTAAGAAGCATAAGAAATCCTCTGGGCAGTACACAAAGTCTAACCCCTCTAGTTCAACTTATGAATAGAATCTTTGAGAAAGCAGTTTTCATAAATTCTTCGTATAGTCTTGTATTGGTAACTAAAGGCACTATAGGGAAGCACTTACGTCACATTCCCTCCATGGCCCACGTCGAGGAACTAAAGACACTATCAGGAAGCACTCAACGTCAATTCCCCATGTGGTCTCGCATCATAGGTAAAACAGACAATCTGGAAAAGCCCTTAGCATCAATTCTTTCTATGGTCTATACACTAGGTTCTCATGCCCCTGTGTAATTCAAGCATGTATAACAGCGCGTATCGGCCCAAGTAAACCTCAATACCTACATGGCTAGATGTCTACAACATATCAGCATAATAGAAAAACATTTACACTATCCTACAATAATAGGCATGGGAAAGTATACAGTATCCTAATAGGAAAACTAGACCCAACGGTCAGAAAAACATGCATGTGAAAACACATCCAAATCAAAACAATTCACCCTATTCACAATCAAATTCACTTCTATGCAAGCATACAAGCTTAGTAGGAAAAAAGATGGATAAAATGGTAAACGCACAATACACATTCATGGGTATTGGGAAAATTTGCACATAAAACTCACAGACATTCAACAGTAAGTCACAAACCACCTAACTTTAGGGTTCCGATGAAAACGATCCACAAGCTACCACACCTCCTAAAATCCGGAAAATGTACCACAAAAAGTAATCTATATCCCATTCCCTAACATCCACAAGTCTTCAAATCAACACCCAAGGAAACCAAAACCCTAGATCTACACACAATGGGTGTAGATATAGATAAACAAGAGAAAGATAGAGAGATGTAGATCTAGAGAAAAACAAAATGAAACCAAGAGGAGAGACATACCTGGGAGAAACCACCTTCAAACCACCTTGAAACCCATTTAATTTTCTTCCAATATGAGTGGGAGAGTCCCTACAACCCTTGAGAACCAAAAATCCCAAGAGAGCGTCGAGTTGGAGAAAGAATGAGGTAGAGATGGGAAATCCTGAGTTGATCGGGACTTAAAACCCTAAACATTAAGTGGCTGCACGGTTACCCCGCACGGTTTGGCAAACCCTACGCCAACTGTTCGGTTGCCACTGTCTCACCCAGGGACTTTGCACGGCTTTCCCACACGGTTTGAAAAACAGTGTGCCGCCCATGTAAATCCCACTGTCAAGGGTGCATGGTTTCTTGGTTTGCCCGCATGGTGTGTTCAGACTGTGCGCCAACAGTGCGGCCTAGCACATCCTCTACAACATTAAAAGTTTTTCCAAGAATTGTTGAAACTTAAACCAACCAGAAAAGAAACATATACCTGAAAAAAGTTCTGGGTTCTTACAAACTTTCCCCATTTAAGAAATTAGTCCCCGAATTTCTCTAGCTCAGTGTATATGAAAAAACCCTGAATAGCTCCAACCAATGTGTTTTTAGATCAGCCTCCCTCTCCCAAGTCTCGTTATGTACTAGACCGGGCTTCCATATCACTCGTACCAGAGGAAGAGAACAGCCACGAAGGACCTCTTTACTGTGATCAAAAATCTGAATAGGATGCTCCTCGAATGAAACATACACTTCGAGCTCAACCTACTCAGGTTGAAAGACATGAGATGGGTCTAAAAAGTAACATCGGAGCTGAGAAATGTGAAAAACGTCTTGCATAACCTGGTACCTCTGAGGTAACTGCAACCGATAGGCAACTGTCCCAACTCTCTCCAACACCTCAAATGGCCCAACCTAACTTGGTGAAAGCTTACCCTATCTCTTAATCCTCTTGTGTCCAAAACTCAGTGTGACAGGAAGGAAAACCTAATCCCCGACATCTAAATCCATAGGTCATCTCTGATGATCTGCATAAGGCTTCTGTCGAGACTGTGAAATAGCCATCCTCTTCTGAATCAACTCTATCTGCTCTGTGGTGTCTTGAACAAGATGAGGTCCCAGCAAATCTGCCTCTCCTTCCTCCAACCAACATAAGGGTGATCAAAATGTCCTACCATACAAATCCTCAAAATGTGCCATCTAAAAAGTTTCTTTAAAACTATTGTTGTACGCAAACTCCACAAGTGGTATGTGCTTCTCCCACAATCATCCAAAATCCAGAATGCATGCTTGGAGCATGTCCTCAAGCACCTGAATAGTACGCTCAGACTAGCCATCTGTCTAGGGATGGTAAGTTGTACTCAAAATTACTAGTGTACCAAATGCCTTATGAAGCCCCTACCGGACCCGAGAAGTAAAACAAGCATCCCTGTCTGAAACAATGGAATGTGGTACTCCATGCAGATGTACAACCTCACGGATGTACAACCATCCTAGATCATCAACACTAAAAGTATACTTGATCAGTAGGGAGTGAGCATCTTTCGTGAGTCTATCAATGACAACCCAAAATGCATCATTCCCATGAGGTAGCCTCAGAAACCCTGTCACAAAATCCATCGTGATATCATTCCACTTCCACTTGAAAATGGGTAACTACTACAAAATCCCTAATGGTCACCGATGCTCCGCCTTCACCTACTGACAGGTGGAAAACCTCATGAAAAAATTAGCAACATCCTTCCTTATACCTGGCCACCAATACTAGTGGTGTAGATCATGATACATTTTGGTGACACCAGGATGAACTAATCAAACTGAGGAATGAAAGTCCTGCATATGCACCTCACATATGTCTGTTAGCACCCATACCTGCCCCTAGAAATGCTAGATCGCATCCTCGACTATGGTCCAACTAGAAATAGGCTCCTCTCTTGACACGCTCTCTCGTAGGACTAGGCCTTCTGAATCTGATAGCTGCCTCATTCACACTCGATCAAGAAGATTAGAGGTAATAGCTACATAAGGTAGAAACGTCTGTCCCTGTTTGTCATGAACAACCAAATGAATCTCAAAGAACAGAGCCATAAGCTGCCACTCACTGCTGGCCTCCTAAACAACCTGTACCTAGGTCCTCTTACTCAGCACATCATCCACAGAATTTACCTAACCAGGTATATAGGTAAGATCGAAATCAAAGGACTGTAGGTACTCAACCCACCTTCGCTGTCACAAATTCAGATCATGCTAAGTGAAGATGTAACTGAGACTTTTACGGTTGGTGAAAACCACAAAATTCTCTCCTAGAAAATAATGTCTCCAACAGTGTAAGTCATGAACAATAGAAGCCAACTCGATATCATGTGTTGGGTAATTCCTTGCATGTGGCTTCAACTACCGAGACTCGTACTTAATGACTCCCTCTCCCTGCATAATTACAACTCCTAGCTTGATACCTAAAGCATAACAATAAAAAGTATAGATCTTTCTTGGCTATGGAAACACTATTATTGCTGCTGAAGTGAACCTCCCTTTCATCTCCTAAAAGGCTTACTCACAAAAATCTGACCACAGGAACATTTCACCCTTGTTAGTCAGACCCTTTAGTGGTGCTTCTAAGTGTTAAAAGTCCTGTATGAAATGTTTGTAGTATCCATCCTGCACTTGAAAACTCTACACCTCAAAGACATTCTTCGGCTACTCCCGGGAAACTACTGCTCTCACTTTTTCTGGGTCAACTAGTACTCTTGTATCTAAGATAACATAACCCAAGAAGTGAATATGATCCATCAAAAAGTATCATTTTGAGATATTAGCATATAATTGATGCTCTCTCAGTGTACTCAAAAGGATCTCAAGTTGGGTAGCATGGTCATGTAAACTGTGATAGTACACCAAGATATCATCAACGAAGATGACCATGAAGGAATACAAGTATGGATCGAATACTCGGTCCATCAGTTCCATGAAAACTACAGGTGTATTCATGAGACAGAACAACATAACCGTATACTCATATAGACCATACCTTCTTTGGTAGGCTGTGAGAGGTATATCAGATGGTCTAATGCACAACTGACGATAACCAGACCTCAAGTCAATCTTCTGGAACATTTGAGTTCCTCGACGATGATCAAGGAGATCATCAATCCTAGAGTAAGGTATATCGGTTCATAACGGTCAACTGGTTCAACTTCTCATAATCCACATAATGTCTAAGGGTATTTTATGCCTTATCTACAAACAGGACAGGTGAACCCCAAGGAGAAGTACTGGGACAGATGAAACCCTTTGACTGCAACTCCTCCAACTGCTTCTTGAGCTCTTGCAACTCTGGTGTATCCATCCTATAAAAAGTAATAGACACTGGTTCCACCCCTGGCACAAGCTCAATAGAAAATTCTACCTCACGCATCAGAGGAAAACCTAAAAAGTCCTCTTGAAATACATCCCTGGAATGATACACCACCGGAGGAAATTCTAACTGTGAATTTCCCTGGTCATCCAGATATAGACTAGCAATCTAAGAAGTAAATCCTCCCAACCCATGATGTTCGGGTCCCTCTCTACTCACCTGGACATACCATTCACTCTTATAAAGAAATTATATTCCGTATGGTGATGTGAAACTCACCATACAATAATAACAGTCAACGACCTCTTGATAAGGAACTAACCAGTTCATTCCGAGAATGAAATCATATCATGTAATCTCTAGGACAAAGAGGTCCCAAAGGAAGTGACACCCACCAACCTCTAGAGGGAACTCCCTGCATTGATGTACACTAGCCATTCTACTGCCCAACAGAGTGTCTAGTGTCAAGATATAAGCAGAAGAAAAGATGTTGAGACCAAGGATATCCAAAAATACAACATATATAAAGCTATGGGAAGCCCCTATATCGAAAAGAGTGGAAGCTAAAACTATGGCTACTAAGATCAATCCTCGAACGGTAGAGGGTCTGGGATCCTGATCCTGTAAGGTCTGCTCCACTACAAAAGAATGGCCTACATCGCGGCCCTATGACCCAGCCTGACCGATCTGAGCTGATCCACCCGGATGTCACTGAAATACCGTCGACTGACCACCATACCCATGACCTCCACCTTGGACTAAACGGCCAGAAGAACTCAAGTTCCAATACCGGTGAGAAACTGGTGCTGCTGCTCCTGAATGAGGATTCATAGAAGAACCCCTATCACCAGCTACTGGTGATAAGATCTGACAGAAGCACTGAAAGTGACCCATATTTCCACAATATCGGCATTCCAATGGGTCTCTCGGGCAATGTGGCATCATATGCCTTCTCTTCCCACACTGGTAGCACAACACATGGCTATCAGAAGATGTCTATCGCCTCCTCAGGTCTCTACCCATAGAATCCTTATGGTGCTTCCTTATGTCAGTAGAAGGAATACTATCTCCGGAAGTCAAGACTTAGTGGATCACAACACCATAATCCCTTATATTATGCTCTTTGATTAGTTCCTAGTTGAATATAGAAGTGATATAAGTCTACCAGTAAGTATTCACCTGCGATCAGATGTCGTGCCTCGGACTATCTTCAAACTTCCTTTCCATGAATAACTGATAACCTCTTGAAATAGGCGTGATGCGCTACAGATTGGTAATATAATAGGAATACTCCATGACAAAAAGAGTTCCCTGCTCTAGACTCATGAACTGTCAACCTTAATCAGTGCTCAAGGTCTCTAGATAAAAGTAGTCAAAGAAGATGCGCTGAAACTCATCCTAGTACATGACTTTCTAGCATCCCACCTGTGAGATCACATACCGCCATCTCTTGGTGGAATCCTAAAGCATATGCGTAACATGATTGACCCTTCTCTCTTGAAGCATCTTTAGGTGCTCGAAGATTGTCAACATGGCTTCTATCCATGACTCTGTAGCATGGGGTCCTCCATCCCCAGATAATGTGGGAGGATGTTTCTACTGAAAGAACCACATCAAATCTTCCATCGAAGGGTCCGGAGGCGGTGCTCCCTGAATGATCAGCATCATCTTCATGAAATCCTCTCTAAACTATGCATCAGCACCTGTGTTGGCTATAACAGTTGGTGCCCAGGCTGGCACAACTGGGTGATATGCTAGAAGTCCTTGATCAGCCATGTCTGGTGTCTAATCACTGCCTGGAAACTGGTGTACAACCAGATGAAATCTTGGTGGCATGACTCTACAAGGTCAAATGAACACCTTAGATCAAGATTATCAAGCACTGAAAGATAGAAGTACAAGAAGGGGACATGAGAATTAAAATGTTACAGTTACACAAAACAAGGATTCACGGTATGTATTCCCATTACACGGTGTGTACTTGAATCCTCTTCCCTTGCTCAAATCCTTCTACATGGCAAGGCCACACGGTTAATCTTAGAAAAAGACCAAATGGTGTGTTAGTGCCAGACACGATGTGTACTTGACAAAAATCGCCAAAATGTGTTGTTAGTTACACGTACGGCTATGCGGCTGACACAACACGGTGTGTTCTTGACGGACATAATGCGTATAATGAAAGATAACACTGACATGTGTTGTTAGTTACACGGTTCGACTCCAGGATCACTCTATATGGCATGTATATATGGTACATGGCATGTTCACCCAATGATTTCCCTATCTTGTGTCTCTACCCACATGGCCTATGACATGGCTAGAGACTAAAAGGAATTTAAATATAGTACATGGCATGTAGTTAAGAAAAATAGTTTCTTCCCGAATAGAAGAATAGATGTTGTGTATTCAAAACTACACGACGTGTATTCTGGGGTTTTCAGACTCTAAGCCTCAAAAACTACTCCGAGGCCTAGAAAAACATTGAAACTTACATTAAGTGCCATATTCCAATCCGTGAGGGCTCATACTCCCCCCAAATCAAAGATTGGCATCTTATACATGTTATAAACAAGGTAAACTGGGCAATGATCCACCAATTTCTAGTCCATGAGGGCCCACAACACCTCAAGAAAAAAAATTGGGCATTCATTCAAACAAAAAATTATACAAACGATACCTTATTAAACATTAGGTATTTATCAAGGAAACTATCACATCAACATGCATATTCTACACAACATCTATCACAACAACATGTAATTGCTAATGCGCCTTAAATGGCATGGCAAGAATGCATGACATGTGATTTCTAGAAAGTGTCTTTTTGATGCATGAGATGGAATACCCTCATCTCATCGGGTTGTGAAAAAAATAGAACCTCAATAAAATCAATAGTAATAGCACAAAATAGGTGAGTCACCCAATGGTGGAAATCAAAATCAACCCTAAGCTTCCAAAACCAGAAAAATTTCAGTAAACGAGGTAGGATGGCTTTTCCCTATACACGGGTTAGCTACTCTTGGGAAAAACTTATTACAAAGTACCTATTAGTTTCTATCCCAAGATAAAGGCTCTTAACACTAAGTCAAGAGAAAAGAATTCATCTAATACCACTTTTTAACATCCTTTTTCCAGAAGTCGCCTGGTGACACCCCATATCTGGTTCGTCACATGCCCTCGAGCGCATTTCCACAAATGCTAGAGGCCGTTGACTAGCAGCGAAAGACATGCGTGTGATAGTGGGGAAACTATGAATTCATTGGAAGAGTAACACAATGTAAGTAAAACAAATATACAACGGAAGAAGTAGAGATAATCCATACAAAATTAAAAAGTGGAAGACTAGAAATAATAATCAGGAGAACACATATATATATGAATGATGCATGATACATATGTCTAGGAAAGCATACAAACAAATCACAATGCCGGAATACAATAGTACTAAACCAAATATCAAAAGAAAAATACTAAATGGTTCCACAGCATCGCAAGCCATAGCTTGGTCTCATGCTCTCCAACTCCATAGTCAATCAAGAACCTAAAGAAGAAGCGTGCTTTCTCTTTTCTATACCTGCAACAATATGATCTATTGGGGCCCAATATCATGGCCCAAACTATGTGTGAGACTAAATCCCAATAGGCAACCATCACAAGATCGATGCCTAACAGTTAGTGAATATATGGCATGTAAGTACAGAAAGCAGTAAACAAAGAAGTACTCACCAGTAAACAATCTACTAGTTCAAAGCATTAAAACCACTACATAACATGAAACAACTAAACAAAGAAAATAACCACAATAGGAAACCCTCTGGTAAGTACCCAAAACCTATCCCCTCTGGTCCTACCAAGCAACACAGGCACGCAGCTAAAGCACGAAGGTAACCCTCTGGGAAGTACTCACAACCTTTCCCTTCTAGTCATACCAAACAAGAATTAGCAACCCTCTAGGCAGTACACTCAGTTTAACCCCTCTGGTTCAACTTAAGAATAGACTCTCTAAGGAAGCACTCGCCATCAATTCCTCCTATAGTCTCATATTGGTAACTAAAGGCTCTCTAAGGAAGAACTTATGTCGCATTCCCTTTGTGGCCCACGTAGAAAAACTACATACACGCTGAGGAATCACTCAACTTCAACTCCCCTTGTGGTCTTGTATCGTAAGTAAAGCAGACACTCTTTAGAATCCATCAACATCCATTCTCCCAATGGTCTATACACCAGGTTCTCAAGGCCCTGTTTAAGTCGAGCAAGTATAGCAGCGCGTATCGGCCCAAGTAAACCTCAAGAACTACTTGGATAGAAGTCTAAAGAATATCAACATAACATAGCAATAGTCAAACCATCCTAAAATACTAGGAATGGGAAAATAAATAGCATCCTAATAAGAAAACTAGACCCAATGGTACAAACAGGAAAAACATGCATGGGGAATCACATCCAAAACATAGAAATTCACCTTATTCACAATCAATTAACCTCTACTCATGAATACAAGCTTAGTAGGAAAATAGTAGGGCTAAAATGGTAAACGTGAATTACCCATTCATGGGTATTGGGGAAATTTTCACATATAACTCAAAGGTATTCAATAGAAAGTCACACACCGCATACCTTTAGGGTTTCGATGAAAATGATCTATATGCTTCCACACCTCACTTAATCTGGTGAACTCACCACTGAAAACACTCTATATCCCCTTCCGTAACATCCACAAGTCTTAAAATCAACACCCAAGGCAACCAAAATCCTAGATCTACACACAAAGAGTGTAGATGTAGAAAACTGAGAGAGAGATATATATATATATATCTAGAGGAAAACACCAGGAAATCAAGAGGAGGGACTTACCTAGGAGAAACCACCTTCAAACCACCTTGAAACTCCTTTTATTTTCTTCCAAAATGAGTGGGAGCATACCTCAAACCCTTGATAACCAAAAATACTGAGAGAGTCTCGAGTGGGTGGAAGAATGAGTAAGGTATGGGAAATCCCAAGTGGCCCGGGACATAAAAAGCTAAATATTAAGTGGCCGCACGATTTCCATGCACGGTTTGGAAAACTATGCGCCAACTGTGTGGTTGCCACTATCTCACCCAGGGACTTCGCGTGACTTTACCACATGGTGTGACAAATCGTGTGCTGCCTGTGCGGAGCCCACTGTCAACGGTGCACGATTTCCGGGGCTGGTCTCACGGTTTGTTCAAACAGTGCACCAACCATAAAACCCTGCACAACCTCAACAACTATAAATGTTTTTCCCCGAATTGTCCAAACATCAACCAACCAGAAAAGGAAGACATACCTGAAAAAGGAGGTCCAGGTTCTTACACAAAGAACCCAAATTTTGTAATTTTTCTATAATTTGCATCATTTTCAAAAATCACCATCATGACTCGGGGAAGGCCATGAGGAGTGAGTTTTCCTCAATAACACTATGTTCAGAATACTTATTGTATTTATATTACACCAAGTCTAAAGATGAAGCCCAGCCTCATCAATAGAGGAGCTTAATAGTACCTAAATTTTAAGATTCTCTATCTATGACATCTATTTTGTTTGTTAAGCCACATGTTTTAAATTAGCCTCATCAGACAATGGTATATCTATACCGTAAAATTACTCACTACATAGAAGATAAATAACTAATTCATAACAAATAATAATTTTCAATATAAATATTTCATAATCAATATAATTATATCTAAAATAATGATAAATTTAATGAAATTAATATATTTGATTCTAAATGTAAAGGTGGAGGATTAATCAACTTTATGATCATTCTATTATTATAAAGTTAGATTAGAATGGTAAATTGTGAGTTTTTTATATAATAGTTGGTTTTACCTTGGGTATTGTTTGGTTAATTTAATGATATTTTATGTAATATGAAAATTATTTTGGTAGGTGGATACATATTTAGAATAACAATAGATTTAGAGACGTATTTCCTAAGTGAAATCCCCATGATTTGGGGTTTAATGGGGCCCCTTTCATCTGGTAAAATTTTTAGGAAGTGGATAGACATGTTTTAGACTTCCATGATAGGATTGTGTGCACAATGGAGTGGATAATTTCATTTTTTAATGTAAATTTTTGGTCATGTAATCTATGTAGAATATAATAATCAAGATGTTTTGGATTGAGTGGACTGGGATATTTGGTTTATCCTTGCAAAAACCATTTTCTAACTATGTGTTGGAACTTCCAGAAGGAGTGATTCTAAAAAACCATTTTCTAAAACCTAATGGAGGTGGTGGAATAGAAAAAAATATCATAAAAGACTAAAATCATAGAAAAAATAAGTAGGTAAATGGAAGGAGTTCACCTAATCCAGACTCTAGAAGGATAGAGAATGTGCAGAGTTACATTGCACTTGCATAAATGTCACTCTAAATTTATTTATGTTTTTTCCTCAAAATTCAGGAGTGTTGAGTCATATTTTAATAATAATACATAGGTATTTTCACATAGAGTTTCAAAAAGTGTTCGTTTTTTACTAGAAGGGTGTATTGTGGTGGTGGATTCCTTTGACCAAGTGAAGGGATTCCCATGAAGACTAGATCCAAGGGAAATTCCCTCAATGTAGATCAGAATATAGTGGAACTAGATGCACCTGTTGTAATTTATTTTAAATTTAGGGTGAGAACATTTGTTCTTTTGGACTTTTGACTAATTCATGATTGTAATCATATTTCATTCATTTTAATAAAATAGTTTTAGTGTTTTTTCTTTTGATAGATTATTTTTCTAAACCACATAAAATAATAATTCTTTCCTTTTGTTTTTTTAATTTTTTTCTTCCAAAAATTACTTTATGTTTGTATCAAAGGTTTCATTCAGTTTTGTGGTAGGGGTACTTGTCTCTCTATTAAAAAATAATCTTATACATGGAATTTTTCAAATCATGGAAGTTCTTGATCTTTATTTCCATTGAGTATGTTTCATTGGTTTATCTTTGGTAATAAGAGGTTCGGTGTACACAATAAGTTATATCGAATAATTGGATGGTTGTGTTTTTTGGGCTCGAGTATCCCAATAGTTGGTATCATATTTCAGTTGTAGAGTTGAACCAGGACCTTGTGAAAGAAATTCATAAACACATAAGTGGGATCACGATCTACTTACTAAAAGTCTCCTATATGTTTGAGCGAAAATTATTATAGTAAACCATGACTTGAAACACCTTGTCTAGTGTTTGGTCAAACTCTAAACCAAATATATAAAACCACTTGTTGGGATACTAGAGGCACCCGAACAAAGCCACCAAATTCACTAATACCACTTATTGGGTCCATAAAACCTACTATCCTTGAAATAAAACCATAAAAACTTACAACATAGAAATAATTTCATTCAATTTATAAGATTTAAATAATCCCACTTATACTATGTTTCTAAAACATAGAAGAAAAGCAATATGAAAAGGAACCAAAAATTCACTTTGAAACAACCAGATAAGATCTTCTAAAAGATATGATCAAAATATACAATGTAAATACAATCAAATATATTTTACCTAATTTATACGAAGTCATACTCAATTGGGAGATCACTATAATAACTTTTATTAAAAGCAATGGGATATGTCTACAATACTGATAAAGTCAAAAGTCCTCAAGATTTTATTTTCAAACCATAAATTTCATGTAGAGTCCACTAGGAGAAACCGCTTCTATCACCTTCCCATCTTCATGGAGATAATTACCCTTGGATTTTATCTTCACGAGAAACCCTTTACTTGGAAAAAGGACTCTACCACCTCAAACCCACTCTTCGAGGCAGAATGAGTGCTTCTAAAAATTAAATTAAAAAAACAATATGTATCATTCTAAAAACCTTATTTAACACTCATGTCATCCAATTAAAAAAATATATATATATCACTATATTAACATTTATGCAAGTCCATTTCATCTACACACTTTTTCCATCCCTTTGGAGTTTGGTTTTTGTCAACTTATTTTTCTACCCTTATTTTGTTTGAATTGATTATGGTCTTTTGGATCTCATATCTAACACTCCACAACCTACATCATTTTCCAAAAGAGTGGTCTTTATGGGAACTACTTGAAAATAAATTTATACCAACGGTTTTGGAAAAAACAATGTTTATAGTTCACCCCTATATCTATAGTAAAAATAATTCCTAGGAAGGACCTATACAAACGGTTCTCCAAAAAACAATGGGTATAGGGGTAGTGATACCACTTGTTTTTGAAGAACCATGGGAATAGCTTTCATGGGGGAAAATCATCAAGGGAATGACCTATGCCCATGTTTTTTAGAAACTATTGGAATTTGTTCCGCTGGAAAAAAGAGAAGGACCAAAACCCATGGTTCTCTAAAAACCATGGGTACAGGTCACCCCTATTGACATGTTTTTTAAAAATGTAGCAATAGACTACATGAGAAAAAATTTATGTGAAAATACCTAAACTCAAATTCTTAAAAAATTATGGGTATAACTTAGACCATTATTTTTCAATTACAGTAATCATAATAATAAATAATTCAATATAACTTTTTTCTATACATATACATACATACATACTGATATGTATTATATTTGAATATCAAAACATAGAACATGTTCTAGAATAATGGTAAAGTTATTCTTTAGAATGTAGATGGTTCTGGGATTAAATCCTAGTGGAGGATTGATTTTTTTTAATAAGAACCTATACCCACTATTTGGTAAAACCCTGGGTATAGGTATTTCCTTTAAAATTTCAAGAACCAATAGTTTATAAATTTTCAGTATAGGTCTATACAGAGGTCTTGAGCTCCCACTATTCATAAAACCATGGTTATATCATATACCCAATATTTAATGGGATATACCCATGGTTTTGAATATTGGGTATATCCTTATTTTTCTATAGTGGCATGTCCTTTTCATCTCCTCACATTAGCTATCCTTTTGGATTCAAGTTTTGGTCAGCTGCTTCTGCTACCCAACATTCATTTTCTCTGATTTTGGTATTCCAAATTTCATCTCTATCATTCCACCACATCCATCCGGTTTTGATAGTTATACTTATAGAATCAATCCTTCTGTAAGTTCTAAAACATAGTCAAAAAATGGTTTTTATTTTTGTTTTCACGACATTCTATGTATATAAATTTGTTAACATACAACTATTATAGAAATGGTGGAAGGGTTGATCCTACCATGACAATATAGGTCAACACTAATAATATCATCTTCAATGAATATTAGGAAAATGAATAACTTTTATGTGATTAAAAAAAATTCTAAAAATTGAAGAAATATTTAAATGAATTAAAACTATTTTAAGGGAAGGATGTAGAGATGGAAGTTCCATAGATAAGATTTATGCTAATGTACCTATGATTACAGTTACGTTATTTCAACATCAAATTAATTATTTATTTGATTATCACGGATTTCAATGTTAATTAAGACAATATCATCCATCATTCTTGAAATTGGATAATACTATACGTTTTTATCGGTAGATATTCAATATCTCATACTCTAGTGGTTAGAATAATTTAACAACAAAAAATTTAGTGATATTAAGAAGTGACCTTTATTAGTTCTGAAAAAATCATTGTAAAATGGATGACCTTTATTAGTGCTAAAAAAAATCACTGATAAATAATATAGTTATAAGGACTAGAAAAGTTCTATTAAAAGATCTTCCATTATTAGTTCTTTTTATCACTGATAAAGGTTCACATTTATTATTTTTTTAGCGCTGATAAAGGGTACCCTGAATAATATATGTTTTATATTAATATTTATATATCATTAAATATGACTTATATAATAATAAATATATATTTAAATAATTAAAATTTATATATTTTTTATACTTGTATACTTATTTAAAATTATATACATAATTACTGACACAGACACACACATATATAAATATCATAAAATATTTTGATATAAACAACATAAATAAATATATAAATACATTAAATATAATACATATTTAAATTTATTATATAAATGTTTATATATAAATAAATATATAGATATATTAAAATAAAAAAATAAATATACATATTAAGTTTATATTTAGACATATATTTCATATTAAAATAAAAAATTATTAACAATCTATTTTTCATAATTTATATATAAAAAATAATCAAATATATATTGATCAATAATAATATATAAAAATTTATTTAAATATATTAATATATATATATATATAGTATGTTAAAATTAAATTTAAATACATAAATGTAAAAATATTTATTTAGGTATATTTATATATAATATATGTAAATAAATATAAAAGTTAATATTGATGTAATCATTTGTGTTGTGACACAAATCTTTGATATGGCCAGAAAATCTCATGGTATAACAAAAGAAAAAAAGTAAAAAATAATTGGGGTGAATACATGTATATATGGAAAATGTGTACGTTTGTATATTTTAATGAATGTGTCTGTGTTTATTTGTGTGTGAATGTTTGCATGCATGGATTTATGTATGGATGTATGGATGGATGAATTCAAGCATGCATGTATGTATGTCTGAATTTATGTGTGTTTGTGGGTTCATGTATGTGTGTGTGTATATTTATATGTGTGTGTATGATAATATAAGTATGTATGTATGTATGTATGTATATGTATATTTGTATGTAGGTATGTGTTTATATGTGTATGATTGTGTATGAATGTGCATTTATACTCGAATTGTCGATGAGACCATGTGATTTATCAGGTGTGTGAGGATTGAATGTGTGATGAACTAGTTCGAATGAATAGAGAAGGATTGTGTATGTGTTCATTGTAAGGACTCATCCATATAAATAATTTTTAGGTTCTATATTAATTTTCATATGAGATATGTGGAGAAGATGTTGAGGGATTTGGTGAAAGAATTATTCTTCAATGATCATATCTATGATTTACTAATCATGGGATACTATTATTCACCGAGTCTAAATGAGGTGAAAATATTACCTAGTGGGCTGTATTAAAATTGGTTCATGGTTGGTAATTTTGGGTACTCTTCCATACTTGGAAATGTTTACAAACTCTGTAGGCATAAAAATCCATTCAATATTGATAAATATTCCTTGACGGTTTTGATGGAAAAGGTTTCCATCAGTGTCCCTTTTAATGTTGAAGCCTTCAAGATGTTGATCTATAATATTCAAAATCAGGGAAAATTGAGAAGTAAATTCAAATGTTTCATGAAATAGGTGAGTAGGGGAGTTCCCTTAAAATAAAAATGTATTATTATCAAAGAACGAGTCTTTGTATGGTTGGTAGCAATTAGAAGTTGGATGAAATGCTTGAAAATTGAGGAATCTGGATTTTTTAGGGTAATGTTGTTTCATCATTTTATGTTTTGTACATTAATATTTTTATAACATTAAAAGGGTTGGCATGCGATGAAAATTATCTCACTCATGAAGAATTATGGATTCATTCAATGGAATCATGTGTACATAGTATTTATGGGAAATAATTTTGATCATTCTCATGTTTCTTTAGAAAATTATCATTTTTAGGATGTTTTGAGGAATTTGTTGTGACTCACCCCACATCTGTTCAATCTGGATCCCTTGTTTTTAATGAAAAATACCAAAAAGTAGAATTTTCTGGTCTGATTTTCCTAGATTAAAAAGAAGTGGAATATGAATAAATTTAGGGCAATAAAAAATATAGTGATCAAGGAATGGGGTTGTGAGATATTTGAGGTATTATAGGATGATTTCAGAAGCTCTTATATGTTTGGTTTTTTGTTTTTTTATTTCAATCTGAATCCATGGGTGCCTTAGGGATTATGTATCTAGTATCAATTTGATTAAACCCAGTTGGTTCCGAAGAAGAAGAAAGAGGATGTCATCATCCAAATTGTCATCATCATCTCCATTTTTGTGAATTCTTATCTTCAACTTGAGTTCACATTACCACAATTCTCATTGTCATATTTACACAATGTATTTAATGAAGGATAGTTTTTTTAATAATTTTTTCTTATTAATTTTAGTTTTATATAAATGTTTTTGTTTGTTTTGGTGTATGTATGTCTATGTCTATGTCTATATATATGTATTTATTTTTATGTGTTTGTGAATATATGTGTATGTATGTATATTTTTGTGTACGTATGTGTATGTGTATGTGCATGTGTATGAATTTTTATGTGTCTGAATGTCTGTGTATGGGTATATATATGTGTATTTGTATGTTTAAGTGTATGTGTATATGTGGATACACACAGGAATTAGTTGGGTTCACCTATATATCTCTCAAAACTCACACACATGCCCTTGTATTCTTCATACACATGCCCATACAAACACTTTTATATGTGAATAAATGATCAAATATATATGTAAAAGAATAATTGAAAATTTGTAATTTCAAATATTAAAATGGATTTATATTTATAATTTTTTGTAGCTTTATAATTAAATATTATAATATTAAAATAATATTAAAATAATTAATTAATACTTATATTTAAGTAATTTTTATTGTATTTTTGAAATCTTTTTGTATGTATACATATAAAACAAATTTATACATTTATATAACAAAAAAAATTAAAAACAATAAATTTCTTAAATATAGTTATTAATTAATTAATTTTTTTATATAATATCAAAACAACATATACATCCATATAATTAATTATAAATAATAATTTATCGATATATTAAAAATTGTAAATCAATTTAAATGCAGTTGGAGGCCTCACTACTACATAACGGGCCTTTAAAAGTGCTGAAATTGGACTTTATCAGTACTAGAAAAGCACTAAATACCAGATAATGATTAAAAGCCCTAGAATTTTATCAGAACTTTTAGAAGAATTGATAAACGACCCCACTAATTATTTCATTTATATAGAATTGATAAATGGAAACTGTGTTAGTGCTACATAAAGTGCTGATAAAGGGACATATTTTACTTTGATGACCATCCAATGGCCCAAAGGCCTTCAATTTTTTTATAATACCCTCTTTTAAGGGGAAAAGGGGGAAACCCACATAGAAATCATGAACATAATAAAACTCACACCCAAAAGACAAGAATGTAAAAACCATACTGAAAACATGGAGCTCCCCTTCCCAATAATTTAAACATGATGAAGCTCTCCACCATTCCAAGGTAGTTCAACAAGAATGTTTCATGTGTCAAATCACATGCTTCATCCGATGGAAAATACCATACCCTCTCAAATAACCAAAACCATCAATATCTAAAAAAATGAACCAGCTTCTCTGGATCCTCCTCTAGGGAATGTTCTATGTGGTCAATTTGACTACACTATCTTAACACTATTGGGATAATTGGAAAGATAACAAAATAATGATTTTCAAACCCATTAACCATTCAAAGAGAACCTCCATTATGACATAACGAACATCGTCACACTCCACAAGATTCCTAGCACCATTGCAGTCACCAAAGGTTCTGGATGAAAATCCATGGAATTCAATACCAATTCATCATCACCTGGGACTGGATGGCTCGACAACACACCAATGGAACATCTCCAATGAGGGGGTATGGGCTGTTCTAAATGAGAAACATCACTCGTGGCATGAATCCACTCTAATCAGTGCTGCAAATATACACTCATCAGATTCTGAAACGAGAAGACTATGGATGGGAAGAACATCCAGGGAGTGACAGACACACTCGTCGCACATCATTCCAAAAGAATCATCATTCAAACAAAACCACCACTCAAACAAAATAAATATTCCAGCACAATCATAAAATAACATATAAAACACCTAAACCAAACTTATATATGGATCTCCAGAACACTATAAGATAACCAAGTTCCTTCTCCATCTGCACCACTCTGAGGCAGACAACGATCCAAAGACCACCAACAAGATGCGGCAGGACCGCACTGAGATCCTTCGAGTCAATGACCACGGAATCCATAACCTGAGCCTCACAAATCTGGGGTTGAGCCTTGCAGGAGCAGAAATCTTGACCTTCACTCAGCTGAGGCAAAGCCAAAGCCTCACCTATGCATATGAATCTGAAAGACTACACACCTCGCATGTCCTGTGCCGATCCGAGTAGAAACCTATGGTCCAGCCTTCATCGAGCTGAGTTTCCATTTCCTCACCCAAGTAGATGACGCCGAAAGATGCCACACCAAGCCATATCTATGCCAATTTGAAGGATTCGGTTTCCAATATGCATGACCCACACTAGAAGATAGTAGGGGATGAAGACCGAATGAACCCCTATCTCTACGGGATGGAGTGTGCTGTAACAACACACTACACCACCAAAAATAGGGCATACTATTGTTTATTGTAACAACACACTACAACTCTAGAAACAGAACCATAAAGAATAAAAATTAAGTCAAAATAAACAATTGATATGAAATAATATTTGGAACACACATACAAGAAACATAAACTATATTATATACATTTCAAACTTTAGTTTATAAAATGACATGAGTAAGTAAAAATTATCGTATACATTCAAAAACATCAATGTTCCTTTGTCTTTTTAACCTAGCCACAACTCTTTCTTTTTCTAAGAAAAAACCCCTAGTCTTGAAAGATAAAACACCAATATAAGTGAGAAATTATTATGTTAGTATTAATATATTGAAATAAAATAAACAAAAAGTGTTAGTTTTAAATTAAACATTTGGTCATACAGGGAACATTGTGTTTCAAATTGAGTTCTAGTTGATTCTTGTACGTCACACCACTTCTTGTTCGTCTTCAAGACTAATCTATGTGAAAAATATATAAATAATTATACGATAAAAATTATAAATAAATTAATTAAGTAATGTCATATAGAATTATGATAAAACAATCTAGGCTTGGTTTCTCAGTTTTGGTGATGTGATTCTCATTTTAGACGAAAATAACATTTATATATTGAAAATAGGTACATTAAGTCATACTGGTAATACCATGCATCATATTGAGGTGATAATTATTCCTACATATACCAAATGACTTGAGGATCATTTTCTAAAAGTATCAAAACAATCTGAATGGGATTTCTTAGTTTTGAGTGTGTCCCTTATATTATATACTAAAATGTCACTTTAAACTAGAAATATACACTTTGAGTCATACTAGTAACATTGTGTTTTTGTTTTATGTGATACTAATGCATAAACTTCACATATGACTTATGAATCATTTTCTAAAAATTTTATGAAAATATATTTTTGTTTTATTGGTTTTTAGCCAGTGACACTTTTTTAACTAAAAGGTCCATTTTAAACTGATAATAGAAACATTGATTCATACATGGAAAATAAAGTATTGGTTTTAGGTGTGTCTAATTCCTAAACATAAAAAATACCATATGGATCATTCTACCGAATTATCAAAATAATCCAAATGTGTTTTTTCAGTTCTATGTTTGTTAGTTGTATTTTTTTTCTAAAATTAATGTTAATTTTAAATGAAAAGTTACCCTTGGAGTCATATATGTTACACCATGCATCAGATTGACATTTGGATGATTCATAAATGTACCAAATGAAATATGGATTGATTTCATAATGTGTCAATACAACACCAATTTTTTTATTGGTTTTCAATTTGCCACTTTTTTTTTACTAAAGTGACATTTTAAACTGGAAAAAAACACTTTGAGTCATATCCGTCACATCATGTGTCAGTTGGATATGAGACTGATTCTTACACATAAAAAGTGTCTTGTGGAATTTTTTTAATTAATTATCTGAACAATATGAGTGGATTTTCAATGTTTTCAATGAGTGACACTTTTGAACAAAAATGTAAAATTTAAACAGATAACAGAAACTTTGAGTCATACTGGACCCATCGTGTATTGGATTGATGTGAGGATAATTACTACATTTCAAAAATTATTTATGGACTAGTTTCCAAATGTGTTAAAACAGTCTAAATATGTTTTATTGTTTTTATTATGTTGGTTTTTTTACTAAAATTAATGTCAATTTTTTAAAAAAAAGGAGCACTTTGAGTCATACCGGACACACTATTTATCTTCATGAGGAATAGATGATTCCTACATGTCCCAAATGACATATGGTTATTTTTAATAATGTATAAAAATAATATGAATGTGTTTTCTTGGTTTTTAGTAAGCTACATGTGTTTTTTACAAAACTTTCATTTTAAACTGAAACACACTCATTGAGCCATAAAGGTCACATTGTGCATCAGTTTGATATGAGATTGATTCCTAAGTATTAAAATTATTTATGATACTTTTTACTAAATTATCAAAATAATATGAGATTGTTTTCATAGTTTTCAGTGATTCACACTTTTTGAAATAAAATGTCAATTTTAGACTAATCATGGACACTTTGAGTCGTACTGAGAACATTATGTATATTATTGATGTGTGGATGATTAATATATGTAACAAATTAATTAAAAATCATTTTACTAAAATATAAAAACTATTTGAATTCATTTTCTTTGTTATGAGTATGTCAGTAGTATTTTTTACAAAAAATATTTTCATTTTTAAATAAAAAGGCCTACTTGGAGTCATATCGGTCACACCGTTTGTCATATTATGGTAGGGATGATTCCTACACATCCCAAATTATTTGTGGATAATTTTCATAAAGTATAAAAACAATCCAAATGTTTTTTCTTGGTTTTGATTATGCCACTTTTTTTGCTAAAATGTCATTTTGGATTGGAAACATGCACTTTGAGTCATATCAATCACATCATGTGTTGATTTGATGTGAGACTAATTAAAATATATCAGAAATGATTTCTGAATCATTATACTAAATCATCAATAAAATATGAGCATATTTTCTTAGTTTTTAGTGAGTAACACTTTTCTCACTAAAATGTAAATTTCAAACTTATAATGGAAACATTGAGGCATACTAGGAAAATCATGTATCATATTGAGGCGAGTCTAATTACTATAAATAAAAAATGACTTATGGATCAATTTCCTAAAGGATAAAAACAATAGGACTGATTTTTATTGGTTTTGAGTATCTCAATTGTCTTTTTTACTAAAAGTAAAGTCAATTTTTAAAAAAAATTATGCACTTATTATCATATCAGTCACACTGTACATCAGATTGTGGTTTAGTTGATTCCTACATATCTTAAATAACTTTGGAATCATTTTACTAAACGGTCACAAAAATCTGAATTTTTTTTCTTCTTTTTTAGAATGCCACTTTTTCTTTTTACTAAAATGTCATTAAAAACTGGAAACATGCACTTTGAATCATACTAGTCACATCATGTGTCGGTTTTATGTAAGAGTTATTCATAAACATAAAAAATGAATTGTTAAATTCTTTCATAAATTCACAATACAATCTGATCATTATTTCTTGGATTTTAGTGAATTGATTATTTTGAGATAAAATTTTATTTTTAATCTCATAACAAACTCTTTGAGTCATACTGGGCACATAGTGTATCCTATTGAGGTTTGACTAATTCCTACAAGTGAAAAAATGAATTATGGATCATTTTCCTAATGTATCAATATAATAAGAATTCTTTT
This sequence comes from Viscum album, assembly GCA_963277665.1. Lineage (NCBI taxonomy): Eukaryota > Viridiplantae > Streptophyta > Magnoliopsida > Santalales > Viscaceae > Viscum > Viscum album. Next base: position 1,495,310,120 of record OY728133.1, read on the forward strand.
TCTTGGTTTTGAGTAATTCATTTTTTTTTACTAAAATTAATGTCAACTTTAAATAAAAAGATGTACTTGGAGTCATACTAGTCAGACTATGTATAAAATTAAGTGTGGTTAGTTACTGCATGTCTTAAATGTCTTATGGACCATTTCACTAAATTATCGAAACAATCTAAATGTTTTTTATAGGTTTTTGAGTACGCCAGTTTTTTTACTAAAATGTCATTTTAAATTGAAGACACACACTTTGAGTCATACCTGTCACATCTTGTGTCAGATTTACCTGTGAATGATTCATAAACATCAACAATCACTTATGAATCATTATCCAAAATTATCAAGAGATTTTGAGCACATTTTTTTGTTTTTAGTATATCATTTTTTTCACTATAATTAATGTCGATTTTAAATAAAAAAGACATAGTTGGAATCATACTGGGCACACCATGCAATGGATTGAGGTGTGGATAATTATTACATGTCACAAATGAAATTTGGATTTTTCCCCCAAATGTATCTAAAAAATATTAATCTATTTTCTTTTTTTTTGAGTATGTAATGTGTTTTTTGAAATAAAATATAAATTATAAACTAAAAAGATATTAGTTGAGTAATAACGAGAACTGTGTATCATATTAATGTGTGGATGATTGAGTATGTGATATGTGTTTTGTATTCAAATATATGTAAAAATACAGAAAAGAGAGATCAAGTTTCATTTTTTGGAAGAGAAACTCATTTATCTCTAAAACACATCATGTTTCAGGCATCATGGGGTTTCCACATCCACAAAAATGGAACCTGATCCCAATTTTCTACCCTGTTGAATAATATTGAATGAAAAATATTACTTCCCAAAATATATATGACTAAAACTAAATAAGTATTATATAAAAATTATAAGGAAAATAACTTAAAAATTATAGATAAAATGATGACAATATTAATTAAAAATGTCATGGAAAATCACTTTCTCTTGATGGTTGTATACATTCTTGACCCTTTACAGTCTTTTTATTATCTCAATTGTATCCTTGAAGTCTAATCTCTCATGATCATGACCATATTTGAACAAACCACCCCAACCAGAGAAAAATAATCCACCTATATAAGAAAACAATTATTATTTCGGTAATATTAAAAAAACATAAATATGAAACAATTCTTTACTTCTATGGAAAATGATTTTATTGTAATAATAGCAAGATTTCCTCTATCATTGAGTAGATGCAGCACCATTTCTCTTCCTGGAAAGGAAGTGGAGGGAACACAAAGGAAAGTGATAAATATTAACACTCTAGTGGTGAAATGGTTTTGAATAAGAACAATTATATTGATGTTTTTGGGGATAAAGGCATAGAATATGGATAAAAATATTATATAATAAGCAAAACCTATACATAATAATGAAAATTAAATAAACATTTCATTATGTAATTTGTTAACAAAATTTATAGATTTTATCGTCAAATTACCTTTACATATTCTAGAAGGGGTTCCTTCATTATAGTCTATTCTTATACAGGATTGGAAACATCAACATGTGGAAAATAAATTGTCTACATGAGTAGTCAAACATTTTATTTATATAATTTTATTGTAGTATAGAATATATATAATTATCAAGAAAAACATTTTATATTAAAAAATCATTTTCCTTTTCATGGAACTCTCTTTCTTATTTTGTAGTTTTTAAGGATTTGGATCTTCTATATAGAATCAAAATCTCTTTTTTTTGGTCCCCTCTAACATATAAGACGTTTTCTAAATTGGTACCTAAATTAACTTATTATGATATCCCAATGAATGGGTCATCCTTGATTGAATTTGCATCTAAACCTACTGTTGTTTTTGTCACCAGTAAGATAATGGACCAATAGTTATCTACTAGATCAGAGTCTTGGAATACAGGAATTACTAGTGGTTACATTTTTGATGACATTCCTTATTCCCATTCCACAGAAAAAATCAACTTCAAAAATTCATTTTCATCATCATTCACTACACTTCAATTGTTAACCCATTTGCAATGGAAAATCAGCACATGAAATGTTGTATAATCTGACTTGTATATCTATTTGATAATGAAAAATATGAAATATTTTCCTAAATTAGATTTATATCCTTGAAACTAGATTTGTGCATCATTTCCTCCACAAATGTAAATCCCACATTTGGCATCATAATGATGTCATTTTGTTTTTTTATATAACATATGACCATTGATTACCAAACCAGTGTGAGATAAAACATTTTCATTTGGTCCCCTATCTATCCATTAATGTATTTCATAAAGGGTATTTATATTTTCAAATAACTACTTATAATGTTGATATTGGAACCATCCTATATACTTTTGATTATGTTTATTTGATATCCATCCTTCATCCCTTGATGGATTCAAATTTGTAACAATGTTGTTGTGGGATTTAATGTATGGATTATGATCTTTTCTATTATGTAAAATTTAAAGGTGATTTTTATCTTTCTCTATGATGGTAATTCTAACAAAATATCTTTTATAAATATGTTCCCCCATAAGTTTCCCACTATGGCGAGACTTTGGGAGAACGATGCTGTCAACATTTAATAGGTAATCAGTATAAAGTTTAATAAATTCGTCAGTAATATATTGTTCTGCAATAAAACCGTTTTTCTGACTTCAATTCTAGATATACCCTTTCAAAATCATCACATACCATTCAATGGGGAACATCCATCTATAATAGATATAAAAACATAGTTTAATCTCCTTAAAAATGTGATTCATCAGGTGGATCTTTATATCAAAGAATGATGGTGGGAAGAACATCTCTAATTCACTTAATATGACTAAAAAATCATTATTCATTACAATAAACATCATTGGTTCTATAAATTTACAAAATATGTATTTGAAAAATAATTATATTATAGATAATGAATAACATACATTTTTAGGTAGAATGAAACAGAAATAAATGTGCATCAAATCATGCATTAAATCATGACATTCATTTGATTTTAGTCCCTATAAACTCAAATTAGTCATTGAAACAACATTATTGATATTTTAAGAACACCCCTATGTAACTTTTACACCATTAAGGAAAATGAAAAATTATAATTTATCCAATTTGGAGATAGTGTAAGATGCTAGAGGAAGAAAATTCCTCCCCTTACCCTTTATCAATGCCAACTCTTCCCTTATCCCCATGTCAATCATGTTCAAACTAGCCTTGATACCATATCTCTTTCATGCAACATTTAGTAATGTTTTAATAACACTATTAGATACATATTTTTCTATATTAATGACATAAATAAAATGTTTTATGTAAAAACAATTCATGTTTGGTAATTCGAAGAAAATTGGTTTCTTCTTCCAACATGATTCCATAATGTTTCTTGAAAATGGATTACAGAAAAATATTTCAATATATTTTACTTTATGGAATAGTTGACCACCCAGTAGTGGAGTCAATGTTATACCTTGTTAGGTATTACCCTCAAATTCTATCATTCATTATCTTTATTTATGTCATTGAGGTAGATATCTTTTATGTCTTAAAAACATAGTCTTCAAGGAATGTTTGAACCAAAATGATTTTTTTGAAATATTCATGAATGGGACACCCCAAAATTCCTTTATTTTTATATCCTGACAAATTTTCATAAGAAAAAAAGTCAATTATCTTTTATTAAAACATGGCCCTCAATGTTAATTCTTCACTTTTATGGGAATCATACCCGGAAACACCTATATCCCACATGAATTTGGGATCTTATATGAATGGATCCCAATACACATCAATATCATTAACATGTTTATTTGGTCTAGATATTAGTATAGACAACATAATGTATTTGTGCTTCATGAATAACCATGGCTGTAAGATACAATTTACCAACATGAAGGGTCATTTACTATGAATACTACTATATAAACCAAAAGGATTTACCGTATCGGTAGATAATAAAAGATGAATGCTTCTAAACTCATTTCTAAATTCAGAATACTTGCAATAAATTTTATTCCATTGGAGAGAATCTATTGGATGGCATAGGTTCCCATATTTAATTATTGTATCTATATTCCATGTCAATTATTTTGTGGTTTTATGACATCAATATAGTCTTCTAAACAATGGAATTATTGGAAAGTTCCATATATATTTCCGAAGATTTGATTCATTTTTATGGTATCGATCAATTCAACACATAGGTAATTTTATGTGTGATTCATGGTCCTTGCGAAATAGTATTCAATCATCCTCATCAAATTCATCTCCGTAATAGTTTGAACGAATTTCAGAATGCTTTGAAGAAAATGGGTATTTTAATTTAAGAAAATATTTACTATACTATGGTAGGTGGTACCCTATGAATTCATCCAAAGGTGAAAGCTTTCGACAAGTATCATCCTCATTAGATTCATCTATAGAATAGTTAGTGTTGCATTTTGTTTCATACAACTTATCCCCCAAATCTTCTAGATATAGACCTACGCAGCATGAACTACGCTGAGGAGTAGTCATCCATTACAAGTTATCAATGATCATTTTGGATGACTAATACCCAGTGTAGTTCATCCAACATATAATATATAGGTGATGAGTCTCATGCAAAAAATGCAATAGCTATTTAGGAGATAAAGATGAAGAGGATGAATCCAATCCATTCTTATCTTAAAAAATGGAGGTTTGTATAATTTTTTATATTTTATATTACTAAATGAACTAAAACTAAATCTAAAATAATAAAAAAAATTGTCACGACCCACCTTCTCCAAGATGAGGGAAGCGATGGCAAAGTGCCCCGACCTTCCTTCTTCAAGGTGAAGGAGAGATAACGATCCCCATGTCCTACCTTCAGTAGGCCCCAAAGTGAAAACTAGCACCAATGGTATATAATATCACATAAATGGAATGCATTAACCTTTTTATAGAACAAGAACGGGAGATAATATGGTAAATCCCAACACTTCCAAAGACTAAAGGTAAAAGTAAGTCCACGAATCCATTCCCGCGTGCAAGTTCAAAATAAAACTAATAAAAAGTAAGGAAAAATCCCAAATATTGATAAAAAGGAAGGGTTCTTATAAAAATCTCAAGTATCAAAAATATAAATATATATACATATATTAATAAATGAAAACTTTTCCCCAACCTACTTGTTTCACACAACAAACAACAATCCCACAACAACACCGTTTTTTGCTACTACCCCCACATACACAACCACACAATACCAACTTCCCACGATTAACCCATCCCCTTTTCATTCAACATCAATTTGTTTATTTAAGGGGATTCAAATTATTCTGTCACTACAGAGAAACAAACAACCATAACCATGCCATCAAAAATCAACAAAACAAAACTGTAGTCCCACATCAAAATAGAACAAAATTAAACTTGATTCCCGCTTCACACCCCCATTCAGCCACTATCAACTATCATTCTTCAATGGAAAACCTCCCATTCCTACTTACACAACTCAGACCTCCAACCCTGCTACCCAAAATAACGCCAATGTAATCCCACAACATAACGAGCTTATAACCACATCTCAATCCCACTGCATGATGTCTCTTCGTGACCACAACACAACATAAAGGCAGTTCGGCTGCCTACAAGTTCATCCATTCAACAATCAATCAATACCCCAAACTGAGACACCAACACACCCCATGTACCACCCCACATATGAAGCCCACATAACCCAGACCAAAACATCCAACACATAACCACAACCGTCAAACCAAGCGTATTCATATTTAACCAAGAATGGTTCTTTAATTTCCACATTAATACAACTATGGTGATCGCATAATGGGTTTGATCCTGGGATATCTATTTATTTATCCATGTTTACATGATTAATGAAATTTCAAGTTATATCTGTATATCAAAACATCACAGCGAAATACCACAAGTGTACATACAAACACCACCAACAGTCGTGATTTTCACAAGGCATACATCCACAAAACCAATAATATAATCATTAATAAAAAATAAAAATAGGCAACCAAGATCAACCACACCATGCCCATTATTTTATTTACACAAGTTATCTTTTGATCACATTAAATCCTTGTTTAATTATTTTTTTAAGAAGTTTATCTCTCCATTCCTCACAAGGAACCATTATTATACCCACTCTATATAATTGACAGTTAATGAGAAGAAAAATAAAATCCCTACATGGATAATCAAGGATCAATGTTCCTTCATGGGCCAAGAATATGGGATTGAATGACATACAAGATGAACTATAATGTTGAGTGGGAAGGGCTCTAGCACAAGCACGCAACTCAGGAGGAAGTATCTAGGTGAACTAAGAGAAATTAAAAGGAAGAAGGAAGAGAGGATCTTGGCTTAAAAAGTGGTGAGATCCTAAAATCAGGGAGACCATTTAGAAGTACATAAAAGTCGTATCATGGCACAACCACATGGCTTGATAGTTTTAAATGTTGGAATTAATTAATATTTAAAAATTCCTATCATAAATGGTGAAGATAGACCAGTGTACAATGGTGAGTTGATAAATCAAATTTGAATGTAGAAAAGCACATAATAGGGGCGAAACTTGGAAAACTCAAAACACTGGGAAAGGGGGTGTGACACCGTATGGTGAGACAAATGGTTCCACCATAATGGAACCATACTAAATAGTGCGACCATGATGGTTCGACCATCATGGTGCGATCGTGACAGTGCGATCGTGACGGTGTGACCATGATGGTGCCACTATTTATATGGAAACATTTTGTGGAACCGATTTTTTTGTAAACTCTCAGAACAAGCCACATTGACCCCTCAGAGCACTACGACCACTAGATTTACACAATAGAAAGGCTGGGGAAAAATCAATTATTACATTAGATACCTATCAAACTATTCTCATCCCCTATAATCCAAAACCAAACCATAAGAGAGAGAGAGAGTCCAAACAACCTCATATTAAGATACCTCTTAGTGATAAACCACCCTGAGTTGAAAACTGGGGGGAAACCTCAACATCTAAGAACACCTCATTAATATCTATCTCCTAAACCATCAGGAAGTCCCTAAGGCTCCACTGTCCCAAGTAGTCATACAAACCCTAAAAATAACATTGTCTAGATACATGGATTAGGGGGGGATCCTTCCACTTCTCAAGATAATATATTCTTTGGGTGGCACTGAATCACCCGCATTGGTTTACTCGCATCCATATTAATGCATCTTGATTAGGGATCAGGTCATTCCCAACCCGTAGACAGGACTTTTCATACAAAATAAGGGAACATAAAACCAACATATCACACAACATGAAAATTTAAACATTATATCATATTCAATGTAAAAAGAAAACAAAATAGAAAAACTCATAATAGTCTAGGGTTCTGGGTACATATCTATGCCTACCATTCCACAGTGCTCTCCTTGAAGCCACCATAACTCCATAATGTCCAAACTAGGGGAATGGTCCATCCACGAATCACATTATCCTTACGATCCTTGATCCTCACTGGTTTCTCCACGAACTTCGTATCATCCTCGATATCTAACTCTCTTAATTTGAGGATGTGGGATTCATCATTTAGATAATGACAGAGCTCAGAGACATGAAAGACATTATGGATCCTCTCCAACCATGGTGGAAACACCATCTAATATACTACCTTTCCAACTCATCCCAACACCTCTAAAGGATTAATGAACCTAGTAGAAATCATTATCCCCTTTCCAAACATCCCCTATCCTTGCTGAGCAGATACCATTAATAACATGTGGTCACCAACTTTGAACTCCAATGGTCTCATCCTACGATCATCATATGACTTATACCAGTTTGGAGCTGCCTTTATCCTTTCACGCATAAGTTGAACCTTCACCGTCATTCTCTACACTACCACTAGGTCATGAGTATCTACCTCCCAAAACTATATCCAACACAAAATAAAACTAAATTTCCTCCTTTAAAAGGCTTCAAATGGTTCCATTCTGATGGTAGAGTGATAACTATTATTTTATGAAAAATCCAGGAGGGGAAACATTCATACCCAAGATCCTATAAAGGTCAAAACACATACACATAGCATATTCTCTAACGTATGGATGGTCCTCTCAGTCCTCCAATCCATATGAGGGTCGAAAGAAGTGTTGAGGCACAAGTGGGTTCCAAAAGCTTGCTGTAATTCCTTTAAGACTCATGATGTAAAGTGTGTATCTCGATTTGAAATGAGGATTTTGGAATTATTTTGGAGTTGTGCCACTTTTCCCACGTATCATTGTTCCAAGTCAACCACTACTATTTTCTCTTTAACTGGTACAAAGTTATCCAATTTCATCAATCATTCCACCACTAACCAAATGTCATCAAAGAATCCCTCATCCTAAGGTATCCCTATGAAAAAATCCATCGAGACTTTAGCCCACATCCCCTAAGGAATGTAAAAGGGATGCAATAGACCATCAGGAACACGGTGTTTAGAATTCACCTACTAACACATGAGGCACCATTTCACAAGATCCTCCACTACCCACTATACTTTGGGCCATCAAAACTGACCTCTGAAGCTCTGATCCATCTTAGAGACCCTAGGATGTACCAACAGTGGTGAATTATGGAACTCAACGAGAAATCCCTCACGCATTCCACTGGTACTAATAGCTTCCGACGAAACCAAATCAGATTATACTCTCCTCTGACCATCCCTCTGGTTCATCACTTTGACTAACATGATCAGACATCACTTCAACCTCTGAGTCTCACCACTGATACTCCTCCACCTTTCGTACCAAGGAAAATTGCATTTTCATCTGAAACATACAGCCTCTACCACCACTACTCCCATGCCCATATGTAATGTATCCAACTCCTCCATTGCCTTCCAAGCATTTACTTACTCTCAACCCACATCCTACTGTGAATTCTGTCTCAAGAAATTGACCACCATATTCCCCTTTCCTGGGGTGTAGGATATGTCAAAATTGTAATCCTAAAGTAACTTTATCCACCTCCACTTCCTCAGTTTTAGTTCTCACTGAGAGAAGATGTACCTATAGCTCTTGTGTTCTTGGAAGACCATGAAATGTTCCCTGGTGAGGTTATTCTGCCACAACTTCTGCACAAACACAACCGCTGCAAGCTCCAGGTCATGGGTGACATAGTTAAATTCACAGGGACGTAACTTCCTAGATCCATAAGAGATCACTCACAGTTATTGCATCAATAAACATTTATAGACATTCCCAGAAGTATCATATAACACCTCAAACATCACCCCTTCCTCTAGAAACCTCAACACTGGGGAACTGGCTAGCTTCCCATTCAAATAAGCGAAAGATGTCTGGCATTACTCACTCTATACAAAAGCATGGTCCTTTCTAGTTAAAGCCCTCAATGGAGCCGAAACTTGAGAAAATTCAGGTACAAACCTCTTGTAGTATCCTACGATACCCATGAAACTATGCACCTCTATCGCGTTCTTGGGTGCTGCCTAAGAAACAAACACTTCAACCTTCAATGGGTCCATTTCTATTCTATGCTGGGATACCATCTCATGTCCATAACATGAACCTGGACAACCTCTCTTAGAGTTGGTGGTGTTTGCAGACCTCTAAAACTACACTTATATGCTAGGCATGGTACTCCTCCGATATTGAGTAGATCAGGATGACGACAATGAACACGACCACAAACTAGTCCTGATACTTGCAGAAAATAGAGTTCATGTGTCCCGTGAACATAGTCGGTGCATTCGTAACATCGAACAACATTACCACGAAAAGAAAGTTCCCATATCTTCACCTAAAATTAATCTTCGTGAATTCAACCTCCTTTACCCTCAACTAGTGATATCCAGACCACGGGTTATGCTTACATAACCAACCTGCTCTATTCAACTTGTCAAAAAGGTTTTCGATCCTTTGGAGGGGGTAAATGTTCCTGATCGTTACCTGATTTATTCTCTAATAGTATATGCAAAGATTGAGATATCCATGTGCATTATTTTCAAAAAAAAGGATTAGAGAACCCCACTGAGACACCCTCAGTCAGATGAAATAATTATTAATCAGGTCATCAACCTGAATCTGCAACTCCTACAATTCATAAGGTGCTATATGATAGAGATCCATCAAAATCAGATTAGCATTGGGTTGTAAGTCTATCAAATACTCAATATCACGTAAAGGGGGTAGAATCACAACCGCTTCAGGGAATAATTCTAGGATATCACTGAAAATAATAGTAACTTCTACTATCTCTATGTCTTTCAATCCAACTGACAGATCAACTAACAAGGAAATATTGGGCTCCAAACATAGGCTTCCCTCCTAGGAACCGCTCTCACCAATGAAAGAAACACGATGTCCACCCATATCTGAAAACACGTCCCTTCTCTAGAAGCAGCCGATAACAACGTGTATGGGAGAAATCTTTTCAATGCCTAGTATGATATCATATGGTTGTATTTTTAGTAGAAGACGATACCCACTAGACTGATGAGGCCCCAACATTAGTCGGTATCCTTGACAAACATCAAAGAGGTTGGTCTAGACTTCAACTATCTTACTCAACACCAGGGGCATGGAAAGTATCTCTACATCTTGACCCAGGTCATGGGATAGAATGTGTGTAACAAAGGAGTGTGAGGCTTCTAAATAATACCAATCATAGGCAAGAGTAGTAAATAGGCTTATCATACCTCGAATAACTTCTGGCCTTACTAGAACTGCTGCCCCTAAAGCGTGTAGCTTCCCACACCCAACTCCTCTTCCCCTTTACTATCGGACACTTCCCTGACCATGCCCAGGTCTATTTCACTGAGGAGCCTCCTAAGTTCATCCTCCTTCGGCATTGTCCGCCCTCAATGGAGTGGGAGATCGCTACCCCTGCTGCTGGAAGGGCCTTCCTGGAAACTGCTAGTACTGAGGTGGGGGTTGAACCTTCCAACCCCCACTGCACTATACATGGACAAGGAACTGATTACAAAGATTACCATGACTTCCATAGATAAATAACCTTGGTTCTAGGACTGTGGAGAGAGGGTGAGGACCGAGAGATTGAAACAGGAACTCCTGAGGCCTACTCCCCACTGGTCGAAACCCATAAGGTCCTGACACTAGAGGCCTGCTACTAACGGACTTTACCTTTGAAGAACTCGGCTGGTTCCCTTCTCCTAGAACACCTCCCTTCATGTAAATTCTCCCCACTACTTCATCCTTCTTTTGAACCTCCATGTACATTGTTAGGGTGAATGGAGTAACAACATACTAAAGAGAAGGCCAGAGTGCCTCATCCAAGTGCCTTGCCCGCAACTCCTCATCTTGAAAGAAGTTCGGAGAAAAAAAAAGTAGATCCTTGAACTTGATCCCTACATCCCTCACTATCATTCTCACTTTATAGAGGGAGATCATCTCTTGCCTCTTTTCGGCCATCATCCTAGAAGAATGGAATTCCTCCCAAAACACATTTTCAAATTTAGTTTTGGAAACCTCAATTTCCTTATGGTCCCTGAGGTAAAGTGTTCACCACTGACATGCTGCTCTCTACATCTGGATCACTGCTAGACAAATATAGCACATTTTCAGAGCTCAGATCAAGCTGAATGTGATCACCATCTTCTCAAGCATCTCTATATATCAATGTCTATGATTATTCCCTTTTACTTTCCTAGAGTATGCCACTGGAAGGCATGAAGCATCTTGTTCCACTAGTCATCCTCCTCTTGATTGACCCTCCGATTATCAACTAGATAAACCTTATGGGACTCAACTTACCATACTACTTGTGGATATCATCAGGGTTCCATAGCTGAGAAGACAAACAAAGAATTCCTAATCTCAATTAGTGAAATTTAAATATTGTTTGATCTTTTTCTTTATTTTAATTTAAAAAAAACTCAAGACACTCAAGAAAACAAATCATTATGATGTATGTACCTTTACTAGGGTCTTTACCATGCAATCAGTGTAGAGTCACATGGTCATTTAGTATGTCTAGAGTCCTTGCATCAAATCACTGAGGGCCCTAAAATCCTGTGTCCTAGCCAGTCTTCCCTGGCCTCCTTCACACACCAAGATTGACTAAAACTATTTCCCTACCATCGGATACAATCCTCACTATTCCTAAGCCCTAAATCTATCATATATCTCAACCATCACCTCTAAAACAATTATCTCATGACCTGTCTTCTCCGAGATGATGGATAGGATAGAAAAGTGCCTCACGCTTCCTTCTTCAAGGTGAATGAGAGATTATGACCCTCAAGTCCCGCCTTCAATAGTCCCCGGAGTGGTGACTATCACCAAGGGTATAAAATCTCAAATAAATAAAAGGAATTAACCTTTTTTTAATGAACAATATTTGGAAGTAAGATGGTAAATCCAAGCAATGACAAAGACTAAAGATAAAACTATGGTCATGAATCCATTCCCACATGCATGTTCAAAATAAAACAGATTCAATATAATGAAAAACGCCCAAATAAAGTACAAAATAAGAGAAACTAAATAGAAACAACAACTATCCTGAGACAAAGATATTAAAGTCCATAATTGTCTTCAAAGTCCTCCTGAAAACCTGAAAACAGTTTTACATACATAGGGTGAGAATACAAGTATAATCAGTTGGGAAACTGAAGTTTCTCATGCACAAGTGAGGGAGAATAATAATGGCCCTATGAGAAAATAGTAGAACCTCAAGCACTTAATAGGGAATAAAAAGCATCCCAACCTCACCAAGGAACACTCACTCATGTAATTCAAGTAAAGTAAAATAATAATATAAGCACATCAATATTTGGGTACCTCGTGCACCACTCCCACTGGTTAACTTCTCATTCCCAACGATATGATGTCTTGACACTGCCACTCTTACCACAAAAAACCCTAGTACCTAAACCATCCTGGATACACCTAGGCCTCAAACCACAGGAAAAGACGCCAGTAGATACATAGGCCATAACAACCACCGCAATTCCCAAAGACACATGGGCCTCAACAACCACAAACCAAGCCCGAAAACACATGGTACTCATCTCGAAGTTACTTGGGAAAACATAATTAGCCCACAAACACCTAAGACACTTGTCCAAAACAATCCTTTTCCCAAAGGATCTTGGTATTTGGTAATATTCAAGCCATTACAGCCTTCCCAGATATGCCTGAGCTACAAGATCGGGAAGAGTGTGCAAGGTAGAAAATCAATAACCAGCCATCCATCCTCCAACCAGGATTTTTGGGAAAGACACCATCCCCCATGAAATGGGGGTGTTCAAAAAATAGTTCTCAACAAGGGTGGGGTGCTTATAAAAATAACATGGAACTATAATATATATGTATACATAAAAATCACTCATCCCCAACCTACGTTTTTCACACAACATACAAAAAATCCCACACCAACACTGATTTTTCTTTACCCCTACATGCACAACCACACAACATACACTACCAAAGATTAACCCATACCCTTTTCATTAAACATCCATTTTCAATTTAATGGGATTCACTTTAAATTAATCTATAACTACCGGGAAACTAAAAACCATAACCATGCTAAAAAAATAAACAAAACCAAACTGCAGTCCCACTTCACAACAAAGAAAAATGAACTTGTAGTCCCATTTCACACCCCCATTCAACCACTATCAACTATAATTATTAAAATTAAAACACCCCATTCCTCCTTAAACAACCCATCACTGCATCCCTGCTACCCAAAAAACCCCAATGTAGTCCCACTACATAATGAGCCCATAACCATACCATAGTCCCACTGCTCAGTGTCTCTTCACAACCACAACAAAACATTATGGCAGTTCAGCTTCCTATATGTTCCTCATTCCAAAATCAAACAATCTCTCAGAATGAGACACCAACACACCCCCTATACCACACCACATACCAAGCCCACATAACCCATGCTTGAACATAAAACACATATCTCCAACCATCAAACCAAGAATATTCAAATTTTACGGATAAGGGTTCTTTAATTTCCACTTTAATATAACTTGGGTGATCATAGAATATGTTTGATTCTAGGGAATCCTTTTATTTAACTGAGTGTACATGATTAATCATCATCATCATCATCATAATTCTTATTATTTTGAATAAAATACCCAAGAGGGGAAAACATCAAATATGAAAAAAGAAATGGGAAATTGGGGAAGCCCAAAATGAAACTACAGAGGCCTAAAGTAGTGCAGACCTATGGCATCACCTCTGATCAGGTTCATTTTTTCAATAGGAAATGTGAGAATGTCCTCAAGGAGAAAGACCTAAATTCCTTGTGAATCCGTAGCAGCAAGTTGATTGACAACCTTATTTCCCTCCCTCTAAGTTTGGGAGAGGATAGTGCCATTGCAGATGAGCCTCTTGGACCTTCTCATGGCATAGTGGAGGGACTAGGGAACACTCCGCCTTCCATGCATGGAGTCGTACAGGATGTGGGAGTCAGTCTCAACTACTGCAAGAGCAATATTGTGACATATGAAGAGTTGGAGGACCGTTAAAATTTACATTACCTCATCTAAAAGAGAGTTTCCTCTACCAAGTTGAACTGAGAAAGCAAGGACCACAAATCCCAATGGATCCAGAATGACACCACCACCCTTTATCTCATTCATTGAATAAGATCCATCAAAGTTGAAATTCAAACTAGTTGGATGGGGTAACCACGAAACCCAGTGCCTGGTGAGAGTGGTATGAGACACTTTAGAGTACACTTTTAGGGATTTTAAGGAGGGGTCCTTACGCCACTTGTTGAATGAACAAACCATGTCCAGAAGCATGAATTTGGTCCTAGCCACCAAGGACCTTCCAGTGGATAGATTTCCCTCATACCTAGCTTTAATATGAGCCATCCAAATTCACTAGCAACACCATGTGAGAATGATACCACATGCTTTCCTCTCTGACCCAACATCCCTGAAACCATGGAACCATCAAACTATGAATGGATGGTCCCTCAGTAGTTCAACCGAAACACCTGTGAAGACCCCAAAGGACTTCCACACAATATGCTCCCACTCACTATCAATGAAGAGGTGGGTCGATCTCTCATCCATCAGGATGCTACAACATTGGTAGCGAGAAGACATGTATAAACCAGAGAACCTCACATTCTTATCCATTGATAATGCTCAGTTCCTGATATTCCATAGAAGAAATTTGATTTTGGCATGAACCTCCTTAACCCAAATGGATGTCCCCCAGAGGTCCGGATGGATAGCACCCAAAGACAACCTCCTGTATTCCTTGGATGAGAAATCACCTGAAGATGTCATAGAAAAGATACATTGGTCTGGTTCCTCGGTTATATCAATCATGTTGAAGGCCAAGCTTGGACCGCTAACTAGGATATCATTGATAAATATGGGGAATCTACTTTCCTAGTTGAAGTTGATGTGCATAAACGGACAGCATGAAAACTCAAGGACGAAGCGCACCCAATTTTGATGCCCAAAGGAGATGTTACCTGCCCCCACAATCCACCTAGAGAGTGAATGGATAGTAGGCATGTGTGATCCAAAAGACGCACTGATCGGCGATTGTCGTGCATTGGGACTATCCCCCACACCATTTAATTGCGCCGACATGAACTAGCCCTATTGAGAGATACCCTTGATAACCTCACATGTTATCTTCACCCGCATGCCATGAAATACCTCCGAGATACTCTTGACTGCAATACCACCCTATTAGATAGTCCTTTCAAGCCTCTTCCCCGAAACCCAGTTCATCCTCCTCTCCTGATTCTCATCCCAGATAAAAGATTATATAATGTATTCAATCTTAGTAATCACCCCCTTCGGGACCTTGGAGGCCGAGATAGCATGGCATGGTATAGAGGATAAAACATTTTTGTCCAGGGTCAACCTACCCCTAATGTATAAGAAGTGGTTCTTCCAATTAAGGATACGGCCTGAGATTTTCCCCATAGTAGAATCAAAATACTGGATGCACGCACATCCTGGGGATGCCAGGGCACCCAAGTACTCAATGGGGAAAGAGTAATGCTATTTTCCAAGGATCTTGTGCAAGGATCCCGTCCAAGTTTCAATATACTACCCAGGAACATAAAATGTTCACTTTCTAAGGTTCACCACATGACCACTCTAGTGGCTATACTCTGCAAGAATTTTAGAAAATCCCAAGATAGACCTCAAGCCAGTGTTTATAAAAATAATGGAGCCATTCTCAAACATCAAATGAGTAATATTTCATTCCATGGGATAGCATTGGTACCATCCAATAGAGCCATCCATGATGTCCCTATTGAGAAAGAAACTGAAGATATATTGAGAGAGAATAGAGAGGCTTGCGGATAGGGGATCCCCCTGCCTCAGTCTATACATAGCCTTGAAAAATCCATAGTTCCTACCCATGAATCAGATTTCTATCCACGGAGAGAAAATGAAGTGGAAAAGAAAATCAACATCTGAAACAGAGAATCCCATACCTATTAAAACTATGATGATAAATTCTCATTCCAGCCGGTCATATGCTTTGTCCATATCCAATTTGACCACCATATTACCTCTATTCACACTATAATTAATCCCATCAATGAGTTATTGGGATCACGAAATGGCCCCTTGAATGGATCGATGCTTCCCAAAACCATTCTACTGGGGATAAATCCACTAGGTCAGGTGGGGAATCATCCTTTTATTGTTGATATAGGAAACGATGTTATATGTGAAGTTACACATACTCACCTGATGATAGTGTTGAAAAAGATTGGGGTTCTTAATATTCAGTACAATAACCATAGTTGTGGCACTGGTAACACGGGGGGAGACACCCCCCTAAAAATAATTCGTGAATGGCTTGCACCACATCATCCTTAACCATGATCCATGAAGCTTGGAAGAAAGACCCCAGAAACCCGTTCGGGCTAAGAGCAATGTCTGGGTTCAGTGAGTGCACATCCCCTAGGATCTTATCTTTAAGTGTAATGTCTACCAACACAATATTATTCTGTCTATACACCACACTGGGAATTGCCTCTGTGGAAGAATCATGCCTTCTAGAAAAGATCGTTTTCATTCGGGGGTTGGGAACTGCATGTAGGTCCTTAAAGAAGGCCTCCGCTAGTCCACCGACAACTTCCTATTCATTTGTGATGGAGCCATCATACAATAGGTTATTGGGATGGGAGTACCTGTCATTATCTATAATGCATGCATGGAAATATGAAGTATTGAGGTCCCCCTCACACAACTATTTAACCGGTTACTTGTTGTGGGCCGTGTGTTCCTCCCTAAGTAGGATCCCACCCATATGATCCTTCTTAACAGAAAGCTCCCCAAACATATATTTATTCCATTCCAGTTTCAAACTGGACTCAAGTCTCTCAATCACAACTTTGATCCAATCCATGATGCACACTATTGGGGGTAGGTTGTTAGCCCATTCTAAATGATTGACCCTAAGGAATCTTAGTTTGTTATAAAGAAACTACTATGCACACCCATGAATGGGTTTATTCCAAAAGGTTGAGATCGTGTTCTGGAAGTCTAGGTGCTTAGTCCACAAGGAAGAGATGAACACACCAAACCTTATTATATGGAATGATTTGATCTTGAGATGAAGAGGGGAGTGTTCAGAAATATTATGGCCCATATAAGACACCTTGGCCTCCAGAAAAGCATAGGTGGCATGAATATTAGCAATTCTGTGATCCAGCCTACACCAGGTGTGAAGGGATCCCCATCGATTGTTTCACCAGGTGAAACGTATCCCCAAGAAGCTCATATCCCTTAATCCCATATGAGATAGGAATTGAGTAAAGTCCAGGATAGCATGTCAAGGGAAGGATCCTCTTCCCTTCTTCTTCCTAGGATCCATAGTCACATTAATGATACCCCCTACAAACCAGAGAGAGTTCCCTTGGTTGAAAGCCTCAAGATCCTCCCATAGTAGACCACGAACACAAATGTCACAGTTTCCATACACAAACGAGAAGAAGAGGGAAAGCAACCCATACATAATCTCTGTAGTGATGCACAACTCCGAGAACTGGATAGGATCCATGCTAATAGCCGTGTTCTAGAATAACAAGATAGAGGGAAGTTTGGAGTTTTCTTTCAAGAAACCAGACATCTTGATCATTTGAGAAACTATAGAAATTTTTCACCTGTATTTTTTGGGTTCAAACACAAAAACAATAGAATTTTTCTTAAAAATAACATCATTGAAAATAAAAACATTTTTCACCTGGGCCCCCAATCCGTGGAAATTACAGATAATGAGGGTTAACATTTAGAGATGGAGTGCCTAGTATTGACCCCAGATAGGTTTGGACTTCTACATGGAATGGGAGACCGGCTATGTTTTCTCATGTGGTATATTGTTCACACACCCATAGAAACCACAAGAGGAGAGGGAGGAATAAGGGGGACGGTGCAAGATAGGGGACCTTGAGGATCATGGGAGGAAGGACCAAATGGAGAGTGAAAGTAGAGTGAGGAGCCCACAGGAGAAGGGGAACATTTCATCTCTGAGATATTACCTAGATGCCCCAAAACCTGTACTGGTGAAGGAACATGCATGATCGAGGATCTTCACAACCCAGGATGTGAGATACTAGATGGGTGGTCTAGAGAAGCCTCATCGGCCATGATCCTAACGAAAATCTCTGATACAAGGGTAGATGGGGTCCCGAAGGAATCCAAAGAAAATCTATACCTAGGGAAATCAAAGAGAAGTCGATGCAATACTTGAAGGAACCGAATGCGATAAGAGGCCCCAAAGTCATGAAGGGAACCAAGTACATGTAGGGGAATCAGTGGAAGCTAGAGGAGGATCCAACATATGGGGCGGATCCTCTATAATTATACCCATATCATCAAGATGAGTCCTAGTTAGGGGCGCCCCCGGAGGCAGAACAGAAACCTCTGTCCAGTTCTCCCTAATGGATAAGCACCCAATCCTATAGTAGGACCCTTGGAGGGAACCATAACACTTTTCCTAGACAACTCTTGGTGTTTACTTCTACAGGTAGGGAGAAAGTGGCCCTATAGATGGAAAATAGAGCAGAACCTCGGTTGTAATGGGTGGAAAAGATCTAGGCACCAATCAAATCAATTCTGAACACGCATCTGAATCTTGAATGGAAGAGGGAGGGATAGATCCATTTCTACACAAATGAAGGCCACATATGATTCCTACATAATAAGAGTTCGGTCATCCACACAAATAAATCATCTGAGGGAGTCACCAATAGCCTGGAGGAGAGCACTGTTCTGGAAGGGGAGAGGATGGACCGATAAGGATATCCACACTAGAGCCTGTGACGAGTCCCTGCCTTTGTGAACCTCCATATCCCACCTCATCGGAGAAAACCTATATCTACCCAAAACCCTAGGGGATTTTCAAAATGCAGATACCACTAGGGCATAAGAAAAGACCACCAACGATCATGATTTTTAGAAAGCATACATTCAAAATACCCATAAGATAATTAAGGAAAATAAAATTAAAAAATCATCCAAGATCAAGCACACCATTCCCATTGTTTTATTTACACAAATTATCTTCTGGTCATATTAAATCCTTATCTAATTCTTGTTTTACGAATATTATCCCATCATTCCTCATAAGGAACCATTAATATACCCACCCCTAAAGATGAAAACTTAACTATAAGGAAAATAAAATCCTTAAATGGATGATCAAAGATCAAATTTACTTCTTTCTCGAGGAACAGGGGGTGTCCCGACATGTAGAAAAAACATCAAGGCTAAGAGGGAAGGACCCCATCACGGGCACATGACTCAGATGGAAGTCTCTAGACACACCAATAGAATCAAAAATGAAGAAGGAACAGAAGATCCCAGAATAATAAGAGTTCATAACCTAAAATCATAGAGACCATTTATATATACTTAAAATTCGGATTGTGGCTCGACCACATGGATTAGTAGTTTCATATGTTGTAATAAATTGAGATTTAATAATATCTCTCTGGAATGCTGTACATAGACCATTAAACGACTATGATTTGACAAATCAACATTGAATGAAGAAAATAACATAACATGGGAGAAACTGGGAAAACTCGGATAACTGGGATAGGGGGTGTGACACTGTTTGGTGAGACAAATAGTGACACTGTAATGGTGTGACCATTTCTGTGGAACCAAGTATTTAGAAAACTCCCGGAATAAGAAACATTGACCCCTACGAATACTATAAACACTTGATTTTCACAAAGGTTGGGGAAAAACTAGGTTATCATATTTTTCCTACAGAAAATAATAATAAACAATATAGAATAATTCACATAGAATCTAATGTCATATTTACCTCAAGAGTTGTAAACTTTTGTAAGAAATTTTTTTTATACAGATAATTAATGTAAAAAGTTTCCTCAAAGCCATAAATCTCGTGTTTCATCTTGTTAAGATATAATGGAAGAGAATAAAGATGAATCTTGAGTTGAACCCAAAGGGAGTAAAATACATATAAAGGATAAACATTTGTATCCTGAATTCATATATTTGAAATGATAAATTTTTCTTATTGATTGATATCAACATAATAATATTATGAAAAAATATCATATGGCGCTAATGGTTTATGATAATATCGTGTTATATAATGATTCTTCAAAATATGTTACTTTTTAAAAAGAATTATTTAATGATGAAATATATTCTATTATGAGAAATAATACTTTTATATTTAAAATTTTTCTAAAATATTTAAATCATATTGGTTATAAATGTGTATTTAGAAGCATGGTTGACTCTAATGATATCATTCACATTAATAATGATTTATTAGTAAAAAGGATTCAAACAAATGGAATGTATTGGTTATTTTTATACCTATACTCATTTAGTTGAAATTATGATAATATGGATATTATTTTCATGTAATTTTGATAATTCATTTTTGTCTTCATTAAACGGATGTTAAAACTGTATTTTTAAATGAAAATTTAATTAAATAAATTTAAATAGAATAAAATGAAGGTTTTATAGATAATATATTTAAAATAAATTATTTAAATTATTTAAATATACTTATTATCTTAAGGAAGAACCTAAATGTCATGAGAAGTACAATACTATTATTTTATCTAATGATTTTTTTACAAAAAGTGTAATTTTTTAATGTTAATAAAATTAAAGTTATTATGCATATCTATTTCATTAACATATTAATTTATTTTAAAACATGGCTAGTATTAATGAAATGAATAAATATTTATCCTCTATGTTTAAAATGAATAAATATAGAATAGTATATACTACACAAATTATTAAATTAATAATATAGTGTGGGGGATATTATTTATGCCACTCTCATTATATTCTGAATATGTTTAATACATTAAGTATGCACTAAGTCATGTTAAAATACCATAATGGGATATTACAAATAATAATTAGGATGTTTATTTACTCTTTGATATTGTGACATTTTTGGGTTGGAAATAAAAAATCATTTCACATTCAACATTAGAGTCAATATTTACTACTGCAACAAATTATTGAATATAAAAAATGAATCATAAAAATATTAATGGAATATAAGTTTTGTAATTTTTTAAATCTTATTATTTGAATTAATTATGGTGGTGAAACAACAATATCAAAAGATTAAAGTTGTATGAATAATGTAAAGTCTAAACATATTACTTTTTGACATGATATGTGATAAAATTATTATAAAATGGCACAATATTAATTGTTTATGAAAAACATGTTAGAACCATGTAGATCCATTAATAAAATATATAACAAGGAATATTTATTAACAAATTAATAGAAAAATTGGGATAAACCCCTTAAAATAAACTATTTTTTCAAAGTTTTATCATAGACTAGTGCAATAAACATCCCTAGATATTTCTCTAAGCAATCCAAGGTTTCTCCTGAAAAGTAAGTGGAGGAGAACAGTACAATATAACACATCTCAAAATAATAAAAATAATTTTTAAAATATTTCAACAAATATAATCCTAATCATACCATCAAACACCCTTTAATGAAAAATTCCCTTTGTAATAACATTAACAATTTAAGGATATCAATGACCCATGCTCAGTCCATATTAAAATAACAAAAACATTTTCACTTATGAATCAACAAGGGCTTAACATCAATTGTTTCTAAAACCAAAAATGTTAATCTAAATGGAAAAACATTTGAAACATAACTTACTTATTTTGAAAATATAATAAAGGAAATCCAACATTCCATTTGAAACCCATTAAAAATATTTTAAAAATGAAAAGAAAAAAATACTTCCATGTTCTTTGATAACAAAAAATCATCTTGAAAAATTGAGAAAGACGAGATAATTCATATAGATACTTGACCAAAACATAATGGTCATTTATTATAATTCAAAAGAAATAATTACATGAAATCCATTTTTATTAGTTTAATAAAAACCATCGAAGGAATATTAACAAACACTTTGTGTGCGTTATTATCATACAAAGAAGTTTCAAACATTTAAACTTCAGAAAATCTCATTTGATGTTAATGAAAACTTTAGAAAAAAACTTATAAATCCATAACCCCATCGTGGAAAAATTATAATAGAGTTTAAATTAAGTAAAAACGCGGTTTTAAAATATTTAAGAATTCATGGTTCCACATTTAATGTAAAGTGAATGGAGTGACCTATCAGAATAGATGGAATTAGTGTATAAAAGTCTTAATATGTTACAAAGAACCATAAAATCCCTTGAGGGGTCAATAAAAACCCAATATTATAGAAATAAATAATTAAAAATTCATTCTACCAGTGAAAGTAGTGGAGGATATTGAAAACAAAGAGTTAGGAAAAAAAAAATATATAAAAATATATCCCCAAACAAGCAATCAACAACTGAGGAGGAGAATAAAAATTATCATACCTTGGATTGAAGCTTTGATTCATCTGAGAGAAAGTAGAGATATCACTAATGTTTGGATTTGTTCAACCCTTGGATTAGTTCCATCCTTGATTAGTTCAATCTTTGGATTCAAGCCTTGGATTTGTTTGAGCCAAGATTCGAGTTGGAATTTTGATGATGATGAGCGAAGACATCTGATGGCTTTCATAGAACGCTTCAGATATCACGACTGATTGCAACTGGTTAGGATTTTTTAAATAGACCAGGGATCAATTTATCAGTGCATCCAAAAAAGTGTTATTATAGATATCTTTTATCAATTCTAAATTAAGAAGCACTGATAAAAGGCATAATTATTAGTGCTAAATAGTGCTGATATATCTCAATATTTATTAGCACTAAAAAAGCTAACAAAAGGCCTCCTTATGACTTCTAAAACTATAATGCAGAGAAAGGATTTATAGTTAATATTATAAATAATTTTTTTAATATATTTATATACTATAATTTTATAATTAATTATTTATAAATATATAAATACTTTTTAAAAAAATATTATGTTTTATTTATAATTGTAAATAATTTAAATATACATTTATAAATATATTTTTAAATATATTTATAATTATTTATTTATAATTATAAATATTTTTTTATGATTATATATACTTATATATATATTTTTTTAATATATATATATATAGTAAATATAATCATTATTTACAAATACTTATTATTATTTTGTAACTATATGTATATTTATATAATTATATATTTTTATAAAATTATATATATATATATATATATAATTTAAAAATATATATATATATAAATATAATTATAGTAAATATATTAATTATTTAAATATATTAATTATAATTTTTAATTATTTAAATATATAATTATTTAGTAAATTATATAAATACTTTTTTGAAAAATAATATTTATTTATGTATTTATTTTTATTAATATATATATATATAGTAAATATATTCCTTATTTAAATAAATTTATTATAATTTATAATTATTTGAATATATATAATTATTTATTTTCAACTTCATAAATTCTTTTTTTAAAAATAATATTTATTTATTTATAAATATAGTAAATGTAAATTTATAAATATATATTTTTATAAATATTGAAAAATATATTTTTTAAATTATTTTTGAATATATAAACTTAAATGCATACATGTTAAAAATGAGTAAAATTTAATAATTAAAAATGAATACACAATGAAAATATTGAGAAATGGATAAGTTTTATTAAATTAAATATTAATTATTAAAAAATATAGATATATATTGAAATAAATATGAATACATATTGAAAATATTAAAGCATAGTAAATAAATATATATAAATAAATAAAGGAAAATTATTAGATTCCAAAATAATATTAAAAATGAATTAAATTTTTTTTATTCAGAAATTTGAGGCATGACCTCTAGATTAATTAGGAAAAAGGATATAAGTGGAGAGGTGGGAAGAAAAATTCAAGAAAGAACCAAATATAAAAGATGATCGCATACTAATAACTCACTATAGAACCCATGTTCATAAGAAACTGGCATTTTCTCTAAGGATAACGCCCTCACCTCCATGATTTGGGTTCCTGATATGTATTATGCTTATCTTCTAAAGATAAATCAGTTAAGTATTCCAAGATAAAGAAAATCTTATACTTCCAAGAAGGATCTCATAATTTCAACTCTGAGTTAGCTCGAAATAATTCCTCCATATTAATGGTTAATAATTTCACCACTAAAATGTAGTCCTTGAATATGAAGGTTTCTACTTAAATTTTAGAAAGAATAAATTCAATATATTAATTAAAAAACACAGTATCCACTTTCTGAATATGACTTGGTAATCATTCCACATCTATGATCTCAATCGGAATGTTAATTATTGTTATTTTGAGCTATCATAACTTCATAATCATGCCCACATTCCAAACTAAATTAATCATAAGCGTTCCCTATAATCTTATTAAGCTGTGGAGGAAGGTTCCATTCTATAATATTGACATATACATCTTTCTAGGTGTGTGATGGAGACTCAATTTGAGTATGTGTCAATGTAGGGACTAAAATCCTCTCTTTAGAAAAGAGAATTGGGGAGACATGTCAAGTCTCAGAAGATGGCCTAGTGTTTTTAAAGGGATCCATTTGAAATCTATCCCCATCCACTCCAATCACTTTTGATAAGGGATTACTTGGATTATAAGCCTTTGAATTACTAGTGAGAACATATGATTTCAGGTCATACATGTCAATGGAGGGTGATCTACTTACAACCTTTTCATTCTCTTACTAAGACACTAGAGCGCAAGCCTTTCTGGAAATTCGTTGAAGCACAAATACTTCATCCTTGATTTTAATATTTATTGTGGAATAAACAATCAATTTATAATTCCTATAATATTTTATCAATTAAATCATCTATTCATGTATGATATGTTCACCAGCCACATCCTGAATAACAATTTCATTAAGATCTTCCTCATCTAAGAGATTTATCTTAGTTATGTCTACCATTTCTTGTTGTTCATTTCCAACCCTATAGGCATCATTTGTTCCCATAATAGAGATACCATTAAAAAACATAGTATTATGAGCCAAACTAGCCTCCACAACAGTATCAGAACCTAATTTATCCATTCAATAAGATCACTGCTCAAAAAAAATCACAATGTTGGTTTATTCCCTCAGCAGTTCTCTATAAAACCTCCTATGTTCCATGATCAAAGGGTACCACAACAGCATAACTCCTCTCAATAGTAGAATCATCCAAATATATAATATAATTCCCTTCATTTGAAACTCCATAAACTAACTCATTCCATTTTCATGGGATAAATTGTCCTCCAGTGTGAGGCATAGCTTCCACCTCATACCCTCATTTTAATCCTTTGGAATCATCCCCTCTAGACTAGTCTCATATCCATCCTATCAACAATGAGTTTATCCTGAACATAAGTAGTAGGAAGAACATCAACATTCAGTTTCTCACTCTCCTTAAAGCACGAATTCTCCACATTCCCATGAGTAGAGGAGAACTCAGAGACATATCTTCACTTGTAAATTGAAATTTCATGCCCAGTGACTATATAGTCCAAATAAAGTTTTGGGAATTTTTAATATACTATTCTCATCTCAAATTTATCACCATTAGAAGAAATAAAAAAAAAAAAAATTCCAAGGAAGAAGCTATATCAACTTCAACAAAAAATGAGAAAAATGAATGAATCTACCTACACCTTTTTATCTATACATTTTAATTAGAACAACAATTAGCATATAAATTTCATAATGTATTTTAGGGTTCCAAAGAATACAACTATGATCATATTCCATGATCCATATCTTTGAATATGGGTTTCCAAAATTCTAGTGGATTAAATTTCTTATCCAATTCATGGATGTTTGTGAAACTCTTATTAAGAGATATCGAGCTGAAGCCTCAGGTGTGCATCTTCAAATCATCAGAAGGGGAGATTAGGGGACAGAATATATGACCTAGAAACACACACTTCTATCTTAAAAACCCCAAATTACTGAAAGCCTCTCAATCATATCCCCAAACTTTAATGGATTAGAACCCCTAGGCATGATCAAACAAGCAATAATATAATGCTCACTAATTTCAAAGCATATTTAGACCACAACTGCATCCTCTTTAACATAAGAAACATTTCCTTTCAACGAACAACACCCTCTGCCAATCCCTTCTACTGAGAGGATGAGCATTTTTTATCACCCTCATCAACCATAAAATCATATTTATGTATGACTTCTCGAGACTCTAATCTGGCACCAACAAACTTATGGGATTCAAAATGCCCATTTATAAGGAAGTGTTCAACCATATTAATAGAATACTAAAATTATAAAATTTAAAATGCAATATAAATGTTACATAAAATAAAAATACTAAAATTATAAAATGAATAAAAAAGTTTTAATAGATTACATAATGTTAGGTGTATGTGTTTCTACATAAGATTTCATTAATTATGTAAATATTTGTGTGTGTGTGTTGTATATAAAAATATGTTAATTACATATATGTATGTGGAATCGATGTGACATGAATTTTATATATGTTAAATTTCAAAACCAAATGATATCCAATTATTTCTATTACTCTATGAAATTAGTCAATATTTTTAATTAATATTAATTTTTAAATAAAACCCATTCTTCAATAAATATGGGGCTTATTTAATGTAAACAATAAATATTTTTTATAATATAAATCATATTTTAGGACATATTAAATAAATTTATATATATAGAAAAATATATATATATCAGAATATATTTTTATATTAAATGTTTTAATGAATAATTATGTATAAAATCATGAAAAATGAATAAGACATTAATATATTTTTAATCATTACATTTTATTCATATTTTATATTTATATTTCATATATTTTATTTTTTACTATTTATAATTAATATATATATATAACTTATTCGTATTTATTAATAAATGCATCATTAATTATTTGTTTAATAATTCTGTTATTTATTCATTTTTATTTTTCAGTTTAATTAATAAAATTTATTCATTTTTAATTTTTTTTGTTTAATTATTATAATTTATTCATTTTATATTTTTTTGTTTAATTATACACTTTATTCAATT
Organism: Viscum album; assembly: GCA_963277665.1. Classification (NCBI taxonomy): domain Eukaryota; kingdom Viridiplantae; phylum Streptophyta; class Magnoliopsida; order Santalales; family Viscaceae; genus Viscum; species Viscum album. The sequence goes on from OY728133.1 coordinate 1,495,337,623, forward strand.
TATATATTCTTATTTAATATATATTATTTATTAAAAAAAATTGTATTAAATTAATTCATATTTTATGAGTAATTATTTAACTAGTAAAATGTTTAATATTTTTCATTATTTAAGAATTTCTAATTTTTTGGTTTATTTATTTACTTTTATTCATTTTTAATATGTACATATTTGATATATACTATATATTAGAACTTATAATTTATATATATGTGTATTAAATGTAGTCATTTTTATCCATTATTATTTAATTAATCTTTTTTATTTTTATAATTTTGAATTTATATTTGATTAATTGTTTCAATTTATTTGAGACCATTATCAGAACTAAAAATAATTAATAAACGATCCATTTATCAGCACTAAAAATAAAGCAATGATAAAACATATCATTTATAACTACTAAAGAAAAATGCTAATAATGTCTACCCATTGTTAGAGCTAAAAAACACTGATAAAAGGTTTCTTTTATCATCTCTTTTTCAATGCGGATAAATAAAAACTTAATCAACACTTTTTTCTAGAATTGACAATGGTCATCATTTTTAAATCCCCGTTTTCTAGCAGTTCTTACTCGAGATGTATGGTCTACTTGTCATCCTTTACCATACTAGGGTTCAAAATCCAGGTGGTATCGAATTTCCACTTGGAATGTCGTAGTATTATAGCATTATAACAATGCAAGTGTTGTAGCAGGTACTATTGCACTATAATTGTAATATTATTCATCTCAAATGGGCATTTAGAACACAAATATAGACTTTAAAGCCAAAAGGCTTTGAGGCCACCATAGTCCTTCAGGCCACCGGGCCGTGGGCCATAAAGTATATCCAAGGAATTATTTCTGGAGTATTACCTAATCAATGGAGGGAAGAAGATTTAATGTGATAATTAATTATATGGGGGACTATATGTTCATTCATCAAGTGACTAAAACCCACCATTTCAATGCCTCAGGTGGGGGAGGCAGCGATGGATCTCCATGAATGCGAGGTCAGGACTACAAGCTAGAGTAATGGAGACATGAGACAATGAAGGGTTTATTTCACTATGGGGTCCTGGTAATTGGGCATATGGTTCATATATTAGGCCTTCATGCTCATGATACTACGGGTTACATATGGCCTTGTGCCTCTATTAGTTCAAACCATTTAAGGGTTTCCTCCAACTAAGTTAAAAATTGAATTGTCCCGAAAAAAATCATAGTACCTAGGGATGCGACATGCATAAATATATTTAAATATAAAAATTAAAATTTTTACTTTTAATTTTATATATTTATAATTAATAATATATTTTGGAAAATAATTATGTATAAAATAACTCTTTATACAATTATTTTTGAAATATTTTTAAAAATTTCTATTCATTTATATATAAGGTAATTTTTTTAATTATTAATTTTTCATATTTATTAATTTAAATCATAAAATAGTTTTTTTGTTTATACACAAGTAATAATTATTCATTTTTTATAATGATATTTTTTAAAATTTTTAATTTATTTTAAAATTAATGCATTTTTTCGTAATATTTATTATAATATTAATACATTTATTTAAACAATTATTATGATTATAAATCATTTATTATAATATCATAATATGCAGATGGGGTTTGGATTTATGGTATGCACCCTATAATCCTACATCAAGATGGTTGGGGGGTTTAACCTCCAAAACCCCTTAATTTGTGGGGGGGGGGGGCTTAACACATGTATTATAGAAGCCAAATAGTAGTACTATAACAATGATGGATATTGTAGAAAGTATTGTAGCCATGGTGGTTACTGTAGCAATACTATTCATAGAAGGAGATTTTGGGTCTTAAAGACATGAGATGGGTTTTCCAGTTACTAGGCCTTCAGGCCACTCAAATTTTAAGGGTCCTAGTAGGTTCTTGTCAGACCTTACTAAGACAGGTGGGTAATGACCCACTAATATACCTCGGGTGTGTGTGTTTCAGTCTTGTAATCTCCATAACCAAATAAACATTATAATAGCAAAATATTAATTTATTTAATAATATATTTATTATAACATTAACTATTAATTTATCATAAAATTAATACATTTATTAAAATAATTTTATTATAATGTTAATACATTTATTAATAAATATATTATAATACTAATAAATGTATTATAATAATAATACATTTAGTATAATTACTATTAATTTTTTTTTACTAAAAAATATCTTTGTATTTTTTAATATTCCTTTTTATACAATTAGTAATTTATTGTAATTTTTTAATGTAATTTTGAATATCACTAGTATCTATTATTACTAAAGTTAGCACTGATAAATCCATCCTTTCTGATCACTAAATTTAATGCGGGTAAAATCCTCATTATTGGTGTTTATGAGTTTTCACTAATAACGTTTGGATTTTATTAGTGTCTTTCTCTAGCACTGATAAAACTATTTCCCTCTTTTTAAAATAACACTAGTTGTTCTGTAGCTCCCCCTCCTCATTCAATCTCTGGTGGAACTTGAATTTTTTTCCATGTACAAATTCATCTGAATAAATCAACCCCCAAAACCAATGGTATTCTATTCAAAACATGTCTTAAGAATTTTTTTTGAGCATGCATGAATTTTTGTGGTTATCCCCATCTGTAATGTGATCACTATTTTGGTAGTTCTTCCTTCACCAATATTGTGATGTTTTTCACACTTTTTTGGTTGTTCTTCTTATATGTATATATAAATTTATAAATAATCTATAGTATTAATTTTATCCTTATTTTTTTTGTTCTTCACACAATAATTTTTTTAAATATACATACACATATATATCTTTTATATAAACATGAATATTTCAACAATTTATATTTGTATAAATATATATATATATATATGTTTTTGTCAATGTGTGTATATGTATTTAGATATATTTTTGTGTGTGAGTATATATAGATTTATATACTTATATATTAATACTAGTTTATATTATTTTTAATATTTATTTTATATTTATATTTATATTTATAATAGACTACAATTATATACACTTGGAATCTAAAAAATATATAGATCATATGAAAGTCCAAACAAACCCCATGGATCTCATATCAATATCCTATTAATCATCCTAAACCAAGACCCCCCTTTAAGATATCAACATTATGAAATAGTTGAGAATAAAAATACTACCGGTAAAACATGCCAAACATAACATTATTTTTAATCAACAAATTATCATTCAACCCCAATTCATCCAATAAGAGTAATACGTCATTTTTTCAAAAATACAAGAAAACATCTTTTAATTCCTAACATAATTTTATGCAAAATAATTCTATTTTTAATAATACTAATTAACAAAACTATTCTAGAGGTAAAAATTGTTATTTATTTTTATATAGTGGACTATATTGGATGAATAAGGTAATATTTCTTTAGTAACCTTTCGAATTCCAAGTCAATCCCATAATATTTCAATTCATCTTATTATGCATTTTATGTTTTTTATATTTTATAAAATAAAGAAAAACATCGGGGTTTTTAAGATAGACCATGTGCATGAAAAATAAACTAAACAAGAAAAACTAATGAATAATTGGTAAGAAATAATTTATTCAGAAGAACAGTTACTCAGGTTCCATAATTATTCATAATTACTATATAAATTCTATTTAATAGTTTATCCCATCATACATGAACCACCATCCCCTACTTTTAGTATGAAATATATAATGCCTATTCTATTTTGATGGTGCAGCAAATGTCACCTCCTAAAATAGTCAATAATGAATAACACACCTAAATCAGAAGTGTGTCGCCTTTTATTTCATGAATCCAACACATGTCATTTCATCCCTCTCAGAAATTCAACTCCATCATATAAATATCATTCCCAAGAGAAGAGAATGAATTATTGTTTATAGGTAATAAAACAATATGATGGATAAGAATCAAATGGATAACAATAATAATATCAACACTCAATATACCCACTAACCTATTAAAAATAGAAAATAAACTCCAAGAATTAAGGGAAAAAATAAGTAAACACTCAAAATATATTCCCTAAGGCCAAGAATCAAGTTAGTCACTCCCATCATGATTTTTAGAGATCATAGTAATGTGGGGGAGAGAATTTTTTTTTAAAAATATGGATCATGTGATTATAGGGTATGAAATTAAACTCTAATACTATACTAATTGGGGTGGAACACAACCTCTAGTGAACACTAGTTAGTGAGAACACTGAGAGATGCCCCCCTCATTCTCGGTCCTCTATCTTTATTTTTAGGTATAATTTCCCCAATGTGGTTAATTTTAACTTCCTAAAATTTCTCCTTCAATGATCCTAAAGCTTTATAGTAAAATAGCCTTGATTTTATCTTGAAATATCAATTGATAATGGAAGACTATATTTTTAATCTCCTGGAATGATAAAATCATGAGGCATGAAACTATTTCATAGAATCTCTCCATGATCCCCATGCATTGTATTCTCCAAATTCGTGTTTCGTTTTTATTCTTCAGAGAAGAAGCAATTAGACTCCTCTAAGATTCTATTAATCGAAAATGGCTTCTACGACCTGAAATAGAGGGACATGGTGAAGGAATCATAAATGAAATGAAACCAGATAAGAATTTATATTTTTAACACTAAATCTATGATAAATTATTTTATTCAGTATAGTGATCCTTATTAAGATATAAAGATATCATAAAAGTTTATTTATGTATGATAATGAAATGAAAATGTTACCTCAATGTGATGGAACAATCTTAGTGGCATTAACACATTCCTGGATTTTACTAGCTCAAATAAAGCACAATAGATTCAACCTAGACCATCCAAATGTGTATTGTAGCTACAATTTTTTTTTTCTTCACTTATTTAGTGCTAGTATGGAATATTTAAGGTCTTACTTCACTTGTAAAATTGATGGAATATCACATTATTGATCCTTGAGCTTGGATTTAACCATTCATGATATTTCTCTCTATAAAATCTTGATTTTAGGGGAGAATATTTGAAAAACACTTCAAATTCTTAAAAATACTTTTAATACCTATTCATGCCTAAAAAATGAGTTTAAATATTATTGGTTAAATTTCCAAAATTTCACATACTCCCTTAAATAATAAAACCCTCTAAAAGTTGCATGAAACGACATAAATATTCTCCTAAACATTGTGTACTAATCATGAACATTTCACCATTACCTTGTAATGTTAGTAAGAATCATGTGATAATCCATGATCCATTAACTCATCTCATTCATTCAATATTTATTTAACATACCCCAATTATTTTAATGTTTATATGGGAAAAATACTTTCTCATTATCTCTTTTATAATTTAATAAACTTATTAATAATTTAATAAATAAATTCAATAGTAATTTTTCATAAATATAATAATATTATTGAATATAATTTACTTGTAATTCTTTCACTTGGATTTTTTTTCTACCTGTATATTGATCCTGTTTCATCATGAACTTCAATTCAACCGAATTAGAGGAGCCTACAAATACACTTTGTATGAGACCTTATAAACCCTAATCTCAAGAGTAATGAGTCCAAACCACATACCAAGAGTTGTTTTTTATGATCTTACTGTATCCCATAATGTGATAATCAGAATTCATATCTATGAATACCTCTTACAAACTATTACCATGTAATATAAACCCTTAGGATCAATATCTCATTCAAGTAGGCTTATTTTCTTGTGATCAACCTATATTCTTGAATTATATTCATTTTGATTCCTATAAATGAACTCATTAAAAATATTCCATACTCATGGACTTATCAGATAGTGTCATTTCCATCAAATGGATTGAGATGTCAACCTCTATTAAATAACAGAAGGGAAAAACTTCCATCAATTAATCCTTTCTTCCAAATAATTTTGGACACACCCAACATATCCATCATCATCACAAACATATGTCACTTTGGTTAAAATATATAGAAAATTATGTTAGTCAATATATGTATTAATAAAAATCTTAATGTATGAGGGTCATGAATCACATTCATAGATAGGAACATCTAATGAAACATTACATGTGGATTTACTCTCGGTGACTAGATTATCATAACCCCCTCTCTTAAGTATTAGCATGGGAAAACATCATGAGAATAATTATAAACATTTAATGAGGCCCCTAAAAATAATATCCTATATCACATGTGTCTATCCAAATAATTCTAACCATACATAAAATATGCATTTAATAATATTGTTATTGAACTTCAAGGTTCCCATCATTGTAGGCAACTATAATTACCTTTTTGCATAACAAGTGCTCTTATGAAATTATAAAATTCAATAAAACATTGAATATTGATCATTATTTGAAAATAATGTTATTAATATTCATCACTATGAATATATTAGTAGTTACAAGTATAAGGTAATTAGTTCTAGGTCACCAACACCAATAGACTCACGTTTGTAACAGAGAAAACTACAAACGACTCTCAGTCACTAGCACTCACAAGATGTTCATGCTTCTTCTAAGATAAGTATTTAGTTAATATTTCATCCTAGTTTTATTCCATAAAAATGAAACTTAATATGACCTCACCTCTTTGAAAAAAAATTCTAATGAGATGAAACTTTATTAGTATACTCTTCTTTAGTTTATATGATCTAGTATCTTTGGATAAAACCAATATTGCAATATTATCTTGATATAATGTCATAAAAACATTTATACATTTCACCAATTAAAGTTCCTATATAAAGTTTTATATGAAAGCTACTTCTTTAGCTACATTAAAACACATAATATACTAAAATGCTACCTTAGAATCGGTGACCCCAAGCTTCTTTAAGATCCTCCAGCTCACAAATCCATTATTAATACAGAATAGATATCATAACATTGATTTCAAATCATCCTGGTGTAGTTCAAAACTAGAATATAAATATCCCTTGATTACTAGTTCCTTACCTCCTCCATAAACCAAGAACATTCCAAATAACATCAAAGATATTTTAAGATGATCATAGCAATAGCCCATTTTTTTCTTGGGCCGGATTGATATATGGATACCATGATCAAGGTTTAGGCATCAATAAACCTATTATATAACATGGAATACATGATGGAACATATCATATAATTATAATGTGGCTAAGGACATATTTTCTAAGAGAGATGTATACCATGTGACACTAGAAACAATAACCTCTTTGATTGTTCTATATTGAATCTATTCTGTATATGATCAGTGTATTGATGCTCACATAGTGAAGGAATCCTCTTAGATCAATCATTAATGTTCTTAATCACTAGAATATAGTATTCTTTGTTGGATTTATTATTTTATAACCAATTTTTTGTACTTTGGATTAAATATATATTCAATGAAGTGAAAATTAATTTAAATAACTAGTTAAAACTCATTCATAGTTCTGTGTGACATTAATGTAAAAATTTATGAATGTATTCAAAACATTAAGAGGGTATACTAATTCTTCTATATAATGAAAACCTTGAAATTCCAAGACGATATTCTGAGAACCAGTTCTATAGTCGAATAACATTCTGGGATATAGTAAATAGCATGTTGAATTTTAAGTGTGAGTAATCATAAGTATATGATACTTATTCTCATATATTTTGAACATGGTAATCTCCAAGATGGGAGGTTATGAGAAAAAACCCAATTATAGGAATTCTACATGTTTATGTTTCATGGGATGTTCTGAACGTCATGTGTGTATAATGGTCCTTAGATTTTAGGATTATTATTAATAAATTCCTTGAATCATGCACTTAGATGTATTTTCATAAACCATGATTATAATAGTTTTTGTTGATTTTTGGTTTGTTGGTTATCTCACAAAATGGTGTGTTATTAATGAATAAGCTGATGAAGGATTTGTCCCCTTTATATTAATGGAATTTTATATCTCATCCCTTTGATTGAAATAGGACAATGACATTAAATTTCATTCCCTTGGTTTTAGTATGAGTTTATTTTAATAGTTAAAAAGACGTGACAACCATATAGGTTGATGACATAGTTGTTCAACATACTCAATGATATATTGTGATAAAGGGATTATATTACACAATTATCACTCATATGTGGTTGTAAATATTATGACGTAAACCCATTTCTCATAGGTGCCTTTACTAATTTCTATATAGTGATATTAGACTTTAGGAAATCCCAATTATTGTCAATGTGAAAGAATCCTAAGGGGTCACACATTATGTTTTTTTATTAACCTTAATTAAATTCTATTTTCATTTAAATATTATAATAAATATTAATCACAAGGATGAAGAATAATTTATTTCCAAATTAATGATCATATAAATTGAATATATACTTATGTGAAAGGTAATTGTTAAATTAAAGTGATATATAATATTTATTTATTTATTTATTTAAAAAATATTTAATTTATTTAGGTATTAAATAAATCCTAAGGACTAGTGGAACAAGAATGATTTCATTGATATATATTAATTTATAAACTTGTAAAATAATATTTATCTATGTTCCAGTTTTCAAACATCATGGAATAAAAATAATTTTATTATTTAAATAATTGTCATTCGGTCAGACATGGGTTTTACATTTTATTAAGGAAAAATTTTAAATTTATTATGTTATAACCCATAAACTTAGGTCTATAAATAGACCAATAAAGCATTCTAAGAGAACAAATTTAGAATCATTGAGAAAACTGATTTTTCCCTAGAATCCTACTCTCCCTTCTCACGTCCTTTCAAGACTGATAAGGTCATGAGAATTTATTCAAGACTTAAGTAATTTCAAGTGATCAAGAAGAATAATGCATGATGATCAATCAATTATGCCAATACCTTATGATTTATTAGTGTTGTTTAGAGATCATAGAAGAACATTCATATAAACTATAGAGGTATTTTACATTTGTATCATACAAGCTCAACAAATGATTACTAAAAAGGGAGAAAAAAGATTAACTTATACTATAAATAAATATATAAATAATGTGGTATTATTTATTTTTATTTAATTAATTTTTTTTAATTTTACATGAACAATATATTTTCTTGGTTTTGGTGGCCTTTCTTGTCAATATTTTATTGAAAAATTGTAATTGGACATAATGTTCATATATTGTATAATATTTGAATGATCTATCGAATTTGACATTTTGTTAGTTGAGATCAGCCTTGGAAAGAACTTTTATTTCACCAAAAAACGTCAAGTGGTATCAAAGGGTTCATTTTCAAGTTTATAGTTATTTATTTTATTATTGATAATTACACATTTAAAATATAAAATTCATTTCTTTTTTTATTTTTTTTCTTGATATGTCATCAAAATATATTTTTTATATTCTTCGTTTATTGCTCATATTATCAAGAAGAGTTATAATTAATGAACATAACATATTAACAAATCATCTGAATTTTACAAGAATATTAACTAGATATTCCAAGACTACATGTTGTGTACTCATTTATTAATTTTTCTGTATCCTTTTTTTTAATTTAACAAGGACACCCATGTAGACTCTAGGTAATCATGTAATTAGTACACATCACATGAAATAAATGAACCATGTGTTGGCTAGCTCGGGAGGAACAAATATTTTCCAATTTACAGGTTGTGTATATTGACTACATGTCATGTATTCAACATGTTTTTAAGGATGAAAACATGACGTTAAACTATGTATTGTAATTAATAAACTACTTGTATTTAATACATGAATCATATAGGATGATAGTCATATAACTTATATTATATTGTTTTTATCCTTTATACAGGTTATGTGTATAATAAATTTCTATGAAAAGTATAAATTGAGTCCCTAGGATTGTACTATGGATATCTTGTGAAGATTAGTTCAGGTCATGTGGCTGGCTTGCATATTTCATGTACTTTTTCTAGTTTCTTGGAAATATTAAATTTAATTAATTACACCATTAAAACTCGTTGAAATGAGTTTTTTGGTTCATTAAGTTGAGAATACATTCCATTCATTATGTTTTATATTATATTAAATACTTAATTAATTCCACGTAAGATTTGAAACAATATATCATGTATGGTTGTTGTTTATTAAAGACATGGTCCATTTAATTATATAGGCTTTATAATTTTCATGTGTTCTATGTGGATTAAATTGTTATTATATGCCATAAAATTATGGCACATTCCATGTACACAATATTTTGTACAAGTTCATTGTTTACAAATAATGCCACAGTGAGTAGCTCTGACAGGTAATCACCGATTTGCTTCCAAGTATAATGGTATGTACTATTTTTTTGAGTTTTAAATAAAATAAATTATTTATTTCATTGAAAATGAAACCAATGGATAATTTCATGATTATTGGATAAAATAAGATAAAATGAATTAACTGATTAATAAGATAATTAATCAAATTAATTCAAGTGATTTTTCTATTACTACAGAACAAATTGAAATAAATTCTAGCTAGTTGTTTTCAATGTGTAGTAGTTTCATGTGTATGAGTGATAAAGATCTTTAATCATACCAATGTATGTTTTTGTTTTATTTAATTTTTTTTATTTCATGGTTTTAAAATTATTTATTATTAAATTAAAAATGATTTCTTATGATTGATCCCTACCACTTTTATTATATAGGACTTTCTTGTCCAAGTTTGTTTAATATAATTTTACTTAACAAATTATTTAGTTACCCTCGCATGAATTTTAGATATAAAACATATGTAATAAATGAAGTATCTAAAGGTTCATCGAGTTAGTTTAAGGTGGAGTATTGGTAAAGGTGGTTCATAATGTGATTGATAAAAAACCAACACAGGGGATACATATGTGCACTAAGAAATGATGCAACTCATGCCAAGACTAGCATATAGAGTTTTTCCCAAGGTTCATGGGTTGATTTATTGTCTATTTAATAATTCAACCATTATAAACTCATGAAAATATAATTTACTTATTTATTTAATTTTCTTCTTATACATGATTTATTTTATGGATGCAATATCATGATCAAATAAATAAATTAACACATATGAAAAGGTAAAATTATAATAAATGGTTTGTCCATAAATGTTTTATTAAAACATTGTTTATCCATAAAATAAAATACAATTTATATTAAAAATACATGCTAAATATAATATAAGAATAATTTATGAATAACAATCAAAATCCCACAAGTTAATATTAAGTAATTTTTCCTTCCATTATTTAAATTAAGATGAAATATTAGTTAAAGTGTTGGTTCCTCCTCTGTCTGGGAATTTTTAATTATTTATAAGTACTAAAATGATAGTGGTTCGAAAACAGGGTTTATAGAATGTCATGGGATTGGTAGAGCCTCTGAGTGACATCTTCCTCCTCTCTTTCTTTCTTTAAGGTTTTCCTTGTTGATTATTTGCAAGGGGAGGAGCCTTTGTTTCCTTCCCCCTCCCCTCCCCCTTTCCACTTTTATCCTCCACTCTATTCCCATTCTCTCATCATTCCTTGAGGTTTGGCTTATTTTATTATTCTGAAAAGTGATCTATAAACACATATTCTTCCTAATGATGATTTGGGATTTTCATGGACTACTCAAACATGGATATGATATAAATTTATATGCAATGTTTTCTTGTCAATTTCATGGGGTGGTGTTGGTGGTCTCATAGATGGATTTTTTTCTTCCCTCTATCAAAAAAATAATACTATAACCTCTTGATTTGTTTCTCCTCTCCAAGATGAATCTAGAGAAATTCTAATGTTTAGGTTTTGGGATATGTGGGTCAGCGTTCGAATGTTTTTTAGGTTTTTGGATCAATTTTTTACTATCATGGATGCTTTATTATTTATCCTCATCGATGATGATACCTTATTGATCTCGTTTCCACCCAAACTCTACTCTGAAGTCAGGTTCCTATAGTCCTCTCCCAGTCAAATATGGAGTGGACTTAACTATATTGTTTTGGGTGGTGATGTTCGATGGACGTAAGTGCTTCATGTACACAATGATTTTGTTGTGGTTTTACCTTGTTAAATTGTTTACTCATTTGAAGGGTTTGTTTGGTGTTTCTCCCTCAACATCATTGGAAAATGTTTATTGGTTACTTCAATGTGAGATCTTTCTATTGGAATTTCATTCTGTTTCTATGGGTTTTGGTTACTAGTTTTGGTGGTGGTCTTTGGTTTTTTCTATGATCATGTTGTTATGATTATATCGTGATATTGAAGGTGATTTGTGAAGGTGGCTTGAATCAGTGGTGCAATGAGGTCAGGTGGGTTCTCATTGGATTATTTTTTTTCAAACAAAACCAAGTGGTTCTCAAAGGTGATGGTTTAGTATATTTTCATAAGAGATGATAGAGATTCCCCATTGGAAGTGGTTGGTTGAAATAGACAATGTTATGTGGTTGGGGAATGATGTTATAAATGTTGACTGGTTGATGGGATGATGGCATGGTGGATGATGTGATTAAAATGTTCTGATAGAGGTGGATCATGGCTTGTGGCCTAAGGTAGATGGTGGTGCAAGGATTTTGTTTCAATTTAAAAATACATCTTAAATTTTTAAATCATGGTTTTGAGCGATTTATTGTATAATTTTTAATTGGTTTCACGTTTTATGGTTTTGAATTTTTGATATGCCAGGTCTATTTTTCTTATCTAGAATGTGTGATTCCCACTAAGCCACAATGTGACTATTTAGAAAAGTAACAAAAAATTTCAGCAAGATAGTGGGTCAAATTAAGTAAATCTATATTGTGTTTTAATTACTACATCTACACGATTAAAATTTGGTGGAAAGTGTTGAGGAAATATGAATCATAATTTTTGGATTGAGGAGTCCACTCAATGATTCATGGAGATTCTTATTTGCAGTTAGAATGAATTCATACCTAAATACTATATTTAAATACTAATGGACTACGTGTAGAATATATGAATGGAAATATGAATCTCTAACACTATAATGTTGATAGTTATCGGACATTGTGAGTTCGATTGTTAGGGGTGTTAATACTTTATAAAATAGTGAGAGACTTAAAAAAAATTAAAATTAGTATTGTCTCACAAAAATTTCAATGAATTAAAGTACTAATAATCAGTTCATCTATAATTATAAAATAATGGAATGTTAGTCAACCAAATTATCTTAATGCTCATTTTTATAGAAATACCATCCCATTACTACAAGTAACTTCTAAGAATGGATTAGATTACTACAGGGAGTGTGGTTCCATGAAGATAAATATTATATGTTAGAATATTCAATGCCTAATCAACATACTAAGGAGGTGAGTTATGAGGAGTTTATAGTCTGTAACACCCCAAGCTTCCTTGGTATGTATCCTTTCGAATAATGCAATGACGTGCATTGTACGCAACTTCGAGATTTTAACACACCATAACAAATCAAACCAGCCGTTATGAATAGTAATACCTAATTTTTGTAATTTTATAAATTCTATCTCTCAAAATGGACTTCATTTGTGGATTCTTAATATCGAAATTAGCCTAGGGTGAAATTTTGGTACTTTTCGGATAACTTTCATATTTTGATGAATAGTGAAAATTACTAAATTTTAATTAAAAACAACTTTTTTAATCAAAATAATTAATAGTGATAAATTATGAATTTGAGTGGTTTTAAAGTATATTTAGAATATATTTTTACACTATAATACAATGTGGGTCATTGAACGAAATTTCACATTTAAACCAGACATAAACAAGTGACAATCTTTTGATAGTTATTATCTCTAAAAAACACGCTTTTTGTTTTAACAACAGGAATTAATTTTAAATTAATTTCTGCCACTTCTGTGTTTTGAATTGGGAAAAATGGATTCCATATTTGGAATCAGGATGTTCAAATTGTGTAAATAGGTTACTTTTATTTTTATACATTTTGAATAATTACTGTGGTAAATATTTTATTTACCATGGTTAAGGGTAAATCTGGTAAATAAGGGTTAAACAATAATATTATAATAATACTAAATTACCCTAAAACGTGTCCTAGACTTATTGGTTGATACATGTTCGACCATAGGCATCTTTGGGTCGATTTGGGGACCCCATGGTGCCACTTGTAGGTGATAGGGACATTTGTTTTTAATTAAGTTAAAATGAATACAAAAATGACACAAGCATATATCTTTTAGCAAAACAATTTTTACATAGGGTTATATATGTTGGATTTTAGATTATAAAAATTAATTAGAAAGATAAAACTATTTCGTAAATAATGATATTTTATTTATAATTTTTAGACATTAAATGATTTATTTTATTTATGACACAATGATGATGCAGTAATTACTAAAATAGTGAAAAATTAAATTAATTGATATTATAAATACCCAAATAAATATAATATGAAACTTTTAATGAATTAAACTAATTTTCTTGGATAATATGATATATTAGGATTGATTTAATTTACTTTGTTCGAAGTAATAAATCTGTTGTGAGTTTCAAAAAAATCAACTATTGAATAGTGTCAAAATTGACATAAAAGAGTTCTTAAAACAAATATTATATTATTAATTGATATTAAATTCCTAAAAATATAAGGTTCAGCCAAGAGACTTATATAATGATAGGTTCATCATTAATGTACCACTTTCGGGTCGCTTGGATGTATATAGTAAGTTTATTAACCATATAATATAAAAATACAAAGAGACATTGTAAAAGTGAAACTAATTAACTTAGAGTTAATACTTAAAGATAAGGTTAATATAAGTACCCAAACCTGTCTAAATTCTATTGGTTGAGTTGTTTTCGACCCATCCCCACCTTAACCTTTTAATATTAAACTTTTTAGCCATTGGAAACCGAATATAAATTTATTATAAACTAATATCTCTAGCTTTTCCAAAGGTGCCTCTCACCCCTCTTTATAAAAGGGCACTCCTCCTTCTCATTTCTTCACACCTTCAAAGCCTTTTGGTTCGGCCAAACTCTGCCCAAATACTCTCCCAACTTCCCTCACTACAACCTAGAGGCCTTAGTTGGATCAGAAAGCCAACCTAAGGATCCCTTTTGATCAAATCAAAAGGAAGAACCCGAAGAAGAGGTAATGTTTTCACCACCCCTTTTCAAGTTCCTTTCTTCTTCCACTTCCTCTTTCTTTGTTATTACCATTATAAAATAATAACTCCAGTATCATATATGTACTTTGATGTTATTATAAATATGGTACAACCATATTCAGTATTCTATCCATCCTTTGAATAACATGTCACCATACGTGCGTACGTACGACTTACCGTCCCCACGTTGTGGTGTAATTTTTATTCAATATATTATTATTTGGATGGGTATAATAATGATGTGTAACTCATGTAAATAATAAATATAACATGATAATGATTCTGTATATATGATATAACATCCAATTATATATTATTTTAATATAAAATAATGATATTGTCGCTCGTGCGTATGTACGGACTACCGTCTCCACGAACGCGATGAGATTCATTCTCCATCATATCCATTCAAGTATAATTATAATTTTATGACTTAAAAATAGTATCTAAGGACTTGATATCATTCTGGATATTAATAATATACATCTCATTAATAAATATGGCTCACATAAAATATCATATATGATATCATATTAAAGTAAATAATTCTTGTATAATTCAATAACTATTATTTCACCATTATACAGGAGGTAAACCTACCGTCGACCAAGAAAAAAAGTACAAGGTAAGGGAATTTTCTTATCTCACTTTCAATTCTGTGAGATTTCTATTGTTCGCCACTAAATTATTGAAAGTGGTGTATTGTGTACTGCCATTTGATATATATTATCATGATTATCTTTATATTCATGTTATTCTGTAAATCATTCGGTGGTTATTAACTTTTTACCATACGACTCAGTAGATTAATGTGGTAAGGGGTTTCTTATCTCACTCTTAATTTCGTGAGAATTCCATTGTTCACCTCTTATTTATTACATGTGGTGTATGTGTACTACCCGTAATTGTATTCATTGTGTATTATAATTTAATTAATGGGTATATACATCATAATTGAATGACCCTTATTTCATGGGTGTATGTTTCATATGTTACCTAATCGATAAGGGAATTTGAAATTTCAATTTCCACTCATTCGGCTTTACGCATACTTCATTGATTATTTTACTCCAAGATTATGTGTGGAATTACTCTTCATTTTCTTATGTCATATTTTCCACTCCCCTTTCTGTGGATATACATTTGATACACATAATCACTCCATTGATAAATTCTCAAGTGATCGGTATGAACTTGATAAGTGTAATTTTAACTCAACCTCCATTTGTTGAGTTAAATATCCAATTCATTGGTGTTGTTTTTACAAGAATATGTGTGAATGTCATCTGATTGATTTACACTAAATATCCAATGATATTGAGTGTATTTATATTTTTCACACATAATTATGTCGTTGATTTATCCTTAACCTAAGGATATGGTCTTTATAAGAGAATTCATCTCAATTTACATTCCATTGAGACTTCATTGTTGTTATACACCAAATCACTCTTATATGGTGTATATATTGTACTTTGACATATTATATCATGAATCCCATTATTCTCATTATATTACAATGTTTTTATTACCTCAATTATTTTTATTCAAGTGTCTCTCTTTTGGTTAGAATCTCTAACTAAAATACCATTTTTTTAAATGTTTTAAAGACTTATTCATATAAATCTTGCTCATTAATGTCTATGTTTTAAAAATGGGTTTAAGGATTTATTTATATGGACATTAATGTTTTAAAATTAAAAATCCTTTTCAAAGTTTCAAAGTGGTATGGGACACTTTGATTCAAAAATCTATTTTTAAATGGATTCTTGACAAATAGTGTGACTTTTAAATGATTTCAATAAAAAGGGGGATATTTCTCTCAAATAGTTTTGATGATTATTTTCATCTATGTCAACATCCTTCATTATTCTTAATTGAGGTTAATATGATACAATACAATCTTCCATATTGTATCGAATGAGTTATGTTTGACTGTGGATGTGTTATTTTTATACCATTCATGGTTTGTGGTAAAAGTATTGACATTTCGTATGCTAGTTTTAATACGAATGTTTTTGTTATGTTTAAACCTGTTCATATGAGGAATGCATTGGACTTAATAAGTGACAGGTGGAGCCCGCTATAGCTCCTCGATGCATCGGTAGGTCTCATGAGACAAATTAGTGTCTTGGCACAAGGCCTTGGAAAAATCTTATTTGTAGTATTGGCACGAGGCCTTGGCTATGTTGTTATGATAGTCTGGCATTATGCATTCAATCATTATGAAAGTGGTTATTGATAATTCATGGGATTGTTCGACTAGTAGAATATCCATGTGAGTAAGTAAATGGCATTATTTTATTTTATCTTTGCCATTTTATGCGGAAGTTCAAGTTTAAAATGCTTTTGTTTTAGTTATAAACTGCCTTAAGTGTGTATGCTTATTTATGAAAGCTTCTGTAATAATGTTATCCATACTGAGCATCTGAGCTCACCCCTTTCAATGTTTTATTTTTCACAGGATTTTGAAGAAGTAATTTATGAATTACCTACAGGGATAGTATGAGGGGATATGAAGACAATATGTTTTTTTATGGTGTAATGTAAAAATTTATGGATGTATCTAGTTATTCCAAGGCTACTAAACTAATCGGTCTTTCGAGACTTGATCTTTCTCATGATCATGCCAATGTTATATAATAATGCACCGACTCTAGGTAACTAGGGTCGGGCCGTTACAGTTGGTATCAGAGGAAGTTTATTACAAACCTTGGAAGCTAGATTTAGATAAACTCTGATTAGAGCATGTAGAACTAAGATGAACTTTGAGGATTAGTATAAAAGAACTTTCTAGAATTTTGGTATTGTAGATATTTTGTGAGTTTTCCGAGCAACACATACCTGTCTAGATACGAGCAGGTAGAGGCGGCTCTGGCACAGATGTACCTAGGGGTAAAACCCGAAAACACCGCTTTGAGCTTGACTCGAACGGGAACGGGTGCACGACAACGGGCCTTGCTGCACTCTTGGTTACGACACTCCCGGGGGATATGCTTAGGATAATTTACATTTTCTTTACAAACCGATTTAAGTAATATATATATAAGATGAGAGTAAATGACCTTGGTTAATCCTAATATGTTTCAAATTGAGAATATGGTGACATTTTAATCTCTAAATGATTTTACGACAACTGTTACTCACACAATGCTTTCTGGTTTTAGTAAATGGCTGGATTCCAAGGAAGTCATAGTGACTTTGAGAATGATGTACAAGGTGGGAACGATGGTGGAAATGAGAAACAAAATGGAAAGTTGATAGGTGTAAAAGATATCATCTTTATGCCAAATCAGTTTTCCAAAAATATGATCAACAACATATATATTAACCAAATCCCAGACTCAACAAGGAAGAGAAAGGTGATTAATGATAAGAGCTCTAGCAATGGAGACCATGGAGAAAAGAACCCTCAATTTTCATCATGCAGGAAATGTGGAAAGAGACACCCAGGAAAGTGTCTCAATGGGACAACTAAATGTTTTACGTGCGGGAAGGAAGGACATAAAGTGAAGAATTGCCGAAGAAAAATGAAGAGTACTATGTAAGAAGATAAAAATGGTCCTAAGAGTCCATTTACAGTCATTTTTTGTAAATGTAGGGGACCTGGCCATTACCCGAGTGAATGTACTATTCTATAGGATATTTTCATGGTCAAAGAAGAAGCTATGTGGAAATAAATGGTTGGAGAAAATTTTAAAAAGTATTAGCACTCCTTGTTGATGGGTCTACTTTGGAATAATTTTCTCTTGTATTTGTAACCCCGCAGTTTGCCATGTGAGAATGATATTTGAGGAAGAATTGTCTCTTCTCTTGTGGATATAGGTATAAATAACCATTTGGTTTTATATGATCATTGGGGTTTGAGAAAATTATAAGTTATTATAATTTGGGATGAAAATGAAAGGTATGATATAACATTTGTGGTTAAATTATGTTATTTTGAGGAATTTATCTCATTTTGGTAATATTATAAAATATAGTTTTTGAAAAAGGACAACACGTAGACCGTGTGAAAACCCGTCGTGTCGGACAAAGCTGTGGGAATCGAACCCACAACCGAAGTGCGATTAGGATTTATCGCCTACCACTGGACTACGTGAAGTCCCTGGTTAGTGTGACTATTTTTTTTGTTAAATGATTTTATTGATCAATAATAAGATGATTTGGGTTCTTATGTCTTATCAAATTAATACCCTTGGTATAGGAAAATGATTTGGTGATTAAGTGATAAATGTTATTTTGGAAGATGTTCGCTTTGTTGGGAACACTATATGCCCAAGGAAAATAGAATACAATGGGGTTTCATTTGTAGAGTAATGGTGGATTTTTATCTACGTTTTTATTGTGGATTTATAGTGATTTGGGTTATTTATGGAAATGATTAACCTATAACAGAGAATATGTGATGATGTTAATTACTTTTAAGTATGTGACTTTAAGAGTATTTGATGTCATTTGGAAATACAATTTAACATGGGAGACTACATAATCAAATTATTCTATGTTTTGGGTTTCAATATTAGTTTGGATTATATTGAAGGATTTTAAGGACAATTGATTATTGAATGGTATTTATTTTACTTTGGGGTATTGTTGGTTTAAATTTAGAAATTAAGATTAGTGCATATTTATCTCAACGAATATCCTTTTGGGGGATCATTAGATCATTCACTAACCATTTTGGTTTTGATTAATCTTCAAAGACAATGTAAATATATAGTTTATCCTTTATGGATCATGTGATTCCATAGAAGTTTATTCTAGCTCTTCCAGTGCGACCAAGTCTTCTTGAATACTCATCGTTTAAAAAAAATTGAGTTAGTAGTGGAAATTTATTAAACAATGAAACTCTACTTAAAATGTAAGTATATCTCTTAATGTTCCTAGTCAATATCATAAATGAATTCCTCGTCCTTATGTAATGTAACTTAAAAAAAATGTGTTGTCCGTTTACTTTTATACTAGGAGACTAATGATCGTTTGTCCCAACACAAGTTTGTGGTTTTCATATTGTTAACTTTCTCCTGATCATGATTTCTATCCCTCTCCATCAGAACATGACACTTAGTTTATCATCCATATCCATGTTTTCCTACATGGAATCCTAGTATGGGTTATCTTGGATGACCCTTATACCTCTCTTTCGTTCTTTTAAAGTTATAGTTTTATTGACTCTTTTTCCGATGTGGGACTTTCCATTATATTCCCAAGAAAAATTTTAAAAAATTGAGAGGACACAATTTATTGAAGGAGGGGAGAATGTAAAACCCCAAGCTTCCTTGGTATGTATCCTTTCGAATAATGCAATGGCGTGCATTGTACGCAACTTCGAGATTGTAACACACCATAACCAATCAAACTAGCCGTTATGAATAGTAATACCTACTTTTTAAAATTTTATAAATTATATCTCTCAAAATGGACTTCATTTTTGGATTCGGAATATCGAAATTAGCCTAGGGTGAAATTTTGGTACTTTTTGGATAACTTTCATATTTTGATGAATAGTGAAAATTACTAAATTTTAATTAAAAACAAATTTTTTAATCAAAATAATTAATAGTGATAAATTATGAATTTGAGTGGTTTTAAAGTATATTTAGAATATATTTTTACCATATAATACAATGTGGGTCATTGAACGAAATTTCACATTTAAAACAGAAATAAACAAGTGACAATCTTTTGATAGTTATTATCTCTAAAAAACACGTTTTTTGTTTTAACAACGGGAATTAATATTAAATTAATTTCGGCCACTTATGTGTTTTGAATTTGGAAAAATGGATTCCATATTTGGAATCAGGATGTTCAAATTGTGTAAATAGGTAACTTTTATTTTTAGACATTTTGAATAATTACTGTGGTAAATATTTTATTTACCATGGTTAAGGGTAAATCTGGTAAATAAGGGTTAAAAAATAATATTATAATAATACTAAATTACCCTAAAACGTGTCCTAGCATTATTGGTTGATACATGTTTGACCATAGGCATCTTTGGGTCTATTTGGGGACCCCATGGTGCCACTTGTAGGTGATAGGGACATTTTTTTTAATTAAGTTAAAATGAATACAAAAATGACACAAGGATATATCTTTTAGAAAAACAATTTTTACATAGGGTTATATATGTTGGATTTTAGATTATAAATATTAATTAGAAAGATAAAAAGATTTCCTACATAATTATATTTTATTTATAATTTTTAGACATTACATAATTTATTTTATTTATGACACAATGATGATGCAGTAATTACTAAAATAGTGAAAAATTAAATTAATTGATATTATAAATACCCAAATAAATATAATATGAAACTTTTAATGAATTAAACTATTTTTCTAGGATAATATGATATATTAGTATTGATTTAATTTACTTTTTTTGAAGTAATAAATCTGTTATGAGTTTCAAAAAAATCAACTATTGAATAGTGTCAAAATTGACATAAAAGAGTTCTTAAAACAAATATTATATTATTAATTGATATTAAATTCCTAAAAATCTAAGGTTCGGGAAAGAGACTTATATAATGATAGTTTCATCATTAATGGACCACTTTGGGGTCGCTTGGATGTATATAGTAAGTTTATTAACAATATTATATAAAAATACAAAGAGACATTGTAAAAGTGAAACTAATTAACTTAGAGTTAATACTTAAAGATAAGGTTAATATAAGTACCCAAACCTATCTAAATTCTATTGGTTGAGTTGTTTTAGACCCATCCCCACCTAAAACTTTGAATAGTCAACTTTGGAGCCATTGGAAACCGAATATGAATTTATTATAAACTAATATCTCTAGCTTTTCCAAAGGTGCCCCTCACCCCTCTTATAAAAGGGCACTCCTCCTTCTCATTTCTTCACACCTTCAAAGCCTTTTGGTTCGGCCAAACTCTGCCCAAATACTCTCCAAACTTCCCTCAATACAACCTAGAGTCCTTAGTTGGATCAGAAATCCAACCTAAGGATCCCTTTTGATCAAATCAAAAGGAAGAACCCGAAGAAGAGGTAATGTTTTCACCACCCCTTTTCAAGTTCCTTTCTTCTTCCACTTCCTCTTTCTTTGTTATTACCATTATAAAATAATAACTCCAGTATCATATATATACTGTGATGTTATTATAAATATGGTACAAACATATTCAGTATTCTATCCATCCTTTGAATAACATGTCACCATACGTGCGTACGTACGACTTACCGTCTCCACGTCGTGGTGTAATTGTTATTCAATATATTATTATTTGGATGGGTATAATAATGATGTGTAACTCATGTAAATAATAAATATAACATGATAATGATTCTGTATATATGATATAACATCCAATTATATATTATTTTAATATAAAAGAATGATATTGTCGCTCGTGCGTATGTACGGACTACCGTCTCCACAAACGCGATGAGATTCATTCTCCATCATATCCATTCAAGTATAATTATAATTTGATGACTTAAAAATAGTATCTAAGGACTTGATATCATTCTGGATATTAATAATATACATCTCATTAATAAATATGGCTCACATAACAAAGAATATAAAGTAAAATGAACCCGTTAACACCCGAAATGACAATAATTCTAAGATATTATTAACAAATCAATGTTAAAAGATCATATATGATATCATATTAGAGTAAATAATTCTTGTATAATTCAATAACAATTATTTCACCATTATACAGGAGGCAAACCTACCGTTGAACAAGAAAAAAAGTACAAGGTAAGGGATTTTTCTTATCTCACTTTAAATTCCGTGAGATTTCTATTGTTCGCCACTAAATTATTGAATGTGGTGTATTGTGTACTGCCATTTGATATATATTATCATGATTATCTTTATATTCATGTTATTCTGTAAATCATTCGGTGGTTATTAACTTTCGGCCATACGACTCAGTTGATTAACGTGGTAAGGGGTTTCTTATCTCACTCTTAATTTCGTGAGAATTCCATTGTTCACCACTTATTTATTACATGTGGTGTATGTGTACTACCCGTAATTGTATTAATTGTGTATTATACTTTAATTCATGGGTATATACATCATAATTGAATGACCCTTCTTTCATGGGTGTATGTTTCATATGTTACCTAATCGATAAGGGAATTTGAAATTTCAATTTCCACTCATTCGGCTTTACGCATACTTCATTGATTATTTTACTCCAAGATTATGTGTGGAATTACTATTCATTTTCTTATGTCATATTTTCCACTCCCCTTTCTGTGGATATACATTTGATACACATAATCACTCCATTGATAAATTCACAAGTGATCGGTATGAACTTGATATGTGTAATTTTAACTCAACATCCATTTGTTGAGTTAAATATCCAATTCATTGGTGTTGTTTTTACAAGAATATGTGTGAATGTCATCTGATTGATTTACACTAAATATCCAATAATATTGAGTGTAATTATATTTTTCACACATAATTATTTCGTTGATTTATCCTTAACCTAAGGATATGGTCTTTATAAGAGAATTCATCTCAATTTACATTCCATTGATACTTCTTTGTTGTTATACACCAAATCACTCTTATATGGTGTATATATTGTACTTTGACATATTATATCATGAATCCATTTATTCTCATGATATTAAAAAGTTTTTATTACCTCAATTATTTTTATTCAAGTGTCTCTCTTTTGGTTAGAATATCTAACTAAAATACCATTTTTTTAAATGTTTTAAAGACTTATTCATATAAATCTTGCTCATTAATGTCTATGTTTTAAAAATGGTTTTAAGGATTTATTTATATGGACATTAAAGTTTTAAAATTAAAAATCCTTTTAAAAGTTTCAAAGTGGTATGGGACACTTTGATTCAAAAATCTATTTTTAAATGGCTTCTTGACAAATAGTGTGACTTTTAAATGATTTCAATAAAAAGGGGGATATTTCTCTCAAATAGTTTTGATGATTATTTTCATCTATGTCAACATCCTTCATTATTCTTAATTGAGGTTAATGTGATACAATACAATCTTCCATATTGTATCGAATGAGTTATGTTTGACTGTGGATGTGTTATTTTTATACCATTCATGGTTTGTGGTTAAAGTATTGACATTTCGTATGCTAGTTTTAATACGAATGTTTCTGTTATATTTAAACCTGTTCATATGAGGAATGCATTGGACTTAATAAGTGACGGGTGGAGCCCGCTATAGCTCCTCGATGCATCGTAGGTCTCATGAGACAAATTAGTGTCTTGGCACAACGCCTTGGCAAAATCTTATTTGTAGTCTTGGCACAAGGCCTTGGCTATGTGGTTATGATAGTCTGGCATTATGCATTCCATCATTATTAAAAGTGCTTATTGATAATGCATGGGATTGTTAGACTAGTAGAATATCCATGTGAGTAAGTAAATGGAATTATTTTATTTTATATTTGCCATTTTATGCTGAAGTTCAAGTTTAAAATGCTTTTGTTTTAGTTATAAACTTCCTTAAGTGTGTATGCTTATTTATGAAAGCATCTGCTATAATGTTATCCTTACTGAGCATCTGAGCTCACCCCTTTCAATGTATTATTTTTCCCAAGATTATGAAGAAGTAATTTATGAATGACCTGCAGGGATAGTATGAGGGGATATGAAGACAATATGTTTTTTTTATGGTGTAATGTAAAAATTTATGGATGTATCTAGTTATTCCAAGGCTACTAAACTAATCGGTCTTTCGAGACTTGATCTTTCTCGTGATCATACCAATGTTATGTAATAATGCACCGACTCTAGGTAACTAGGGTCGGGGCGTTACATAGTCTATGATAAAATCTTTTGTGATGTGTTTTATATTCAGTTGTGAAGTCTTTCATCTATGTCTAATGAACACACGATGGTATATGAAGATCTGGATTCTTATATAATTATTCAGCATATTTGGGTTTTATATCAATAGATAGATAAATATAAATGGCGTGAGATATCCTAGGTTCTCTTTCAGAGTTAAATTGGAGAATGTATGCCATTTGGGCCCCATGTAGTCAAAAACATTGTCAATTTAGAGTGCCTAGATATTATAGGGTTTAAACTAGATGATGAACTACACACAGATATCATGATTTCATCACCGTTTTTTATCTTCTCTATATTATTTTTTAATTTCAATATGAACAACATAGATAATTATCTACCATATTTTCAAACTCTACTTCACCAATTTGAAATGTTAACGAAGATTAACATGAATTCCTTCATTTTGGTGAATAAAAGTTATGTCCAATTGAAGATCTCTAAGTCCAAATATTCTTCACAACTCCCTTAAAATAATAAAAATATCAATGTTAAATCAATTGAATATTATTCTATCTTTTTTCCATATGAAAAATATATCCATTATAAAAAAATTGCACTGAAACAAATAAGAAAGGGGGATCTTCAAGCATTTTCCCTCAAGTAAAATTTATCTATTTTTTCTAATTGGCTATTAGATATAGCATGTGATGCTCAAATATTTATTCAATTATAGGAAACAAGTAAATATAAATAATATTATTGAAGGGGGGTAGATCAATAACCATCCAACATAGTAATATTTCTTGTTGTGGCTAATAGAAAATACCACCTCACATTTCTGAAGGGAATGATTTTGGTTTTAAAAGATTAATATTTTGTGCCATTAGTTATTAGAAACATTTTATCATAATCCAGACATGATAAAGATGGATTTATTTTATAATTTTTCAATAAGTGTTTCTTATTTTATAAAAAAAATATTTTTTATGGTAAGGAATATTTAAATAATGGACATTACATGTTAGATTAACAAAACAAGCATTGCAAATTGATAACAAGAATAGTTCACATGATTAATAAAAACCCAGATATGGAATCACTGGATAGATCATTTAAATGAAATTTTTTTGACCACATTAAGCCAAGATTTATATTTAGATTCATTCAATCTAAAACCACTTGGTGTATGTCATGAATCGTTAAAATTAAAAATAACCAAATATCTATTTAGTGGAAGAGGTGACATGGCCACTAATCTTCATAAGGTGATTCATACTAATGTGTATGGGCCATTGTTAGTTGAATCAAGGGGTGGGTACTTGTAATTGAAAACATTTACTGATTATTTTAGTAGATATATATGTGTCTACATAATAAGGTATAAGTGATATTCCTTTGAGAGATTCAAGGAATATAATAATGAACTTGATAACCTTCTTTGTATGAAGATTAAACTCCTTTGTGACCATGGTTGAGAATATATTAATGAATTTTTAATTGATTAATTATAGTTTTTTATTGTATCCTAACTCACTCCATTGTATACACGATAATAGAATAGTTTTAGTGAAAGGACGAACTAGCCCTTTTTATACATGGTGAGATCAATGATGTGTTTTCTGGGTATTCTATTATCCTTTTGGAGATACACATTCTAAACAAAAAAACACACTATTTATTGAGTTCCAACTAATGTTACAAATTTCATTTCATATTAACTTTGTTAATAAATATACTTGTGTTGCTGCATGTAGGAGTGTGGGGTGAAAATAATTTGTTAAGGTTATTTCAGTAAAAAACTATTCACTCTAAGGTACTAAGTCAATATTTATAGGACATCCCAATGAAATAAGGGTTACTATGTATATAAGCCTTCTACCAAAAAATTTTGTTGGTAGACAATCCCAATTACTTAAGGAGGATCATATCTCTAAAAGAGATAGTGGGATTAAGATAAACTACATTGAAGTTAGGATTAAAATACAATAGGGTTGGAATAAGAATATATTCCACAACGACCTATGAATAAAGAATGTTCTTCAGACAAAAGTTCTGTGTAAGACTACAAGAAAGGTTAGTAGACAAGAAAGATATGGTTTTCTACTCAATAAGGATGGTGACTCATTATTATTTGATAATAATGACACAATAACCAACAAGGAAGCAGTGAGGGGAAAATATTTTCCCAAATTTAATGAAGATATGAATTTTGAAATAGATTCCATGCACCAAAACCATGCATTGATTTTGGTAGATACTATAGTGGAATTAAATTATGTTGGTTATAAATTGGTATTAAATAATAAACAAGGCATCGATGGACAAGTAAATAATTATAAGGAACAACTGGTTGAAAAGGGGTTAAAAAAGAATCAATGTATCGACTATGAAGAAACCTTTTTACTAGTTTATAGGATGTAATTCATCATATTTCTACTTGTCATGTCATATTTACATGACTATCTGATTTGGAAAATGGATTTCAAAAAAATATTACTTAATAAAAATAGATATGAATAAGTCTATATAGTACAAGTTGATGGGTCTGTGACTCTAAAATTTTATAATAAGGTATAAAAATTTTAAAGATCAATTTATGGATTAATGTAAGCATATAGGTAATGGAACATTTGAATTGATGAATCCATAAATGAATTTGGTTTCATGAAGAATGAATGTGAGTCTTGTGTTTATAAGTGGTTTAGTGGGAGTGTGGTTATTTTATTAATTATTTATGACAATGACGTGATACTTTTTGAAAACAAAATACATGTTATACCATCAATTAATGATTTGTCAAATACATGATTCTCCATGAAAGACATAAGGAGAGAATCATATATTCATGGTATCATGATCCACCGTGATATATCAAAGAGGATTATTAGTCTATGTAAAAGTAGATAATTTTAATAAATACTTAAATATTTAGTATTGAATAATCCAAGAGGGTATTATTACTAGTATCACATTAAATTCACCTTTCTAAGAAATATTTCCCTTTTGAATTAAAAGGAAAGATAAATAATTACAAGGATTCTATATGTGTCATCAATTGATTAATTCATGTATATTATGGTTTGTTCTATACTAGGTATCAACTATCCCTTAAGTATGGTTGGAAGATATCAACTGGACCCAAGTGATCTCAATTGGGTGGTAGTCAATACTATCCTTAAGTATTTGAGTCAAACATAGGATATGTTCCTATTCTATTGAGAGTATGGGGAGAATGATATCGGAGGATATTCAATTGTTAGTTTCTAAATAGATCAATACAATTTGAAATCATATAAGGTATATATATTCACACTAAATGGATGTACTGTGAGATGGAATAGCTCAAGAAAATATATGGTCATATATTCTATTGTAGAGTTTTAGTATATTACATCTTCAAAGGAAGCTAAGAAGTAGTTTCGATATGTTGATTTATCCAACATATTTAGGGATTATTATAAGTAATGATCCTATAACACTCTATTGTTATAATATTTTAGTAGTTTATATTGTAAAGGAGAAAAGGATACATCAGTGTAAAAAGCACATATTCAAAAATACCATTCCTATATGGATTTTTATTAGAGAGGTGAATTCAAAGTGAGAAAATTATCCATGGAAGACAATGTTGAAACCCATTGACTAAATCTTTAACTTAATAGAAATATAATCACCATGTGAGCTCTAATGTATTGAATTTCATTGGTAGATGGATATATTTCAAGTGATATTATTTCAGATTTAGTGTTCAATATCCAATTATTTATACTATGGAATATATGTATATTCAATGAATTAAATATTAATACCAATATCTTACTACATATCATTCATTATTTTATATTAATTTAATGTAATAATTTCTTAGATTATTTGTTGTAGTATAGGGGTATAATACTTCCCATCTAAGATGACAACCTTGAAATTACATGATTATATTCATTAACCTATTTCCACATTTGGATAACATTATATGATATGGAACATAGAATTTTCACATCCAAGAATTGGTAGTCATAATAAAATAAGAATTCTCTTGAATTTCACACATTGTAATCGTTAATATAGAGGATTGTGAGAATATACCCATTAGTAGGAATTCCAAAAAATTATGTGTAATTAGATATTTGTTCATATGAGCATGTGTAATTTCCTGTAAAATTAAAGATTATTATTAATGTATTTCATAACTCGTTCACTTAGATGTATTATTATAAACAATGATAATAAAATTTCATACATTACATGGGTGCGTTATAAATGATTCATTATTAATGGATAAGTTGGGGAATTATTTTCCCTTCCATATTAATTGAAGTTGATATCTCAACCCTTTTATTGAAATAGAACTATAAAATTAAATTCCATGGTCATGATGTAATGATAATTTTATTTTAGACACTGAAAGAAATATTTATCAAGCATATAGGTTGATAACATGGGTGTACAATCATTTTGATGATATATTGTGACAAAGATATTATATTACATAGTGTGTGATCATATGTGGTTGTTAACATTGTGACATTAACTTTTTTCCCTTGGGTGCCTTGACCCATTTCTAGATAGTAATATTGAAGTCTGGGAAATACTGCCTAATTATAATGATAAATAACCCTATAGGCACACACACTAAGTGTTTCTATGGATCTAAAATAAATTTTATTTGAATTTAATTATTTAAATAAATACTATTCTATGGAATGAGTAATAATTTTATTTGGGATTAATTATCGAATAAATTAAATAAATATTTATTCACAAGGTAATTGTTAAATTACATTAATATATATTATTTATTTATTTAATCAAGGAAAAAATATTAAATTTATTTGGGTCATCAATAAATTCTTATGATGAATAGTAGATCAATATTGATTTCATCGATAAATATTAATTTACAAGATGTTAAAATAATATTTATCATTATGCCAAGTAGTGAATTTCATGGAATAAAAATTATATTAAATTTTCAATAAATGGAATGGGGACAGACATGGATTTTAAATTTTATTAAGGGAACTTGTGAAATTGATTAAATTGAAAACCCTAACCCTAGGTCAATAAATAGATTTCTAATAGAGAATAATTGTGCAAAATGGATTTCTCTCTAGAAGCCTTATATTATTTCTCATATACTCTCAAGAAATAGAATATAAAGAGAATTTATTTAAGACAAAAGAAACATTAAGTGATTAAGAGAAATAATCCAAGATGATTAATAGACCATGATGGCACTAAAAAATTCATCAATGTTATTCATAGATCATATGAGGATGTTTGAATCACTACTATAGGGATTATACACATTGATCTTACATGAACAACAATGATTTATTGAAAAGGGATTTAGATTTTCAATTTCTACTATGAATTAATATCTCAAGAATGAGGTATTATTTATTCTAATTTAATTAATTTAATTGTAAATTTAACATGAAAAAGACATTATCATGGTTTCAGTGAACTTTCTTGTCAATACTTGATTGGAAAAAATTTATTGGTCCTGATGTTCACGTACTGTAAAATATGTGAATGGTCCATGGAAATTGAAAATTACTGAGTCGGGATTAGCCTTGATAATAACTGTCATTTTTCCCAAAACCATCAAGGTGAACCTAATTCCTTCATGGAGAAACATGTGTTCAAATATGAATTAACTAATTGTAAGGATTATATGTCATTTATAATAATTAATATTTCAGTGATATATACTATAAGGAATATGGGTGCACTCCATCTAATCCACTTATAAAATAGGATCATATTTATTCTTTATAAAAATTAATTCCATTGGGGATTCATCAAAGTAAATCCATGGAATGTATTCTTGCTTCAATACAAAAATAGATAACTTAAACTTTCATTCCATTTTATCATATTATGGATTCACAAGCCCTTATTATTGTGTCATATAGATATATTAAATAAGGTTCCCAATAAATATTATTCCCTTAACATACATGTTACAAATATAATAGTCATGTTAATCTATTACAAGAATAATAATTCTTATGGGTTTCATTATAAAAATGGAGAAAAGGTTCCATCATAGAGTATTCCTTGATTTTTCTTTAACTATTTAGCCAGTATGTATGCTTTATAGATACTAAATTAATCTCTTATGACCAGATTCTTATTCAATAACAATTTTCACCCAACATGATTTAAATTTTATGATGGATCAACTAGAACCCAGACTTAGTTCTGATACATGGAATCCATCATATAATTTAGTTATTTTTGACATCTTGAAACTTATAAGCTCCCTATTTCATCCTTGTTGGATATAGGTTCATTATTATCACCCAATAATGAGCCACTATACTTAATGACTAGAATAACATATCTCTCTAGTTCTCTAATATCTTTAGTGATCCTATGAAGTACTTTTGTCTTAGGAACATTCGCTTCTTTAGGGACCGGTGGAAATTTTTCCAATGCTAACTCTTAGGTATATTTAGCTTTAACATCATTTAAGTAAATATTTATCCAACTATCACTTTTGGATTTGTTATTCATCTCTAGAGAAAAAGGATAATGATCAACCATATTCCTTTTATATGAAGGTCTTTATAGTAAATACAATGTTGTTTCCATGGAATCTCATATAAAGACACATATCATGCCCACAGGTGCAAGTTTGTTACATCAGGAGACCATAAAAATTCCACATATCCCTATACACATATTTTTTACAACAAATATTACAATAAAGTGATTCCATCAATTTAATTTTTTAGTCTCCGACTATTTTGTCATGTCCCAATAGCCCTCACCATTGTATTTGGAATATCCTATTATGTGGATATTCTAGTGTCAAGGAACCATTCTTCCATTCTCATTACTCAAACAAAGTCCATGAAAATTACTCGAAGGAATTTTGGTAGAAATAACATTTCAACTTCATAAATTCCTAGCTCCTTGATCCATTTAGTGAAATCCTCGATCCTAAAACCCTATACATAGATTTTCTCAATACATTCCTCTAAATTTGTGTTAGATAGAAAAATTTTAACATCTCATACTTAACTAACCCAGAATTACATAAATTACATAAAATATGGTACTAATATATATTCCCATGAACTTTTAGGTTTAGATATTTAGAAAATTAAGAAAACTTTAAACTAATAAAGACCATATATTACTGAAAAATTAGACATTTTCCCACTATATTACGAATTAATTAATCTATAATATGAATTCAATATCTCTTAAAAATTCTCCATGCCTGTTATTTTATTCTAAACATATCATGTTTAATTATTTAATTCATAAAATAAGGAAATTTAAATTTCGGAAGGGTGATATTAAGTTATAATTAATAGAAAGATTATACCATAATTAATTAGAATAAACAAGTCATGAATAATATGGAATGAGTTAAATTATAATTATATAATTCCATATAACTGATCGAATGTTCTTGAAACAAATAAGCGGAAGAAATAAAAATATAAATAACAACATTTATAGTGATAAATGGTTTCATAATTATATAATTCATAATTTTGGATATCATAATCTTTTCATCAATTCCTTGTACCAACACATCATAAACATGTAATTCAGGTTTCATACCATGATATCATAAATAATTGGGCAGGAATACACTAGAAACCTAGGATAGTTTGTCTCATGAGACCTATGGATGCCTCTAGGGATACGACCTAACTCATTCATCTCTTGTTAGGTCAAATGTATTCATCATATAAAAGAATGAATAAATTAAACAATACATTACCAGCATTCCTTAGTAATCAATAACATTTATATTGAAATGGAACGTATATAGATTTTCAATATTTCCCCAATGAATAAATTAATATCTATATATATAATAATCCCTAAAACTAACAATATATAGAGTAATATTTGTATTTATATATTAATAATTTTCCAAATAAATAAACAGAATTATGAACTATTTATGGAAATAAGGTTTGTTGATAAACAACATGTATCTTAATGTTCCATGAGGAACCTCAATCAAAATAAAAGATATTTTTTTAATAGTTATATGGATAGAAATACCGAATATATGAATTATTAATCATTCACCATTAAATGAAAAAATTTGGCTAACTAGGTACATATACAATAGTAGTAATATTAACAAAAAAATATAATGTATCTTTATCAAAGGAATGATAACAATATAACAGTGAGGATAACTTTCATGGTGTAAGGATATCAATAGGAAATGATCCATCAAAAAAGAATTTCATGTGGATAAAATGAAAATCCATAGGAATTTATGATGAAATACTATTTAATACAATCACATGGTATAATAATTTATCTTAAAATAATAGGGTTTAATAATATTCATTACAACTCAAAGAAAGAAAACTGAGTTATGAAACACTTAAAAATATCATATTTTGAGAGAAAATTCATTATAACGGGGTTTTATATGAAAGATATTTAAATAAATATAAATAAAATCTGAAATAAATCATAACAAAATAATAGGTTAGAACATATACAACTTATATGAATAAATTTCAAAAATAATAATCATAACTCAATAAAAAAAAGAGTTAACAAAAACCTGTATGAATTTGGTAAAACTTGAATCGAAAGACAAATGAAAAGAAGGAAATGGATTTAGATTTAAATATACCACAAATTACATAAAAACATAGTATAATAATATCATTTAATTTAAATAAAAATAATAACAAATACTTGGAAATTTTTTACAAAATATAACTTGTCTCATAGATTCAGAATTGAGACTAGGAATCCCTTTCCTTTTACCCAACATAGTTGGACATGGACTGACTTCCCATATAAAAAATAACTATTTTAATCCCCTACTTAATAAAATTATTCATACATATAATCTTTCATAAAAATCATTTTTTTCATTTATTAGAAATATATTATTTCGTTATATTCTATTTTCCATTATTGGAATTTATTAGTTTTGATTGTTTGTTTAATACTAGTTTTATAATAGCGGTGATAGTTATTTTTTTTATATTAAATTTTTCTCAATATATTATCATTATAGATATTATAATAGATATTTTATGATGATTTATAATTTTCTCTTTAGGTTTCATATGTATTTTAGTTATGAATTTGGAGGACAAAGTCTGCAATGAGATTATTTTGTAAATGTTTAATAGAAAAAGGGTGGTAAATTAATAATAAGTTAAATATTAATATAATATATATACGAATAGTAAAGAAAATTATATTTTATCATTATTTTCTAAAAAATATATTTATGTATCCATAATCATCTGTGATACACATTTACAGCATTCGTCTTTTTGGTTGTTAAACCGGCTGAAATAAGATCATGTTATAATATAGGGGTGAGTATGGTTATGAATGTGATTATTTAGTAATAATGTAATTAATAAACAACCACAATGATATTATTTATTTGTTTTCAAGGTTTCGAATAATTATTTATGATATTTTTATAAATAATAAAAAACTATATGAAAAATAAAGTACATCACTTTCGTAGAGGCAATAGTTTGCATGTACCCACGAGATACAAATTTATTTTCCATAGAAGAGGAGAAATATATTTAATGGTGTATAATTTCATAATATAAATTATGTTTTAAATATAATATCATTCCATTAAATATACTTTCATAACAATTTGTGCATGATTGCGATGAAAATTAAAACATGTTGTTCATAGAGGCGGTAGTTTGTACGTACACATGATTATGTTTTTGTTTTTCTAGGTAAAATAGAAAGGGTAATTAATTATTATTTAATTATAAAAATAAAATATAACTATTTTAATAATTAATATTTCATTATAATATAATGGATTAAATAGATATTAAAGACGTGTGTGAAGAAACAAAATAATTGAAATGGAAAAGGAGTAATTAGTAATATTTACCTTACTCCTTGAAAAAAGAATTATTCATCTAAAGGGTGATATTTTGAGAAGATCATAACCACTAGGATGTGTCTATGAATTTTATGGAAGTATTGGAAACGATATTTGGTCATGACAAGATTCTTATGGTGTGAGGAGAACTGGGGTGGTGAATGCTCCTTTTATAAATGGAGGGAGTGTCATTTTTGTAATAAAATTAAATAGAAAATCACTATTAACTGATTAAAAGGTGCCAATAATGAGAAATAGTGTATGGAGGACGTTTTTAGGTTTATATAAATCTAATAAAAACATTTTAAGACATTTTTTAACATTTTTTAGCTTTCTTTCCCATAATGAAAACCTATTTAACATAATTCACCTTTACCAGGTTAACTAATTTGTACTGAAGTAATTTATTTTTCATGCCTAAAAATAAAATATGACCTATTAAAAAAACCACCTACTAATTTAAAACATTAAATCCATTTTATCAAATAAAATTTCTTTGTGTGAGAATATTTACTTTTAACATTATAACATCTTACTTGTAAAAACCTGTTTTTAGAACATGTGTATTTTTAAGAATATATTATTTTTTAACAATACAAATATCAATGTTTTTCATATTTATGACATATATTGGTTTAGTATAAAATAAATAAAAGTTATATAGATTCCAAATAAATAAATAAATGTTTAGAAAAATAATATTTAATTAAAATAAAGGGCCAAAAATATATTTTATATTCGAAAGTATTACTTAAGTCCATAAAAAGTTAATCATAGGCCCTATAAATTTTATATATTATATATATATATATATATATATATAATCTTTATATTCTTTTAGGTATTTATTATATAATGATAAATTCAAAAAAAATAGTTTTGGTAAAAATTGCACTTTCAATAATCTCCAAAAAAATCAACAATTAGAAATCCCAAAAAATTAATATTAAGATAATATTTTTATTATATGTTAAAAAATAATGTTAATTTTTAAAAATTAAAATTTAAAATTTGATAATTTAACTTTTTAGAAAAAATATAATGAAAATAATTTTCATAGAGACATAACTTTTTAATTTTTCTTATGTCTATTTCATATCATTTAATGATTAGATTGCTGTTAATTTACTATTCAAATCAACAATATGTTTAGATAAAATTAAAAAAGATATATTTAGTTTCAAAAAAAAAATTATATAGTCCCTAAAAATTCAATTTTCTGGAAAATATATTTTTAATTATAAATTGATATGATTTGGTATATATATATAATAATATTGAATTTATCATTAAAATTTTATTAAAATAACATTTTATTTTTTTATTTTCAAAAATGTTTAAAATGTGATAACCTTTATTTATACTCATCAAATAAGTAGCTACATTTAACGTTCTCGTTTAATACTTGATGTATTATCTTCATCAAATGTTTTTCTATTTTTTGGGTTTGGTGTTTTATGCGAAATAAGATATTAAACATATAATTTGTTTAAATGGAAATTTGATATTGAAATATTAGTGTTTAAAAATATCACCCGTTAAATAAATTTTATCCTTTAAAAATAAAATATTACTCTCTAATAAAAATATTGAACGGTATCCAAAAGATAAAAAAGACTCAATATATAACTTTTAATGAGATATTAGTCTCACTAGCATGATTAGGACTATGAAATTAATATATTCATTAGTAATATGAATAATATATTCACAAATATAGAGTGAATAGTATGTGTACATAACACTACTTAATTATACCAATCCAATTCAATAATAGTCATCTCATTAGATTTTACTTTTTCCCATGTTTTATGAGGTTTTTTGTTTCATTTTCCATCTTAATCCATCAACATTAGTGCACTAGTTTTCATTGTTCCAAAATTTCTCACATCTAAAACATAAAATTTCAAGTGGCTTCATAGGAAGAACATTAATTTTACCCATTATGTTAACTAAACTATTCATTTTCCCCTATGTTTTATTATTTTATAGTATCTTTAACCATAGATAAAACATATTCCAATTCTTTGAGGCATTCCCCTAGGTGCTTATTCCCACATTTTCGACATGATGGTAGTTTCATATTGTTTCATTCATCATCATCATCACATTAATTTCCATTATTGTCCATGCTTCTATTCATTGGTGTGTTTAGAAATTCCAACCAAGGTCATTTTTTTAATAATAATTAATAGTAGATTATTTGGAATAACTAAAAGGTTTCTCAATTTAAATATAATCCCATTAGGATTATTTATTGGAAAATAACTTCATTGTCTATTAGATTCATTTTTACATGGCTTCCACCTTGATCCACACATTACTTTTAAAAAATTCTAATGATAGAAACACATAAATTAATAAATTTGTTGAGGAAAAACTATGATAGTAGAAGAAATAATTCTTAAATGCAATATAATCCCCATCATATGGATTTCTATATTTCAATCTAGGTTATCCATGGTCAATTTCTTATTACGTTTTCAAACATAAAAATATGATTAAATAAATCATAATGTTCTGTATAGATCATATGGATTATCAAAATCATATACCTAGGGAGTATCTAGACAAGTGTATAATATTAGGACCAATCATCATACACTGAGTGAAGATCAACATGATACTCAACTAGTATATTTTATGGTGATTACCCCTAGTTGAATCTATGCCACACATATATCCACTTTCTTATATTTATACTAGGATATAATTTCTATAATAACGATACAATATCTACTTTATAATAATTTCCATATTTTTTCATATAAATAGACATATTCCGGGAGTTTTCACTAAATTTATCTCATCTCAATTCCCAAACAATATAAAATATTCAGTAATAACTCAAAAAACCTAAAGGGTAATATATATCTTTAAAATAATGATCAAGATTAAATTATAAATTCTCAACAAAATTTATAACTCTTGAATTATCCTCAAACTATGACTTCTGAATCATTAATGATATCTAAACCCTACTTTGATAACAAATGTTATATCCCGAAACTTAATTGTCCTATAATTACAAGTCTTATAAAAAATATGTCATTTTAAAAATTCCTCTGAAAATTTAGGTTTATATATTTATTTAATTATTATTAAAATTAAACAAGTATACCCCATGAATTTATAAACAAACAAACATTTTTTCTACTACATTAAAAATCACTTAATCCAAAATTAGTCTTTATTATCCCTTATAAATTATCAATTCATGTTATTTTATTCTAGAAATATCATTTGAAATAATTTTCCTCATTACTAGGGAGAATATAAACATATGAAGTGTGATCTAAAATACTCAATAAGTGAAATCATAAACTATAAGAAATTATATAATAAAAAATTTATGGATAATATGCTAGAAAATTAATGATAATCAAATAATGTCATATAACTGGTCACATGATCATGAAAGAAATTAATGGATGGAATAGTAATATAAATAATCCCTTTGATATAAATAACTTGTTTCATAATGATATAATACATAATTACTGATATTATAATCTCACCACCAATACCTTATTCAAATATAGTATAAACATACGGTAATGGCATCATGCCAAGACACCGCAAATATTGGGCATACATACCCAGAATCCCTTGGCTAGTTTATCTCATAGTACCTACAGATGCATCGAGGGGATATTGTGTACCCCAAACATTACTAATTTCATTTATTAAATTCATCATATAAAGGAATGGATTTATTATACAATACATAACTACTACGTCTTATTAATCAAAAACATCTACATTGAAATGAATGGTATATAGATCGTTAATATGTCCTAAATCAATAAATGTAATAACACTATATCTAAGAATCCTTTAAAATGAAATTTTATAGATTAGTGGTTATACAATTAATTCAATACTAATCCAATTCAAGAAATTAAATTATAATCCATCCATATAAATACGGGGGATGGTTAAGCAATACATTTCATAATGTTCCCTAAGGAACCTCATACTCAATCATAGTTATGTACTCAATAGTTATCCATATAGAAATATTAGATTTCCACATTAAATTTAATAATGTGGAAAAAGGGTGAATATTCAACAATATTAACATTTACAATACAATAGAACATACCCATATCAATGTAATTATAACATAGTAGTAGTGAAGAGTACTTACAAGGAATAAATATATTAATCAGAAATGATTGATCAAGATATTATTTCATGTGGATCAGAATTAAATCCATATAAATGAAAGTTGAAAAGTATTAAGTAAAATAAAAGTGTAAAATAATTCAGCTTAGAAAAACGGGGTTTGATAATAATCATTATAACTCAATGAAAGGGAATTGAGTTATGAATACCCCTTTCAAACATTCTATTTTGAAATAAGAATCATTGTAAAGGTATTTTATACAAAATAAATGTATATAAATATAAAAAAGTGGAAAAATATCATAACAAAATAATAGAAAATAAAATATCCAACTAATACGAATGAAGTTCCAAAATAAAAATCATAACTCAATAAACTAATGTTGGGTAAACAAATACCCGTACAGGTTAGGTAAAACATGAATCAAAATAAAATGAATAAAGGAACTGGATTTTTATTTTTATATCCCATGAATTATATAAAAATATATTAGAATAATTTCTTGGAATGTAAATTAAAATGAAACTAAATATAAGGAAAAATGTCATACAAAATATAACATGTCTTAAAGAGTCATAATTGTGACCAAGAAACCCTTACCTTTAATCCTTCTTAGTCGAATGTTCCCTAGGTTCCTGTATAATAAAATTAATATCTTAATCACCTCTTTCAAAACATTCTTCATACTTATAAACTTTTATAAACATCATTTATAATCATTTATTAGAAATATATTAGTTTGATACAATCCATTTTCATAATCAGATTTTTTACTTTTGATTATTTGTTTAGAAATATTTTCATAATGGTGCTGTCAATTATTATTTATTTTAATTACCTGAACATATATGAATTAAATTCCATCATTAAATAAGTAAATTAATTACTATGAAATAAAATTATAGAATCCAAGAGAACTAATTTTATTTTTTGTCCATTATAAGTAATATCTTATCAAATTTAAAATACCATTATGAATCACAATGGTTGATAATGTAGCCATTTTATAGTGACCATTATGATTATTCTTTATTAACTGATTTGATATAGTGAAAGTGAAATAGTTAAAAGGATTTATTGCCTCCATCTATAAGATTGTACCATATTAATCACATTTATCAGAGAATATGAGGGAGATAGAATCACTAGGATTTTCCATTGACCAATCCCAAGATAAGAATCAATCACTAAATAATTATAAAAAACATTTATGGGATAAGTTCAATATCATTGATATCGTAAACCAAACCATGTATTCCTAACCACCACAATAAAATCTCATCATCAAACACCTTGACCTTAATTAACTATCTTGTGTAATAAAGGGATATGTATCTAGACCCAGACATTATGATTTTTATATTTTAATCTAATTAAAAAAAATTATATTAATCTTTTTCATATTACTTTTTAAATTATTTGATTTTGTGTTTGATGAAAATTATATTTTGATATGATGAAATGCAAAATGTATTTTTAGGAAATTTATATTTTCAATAGACACTGTATTTTAATGAATTAAATAATTTTATAAATTAAATAAATTTAAATAAAATATTTTTATCAAATATTTTTTGTTAAATATGTAATATAGTATAATTTCTTGAAGTCAAATGTAATTTTATAATGGTGAGAAAACTATTATTATTAAAAATCAGTATTTTATAAAAAATATTTATTTTTAATTAAATGTTTTATTTCTCATTGTGAGATAATTTTTTTTGATAAAATTAATATTCTTTTTGAAATCAAAATATATATACTATCCAGTGGTTATTTTTTCATAATTTTTATAGAAAGCAAATTTTTTGGGTGAGAATTAAAGGTGTTACAAATATATAGGGGTATTCTGGAATCATAACAACCCAAAGGTGTTGCAATATTTTCTATAAAAGGTATCCATGAATAAAAATATATTTAAATTTAAAAATTATGTGTTTTTGAAATTATTTTATTAATTTTATAAATCCTTAATGATCCTCAAAAACCTATATTACATTTTAAGGTATGCAAATCTATTCTTTATAAACATGACTCACTTGCACATAAGCATGGGTCTTATTTTCATAATTTCAGTTCATATATATATATAATATTTAAAAAAACTTTTATTTCATTGAAACCATTGTCAATAACTATAGTACGGTTGGTGGTTTTGATTACTTTCATATAGATTCCACAACTATTGTTTGGAA
This sequence comes from Viscum album, assembly GCA_963277665.1. Lineage (NCBI taxonomy): Eukaryota > Viridiplantae > Streptophyta > Magnoliopsida > Santalales > Viscaceae > Viscum > Viscum album. The sequence continues at coordinate 1,495,378,648 of OY728133.1, forward strand.
ATTAATAAAGAACTCTCCTCACTTTTTTTTATAAACCCACCCAAACCCCCATTCAACTTCACTTTAAAATTTTTGGGAAGGAAATTAATCTTAACTTCCATCTCTATATACCTCCAAAGGTTCCCTTAATCACTTAATATGTTCCTTTATTGATTTTAGAAGTACCCTATCAAGGTGAGGAACCCCTCTCTCTATTCTTTTCCATTTAAGAACGTCATTTATAATTAGAATTTTTAATATCAATTGGTTATGTTGTAATGAATATATATATATATCCGTTTAATTCCCATATAATTTCCTAATAACTATATATCATTTATACTCTCTCTTTATGACTTTTTCCAAAGTTGTTTCCAAGCTATATTAAGGGATCATATCATTCTCCTCTTCATTCAAGAACCTTCTTTTCCTTATGAATTTTAATTCAAAATTATTCATGTTGGAATATTTTTTTACATATAACTATTATTTTAGTTATTATTTAAATGTTATTAGATTCATCTTTCACTTTTATTAAACCCTCCCATAAACCTTTATGTACCCTTGTTATACTACTGAAATTATCCTGTGATTTTTTTTATGCCAACTAATTGTGTAATGAATACCCATCCCCATTTTTCACTCAATTGTATTAACCTAGATGTACCTATACTTAATTTATTAGGGACATACATGAATGTATCCCACACTCCTTAATATTGGTGTTAAATGTGATGAAATATTATCCTATGTTGAATGATCTATTTGGAACACTTATTCGTGTACATGATAGGAAAATGTTGTCATATCCCAGATAGTGTTCCAATGCATTGGGTAATTTTACAATCTCATGATATTCCACGTATATTGTACCAGTGGTTATCCTAATCATACTATGTTATTGTTTCTTGTTTTTACCCTAGGATTATGTTTATGATGTCATGTTTTATGTTGTTTCCACATTCCTATGTTACCATTATGTTATCGTGTTATATTATGCATAAGTGTTCAAGATTATGATTCTCACACCTATTATGATAGATTGATATTCCCCTTGGATAATATCTACTTATTTACCTTATTATATTTTTTTAATACCTTACTGGGATTTATAGCTCACCATTTTTTATGTTTGTCCCTAGGTTATCCTATGGAGCTTTATAAGAATGATGGAATTTTAGGATCATGTATAGAATTTTTTCAATAATGTCATTGTATTCCTATTTAATTTTTTTATTTTATGTACCTAATTCCCCAAATTAACTAGGATTCATTTTAATTTGAGTTTTATTATGTGTATCCTTATATTATGAATCATTAATTAAAGTGTATGAATAATTTGGGTTGTCATAGTTTCTATTAGATAAATGATTAGTTTTTTGGGATTAAGACTAAAAAACTCTAATTAAAGACTTATATATAACACTAAACATATGAAAATATACCTAAATTTTTCTAAAGAATATATTAGTTGGTTTCCATGAAAATAAATAACCAAATGGATTCTAAAAGTTGATGTAGCTATGAAAAATATGTACATATGGGTAATAACCTTCAAAATAGTGTATTGAGATCATCTATATTGTAAACTATTGCATGCAAATGGGCCTTAATACACACCTAGTTTGAAACTATTTATGGATATTCTTTGCTAAATTAAAAATCTTCTTATAAAACATTATTATGTGAAAAAAAATTACCAGTAGATATTATATTAAAAAATAGTTCATTGGTAACATATATTGAAGCCTAATAATTAATATGTCATAGAAAATATATCATAAATGAGTTATCAATTTAATTTATATTGGTTACTATTTATTTAATTAACAGTTTCAAAGTTCTCATCACTAAATTTTCCTTTTTTAGTAAATGGCTAGGAATATGAAGAATTGTGTTTATAAATAATGTGAGTAGCAATGTGATGACTTCCCAAATGAGATTTATAACATGATGGGAGCTATATTAAGACATTGTATGATTATTACAAACCATATATCACTAATCATGATTAATAACTAGCACATTTGGTAAATTCCAAACTAATCAAAGAAGATGAAGATGGTGTCTAAATAAATTTTATTTGATAATTGTGATAAATAAAAGATGATTAAATTTTTTGTGAAAGAAATGTTGAATTTAAAACCAAGGTAAATGTCACAAAGGAACTTGGAGATATGTTTTGTTTGTAGAAATAGGGAATAAAGATTCTAATTTTCCTAAAAAAATAAAAATTTCAATCAACATAATGGAAGGAGATAAAGGTCAATTTAAGGTACCATTAATAGTTCTAAGTCATAATTGTGTAGAAGTTGGAAATTGTCTAATACAATCTTCTATTCCAAGAGCTTAAAATCATGATGATCAAAAAAATATCCAAGACTAAGGGATTAAATAAATTCCTATACAGAGATAGATCTTGAATACATATATGAATATAACTTCTACTCAAGAGTTGTGTATATCCTGTTGTATTTCCATTCATACCATATTATCACAACTTTTTTTCAAAGAACATTGATTCACCATCCCAAATGATTTAATATAATCAGTGAAAAATTCTATGATTATTGTATCTCAAGTTGATGTTTATGGGAATGTACAAGATAATATTATCATACTCTTTTTAGTGGAATATGATTATATTATAGGCATGGATTTGATTTCCTTCTATAAAGCCAACATAAATTTTCTAGAAAATGAAATAACCCTTCATATCACAAATCACCCATTGATTCTGTATAAGTGAAAGGAGTAGGAAGAATCTCCTTTGATATCATCATCTCAATCATGGATATTATTTCCTATTGAACAATCACATCTAGCTAAAATGATTGGGACTAAAGAAAAGATCATCCTCGATGGAATTCTCATTATGAGAGAATATGTTTCTAAAATAACGTCAGATTCATCTTTCTAAATAAGAGGTTGAGTTCTCAATATATCCCATACCTATAGATTTTAAAATGTATAAAACTCCATACAAAATGGTTGTTGTTAATCTTGACGATATTATGAAACAATTATAGGAGAATTGGAATAAAGGGTTTATACATCAAAGTAATTCACTGTAGGGTGTTCTAGTTTTCGTTTTAAAGAAGAAGGATGGGTTAATAAACCTCTGAATTTATTATCATGACCTCAACAAGAACATGACAAATAAAAATTATCCACTTCCTTGGATTTATAACTAGTTTGATCGGCTACATGTTTCTCAATAATTCTCTGTAGTAGATCTTTAGATGGGGTATTACTACATAATGGTCAAGATAGAGGATATCTCCATGACTAGTTTTCATACAAGGTTTGGTCATGAGAAGTTCATATTGATTCCATTTAGATTCTTTAATGCTCCAATTATCTTCATAGACTTGATAAATATAGTCTTTAAAGATTACCTCGAAATATTTGTGGTAGTATTTATAGATGATATTCCTATATACTTAAAAAGAAAGGAAAACATAAGAAGTATATGAATACTATAAATAAAAACATATGAAGGTAAATCTATATTAAAATTATAGTTAATGTGAGTTTTTTTAGAGAAAGTCACATTGTTAGGTCATTTTTTCACCAAAAAAAGAATATATATGGATCCTTCAAAAACTGAGGCAATTAAAGGATGGCCCAGACCAATAACTATGAGGGAAATATGTAGTTTCCTTGGATTATTAGAGTACTATCATCGTTTTTTTAAAAACTTCTCATGATTTTCAACCACTCTATCCAATATCCCTCATATTAGAATAATCTATTTCTGGAAGGATGAATGTGATGGGATATTTAAGGAGTAAATGAAGAGGCTAAAAACTACACCTATACTTACATTACCCACCAGTGGGGGAGGATTTATGATCTATAGTGGTGCATCTAAAAGTTATTGGGTTGTGTACTCTTACAATATGAAAAAGTGATATCATGTTCCCACTGCCAATTTGGATCCATGATCATCAAAACCCAATGCATGATATAAATTTGGTTGTCGGGATATTCAAATTAATGATTATGTGGAATTATCTCTATGAGGAGATGTATGACATATATACAGATTATAAAATACTCAAGTATATGTTCACACTAAAGGAGAGCAATATGAACCAATATAGATGGTTAGAGTTGATCAAGAAGTATAATTTTTCAATTCATTACCAGCCAAGAAATGAAAAGAAAATTATATATTCTCTAAGTAGAAAGGATCATACAACCATATCAATGATGAGGATTGCAAGGGACCCAACTTTTTTGGATATTCAATGGATCGACATGGGAATAATAAATGAATATTCATCCTATTTTACTCAATTAACTACCCATACATATATTATTGAGATGATCATGGATTCCTAAAAAGAAAATGAGTTTCTACAAAAGATGGCAGTGAATATTATGGAGTTCAGCATTGCTGAAGATGTACTTATATGCTTTGTAACAAATATATGTGACCAATAAAAACTATAACTGAAGAGAGAAGTTTTATATGATGTTCATAGATCATATTTATCAATTAATCTATACAGTAGTATGTTGTATAGATATCTGAATCAAAACTTTTAGCAGGATTAAATGAAGAGTAATATTGTATAATTCATATCACAATGCTTTATATGCCAATAATACAATGTTTAATAATAGAATTATATGGGTATGATGAAACTACTTACTATACCAATATGTAAATGGGAAAACATAACCATATATTTCTATGTTGGAATCCCCATGATGTCCAAAGGTAATAACACCATATGGGTGGTAGGTGATCACCTTACCCTGTAGGCACATTTATAGATATTAAAGAATATTTATCTCTTAACCAACTTTGTAATATATATATATATATATATATATATATAAAGTAATTGGTTAGAATACATGGAGTTCCACACTATTGTATCCAATTGATATATGATGTTTACCTTGTGTTTCTAGGTAGTGTTTCAAAAATAATTGGATATAATGCTAAACATCAGCAGTGCATATCACAATCATGTGTATGATCAGACTAAAATAACCATTCAAACTATACAAGATATACTAAGATCACCTTCAATGGAATTATAAGGGTATTGGGGTTAAAACCTTCACCTAATAGAGTTCTCATATAACAAAAATTTAAATTTTAGGATTCAAATGGATCCTTATAAGAAACTATATGGGAAGTGTTGTCAAAATTCATCATGCTGGATTGAATTTTGAGAGAAGAAGATAATAGGGCCTGATCTTATACATGAAATGATCTTATCCAAGATATTACATTGAAGGTATAAACCATTCAGCCTTATATATAATCCATAAAAATTAAATATAAAATCTACGAATAAAATCATTTCTATGATCTGAAGTTTGAGGCTGAGATAAATGTTTTCTTTCATATATCACTATGGGAGAAATTCATGACGTTTGGGAAGAAGGTAAAGCGTAGTCCAAGAAAAATTGACCCCTTTGAGATCCTTGATTGCATAAAATCTATGGATTATTGACTAGATTTCCTACTCAAACTATATTAATCACATTATGTATTCTATATATCCCCCTTGAAGAAGAACATACAAGATCCCGCACATGTACCAAATTCAGAGGTGGTACTATTATAGATTGATCTTTCATAAAATGAGAACACAATAAAGATATTATATCATAAATAAAATGTTATACTAAATAAGACAACATGCATGGTTGAAGTGTTGTTCTGGAACCACAAGTTTGAGGAATCGATATGGGAACAAAAAGAGGCAATGAAACCAAAGTAACATAATCTATTTTAGTGTTTGAAAGAAAAATTTTAGGGGGAATAATGTAATAATAAAAACTTTTAGAAATGAAATTCCTTCTTTAAATATTTAAATTACGTACTAAAAACATGAAAGTATAGAAAACACATGTACTAATTTTTTTTTAGACCATTATATGTTATATATCATCTAATTTAAAATAATTTTAAGAACATAACAATTAATAATATATTTACTATACATTGACCATTATGATTTGTTAATATTGAGGGTTATGATAAAGCATAATTGATATAGATGAAAGAAGTGATGGCCTCCACCAATAGGTTCATATCCTATAAATCCCACTTATTAGTGCTTCCAATGGAGATAGCATAATTGGGGATTCCCCTTGACTAATCACAAGTTTATATTCAATAATTATATTAATATAAAAACCATTTATGGGAGATGTTCAAGATTATTGAGATAACGGCCAAAACCATGTTTTCCAAATCACTTCAATAAAATCTCACTATCGTGCACCTTACCGGTAATGAATTCAAAAGTATAATAAAGGGTTATGTGTCTAGGTAGTAATTGTATGATTTTTTTATATTATCTTATAATTAAACAATTATTATATTTATCCTTTTAAATATTACTTTTACATGATTAGATAATGAGTTTGATAAAAATTAGACTTTGATGTAGTGAAACACAAAATGTATTTTTTTGGGAAATATACAATTTCAATCAAGGAAACATATTTTAATAAATAAAAAAATATAAAAAATATAAAAAATATTTTTTAAGACGTATTAAATATATTTTATCAATTATAAATGATAATATAGTTTTTCAAAGTCAAATGTAAGTTTTATAAGGGTCAGAAAATGGTTATTGTAAAAAACCCAGCATGTTACAACAAAATATAGATTTTTTAAAATGTAAATTATCATACTTATAATATTATTTTAATAAAATAAATATTGTTTATTAAATCATCGTAACAAAATTATCCAATACCGATTCTTTCCTAATTTTTTTAGATCGTCGAATTTTTGGGTCAAAAATTAAATATGGTATAAATATATTGGGTGTATTATTACTTCATAATGACCATAAAGTGATATAATGTATATCATAACTGGTATCCATGAGCAAACATATATTTACCCTTTAAAATAATGTGTTTTTCAATTCATTTTATTAACTTTATAAATCCTTAATGAATCATCAAAAACATATATAATATTTTAGTGTTTTATAGTCAATTCTTTATAAACATGACTCACTTCTACATCAACAAGGGTATTATTTTAACAAGATAAGATCTTTTATATATAAAATAATTAATTCCAATTATATTTGGAAGAAAAAATGATGAAAATCATGGTAAGGTTTGGGGTTTTGGTTACTATATCATATAGAGTCTAAAACCTATGTTTGGAAATTAGTGAAGTAATATCTTCTCATTTTCTATATAAACATGCACAACCTCCCATTTATCTACACTCAAAACACTTTATAATTGAAATTACTATTACCTTACCTCTATATATGCCTCCCAAGGTGACCCAATCTCTCAATAATCTTCTCTCATTCTTTTATAATTTCCCTATAAATGTAAGGGGACTCTCTCTCTTATTTTATTTTCAAGAACCATCCTTGTAATTATCCTTTAAAATATCAATTGGTTATGTTGTTCTGACTTTATATATATATATATATCCTTTTATTGTCCAATTAATTTCAAAATAATGATAGATCATTTATCCTCTCTCGTTATGACATTTTCCTAATTCCTTACCAAGTTGAAGTAAGGGATCCTCTCCTCCTCCAATTTATTCAAGAACCTTCTTTATATTATGCTGTTTAATTCAAGATTATTCATCTTGGAATATGTATTTATATATCCCTATTATTTTATTTACAATTTAAATTTGATGATAGACCCCTTTCACTCTCAATGAACCCTCCCATAAACCATTACATACCCCTATTATGATGTCAAAAGTATCCCTACTTTTTCCCATGCCAATGAATTTTGTAGTGAATACCCATACCATCACACACTTGCCTAGGTAGAGTAGAAATATCAACCTATATATCTTGCAACAAGACCTCTAGCACTCCTCCTTATATTCTAGTGGTTGCGGACTAGCAGCGAGGACCTAAGAGGATATAGTGAGGATATTGTGCCCTCAGATAAAAGTGGAAAACATTAAAAATAAACTAATAATACAAAGATCCATGAATATAAGAGTGCTCAAAAATACATAAATAACTGAAATAAATACAATAAATAGAATGTAGCATCCATTACTGATAAACTAAGACATAAGAAATTGGTCTCCCACTACTCTGACCACATACAAAATAACATAAAAGAGAACAAATACACAAGTATCTGCTAATACTTCAAGCCAAACCACATACCTAGACCCATGATGGATAAAAATATCCTGCATGAACCAAGGACTCCATATGAGATTCTTTGCTCGAAAATGAAAGACTCGACCTCTACCCAATCCTCTGCACTATGATTAACCAGAAATCAGACATAAGGTCTACATGTACACCGAGGTTCGCATGCCATATGCGAGAAACAAATCTCGAAATGCCATGACCAATGGTGGTACTAACATATAATATCATTAAAAGTGCATGGAACATGTGTCATGTATAGTCTAACCGAATTTCACTCCCAACAAAAGATAAACAAAATAAATAAAGGAAGAAATAAGGATAAAAAAGGAAAACAAAAAACCTCAAAATCTAGTCTTACACTCAAAGGTAATCTACCCTCACTCTGGACCTTTCTAGAGTAATTACGATGCATGGATAATGCAACCACAAAATCAAACACATCTTCTTAATAAATAAGGAACTGCAGAGTCGAACACAAGTATAAGAACAAATTCTAGGCCCGATGATCTCATCCTAGGAACCAAAGCACAAAATGCATATACTGGGCATTAGGACTCGAATGGTGTGATCTTAACTAATAGTAGGGACCCCTATTGACCTTGGGAGTATACTACCATGTCTAAAAGTCCTTCATAACTAATTAGGAAAATGAACATATCCGTGGATCATTAGGCTACCTAAGAAATCCTAATCTTATTCCATAAAAAAATTAGGTCATAGGAATCAAAATAGCCTCCATAGTCCACTAACTCTAGAATTAAGAGAACTACTATGATAAGGTATATTTCGTCATGTAGACCATCTATTATCTCCCTATCCCCACCTCAAAAGAACCATCCAACTAATTTAGGAGAGTAGAATACTCAATATTAAGTCACTTTCTCATTAAAATAATATCTTAAAGGTCTTCTCCATCATCAATTCTGAATAACAGCAACCTTAGACCTCCCATCCATAGCTCACACACCAGGGTCTGCTAAAACTAGCACCCTCTAACCCAAACTGATGAACCAGTATCAGCCGCCTCACAATTCGTCCTACACACAGTATGGACCACAATTCCTAGAACTTCATCATAATAGGACAACCTATAAGGGTCTCCTCTAGAAAACTACAACTCAATAAGGACACACTTCAAGGGGGTCCTCTATAAAGACTAAATCTCAGGCCAATCCCACTCAAAAAAAACATAGATGCACTCCCAAATCAAGACCTACAGAACACTTACCCAGAATTGAAAACTGAAGAAATACCTCACCCAAAGGGTAACCCTAATCAATATATTTCCTAGAATGTAATTCATCCAAAAAATACCCATAAACATATCTTGAACTCTTCTCAATGGAACACATCCATACCTCACATCCAACAATGTCTAACCACCTTGAAGGCTCCTACTGGTCCCAACCTCAAGTAACTAGACCTAAACATCAAACAACCGGACTAAATATCCTGTCCTAAAATACACTAAATTCAATCTCCTATAATCCATCCAAAGAACTATAATAAAACTCACTACACATCCTTCACTCAAGGTGACCAACAAGAGAACAAATTTACATGATCCTCAAAATGCACAACCCATCCCTAGGAAGTATTCTAGAACCAGAACCTCAATAGAATCCTCTTTAAAACTATATTAGTCCAAAACAAAATAAAAATGGACTCTAAATGTAGAAAGGACTCACCCACTATTATGTACATTGAAAACCACTTAGAATGGACCACTCAAAAGTCCAATTATAACTATAGGGTAGAAGATAGGACAAACAACATAGTGCAAGAGAAGTATGTGGTGTACACATTGGGTACACATCGGGTAACCCCAAGGGTCCTCCCTATTTTTGTTCACCAACTTACTCATTATATACCTTCCTAAAGTAAATGGAATATCCTTCGGTAGACAATGTGTTACCCAACATGGGTACCCACTTTTATGCCTAAACCCCACATGGTGTGTAACCCAACATGGGTACCCACTCATGTAACTGGTCGTGTACTCCTCATGGGTGGGTATACCAACATGGTGAATAACCCAGACGAGCACTGGTCGTGTGTCCTACATGACCAAGTATCCCACAGTGGCTGTCTGGATGAGTGCTCGACCACACCCATGAATCCAACTACCTAGTGTGTACCACCAGTCTATAGCATGTGGTTACCAAAAACTCATCTTCCCCAAATAGGAAGAAAACATGGTGTGTATTCTTTCAACCAAACATCTTGTGATCAGGGTTTCTTGAATGAAAATCCCTTCGAACAACCTAGAACACCATGAAACATCTTGATTCACCCTAAAACTACCAGATCGACCCACAAAGGGTCCCCAACAACCCAAAAACAAGATAAATACTTAAAATAAACTACTCTATGGGGATATATAGTTCTAGAATAAGAAATTGCCTACCTATGAGTAGAATTCATTGAAACATTGTTCAGATCCATGTTCCTGACACCTTCAAGATGATATGACGTGACCCAATCTCTACGGCGACACATTATTATCCATCTCTTCATATTTTCTCAATATCCTCTCCCTCTACACTCACATAGTGAAATGAATCCCTAGGGGGTGTATGAAACACACCAATGGAAAAAAAAGAGATAAAAGAAATAAAAAACAAAAGAAAAGAAAATGAAGAAAAAGGGGTCCCAGCACAGACCCAACGCTCGACACGAGGTTATTCCCATCATAAGAAACTCCCCCATTACATACTCCATCTTGAATTCATAATTCAGATCTGAAACATTGAATAAAATATATTAGCAAATGAACATGTGTGAATAAATACTGTTTAATTATTTAAATATTAAATATTCTGGAAAATCCAAACATATCAGAATTCAACCAAACTATTATCTTAGTGTAAAAACCATATTCTATGACCAATAGAGTGGTTATAAAAATTACCTCAGATATCCTAGAAGAATATATTACCATTTCTCACCTCAGAAACCACATGATAGAATAAATTCAAATTTATCTTGTTTCCCTTAAGATTTTATGATGTATTTTGTGACACGTCCCCAATTTATACTAAATGGTATTCACCTAGATATACATATCCTTAATTTATTATGGACTTCCATTTTTATATAACACACTACCTAATCATTATATTTAATGTGATGAAATATGATCCTATTTTGAATGATCTATGTGGAAAAATTATGTGTGTACATTATATGAAAATGATGGGTGCACCAACATAGCACTCCAATTAATTAGGTAATATTTTAATATTATTCCCTTACATTTATGGTGCATGAGAGGTTTTACTAAGAACACTATGTTATGTTTTCTTGGTGCTAATCCACTCATATTTATGATTCGATTTTTTATGTTGTTTACACATTTTTATTATTACTTTATGTTATCAAGTTATATCATGCCTCATTATTAAAGATTTTGTTTTTCAGCCCTTTTATGTTACCTTTATATTCTCCTTTAATCACTGTTAAATCTTTACCATATTCTATGATTTTTTTATTCCCTTAGTAGGCTTTATAGATCTCCCCTTTTTATGTATATCTCTATGTTTTCCCAAGAAGTTTTAAAATAATGATGAAATTTTAGGAGAATCATAAAGACTTTTTCAATAATTTCATGGTATTATTATGGAAAGATGTTATTCTATGTACCAAATTCCCCGAGCATGTTACGATTCACTATCTTATAGGTTATATTATGTGTACCTTTATGTAATAAATCATAGATTAAGGTGTATTAAAGATATGGGTTGTCATATTTATAGATTCAATGTTCATCATTATAATATCATTATAGATATCCAAATATATTTTTTATAATTATTTATAATGTTATAATTTAATTCCATAATTATTCTAGTTATTATTTATGGTGATGAAGTTAGTGAAGATCTTGTTTTCTTTATTTTTAACGGATAAAGGTGTGGTAAATTAATGATAACATAAATATTAATAAAATATTTATACTATAAAAAAATCAAACTATATTTTCTCATAAATTTTTAATAACGCCACTAGTTATGTTTCTATAGACATCTATGATAGAAATTTATATCATTGCTTATGTTGGTGGTCCAAGAAACTAAAACAAGAACAAGCTATAATTCATGGGTGAGTACGATTAAGAATGTTATTATTTTTTAATAATATCATTATTACATATGCATGGTGATATTATTTATATGTTTTTATGGAGGAAAATATTATTTTAAGAGAGTTTTATAAAGAATAAAATAATTTCAAAATAAAATATGTCACTTTTATGGAGGTGGTAGTTCACAAGTATGGATGGGTGATACAATTATTTTCTATAGAATGGGAAAAAAATAGGGAATAATTTTTAATGTCATCATATTAATTAGGTTTTAAATATAATATTAATACATTAAATATAATTTTATAACTAGATATTTAAGGAAGTGATGAAAATTCAAACATATCCTTCATATAGGTGGTAGTCCACACATACACATGAAAACATTTTTGACATTCTAAGTAAAAGGGAAATAGATGTTTAATATTATTATATCACCAAAATAACATTTAATTATATTAAGAATAATTATTTAATTATAATAAAATGTAGAAAATATATATTATATATGTGGAAGAAGAAAGAAAATAATTTAAATGGAAAATTAGTAATTAATAATTTTTACCTTACTACATAGAAATCACTTTTAAAAAATGATTAATAATTTGAAGGAAATTATTTTTAGAAGATCTAGATAATAAGAATTTCAATAAGAATTTTTGGTATGGATTTGACCTGATTTTTTGACAATATATGTCGATTTTGGTGTGAGGAGAAGTGGAGAAGTGAAGGATCATTTTATAAGGGGAGGTAGTTCAATTTTTGTTATAATATAAAAGAAGAAGTCAATATTAAAGGGTAAAAAGATCCAATAATGGGACATAATTGAAAGTGGATACATTAATTTAGATCCACCACACATCCAATTATTTTAGGAAATGTTTTCAAAAAAAATTAGGTTTTTTACCCTTAGTTAAACCCTTTTTAACATAATTTACCTTTTCTGCAAAAACTAATTTCTCGCTAAGCTATTTACATTTATTTCCTAAATGTAAAATTTTATTTATTTAATAATTTAGACCTAATGTTTTATAATTTGAAATAAATTTTTTAAAATTAAATTTTTATGCAAAAGAAAAGTAAATTTTAACAATAAAACATGTAACACATAAAAAACAATTTTTATAAAAAAAATATATTTTTAAGATTAAAATTTATGTCTAGTATAAAAATTTAATTTTTTTTATTTTTATGATATAAATTAGTATATTATGAAACAAATAAAATTATGTTTTATAATAAATCAATAAAAACTGAATTAAAGAAAATATTTTATTAAATGAAATGTCAAAATATAGTTTTTTTTATTGGAAAATATTTTTTAATGCCTTGATATGTTAATGTTTTTTTTATAAGTTCATATTATTACCTTTAAAAAATAAAACATTACTAATTAAATACTTATTTTTAAAATTAAAACTTTTTTTAATCTTTTACGTCCTACATATTTGACAATAATGTCAAAAAATTATCTGTTTTTGTAAAAACTGTATTTTTCACTATTCATCTAGAGATCAACTTTTTCAGAAAAATAACAAAAAAATTATGATAATATAATGTGTAATTATAAATCCGAAAATAAAATTCTCACATTCATAACTTATTTTAAAGGTAAATTACATTTAATTTCTATTAATTCTTTGTTTTAGGGGTTTCACATTCATTTCTAGAGGAAAGGGTGAGTTTTCATGATTTGGGCCAAATCGAGAGCCCAATTCCATATTTAAAAACCGATTTTGATTATTTTATAACTATTTCATTTTTAAATATTTCTCACCCATTCTAATTCCAAAATATCATCCACTAATATTTTAACACCAACAATGCAATTTGGACCCCTTAAGAATCCATAACAAAGGGGTATTTAGGTTTTTATTTAGGAATTGGACAAACCTGAAAGCCTATTTTCCTATTTTAAATTTTTTCTTTATTTTTTTAATATCTTATTCATTATAATGAATTTTTCGGTTATTTCACCTCCCTTCCGACCCTAAGAATCCCAGTCGCGCTTCCATTCCCTTTACCCCCTCCTTGGAGCTCTTTGAAATCTAGAATTAGGGCAGAACTTCATAGTGTGTCTCAAATCGTCCAGAATTGAAGAGGTAATTTCATCCCTTATTAACTCTCTCAATTCTTACTATTTTCCCTCTATTCTAGTTCTTAAATGACCTCCTAAATCTTTTTAGAACAACCCTTTATTTTAGGGTGTTTTCAATTTCAGAAACTATTTTTTTGGAGTGATTACTTCAGGATACTTAATTAAGTGAGTCAATTTATTTCTTATTTCAAATTTTTAGGATTTCATTTGTTTTTATTAGGTTTTATTACCACTTCTATGAATTCCCAAATGACCAGGGGGTAGGTTTTCGAACCTAAGGTTTAAAATTGGGTTTTATTTTCCAATTATTGTGGTTTTAGGTTTGTTCTAGGTCCTTATTGGTGTGGTGGTGGTGCGAATTAATTTTCACACGGTGATTCAAATGTTTTCTTTAATTTGGTAGGAGATTCCATTGTGCATGATATTTTTGTGACTTATCTTTCTGTGTTCATGGTATTTTTATTTTTATTGGAATTTAATGTTTCTGGAAAAATTAGTTTTAGTTGCATTTATAAAGCAAATTAATTTTAAGTTCCAATTGTTGGTGAAATTTGGCGGTTTCCATACAAATCTTTTATTGGTTCATTTGGGGCTGACCAATAATTACTTATTGGATTTTATTGAAATTTAATAGGACTGAAAATCATGTTTTTAATATTTATTCTTTTTTCTTTTGCTGCGAAAGTTTGTTTAAATGGTGTTTGGGAAGCAAATAGGCTTTAAGTGCCATGTTTGTGTGAAAATGGGGGTTTTTAAAATATATAACTTCTTGGTTCACATGGGGCAACCCCAAAACTGAATTATTGGTTTAATTAAAGGTTATTGGACTAAAATTTTGTTTTAGTGACTGAAAATTGTGCACATAGTGTGCAAAGTGGACATTTTAAAGAGTGTTGGTTGAAAAACAATGCAGGTTTTTGAGAGATTGTTTTATGGAAAATCAATGTGTTTTTTCTCTGTTTTTAATGGTATAAAGTGTGTATAGATACTGTATTGTTTGTAAGTGACCAGTACTTGTGTTTTTATATGAAACTTTATCCATGTGGCATGCTGAATTTGTTTGAGCACAAAGGGGGAAGCCCAGGTTCCTTGGTGGGGCGGATGTGTACTAGTACGGCTAGTGGACCGGATGGGTTTTGTCCCTGTTTCACCTAGAATTTGGATAACAATAACTCTAAAAAACTATTTGGATGATTATTGGGGACCACTAGGTTATGGGTATGTTACTTACTAGTGGCTCTTGCATGAGAAATGATTTTACTCTGGTTACTTTACACTGAGGTATGAGGTACATGGGGCCCGACACTATCTAGTTCCTAGGAGTGTTCCTGATTTTGTTGCTCATTGTGTTTGTGATATTTTACATTTTATTAGAGTGTTTTTTTCAGTACATTAACATATCTAACATTTATATTTAAATGTGTAAACATTATTACAATTTTAGCTTGAAAACTATTTTCAATTGAAAGTTGCTTTTCTTGGATTTTATCACAACCTTTCTTTGCGTACTAAAACTGCTTGATTTTTCACATTGTATTGCATCCTCTTTTGAATCATTTGCTGGTATAATATTGGTCTTAGGCTCAGACCCTACTTATATCCCTTTGGTGTAAGTATACTTGGTTATGTTTGACACAGGTAAAGGAAAGGCTAATGGTGATGGCGGTTCGGGGTGTCAGTCCCCATCCTTGGGGCGGAGTTGTAGAGACGGCTTGTGGGCGATGAACCGTAGTCATGCAGAGTCCTTGGTGATATCTTTCTAATATATTTATTTTTATTTGGAAATATTGTAGTTTCTTTAAACAAATGTATTCGGATCTGGTTTTGTTTATATTTTTTTAGCATGAAAATTTCAAATTCTGATTATTGTTTGTTTTTTTATGATTTATGCTTTCATACTCGGGTAAATCGTTCGCAACCCATATTTTTTGATACCCGGGCACCTGTGCCAGCCCGTGGGATTGGTAACTCCCTTAGGACCTTGGTAAGGGCCATGTTTGGTCCTGGTAATAGTGGAAAACATATTCGGTTCGTGACAAAATGGTATCATAGGAGGTTAATGTTTTTGGGTTATATTGCTATTTTGGGAAGAGTCGGGATAGACATGAGATGGGATTTTCGGGGCTTGAGGTTTTGGTTGTGAGTAGGGTGCCTGGACCACACCTTTCATGAAAGACCTTGAGTCACCAGGGGATGTTGGAATTTACGGATTGAATTCACTTCTAGGTGACACTTGTGGGCTGCAGACCACAGGTGGACATCAGGAATATGTGGAGTAGTTGTTTCTTTTATTACTGAAATGTGTATAGTTTATTTATATTTGATTTATTTCATTAAATTTTTTAGAATTGTGGTATTGACTATTGTTTTGTGACTGTTGCATTTTGTAGCCACATGCCTCCCAGGAATGCTCCCACGCGCCCATAGGAGGAAGCTAGAGAGAGTTCTCCCACACCGATTGATCAGAGACTCGTGGAGGCTGTGGTTCAGGATATCCAAGATTTGGTACAGGGAGAATATCATTCTCCTATTCCTACTAGGGCATAAGAGACAGGTCCTATAAAAGATAAAGCTCAAAAGTTTCTAAAAAACAATCCTCCGACTTTCTAAGGAAGCTCAGAACCCAAGGATGCAGAAGAATGACTCGAGAAGATCGAGCGTATGTTTAAGTTCCTGGAAACACCCTGGGAGTTCAGGGTGATGTTTTCCTCCTTTATATTGGAGGGTCTCAGCCGTATGTAGTGGGAGTTAGTGTTTCATACTGGGAAGAATGAGCATATTCGTTGGGGATATTTCAAGGTTATCTTCAATTAACAATACTTCCCTGAGTTGTAAGTCTTATGCTAGGTCCAGAGAGTTCATGGAACTTGTTCAGGGGAATATATCAGTGGTGGAGTACACCAACCATTTCGCTAAGTTGGTTCAGTATGCTTCAGAAATCATCTCCAATGAGCAGGCGAAGGCCCAGAGGTTTGAGAAAGGCTTGCGACCAGATATATACTCCCAGATGTTCTTATTTAAGCTGGGGACCTATGCTGAGGTCATTGATTGGGCATGCATGGTGGAGACTGATAGGAAAGTTAGGGCTGGATTCTCTGGTTTAGTATCAGTAGTGGGTAGTGGCAGCTCCTCAGAGAAGAAAAGGAAGCGGTAGGATCTTGTGAAGAAAGGAGGGGGCAGTTTAGGCCACTCTTCCAAGAAGTTTTCTTCTGCGGCTTCTGATGCGAGATCGGTCTTGTGCATCCAATGTGGGAAGCCTGGGCATATCCGACCAGCATTTCCACATCCTCCTATTCATTTTTACCATTGTGGAGGTGTCACAAACCAGCCCGAGTCGACCCTGAACCGGTCACCCAGGCCAGCCCGCGACAAGTCCCGAGAGGCATTCCCGATCCTCCCGGGATGGTGAAAAGCACCAAGGGCATCAATAGAGTACACAAGGGAACGATTTCGCCCATATATAAACAATCAAACAAACAGCGGAAATAAACGGACAGCCCAAAATGAATTTATATAAAAATTGAACTAAATATTATTTGTACAAGAAACTAAAATTAGAACAGAACCAACAACTCAAATGAACAATTCCGATAAAAAAATAACTCCATGTGACACTTCTGGTCACTCTCCAACACAATGATAAAAAGTCTCCCAAGGTGATCGAACTAAAGATGAAACCTTCACAAGGGCTAAAAAAAAAAGAAGACTATAGGCGTGAGTATTAAAACTCAGTAGGTTAGCCCGGTATTCTATTCCCAATGCACATTACTTTAAAATAAAAGAAACATCAATTTATAGTTTTAAATTCAAGATTTGAAAGTCTGGTTTTCAAATGAGGTTTCATGCTATAATAATTATCAGAAAAAAACATGCAGGTTTAATAAACAAAAATGCAAGTAACAATTATTTTCAAAGAGGTGAAACTTCAAAATGAAAATAGTTTTCAAGAGGGCTTCTTTAAATAATTTTAACATTCAAATAAATAACACATACTACTGAATTTACCAACCAAACACTCCATATGCCGACGGTGAGTACAAAATAGCCAATGAGCACTAGTCACAGGAATACCCCTAGGCACTAGTTAGTTGTGAGCCCCAGGTACCTCGTATCTCGGTGAAAGTAACCGTAATAAATATCTGTTCTCATGAACAAGCCACTAGTAGGGAACATACCCATAACCTAGTGGTCCCCAATCATCAACATCATCATAGTTTAGTTAGTGTTGTCATCGTCAAACTTGCTACGTGAAACAGGGGCCAACCCCCACAGAATCACTAGCATACTAGTACACGTCCGCCCACCTAGATACCTGGGATTCCCTTTAGTGCTCAATCAAGTTACACATATTATCAAATACACATTTCACATCCCCATTCCATTCCAAAACCATAAAAACACAAACATCCCATAATCATTCTTCACATTTCTTACACTAATCAACAAACCGCTAAATATTTTGGTAAAACAATTTAATGAAGTGTATTGAGGATTTGCACATAAAACTCTTTCAAAAACACTCTTTAAATTATAAACACACATCATAACCAAACCAAATCATATTTGGCAGCCCAATAAACAATTAATAAAATCATTTAATGGACCATAAAACAATCCCAATTTCACAACTTGTTATATACAAGTAAAACACTCCTTCATTAGGAAATGCCAAACGGGCCTTTAAAAATTTTCTCAAAACTAACCTTTGATGAAGGTATGCATTTTAATTTTATTAAGGATCTGTATAAACATCATTTACTGCAGTAAACCTCATTCATAAATCCCTTATAATACTTAGGTTAAATATTCAAAACACAACCATTTTCATAAAGATGTGAAACGGTCCATTTTTGGGCAACTCGGGCCAAAATATGTTGTAAATCAAAACCCACTTGTTTGTAAAAACAAATCCAAATTGGAAATCAATATAAGTACCCAAAAATACCATTTATAATTCTTCCAATTCCTTTATAAATCCAATCAAGTAACTTTTAAATCACACATCACACATAAAAGCCAACCGGGCAATTTACCGAACACATGACATGCCCTTTTTAAACAAAACAATTTATTTTATGTACATGAAAAGGAATAAAACACCAATTGAAAGCCATATTTTCATTCAAGATACTGTATCATGTTAAAAATACCATATAACAGATTATAAACCTCACAAAATATTTTCAAAAGATAACGGAACATTTAAACAAACACTTGTTGAGAACTTTCATGACAAAACAACACTACCGTTCACAAACCAATGATTAAACAACCACTTTGAACACCAATAAAATTATCCAAAGGATGAAAAAAAATAATAAACATATATATCTGGTTTTAAATATAATAAAATGATGAAACTTAAATAATAAAGTCATGTGCATGGCGTATCCTACCTCAAATCTTTGGCGTAATTGAAACGCACACCCGAAATCACCCGCCGCGGGTTTATAAACCCTAAAACTATAAATACCAGACCTAAACAAACATAAAACCCATCAAAAAACATGTTATAACAAAACCCTAGGTCTATCAAGACTAGGGTACAATATAAAACCATGAAATAATGAAAGGAGGGGGAAGAGGAAGGAGAAAGGAGAAGGAATCTCACCTTTCACCCTAGAAAACTCTTCGTATTCCATTAGATCTGCAACCCTAGAGGGAAGGGAATGGCTTGAAAATTCATAGAGATACTCCTAAGATCTGGAAGAACCAGGGAAAGAAAATTTCTGTCCAAAAGAGTACGAATTGAATTAGTTATGGGTGAAACAAGTTACCTTCTCAATTCTGGACGTTTTGAGGAAACCAGAGAACATTCTCCCTAATACGCGACCAATATGAGCTCCAAAGTGGTAAAAACGATATTGGGGGTGAGGATATGGATATTGGCTTCGGGTGGGAGGTGGAATCACCGAAAAAGATTAAAAAATGAAAAAGATATAAATGAAACGAATTATTTTTTTTTAAAACAGGAAATGGGCCCATGGGCTGGCCCAATACCTAAATAAGTGACCCAAATTCGCCTGGCTTATGAATTTCTAATGGGTCCAAAAGGATAAATAAATTTTAATATATCAGTATAGGATAAGTGGGAAGTTGATTGGGTGAAAAAGGATGAAAAACAAAAGAGTTATAAAAGAAACAAATTCAGTTGTTAAAACTGGGAATGGGCCGGATCAATACAAAGACAGAAAAAAAACCGTGTGTGACAATTCTCCCCACCATTAAAGCTTTCCACCCCCGGAAAGCCATAACACTTTCCAGCTGAAAAAAAACAACACATAAGGATTCCAGAATGTACCCCCCACCATTAACAATCAACTATCCCTAGAAATGTTCTTAGGATGAAAATCCAAGAGACCCATGGTGGGTCTCCCCACCATTAGAAACCAACTAGCAATGAATAGACAAGAATTGAACATGAGCTAAAATTGGGCGTCACTCACAGAAGCCCAAAAAAACCCTCCTAGAAAAACATAATATACCAAGTTAATAGGATTACAAAATGAACATATAAACCACCCACTCCCGAATGGAGGGGACAAGAACTTGGCCAACACATTCAGCACAATTCTAGACCCCCGTCACTTGGGGATGGGAGGGAAGGGGACCCAATAATTTGGCCACTGAAACAACAAAAGAAACAATGAAACTACCCAAAACTCTCCCCCAATGAATAGGTAACACCAAGACTGCATCTGATTTTTACAGGTGTTCCACACAGGGACATTGATTGAAAACCCACATCCATGAAGGAATAACCATAGACACTGTGTGAGGTGTTAAGTCCACCACGCTTGTTGCGACAAAGGGAAATTAATAGAAATGAAGAACCAAAACATTGACATAGTAACTAAATTACCAAAACAGAGGAGTAGGGATCATAATCTAGCACTCCACACCTCTGTTGATTTCCTGACTGCGTGAAAAGCTTCACTCCGAGGCCTATGGCTGGAGCCCTGATTCTTGAAGCATTTGCTGCACCGCAGTCAGGTGATAAGGATCACACCACTCAAAAAACCCACACTGGATCACACAAAAAAAACCTTCATCTAAATAGGAAATAATAGATACATATCAAAATTCCTTATCACTCCAAATGAGGGGCATAATGGACAAGGAATTAGACGAAACACATCAACATCACCGAACACAGCTGCTCTATCCAAAAGAATTATCAGGACCTAGGAGCACTTTTAATAGATCCCAAACATCTCTATATTCCAACAAACAGGTTAAGGCATCATCAAAATAGGTGGATTTAAAATTTGAAAGGAATCCTTAGGTTGATCAGTAGGAAATATTTCCAATGGAGAACTATCACTGGCCACATCACAACATCAAACACATCTTTAGAAACCCAATGAAAATTTCTCCAAAACCAAGACACCAACAAGATATCATCTCAAGATACAACAAGAGTATGAATTCTAGATCACAAGGAAGCTTACTGAATAAACAAATCTTCTACAACATAGAAAAATCAAGCCATATAACCATTGTTTTTAAAAAAAGGGCCACAATTTTCAGCTCAAAACAATTTTGAAAAATCAAACTAACTTGGTGGGTTTCCACATTCACCAATGGTGTTTCATAAAGTCTCACCCACATGCACATTTACATGCCACCCCTGACACCCAACCACCATACCATATAGGCCATACTTCCAAATATAAATAAAACCATGCATGTGAGCACCCATGAAAACACCAAAGGCTAAAATTAAACATCATAATTAAAAAAACAATTTACCTTCAAAAGGAACACCAACCACTAAGTCAAAAACATTTTCATGTTTCACAAAAAAAAACCACAATTAATTAAGAACCATTTCTTGAAAAACTACCCCTTTTCATTTTTAAAAACTTTTTAAATAACCAAGCCACTCCAAACAACCCCTTCACATTATTTTTTTTTTAAAAAAAATCAGCAATGTATATTTTCATAATCTGAGGTCCATTGAGACCAATAACATTTCTAGTAAAAAACCAACCGATCAAAACTAATTTCCAAAACTAATTTATCCGATTTAAAAACTTTTTTAACATCCTAAAATACCCCATTTAAAAAAATATCCAGAATCAATTTAAAATGATTCACAATTTCAAAACATTTTATTTCAACAAACCACAAGTTTAGATTATGGATAATCCAATCCCTTTAAATCATTTCTGCTTCCCTCCATTTTTTTTCACAAAAACACAACCTTCCAAAACCATTATTATATTTAATTATTGAAAACCCCTTTTTCACTTTTCAAAATCTAATCCTTACATTAAAACCCATTTCCAAAATTCTCACACAAGGATTTTAAAAACAAAAATTCAGAATTCAAGAAAGGTTCAAGAGACCCAAGAAAAAGGGAACTAGTGTCGGTTGGTGACTTGACCATATGGTTGGCGGCCATATGCCAAACACAACCCCAACACAGAGAGACTTATTAGGACCATTCCCCAGCTCCACATGGCTTGCCAGGCCCTGTGAGCTCATGAAGGCCATTGGTCAGACTCCCCTTGTCATATCCCAATACAAAACAATAAACTAGAACAATGGACACTAATAAAACCGGACTTCCATAGAAACCTGAGGATTAGAACAAGAAAGAGTTCGTGACGCTCTTCTTGCACTTACCCCTCAAGTCCCAACAATCCTACTCCATCTACCTTGACATCCCCAAAATAAAAAGGGTGCTCTAAAAAGAAAGGTCTGCTAATAGCCGACCTCCTCTGATACCATTTTGTCACGAACCAACCCGAGTCGACCCTGAACCGGTCACCCAGGCCAGCCCGCGACAAGTCCCGAGAGGCGTTCCCGATCCTCCCGGGATGGTGAAAAGCACCAAGGGCATCAATAGAGTACACAAGGGAACGATTTCACCCATATATAAACAATCAAACAAACAACGGAAATAAACGGACAGCCCAAAATGAATTTATATAAAAATTGAACTAAATATTATTTGTACAAGAAACTAAAATTAGAACAAAACCAACAACTCAAATGAACAATTCCGATAAAAAAATAACTCCATGTGACACTTCTGGTCACTCTCCAACACAATGATAAAAAGTCTCCCAAGGTGATCGAACTAAAGATGAAACCTGCACAAGGGCTAAAAAAAGAAGAAGACTATAAGCGTGAGTATTAAAACTCAGTAGGTTAGCCCGGTATTCTATTCCCAATGAACATTACTTTAAAATAATAGAAACATCAATTTATAGTTTTAAATTCAAGATTTGAAAGTCTGGTTTTCAAATGAGGTTTCATGCTATAATAATTATCAGAAAAAAACATGCAGGTTTAATAAACAAAAATGCAAGTAACAATTATTTTCAAAGAGGTGAAACTTCAAAATGAAAATAGTTTTCAAGAGGGCTGCTTTAAATAATTTTAACATTCAAATAAATAACACATACTACTGAATTTACCAACCAAACACACCGTATGCCGATGGTGAGTACAAAATAGCCAATGAGCACTAGTCACAGGAATACCCCTAGGCACTAGTTAGTTGTGAGCCCCAGGTACCTCGTATCTCGGTAAAAGTAACCATAATAAATATTTGTTCTCGTGTACAAGACACTAGTAGGGAACATACCCATAACCTAGTGGTCCCCAATCATCAACATCATCATAGTTTAGTTAGTGTTGTCATCGTCAAACTTGCTACGTGAAACAGGGGCCAACCCCCACAGAATCACTAGCATACTAGTACACGTCCGCCCACCTAGATACCCGGGATTCCCTTTAGTGCTCAATCAAGTTACACATATTATCAAATACACATTTCACATCCCCATTCCATTCCAAAACCATAAAAACACAAACATCCCATAATCATTCTTCACATTTCTTACACTAATCAACAAACCGCTAAATATTTCGGTAAAACAATTTCATGAAGTGTATTGAGGATTTGCACATAAAACTCTTTCAAAAACACTCTTTAAATTATAAACACACATCATAACCAAACCAAATCATATTTGGAAGCCCAATAAACATTTAATAAAATCATTTAATGGACCATAAAACAATCCCAATTTCACAACTTGTTATATACAAGTAAAACACTCCTTCATTAGGAAATGCCAAACGGGCCTTTAAACATTTTCTCAAAACTAACCTTTGATGAAGGTATGAATTTTAATTTTATTAAGGATCTGTATAAACATCATTTACAGCAGTAAACCTCATTCATAAATCTCTTATAATACTTAGGTTAAATATTCAAAACATAACCATTTTCATAAAGATGTGAAACGGTCCATTTTTGGGCAACTCGGGCCAAAATATGTTGTAAATCAAAACCCACTAGTTTGTAAAAACAAATCCAAATTGGAAATCAGTATAAGTACCCAAAAATACCATTTATAATTCTTCCAATTCCTTTATAAATCCAATCAAGTAACTTTTAAATCACACATCACACATAAAAGCCAACAGGGCAATTTACCGAACACATGACATGCCCTTTTTAAACAAAACAATTTATTTTATGTACATGAAAAGGAATAAAACACCAATTGAAAGCCATATTTTCATTCAATATACTGTAACATGTTAAAAATACCATATAACAGATTATAAACCTCACAAAATATTTGCAAAAGATAACGGAACATTTAAACAAACACTTGTTGAGAACTTTCATGACAAAACAACACTACCGTTCACAAACCAATGATTAAACAACCACTTTGAACACCAATAAAATTATCCAAAGGATGAAAAACAATAATAAACATATATATCTGGTTTTAAATATAATAAAATGATGAAACTTAAATAATAAAGTCATGTGCATGGGGTATCCTACCTCAAATCTTTGGCGTAATTGTAACGCACACCCGAAATCACCCGCCGTGGGTTTATAAACCCTAAAACTATAAATACCAGACCTAAACAAACATAAATCCCATCAAAAAACATGGTATAACAAAACCCTAGGTCTATCAAGACTAGGTTACAATATAAAACCATGAAATAATGAAAGGAGGGGGAAGAGGAAGGAGAAAGGAGAAGGAATCTCACCTTTCACCCTAGAAAACTCTTCGTATTCCATTAGATCTGCAATACTAGATGGAAGGTAATGGCTTGAAAATTCGTGGAGCTACTCCTAAGATCTGGACGAACTAGGGAAAGAAAATTGGTGGCCAAAAGAGTACGAATTGAATGAGTTATGGGTGAAACAAGTTACCTTATCAATTCTGGACGTTTTGAGGAAACTAGAGAACATTATCCCTAATACGCGACCAATATGAGCTCCAATGTGGTCAAAACTATATTGGGGGTAAGGATAGGGATATTGGCTTCGGGTGGGAGGTGGAATCACCGAAAACTATTAAAAAATGAAAAAGATATAAATGAAACAAATTATTTTTTTTAAAACAGGAAATGGGCCCATGGGCCGGCCCAATACCTAAATAAGTGACCCAAATTCGCCTGGCTTATAAATTTCTAATGGGTCCAAAAGGATAAATAAATTTTAATATATCCATATAGGATAAGTGGGAAGTTGATTGGGTGAAAAAGGATGAAAAACAAAAGAGTTATAAAAGAAATAAATTCAGTTGTTAAAACTGGGAATGGGCCGGATCAATACAAAGACAGAAAAAAAAACAGTGTGTGACAGGAGGTATGGGTCATTTTCAGTGCTTCTGCGGTGTGTCACGTCCACTCCCAAGTGGGGTAGGGTCAGTGGCTTCAAGAAGAGTGCCAGCACAGTCTGAGCCATCGAGGACTGGGGGATCTTGATTTGGCGATCATGGTGGTAGGGCTGGATCGTCTACTGTGTAGATTCAGTTCAGGGCATAGCCACAGACTAGTGGTCATCCTCAGGTAGATACTAGACATCTCCATGTAGTGGATCTGGCACCGGCAGGATCAGAGACGGTACCGTCGATAGTTTGAGGTATCGTTCTGATCACATCTTCAATATCTACTACTATTTTTGATACTAGTTCCTCTGTTTCATTTATTTCTGCCCATTTTGGGGACATGCTGAATTTACCAACTGAGTTGATGTCTTTCGCGATGGATTTGGTGACACAGTTGGGAAAGAAGAAGGAGCAGGGCCTCAGGTGCCCCTCGTGTGCGCTTTCCGTGTCAGGGGTTGAGATGGAGTGGGACCTCCTAGTTCTAGATATAGAACTGTTTGAAATAAGAATTGGCATGGATTAGATAGTAAAATTCTAGGCACACATCAATTGCTACAGACGGTGTGTGAGTTTCACAACAACTAATGGGAGTCTTCAGGTTTTTCGTGGAGAATGGGATCCTCGGTTAGGTCGTACAGGGCCTCCACTCCCAGAGTTGGGATGCGTTATCTTCTAGTTATCTATTCTCATGCTACAGGATGGTATTTCTTCTGAAGGTGCACTACCTCATGTAGTGAATGAGTTTCTGGAGTTATTCTCAAATGATTTTTTAGGTTTTCCCCCAGAGCGGGATGTGGAGTTTTCAATTGATTTGGCGCTGGGAACATAGCTGATATCTCTTCCCTCTTATCGCATGTCCCCCACTGAGCTGAGGGAATTAAAGATACAGCTGGACGACTTAGAATCCAAAGGATTCATTCTCCTGTGCGTCTCTCCTTGGGTTGATCCTGTGTTGTTCGTGAAAAAGGCTGATGGATCCCTCTGGTTGTGCATTGACTACCAGAAGCTAAATAAGGTATCAATTAAAAAAAAATACCATTTGCCCAGAATAGATGATTTGTTTGATCAATTGAAGGGGGAAAATTTGTTCTCAAAGATAGACCTGTGTTTAGTGTATCATCAACTCAGGGTGAAGGAGTCAGATATCCCAAAGACAGCCTTCTAAATTAGGTACGACCACTTTGAGTATTTTGTCATGCCCTTCGGATTAACCAATGGTCTAGTGGTCTCTATGGAACTTATGAATATGTTATTCTATTAGTACCTTGATTCCTTTGTTGTGGTGTTCGTGGATGACATTCTGGTATACTCTGGCTCTGAAGAGGAATACGAACATCACTTGAGAATCGTTTTGGGCACTTTATGGGATCACTGTCTCTATAAAAATTTGACAAAGTTCACATTCTAGATCCGGGAGGTGAAAGTTATTGGGCATGTGATCTATGAGCTGGGGGTTTTAGTGGACCCCGAGAAGATTAGTGCGGTTATGTCCTGGGATCAGCCAATCAATGTGTTCGAGATCAAGAGTTTCCTTAGCCTGGCTGGTTATTTCAGGCGATTCATTTGGGATTTATCTCAGCTTGCTTCACTAATGACAGCACTCACCCAATGAGGGGTGATTTTTGTATGGAGTCCAGAATGATAGGCATCATTTGAGGAGCTGAAGAGGTGGTTGAATACTTCCCCCGTACTGATTTTTCCAGAGGCTAGAATGGGATATGTGGTCTATTGTGATGCTTCGGGTATGAGTCTTGGGTGTGAGCTTATACAGGATGATCATGTGGTGGTGTATGGCTCTCGCCAACTCTGACCCCATGAAAATAACTACCCAACCCATGACTTGGAGTTTGTAGTGGTGATGCATGCTTTGAACACTTGGTGTCTCTACCTCTTTAGTGAGAAGTTTGTCGTCTACTCTGATCACAAAAGCTTGGCCTATATCTTCTCGCAGAAGGATCTCAACTTTAGGAAACCTCATTGGATAGAGTACTTTCAGGGGGTTGACTTTGACATTGTCTATACCCCAGGAAAGGGTAATGCGGTGGTTGATGCTTTGATCAGAAGAGTTCTATTGCAGGATTTAAGGAAGTCCAGTGATGAGAGGACTTTGATGGGGCTCTTTTCTCAGATGCATGTGGAGACCAGGGATTATAGTGGAGGGGAATTCTTGGAGAGCGTCCAGTTGACTACTTTTCTATTGGAGTTGATTCAGTAGGAATAGCCCAGTGATGAGCTCTATCAGCAGTCAAAGCAGTTTCTTCATGGTGGGGAGACATCCTCTGATTGGTTGTCATCTCCCGAGGGCATCTTGTGCTTCAAGGGCCATTCAGTAGTTTCGTTATCTTTTCAGAAGGTGGTGGTGTAGGATAGCCACCAGTCTCAGTGGGTTGTGCATCTGGCTGCCACTAAGAAGTATTATGATGACCGCCAGCAGTTTCGGTGGCGTGGTATGATACAGGGCATAGCGTAATTTGTGTTGAGATGATACACATGTGAGCAGGTGAAAGAAGAGTACCAAAGGCCCTCCGGTTTACTCCAAACACTACCCATTCCTACCTTGAAGTGGGAGGAGGTCTCCATGGACTTCATTGTTGGCTTACCTTTTACTCCTCCGGGTACGGATTCTATTTGGTTTGTGATTGATCATCTAACCAAATCAGCCCACTTAATTCTGATAAAAGATACAACTAGTGTGGATGAGTTGGGCCATTTGTATCTCCAAGAAGTGGTGAGACTCCATGGCGTACCATCATAAGTTGTCTCAGATAGAGACCCCTGCCTCACTTCTCGATTTTGGGATGGCCTTCAGAAGGCCTTGGGGTCCCAGATTAAGATGAGCACAACATACCATCCTCAGACAGATGATCAGACAGAGCGGGCAAATCAGATTTTGGGGGACATGCTCCGTGCATGTGTCCTAGACTTTGGAGGTTCCTGGGATACCCATTTGGGATTGGTTGGGTTTTCTTATAATAACAATTACCAATCCTTTATTCGAATGGCTACTTTTGAGGCGCTCTATGGTCGGCCTTGTCGGTCCCCCCTGTGTTAGGATGAGGTAGGTGAGACCTCACTACCGAGGCCAAGTCTGGTGCAGGAGACATTTTAGAAGGTAAAATTAATCAGGAAACGTTTATTGACAGCTTAGAGTTGTCATAAATTATATGCTGACTGGAGGCATCGAGACCTAGAGTTTTTGGTGGATGATAGGGTATTCTTGAAAGTGTCCCTTCGTCTGGGCCATCGTCAATTGGGGAAGCAAGGGAAGCTGAAAACATGATATATCAGTCCCTTTGAGATCACCGTGCATATTGGAAAAGTGGAATACAGTTTGTCCTTACCTTCTCAATTGACGTCCGTCCACGAAGTCTTCCATGTCTCCCAGTTGAAGAAATACAACCTGGATCTATCCCATGTGCTGAGTTGGGAAGAACTGGAGATAGATACTAACTTGTCTATTATAGAGTGGATAGTGAAATTAGTGGACTCCCAATACAAGGTTCTTAAAGGGAAGTTTATTCCTCTGGTCCGGGTTCGTTGGAAGCACGGTAGTGATACTCATGAGACATGGTAGCAGAATTCATGGGTTGAGGAAGAGTACCCATTCCTGTTTTCAAATCAAGATTCATGTTGACTTTTTAGGGCGGAAAGTCTTTCATGGTGGGGATAATTATCACATAAATAACTTATTTTAAAGGTAAATTTCATTTAATTTCTATTAATTCTTTGTTTTAGGGGTTTACCATTCATTTCGGGAGAAAAAGGTGAGTTTTCATGATTTGGGCCAAATCAAGAACCCATTTCCAAATATAAAAACCGATTTTGATTAATTTATAACTATTTAATTTTTAAATATTTTTCAACTATTCTACTTCCAAAATATCCTCCACTAACCTTTTAACACCAACAATGTAATTTGGACCATTTAGGAATCCATAACAATGGGGTATTTGGGTTTTTATTTAAGAATTGGGCCAACCCGAAATCTCATTTTCCAGTTTTAAATTTATTCTTTATTGTTTTAATATCTTATTCTTTATAAAGAATGTTTCGGTGATTTTACCTCGATTTAGACCCTAAGAAGCCCAAGCGTGCTCCCATTTCCTTTCCCCCATCCTTGGAGCTCTTTGAAATCACGAATTATTGCAGAGCTTCATAGGGTGTCTCAAATCGTCCAGAATTGAAGTGGTAACTTCATCCCTTATTAACTCTCTCAATTATTACTCTATTCCATCCATTCCAGTTCATAAATGACCTCCTAAGTCTTTTTAGAACAACCCATGTATTTTGACTGTTTTCAATTTCAGATACTAATGTTTTGGAGTGATTACTTCAGGATACTTCAAGTAAGTGAGTCATGTTTTTCCTCTTTCAAATTGCTAAGGGTTTCATTTGTTTTTATTAGGGTTTATTCCCACTTCCTTGAAGTCCCAAATGACTAGAGGGTAGGGTTTAGAACCTGAGGTTTAACCTTAGGTTTTAATTTCTAATTATTGTGGTTTTAGGTTTGTTCTAGGTCCTTATTGGTGTGGTGGTGGTGCGAATTAATTTTCGCACGGTGATTCGAGTTTTTTCCTTAATTTGGTAGGTGATTCTATTGTGCATGAAATTTTTATGAATTAACTTTTTGTTTTCATGGTATTTTCTTGTTTATTTCATTTTAATGTTTCTGCAAAAATTATTTTTAGTTTCATTTATAAAGCAAATTAATATTAAGTTCTAATTTTTGATGAAATGGGGCGGTTTTCATACAAGTCTTTTATTGGTTCATTTGGGGATGACCAATAATTACTTAGTGGATATTATTGAACTGTATTAGGACTGAAAATCATTTTTTAATGTTTATTATTTTTGTTTGTTGCAGTGAAATTTTTTTTATATGGTGTTTGGGAAGAAAATGGGCTTTATGTGCCAAGTTTGTGTGAAAATGGTTGTTTTTAAAAGATATAAATTCTTTGTTCACATGGCTAAATTGTTGGATTCATTAAAGGTTATTGAACTGCCATTTTGTTTTAGTGACATAAAAGTGTGAACATAGTGTGCAAAGTGGATATTTCAAAGGGTTTTGGGTGCAAAACAATGTGGGTTTTTGAGAAATTGTTTTATGGAAAATAAAAGTGTTTTGTTGTGTGTTATAAATGGTATAAAGTTTTTATAGCTACTGTATTGTTTTTAAGTGACATGTTTTTGTGTTTTTATATGAAAATGGATGAATGTGGAATGCTGAATTTTTTCGAGCACAAAGGGGGAAGCCCGAGTACCTAGTTGGGGCGGATGTGTACTAGTACGGCTAGTGGACCGGATGGGTTTTGTCCCAGTTTCACCTAGCATTTGGATAAAAAAAATCTAACTATACTATGTTGATGATTATTGGGGACCACTATGTTATGGGTAAGTTCCCTAAAAGTGTCTCGTGCATGATAACCTATTTTACTAGGGTTACTTTACACCGAGGTATGAGGTACATGGGGCCCGAGACTATCTACTGCCTAGGGGTGTTCCCGATTTTGTTGCTCATTGTGTTTGTGGGATTTTACATTGTATTTGGGTTTTTTTCAGGACTTTATTGTAGAAAACATGTATATTGAAATGTGTGAACATTCTGAAAATTTTAGCTCGAAAAATGTTTTCAATTGAATGTTGCATTTCTTTAATTTTATCACGGCCTTTCTTTGCGTACTAAAACTGATTGCTTTTCCACATTGTATTGCATCCTCTTTGGAATAATTGGGTGGTCTCCTATTGTTCTTAGGATCACACCCTACTTACACCCCTTGGGTCTAACTATACTTGGTTATGTTTGACCCAGGTAATGGAAAGGGTATGGGTGATGGCGGTTCGGGGTGTTTGTCCCCATCCTTGGGGCCGAGTTGTAGAGACAGCTTGTGGGAGATGAACCCTAGTTGTGCGCAGTCCTTGGTGATATATTGCTGCTATATTTATTTGTATTTGGACCACTTGTAGTGTATTTAAAAAAATTTATTCATATCTGGTTTTGTTAATAATTGTTTAGCATGAAAATTTCAATTTCTGATTATTGTTTTTTTTATGTTTTATGCATTCATACCCGGGTAAATCGTTCCCAAACTAGATTTTTTGATACTCGGGAACTTGTTCCAGCCCATGGGGATAGGGAATGCTCTTCGAGCCTTGGAACGGGCTGGTGTTGGTGCCAATAAAATTGGCGACCAGATTTGGTTTGTGAAAAAAACTACTTTGGTAAAATTAAATTTATAAAATTTTAGAATTTATCCTTTAATTAAATTCATAATTAAAACAATTTCCATATAAAAAAATTAGTTGTTATTATTTTTATTTCCTATAAATTACAAATTATATTTCTGTTAATATATTGTTCATATAAAAAATATATTTAAAAAACATTTGACCATAAAAAATTTAGTTTCTTAAAATAAAATTATATAACCCTTAAAAAGGAAATATTTAAGAAAAGACATTTTTATTCATAAAATGATCTTATTAGTTATTTAGATATACTAATTTAATTTATCATTGAATTGGGGTTAAAATTTAATTTTCTTTTTTTCACATAATCTTCAAAAATTTAGTGAATTATATTTATATCTACCATTTCAATGACTACATTTTCACTATATCATTTAATACTTACAATATTGTCATCATAAAATGTTTCAAAGATTGGTTTTAGTTCATTATTTTGTATGAATCAATATATTTAAAAAAGTATTTATTTAAATGAGAATTAAATATTTAAATTTTAGGGTTTTAAAAAGTTCATTAAACCCAATAAAAATTTGGATATGTAAATTCGAATATTTATCTAGAATTCCATATTTAATAGAAGGGTCAAGGAAAAGGCCTTGAAAATGTTTTAATCTAGTCATTCTATTCCATATAATGTAAAGGAAGGCTATAATGGATTAATATTTTCATTGATGGGTTTTATACAATATGCATAAATTTAATTTATTGTATTGTATAACATTATTTTTAATATTATAAGGATTTTATAAAATCGATTAACCATATCCTGATAAAAAAAATTATGGATAATCAATTTGATTCTCTTACTTACTAGAATATAGTTCTATTTATCTTTCATGATGCTATATCATCACGGTCACATATTTTACCGTGAATAAAAAAAAATATCATGCATTTATTCATTTTTATCTTTTCATGATTTGTAACTACTCTATGTGATTTTTTAGAATCTATATATTCACATAATTAACCATGATATAAAAAAATAAATAAATAATGACATGATCATGATTTTTTTCTTGTTCTTAATCTATTGAACGGATAATGGATTAACTGAGATGATATAAAAAACATTGAGTTGTGACTTGAATCGTATTGCAATGCGGACCAAACATTCATGCATTTTAATTTTTCAGTTTCACACCAGATCTTGAATCAAACAATATTGTCATTAATGTATCCATTGTTTAAAAATTATACACACATGAAATTACAAGAAATTTAGATGCAAAATTTCATTTTTTCACTTAAATATAGACACACAAACCCTTACACAATTAAAATATGGAGGGATGATATGTAATGACCAGGAATTATTTCAACACAAATTCCCATTATATAATAATGTCATATAGTATAAATCACATCTATAACATATTAAAAACATTATAAATGAATAATGAATGAAATAAGATTTATTTCTAGAACTTAAGGACCTTATACTGATGGAATAGTAATTTGACCTTTGGAATAGTAATATAACCCTTATGAATAGTAAATTGGCCAACAGAATAGTAACCTCACCAATAAAATTATAAATAAAATCTATGAATATTATAAATTAAGATATTATATAATTATATCACAGTATAAGTAAATAAATGGTTTAAATATTATTAATTAAGTGTAGGTATTTTTGTAAGTCGTAAATATTTAATTACAATTTTATGATTAATTTATTAATTTAGTAGAAATTTTATTTCCATAAATTATTTTAATAAATTAATGTTTTTTTCTTATGGTTATAAGATAATTTTATGATTCCATAATTAATTTCTATTTTGTTATAAAATGGCTTATAATTTTAAAATTGGTATTTTCCATGTAAATGATGATTTTTATTAAAAATTAAATTTCTTATATTTATAAATTTATTTTCTAAAATAGTTTCCATTTATAAATTCTACAAGTCTAAAAATGGTTAGGGTAAATTTTTATTATTTCTCTAAAAGAGTTTTTTTGAATAGTAAACTAATGTAATTTTCAGTATATACCCATTATGAGAAAAACACACTATTCAATGAGTCATCTCTGTTGTAAGAACCATAATTTAAAACTTCCCTTCACTGTATTATTATATTTTGTGATAATTATCAAACTATTTATACTCTTGAGTGAAAATAAGAATCTAATGAATAAAATAATTAGAAAACACCCCTCTCCTCCACTATAAATATCTCCCATCACCACACCTTATATTAAAACCGTCAATGATTTGATACTTGTCTAAGTTATACATAATTATATTCCCAATCCTCTCCCCCATATCTGAGATCTCTTGGTCTCATAAAAAGACAAAAAACTTTTCCCTAAGTATATTTTTTAAGGAGTATAAATTCAAGACGTAAATTCCCCTTTTCTTTTAATTTCTTTTCAAGTTCGTGTCTCATTATCTCTTTACATACCCTCATAAAAATTTTAATGATAACTATACTACCTCATATATAAATAAAAAAATTATTCTAATGGATTAATCCATCATCAAACCCCTTCTCCTATACCTTTTAATCAAAAAATGAAAATGTTGTTCAAGTGGTGTTAATTTACCACCTTCAAGGATGAACAATTTTCATTTCATACTAACACATTCAAGGATGGTCATAAATACATTTTTATGGTTTAAAAAAATTGAATATTTATTACTTTCTATGTAATGTTCTATAATCATTATATACACATGATGTTAAATTATAACACAAAAGAACTTCGTTGTGAGTGAAAACCAACCCAAATAATCCAAACAATTATAATTAACTATTTATCTAAAAATTCATACTTAAACCATATACCAAATTATTTATAAGATAATTTTACCATCATTATATTAATTTATAATATAAAACTTCAATTCTAGCCAACCATTACAATTTCACATGATTTTCAATACACATATATAAGCAAACTAATCATGAAAACCCAAGGAAAAAATCGTTCCCAAATGATAAAATCACATCTTATAACTCATAAAAAGAGATATATAAGTACATAATAAAATTATAAATTTTAAAATAGAAGTATAAAAGTTTTTAAATTAAATAATTAATGGATTAATTTAGATTATGCTAGATTTAATATCATGTGCAGAACTGATTCAGATATAAGGTATGGTATTCTTTCCAAACCTCCAGATGTCCTTTGGGTTATGATTTCTCCCTCTTTAACATAGTTTAACTCTTATTTATTTTTATATAATTATTATAAATTTTGATTATATTTTTCAAAATCAGGTATCTAGATCATTTCATCCTAATTTTTCATGGATACACATGTTTTAATAAGTTATTCTTCTCAGTTCTTTCTGAAAAGGCAAGCGTGATTAAAGGGAACGTCCCAATTTCTTACCCATTTTCAGTTACCGTTGATAAATTATTGTAATCCATAATTATTTTTTACAAAATATGAATTTTATCATGAAAAAGTATCTTTTTTTAATTTCTGGTTTTATAAAAACAATTATTCCTCATCCATTTTGAATAATCATTAATATTTTTCCATACACCACACTCAAATGTTTTATTTATAAAATTTATTTAACACAATTTTTACATGTATTCACTTTAATTTAAATAATTTATCATAATATATTCCTATTTTCCCACATTAATTTCCATGTGTGATTTAAATCCATCCATTCATGGACACCATTATGATGTTCTCCTTTATTATACCATATAACATGGTTATGATACCCAATTCTTTCAATGGGTAACCCTTATGCTTATGTTTGAATCCTTATATATGATTCTCCATATGGCCCACAAATTCATGAACATATTATGATGGGTAAACATATATGTCTCTCCAATGTTTTCTGTAATGTTTAGTCGCATGAGATGTCATGTTGGGAGAGAGAGTGAACCTAATTCCATTATGGGACATTGTCCCACATGTCTTGGTAGTTCGTCTTCACTCATATTTTTGGCATGTTATATATTGTTTCCAAATTAATTTAATTTCATGGTTATATTATCTCATATTATAAATTTTATTCTTTCTTATGTTTATTCATGTTTCATTCCTTTATGTCATGTTCTTCCTTCTATCCCAAGTTATATGTTTTATCCCTGTACTTATTCCCTTATAAGGTTTTTTAGCTCATCCCTTTCATTCATGTATTTCCCAAGTTATCCTATCAAGATGTATCAGATTAATTGATGTTAAGGGATAAATAGGGAGATTAAATAATGGATGTTTTTAGTTTGGTTTCATGATGTTTAATTACATACCTAATCTTTCCAAGACACTAAAATTTACAATACTTGGCTTGTAATTAGATGGTTAATTATTCTTAAAATCATGTAATACTATGAAAGGATAGGGTCACTATAGTTGGTATCATAGGAATGGTTTATTTAATTTTTTTTGGAATATAAAACTCTAGTTAAATCATTAGGTAAAAGACAAAATATAAGAAAACATCCCTAAATTTTGGTAGGTATAGAGAAAGTGGTGTATCAAGAAAATACATACCTTTTTAGATACTACAAGTGGATGTGGTTTAGGTAAGAATGTACCTAAGGGTAACAACTATGACAAGGTTTCCTAGGACTATCTTAAGGAAACCTAGTACATGAAAATGGGCATTACTATGCATCACATTTAGCACTACCAGGGGAATGCTTTGGTAAAATTTTAATCTCGTTATAAACCATTATTATGCATAAAATTACCATAATAGTGTATTTTTAGAAATAGATCTTGGATAACCTTGATTGAAACATGAGAATCACAAGTTCTAATATACTTTTCCTTTACAAACTTATCTTTTTATGTTCAAATATATTTTTACATTCGTCTTATCTAAGTATTCAGGCCCCCTAATTGCACTTTTATTTTTTTATTTAATGGTGGGAAATATAAGGACATATGAAAACAATAATGTGATAGGAAATTTGATTATTTACCTAATGAAATTCAAAATATAATGATAATTGGTACTCAAAACCTTATTAATGTACTTGATCAAATGGCTAAATTTGTGAATAATAAGAACAGCCTCCTAATTCTATGATATAAAAAATTATCGTCAAATCATTCATAAGGAAAAGGCCTCCCATATTTATTGTATTTTATGATCCCCTCCTCACAAAACAATGGATTGCCTCCATTTAGAAGATATTATCTATCCTCCAACACTTACAAGAAGATAATGTTGTGTTTTATGTTTTTCATTTTGATGGGGAAGATGATCAGTGGGGGACACCAATCAAGAACACAAAGTCCATGTAGGAAATTAATTCCATGGAATGGGAGGATTTCATGAAAATATTTTTCAATAAATATTTTCCCTGAACCAAATATCTCAATATGGAAAGGGAATTCCTCAGACTAAAGTAGAAGGGAGATGAGTCTATCGGGGCATACAAGGAAAAAATCAAAAGGCTTGAAAGATACACCTATGGATTTTTCATGATGAACAAAATCAAGTTCTATTAGTTATTTGGAATATTAAAGTCATGTCTTTGAAAATCGTTGGTGATTTGATACATTGAAAACTATGAAGAGATTTTATGTTGATCACTTAATGTTGAAATGGATATTGAGGACACTAAATGGTCTTGTGGGCTGGGAGAATTAAAAAAAATAGAGTCTAATATGGGTGATAAATCCCATGATGGAATGAAGACCCTTCATCCCACATTTAAAAAGTGTAGGAAGAATCATCCTAGAAATAAGATAAAGGTAACCAATAAACGCATAAAATGTGGAATATATGGGAATATATCTGATAAATGCCGAAGGGATATAAATAATACCACTAATATGACATAATAAAGGAAGGTTTAGATCAATACATAGTATGTAGTGCAGTGTTTCAACTACAAGGATCATGGGAATTACACAAGTCATTGCTCTAAGCTAAGGGTGGTTCGATCCAATCAATAATAACGACCTCCAAGGCAGCTGGGAAGGGAATATTGTATCACTACTACTGAGGTGGAGAACAACAATAATGTGGTTATAGTTACACTATTTATTCATTCAAGAGTTTCTAACATACTATTTTATTCTAGTTCTATGACTTCCTCTATATCTTTCAAGATTATTAGAACTATTCAATCAGCACCTCAAAATTTGGAAGTTGAGTTATCTATGAGTATAGAAAATGGGATAATTATTACATCGAAAGTTTATAACTCCTCCCCAATTAATGTTTTTGGACTCAACGTCTCATTAAATCTTGTCATTCTCTCTTTGGTAGAGTTTGATTCTATATTGGTAATGTAATCAATATCTTTATACAAAGCCAACATCTAAAATCGGGAAATGGAGATCGATCTTCAAATCCCTAAGCATCCCCAAATTTTGTATAAGTGTAAGGTACAGGATGAATCCCTTTCAGAATCATCATCTAAGTTGTGGGTATTTTTTCATTATAAGGAAGATTATCAATCTCAAATGATTGATACAGAGGAGAGAATCATGCTTGGAGACACGCATATTGTGAGGGACTACACTGATGTGTTTCCTGAAGAGTTTTCTGGTCTTCCACCTGATTGAGAGGTTGATTTATTAATATAACTTATTCATGGATCCTTAACTATATCAACATAACCTTATATAATATCCATTGTTGAGCTAGAAAAACTAAAGAAGCAATTATAGGGAAATCTGGAAAAGGGTTTTATTTTCCCGAGTGTTTCACCGTGAGGGGAACCAGTCCTCTTTGTCAATAATAAGGATGGATAAAAGTACCTCTGTATTGGATATCATGATCTCAATAATATCATGGTAAAGAACTAGTATCTCATTCCATGGATTTATGATTTGTTCAATCATCAATGTGGGGCTAGTTATTTCTATAAGTTGTACCTTTGGTTTGGATATGGCCAAATAAAGGTGAGAAATGGTGATATTCCCAAGAATGTCTTTTGAATGAGGTATGGATACTATGAGTTCATGGGGATTCCATTTATAATCACTTATTCCATAGGTATTTTCTAAAAATTAATGAATATGTTATTTAGATATTAGATCGATAAATTTTTGGTAGTCTTTATTGATGATATTATGATATTCTCCAAGAGAAAGGAGGAAAATTAGTAGAATTTGAATACTATCATAAAGACATTGTGAATGGGTAAACATTGTGAAAAGTAGTGTAAATGTGAGTTTTGGATGAAGTAAGTATCATTATTGGGTCAAGTTATCAAAAGAATAGGAATATCATTGGTCTCTTTAAATATAATGGAAATCGGAGAGTGACCCTTGCCAACATCTGTAACATAGATCTACATATTTCATTGTCTAGATAGGTACTATATATGGTTTATGAGAAACTTATAATGATTTTAATACCCACTAAACTAGTATACCCATAAATGTATAATGTTTTCCTTGACCATTGAATGTGAAGACAGCTTTAAAAAGTCGAAAAAGTGTCTTATCATTGCATTAGTGCTCACACAACCAGAATGTGGAGAACTCTTTGTGGTGTACAATGAATATTTTAAGAAGGTATTAGGTTGTTTAAAAAGAAAAATGATAAATTTATAGCCTATGAATCAAAGGATGTTGAAAATTAATGAGTAAAAATATCCTACGCTTGATCTGAAGTTAGAAGTTGTGATCTTTGCTTTGAAAATATGACGAAATTATCTTTATGGGAAGAAGTATGAAATCTATAATGATCGTTAGAGCCTCAAAAATATATTCACATAATATGATATTAATATGTTCCAATGATGTCTGTTAGATCTCATCAAGTATTATGGATTCCCAATCAACTACCATCTTGGTCAAGTAAATAATGTACAAGATACTCTAACTAGAAAGGATCCATCTTATTTATCGAAGATAAAAATTGAGAAGGATCCAATATTCTTAGACCTATAAAGGATGGAAATGGTAATAGTTAAGGAAAAACCACAATCTTTTATAAAATGGTTTATAAACCATTCCCTATAGATAAAATATATATGCTCAAAGTAATGATGTGAAAATTAAAAAAAAAAGTGGAAACTATCAAAAATGGGAAATCTATCAAGTTAAAGATTAGTGAGGATTGATTCATAAGATTCGGGTCACAGCTATGTGTACCATCATATATAAAGATAAAGAAAGATTTTATAAATGTTGAACATAACTCAACCTTCTCTTTTCACCTAGGGAGAACCAAGATATATCGAGGTCTTCGAGAAAACTTTTGATGGGGAAATATGAATAATGAGATCGCTGAATATACATCAAAGTGCCTAGTATGTCAGCAAGTGAATGATGAAAGTAAAAATACTAATAGGACAATGAAACTTTTACCCATACCAACATGTAAATGGGAAAATGACACCATTGAATTTTTCACTAGACATAAAAGACATCTAAAGGAAACAATGTTATTTAAGTAGTTGTGTATTTTCATAAAAATATAGCTCACCTTATCAAAATTTTAGAGGACTTATCACTAGATCAACTTGCATGGATATAAAATAAAGTAGTTGTTATTTTCTAAGGATTACCACTATTGATTGTATCTGATCATGATCTAGGATTCATCTCAATGTTCTAGAAATGTCTCTAGCATGCTTTGAACACTGAGTTTAACTTTATTACGGCCTATCATACTATAATTGATGTCATATTTGAGCGGACTATTCAGACACTGCAAGACAAGTTGAGAGTGTGTTCTATGGACTTCGAGGGAGGATGGGACCAATATCTATCATATGTCAAAATCTTCTACACCAATCATTTCTACTCCAGCATCCAAATGGATCCATATTAATCCCTTTATTGGAAAATATATATACATAGACATTATAGGGTGAATTCGATTAATGTAAGTAGTTAGGACATGAAATGTTTGAATAAATTGTAGAGAAGGTGAAAACCATTTAGCAGAAAATGAAGGAATCCCATATATGAAAAAAGAGCCATGCAAACCAATGTCAAAGATACCGTGATTTTGAGGTTAGATACATGGTGTTCCTCCACATGTCTCCATGAAAGAGGTATATTAGATTTAGCAAGAAATTAAATCTAATTATGAGGTACATCAACCCCCAAGTATATTCATGATCATGTCAAATATGTGGAATGTCTACTAGCTCTTCCAAAAACTCTATCTCAAGTACATGATGTATTCAATGTATCCCTATTTAGAAAGTATATACCAGATCTCTCAGATGTATTGAATTAAAAAATGGTGCAATTGGAGAATTATATCTCTTATGAGGTGAAATCAATAAAGTTCTTGGACTATAGAGATTAAATTATACACAATAAGACTACTCACCAAGTAAAAGTTCTATGGAGGAAGCATAGGTATGAAGAGGTAACATGGGAACTAGAGGAAAAATACCTTCTATTATATACACTAATTTTATTATTCTAATGGAATAATCCAACATTAAACCCCTTCTCCTCTCCCATTTAATCTAAAAATGGAAATTTCATCCATGAGTTGTTAACTTATTGCCTTTAAAGAAGAAATATTTTCATTTCCCACTAACACATTAATGTCTGGTAATAAAACCATTTTTATGGTCAAAAAAATTATAATATATGTATTTTATCCTATTTAATGTTATTAAATCATTATATACACATGATTTTAAATAATAATAAAAATAAGTTCATCGTGAGAAAAAATTACCCAAAATAATCCAAACAATTATCATTAACTATTTATCTAATGATTCATCTTCATACCATATAACCAAATTATTTATAATATCATCTAACTTGATTTATGTTCATTAATAACATATAACTTCAATTATATACAACCATTCTCATTTTACACAAAAAAATTATTTCATTGTTTCCAACATGGACATATCTGTTGGTAAAAGTGCATTTTATGTTGGTAAAACATTTTACCAACATATATGTCTATGTCACTAAACTTTTGGTAAAAACTCTGTTGCTAAATGGTTTTGCGATAGATAAAATAATTTTTTGGAAATTATAAATATACCAACAGATAATATATTTGTTGGATTAAGTGTTTAGCAATAGTTTATGGTGAAAATTGTTTATATTGGTAAAAATAATTACCAACATATAATATATATTTGTTTATAAATTACATTCGAATAAAAAATATAAATTTTTATTGCTAGTCAAATTTCATATTATATTGATTATTTTATCATATAAAGTACAGATAATACGATTTTAAAACATAATAAAACTTAGAAAAAAATTAATTATATTAATAATGAAATATTTTATACAAATCGTCGGATCCCCCAATCCACCCCCACTAGATCCTCCAATAGGATCCACCCCCCTAGACAACACCGTCATGCCAACAACACATCCATGTCCTTTATTCAGCTCCCTCTCTAGCACCCCAAACATGTCAGCAACACATTCATTTCATCTAGTCACCTCTAGCTCTAACACACCAACCATTCCAACGATACATCCATTTCATATAATCACCTCTAGCTCCAGCGACTAACTCCAATGAAAAACTCCAGCGACTAGATCCAAATAAAAGCAAGTTTAACTAGGACTGATAACAAGGGATGTTTTGATTTATTCTCATGCCCATCATGATCCACCAGCATGCTAGAAAGTCCCAAGATGCTTTTCATACTCCTATAGAATCCATCTATGGTCTTCCAACATAAACT
Organism: Viscum album; assembly: GCA_963277665.1. Lineage (NCBI taxonomy): Eukaryota > Viridiplantae > Streptophyta > Magnoliopsida > Santalales > Viscaceae > Viscum > Viscum album. The sequence continues at coordinate 1,495,421,436 of OY728133.1, forward strand.
ATTTCAGTAATAATTCTACTAAAAATAATTACATCACCAACTTATAATAAAAACACATACAAAAAATAGAAACTGAAGGAATACTATGTATATTCGAAATAGAAACTCATACTATTCCAAAAAAAAATGAAATCCTAGCTATATCTCATTATAATCTTGCATCCATCCATGTTCTTCCAACATCAGCCATCACTATAGTGATTCACACATGAAATCTATTTATCTCACTCTCCCAACAACGTTACCTTCACAATTTCTAACTGCATACATCAATATACCAATGGGATATCAACATTCAATCAAAATCCAATTTCATTTAATTTAAAATGTAGGATCTGGCATGGAATAAGAATTACATATTTTTAAGTGTTGTAATACCTATAAGTGAAACTGACACTACAAAGAGAGAAACAACCCTTACAATGTCAACTATTTTGACAAGGAAAAATCTATTAAAAAACAGAAAACATATAACAAAAATAGGATTGGTTTATATAATGAAATGCTAACTAAGCTAACTGTATTAAAATGAAGCTTGAAACTTTTTAATTTTGGGACACCATAACACTATGATAGAGTCACTAAAAACCCCCCGCAATGAATAACATACTGGAACTCCAGTATCTTCTTTCCATCATTATCGTCACAACTCTATCAAACACTCCCCCATCTATATTCATAACTTTATATCAACAATAAATTACAAAAACATCAAGAGAAATAATTACAAAAATAAAATCAATATTCTAGAGAACTCACCACGCACATCTCTTAAAAGATCAAAACTAAGACCTCAAACATCCAAGATGATTAGATGGTACTCACAGTCAGGCATCTTTAATATTATTCGATCAATGAAACAAGAAAAAATAAAGGTGAATCCTAAAAACCATGGTGACTCTATTTGGGAAAGTAAACAAAGGAAAGAGCCCGGAATACCATGATAGAAAATGGGTTCAATGGTGCATCCAAATGAAATCTTGACCCAACAAAACACTCCCTTCACCTAGAGACCCAAAGCATAGACAAATGTCATATCAATCTCAGGATTCCCTACTACAATGATGATTAATACCCACTGCCCTGAGGCAAAAAATATTATTCTCCCTTTTTTTCTCATGTCATTAAATGGATTTATAATCCAAGACACTAGTTTTCACACTACACCATAGCAACGAAGCTAGATTTAATAAAACACTGCAAATAACAGTCATACCTCTAGAACCACCGGCCCTTGAATAGCTACTGTAAATCTAGTGTTGAAGACCCACCATGAACAATGTAGCACACCATTAAAAAATATCCATGAAAGCCAAAGTACACTGGGAAAACCTTGAAATGAACCATCAATACAGAAATAGAACATGAAAAGTAGTAAAAAACAACCTATCACAAGCCACAAAAACACATATTCACATCTAACCAGTGCATCATTAAAGGATTATCAAAGGAAATTCCCTCTATTGTTCGGAACATTTAGTAAATGAAAAAGGAGTCCATAGACAACCAATTTGACACCAAACTACTAGTCTCATGAGTAATAATCATAAGATAAATGATCAAACCTTAAACCTATATATGATGAGTGATAATAAAAAACACAAAAAGATCATTGTGAAACAAAAACACATGACAAAAAATCTCCAAGAAACAAGCTGAAACCAATAAGTAATAAATAAAACAGCCAAACTAATCAAACATCTTTAATCTGTTCAAGCCATCACTCAATAAACAAGAGACAAGGATTATATAAATGATTCCCTAATAGGGACCTTGAACTCAGTTTTAGATATTGGTGTATACACTAACCCTTTACTAATTAACTACATATAACTTGGTATGTTTATATGAACATTATTTATAATTAAACTAATAATGTCATTATTACCTTTGGAATGAGAAATTATAAAAGTTGATTCATCTAAGAGCATAGATAGAAGAATAAAGATAGATAAAGATACATATTCTTCAAATATAAGTAACCATGAATTTAAAACAAAGTAATGTATGGTTACCTTTGGGTGATAAAGACTTAGTAACTTGATCTTTGTGAAGTGGTTTGATGAACCAAAATCTGCCACATATGATGTTAGGATAAAAGAAGAACCCACAAAACCTATAACCATTATAAAGTACCATGTCTAACAAGATTTTTTTGAGAAATTGTTCAAAATAAATTGGAAAATTACATTAAAAAAAGCTATAAATAATGACCAAAATTGTTTACATAAAAAAATATTCCCAAATATATAAAAAATAAAAAGCATAACAACTATTGGTTATTGTTCTTGTAAAAATGTACAGAGCACACCCAAAAAGTTAAAGCCACTTCTATGAAATAAGTATTTCAAGTACCCTATAAAATCAAAAAAATTGAGTAAAAATTGATGTTGTTTATTAGTGAGAATGAGTGTTGTCCTCCAAGTCAACTTGAACAAATATTTGGAGAAATAAACTGATCCAGCCATTTTTTCTTAAGAAATGTTCCCATCAATGACAATAGAAAATATGCAAGTTGAGTAGAAATTTATTAGAAAGAAAGTGTGTGAAATTTCTTAACAATTAATAAAGTTATAAGTGTAAATTAACAAAGAAAATAGTCCATGTTGAGTAGAAACTGGTTCTATTTATGAGTGATAATGAGTGTAATGTTTCTCAGAAATTAATAAAAAATCATAATTTAAAATTAAAAAAGATAACATTCCAATAAAACACTTGATAATTCATTTTAAATACTAAAATAAAGTATGATTCATTAACATGAAGCGACCCTAGTTTATAATCACATAAAAATATCATTGTGATGTTCAAAATATAAATTAAATTCAATATATATCAACTATTACACAGATTTCAACAAATTAAATCTATGAACATAGGGAAAACGTTGTAAAGTCTTTAAAAGTTATAAACTCCCAATATTGAATTCAATAGTACACTAAATGATAAATGTAATAAAATGAATATAATGTATATACTCATCATACTAAATGAGAATCATACACTAATCAAGAAAAAACACATCATTGATGCATTCCGCACACCAAATAAAAAATGAATTATAACCAAATACAAAATAGACAAATATTATTCACAAAATTAATAATGAATCTTAGTCTAACAAGATGTTTGAGGGAGAATTCATATGTAAAACATTCAATCTCCACTGATTAAAGGTGTAAAATTTCTATGTGGATTGTATGTTTTACTGTGATGTTTAGAATGAAAATAATTTTGCCAAACTAAAATAAAATTTATAACTAAAATGAGTCTTATAAAGGAGTCTGGTAAAATATAGGCTTCAATAAAGTACCCATTCATCAACATGGGTCCCTGAAGCCTGTTCAAAATCAAAGATAGTGTGCAATAGGTAATTTTCTTGAGTAAAAAGACGAATTTCTCTTCAATGCGACCACTGTGTTGGCATTATCTAGATAAAAGTCACTCATTTATTGATACTACATAGGAGGGGGTTCATCAATTTTTAGTTAAAATCATGTTTAATTTATCTCTGAGTGTTGAAAAGTAAAATAATGGAATTCACTCAACACTCATAGCCCAACATGGATAAATCGGTATATAAATTTTACAAATTGATCACAAAAATAAAGAATTACCACACACGATGACCTTGAGGTTGATGAAAAGAGACACCTAAATAAGAACAATGTGGTGAAAAAAAGGATTTGAATGGTTACCAAATTTTGGAGGAGGCAAAGAAATGAATGACTAACATATTTGGGGGATGAAAATAAGGGGGATGATCTAAATGGTGTAATCGTGTGGCGACATACTGAAAGGGGATTAACGGTCTAGTGTTGTGTTAATAGTGGGTAGAAGTGTTTTCAACAAGCCAACGTTCGATTTAGGAGTTTATTCAATCTATAAACGGCCATAAATTATTTATCTGTATGTGTTAAAAAGTAAAAAACATCATTCAATCAACATTTATAAGCATGAATTGAGAAATCATAATATACAGTTAACATTTTTTTACATAAAATGTGTTATTCATAATCTAATTCATTTATTTCTCACACGAGTGGATAATAATAATGATGGAATGGGGATGAGAAAAAGAGGGGGTGATATCAATGAACCAAAGGGGCAGTTTATTAAAAGAAAATTAGATTGTGAAGAAAGTCATGGAGGAAGCTATCAAGGCCAACAGAAGCACATCATCAACTTTGTTGCTGTTGAAAACCAAACATGAGAGGGATTGTATTAAAACATTCTAATTCCAAAAAAAACAAAAAAAATCCAAATAAATGATGATACCTGGACAGAGAGCATCATGAAAACCAGAAAGGAAATGCTTCACTCTAAAGTTTAAATAGTGGGGTGGATCTCCACCCTACAATTCAAAATTTTTCATAAAAAAAGATAATTTTAGTAGAACTAAGGAATTAATAATAGCATGAAAATGATCTAATAAGGATTCATGGATGTGTTCAAATTACAAGTTATTTAACAATGAAGACAAGGAAGATAAGGGAAAGAATACACATGTCTAGTGAACCTTACAAAGTGACCAAATTAAAGGTAAAACTAAAATGAGTGATGGGAAAAATATCAAAAAATACACAGTGGTTGATGCTCCATAATAGAAACTAGGAGAGAAACATTTGACAGAAATTATGGTGAGATTGTAATACATATGAAATGAGTAGTTATGAACAAAGATTTAGTGATAGTCAGTCAAATAACCAAAACGTTAAATATGAAGGAAACATGAGCAGTCACTCGGCCAGATTAAAGAAGTTGAGAGGTTCTGGGTTCTGAGAAATATCGATTGGTTGTGGAAAGAACACCTGCAAGTGATTATGTTCATTTAGTAGGCTGTAGAAGTATGTGGATATGCACAGTGAGATCTGCTAACTGAGTACAAGACGGAAGGTTACAATCTATTCTTGGACATGATCGCACAGATTAGGGGACATGTCATATACTCAATTTTCCATTTTAAACCTATGTTGGTGAAGAAATGTGAGTAGCAGCTGAGGAAGAATGATAAATTTGTCATTGAGACGGTGAAGGGAAGGGATCGCGACAAACCTAAGGGGGGTGAATGTTGTGGCAAAGAACCGAAGGAATGACCATTGCGGTGATGAACTTAAGTGAATATTGTGGCGATGGGGGCTTGACTTCATCTATATCATTAGGGTTATCAGGTTGAAGATTTGGGAATATCCTTATCATGAAAGTGAGAATTTGGGCTTTGGGTTTATTAAATAAATATAGAAAATAATTATTATAACAAATATTATATGTTTCAAGAATAAATTAATTATTATACATACATCTCAATCCCTATTTTTATTTATATTTTTATATTTTATTTGGATATAGTCAACATAAATTTGAATCATTTATCAGTAATAATAAATTTTATATATTAGTTAGATAAAAAATTATTAAATTATCAATATTTCAATTAATTTTATAACAATATATTTTCATTACAAATTATTTTTTACAACAAAAACTAATAAATCTATATTAAATTACTAATAAAATATTTATTGATAGTGAATAATTTATTACAATGTGTGTGTTTAATGGTGAAATACTTTGCATTAATGATAAATAATAAAAATATATTCATTTGTTTGAAATATAATTTTTGGTGTTGGTATGATATAGCGACAAATTTAATTAATACTAAATCATTTGTTGGTATAAAGGAGTTAATAAAAAGAGATCTAAATGTTAGTAAACATAATTTTCGGTACATATAAAAAATATCAACAAAATGATATATCTGTTGGAATTACTCATTTTTATCAACAAATATATTATCAGACAAAAAATATCTATTGGTATAAGTAATTTTTTTAGTTTTACATGATTTATTTTGCATGTATATATGTAAACTGATAATGAAAACCAAGGAACACAACATTCCCAAAAGATAAAATCGTATCTTATAACTCATCAGAAATGCCATAAAAGAACCTAATAAAATTATAATAAATAAAATATATGTATAAAATGTTTTTAATTATTTTTTTAATGGATTTAATTTTATTATCTAGGACTTTAAGATCAAGTGAAAAACCAATTCATACATAAGTCAAGGGATTCTTTCTAAACCACCGTTTTTCATTCTAGTTAAACTTTCTCCATATTTGTCCTAATGAAAATATTAATGATTTTAATATAAATGTTATAAATTATTTTTATATGTTACCAATACATGTATTCATATCATTTCATCCTTATTTTTTAGGGATATACATGTTTTAATAAGGTTCACTTCTAAATTCTTCCTAAAAAAGAAAGCCAGATTAAAGATATTCTCCCAATTTCATACACATTTTCAAGTACCATCTATAAACTATTTTAATCTTCCATTATTTTTTAAAAATCATGTATTTTATATTTATAAAAAATCTTGTTTAATTTTTGGTTTTATATAAATAATTATTCCATTTATATTTTAAATAATCATTAATATTTTTCCTTAAACAACACTAAAATGCTTAATTTCTAAAGATTCTTAAACATTATTTTGAACATTCATTCACTTCAGTTTGACATCACTTATCATGATATATACTTATATTCCATTATTAATGTCCATGTATGATTTAAATTCATTCTGAAATGGATACCATTATGACATTCTCTTTTTTATGCCTTATAACATGGTTATGATACCAAATTCTTTCTATGGGTAACCCTTATATTTATGTTTGAATCCTTATGTATGATTATTCAGGTCACACACATATTCATACACTTGTTATGATGCGTGAACCCAGACATCACTCCAATACATTGGTAATGTTTATTCCCATGAGACATCATGTTGGGATAGGCTATGAGCTTGATTCATTTATCATACTTTGTCCACTGTGTCGTGGTAGCTAGATTTGAATCATGTTTATATCATGTTATATGTTGTTTACACATTCCTATAATGTCATGGTTATATTCTACCATGTTATACATGAAATTATTACTTATTTTTATTTGTGTTCCATTCCTTTATGTCATCATGTTATTGATTTTAACCCATGTTATCCCTATGTTTATTCTCTTACTGGGCTTTTTATCCCATACCTTTTGTCAATGTATTCCACAAGTTATCCTATGAAGTTGTATGAGCCCAATGGAAGATGAGACCTCATTATAAAGATTAAATAAAGGATGTTTTAATTTTGGTTTCATGATGTTTAATTATAGACCCAATAATCTAAAGATACTATAATTTATGATCCTTGGCTTGTAATTTGATGGTTAATTATGATTAAAATAATGTAATAATTTGGGTAAAAGTATAGGGTATCTATATGATTCACATATCATTAAAAATAAAAAATGATTAATACATTTTAATGTACAAATGAAATAATTAAGTAAATAAGAAAATTTAAGTGATTCAAACTCAACTTGTGATTACTGATCATGCAGTTATATTGAATAAAAATATTGAAAATAATAAAATTCAACTTGATAATAATTTTAATGCATTAAAATAATTTTTATAAATTTTCAATACATCCAAAGTAACTAAAAAATGTTTTTTTAAATATTGAAAATTAAAATTTAATTGTTTAATTGGATTTATAGTATTTTAGTTATGTTTAGACCCCAAAAAGTCCCTATAAGCTAAAATAGGTCTCTGGTAGGTCTGCTTGATTGGGCAGGTCGAGTCTAGATTGAACAAGCCTAGATTGGGTCATGTGATTCTGTTGGATGCCACGTTCTGGTAATATTTTTTTTCCTTCTTGGTTTTCATAGACAAGGAAGGGTTCTATTAGTGGGGAACCACCTATAAGTAAAAATAAAATCAAAAATAATCATAAATTTCACAATGCCCCAAGTTGTTTGTAGTCACATTCTCCTTGTCCCGCCACCCCATTTAATGGTAGAAATTCATCAATATGGGTGTCACAATCATCCTCTATTTAATAGTTTTTTTCTTATATCAAAAATCACGGATACCTACATTTTTTAATACATTCTTATTCAAACATGTGTGGGAAAAATTCCCCACATCTGTCATGAAGAGACCCCCAACCCAATTAATTCATCCACATATATGATGGTATATAATATATTTATATATATTAGTGTGTGTGTGTGTCGTAAAATCATATTGTATTTCTAAAAATCTCATCAATATTTGATCAACCATATATTTGTTGTACGAACTCTAATCAATGTGTTGTCACTGGATTTTCCACTGTATCTGAACCCTCTTTCAAAATATCAGTAAATTTTAAAAAAATATAACTTAAATAAATTCATGATAGATCTGATACCTTTGAAGGAATTCAAAAGATAGGGGAAGTTTGTAATCATGTTATATATATATATATATATTTAACACCAAATATGTCCAAATTTTTTTGATTCAATATAAAGATGCTTCCTCTATAACAAGGATCTTATATTAATTAATTTAAGTATGAATGAAAATCAAAATGGTACCTCATTATAATGGAATTCTTTTGGTTATATCTCCTCATTTATATGTAATTGTACATTTAATTCACCAAATTAGATGACCTATATATCATCCACTCATGTACCATTGTTCCATGAACATTTTTCTTTGATTCATGGTTACTAGAGTGGAATATTGAAGGCCGTATGTTCCTCATAAAATCAACAGAAGATAACGTCAATGAACCTAAGATTGGATAAATATGTTCTTTGTATTTATCTCTTGAAATGATTGAGATAAAGGTGGGATATTTTTAGATACTCTAAAAAATAATGAAAATTTCTTACTAACCTATTAAAGTCTCCAAATTATCTTAAATAACAAGGGTTTCCTTTCAAAAATTTCACTTAATCCGTTGGACAAGAAAACTGACTAAAACTAACCCAAAAAAATATAAATAAACTCATTAAATTTCCATACCTGTTGTGGACATTTCACCATAACCTAGTGACATTATTAAATTCCATATGATGAAACAGAATCCATTAATGCAGCTTGTCCCTCCTATAATTATTTATAAAATCATTAATAGTTCGTTGTTCATTTCAAAAACAATACATTATAATATTCATTTTTATAATTAAATAAACATGTTAATAACATAGGATATATTTCCGATTTTCATTATTCATATCCAAAATAATTTAATTGAATATAATTAAATTGTGATCATTCACATGTATGATTTTGGTTCTTGTACATTGGTCCCACTTTATCCTGAACTCAGATTCAACTATATTGGTGGATCCTATGAATACACCTTTTTTACCCTCTAATCCCTCATCTCGATAACCATTATTCTAAACAACATACTAAGAGTCATATCTAGTAAAATTTCATTTCCTATAAAGAGATGATAAGTCAAAACTATGACTACCTATTATGAATTCTTACTAGGAAATACAATCTCTTAGACTCGATATCTCATTCAGGAAAGTTACATCACCCATGTCATCAACCCATATGATCTAAAAAAAATTCATTGAATTTTTGAAAATGAAGTCATTGACAGGCCACAATGGTCATAAATGTATCATATAGTTCCATTTCCGTTGAATGGACTAAGATAAAATCTATTTTTAAACAAAATAAATTACAAATAATTCATCGGTGTATCAATTAATGTTATGTCATGCATGACACACCCAATGTATCCAATTTTACCATAAACATATTTTGTCATGGTTTATGAAATATATCAAATAATGTGACTACTGAAATTTGGTAATAATAATCATAAATTATAATGATCAATACACACATGTTTAGATAAAATCATCCAATGATACCTAGAATATTTGTATTTCTAACTAGTGGGTCAATTCTCATAACATCCTCTTTTAGAGATTACTATGGGAGAACATCATGAGAAGAAATCTAAATGTATTTTTATTCCCATGAACATGATAGACTATATCATCTATTTCTAACTAGAAATATTCATCCTGTTATAGAAAATGTAGTTAAGAATAATATCACAACACTTCAAGGTTCTTGTCATAGTAGGGAACTACTACGACCTTTTAGAATGAAAAGTACTCTAAGGACACTTTCACATTCAATATAACACAAAATAATTATCATGATGTTATAGGAAATTTATTAATATTCAAAACTATGAATATATCATTAATCAATTGTACAAGACATTTGGTTCTAAGTTTCCAATAGTAACATGTTGTGAAATTCACCTCTATGAAGACACCGTAAATATCTTCAAGATTCATAATAGATGTTGGCCTTTGTACAAGGGCAGCATCATGATTTAGGGATACATATATATTTTATCACTATTTTAGTCACAAAATAATGAGACTAGCGATAACCCAACCTCATAGAGAATATTACATGCAATACATCATATCACCCATATCACACATGTGTTTTAAAATTGAATTGTTCTCTTGTTATGTGCTTTTACTACATTATTTTCTTGATTGACTGGGAGATGCTTCATGACCTTAGGCATACCATTTCTTATAATTTACCCACTATCATACTTACCAATAATATAACCCCCCAATAATGTCTCCCATCAGTGTATCTATTCTTATTTTCATTCCAGTGCCTCCCTATGTTGGCTGAATGCACTCTTCCAAGATACTTGGCCATGTGCCATCATTGAGGTGGATGGCTACCTCATAAAGACTAACATGAAATTGTATGGTGATAGATCGGATGGCCTATTATTTAAAACCCTTGTAAAAAATACCTTACATATGAATACTAGTTTAAATAATGAATATAAGAAATCAATTCTTAATAATTAGTCTAATTTTACTAAAAAGTTGGAAATATTTATAGATGTAAAAAATTAAACTACCCGTAAATTAATAAAATAGTGGGATAAAAATAATTAAAATAAAAGATAAAATATAAAAAAAATGTTAACTCTTTTTATTACCCCAGACTAAAACATTGTACCACTAGGAAATTATCTTATGCTAAGGTTAATTAAGATTTCTTTAGATATTAATGGAAGAACATTTTAATTCAAACAACCGAATAAATATCATGCCTCCTACATGGAACCCAATTCTCACTTCATCAATAAAAATAATATTCCATTCAATATATGGTTAATCCTCATGTGTATTTTTTGATTACCCCCTCAGATATGTTTCTCCGTTCACTTGAGGATTTTAAAAGGGATCTCTTCTCATTATTAAGAGTTCACATGATGTTAATAAGATTGATGGCATCATAGAATATCTGTATCACTGGGTCAATAAAGTGTGTCCATTATAAGAACATGAACTAGGTTGTTTTGTGGATAAAGGTGTTTATATTTTAAATATTATAAACTCAAAGTCAAAATGAAGGTGTTTTTTACTATAAAATTATGTAAAATGCATGAAAATATTTTATACTCAATAATGGTGTTATCCTCACTTGTAGAACCCTAGATCTAAACTCCTTGATTTATAGTGTCAAATAAAAACTATATGTATGATTTGTTAGTAAATGTGGTTCCCCATGCATACCATATATAAATATTACATTATTTTATATGAATATTTATCACATCTCACAATAATTCACACCCTAGAACCTATAGGTATAGTGTCTTTGAAAACCAGATACTTAACCAAATTGTTTTATAAACTTTCTTTAATATCTCCCATGAATTCTCTTTACATATAGTACCCTTATACATATAGAAAACATAATATTCTTATTTATACCTTGGTGAATAGAAACATAAGATGGTTTGAGATCATATGCTAAGTGTGGGTAAATATGATTGTCACATATCAAAGATCATGAGATAAACATATGGGTATCAAAACATAGTAAAAGTATATGAACCTTTGAAAAGGGATATAATTCCCAATTAAATATGGATTATAAATCATATATCTTCACATAGTGATTTTTGAATAACATAAAACAATATTCACGAGTCAATAATATAGGATCATGACACGTGCAGAGTGCATAACATAAAAATATGGCATGAAAAAATCATTAAATTGATAACACGTATCAAGGTAAACCATATTGAAATTTATCCCCTAAAAAATAGTTTATACGTATATTTATAATATATTATCCTTGGGATAATAACCCATGTATCTTTTTGGGCTTGGGTAGACTACTTTTATACCCTTGGGCTTGGTCTCACCACCCATGTACACTTTGGTATGGGCTGACCACCCACATACCCTTTTGAGATCATGATGTATAAAACATTAATCAATTCATTGGAGAGTTTTAATAGACCCATCCATCACATAATGATACATCATACATATTTGTTTCATGAACTTTCAATGATTCATGTTATGAACCAACCCATAAAAACCCATGATCCCATCTCTCAAGATGGAATGTGACATGACCTGAGGCATACTCTAAATTTCTCTAGGCTGACAACATGAACCAAAGAATCATATTTAAAAATGTGTTGAATCTTTTACTAGATAAAAATAATAAAACACATAGTGGAATATTTTCCATGATTCAACATAACCCATCCATAATTGGGATGTTTATAAAAACCAAGAGACAATTTCAAAATATAAAGTTGAGAAACCATGGAATGACCAAACATAAAAATCTAAATAAATTCCATAAAATAAAATATAATTCAATAAATAATATGTTTTCAAGATATAATAAATTCAAATGGTTGAGTATATACATGATACAAAATAAAAAAATAAAAACAAACATCAAACTAAAAATATTTTGGTAACATAGGATTTCCATCTAACCTCAACACCAAACCCATTCTAGAAGCATCCAAGCAAAAGGAGTCTACTTAGTGAAGCTCAAATAGAACCACAAATTTTATATATGGAAATGACCATACAATTATAACTAGGTTTACTTACAAATACTCATGTGTAATCTTTAAAAGTAGAACACTTTAATTTATATTCAAAATATATTTTATGATAGTATAACTCTATTTATATTTTTTTAATCAAATAAAATTAATAAGTTTTAAACATTCAAATTTTGAAAAAAAAATACATTATTTCAAGAGGCCATTGTTTTATAATAAATATCAACCCAAGAATCTTCTTAATGAAAACACATAAATTCCATTGAAAACATAAGATAGTGAGAAAATTGATTTAAGAATCCTCTTTTGTTAATTTACAAAAAAAAATTCATAAAATTATTTTCAATGATTATTTAAATTATTGAAATAATGATGTGAAATAGAATAACTAATAATATTATCTGCAATTAATAGAGAACATAGAAAAAATATAAAATAGTGGCGTTAGTGAAACAATAATTTAATTACAGTAGATTACAATAGCAGCACCACTAGTGAGGATAAAAAATCAACAAAAATATTCCATAACACAAAATAAATAACTAAATGTAGATGATGTTAAGGTAGAATCCCCAATGAAACCAAATCTAGTTTTTCTTAGTGAAATAACTTTAAAAGATAGATAAATACCCTCAATGAGATGCATAGATATAATAACATCAATGACATAGTGATGATATAACATATATTACTGTATTAGTCAAAGTGACACACTCAACTAGTGGAAAGGACCTCAAACATTCTGATTTTTCTTATCTAGGTTATTAGGTTTCCATCACAAACTAGGAATAGGTGAGTAAATAAATGAAAATGGAAAAAATGTTATTCCAAAACATATAAATACATAATTCACCTCATTTTCAAGAAGTACATTTCATAAAGTGTCAAATGAGACTTGATACCTCTTTGAAATAATTTAATCAAGAAATTAATTTTCGAAAAAACTAGAATTCAATGGTTTGAAATTATATATTTAAATTAAAATGATACTTTATTCCATCTTGAAAAAATTATATATATTTAATGTGAAACTCAAAGAACATTTACAACATAAAGGATGAAAAATACTTTGAAGACCAAAACATATAAACACCCAAGAATCATAAAAATCATATTTAATTAATAAAAACAAACCAATAGTTTTCAAAAATACCCTTTTATGTAATTTTATAATCTAAAATAATAATTGCGTGTTAAGAGATAAATTCAAAAGGATAGTCTGGAATTTAATAAAATACAAGACATGCACGGACCATGAAAAACATATCAAAATATTAACTAAAAAGGGGATCTATTTCTTTTTCCCATTAAATCCAAATAAAATAAAAATATTTAATTAAAAATTATTAAATATAATTATAAAGGGTTATCAAACATTAGAAACATATGTTAGAAATCCCATGAAATCATGGTTCTAAATGTATATATTTATATATGGAGAAAACCTACCCTAAAATGGTTATGAATGATACTAACCCTTTGAATATGGGAAGAGGAGGACTCCAAGAACAATTTTTGCACCCTAACATCAAAAACAATACGATATTTGTACATACATACAATTGGGATTTCTTAAACATGGATACAAGACATGGAAAAATAAGCAACAAAAGAAAGAAGGGGATGGAGAAGAGAAAAAGAAGAAGAGTGAACATATAGCCTTGATAAATCAACCAGGAATCAAACAAGATCCCATGGAATCCATACAGTAATGAAGGGAGTGGTTTCATTGGGTTTCTTCAAAGTTGGATTGTGTTTTAGTGGGGGAAAAGGGAGGCCATAGGGTGTTTTAAAATGGGATAAGTAGATTAGGAATTTGTAAAATTCTAAAATATGGAAGGTCACATAGTTTGGATTCTTATTTTACTAAATCATATTCCAACTATAATCACCTCACTATACATACCAGGGTAATTTCATGGATAGGCCACACAGTGAAAACTAATTGTATTCTCACCATTATCCCAACACTACAACCTAAACATTTTAGAAAATTCAACGTAATTAGACTCAGAACTTAAGGAAAATGCTATAAATCATTAAATAGATAAAATAATTTTGAAAGTGAAGGTAGGTTGTGATAATTATCCCCACCATAACTCTGTATACCCATATACAGTTCCTGATTTATACAAAAGGACATGGTCCAGAAGTTATACGACACATGGAGGGACATGCACACAATTAGAAGCCGAATGTGACTGGATTAATAAAACCACAACTCCAAATCCTTAAATATGCTCAAATCTTAGATCATATTTAGAAGCAAAATATAAACACATAAAACACTAGGGATAATAAAAAATTGTATCTAAGATCACCACTTAGGCTTCTCGCCATACTAATTCCATTAACATGGGAGATTATTGAAATTGGTGGATACTCAAAGGGAAGCACCATAAACACAATAAGACTCTAAATCAAAGGATAGTAATTGAAACAATTAATCGAGGTTATATTCATAATTTCATCAAACTAATCATCTAAGTCTCCAAAAACCACATAGTCAAGAGTATCCTAAATTAAAAATGATCGATCACGTTAAGAGGAAGGTAAGAACCTTAAATAAATAACTAAAATTACCTTTCTAGGATAGTATCACATAGGGTATAATGGAAGGGGTAAAAGGGAAAAAGATAGAGGTAGAGAAGAAATATGAATATTCCAAAGGTTCTCTCTCAAATTACCACCCATCCAAGACTAAGAAACTCAAATGCCTAAGTCTTTTGAAAAATCATACATCCTTCACATAAACAGTATGATTAACCATGGAAAGATATATCTTAGATTCATCAATCCTAATATCACAAAATTATAAAAATAATTTATTCCCAAATGATATAGAACCTTACCCAAACCGATAGAAGGGGAACAACCCATTCTAAGTCAGTATCTAAAAGTCAACTCCACCATAATGGCCCCACTAACCACGTCATCAACTAAATAAAGGGTGGATAAGAGCACCTCAAATATAAGCAATGAACAAAGTTCTCTCTCAAAAATATAACATTAATTGGGTCCTTAACCATTGAACTGATGAGAAATAAACCAATTAAAAAAATATGAATGGAAAATAATCCATAACTCTCATGTAAGGTTTAACACCTCTAAGGGTTTTCCTTTTCCAATCATCCAGGAGTCTAGGTGAGGATGTTTACTAGAAGGGACACACATCCCAAACCATATGAAACACAAATTAGATAAAAATCAAAATAAATGAGTCTTCAACAACCCACTAATACTTCTATAGGAGGAATACTAGATAATAGAGGTAAAAAAGAAATTTAAATTCAAACCACCCTAAAATTCAAATCATCTCAAACTGAGTAACCAAAAGGTAAAAAACATTAAGAAATAGATCATAACCACCACTTTGGAAAATAAAAATAACAAAAACATTCAAATACCAATTTTAAAAAATCCAAAACCACTAGGTTTCCCAAAAAAATTAAATTCTCAATTCTATCTTTAAAATTATTATAATTTCATACCATATAGAATTTATTTCAAGTCACTATAAAATAGTCCCTTTTAAATTAAAACCTATACTTTCACCATTTAAAACTATGTTTTACTCATAAGACTATAAATCAATCTGATTTTGGTTTTAGAATAATCTTATAAATTTAATTCAAAATAAAAAATACCTTTTGGTAAAATAAAATTGTTCCCAAAAATTAGATTATAATCTCAAAATTCACTCTTTAAGGTTATTTTAAAAAAAATATGATATCACGTTCATTTAAATTTATATTATAAGTCAAAATTATTAATTTCAAACTCTACTTAAAAGTAATATCCCACTTTAAATGTCCGTTATTTGATCTATTTGTAAATAAAAATAATTCAGCTCATTTCAAATAATTTTTTAAAACCCTTTTATAATCTTTAAAACATATCCATATCTATAAAAATAGAGCTTTTAATAGAAGTAATTATCAAAATTTTATTAAATAAAATTTAAACACCATAAAATTATATTTGTTCCATCCTAAATATTAAAAAATCATTAGTATAATTAATTCAATGAATTAAGCATCTAATAAAAAATATATATGTGGGGTTAGTGCTTTTATATAGTTTGGTCATACAATTCAGTGGACTATTCTCTAACCGAACAACTTCAACTGGGAACTTAAGATAGAATCATGTGCATTTGAACCCCATAGTTCTCTAAACCATGAAAGATAACGGTTTGCCTCTAGTTATTATCCCATTCTCACCCTAAAACAAACAGAATCACAAAAAACCCACATAATCTCAATATCATCTAAAATACCATCCAAATCAAAATATATCATAAAGAATAAAAAAATAAAAAAAACCCCATGACTCTAACCGAACTACCATTGGTAACTCATGGTTCTGTGTGATCAAGATCAAGCTAGACTCTTCTTTCACTAACCTATCATGTTTCAAAAGTCCTATAAAATATCTGTCAAAATCACACAAATAAAAATGGTTGGCTCTAATACTTTTTTATCATGACCAACATCGGTCCACGCCTAAACCGAGCTCCCACAGTGGATTATAACATGACACATGCTTCATTCCCGATTTCCCTAGGATGGAAAAGGCGCCAATGAATAAAATTTTAACATGTGGGAATATATTAACCTAAAATCATAATAAAATTCATAGTGTAAGTTCACATGGGATCTGACATCACCCATTCATAAGATAGATGTTTATTTAAACCAAATGAATCATTTTAAAACAAGAAAAATAATAATTAAGGAATAATTAATCATAAAAAATGAATTAAATTTTATAACATAAATTAGCCTAAAATTCCTGAAGAAGGTTTCATGATATAAGGTTTGAAAACCCAATGCATACATGATACAAAATAAATAAAAACTAAAAAACTAAACACTAAACGAAATATATCTCTGTGGACCAAGGTCACCAGCCAACCTAAACACCAAATATGATCTAGAAGCACCTAGTAAAAAATAGTCACTTAAGTGGAACTCCTCTAGAACCTGGAAGATTATGTATAAGCATGGGAATAAAATTCCCATTAGGTATTATCCCCACACCTTGCACATACTCTTTAAAAGTAAAACCTGTTTATTCTATTTATAAATTAATCTTATAAACTATAAATCCTTTTAGAATTTATATTATCCAAAACATATTATTTAGCTTTTAACATTCCATTGTACTAAAACCAACTAATTTAATTCAGAAATGACCCAAATTTCTAAGAAAGTTTTACATAAGAAATATTTTTAATAGATCATAATAATTCATTCGAAAATTTTTTATGGTCAGTAACATGATTAAAAACCATGTTATCATAATTTACTTTCAAAAAAATGAAAACATGATTTTAAATGATTATTTAAAGTAGTGGACTAAAGATATGAAATACAATAACCATTAATAAAATATAAAATGGAAAAAATAATAGTGGAAGAATATAAAATGGTATTATTATAATGTAAATAAGGCACTCTAGGTAAACAAAGATTATATCATAAAAGGTGTGGATAATCAATAAACAAAAATTGAACAGAATAAAAAATAAAGAACTAAAAGTGAATGACATCATGGGAGAGGACCTAGGGAAACTAAAGCTAGGATTTCCAAGTGAAATAAATTCACATGTAAGATAAATACCCTTAATGTGTGGGACAAATATAATAACTACACTACACAAGTGGTAAAATCATGTATATTACATTACAAGTTTGAGTAACCCGCTCAACTAATGGAAATGACCCCGTTTGTTCTTAGTTTTCCTATAAAATTTATCAAGTTCACATAAAAACCAAGTTGGAGTTAGGAAATATATCACAAGGGTATCCACATGATTTTAAAAAACACATAAACATGTTGTTCACCTCGTTTCCAATAATTACCTTTCATAAAGTTAAAATTGAGCCTTGATGCCTCTTTGAAAGAACTGAATTGTGAAATTCATTTCAGAATTTATGTGTGGTTCGAATATTAGAAATGATACTTTTAAATTAAAAAGAAAGTCAATTCAATCAAGAAAAAATTATTTATCATTAATGTGAAACTAAAAAAAATTAAAACATAAATTATGAAAACTAATTTGAAGATAAAATTTCATAAATAGCCAAGAATCATAAAAACATTCGTGAATTAATCAAAATAAACCCTAAGATTTGAAAAAAACCATTTTATTTATTTTGGATGCTAAAATACTAGTCATGGATTAAAATAAAACTTTTAAAGGTTTTTAGGTTATTTAATAAAACATAATACATGCATGAACCTTGAAAATAGATTTTAAACTTAAACATAAATGGGGATCCATTTCAATTTCCTTGAAATATAAATAAAATAAACTTAATTTACTAAAACAACTATTAAACATGATTAATAAGGGTTATAAAACATTAATATCTTATGTTTGAAATCCTAATAAATTAAGGAATTAAATTTACGGAGTTATACGTGGAGAAAACCTACCTTATTCACGGTGTAGATTATACAAACCCTTAAAATATGGGAAGTTAAGGACCCAAAGAACATTTTTCACACCCTTTAATCAAGAACCATTATAGGTTTAGACAAATCCTCACATAGGTTTCAACCCTAAAGTACCTAAAACAAGTAAAAATATGAGACAAGGTAATGAAGAGGACTAATTAGAGAAATAGAGGAACAAAGAACCTCTACACTTGAGAAATCGACCTAAAATTGAAGAAGAACACAAGGAGGCCATGGAGGAAAGGAGGGAGTATCCACATAAATCTTATTTAAGGTTATCTCATGTAAGTGAGATGAAATTAAGGAAAATGGGTTACTTAAATGTGAAGAGGTAGATTAGGCATTTTAAATATTTTATAATTTGGGCAAGTCGCATGGTTTGGCTATAAAATTTATAAAAGAACATTCCAAATGTGTTCCCATTACTAGAAACACATGTTCATTCTCATTGATGAGCCACACAGTTAGTTCAACCATGTTTCAACCATGAAAATCAACAGTGGTAAAAATTGATTTTTTTCATGGTCATCTACATGGTTAGTACTAACCATACGCCCACTATATCCCTAGTACTGCTACCGTAAAATATTAATTTTTTCTATAAAAATTGACCCAAAAAATAAAGAAAATGATTAAAAATAATTAATATATAAAAAATAGGAAAATTAAAATCCAGTGTGTGATAATTCAATCCACCGTAACACTTCTTTCCCCCATAAAGTAACTAAGTTAGAAAAAATATGATCGGTCAACTGTTGGAAATAATGGGGGAAATCACAAAATTAAGAATAAAACAAGATTAAACCAATCAGAACATGTCTCTAAATCCTTAAAAATCCAAATATCCTATATCACATTTAGAACCAGAATATGAATGAAAATGTCCCAAGGGTTAATACAAAGGAGAACTCAAACTGATACCCAGTCTCCCTGCCATAAGGATTCCACTAACAAAGAAGTTTAATGAATCCAAATGATACTCCAAGGTAAAAACCAAAACCATAATGAAACTTTTAATAAAGTAATTTTAACAAAAATATTCAATTAAGGTAATAACCATAATTTCATTGAATAAATCATCTATGTCTATAAAAAACACATGATAATGATTATTACAAACTATAAATAGCCAAATAAGACATTTAACAAAAAGAATAAAGTAATAATCTTATTGAACACAAAAAACATCCATTTATATGGTAGTAACACTGAGGAAATAAGGGAAGGTAGAGTAATGAAATGGGGTAAGGTATAGAATAAATAGGAACATTCAAAATAAGTTATCTGATATTACCACCCAACCAAGACTATGATACTCCAAGACATTAATCATTAAAAATAACTCATCTAAACTATAAAATAAATTGTATGTCAAACTATGGAATAAGAGAAGATATAATTCTAAACCTAAATCATTTTAGATCATATAAATAATTTATTCTGACAAGATTTTGGACCTTAACCAAAAAATAGAATGGTCACCACCTATTCCAGGTTGGACTCTAGAAATCATCTCCACCATCAAAGCCCCACTAACCACATCATCAAATAGATCTATTCTAGATGATAAATCCTCCAAACTAAGGTTTTTGAAAAGGTCTCTCTCAAAAAAATCATTTATCGCGTCTTAAAACACCTAATCAAAGAGAATGAACTCAGTTGATGAAATTTAAAAAGAAACTAATAGATAAATATCATATAAGGGTCAACCATTTAGAATTAATAGGCATTATCACTACACATAGATTCTACGTGAGTATGTAAATCATTAGGGTTACACTTCCTATGTATAAATAAAAAAATAAGATATATTCCAATTCACAAATCTCCCACAACCCACTAGGACATCTAACAAAAGAATATATGATAACAAACATGACATGAAATTTCAATCCAAAATACACTAGAATTAAACTCATCCCAAAGTGATTAACCCAAAGGTAAAAAATAAAAAATCAAAGAAAAAAAATCATAACCACTTCCTTAAGAAATCAAAATACCAAACAAAATAAAATTCCCATTTTAAATTCTTTTCAAAAATCATGGGGTTTTCCTTAATTTTTTTAACTCTTAATTCCGTCTGTAAAATTTTTAACACATTCTACCACATTGAAATTATTTTATTTTTCTTTCAAGTAGTCCTTAATTAATTCAAAAATTTAATTTCACCATTTTATACTATGTTTTCATCACAAGACAACAAATCGACCGACTTTTTATTTTGAAATAATATAAAAAATTCATGTTCAAGATAACACATTCCACTTAAGTGAATATGATATTTTTATTAAATATTATATTTTAATTTCCCAATACCATCTTAAAATTTATTTTAGTGAATTTTAATATATTTTTCAATTCAATTTATTTTAGAAATATTTTTTATTAATTTTAAACTCCACCTAAAATAAAGTTTCCATTTTTTAAATCCCTTATATGAATATTTTTTTAATATAAATCTTTCAAATCATTTAAAATAATTCTATTAAACGTATTTATTACCTTTAAAACATAACCTTTTCCCTAAAAATTATTTTTGGACATGATTCACTACCAAATTTTGATCAAAAAAACATCTGAGCACCAATAATTATCTTGTTTATCCTAAATAGTATAATATAATAACTAGAAAAAATATGGAATAATAAGGGATCCAAAAAAAGATAAACAAGGGGTTTGTTTATGTACATGGTTTACCTTTATAGTTTTGTAGATCATTCACCAACCATGCAATTTCCACTCAGAGCTCGTGATGGATCTATGTGTGCATGAACGACGTAGTTTACTAGATTTTATGAACTAATCCTCTAAATCTAATTCTTCTCAAATTTTTCTCCAAAAAAAATATTAATCTAAAAAAAACATACAAAATATAAAGGAAATCTGAAATACCATACATACAAATAAAAATACATAGTAAAGAATGAAAAATGACTAAAAATACAGGATTATAAGCCAAACATCCGTGGTGGCTCAATATTTCATTCAAGAAAGATCTAGTTAGACTCTTCTGGTACCTACCACTTTAGTCATTATAGTCCTATATACAAATTAATAGACTCATAAAAATACTAATGGGTATATCTAATACCCAATTTTCAGGACAAAACCCATTCCTCCCTAAATTTATCTCCTAGTCTAACCTTGGACATGACCTAAGGTGTGTTCTTGGTCACACCAAAATAGTAAAAAGCACTAAAGAATCAAATATAAACACATGGGAATTGTTTCACCTAATAAAATTAATAAAAAAATATTATAATGTTACATAGGATCTATAATGACCCATATATAATTCATAGATGCATATAAAAGAAAAGAACATTTTCAAAAAAATTAAAAACATGTAATAACCAAACATAAACATATAAATAATGGACATAACATAAAAGATGTCAAAATAAGGTTTCATGATACAAGTAGACCACGAATAACATATAGGCCAAAATATATATGATATATAATAAAATATAAAAACTTAAAAATGAACAAAAGATCTCTATGTGAAACAAGTTCACCATCCAATGTCAACAAATAACTTATTCTAGAGTAATCTACAATAAAGGAGTCCTCCCATTGGAAATCCTATAAAACCAAAAAATTTATATACAAGTGTGAGTATAAAATAACCAGTAGGTGTCCTTCCCACACCCTATGTATAATTCTTAAAAGTAAAACCCTTTCATTATAGTTGGAAATATTTTTTTCATATATAATTGCTTTTAGATTTTTTTTGAATTAAATCAATATAATTAGTTATTAGATTTCTCTAAGGGAAAACTAATTGATTTATTTTATAAATACTAAGAATTTATAATAAATTTCAACGCGATTCCATTTTTAAATAAAAAATGTAAATTACTTCAAAAATGGGGGATAATGGGAAACATTCTTTAAGAATCCAATTTTTTTAATTTACATTCTAAAAATTTCATTACATGATTCTCAAAATTTATTTGAATTTGTGAACTAAGGATTTGAAATATAATAACCCTCAATAGCATAAAAAATAAATAGGGAACATAATTAGAATATAATATAGTATTAGTACATAAAATAGAATTTATTCATAGAATAAAAAATTTATATCATCACATGTGAGGCTAAACTATCAAAAATAATAGCATGCAATACAAAGCAAGAACATTATATAGATCACCTCATGGTATTGGCCCTAGAGAATAAAATTATATTATTTACTAGTGAAATAACATCAAGAGTTAGGTATATACCATCATAAAGTGGGATGGATATAATGACATCATAATTTGGTGGTGTTACCTCCATATATTACATCACTAGTAAGGGTGACACACTCTAATTGTGGAAATGACCTAGTACATTCTAATTTTTCTTATCCATGTTCCTTGGTTCCCATGAAAAACCTAGTGGAGGTGATTAAATAAATTATAAGGGAAAACACATGAGATTTAAAAAACATATAAATACTTTTTTCACCTCATTTTCAATAATTACCTTTCAAAAAGTGCCAATAGGGACATGATACCTCTTTGAAATAACAAAAAAAATAAGTTTATTTTAAAAAAATGGTCTAAAGCTTCGAATTTATACTTTTAAATTAAATTGAAACTCAATTACATCATTAAACTATTATTTGTATTTAATTTCATTCCTTAACAATGTTTAAACATAAATAAGGAAAACTAATTGGAAGAATAAATCGAATAAACACCCACGAATCATAAATTTTTTTATTTAAATCCAAATAACCCATATTTTTTAAAATAGACCCTTTTTTATTATTTTGGATGTTTATATATTAATGAAGGGTTAAGATATAAATTTTAAATACTAATAATAAAATAGAATACATGATTGGACTATGAAAAACATATTTGATCCTTAAATAAAATGTGTGAACCATAATTCTTTATATTAAATCCAAAAAAATACATTTATTTTATAAAAAACTATTAAACATTATTATTAATGGTAATAAAATATTAAATAAATATTCTATAAATCCTAATAAATCATGTTTTTAAATGTAAAGTGTTATACATATAGAAAATTTACCTTAAATCGGGTGTTTATGATGTAAAAACTTTGGATATGGGAAGAGGACAAACCAAATAAAATATTCACACCCTAAAATAAAAAACCATAAGATGTTTTGACAACCCCTGACTTAGGTTTTATCCAAAAAGTACTAAGATAAGGAAAAATGAATCAATAAGAGAAGGGACAAGAAAGGGAAGGGAAATAGATGAAGAAAGAACATAAAACCAGTATAAATCCATGAGGAATCCAAGAAGAACCCTTGGAAATATTGGATTAATGAAGGGATTGGTTTCCTAGGGATACTATGTATTTGGATTGTGTCAGTTATAGGAAAGGGAGGCCAAATGGAATCCCAAATAGGAAGGGGTAGACTTGGTATTTCCAAAATAATTAAAATCTGGGCAGGTCACCTGATTTATTGAACCATGAACTAACCCTGAACCCTTTAATAGACCCACATAGGTAGGTATAAGGTTTTTCTAAATAATTAAAAATTCATTTTACAATCATAAAAACACTATTAATAAACAATTGAAGGTTTTTCATGGTCATCCACATGGTTAGTACTAATTTTTAGTCAACCATGCACCCGACACTCCAACCATAAAATTTAATAAAATTAAAGTGAATTGACCAAAGAATCTATTAAATAGAAAAAAAATAAGTAAATAAATAAATAAATAATAGGGATAGTGAAGATTAGGATCTGACCATTCAAAACCCAACCACTGCTTAATTAACCCATGTGAAGGAAATGAGATTCATAAATATTTTCAAAAAACATAATAAAAAAAACTCTAAATAAATAATATGGATAGTAACCTTGGATAATATCACCAAGTGAGTTATAAAAACATTAAAGGATGTAAATATAGATGAAAAATAATTTAATAATATCACTAGAAATATTATTTTAAAAACAATTAAAATTTACTTTTCATTTTATAAATATTATTCTAGAATGAAAAATTCACAAAACAATTGGAATAGATATTTATTTTAGGACCATGAAAACATAGAAAGAAATAATCCTTATGAAAATTTTTATAATATTAGTAAATTTATTTCATTCATAAATAATTAATCAATAAATTTTTTCACACTTTTATAAATACAATCAATATTTTTTGAAAAAACTCATACAAAAAATGATTGAAGAATATTCTTTTTTGTAAATAATTTCAAGTAAATTGAAAAAGGCCTTAAATAAACAAAGAAGTTCATATAAGGATGTATATAAAAAATAAATAATACAAACATAAATGACAAATATTCCTTACCTAAAGAAGTGATAAGGTTGATTTTTCTTATAAGCATCACTTTGGGTTAATTATGAACCAAAGAAAGGTAAAGTTGTAAGAATACATGTAAACCCCATGAAAAACTAGAGTAGAATAAAATATATGCGGATTAATAAATAAATATCATAAAATTTTTCAATATGTAAACTCATTAAAAAACATTCTCGATTTGAAAATTGAATTGGAAAAGAAAACTAATATAGATTTAGTAACTTCTGAATCAAATTCAACTAAATAATGAAAATGGAGTGGATTTATAAATCCCATGAATTATATAAAAAATATGGTATAAGTCTTTCATATTTTAGTATATACACCACATAAATAAATAGTTTTGTGAATATAAATATATATCAATGTGTTATATTGAGATGAGAAAACTCATTCCTTTACTCATGTCTTATTTAAAAGAACTTTAACCTCTTGATGAATTAACTACTTGATGACATGAGATAATTTTTAATGACGGACTTAGGATTACTTATTGGAACTAGAAGATATAAAAAATCTAATAAGGTTTTGTGATAATAGAAAAAATTATAAATTCAAGTCATAACAAGTTGGATTGAATTCTTTTAAAGGGGTTGAAGAGGGGTCCTCTTATATGTGATTTTTGAATGAAATTTCACTAAATTACCGTTCATAAATGTATAAGGTTGTAATTTTAAAAGTAAATTTGATAAAAAGTAAAACATAATAGATATAATAAAATTTATTTGTTAAGAAATACCTATTACATGTTTACATATATGGTATTTTGATATAGTATGTTTTTGCACATAGTTTAGCCCATTTCTACCTTATTTTAACTTTATCATAGTAAATAAATTTTTACCTCAAAACTTATTTTTATTCCCAAAAACGAAACTGATCTACTTAACTAATTTCAATTTAATTAATACCAATTATGACCCCCATTTAATATAATTAAATTTTAAAATATGTGATATCTTTTATTTAATTGAAAACATAAAATATAATGAAAACTATTTTTATAGAAAAATGAAATTAAATAAATTATGTTTTGTCATTAATATTTCATATAAATTAATTATTAAAGGGGTTTAAATAAATTGGTTTATACATTGAATCATTTAATTGTAATAATCCTTTAAAAGTGATCATTTTAATTGACTAAGAGAACATACACGACACTTAAAAAATCCATTGGAAAATATATATTTTTAACATTATAGACAATTTAAAATATTTTAATGAATGTTAATCCATTTATATATATATAATTAATCATTTAAATTTATTGAAATAATAATATTTTTTCTTTTAAATAGAAACATATTATATAAAATAAAACAATATTTTTAAATAAACAAAATTTAATTTTCCATGAATAATTAAATTTATATTATTAATAGTTCTTTAATTATTATATGGATTATAATTAATTTCTTTAAAAAATTATTCATTTAAATAGATCCATTTTATTAAAATTATTCTTAAGTAATATAAATAATATATAATGCATAAAACTATATTTTTATCATAAAATATTCTAATTAAATTTTATCTTTTTGTTCCATTATTTGTTATGTTTGAATTATGTCATATTAATATTCTTACTATCAAATAAACACCTTCAATATTCTTAATGTATACTTGCTTACCCAATGACCATATATACAACAATAATATTTCCGATGGTCATATTTTCAATAGCTATTTCTCAAATGACCATATATATAAAGTTACATTTTATTCTTATATTTATCCATTTAAAGATCTCTAAAATAATTAATCCAATTTAATTATATAATGATATTTATATTATATTTCTAATTATTTTACTTATGTACATAGATAAAATTGATTTGATGATCTTATTATAATCCTATGATGATAAAGGTTACATGTTTCTGGTCTTTTTATTTACATGTGGGATTATTCGTCTTGTAATTTTCTTAATGTTGTTTTATATTTCTTGCTCATAAAATATTAATGATTATATTTGATTATGTTAGTTGAACTACATAAAATTTATTTTTGTTCATTTTAGTCAGGTGTTGCGTATTGAATAATTTATTCAATATGGTATTTGTTTAATGTTAAATTCATTATAAAATCTTACGATTTAAATTATTCCCCACTTAAATAAATTAAACCCTTGAAATTTTTGTTATCACTCACTAATGATAATATTTTAGGGTATCCACAAGATATAAAAGGCTTGAGATATAATTTCTAACTAGATATCAACTGCACTATCTTAGGTAAGACTAAAAAATCATCTTTCCCCTCATAGTTGGAATATACCAAAAATTGTGTTTATCCCCAAAAATTTGAGATAAATACCCCCTCAATATTGGGAGTTAATAGTCATATAATTGTAGTAATTTTCATAAGGAGTTCATAATTATCCTTACACCCATAAATGATCATAGGTTAATCTGGGATATAAAATGTTACATTACTATCCTTGAAATTTATGTGAAGTATATGTGGAGATAGTCATTTTATGCCCAAAATCATATCAAAGTTTACAAAAGGGAGTTCAATAGGATTTATAGGAAGAAAATTACCATGAACATAATTCATAGAATAGTTATATACATGGATAAAATCATAATACCACTTTGATATTCATCAATAATCCAATATTTAATCATTATGGTCGTAATTTAATTATTTTAAAAAAAATCCACGATATAAAGGAGTAGGTAAACAATAATCAAATAAAATATGTGGAGTTTTTTAGTAGAAGGAATGTGTTATTTACATCACTTAATTTTCATGACCCACTTCAAAAATTTTGATTTCATTGGCTTTACCTTTTTACCTTGGCTTTGGATGTTGCTGATGTTGATTTTCATCATTATCCCTTGCATTGGAAAACTAGCCTATATAGTTCCCAATTTACTCACATTTAAAACA
Organism: Viscum album; assembly: GCA_963277665.1. Lineage (NCBI taxonomy): Eukaryota > Viridiplantae > Streptophyta > Magnoliopsida > Santalales > Viscaceae > Viscum > Viscum album. Next base: position 1,495,449,859 of record OY728133.1, read on the forward strand.
TTTAATTCTTAGTGTAACCTCAATAAGAACTTTATTTTTATCCATTATATTAATTGAACTCTTAATTTTTCCTCAAAATTTCACTCCCCAATTACCTACATTACCAAATATAAAACATCTCCCCATTGCTTTTATAAATTTCTCTATATGCTTATTCCAATATATAAGGCATGTGTGAGGGTGAATTTTCATTGCCTAGATGGAATTATCATTCAAGTTTCCATGAAACTATATTTTTTATTATATTTTGTGTGTTTGGTATTTTGATAATGTTGAGGATGTCAATTCAATTCCTCCTACATTTCTCCATTGACAACAACCAATATGGTTAGTGTGAGTATCAAGAAGAAAAAATCAATGTAACCAATCATATTATAAGAGGAAACAATCCCTATATTTTCTAAATTATGAAACATTTATTTCAATAAATTTTGTTTGGATCCATATAGGTTTTTTAAGGTTCTATAATCTTATTCCTCATAACCTAATCCCTAAAAATAACCTAGTCCTACTCTGGTGAAAACTGAAGAGCCCTAGACTTGCACTACCAGATATTCTGATAGAAACATGAACTGTATATATTCATTATTACCGAATGAGGTGACCTATGTATAACATACAAACATATTACATCATTTTACATAGATATTCTTTATATAATACAATAATTAATACCTCAAAACCAGTAGGTTTATTTTATTTAGAGACTATATACCTAATTATATTTTCATTCAAAATTTCTTCAACATCTCCCAAAAATACTGTTCAAATAGATAACTATTTTAAATATATAATACTTAATATTAGTCTTCATAACCTAGAAAATGTAAACATAATAAGGGTTATCTCAATTCATTTTAAGACTAAATATGAGTTTCATCAATTGAATATCATAAGTGATCATAAGATAGGCATGTGGCTATGAAAACATAGTCAATGTACATAAACATATGATATGGTAAATCATACATAATTAAAAATGGATAAAAATTAATTATTTTTATATAATTAATTAGTAATAACATGAAATTTTATTCATGAGTTTATAATTTATGAACATGACACATGCATAATGTGTAACGTGTAAAAATATAATTAATATGATTGTGTAACTAATAATAAGTATAAAGATAAACCATAAGTACATTAATACCATAAATTTATAGGATATTCTAATGTTCATAATATAATAGCCTTGGAATTAACACTCATGTAACTTGATGTTATTAGGATTTCCACTCGTGTACATGGGCCTAGGATTACTACTGATACACCCAAGGGCTTGGTCTGACCACCTATGTACCATTAGTATTGGGTTGACCACTCATGTACCCTTTTAATATCATGAGGTATAAAACATTAAACAATTCATTGGAGGGTTATAATATATCTATCCTTCTTATGATGACAATCCATACATATGTGTCTTAGTAACATGGAATCATTTATAACTCCACCATAGCTTAATTAACTAGGGTGAAAGAAACAGGTTTTGTGAATATTTCCACTAAACAAAATCAGGAGAAATCCTAATAAAGAATATGGATGGAACCATTGGTTCAATAAAACCAATGAAGTTAAGAAACATTAATGTACAGCGAAAAAGAAAAAAACCCCTTTTATAATAGCATTATAAAATTTCTTTGAAAAATTAAAAGAAATATCCTTTTCTTTTGATAACATTTATTTTAAAATTAAAAAAGAAAATAATAATAGAAATAGATATTTCTTTGGAAAAATATAAAAACATTGATAGGAAGCTTCAAAAAAAAGAATGGTTATAAAATTAGGAATTCAAAATCCTGAAGAAAGCATTATAAAAAGAATATTATTTTCACACTTTTGGAAAGAGATTCAAAGTAGATATAAAACATTCATATAGAAATCCTTAAAAGATGATTTATTTTTAATAAATAAAGTTAGGTACATTGAAATTGACCATAATAATTCATATAAGTAGAGATAATGATATTAGTAAAACAAAATAAGGATTATATAAATGGACGAGAAAGACTCCTAAACAAAATAAGTTATTGGGTAATTTTTTTCTTATAAGCCTCACTTAAGTTAAATTATGAACCAAAGAAAAAAAATGATAAGAATATAAATAATCCCCCAGAATAATCAGCATAGAATAAAATAAACTGGATCAAAGTGATAATGATCATGAAATTTTACCATATGATTATTCATTCTAGAAAAATCGTGATTCGGAAATTATATTGAAAGAAATCCTGATGGCTATGGAAACTTCCAAACCAAAATGTATTGAAAGAAAGAACTTGATATAGAATTTTAAATCCTATGAATTATATAGAAAAATATATATAATACATTATTTTGGAATTATATATAATAAATAGATAAATAAGAAGGTTAATAAAAAAAATATCTCAATGAGAGAAAATTGAGATGAGAAAACTCTTACCATGACTCTTGACTTCCCAAAAATTACTATAACTGCTTCATGAATTCACTTTATTATATAGATTCCTCTAGAATGATAGATTTAGGATTATTTATTGAAACTAAAAGATATTAAACATCTAATAAGTATTTGGTATTATATAAATGGACATATATTTAGGAGACAACTGAATTGTTTGAGTGGTTTGAAATGGGTAGAGGAGGGGTCCTTTTATCAGGGACTTTCGAGTGGAATTTAAATAAATTTTATTTCCTTAATTTATATGTTGTAATTTTCTAAATAAATTTTATTAAATTAGAATAATAATGGATACGGTATAAATTTTGGTCATGTAAGCCCTCATGAACACATTTAAAGATAGAGAAACAACTTAGTTTAAACATTTTTTACCTTATTTTACCTCACATTTGGTAACTCATTTTTTACATTGATAAATTAATTTGTTTCCAAAAAATGATATTAGCCTCCCTACCTAATTTAGACATAATTATTACCTATTTGGATCTCATTTAATCTAATTCAATTTATAAATATGGGAGATTTATCTTTTAAATGGAAACATTAAATAAATATAAACAAATTATTGAAAATTTACTTTTCAAACATGATGAGTTATAAATACTATCTGGTATAAATTAATAATTAAATGAGTTTAAATCTATTAGTTTATAAATTGAAAATATTTATTACAAAAATTCTTTAAAAGTGATAAATTTTATTTATTATGATAAAATACACAACACTTAAAACAAAAATCCTTTGAAAAATATATATTTTTAACATTAATATATTTTATTTTTGTTTCTAAAAAATTTAAAATAATTCAATGATTTTCAATTCAGTTATATATATATAGAATTAATTTCAATAAATATCATTAAATAAAAAAATTAACTTCCAAATAAAAACACAAAATATATTATAAATTAATATTTTTAAACAAATAATATTTAATTGGCCAGGAATAACTATATTATTATTATTTTTACTTCCATAATCATTTCATGGATTATATTTATTTACATTAAAAATCATTCATTTATATCAATCCATTTTATTGAAATTTTTAAATAATAACAATAATAATTCATAACGCATAAAATAATATTCATAAATAAAATTTTATAATTAAATTTTATCTTTTATATTTTTTATTTAATATTTATGAAATATATTATTTCGGATTTTTTAATATTTTTTACTCACCATTGATATACCTATTCGATACATATCAACCAAAACCCACATATCCAATAACCATATTCTTAATGGCCATATATCCAATGTACATATATATAATAGTCACATGTTATTCATATATATAGCCTTATAAACAAAACTAAAATCATCCATATTGTTTAATTATCTCTTAACATGTCTATTATATATCAAATTATTTCCCTCACTTCTATATTTATGATCAAGGTGGTGATCTTCATGTAAAACCAGGATGAGAAATATTACCTGTTCATTTTTATTTTTATTTACTTATGAATTTATTCCTCTTGTAATTTTATTTATGTAGTTTCCAATTAAATTAGGATAATTTATTAATATTTATCATTCATTATATTATTTTATCCGAGAGAAATTTATTGTGGTTCATTTTAGGTCAGTGTTACATGAAATACAAACTATTGAACATAATATTTATTTAAAGGTAAATTCACACTAATATTACGGTGTGTTACATAACTCTTATCACAAAAATTAACCTCCAAATGCCTCTTGATTTCTATTGGTATAAATAAAAAATTTCTTCCCCCTTCTCTCCATTAAAGCATTACTATTTATAATATTTTAGATCTTTTGGATTGTTTGAAGAATTGAGTTTTGGAAGGAAATAAAGTTATAATGTTTTCAAATGATGTTGAAATCCTAGGATCAACTTTTAAATAGTATTTAATCCATCTTTTCGTCTTTGCATCACAAATTTTCTTCCATCACAGTAGTTAAAATTGATTTAGTACCCATAAAATAGCTTCTACAAAAATCAATTACCTTCCTCCCCCACACTTGACTTCAAACATAATCATTAATTAAAATATAGAGTGGATTGGAAATGGATAAATGGATTTTAATGAGGTTTCTAACAAGGTAGTTCATGGTTACCAGGGTCTTAATAATTAATTTATAAAAGATAAGTCTTGAAGAAGAAGTTTAATATAAAAATGGGATTTTAAAATAGTTTCTTAATCATTGCAACACAACTCATGAACTCTAAAATATTTTAATAAAATATGAACAGAATGTTTTATATCTCAAAACCTGGTTCAAACTCTCAGAAAAAAGATAAATTCAAAGAATATGTTAAAAAGGTTTGGAAACATCTCAGGTTAAGAAAATTAAACATTATGTAGGACTAGTTAACCTAAGTTTCACATTTTGTTCAAAATTCAATAAATCAGTAGATTAAAATTTTAGAAACAAAATTCATTTCACTAATCATTTAAAAAATTAAAAATTAAAATCAAGTTGTTTTTTCAAAAATATTATGTTTTTCCATAATTTTACCAAACAATTTCATAAATCTCAAGAATCCTAAAAATATTCCAATAATTTTAAAATAAAAAAGAAAAAAATATAAAATTAAAACATATTAGTAAGAAATCCCCCACACATTGATTGTTACCATTTATTTTTTGTTCAAATTTTTTAAAAATGCTTTATAAAACAATTAATTTAGATATGAATAAAATAATGTATAACGTAATGACAAAACACTACTTCTTTGTACTGGTGGTCTTGAGATAGTTTCTCAAATACACCTAATAAAAACTAATAAGTAAAATCAAGAAAGAAAACATGATAAATTCATTGAATGTAAAGTAAATGAAAATAAATAGAAAGGGAAAGAAAATGGATAAATCATTTTTTAACCCCCTTGTGGGTACTAGGATTTTACTACCCCTTGAGAGGTAGTTCCAATACATATCCTAAATTTTATGGAGGGTAGTGTTCTTTAATATAAATTACAAAATAGTTTTCTTCCATTATGCATTCATTTACATGAGTTATAAAGGATACCATGGATATATTACTATTGGTCCATCCCTATAGTTATTAGGTGCAACTTTCATGGTATGGTAGGAAAACTAATTGGTCTTTATTTACATCATCCACAACATGTTTGGATTATTATTCATTATCTATGGCCTTCTCATAGTGTTTGATGTGTATATTTCATGAATATATTTTTAGTATTTAAATTCACAGATTTTATTTATTTAATTCATTATTATTACCTAAATTAGAAACACATATTACACACTCAAATGTAATAAAACATGCTTGGAATATATTGATACATTGAAAAATGGTCCATAAATAAATTTTGACATGACTGAATTAATATCAAATAAATCCAAATATATGGTGTAGTAGGTATGATTGAATGTGTGTGTTTTTAATTTAATTATGACATTATAGTTTTAAAATTATTCCACCAACTCAACAACTAGAAAACACATTTGGATTTTCATGATATATTAAAAAATAACTAATTAATCATTTATGTATTATAGTAAGTGACTAAATATCATACCAATTGAAATTTATTAAGGATTATATAACATTTCTATTGATTTTTTTTATTTTTTTATGTAATATTACGAAGAAATAATTGTTTTTATTAACGGAATTGGTTTTTTCTGTATAATGTTTTGTTTATCGTTGGAGAAGGCTTGGTATAATAGTTTTTATCATATATTGATTTTAATTATTTTTAAGGGGATTATACATCAATGTAATTGCATGGTACTGAAATTATTATTGAAGTATTTTTATTGAAATAATGTTGAAATGTAAATTTAAATTATTTTTCTGTGTAATGTAATATTTTTACAATAATCTAATTTATATTTAGTCTTTTTTATTATATAATACAGAGTTGTATTTATATATATTCTACCACTATACAACAACTGGTGATAGGATTCATCTGTTCTAGTTATAATGTTGATAAAGGACTTTTTTATCAACACTACACCTAGAACATAAAAATACATATATGCACTAGTATAGGAACAATTTATTAGGTAAATAGTATGCACTAAAAAAGGATACCTTTATTAGTTATTTTTAGGACTGATAAAAATTCCTATCATTTATAGGTACTTGGAACAATATTGTTTTTTTTAGTGTTGATAAATTTAAAGTCTATAATAATATTCTTTAAATGTTTCTGTGTTGAATGACTTAGTGAATACTAATAATTGTTTTATAAAAAGTATAGTGTCTATCTATATTGTTTTTCTTTCATTAAATTACTGTTTAGAAATAACTCATTCATATTTGAATAGAAGTCATATAAAATATTAATTTCTAATTAATATATTTATTTATTCTGAATTTTCTCATGTGTGACTTATGATTATCTCACACAAAGTATAACATTACAAATAAATAAATTCTTTGATGTTTTTCTAATGATTATATCAAATTTTTTGTCACACGAATGATCACCAAAGAAAGTGTGAAAATATCATATGAAAATAGTTCAGATATAGATATGACTTCAATGAATAACCATCTGATTTAATTAAATATAAATTGAAATAAAAAATGGATAATTAATTAATGACCATACTTACGAGGTCTCAAAATCAAAATAATGAAAAGGCGAAGTCACCTAATTGAGGTTTTCTCTATGTTTTTCAAAAAAATGAATATAAAACTTTTTTTTTTTGTTTTTTGCAAAATAATCATTAATGATGTTAAGGCTATGTAAGCCTTTAGACTCCACTAAATAAGTACAAAGGGGTTAGGGGCATTATTTATTTTACCTGAATGTTTGGGAGAAGGAATTACAAGCCTTAATTCCATCAACCAAATTAAAAAATGTGCTTCAAATACTTTTAAATATATATATATATATATGTTTATATAATTAAATTTATTTTTGTTATTATTTTTGTTTATATTTATTCATATAATAAAATTTTTAGTAGAATTTTAATACTGTTATATATATAACACTACATCAATTAAAGTTACCTTCCCCTTAGAGAATCTAAAATTTAAGGCTTGGTTATTGGGATAAATTTCTCTAAAGCTACGTCTACAACACATCTGGGAATGGGACAACAAATTCAACCCTCTAGAGGTTTGAAATTATTATTTTTAGTTATTTCTAAAGATATTTATTTTAAACTATATAATTTGGCATCCTAAGATCCTCTATGAAAATTAAATTTTCATGGGGATTCTTATAAAAATGGATAAGGAGATAGAGGTGGCTATATTTAGACACTATGATCTATTTCTAATGGTAGTGGACCTATTTTATAATTTATTTGATAATGTTATTCTCTCAACTGATGATGATGAACTTGAATTGATATTAGAGTATTAAATTGTTCCATGATTTTTCTCAGAATAAAATTTCAGAAGACATTATATTTCTAATTCTAGGATATTTTTACTTTGTGATTTTTTTCAATGCATGGACATGACTAAATTATTGTTTTAAGAATATTAGAAATATGAAATTAAATTTTCTAGGAGACATTAAAGGTGATGGTAATGATTTTAGTCATGGAGAAATGAAAGTGCATGTGGATTTACTTTTACCACACCTGAAAGGCATATTTTCAATAGGAATATTTTCAAAGGAATATTTTTAGTCATGGAGAAATGAAAGTGCATGTGGATTTAAGGGATAGGTCTGAACTGGTTGATACTCCTATTGAAAATATGCCTTTAAGGTGTGGTAAAAGTAAAAGTAATATTATTTTCATTGAGACATTTCCTTTTGATGGTAATTGTTATAGGAAACAGGTGGGATTTGAGTGAAATAAGCTTCATTGTAAGCCTATCCGAAAGCCAGATGAACACTCATCTAAAAAGGATAGGCTCTTTAGAATTGTTCCTGTTGAAACTCATATTGATGACATACTCACTATATATGGTAAAAATCATTTTATTGTAATGATATTGTTTTTTATTTAATGTCTCATGGAAATACTTCTTATACTAAAATAGATTCCAATTTATGGGAAGAGATATCAGTGTATTGGTTGGATGCTGAAGCATAAGAAGTGGTTTCATAAGAAATAGAAGATCAACAGCTATTTCAAGAACTTATGGCCTTAGGAACCCATAAAGGAAATAAAAAAATGGATTCTGAGGATCCCATAAAGTCTTTAAATGGATCCCAAATCTTGAAAATGTATGATAATGCATTGGGGAATGATATTTCCAAGGTGTCAACCTGATAAGGGGTCTCTAGGAATGTCCATAAATCTTGAATATTTACCAATGAAATTGAATATGAAATAACATATGGTCAATGGTGAGAAAACATTAATGGATAAAGATAGTTTCTAACTGGTCATCCCTTATAAAACCAAAGCATTTGGGCTTGAATTTATGTTGTTGTGGACATCACATTATACAACCCCCCCCCCCCCAATTTCGGTGGAATATTAACATGGAAGCCCCTCGTATAGGAGTGCTAACTATATTAAGGATGTAGAATAGAGTTACCCAACCAACATTTTTTATTTTATGAAAAATGCATATGGATATTTTTTCAAGCCCTTTCTTGAAGAATATGATTGTGTACTAGAAAAAAATATAGTATCATTTTTCCATAGGACCTAGAAGGTGAAAGGACAATTGAAGTCCTCAGTAAAGAGTTAGAAGAATGTTTTTTTCTCAACATATTAAAACACTTATGCCATGATTGATCTAGATGTATTTTGTTATAATGATTATCTAACAGTCCACAAGTTTTTTTCAATAAATATTGAAAATGGATTTCGATCTACTTTAGAGATAAAATTTCCAGATCTATCATTGAAATTCAAGATCTAATCCATGATGGAGAAATCCTACTAATTTTAATTGGATGAATAATATGTTCTCCTTAACCAAACCATGATATGGTGGATAGGTTGACACCCAAAGGGTATAGTAATATATCAAAAAAATTGGAACTATTGGGAATTATATAAAGTGATTTCGTGATTTAAGTGTGGTTTGTTCATTACTTTTTGATCTATTCCCTTTATTGTATGTTTTTTATTTATTAATAAATTTTGAATCATTGGTTTAGTTTTTAAATACATATCTCAGCTGTTTAAAGTAATAATAAATTATTAATTAACTAATTGATTATTAATTAATTAATTCAGTTGGGGTATGCCTCAATGTTGGAGGTATCTTATATCTCTACATCTAGTTGGGTGGATATGGTTCAAATCACTATTTTATAATTATTTTACCCCAAATGTTTGGGGTGTATAAGGGATGGAGTTAGCATACAGATCCACACTTTTGCGCAAGCGATCCGTAGATAGACCCTAACACCATGCAGGGGGTGAGATACTCAGTCAACATTTCTAGCATGAAGAGGTTCCTTTCTTATTGAATATTGCATCTAATGGTGGGGTGATGTCATGTGTGTGGTGGTGGGGTGTAGAAATCATCGATGGGATTGGGGAATCCCCACTTGATAGTAGGATGGTGGTCTAATGGATGTATATGGTTGCTTCACGATGGCATTTAGTCTGAGGGGGGTCTGATCACAAGTGGTTGTTGGGGCAGTGTGACATCACATCGGATGGGTCAATGGCCTGAGTTGGTTCTATAAATACTATCATGGAGATCATGAAACGCAGGAATAGTGGGTATAAACCATTTAAGGTTTCATGGGAAGCTTTATCACCAGTAACGATGCACTATAAAGGTTCTAGGCTAACATAAGTGAAGTAAGGTAAGGGTGTACGACATGTTTCCACAATTCATGGGGTTGCATAGGCATTCCAAGGTGATGATGGGGCCTACTGGCCATGATGATATGGTCCTACAGGCTACAATGAATGGGCCTTATTTGTCAAATTTTTAAGGGTCTTTAGTCCTATATATAGAAAGGGTCTACGGGGCTATATAATATAAAAATAAGAGGGCTCAATTGGTGGGTTCCTCTTGGGGGGATATAACCTACCCCTTCGGCCTGTAGGTGTGAGGTGTTCGTGTGTTTCAAAGTAATTGTACCCCCAAGAACAAAATATGTCTTTATATATTAAATTATTAATCATTATTAATAATTATTATTTAAAAATCATATTTAATATTTAAAATTAATATTTGGTTACTAAATATTAATAATAATTATTAAATTATTAAATTAAATATTACAATTAAATTATTATTAAATTATTATAATGTATTTAACTAATTATTCATAATTTTTATTAATTAATTATTATTAATTAATTACTAACTCATTTATTTATTTATTTTTAAATTACAATTTAAATAATATCTAATTATTAAAAGTTATTCTTAATTAAATACTAAAATCTATTTATTATTATTAATTATCTATAATTTCCTGATAATTATTAATAATAATTAATAGTAATTTTTATTAGGTTAATTAGTAATTAATAGTTTTTAATTCATTACTAATATGTATTTATTATTCATAATTAATTATTAATAATAAATACTATATATTTTTATTATGTGTATTGAAAATTAATATATATTAATTCCCCATTATTTGCCATTGGTAAAACGCAAGAAAAAACAGACACCCCCACACTAATATGCTGGAAGGATGGGTTATTGAACTCCCCCAAGGTTTAATACTTCCATCCATACCTAGTAATACATTTAAATTGCACGAAGGCCCTCACAATTTATTTCCTCAGCAGCCCAAGCTGTCATGAACCATAGGGTTGTGTTAAGTGGCTATAAAACCCTACATTTCTTCTACTCTCACATGTTGTTGTGAGTTGTGTCATCAAAAACCTAACATTTTCTGAGCAGGGGCCTCCATTGCCAGCCTCACTAGATATCGAGGCTCCTCCTACCATCAGCCTTGTCCAGCCCACCACACCACATCCAGGAAGGTGCATCACCCTTTTAATAGTACCCACCCTGTTCCTGGCCCATCAGAGACCATCACCCCCACCCCAGTCAGACTCACCTACACCCGCACCATCACATTCAGAGACTAATGGCAATACCATGAATTCTTTAAAAGTAAACAAACCTTTCATCGTAGTATTATTTCGCATTTCACACGTTAATATTTCATCATAATATTACAACACATATTGGCACAAAAAAAAATTATATAATTCAATTTATAAAAAAATCTAAAAGTAATACCATAAAGCACACAATAATATGTGTCAACACCTTAATCTTATACTATAGTGGATAATAATCTATAAATAATAAAAATCACATGAGATACATTGCTGTTAAGAAGAAAACAATAAACATTCAAATTGACATAGTTTAAGAACTTAGAGAATGATATGAAGGAATTTAGATATTAGTGTATATATATAAAGATTAATATGACCACTGGGAGTTATGGTTATTGGTCAATAAGACCATTTTGAATTATGACAATCGGTAAATATGATTTTTGGTCATTATGACCATTGGTGGGGTAGAGATTAAGAACAACCCATTATGATTATCTATATTAAGGGTAATGATGACTGTTAATTATCAAAGAAGGGAGGAAATATAGATTTGAATACTAGGAACATCACATATGAAGTTCATTAATCAGATCTTCGGAAGGGGTTAGAATCATTGGGGCTTTCCATTGACCAATACCATGAAAAACTCTGACAAGTAAAGTTGCAGTGAAACCATTTTTGGGAAAAGTTAAAGTTAATGGAGATCACAACCTATTAATTGTTGGTCAAAACACCCAATTAAATTACTACCATTACACACCATACCCTTAGGTAATATTCTTGTATTATTCTAAGTTATGTATCCTAGTGTTAAGTTCTTTTATAATAGAAATTATTTATGAAATTTATGGGATATTTACTCATATACATTATTTTGATGAATGTATCAACCTAATATAAAATGTATAATGTAGGTAAATAGATAATTAATTTGATAAAATAGATTTCACATTTTGGATAAAGTTATAAAAATTATCCAAGGGGTGATATTTTATAATTTTTTATTTAAATGGAAAAATATGGTGAAAATGGAGGGATGGAGTAAAATATAGTAAATACTGTATAGTGTGGTATTAAGGGTGGTATTAGATAATAATGGTTATAGTGGATCACAAAAAAACGTTGAATAATAAAGTAATTAATAAATTATTCCCAAACATTCCACTTGCCACACCTAAGAATTCTCACCCTCCTCCCATTATTACAGGCCAAATTCAAATTTACATCTTCATTATACTCTCAAGGAGTCTCTCCCCTAAATATATATTCATTATTGAATAATTTGGTTGGATCTGAAGTGTGGTTTCAATCTAAAAAAGGTGAGGGTTCTTATTTTTCCCTTAAATTCCCATTTGAATTTTCTTATATTTAGTCTATTTTAAATTCACATTTTATATGATTATATGATATTTAACCATGATATTATATTCAAATTGAACTATTATCATGGATACATTACCCAAACCCCTTACTTTATACTCTTTTTTAAGTTTTTACTATGCCAAAGTAAGGGTTGATTTTCTATATCATTACAATTCTTATTTACATTACCATTTTCATATCATTTTTAAAACAAAATTTATTTTCATATTATTGTGATGATGTCATTTTATGTTCAATTATTAATACATATAACAAATTTGAGCATCCATTCCACTCATGTTATTCCCAATTCATAATATGTTACTTTTTCTATACCTCCTTGTAGCAATAGGAATCTAATACTATGGTTAAATAAAAAGTGTATGATTTTCCTATAAATAAATCCTTGTCTGGATACTACAAGTTTATTTGGTGTTGGAACATATGCATCTTGGGGTTATAACACCAAAAATAATTGGTTGGGTATACCACAGTCATTATCCTAGAGCACAGTGAATGGTCCCTCACTACACACCTGGTTTGACACTCCCAAGGGATATGTCATTGATAATTATAATTCTTTATAAAATAAAATAACTCATTATTTTGGTTGTGTATAATTTATGTGTTTATTTTTTCTCCTAAAATTTCAAATAAAATTTCCATAACAAATTAAAAGTCCTTAATCTTGATAAGTACATGTTAGTTACAACATCATCTAAACCACTTATTGGGAGTACTTTTTAAAAAAAAATTAATCCATAATTATACATTATATTTGCTGACGAAAATCGCTAAGAAATTATTATTAATTCATTAAATGCGTAAATAAATCAAAGACACGTATAATTTATTTTTCCACATGGGAATATCTTGTATGATAATTTCTGTTGGACTAATTTTCCATGTATTTCTATGTTTTTCATCCTTAAACATTATTCCATCTAGGGCCTATAATCATTTAGAATATGAGGGAACGCATTGTAATTTTATATGATGGGTGGGGTCCAAAACTATATATCCCCTCCTTGAACTGGTAAGTATAATGGGACAACAAATATATGTTATTGGGAGTATCCTTATTATTTATATATAATGTATTGTCATTACGACTTCATGATATAATTATAATGTTAATGATTATATAATAACATCTTTTAGATTATTTTTGGGATCCCCCTAATTATGCATTTCTATTTTTCCCATGTGTTTCACGAATGTATTCTTTGTTTTGGCTTAAATTGTACTCATTATGTGGAATATTCTATATTTATCCTTTATTATATTTTTTGGTGTGTTTTTTTCTTGCAGATAATTTAATGTCACCACCTTTACTTTGTTTCTCATTTCCCCCAGTAATGAAGTGGAATACTATAACTAAATAAGGATAAAATTGTGGAATAAAAAGTTGTACTTTTATGTTGTAAATTTTTAATGTAATGTATCTAGTCTCTTGAGGAATATTAAATCTTGATCCTTGAAAAGTAATATCTTGTACAACATTTTCCATATAATAAATAACCCATCATCTCTGGGAAAATAGGTTTGGGGAATTACAAATGCTATCTGTGGATGTTTTAGTAAAAACAACAGGAACTATAATTAAGAAAACATATATAGAGAACATATACTTTGACACAAGAAAAAAATCTAAATATTATTTGGGAATTGTTTTGATAGTATACAAAATAATTCATGTTTTAAGTTTACTAATCAATAGATAAAATTCTTTTTAGATAATTGAAACTATGTTAAAAATATGAAATGAGGACAAAAACCAATCATAATGTAATGACTTCTTAAAAAATCAAGATATTTGATTTAATACTTATGCTTATTAAATTATGACTCTTCTATGAAAATTTAATTTGTTTATGAAAGATAACCTTTACTATATAGATAAACTAGTTTCCCATTTACAAAGATCAACCACATTGGATCATTTCATGAGGCAACATCATTTACCTTTTAGTGGAACTATTAATCATATGGAAGAAGAATAATATATTATGTTTCAAGAGGAAATATTTTTTTCATTTTGATGATCTGATAGGGAGAAATTAATTATATATTTGTATCATCTAGGAGGTGGTGTTGGATAATGGTGGTACTTAATTCAAAATACTAAGTAAGTATATAAGATTCAGAGAATGAAGTAAAATGTATTCAAGTTGATTTTTCAAGAAAAATATTTTCCAATAGAGTAACATGCAGATATAAAAAGGAAATTCATAAACCTAGGACAAAAAGAAGAATAGATGATGATTGAATATGTGTCCAATATTACAATTTTATCAAGGTATGTTTTAGATTATCTATGCAACCCTAAAAGAAAGTTTTATCACTCCTTTTATGGTTCAAATCATATTATTATATGATTAGTATAAAACAATTTCTAGACATAAGAATAGATTATGACAAGCATTATCTAGACTTATATTGAGTTCCATATATCTTTATATTTTAAATGGAAGTATTGTAAAAAGTGGATTGTTGAAATCTATGATAAAAGGAATTTAAAAAGGAGAACTAATGGAAGTTTATGTTTTCCAACATGCAATAACTGTCAGAAGAAATAGCTTGGGAATTTCATAAAGGGCATGGAATTTTTCTACAGGTATAGATATAAAGAACATAAATCTCATGAGTGAAAAGTAATTGGGGGAATTTACCAATTTACAATTCTTTAACTTCATGTACATGGGTAATTACATTAATCAATTCCCTAAATACTAAGGGAATCTTCCATGGAAGATGCATATTAATCAAGGTAGTGACTTTACCATAATAACAACTGAAGTTGAATATATAAATGATGTGGTAGAATGTACATTTATTATAAATTCAATGTTATATAATACATTTTTTATTTTGGATATACTTATGCCTTTACATTCTTTATGTTTTCCAATAATATTCAATCACTCATGCTGCACTAAGAAATGATTTATTATTTAGAACACCAAGCGGTAAATTGATTGCAAAAAAGGTACACAAGGTAGTTCATGTTAGGATACATGATTATTATCTCATTAAAAATCTAATAACCAAATGTATGGAGAAATTTTATGTAATATTGGGAATTATTGGGTCTCAAATTAGAAATAAATAATTTTTTATAGCAGGAAAGATATAAAAATTGGTGATTCACGTAAGGAATTACATTTTTTAAGGAAATATTATATTAACTAAATCTTATATTGAACCTCCAATAATATCCCAACACAAAAAAATTATTGGTAAGGATATGGATTGAATTTATTCTATGGTTATTAAGGGTTTTTATAGAATAGAGGATGCGCCAGTTGTATTAGAATTTATTTATATATTTCTTAATTAAATACTTGTATAACCCTCTGATCATGAAGTAAAATTCTCTATTGATCTCATACTCGATGTGTATATAATATCTAAGACACCTTATAGTATGGATCTAATGTTTTTTGTTGATTTTAATAAACAAATATAAGAAGAATATTATAAAGGGTTCACTCATCCAAGTGTTTCACCATAGGGAGTACCTATGTTGTTTGTAAAGAAAGAGGATGGGATTTGATATTATGCATAAATTAAAGAGAAATCAATTAAATTATTTTAATTAAAATTCATCCATTACCACATATTTTAGTCCTCTTTCATAAACTTCAAGGGGATCAACTGTTTTAAAAGATTGATCTTATTCAAAGATCCTATCAGTTAAGAGTTAATATGGATAATATTCCAAAGATAGC
Organism: Viscum album; assembly: GCA_963277665.1. NCBI lineage: Eukaryota > Viridiplantae > Streptophyta > Magnoliopsida > Santalales > Viscaceae > Viscum > Viscum album. The sequence continues at coordinate 1,495,466,328 of OY728133.1, forward strand.
TTTTCATATCATGTATGTACATTATGATCTCACATCAATTCCATTTTAGTTTAAAAAAATCCTTTTCTTTTTATGGAATTCATGTACAAGGTATTCAAACACTATATTGATAATTTTCTCGTTGTATTTTTTGATGAAATTTTTATATACTATAATAGTTATGAGAAATGTATTACTCATTTTATAATTGTTCTTGTGGTTTTGAAGAACACATAGTAATATAGGGAATTTAGTAAATGAGATTTTTGGCTCAAAAAATTTCTTTACATGTTCATATTGTATTGACGGATGGTATATCTATTTTCCTTTCAAAGAGGAAGACTATTAAGAAATTCCCAAGACCCACCAACATGAAAAAGACATGATATTTTCATAGATTAATACAATACTATCGAAATTTGGTTGAAAACTTTTCCAATTGTAAAATCTATTAACCAAGCTAGAATGTAAGGGGCCAATTTCAAATTGAAAATTAATGTGAAGAAAGTTTTGATGAATTTAATTAGAGATTAGTTAATGCATATGTATTGACTCTTCTATCTGGTAAATAAGTATTTTTTATTTACTGTGATGCATCTATGAAATTTATAGGATATGTTCAAATGAAAAATGATTGAATTATGTCCTATAAATAAATATAGTTGAAAAAAATGAGATTAACTATCTTACTAATGATTAAATGTTGTAGGAATTAATTGTTTATCTGAAGATATGGATACATTACCAATATAGTGGTAAATGTGATATATAAAAAGACCAAAGGAGTTTATAATATATCTTTACTCAAGAATATATTAATATGAGGAAAATGGGATGATTATAACTAATCCAGGATTATGATTGTGGTATCCGTTATAATCTGGGTAAAGAAAAAAAAGGTGTAATATTAATTGAGTAATAAATACCAAGGCATATAATTTATGATGGTGGAAAACAATGATTAAATTATTAGAGACCTATTAGGATGTACATGGGAATTATAATAGATAGGGAAGTACTATTTTTATTAAATGTAATTACCTAGTAATCTTTATTAGATAATATTAAGAAATATCAATTAGGTGATGAATCCCTACAAAATAATATTTTAGATTTGATGAATGGGAAATTACAAGAGTTAAACATTGGTGATGATACATTTTTATGATCTGGGAAGAGGTTTTCTAATGAATTTGTACCAAATTTGAAGAAGGATTAGTTATATGAGGATTATAGATCAAACTCCTCTGTACTTACTATAAGTAAAGAAATATATATATAGTTATATCCAAGATCACTTCTATTGAGAAAATATGAATAGAGAAATTTAAAATTACACTATAATATATTTAGTATTCTTACAGGTGAAGTCTAGAAGACAACATACCAAGGGAGTAATGTAACCTCTATATATACCAGAAGTGAAGTGGTATAATATTATTATGGATTTCATCATATAGATTCCTAATACATCTAAGGGTTATGATTTTATATGGGTCATTTTTTATCATCCAACGAAGTCATCAAATTTCCTAAAAATTATAGAAGACTTTTATTTGAATAATCATTCAAGGTTATATAAAATTGAAGTCGTTTGACTTCATTTAAAATATATATGTATATTTTCTCATCATAACTCAAGGTTCACATCAAGATTTTGGAGGAGACATCATTCGGCTTTAGTTACATATCTTAATCTTAGCATGGATTATCACCATAATAAAGATGGAAAGTTTGAATGAAATATCCAGACAATGGAGGATATGCTAAAGTCATGCTCTTTTGACTTACAAGGAATTTGGGATAAATATTTACCTTCGGGGGGTTATCCTATAATAATATTAACCACTCAAGAATAATATTGAATCCAATGAATCCTTGTATAGAAGGAGATTTCAAAACCTGACATTTAAGGAAGAAGTCTAAGAAAGGATGATTCTATATCTATAAATTGTGGAAGATACAACAAAGAATGTAAGTATCATGATGAATTATATAATTTCATCCCAAAGTAGATAGAAATTTAATACTAGAAATCAAATGAAGTATCTTGAATTATAAGTGGGAGACTACGTCTTCTTGAATATATAATCATGGAAAGGGGTTATGAGATTTAAAAATAAAGAAAAGTTGATTACAAGATATATTGGGCCATTTGAAATATTGGAAGGTATAGGATAAATGGTTTCTCATTTTTACATTCCACTAACCCTATCCCAAGTTTATTCTTTATTTAATATATCACTTATATGGATGTATATTCTAGACCATACCCATTTTCTAAAAGTTGGTCATGTTCATTTGTATCTAGAATTATCATATTTGGATGTTTGGATTCATATTATTGTTATAAGGTAATAAGTTCTAAGAAATTGAAATATGCAACTAGTAAAGGTTCTTTAGAGTAATCGTCTTCAGAAAGAGTCAAGATGTGTTCGACAGGATTCCATAATAAATTCGTATCTATATCTATGTGTATATTGATTTAAAATTTCCAGGATTATTTTGGGGGGATGTAATACCATAAAATATGTCATTTTAAATAAACCTTTTATCAAAATATTTTTTCACAGTGAATTTTTTTTATTTAATCTTAATAGTATAACACATATTGATACAAAAAAACACTAATTATCTAAATAAATAGCAAAATATAAAAACCATACCATAATGAATATAAAAATATGTGGAAAATCCATAGTCTTATACTTTGTGGTATCATACCTGCAATTAATAACAATACCATAAGATAAATTTTTTTAATAAGGAAACAATAATCATTAAAGTTGACATAGTGTAAGAACATAGAGAATGATATGAATGGATTTAGATTTGGCATGTATATATAAGGAATAATATTACCATTAATCTATATGAATGTTGGTAGTTATGATCATTGGCCAATATGTCTATTAGAAATTATAACCATTGTTCAATATGACTGTTAGGCATTATGACCATTTGTGGGAAAGAGATTAAGAAAAACTGTTAGGATTAGTATATATTAAGTATAATGATGAATGTTAATTATCATAGAAATAAGGAAATATGGATACAACTAGTATGAACATCCCATATGAAGTTAATTTATACTATTTTGTTCGGGAGGTAGCATCACTATGGTTTTCCCTTAACCAATACCATGTAGAAATCCAATGACAGAAGTTGTAATCGAACTATCTGATGGAGATGTTAAAGTTAGGGGATATAACTACCCAATCAATTTTGGTTGAAAACCCCTATGAATTTTCCACCATTTCACACCTTATCATTAGGTAATATGTTTCTGTAATTATAGGTTATGAATATAATGGTTGAGTTGTGTTATAATGTATGTTCTTTATGAAGTTTTAGGGATGTTTACCATTATAACATATTTTGATGAATGTATTAAACTAACATAAAAATTATAATGTTATTAAATAAATAATTAAATTGATAATATGGATATCATATTTGGAATAAGGATATTGAATATATCCAAGGGTTGAAATTTGTTAATTTTTTATTTAAATGGAAAAATTTGGCGAAAATGGTGGAATGTGGTAAGATATGGTAAATAATGTATATATGAACCATATTTATGTAATCACCATTAATTTAATCCAAGGAAGATCTATTCCATTATTTTTGGAACCAAAAACTATATTGGGGAATTAAGGGTTGTAGTGGAGCACAATAGTTATAGTGGAGCACTAAATAAAGTGGGATAATAAAATAATTAATAAATTATTCCATGAAATTCCACTATCCAAACTTATATATAGTCACCCATCCTCTCATTATTACACACCAAATTAAAAGTTCCCTATTTATTGGTCTCTTAAGGAGTTTCTCCAAATCTCTCACTTCATTATTTAATATATTTTTTTGGATCTTTGGTTAGGTTCCAATCTAAGCATCTCAAGAGAGGTAAGGGTTCCTATTTCTCTCCCTTAAATTACTATTTGGAATTACTTGTTTGCAATATCATTTAAATTCCAATTTTATATGACTACATGATATTTATCCTTGTTTCTATATTATTATTGAACTATAATCATGGATAAAATACCCAAACACCTTACTTTATAACCTTTTTGTAAGTTATTACTATATCGAAGTAAGGTTTGATTTTTTCTCTCTTTATAATTTATATTTAAATTACCATTTTCAAATTCTCTTTAATCAACAAGTTATTATTCAATTATTGTGTTGATTTCATTTTATGTTCCATTATTAAGACATATAACCCATGTGATCATTCATTACACACATATTATTCTAAATTCATAATTTGTTGCTTTGCGTAAACCTCCTCATATCCATAGAAATCCTACACTTTGGTTAGTAAAAGGTGAGTGATTTTATAAAAAAAATATGAAACTATATGAATTTAAAAGTGTATATGGTTACATAACATATTCAACTTTGGGTAATAACCCCAAAAAAAGTTGGTCAGGTATATCATGATTGTCATCTTGGTGCACGGTGAATGGGCCACTATTGGGCAACTAGTTTGAAAATACTGAGGGATATGTTATGGATAATTATCATACTCCTTATAAACCAAAACATAAAATTTATATGGAGGTGAATAATTTATGTGTTTCTTTGGTCCCCTACCATAGTAAATATATTTTCCTAAACACATTTAAAATCCTTAATATTTATAAGCACATGTTAGCTACGACTTCAAATAAATCACTTATTGTGGATACTTTTTGAAAAAAATGAATCCCTAATTATTCTGTGTATATGTTGAGGGAATTAATACAGACATTATTATTAAACCATTTAATGGAGAAATATATTATTAACTATGTAATTTATTTTTCTATACGGGATGATCATGTATGGTATGTTCCATTAGGAAAATGTGTCGTGTATTTCTAAGTTGTTCAACCTTGAAAGTTATTCTAGGTGTATCCTTTAATAATTTGGAATGTGATGGAATGAATTTTAATTTTATATGATGGATGGGGACTAGAATTATATATCCCCCGAATGCACTGGTATGTCTCATGGTACAACTAAGATAAGGTAATGGGAGCATCCTTACCCTTTAAGTATAATGTCTTGGCACAATATGTCTATGATATGATTAAGATGTCTGACATTATGTAATTTAATATATTGAATTTTTTTATCCATGTGATTATGAATTTCTTTTTATTTCATGGATTACACTTATGTATTAAGTTTTATGGCTTCAATTATACTCATTATGTGACATATGGTATATTTATCCTTTATTCAATCCTTTTGTACGTTGTTCCCTTACTAGGCATTTAAGATCACCACATTACTTTGTTTCTCATTTCCACATGTAATAAAGTGGAATACTATGAATGAAAATGGATATTATTGTGGAATAAATAATAGTAATTTAATGTCATATAGTTTAATGTGATTTATCAAGTGTCTTGAGGACTACAAAACCATGATCCTTGGAATGTAATATCTTGTACTTTTTTTCCATGTAATAAATTACCCATCGACATTTGGAAATCAGGGTTGGGGGAATTACACTAGAACCCTGCCCTGGACACACTATCCCATACATCATTTTTGTTGGAGGAAACAACACATAGGACTCTTGTTATGCATTTTCATCATCAGCGGATGTCAAATTGAACATCACCTCCCCCTTCATCAAAGGGGATCCTCCTACACCACCACTCACACCCACTGGAACAGGAATTACATCATTATGTCATCATTGGTGGCAATTCATCAAGTGTCCACCCCGAATTAAATTGGGGGCCAAATATCTCAACTGTTGGGATTTAAATATCGACTGCCCCAGGAAGATTCAGTATTATGGAGCACCAGAACAATTGAGGCATGACACCAACTACACAGTTACTAATTAATTACTAATACAATAATAATTAATTTTAATAATTGATAACTAAATAATTAATAAATATTATTATTACATTATTTAACTACTAATTATTATATAAATAACCTTTATTAGTAAATATTTTTATTTAATTTTAGTTATTTTTACTAACCTTATGTAGCTATTACTAATATTATTTGTTAATAATTAAATATAATTTAATTAATAATTAAATGAATCATATTAATTATTAACAACTAATTACTAATTAATTAGTCATTTATTAACATTAACAAATGATAATTAACATTAATTAGTAAATAATATTAATAAGTGTAATTAATAGTATTTAATTAGTAATTAGTAATTAATTAATAATTAATAATTTCTAATAGTAATTATTTATAGTTGATTATTATTTGGTTATTGTTAATATTATTAATTAGTAATATACTTTTATTTAATTGCTGATTGAATAATAACTATTAATTAGTAATAATTAATAATAATTAGTTATTTATTAATATTATTAATTAGTAATTAATATGTATTGCTAATTAATATTATTAATTTGTAATAAATATTATTTAATCAATATTTATTTTAATTAATAGTTATTAATATTTAGTAGTAAACATTAATAGTTAATTATTATTTTGTTGTAATTATCTTTATTTGTTAGTAATAAATAGTAACTAATATTTATTATTATTTAATTACTAATTATTAATGCTAATATATTATTATCCATGCATAAGAAATAGGGAAGCTGATTCCCACATTGGAAATCCACCAAAAATTTCTAGGACACCCTCCCTTATAAAAGGGAACCCTAGGTGCGGTGTTTAATTATATTTTCATATTTTATATAATTGAAGTAATGTTTGATATATAATTGCATTTAAATTCTACTAGAAATATATATATATATATATTAAACAAAACAAAGAAAAATAATAATTTTAAATTTAAATATAAAATTATATATATTTAAAAGTATATAAAGTACATATTTTTTGCATTAATAAGGTTACATTAGTTCCCTGCTATGATGGCAACCGTGAAGTAATATGATGATATTCTTAAATATAGTTCTAAAACGTACTATGATGGGACACATATTATATGGATCATCAGTTATAAGTACTAATAATAGTATATAGATTCTTCTCATGAATTTCACACTTAGTAATCTCCATGATGGGATATTATGTGAAAAAACCCACCAGTTGGAATTCTGAATGTTTTGGTTTCATCAGATATTCCTATTTGTGAGAATTTTTAATGGTCCTTAGACTTTTATATTATAATTGAAGAATTTTACGACTCATTCAACTACTATATTTCATAAACTATTATAATAATAGTTCCTAGTGAAGTTGGATTCAATGGGTGTGTCATGATTGATGTGTTATTAATGTATAATTCAAGGATTTTTCACTTCCATATTTATGGAAGCTAATATTTTATCCCTTTGATTGGAATATAACTATCACATTAAATTACATGGTCATGGTTTAATAACATGTTTATTTCAAATATTAAAAGAAACAAGTGTCGAGAACATGGGTTGATGACTTGGATGTGAAACCTATTTGATAAGATATTGATACAAAAGTATTATATTATGCAGTGAGCATTTCTATGTGGTTATCGACATTGTGACATTAATTTATTTATCATGTGTGGCTTGACCTGTTTCTAGATAAAAACACTGGACATTATGTTGGCCCCCTTAATTCCAATTGGAAATAATCCTATAGGAGCACACACTATGTTTTTCTATTGATCTTTATTAAATTCAATTTGAATTTAATTGTAAGAATAAATATTATTTTCAAGATTGGTGGATAATTTTATTCATGTTCTATTGATCACTAATATTCACAAGGTGATAAATATTTACTTAGTTATTAATAAGTAATTTATTTTATTATATTAATATATGATAAATTATTTCCATTAGATTATGAATAAAATATTTATTTTGTTTGTTAAATATTTAAACAAATTTTTATTCACTAGATTTTAAATAAAATATTTATTAATGAATTAAACTATTTATTCTGGTATTCAACAAATTTCGATGACTTTGAATTGACCAAGACCGAATCCATTGATAAATTTAAATTTTTAATCATGAATGATAATATTTTTTATTGTGAAAGTTATAATGTACTCCGTAAAATAATAATAATATTGTTGTACGACATGAGGTTAAAATAAATATTATAATATTATTTAAGGGTTGGTAAATAATTAAATAATATTTTCACCTAAACTACATCTCCATAAATGGATGGTTGTGTATATTGTGTAGGGTTAATCAAAATATGATAATAGTAAATCATTGCATGGAACAGACTTCTATATCTCTCTCTCTTACTCAAATTCCTCCTCTCTCCATCAAAAAAACAAGAATAACGCCTTCAATATCAAGGGATCTTGGAGAGATCAAGAGGAAAAATGCAAGATAATTGATTTATCCGACTAGCACCTTGAAATAAATTGGAATTTTATAGAAATAATTGGATCATGTGTGTATTATTAGAATAGGGATTCTATACTTGAATCCTTATCATGAAAAGAAGGCAATCCCACGTGGTTTTTGGAATATCAACAACTTTATCAAAGAAATGATCTTAAGATGAGGTAATTACTTCTTTAGATCTAAATAAATTAATTATAAATCTAAAAGTAATTATCCTCTCTTGGTTCTAGGATTTATTTAGTCAATATCCGATTGAGAAAATTGTTATCATGAAATTCACATCACTGAAAATTTTGAAAATGATCTATAGGATTGTCCAAATTTTATTTTTTTATTTCAGACCTATAATACTTACAATACACCTAAAACCTTTGGTATCAAAAGGGTCACATTTGAAATTTATAATTATTTATTTGAATATTGAAATCTATGTTAAATAGTGGTTATATTTTTCATTTCAAGAATTATTCATTCTTTAATACGATTTTGATTAATATTTCATTAAAATTTTAATTTCTTCATTCAATATTCATAATTTATTAAGTCTATGAACATATTACGAATGATAGGAGTTACCATTGGGAGGTTCTATAAGGACTTTGGCTGGATATCATGGGATTAAAAGTCCCATAGCTCAAAGTACACAATATTTAACCATGTTCACTATGCCTGGACATATCACAGGATACATGATGCTCCAATTAGTAAATATGCATGGTTCATTTATTCTACATTGAGTCCATACAGAGCCAGCCTAGGACATGACAAGTAAAATTATGCGGTCTGTAGATGGTGTACATGTTGTGTAGTATACATGGTTAGTGGTGAAATGTGCACAAACCATTTAGTCAATTACATGGTTAAAATTACATGAGATTGATATACAGGAGCAATGATGACATACATGATGGGTAGCTAGCATACAAGTGATTTAGTTCATTATTTCACACATCTAAAGAACACACTGATTCATATGGTGAGTTTTTCAAACACTTGGAAACCATGATACATGGTGTTTAATATGCTTTTCCATGTCATGTAGTCCATTCGTTGTACACGTTGAATCCCGAGTCATTTATCCCCACTACAAAAAAATTAGGTACACAACATTTATCTAGCCAGTACACAACATGTATACTCCCAATAAAAGATAGAATTAAATTTCATTAAATATATAATTATATAATTAAAACCATCTTATATTGATTAGAACCCCTAGTGTTTGAAAATTTAATAATAGTTTTAAATAACTATTAAATGCGCAATTAATTTACTTAAATTATATGTGATTATTGGTTCTACCTTTTATTTTCCAATATTTTTCATTAATTAATTTAGGATGTGTATCGATAAGTGAATTCAGATGGTCATTAAGATAAAAGGGGATTGATTAATTAATTAATACAAGCATATCTATCTTAATAATAATAAAATAATTTCATTCAGTTACTTTTACATATTCATAGCATGTATGACTGAACATGAGCTTGACCAACCTATGTATGTGTTTCGATTGTTTAATTTAATTTATTTCATGGGTTTGAAATTTACTATTTTTTAATTAAAATTACCTTTTATGTTTCATCCCTCCCTCTATTATTAGGTAAGACCTACATATCCAATTATATTTATGTAATCCCCTTAAACAATACTTTGGTTCCCCTCACCTATTTATGAGTTATATTTACTTATAATTAATGGTTTATCTCAAGATGTGTGGATGTTGTTAAATAATGAACCAAGATGATTCCAACTCAGGAGATATTCATGTGGATAGGTGAAATTTTGTAACTCATGACTAAACCAACATAAGAATTTAATCCCTGGTGTTATAGGTTGATGTATTTTACAATCAATAAATCAACTGCTAGACAAGCTCATAATTAGATCATTTATTTATTTATTTATTTGTTTGTTTGTTTATTTTTATCTATGAAATATTTATTTTATAGATTCATGTTTGCAATCACATAAATAAATTAATAAATATGAAAAGATAAATTTAAATAAATGTATTATTTGCAATTTTTTAATCCATTGTCATTAATTGATTATGTAAAATCCACATAATATGTACAATACATGTAATGGAAAAAATAAGAAAAAATTTATAAATGTTAAATTAAAATCTCTCAAATTATTATTAAGTCAGAAAAATCCTTACATTACTTGATTGGGAATGTAAGCATATAACAAAGTGTTTATATGGCTAGAGTATGGACTCGTACTTTTATCATAGAGTTATCATGAGGCTTTTGGGTTAATATAACTGAACTTTTATTGATTTTAATAGCCAAAGTCTGTTTAATAAAAATTTGGAACAAGTTTTGATGAAATACAAGTCAAGAGTTCAAGATTAGGGAGTCCTCTCAATGGATCAAGGAGCTTCATTCCCACAATTGGAAAGTCCACTTAACAAAATATCTTCTTATGGTTTTCATGGAAATAGTATATATCATTAAGAAAGGTGATATGCATCGTTGTCACTAGAATGTCCAAGAAACTATACATTTTGATTTCAATTGTGAGGGATATTGAGACTTTAAAAAATACTGGGAGAATTAGTAAAACTAATTATTATTATTCCTCACAAAATTTGTAATCAGGAACTAGTAATATGTTTAAAATATTGTAGAAAATGGATATAAAACCCACAAAAACAATGTGATCTTTCCTTAACACAGGGTATATTCTAAAGAATATAAATTTATGGATGTTGTACAATATTTTATGGGATGAGTTATAATTATAAAGTTTATATTATGTATTTAAATCCTTTAATCTTATTATTCCACCCCAACAGGTGATCTAATATGAAAATTATACCTACTAGAGATATATTGAAAAATCATCACATGTATGTTGTATTATATTATCAACTATATCCAAAGAGATGATGATACAATATAAAGATATGGATTTTTACACCATTATATCTCATCTTATTTCTCTTGATGAATATTTGGAATGACTTGAAATAAATAAGATTCTTAAACAACAATATCAGTGTAAATTAGAAGAAGGCAATCTTGCTACTGATCATGATTTCAAAATGCTGGGGTATATTGATTATTTAGAGAAATTGGGATTCTACTTGGGTAATAAATTATCCCTTAATATTATCTTATTATCATTACCAATAATAATATCCTTGTTTTTCTATGAATGGATAAACAAAATGGATAAGTCACTCAGTAAACTTCTGTACATACTTTACCAAGAGGATGAGGATCAGTTGAAACTTGTTCCTCCAACACTTATGGTGAAAAGCAAGAAATACCAGGCTAAATATCCCATGGATAATATAAATCCAAAATATCCTTTACAGAATTATAAAGAGAAATAGTATTTGAAGATATAAGAATTAACTTTTGGTTATTTTATTTTTATGTGGAATGAATGGATATAGGGAATGAATTTGAAATGAATTGAATAATCAAGCAGTTTTATCCACTTTAGGTATATTTATCATGTTTATATTCACTGATTTTGAATATAATATTCTTAAAACATTCATGTATTTGAATATAATAAATCTTCTAGAATATAAAGGTTATAGAGTTAACTCAAAAGAAGCTAGGAAAGGGTGATACCACTATCAGTCAGAGGGAGATCACTATTTCTAATTACCAAATATATTGATTCAAGTTTGTAATAATTGTTACTAAAAAAATTATCTTATTTTCCATATCTACACAACTAGATATTATTTCATGCTGGAATAAATTTTGTTATGGTACGTTAATACAAAAAATAATGGTTTAGTAACTATTAAATCATAAATATATATTATAATGAATGATGAAATTAAAATAGAACACTCATACATGATTGTGAATACATAATTATTTATCATCTAAAACTAAAAATAGTTAACCTATTTATATAGATTAAATTATTTTAGTCTCCATTAATCTAAGATACTAGATATTAAAATAAACTACATAATATGTTTTAGATAAGGAGATATTTTTAAATAAAGTTACATCATAAAACTTTTTAGAGTTGGCTCAACATAAAAATATGACCCATTATAAATCTAAAGGTAACTTTATATACTTCATGAGATTAATTCATGATATTTCAGAAATCATTAGTAAAATAAATGATTAAACTTGGTAAAGATATAGGAATCTATATGTTGTCTTATCTAAGAACATAATATCAAAGTAATAATTGATCATTTATATAGAGTAAAGGTTATCCCATAGCCACACATGCTTATATACATTAATTTAATGATGTAATTAAAAGGAAGATCAATGAAGAGTATTATATATATTTCAAATATTCCATTATTCCTTCCAATAAATATTTTGAAAATATAAGTGAAACAACTAACAATATTCCAAGATGTTATATAATGGATATCAAATAAAATGTGGTACAATACGATACTACTAGGGCACTACCACATGTGTTTATTGAAACCCATTTTATAAAATTTGGCTTTATATAAAAACAAACAGCAAAAAACCATGGTTCTTCTCGGTTAATAATCCTATGAGAAATAAGGATATAAGTATCTTTTCAAGATCAAATATATTTCCACAAAGGAAGCCTATCACTTTGATGATAGTGGTAGCGTACTTAACTTATATAGGCTAAGGATCTGGATTCACATCAAGTGGCATTGGAATACTAGAATCCAATGATATTAGTGGGAATAATAGTTCTAGATACACATATAGCATATGAATTTATAACAAAATAGGTGGTTTATATTCCCTTCAATGGGTGATACATATATTATATTATCATATTAAAGGTTCCAATAAAGAATCAATAAATGGTAATATGATAAGGTTTATATGTATGTATAAATTCAAGTAATCAAATCCATATATCAGAATTTGGGGAGTCTATATTTTGAATGATTCTAAGACTTGATACTACCGGTGAGTATTCAAGACAAATTATTAGTTGGTGGTACATGATGGTACCGATAAGGATTGATTTATTTTTAAAGGTATTGTCTTTGAAAAAACCTATACACTAAACATTATTACTAAAATAATTTTTTAATTCTACTTTTTCAAAGCATATTTCTATGATCATCCTATTGGGATATTGGTTATCAATCCCACCTCACTTAGAAGAAACCATATATCATATTTCTATAAGAAATTACCAGAGGAGCCCCTATGGTATATCTCTGTAAGGAATAACTAAAAGGTCCAATAACATAAATAAATGAAAATAAGATATAAATATTACATAAATTAATTTTTGAATAAATAATTGGTAGTGATTATAAATTATTTTCTTAGAAACGAATGAGTGAAATTCCTCTTTAAATGTTTAAAGGTAGCTCTACAAGTTTTCAAGATAAATATTTTTATAACATGTGAAAAAAATAATTATGTCTTAATAATTTGTTAGGAACAAGGAATTAAATGTCTCAAAGTTTGAATTAAAGTAGTAATCATGTTCTAGGGAACAATATCTACCAAAGGGATATTATGATTTTTCACGGTCTGGTCATAAGATATATATTAACATGGTATTAAAAAATACAAGTTGAAATAATTCAAGACCATATTATTATTGGTGTATAATCCTTATATTATAACATGCATGGGTACAGGAAGAAATTTTGGAGATTAAATTAATTTCACAAGAATAAATGCTAAAAATTTATCTCATGTGAAATGATATTTACTAAAATTTTATATTACTGATTCATAAATCATAATAGGTTAATATAAAATAGATCTAAAATAATTTCATAGACTTGCAGTTAGAACTAACTAACAGGACTTGGAAAAGTAGAACTAGATGAGTTCCTAGTGTCTGCAAAAGTGGGAATACTAGTGATCAATTTAATTGAACACTTATGTTCCTTTAGTTTATTATGATCTAGTATCACTAATAAAGATATAGTAATATGAAATAAAATATTATTACAACAATTGGTTTCAATATCTACAATATCTGAGTATGTTGTGACTTTTAATGTGGATCAAGAATCAATTAATAAATTTCATATAATAATTTTGGGTTATATTAAAAGAAAGAGACTTATCATTTTATGATTAGATTTGACTATATATTTTGTCAGGATGTTAGAATTCTGGCATGTGAATAAGTGGTTATATTACTACATGTGGTATTTTCTCAATATAGTAATGCTTCGGTAAACAGATTTGCCATACAAACTTCTGGATTAACCAACCCTAGCCTAAGAAACATGGTAGGCATAGAAATTGTAGACATACTCAATAGAAGCATGTTTAACATGTGAGGACTAACTAGTTGTTAGCAATTGAATCTAGTATAAGTGTGTCTTTATTGGATTTGGTTCCCTAGAACCAACTACTTTTTACATTGGATTACATGTATATTCAATGAAGTGAATATTAATATAAATAATTTATCACATATGGACTATTATTCTACATAAAATTGATGTGGTAAGGTCATATCAGTTCTCTGTTATGATGATAACCCTTATGTGATATAAAAATATTCTTACATATTGTTCTATGGTCAAATAACATACTGTAATGGGATACATAGTGTATAGATTGTCAGAAATGAGTGACTATAAGTGTATGATGATTCTTCACATGAAGGTCGTATATGCTAATATCTATGATAAGATATTTTGAGAACAACCCCACCAGTCATATTTCCACATGTTTTGTTTTCATCAGATATTCTTATTTATGATTGTTTGTAATGGTCGTTAGACTTTATGATTATTATTAATGCATGTTATGAATAGTTCACTTAGATGTATTTTATAAACAATGAGGATAATATTTTAGATAGAAGTTAAATATGTTGGGTGTTTCA
Organism: Viscum album; assembly: GCA_963277665.1. Taxonomy (NCBI): domain Eukaryota; kingdom Viridiplantae; phylum Streptophyta; class Magnoliopsida; order Santalales; family Viscaceae; genus Viscum; species Viscum album. Next base: position 1,495,481,423 of record OY728133.1, read on the forward strand.
TGAGTGGTGTTTTATTTTTTTATAAGTTAAGGCTGGATTTTTACCTTCTATAATTTTGGAATCTCATATCTCAGCCCTTTTATTGGAATAGAATTGTCGCATTAAATTCTATGGTCATGGTGTAATGATATGTCTGTTTCATATAGTCTTAGAAAGACATATTAATCACATAGGTTGATGAAATGGATGTGAAACCTAATTGAGGAGATATTGAGATAGAGGGGATATATTAAAATGTCAGCATTCATATGTGGTTTTCAATGTTGTGACTTTAAGTTCTTTCTATTGGGTATCTTGACCCATTACTAGATAGTAATCTAGGAATTAGGCATGTACAATTAATTCTAATGAGAAATAATACTATAGGATCACATAATAATCATATTTATATATCCAGATTAAATTATATTTTAATTTAATTATTTTAATAAAAATTATTCTCAAGACTGAGGAATAATTTTATTTATGTTTTATTGAACTTTAATATTCACAAGGAAATAAATAATTTTTTTTATCAAAAAATAATTTTTTTGATTCTGTGAATTTATAATAAATATTTATTCACTTGATTGTAAATAATATATATATATATATAGATTATTTCATAAATATTTTAATAAATATTTATCTTTAGGATTGTGAATAAAATATTTATTTATGAATGAAATTATTTATTGAGATATTCAATAAATATTGGGGATTTTGAAAGGACCAAGATTGTTTATGGTGATCAATATTTAAATACATGATGGTAAAATAAGATCTATTGGTGTGAAATTTATCATGCATTCTATAATGTAATAATATTACAATTATTATGCGGCATTATGTTCAAATAAGGATTATAATATTATTTAAGGGTAGGTACATAATTAAATATTTTTTTAACATAAAACATATCTCTATAAATAGATGGTAATGTCTATTGTATAGAGGTTAATCAAAAAATGAGAATATATAATCATTTCTCATAATAAACCTCTCTCTCTCTCTCTATATCTCTAAAATTCCTCATCTCTTCCCCTTAATAACCATAAGAACACCATCAAGCTTGAAGGTTATTGGAGCAGTCAAGATGTACAATGCAATACAATTGATTCATTGAGCTAGCACCCAAAAATCAATTGGAATTTATTATAGATCAATTGAGAACTTTTTTATCACCACTATAGGTATTATACACTTAAATACCTACAATAAAACAAATGTAATTTGATTTTGTTTTCAAAAGTTAAAAAACATTATCAAAAAAAAGATCCAAAGATGATGTAATTATATCATAAGATCTAAAAAAATTAATTATAAATTTAACGTGAGAGATATTTTCAAGATTATGGGTTTTATTTAGCTAATATATAATTGAAAAAAATGGGCATGGAATTCAGGTCACTAATAATGTTGTTACTAATCCATCTGATTGAAAAAAAATTATTTTTTTATCACCCAACAAATGCACTTTTATTGCTCCTGGAACGTTCAATCACTGTTTCCCTAATTTTTTGACAAAAGGTTTTAAAGGAATTGTTTCCTTTTAGATCCACCAATGTAGAACAAAGAAGTTATGGTACATAATAAATTTAAGGATTATTTTTTTTAAAAAAAATATTAAACTAGACTTATTTTCCATTTTTTTGAAAAAATTAAAAAAACTCAAAAAATCATACCACAAAGGAGACGTAAAAATAATAATTTAAGATCACTCGGAAAGCTATAATTGATGATCGTTGAAATGAGAAACATCACTCCATAAATTTTTGAAATACAAATTTAACCTATTGAATGATTTTTACACCCATGAGAACCACTACCAAATGAGAATGAAACACTATCTATAAAAATGAATTCGCTCTGTTCCAACCAAAAGTAGTTTCACAGATGAACACTACAAAAATTGTAGTTCAAGTTATAGATGTGATCCCTATATAACAAATAATGTAATATTTTCAATGAAAAATATATATATAAAGTGTGGTAGGGTCTCTTCCTTATCTATAAAATAGTAAATAAAATGTTAATCAATCTGTGTGTTAATATAGCATGGTACTTCTTCTTAGTTTGTATAAATACAGTTGAAGAAGTTTATATTTGTCTTTATATGAAATATAGAAGGGTCATTATTAGTATACTTAATCTATTAAAATGTATATACAATACAATAGACTTTGAATATGTTGTATGAGTCATTATATGCACAAAGTATAGAAGGTAATAAGGTGAAATGAAGAAAAGTGAAGAAAAAATAAAGAAAATAAAATTTCACGCTAAATAAATCATCTTGTTTCCCTAAGATAAATTTTATCCCACTATGATTCACATGGTTATGAGAATTTATCTCATAGGATATGAAAAATTACTTATCTTGGATAGAGGCACATAAAATCCAATAACTCCATCAAATGAAACAAGTTTATAAAAAACACAATTTGAATTTCAAAGATCATGGAGAATAATTTACAGAGTTTTGGTACTTTGATAGATAAGGAAAATCTATGAAAATTGAAATGGGTAACCTCCTATTTTTAGGAAAATTTAAAAGGGGATTTTTAATATAATAATTATTATTACAATATTTTTTAAAAACCTTGATTAAAATTTGAAATAGGGTCACTCCCCCTTACTCTACATATTTCCAGTAATTTGAGAAACTATAGGCCATCCTAATTCTTTAACGTTCTATTTATCTCCAACAATCCCCCACAAAAATGGAAATATAATTCAACATCAAATTTTATATGTTTTATTTGTGTAAGACAAATAATTTCTATAATATAGTTAGATTTTTCGACTTTAAATTTTCCCTTATAAATCCTCTTATACATTCTTAGTTAATAAAAAGACATTATTTATTTGAACTATTAATCTTTTATGAAATTGTAACAATAAAAGTCAGACAATTATCTCTCATACACAATTAGTTTTCAATTTGTTTTCATTTTAGTCATGAACACTATCCAGTTTCATAAGTATTTTATGGAATTTGGCTCGATCATATTCCTTTATGTGGACCCAATTCACACTCACATAGATGATTCTAAATCATTAATTCATTTTTAAAATCATTAATAGTGAACTCTAAAAATATTCTTAATGTACATTATCATATTAAGAATGTGATTGAAAAACTACCCCATCTTTCATCAATAAATTGTTTTCCCTTCTAAACAAGATCTTACGATCTCCATTAAATAAGGTAGGGTTTCAATCATCAAGAATATATTTAATATAACTTAACCCCATTTTTTGATAATATATCTAGTAACTATCAAGTTATCCTTTTCGTATAGGGATATTTAATATTTATTTTTGAGTTCACATTGTCAATCATAATTATCCCACTAAAAAGTAGTTATCTAAATGAGTTTTTTATCTATGTATATGATGATATTTTACATTTTACATTATATTATTTTTCATCCCTATAATTGTGTGACAATCATAATAAATAAACATGGAATTCATTGGTATTTTCCATCAAGGATTGTCTTTTAAGAAGTTTTGAATCTACTGACTTTATTTTTTAGCCTTTTCTATAGAAACAAAATCTTTCACCATTGTGGATCCTACAATGTGCCTTTGTTTGGTTTATTTCTGAGATATTAATACACTACTAAGTATAAACACATAACTACTAGTGGATTCAAATTTTTTTAGTCCATTTATCCAATTTGAATCACTATACACTTCAAAAAATACACGATACATTGTATAGTTCAATTAAAATATTTTGATATTTTCTAAATGTCCAAAAACTCATTTCATAGCCATCCAATGGAGATTATTTAAATTTCCAGTAAATTGAATTAACTTGATTACAGAAATATTTGTGTTTGTTCTAGTTAAATTCATGAAATACATCAAGTTTCCAAGAATATGATCATACTCTAAAAAATGTTTTCTCTCACTGGTATTCTTTGAATGACATATAGTTACATCTATAGAAGTATTTGTGGGTTTTATCTATAAATGTTTATATTTTTGAAAAATATTATTAAAATAAAGATACTATGATAATTCCAACCCATCAAATGTTTAATGCGTTTGAATTCCCAAAATGAAATCTTCCACTCCAAAATATATTTTTTTAAATTGGATGATGAAAACTTGTTTGTTTTATTTGATGATATCTATATTTCTTCTAAATATTATAATATGATCAACATAAAAGTATATAATTTAATATCAATCTTGAGTTTTTATAATATATAAACATTTATCACACTCATTGATCTTGAAATAATTTTAATACATTACATGATCAAGATTCATATGTCATTTTATGAGAGCTTGTTTTATCCTCTAAAGATATTTCACTAATTAATATAATTTTCATTTATTTGAGGTAATAATAAAACCATCAGTTTGTTCCAATTAAATCCCTTCTTCCATATCACTTCTTAAGAAGGCAGTCTTAAAATCCATTTGATTAATTTATATCCCATTCAAAAATGTTAAATAAATTAACATCATTATAGTTGTAATCAGTGTAAAATGTGAATAACTATAGAAATAATAAAGCTCCCTATTTTTTCGATACCCCTTCACTACAAGTCTGGATTTTATTTATAAATTATTCCATCCACCTTAAATTTCATTCTAAAGATCCACTTTCATCTAAGTGGTTTGTTTCTAGGATGAAGATCAACCAATCCCCATGTAATGTTATATGAGATGGAATCAATTTCATTGTTGATATCTTCTTCCCAAAATGAAGCTTCTCAGATGATCCTAGACTCTCTAAAAGTTGCAGGATTTTTTCTAATAAATAAATCCAAAATTCTATCCAAAGTACTTAAATATAAATTATATTTATTTTCATCGAGGTTCTACCTATGTTGAGTCTCTTTCCTCTATATTATTTAAGTTCCTTTTTATTATTCTCATTCACCACATTTGACAGACTATATGGAAATACATTTTCAATGAATGAACCATACCTCAATTCAATGATCGTATTGTTTTTTATTTCCATGATATATGAATTATTAACAATAAATCAATAGAAACTATTTATCAATTCATATCTAATAAATACAAAACAAAAAAATTCCCATTCTTATCCCTTTTGGGTTTTGTAACTACAATCCTAGACAAACACTCCCACACTTTAATATATATAAAGGTATGAATTCATACCATCCAAAAATCAAAGGGAATAATTTGTTTTCTCTTATGTAGTAATATAATTAATAATATATTTTTAGCTAAAAGATCTTCCCCCGCATGTTTTTGGGAAAACTGGCAGTATTTACCATATAATTCATCATTACTTTTAAGTTATAGTTTTTATGTTCACCAACACTATATACTTTTGGGGAGTATGTATTTTTAGTTTGTTGAATTAGTAAAACCTCTATGTATAAATTTCATAAAGGTGACTCAAATTCACCTCCCAAACCACTCTTTATGCCTTTAATTCTATTATTTTACTAATTTTCAACATTACTTTTATAAATTTTAAATACATGAATATATTTATCTTTACTACTATGTAGATAAAAATTTAAAAAACCCAGTAAAATCATTTAAGATGGTGATAATGTATTTTTTACAAACTCTAGAAGGTAATGATTTCATATCACATATGTTAGTGTGTATAAAAACCAAATACTCAGATCTCATTTCAATTAGATGAAAGGGTGGTTTATAAAATTTTGATTCAAGACAAACATGACATATATTTCCCAAATATTAAAATTTTATTAATAAATACATGTTAATTAATTTCATTAAATAATTATAATTAACATGGCATAATATTTCAGGATACAAATCAGCACACTCAACCACATTAACCAAAGGAACAATGCTTTCATTCATCGTAGAAACTGTAGTTATAAAAATCATTACATTGAATTTGAATAGACCATAACTTAGACTGCCCCTGCCAATATAAAAATCACTCTTGGAGAGATAAAAATTATCTGAAACAAATAGTAACATGAATCCATTATTCATCAGAAGAGATATCAACAATAAATTCTTAAGAATATTTGTTACATTGAGTGAATTGTTTAGTATCATTGTCTTTCCTGAGGTCATTTCCAAAAGTACCTTTCAAATAACTTCCAATTAGGAAGATGATGAGTTCCCTATAGAGTTTATAATCACTTTTGAATGATGTGTATGAATACAAAATCAACTTATTTTCACAAAACATTTTGAGTGGATCTGTTGTCAACCCTCTACTAATTCATGTTTCCAATGAGGATTTAATTTAGAAACTATGGAGGAAAATGAAAATATTCAAATTCAATGGAGATATTTTAACAATCTACTATATTGGATTAAGCCTTTATCTTCTTCTTTATATTAATATAATCCTCAAATTGATTCCTAGTATTGTCACAGTTGTACCACTTTACTTTTTTGTGAGTTTGTAGTTATTTATTATTATTTTTATATTTTTTGAATAATATAAACCCTTTCATTATTTCATATGAAATTGGTTTTTACTAAATCTCTGTATTTTCACTATATCATGAGTTATAGTGATAATATATATGTAAATAAAGACCCATATTAAATACAATAATTTATCTATATTTTATTCAACTATGAAAATGTCTACATCAATCTCTATCATGTTTGGATTTTTGTCCAAACATATTGCATTCATTTTATTTCAAAAAATATATTCTTTTTATAAAGTTTTGAAGATTTGTTTAGTTACTATCTTATAAAATAAGTTATATAGTTTGGATATTTTCATGAATTTTTTCTTTAGAAAACTAACCCATTTTTTACATTTCAATATAAAAAATGTAAGTATGAGTTTTTTGTTTATGTAGTGTAAACAATTACTAAATTTATGAAATAGGTTATGAATTATGGAATTTCTAGAATTCAAAATCTTTTTTTAATGATATCTCTTTCGATATAAATAAGAATCGCATGAAATTTATTGTGTTGTAAATATAAGATTTTTTCTTGAATTTAATTAAAATGAATGAAAATCGAATTTTTTTAATATGCCTTAAAAATATTTGAATCTCTAGAAAACTTTGGAATTTTTTTCTACAACTTTCATTTTATGTTTTCATTTAAACCATCATATTTTTATTTGTTGAATGTTTTTTTTATATTTAAATTATTATAATGAATTTATAAATTCATATTAATTATTTATAACCTATGTGAAATGATTTTAATTGTTTTAAACATGTTTCTAAGATGATCAATGTGTGTTTTATTCACACGCATGAAACATTCATCTTGAAACTATAAAAAATTGTCTTATTTTTTATTGTTTCCTTCAATTTTATTGTTTATAAATTAATATTAGTTACTATTAATCTCATTAAAACTTGTTTTAATAAATTTAATATGGATTTATTAATTTTTTAAATTCACCTCTTGTTGACTGCTCATTTTAAACAGAATGATTTTGAATATCAAATTTCAAATTCCAACATTCTATTTTCATGAGATCTTTTATTAAGCTAATATTATATAAGTATTAAAACAATCCATTTAAACTATTTAAAATTTATTTTATTTATTCCTAATTGTATCAAATACTATTTTTGAGTTTAGTGATTAATATGATATGATAATTACTTTTTCTCTTTCTCTCTCTCTCTTTGATTTTCCAATATTAGTCTTTTTGAACATTAAATTGTGAACTCACAACTTGGATATGTTATGTTTTAATTTTTTCTTTTAAAAGTGAATATAGATTAAGTATTTTGAATAATACACAAGTGACAACAATTCAGATATGATTCTTTTTTATGAGAGCTTTTATATTTTAAATTGATTTATTATGAGGAGAGAATAATTTTATATTCTTTATGTGTTGAATATTTATCACTACTACTGGACAATATATCAAGTGTCTAATCACATATTCTTCATCATCTACTACCTTAATTAGATAATATGATCCTAAACTCAAAAACTAGTACATGTGTTTTCTTTTTCTATCTAGTTTTTTTTTTCTTATGTTTGTAAAACTTAATCCCATTATTCACATACACTCTTTTTTTATTCTTTTACATAAAATGGATTTCTTATTCTCTTCCTCATGTTGTGACCGCCATAATCTAAATTCAAGACCACTCAAGTTATGAATCCCATATTTTAAGGTCAGTGTTGTAATTAGGTTGTGACAACCCATACTAAAGTCAATGTCGGTGTGATTATCCCACCGCTTCGTAGAAAAAAGATTATCTAACCAGGTTATGATTCCCCTTTAAAAATAAGGTAGTGCACACATATCTCTCACTGAGAAGAGAGGTATAAGAAAGTACTAGGTCCACTTTCGACTAAACCCATATAAAAATACTTATTTTATTTCATTTGTTTTTTCTTCTAACATACTTTTCTAGTTAACACTAATAATTAAAATAGATAATCCATCTATTTGATTACTTTTTTGATGATTTATTTTGTTCACCCATCTTTAGACCATCTGTCGTTACCCTGCCTAAACTAATAGTTGGTATCATATAGGGGTATATTAACAATTTTTAGACTTTATTCTATTTTATGATACCAAACAATTGGTATCAAATGTTAAACTTCTTAAAGATAGTTCAGCTCTATTATTATTTTTTCTCACACCAAACAATTGGTATCAAAGATTGTTCCTTTTGAAATTTAGCCAATACTTATATTGAGTCTATTTATATTTAATTGTACTAACCTATTCCTAGACCTCTGTTGAGATGGTATGTGGAGTATGATATACACTATATAACCAAATGTAGGATCGAAATAATATAGATACTGAATTAAGTATCTAATAATGCTCAAAATACAAGAGTGGTGTGAATTGTATACTTTAAAAAATTCCATTGGAACATATAAAGATGATTATGTTTAACAAGGTTAAACAAAGTAATTCACAAAACCTCTTGTTCTACACACTATCTAGATTTCAGAAAAATAATTCCGAGAAAGTGATTTTGAAAAATATTGTAACACCCCAAGCTTCCACTGTACGTTTCCCTTCGAATAATGCAATAGCGTGTGTTGTACGCAACCTCGAGCTCTAACACACACCACAACTAATTAAACTAGCTGTTGTGAATAGTAATACATACTTTTTGAAATTTTATAAATTTTATTTATCAAAATGGACTTCATTTTTGGATTCGGAATATTGAAATTAGCCTATGTTGAATTTTTGGTACTTTTCAGAGAACTTCTAAATTTTTATTAATAGTGAAAAATACTTAAAAACAAATTTTTTAATAAAAATAATTTATAGTGATAAATTATAATATTTAGTGGTTTTAAAGTATAATTAGAATATATTTTTACCATTTTATCCAATGGTGGTCATTAGAATTAATTTAACATTGAAATTGGACATAAACAATTGCCAATCTTTTGATATAAATTGTTTCTTAAAAACACGTTATTTATTGTAACAGCAGGAATTAATTATAAAATTAATTAATACAACTTATATGTTTGGAATTTTGTAAAATAGACATCATTTATGAATTCAGAATAACAATTATAGCTTAGGGTGAAATTTTGGCCTTATTCTGAAAAACTTCAATTTTTGATGAATAGTGAAACCACTATGTGGTTGTTAAAAACTGATTTTTCGTTAAAATAAAATATTACCACTTCTGGGATTTGATTATCAAAAATCCGACATACATGGTTGTCATTAATAAGTAAAATTTGGTTCAATGAGATTAAAATAAATTTTTGGTGAATAGTAACTTTTAAGTTCTTAATCGCGATTAGAGGTAATTAGTGTAGTTTAAGGTAAAAATAATGTTTTAATAATATGATATGAGCTTGACACTTGTCCTACTCCTATTGGATGAGTCATGGACGACCAAGAAAACTCATGGGTCAACTTGGGGACCCCATGGATCCACTTTGGTTGGAAAATGACATTAATATATATTTATTTAATGTTAAAATTAAATTGACACAAACATGAGTTATTTTATTAAAACAGTTTTTAAGTGGGGTTACACAAGTCCAAATTTTGAGTATAAATATTCATTAGAAAGATAAAAATATTTCCTACATCATAGTATTATTTTTATAATTTTTAGACATTAAATAAATTAAATTATTTATGACATCATTATGATGTAGCGATGACCTCATTATTTAACGATTTAAATAAAATGAGAAGATAATGCAAAATCCAAGGATTAAACTTGTCCAAAGCCTATTGGATGAGGATATTTAGAAACATTATCACCTTATCCTCAAATTATATAAGTGTGGGACCTTTAGAATCCGAAAATCATTGTATAATAATGTAACATTTCAATATTTCCAAAAGAGCCCCTCCTCTCCTCTTATAAAAGGCCCCCACCTCTACCACCTTATTCACACTTCCAAGCCTTTTGGTTCCTCCAACCCCTGCCCAAATACTCTCCCAACTTCTCTCCCTTCATCCTATAAGCTTTAATTTAGTCAGAAAGCCATCCTAAGGAGTCCTTTTGATCAAATCAAAAGAAAGAACCCAAAGAAGAGGTAACATTTTCATCACCCTCTTTCAAGTTTCTTTCTTCTTCCACTCCCTCTTTGTTTATTATTTCAATTCTAAAATTATAACACCAGTATCTTCTATATACTGTGATGTTATTATAAATATGGAACAACCATATTCAGTATTCTACTCATCATTTAAATGACATGTCACCATACGTGCGTACGTACGGCTTACCGTCTCCACGTCGTGGTGTAATTGTTATTCAATATATTATTATTTAGATGTGTATAATAATGATATGTAATTCATGTAAATAATAAATATAACATGATAATGATTATGTATATATGATATACTATCCAATTATATATTATTTTAATATCAAAATAATGATATTGTCGCTCGTGCGTACGTACGGACTACCGTCTCCACGAACGCGATGAGATTCATTCTCCGTCGTATCCATTCAAGTATAATTATCATTTGATGATTTAAAAATAATGTTTCAGGTCATGATATCATTCTGGATATGAATAAGATACAACCTATCCATGAAAAACATGACTTACGTAACAAAACATATAAAAGAAAACGAGTAAGTTAACACCCGAAACAACGATAAATCTAAGATATTGTTAACAAAGCAATGTTAAAAGATCATATATGATATCAAATGAATGTATATGATTCTTGTATAATTTAATAACAATTATTTCACCATTATACAGGAGGTTAACCTACCCCAACCAAGGAAAAGTACAAGGTAAGGGTTTACTTCACAACCTCTTCATTATCCAAGGTTGTTTATACATAATTATCTACTGGGACCTCGTTATCATCCACATCCATGTTTCTTAAAAATGTCTTTCAAAACATTTTTACTATTCAATGGAAAATGTGTTAAAGTCATTTATACCCTTATATGTTTTTGAAAGGAATCTTACCGTCGTTTTCCAAACAATGTACTTTTTGACCTCTTTGACAAATTTAATGTAAGAATGTTTTTTTTAACTTATACGGCGAGTGCGGCTATTTTCCGCCATTATAACTTTGTCGAAGCTTCCCTAACAAGCTTATAAGAATATCTTCAAAGTAAATGTATTATTTTATAATTATGGTACTTTTAAATGATTTCAAAAAGGAGAGATATTAATCTCAAATAGCTTTGATTTCATCCATGTCAACATCCTTTGATGGGTTTTAAGTTTAATTGAAATTGATTTATGATACAAAACTTCCATTGAACATTTTGTGAAATATTTGACTGTGGATGTGTTATTTTTATACCATCCATAGTTTATGGAGAAATTGTTGACATTTTGTATGCTAGTTTTAATACGAATATTTATGTTATGTTTAAACCTATTCATATGAGGAATGTATTGGACTTAATATGTGACGGGTGGAGCCCGCTATAGCTCCTAGATGCATTGGTAGGTCTCATGATACAAATAGACGTGGAATTGGCCGAGGCCCTTTCCCAATTTGATTTATGGTTTTGGCTGAGGCCTTAATCATTTTAGACGTCTTGGCCGAGGCCTTGACAAAATGTTTCAGAATGTCTGGCATTATACATTCCCTCATTATGAAAGTGGTTATTGATATTTCACGTGATTATTAGTCTAGTAGAATATCCATGTGAGAAAGTAATGGCATTATTTTATTTTACTTTTTCCATATTATGTTGAAGTTCAAGTTCAATAAGGCTTTTGTTTTAGTTATACATTGCCTTAAATTCTTATGTTTTCTTATAAAAGCTTCCACAATATTGTTATCCTTACTGAGCATCTGAGCTCACCCCTTTCAATGTTTTAATATTTTCCAGGATGTGAAAAGTGTATTATGACTGACTTGCAAGAATAGTCAGTGAGGATATGAGTGTGGACTATGAAGACCATGTTATTGTAGTTTGTTTACTTTTTGATGTAATGAAAGACTTATGAATGTATCTAGTGTTTCCAAGGCTACTAAACTAATCGGTCTTTTGAGACTTGATCTTTTGTGATCATTCCAATGTTACGAAGTAATGCACCAACTCTGGGTAGCTGGGGTCGGGGCGTTACAGTTGGTATCAGAGGCAGTTTAGTACTAACCTTGGAAGCTAGATTTAAATAAACTCTGATTAGAGCACATATCCTGAAGATAGACTTTGAGGATTAGTATAGAAGAACTTCCTAGAATTTTGGTATTGTAGAGATGTTGTGAGTTTTCCAAGCAATTTCATCCCTGTCTGGATACGATCAGGTAGAGGCGGCTCTGGCACAGATGTACCTAGGGGTAAAACCCGAAAACACCGCTTTGAGCTAGACTCAAACGGGAACTGGTGCACGACAACGGGCCTTGCTGCACTCTTGGTTACGACACTCTCGGGGGATATGCTTTGGATAATTCCTATTTTCTTTACAAACCACTATGAAGGGTTACGAGTATATACTTCCTCAAAGAAAACATTTTTATAATTATGGATTATATCCATAATTAGTTCAATTTATGTTAAGTGTTTTACAAGTATGGAATTATGTATTTTTATTCATGAACTAATCTAGTTTATGCCATTATTTAGAAATGGCGCCTAGTGGAAGGAATGGAAACCGTATCAATACACGCACTCCGTGTAGGGATTTCCCTCCTGCTCAGGATAATTATGGTGGAGCTAGTGATACAACTGGTGTTGATCAGCTTCTCACCGTACTGGGACAACTCACGCAGGTTATGAATAACAACCTTACTCGTATTGAGCACCCTGATCCACAACGTGGAGGATCAATGCTAGACCGTTTCATAAGGCAACAACCGCCAACCTTCAATGGGAGTAAAAATCCTATAGTAGGTGAGAAATGGATAAATTCCTTAGAGAAAATATTCCATGCCTTGGGGAGTAGTGAAAGGGAGAATGTTGTCATGGTAGTTTACCGCCTCACTGGAGATGCCGATCAATGGTGGCCACTAATTCAAAACACAAAGGAAGATGATGAATTAACAAACATGGAATGACAGGAGTTCAAAGATCTGTTCTTAGAAAAATACTTTCCTCGAGACCATCGAGCGGATATGGAAAGGCAATTTCTGAGTCTGAGGCAGAAGGAGGATGATAATGTCGCAAAGTATGAGGCTAACTTTACAAGGTTAGCAAGGTATGCTGCAGATTACATACATAACCCAAGAAGTAAGACTGATCGTTTCTTTGATGGGTTGAAACCATTTCTCCGTCGAGCTTTAGTATCACAAACCTTCTCTTCATACGAAGGTATTGTCTCGTGCGCTATCAAGACGGAAAATTAATTCTCTAAGTCTTATGACTTTAAATCAAAGCAAGATAAGAAGAGATCCGCTGAAAACTCTGGGAAAGGAAATAAGGAAACAGGGAAGAAGGGTAGAAATGAATTTCCACCCTGTGATAATTGTGGTAGGAAGCACCCTGGTGCCTGTCTAAAAGGAAAAGGAGTATGTTACAAGTGTGGTGAAAAAGGCCACCAAGCTCATGAATGCAAGGGAAAGAAAGCGGTTGTCAACGTGGAATGTTATAATTGTAGAGAGAAGGGACATTATGCAAATGAATGTCCTAAGCGTCAGGGGAACTTACCTCAGAAGAGGCCAAGGGATCAAGGCCAGGCTTATGCTATCACTACTGCTGAGGTGGAAGCTCCGAAAGACATGGTGGCAGGTAATTTAATGGTTTCCTCAAGTTTAGAAATTGCATTATTTGATTCTGGATCATCTCATTGTTTCATATCTTCCGAGTTTTCTAAGAAAATTAGATATTTCCAATTTGATTTAACAAGGGAGTTGTCGGTCAAAACCCCTAAGGGAAGTATTGTTGCAACAAAGTTTTGTCGATTAGTTCCCATTAGAGCACCTAAATGTTCTTTACCTGTTCATCTCATCGTCATACCCATGATTGAATTTGATATAATCCTCGGTATGGATTGGCTTTCGGACCATGATGCAAAAATTTATTGTAAGAGTAAAGAGGTTACGATTCTTGATGATGATGATAAGGAACACCTTATCTTTAGAGCAGAATCGTCGCCACATAATTCTTATCTAGATCCACCCCCAGTAGCTCAAAGAAATTCAATTATTGGGGAGGAAGAGAAAGAAATTATTGAGGATGAGGAAAGGAATATTCAAATAGAGGATGTACCTATTGTGAGACAATATGTTGATGTGTTTCCGGATGATTTACCTGGACATCCTCCATAACGAGAAGTTGAGTTTTCCATTGATTTAATTCCTGGATCAAGGCCCATATCGAAGACCCCTTATAGAATGGCCACTGTGGAATTAGTTGAACAAAAGAAACAACTAGAGGAATTGAGTAATAAGGGATTTATTCGCCCTAGTGTTTCTCCTTGGGGAGCCCCTGTTCTTTTTGTTAAGAAGAAAGATGGATCTATGAGGTTGTGCATTGATTATAGGGAGATCAATGCTATAACAATAAAGAATAAGTATCCCCTACCTCGCATTGATTATTTGTTTGACCAACTGCATGGAGCACAATACTTTTCAAAGATTGACCTTCGGTCTGGATACCATCAGTTGTGTGTGAAGAAGGAAGACGTTCCAAAGACAGCATTTCGAACAAGGTACGGGCATTACGAGTTTACAGTAATTCCTTTTGGATTGACTAATGCACCCTCTGTTTTCATGGATCTAATGAATAGAGTTTTCAAGGAATATCTTGATGACTTTGTAGTGGTATTTATTGATGATATCTTGGTATACTCCAAAAGCCACGAAGATCATGAAAATCACTTACGCATTATCCTGAAGACTCTTAGAAGACATGAATTATATGGGAAATTTAGCAAGTGTGAATTCTGGCTTCATGGGATTTCATTTCTTGGCCATATTGTCTCTAAGGATGGAATTTCTGTTGATCCTTCTAAAACCAAGGCAATTCAAGAATGGCCAGCACCGACAAGTATAACAGAGGTACGCAGTTTTATTGGTTTTGCAGGTTATTATCGACGTTTCGTCCAGAATTTTGCCAGATTGGCCAACCCATTGACAAAGCTCACACGTAAAGGGATTAAATTTGTCTGGACAAAAGAGTGTGAAGAATGTTTTGAAGAACTAAAGAGAAGATTAGTCAATGCCCCTGTATTGACTCTACCATCGGGGAATGATGGGTTTGTTATTTATAGTGATGCATCGAAGAAAGGACTCGGTTGTGTCCTTATGCAGAATGATAAGGTCATTGCCTATGCATCACGATAGCTAAAAATTCATGAGCAAAACTATCATACTCATGATATTGAGTTAGCAGCTGTGATCTTTGCTTTAAAGATATGGAGACATTACCTCTATGGTGAAAAATGTGAGATTTATACTGATCACAAGAGTTTGAAGTATATTTTCACACAAAAAGAACTCAACATGAGGCAAAGGCGATGGCTTGAACTACTCAAGGATTATGATTGCACGATACATTACCACCTGGGGAAGGCAAACAAGGTGGCAGATGCTTTGAGTAGAAAAGACCATGGAGTTTTGAATGTGATGAGAATTGAAAGGGATCCAATTTTCTTGGATCTAGTGAAGATG
The DNA here is from genome assembly GCA_963277665.1 of Viscum album. Taxonomy (NCBI): domain Eukaryota; kingdom Viridiplantae; phylum Streptophyta; class Magnoliopsida; order Santalales; family Viscaceae; genus Viscum; species Viscum album. The sequence goes on from OY728133.1 coordinate 1,495,497,381, forward strand.
GACATGGGAATAACTAGGGAAGGTGAAACATCAATGCTTTTTCAAATGGTTTCCAAACCATCATTACTAGAAAGGATTAAGAGTTCTCAGACCAATGATGAAGAATTTCATAAGAAGATTAAAGGTGTGAATGATGGAAGATTGAGGGACTTTGTGTATAAGGATGGAATTTTGAAATTCGGGAAGAGACTTTGTGTTCCCGATATACCTGATCTAAAAAGGGAATTGCTGGATGATGCTCATAGTTCCAACTTCTCTATACACCCTGGGAGCACCAAAATGTATAGAGATTTGAAGGAACATTTTTGGTGGGACAATATGAAGAGGGAGATTGCTGATTTTGTGTCGAGGTGTATGGTTTGTCAACAAGTGAAAGCTAGAAGGCAACATCCTGGTGGAGTATTGCAACCTCTTCCCATACCTGAGTGGAAATGGGATAATATTACGATGGACTTTGTCATGGGACTACCAAAGACTCCTAGAATGAATGATGCAATATGGGTCATTATTGATCGACTTACTAAGTCAGCACATTTTCTGGCTATACGGGAGGATCTAACACTTGAACGTCTAGAAAGACTATATATTAATGAAGTTGTAAGACCTCATTGAGTACCCCTATCGATTGTTTGTGATCGTGATCCTCGTTTTACTTCAAGATTCTGGAAAAGTCTTCAAAAGGCCTTGGATACTGAACTTCGTTTGAGCACTGCCTATCACCCTCAAACAGATGGACAATCAGAACGGACTATTCAAACCTTAGAAGACATGTTGAGATCATGCTCTCTTGACTTTCAGGGTATGTGGGATCAATATTTACCACTGGTAGAATTTTCCTATAACAATAGCTTCCATTCGAGTATTCAGATGGCACCATATGAAGCGTTATACAGAAAGAGATGTCGTACACCAACCTGTTGGGATGACGTTGGTGAAAGAAAACTTGTAGGCCCAGAACTGGTGGAGGAAACGGTGGAAAAGGTGAAAGTAATCCAAAATCACATCAAAGCAGCTCAAAGTAGGCAGAAGAGCTATGCCGATAATCGAAGGAAGGATTTGGAATTTCAAGTCGGTGATCATGTTTTCCTGAAGGTATCTCCATGGAAGGGAGTCATACGTTTTGGTAAGAAAGGTAAATTGAGTCCTAGGTACATCGGACCTTTCGAAATTCTAGAACGAATTGGGGTTGTAGCTTACCGATTGGCAATGCCGCCAAGTCTCTCCAAAGTTCACGATGTGTTCCACGTATCTCTGTTGAGGAAATACATGCCTGACCCAACGCATGTACTCACCTATGAGGAATTAGAACTGGAACCCGATCTTTCCTATTGTGAAGAGCCCGTCAGGATTCTTGATGTGAGGGAGCAGGTGCTGAGAAACCGGACGACTCATCTGGTGAAGGTTTTGTGGAGAAATCATAAAATGGAAGAGGAAACGTGGGAACCTGAGGAATTTATGATGAAAAACCACCCGAGTCTTTTTATGCAGTAATACCCTAGAAATTGCGAGGACGCAATTATTTGAAGGAGGGGAGAATGTAACACCCCAAGCTTCCACTGTACGTTTCCCTTCGAATAATGCAATAGCGTGTGTTGTACGCAACCTCGAGCTCTAACACACACCACAACTAATTAAACTAGCCGTTGTGAATAGTAATACCTACTTTTGGAAATTTTATAAATTTTATTTATCAAAATGGACTTCATTTTTGGATTCGGAATATTGAAATTAGCCTATGTTGAATTTTTGGTATTTTTATGAGAACTTCTAAATTTTTATGAATAGTGAAAAATACTTAAAAACAACTTTTTTAATCAAAATAATTTATAGTGATAAATTATAATATTTAGTGTTTTTAAAGTATAATTAGAATATATTTTTACCATTTTATCCAATGGTGGTCATTAGAATTAATTTAACATTGAAATTGGACATAAACAATTGCCAATCTTTTGATATAAATTGTTTCTTAAAAACACGTTTTTTATTGTAACAGCGGGAATTAATTATAAAATTAATTAATACAACTTATATGTTTGGAATTTTTTAAAATAGACATCATTTTTGAATTCGGAATATCAATTATAGCTTAGGGTGAAATTTTGGCCTTATTCTGAAAAACTTCAATTTTTGATGAATAGTGAAACCACTAAGTGGTTGTTAAAAACTGATTTTTCGTTAAATTGAAATATTACCACTTCTGTAATTTGATTTTCAAAAATCCGACATACATGTTTGTCATTAAGAAGTAAAATGTGGTTCAATGAGATTAAAATAAATTTTTGGTGAATAGTAACTTTTAAGTTCTTAATCGCGATTAGAGGTAATTAGTGTAGTTTAAGGTAAAAATAATGTTTTAATAATATGATATGAGCTTGAAACTTGTCCGACTCCTATTGGATGAGTCATGGCCGACCAAGACAACTCATGAGTCAAATTGAGGACCCCATGGAGCCACTTTGGTTGGAAAATGACATTAATATATATTTATTTAATGTTAAAATTAAATTGACACAAACATGAGTTATTTTACTAAAACAGTTTTTAAGTGGGGTTACACAAGTCCGAATTTTGACTATAAATATTCATTAGAAATCTAAAACGATTTCCTACATCATAGTATTTTTTTATAATTTTTAGACATTAAATAAATTAAATTATTTATGACATCATTATGATGCAGCGATGACCTCATTATTTTACGATTTAAATAAAATGAGAAGATAATGCAAAATACAAGGATTACACTTGTCCAAAGCCTATTGGATAAGGAGATTTCGAAACCTTATCACCTTAGCCTCGAATTATATAAGTGTGGGACCTTTAGAATCCGAAAAGCATTCTATTATAATGTAACATTTCAATCTTTCCAAAAGATCCCCTCCTCTCCTCTTATAAAAGGCCCCCACCTCTACCACCTTATTCACACTTCCAAGCCTTTTGGTTCAGCCAACCCCTGCCCAAATACTCTCCCAACTTCTCTCCCTTCATCCTAGAAGCTTTACTTTAGTCAGAAAGCCATCCTAAGGAGTCCTTTTGATCAAATCAAAAGGAAGAACCCGAAGAAGAGGTAACATTTTCATCACCCTTTTTCAAGTTTCTTTCTTCTTCCACTCCCTCTTTGTTTGTTATTTCAATTCTAAAATTAGAACTCCCGTATCTTCTACATACTGTGATGTTATTATAAATATGGAACAACCATATTCAGTATTCTACCCATCATTTAAATGACATGTCACCATACGTGCGTACGTACGGCTTACCGTCTCCACGTCGTGGTGTAATTGTTATTCAATATATTATTATTTAGATGGGTTTAATAATGATATGTAATTCATGTAAATAATAAATATAACATGATAATGATTCTGTATATATGATATACTATCCAATTATATATTATTTTAATATCAAAATAATGATATTGTCGCTTGTGCGTACGTACGGACTACCGTCTCCACGAACGCGATGAGATTCATTCTCCGTCGTATCCATTCAAGTATAATTATCATTTGATGATTTAAAAATAATGTTTAAGGGAATGATATCATTCTGGATATGAATAAGATACAACCTATTCATGAAAAACATGACTTACGTAACAAAACATATAAAAGAAAACGAGTAAGTTAACACCCGAAACAACGATAAATCTAAGATATTGTTAACAAAGCAATGTTAAAAGATCATATATGATATCATATGAATGTATATGATTCTTGTATAATTTAATAACAATTATTTCACCATTATACAGGAGGTTAATCTACCCCAACCAAGGAAAAGTACAAGGTAAGGGTTTACTTCACAACCTCTTCATTATCCAAGGTTGTTTATACATAATTATCTACTGGGACCTCGTTATCATCCACATCCATGTTTCTTAAAAATATCTTTCAAAACATTTTTACTATTAAATGGAAAATGTGTTAAAGTAATTTATACCCTTATAAGTTTTTGAAAGGAATCTTACCGTCGTTTTCCAAACAATGTACTTTTTGACCACTTTGACAAATTTAAGGTAAGAATGTTTTTTTTAACTTATACGGCGAGTGCGGCTATTTTCCGCCATTATAACTTCATCGAAGCTTCCCTAACAAGATTATAAGAATATCTTCAAAGTAAATGTATTATTTTATAATTATGGGACTTTTAAATTATTTCAAAAAGGAGAGATATTAATCTCAAATAGCTTTGATTTCATCCATGTCAACATCCTTTGATGGGTTTTAAGTTTAATTGAAATTGATTTATGATACAAAACTTCCATTGAACATTTTGTGAAATATTTGACTATGGATGTGTTATTTTTATACCATCCATAGTTTATGGAGAAATTGTTGACATTTCGTATCCTATTTTTAATACGAATATTTATGTTATGTTTAAACCTATTCATATGAGGAATGTATTGGACTTAATATGTGACGGGTGGAGCCCGCTATAGCTCCTCGATGCATTGGTAGGTCTCATGAGACAACTAGACGTGGAATTGGCTGAGGCCCTTTCCCAATTTGATTTATGGTTTTGGCCGAGGCCTTAATCATTTTAGACGTCTTGGCCGAGGCCATGACAAAATGTTTCAGAATGTCTGGCATTATACATTCCCTCATTATGAAAGTGGTTATTGATATTTCACTTGATTATTCGTCTAGTAGAATATCCATGTGAGTAAGTAACGGCATTATTTTATTTTACTTTTTCCGTATTATGTGGAAGTTCTAGTTCAATAAGGCTTTTGTTTTAGTTATACATTGCCTTAAATGCTTATGTTTTCTTATAAAAGCTTCTGCAATATTGTTATCCTTACTGAGCATCTGTGCTCACCCCTTTCAATGTTTTAATATTTTCCAGCATGTGAAGAAGTGTATTATGACTGACTTGCAAGAATAGTCAGTGAGGATATGAGTGTGGACTATGAAGACCATGTTATTGTAGTTTGTTTACTTTGGGATGTAATGAAAGACTTATGAATGTATCTAGTGTTTCCAAGGCTACTAAACTAATCGGTCTTTCGAGACTTGCTCTTTTGTGATCATGCCAATGTTACGAAGTAATGCACCAACTCTGGGTAGCTGGGGTCGGGGCGTTACAAATATGGTTCTGAAAAATGAAACTTAGTGAAAGTTTTCAAATATAAAGGTTCTACCTTAAAGCGTATAGAATCCTACTAAATCAGAGTATACAAGTATAAGCAAGTATAAGATAGTTATATATTACTCAAAAATCAAAATGCAGTGGAAAACTTGAAACAAACCAAGTAACAAGTAATAAATCTTTTAACCTATAGAAAAGGGTATCCAACAACCTTGGAAAACGGTCCCTTGATTCGTACTTTCAAGAAAGTTTGTCTTAGCCACACCAGGGTAATCCCTTGATACAAATATCGGAGTCTGTATTATTATCCCTTCAAGCCCTCAACTTCAAGGTAGTCGGCACCTATGTCTTCCTCAGTAAGGAAGCCCTCAACTTCAAAGTAGTCGGCACCTCTGTCTTCCAATCCCTATAAGCCCTCGAATGTACTCAGCAACATGCGAAGTCTCATGAAGCAAATCTGAACAAGAATTTAAGTAGGCACAAGCCATGAGAGTATCTCTCTAGAAATCACATCAATAGAATGTAATTTCTAGATTCATAGAATAGTATTGAAATGTTCTGAGTTCTTTCAAATGATCTCTTATTAATAGGCACAACACCAACGGTTAGCTACCTCCTCTAACGGTCACATTTTTCCTTGAATTTCGGAGGGACCTATATACATTTCACTCATAAAACGGTTAGTTAGTAACTTAATGCACCACATCATTTTATAAAAAAAACAAGTGTAGAAAAAAGTATAGTTATAGAACCAAAATCAAATATTCGGAATGTAAGCAAATAAATGTTTGGATTTTAACCAAAAACACATTCGGTGTCTATAATACAAGGATATTTGGATTATGTTTTTCTATGGAATTAAGAACATGAACTCCATAGAATTCCGGAATCTGAATTTCAAGGAAATTCAGAATCTGGATTTACAATAATTTGGAAACTAAACTTACAAATTTCGAAGTCATAATACATGAGAATTTGGAATCAGAACTTAGAAAGTGTGGAGTCTGAATTCATTGGAATTAGGAGTCTGAAATAACAAAGTTAAGAGTCTAAATTTATTAGAATTCAGAGTCAGAACTCATAAGAGTTTAGAGTCTGAATTCAGAGAACTCGGAGTCAGAACTCTGAAGAGTTCAGAGTCTGAATCTGGAGACCTCGGAGTCAAAATTCATATCAGAAAAACATAATTCTCTTTATCTAAGTATTATAGGATTCCAATGTTTTAGATATGAAACCTAATTTTACACTTTAGACAAGATAATGAACAATGAAAAACAAGGTAAGGATAAATTTCCATGGGGAAGGAAAATTTTCATTATGAAAGTAAAAATACAAGGTAGAATGAAATTTTCCTTGAGATAAGGTGTTTGTGATTTTTAAAACATGAGGATTTGTAAAGTCATAAGAAAACCTTATTGACTCAATAATCTACCCCAACATGAAAAAAGTAAAAAGTCATAAGGAAACGTTATTGACTCAACAATCTCCATCTTTTTGTAAAGCACAAACATCCTTACGAAAAAAATAAGGACTTAGAAAATATTTTTCTAGATATTGAAAATAAAACTTGTCTCCTTTATCATATGGGAAAAGATGAATATGACTAACTCTCCCTTAGGGTTTGGAACTATAAGGATCGTATTGTAGATTTCTGGAATGATATTTTTCATTATCTTTAGTACAAAAATCTCTGTAATGAAAACTCCCCCTTAGATAAACTCCCCCTTACTTAGGGATATTTCTTATGTACTTAGTATTATTTTTCCTTTCTCCCCCTTTGTGATTTTCAAAAATAATTTGAGGGAATGGAAAAGAAATTATGGCACCTAAAATATTAGTACAACACATCTAAAAGAAAAGAAACCAAAAAATTTCATTATGATTATAAATAATATGTACAAGGATGAAAAGTACAACAAAAGATTGGATTGCAACAAAGTTATCCTTCCTTTTCCTTCGGCATAAACTTCTTGACTATAGTCTTCAGTTTTTTGATCTCTTTATGATCTTCCTCTGCTCACTTAAGAACCTGATCATGATCCTAAGCTTTCTTCTCTAAATACTTGATTCATTCTTCTTGAGACTTAAGAGCCTCTGCATGAGCCTTCAAAACTTCATCCTGCTTGACAAGCTTTTCTTCTATCTTGATCTGAATATCTCTTTCTCTCTTCCATATTTGGCAAATAGAATACAATTTCTTATTCAGATCCTTCACTTCTTGAATCCGAGTATTCTGCTCAAGAGTTAGCTTTTTCTCAAAGTTACTCATGAGATCCTTGATCTTACCATCTTTTATGTCAAAATCCTCATTGACACCATCTTGGAACTCATCAAGTTCCCTCAAATCTTCAACTGTTTTCTTTGACCAGCCAACCATTTTCTTATAAGAACATTTTTGGGCATCGTAGTTAATGAAGAAATTCTTGAAATCAGCCACAAGCTTGACACACTTTTCCATCACCATGGACACTGAATCTGATATCTGATTTACTGTGTGTTGAAGCATCGGGCATCTGGAGTCGATGCTTGGGAAAATAAAAATAGTGCCAACCAGCTTCTTCAAAGACTGGACAATGAAATCATGTCTTAGAGATGATGATTCTGAATCTAAGACTTTTTCTAGGTGAAGAATCTTTCTCTAGCTCAATAACTTTCCAATTTTAAGATCTACTAGCTTCCTTCTTCTTCACAAAATCTTTAGTAGGTGTTTCAACTGTAACACCCCGAGATTTTATGAAAAATATTCTTTTTAATTTCATTAATGTCTTGTGTTTTACGTTACACCAAAAGGAGATTGCACAACACACATCTTTGACTTGCCTTTCATTACACGCAATTGCAACCTTCCTCGATAGCGTGTGTAGTACGCAATACCGAGTTTCAATAAACAACGATATGCTATTAAAATATTATTAAAACTAACCGTTATGAAGAGTAATAACAACCTTTTAAAATTTTAGAAATTTTATCTCTCAAAATGGACTTCATTTTTTTGATTCGGAGTATCAAATTTAGCCTAAGGTTAAATTTTGGTACTTTTCGGATAACTTTCATTTTCTGATAAATAGTGAAAATTACTAAATATTAAATAAAAACAACTTATTTAATTGAAATAATTAATAGTGATAAATTATTAGTATGAGTGGTTTTAAATTATATTTAGAATATATTTTTACAATTTAATACAATGTTGGTTATTGGATGTAATTTCACATTTAAACCAGACATACACAACTGTCAATCTTTTGATAGTTATTATCTCTTAAGAACACGTTATTTGTTTAGACGATGGGAATTAATTTTGAAATTAATTAATGCAACTAAAATGTTTTGAATTTGGTAAAATAGACATCATTTTTGAGTTCATAATATCAAATATAGCTTAGGCCTAATTTTTGGTATTTTTCTAGAAACTTTCATTTTTTGATGAATTGTGAAACCACTAAGTGGTAGTTAAAAAAATGAATTTTTCATAAAACTTAATTTTACCACTTCTGTGAATGGAATTTCAAAAATCCGAGAGACACGGTTGATTTCAGTAAGTAAAATGTGGTTCAATGAGATGAAAATAATTTTTGGTGAATAGTAACTTTTTACTTTTTTACCACGGTTAAAAGTAAATAGGGTTATTAAGGGTAAAAATGTTATTATTATTACCCTAACACATGTCTTAATTAAATTTTATAAGTTTAATTCGACCAAAAACAATCTTAGGAATACAATATGACCATTTAGGCCCACTTGAATTAGATTTGGACATTTATTATTATTTAATTCAAAGAAGAGTTAAAAGAGTTAAAATCAAATTTTATTTACTACAACATTTTTAATATTGGGTTATACATAAGATAAATTAGATTGTAAATATTCATTAGAAAGATAATAAGATTTCCTACATAATTATATTTTATTTATAATTTTTAAACATTAAATAAATTAATTTATTTATGACACAATGATGATGGAGTAATTACCATAATAGTGAAAAATTAGAATAATTGATATTATAAATACCCAAATAAATATAATTTGAGGCTTTTTATTAATTCCACTAATTTTATAGATTAATATGACATGTTAGTATTTATTTAATTAACTTTTTTTGAACTAATAATTCTGTTATTATTTTCAAAAAAATCAATTACTAAATACTGTCAAAATTGACATAAAATAGTTTTTAAAACAAATATTATATTAGTAATTGTTATTTTATTCATAAAAATATAAGGTTAGGACAAATGACTTAGATAAAGTTTTATATATTAATAATAAACAACTTGGGGCTCTTTTGGCTGCATATAGTAAGTTTATTAACCTTATAGTATAAGAACACAAGAAGACACGGTAAAAGTAGAATTATTTTACTTAATGTTAAATCTAAATGATAAGGTTAAAATAGGTACCTAAACTTGTCTAAATTATATTTGATGAAATGATTTAGACCCATTCTCACCTTATCTTCGAAATAAATCAATTTGGATCTATTTAAAACCGAATTTGGCTTTATAATAAAATAATATTTTTAGTTTTTCCAAAGGAGCCCCTCTCCTCCCTTATAAATGGGCACCTCCTCCCTCTCTTTCTCACACCACTTTGAGCCTTAATGCAAGGAAAACCCCTGAAAATTTCTCTTCTCCACTTCCCTAGAAACATCCTAGAGGTTATGGTTATCCTCAAAGACCAATTTTAGTTCCCTAAAAGGAGATCTCAAAGAGGCGCTTCAAAGAAGAGGTAATGTCCGTTACCGATTCTTTCAACTTTATTTCTTCTTACACTTCTTCTTCTTAGGTTGTTTCATTATGAAGTAATAACATCAGTATAACTCATATACTGATATGTTATTATAAGTATTAAAGAACCCTATTTCACCATCTATCCATCCTATGGAAAATGAAATCACCGCGCGTGCGTACGTACGGAATACCGTCTCCACGCCGTGGTGAAATCGATTTTACACCACCACCTTACTTGGATGGGTATAATGGTGTAAATAATAACTATATATGATTATTTTAAAGTGATATTGATTCTGAAATAGTATACATACACTCCAATACAGTCCCACGATCATGAGAACGATATCATTGCTCGTGCGTACGTACGGACTACCGTCTCCACGATGCGATGAGATTCATTATCCACTTTAACCATTCATGAATGATTATAAAGTATATATAATAAGTAATCATGAAATATATGAAATAATAATGATACTGGATTTATGTGTATATATATGTATGTCATCTACTTAATTCCATTCAACTCAATAACGAAACGAAAACAGCGTTCATGCGTACATACGGCCTACCATCTCCATGACCGGTGTATTTATTTCCATTTACTGATTTATTATATATATGTATATTCTGAATATATATTATATATAAGTCATTTTTTATATTTGGGAATTAAGTAATCATTATCTAAGTAATCATATGAATAATTACAAATCAAGACACGGACGACAAATGAAACAGTTTTTCCCAAAACGCTCTTTAACATGGAATTTACAAAAGAACGGGTAATATAAAGTCATAAGTGAACCATATATGATATCATAACAATGAGTATGATTCTGGAATAAGTCAATGACATTATTTAAATAATTATAAAGGAGGTTCGGACACTTACGAAGCAAATCGGACCTAAGGTAAGGGATAAATTTGAAAATCTCATTTTTATCCGAGATTGCTTATTCGTAAGTATTTACTGGGGCTATTTCTATCATGTCCATGTTTTAAAAAAGTGTTTTAATGTATGTATAAAGTCCTTTTTAACCTTTTTTGACTTTTACTACATGTTATGTATGGAATCATTCTCTTATTTACATTACGAGGTACTTTTTTGACTTTTCCGACAAAAGTACGTGGAAAATATTATTTTTAACTTATACGGCGTGAACAGATTTTTACGGTTTTATAAAGCCTTATTTTCATGAAGCTTCCTCCAAAATATTTCATGACTATTTTCAAAAAAATATCTTCCTTTTAAAATTGCCTAACATTTTGTGAAAAGAAATTGATTTTGAAGAGAAAAGAATATTTTCCTCAAGAATTCATTTCAAGTGTTTTATCAAAACCATTTTCCATCTAAGATGAAATTATTTCATATGTGTATGTTTCAAGTATAATGTCTCTATGATTTACATGGTTTCAATTTTCTTATGATGAAATATCCATTTGTTTTATATGGATTATGTGATGATGGGATGATGTTTAGGAAACCCATTTTATTCTTTGGGTTATGATGAATGTTTTATGTTTATTTTGTCGCACAAGTAAGAATGATTTCACTACGAGATGGGTGGGACCTATATCTCCCTCCAATTCATTGGGTAAAGAATTTATATCTCATGAGATAGACATGGCTAGAACAGTAAGTTAATCCGGTTCAGTGTTACAGGACTGAAACGAGGAGTGAACTCGATTCAGAATGGGACTTTGTCCACTAAGATGGTCTTGACAGCAATGCCTTGGCTACCATGGAAATAATTACATGTGCTTAATGGATGCCACAATTACATGTTTTATTCCCATGATATTTTATCATGGTTTATGTTCTATTATGATCTATGCCTTATCTATTACCATGTTTTAGGTTGTTGCTCAATATTTTGATGTTTAAACATTATGTTCATGTTTTTAAGTTCAAATGTATATGGTATGTTTTATTTTATCCATGATTACCCTTACTGAGAATTTGAGCTCACCCTTTTTATGTTTTCTTTTCCCCCAGGATTAAAAGAATGATTTTAGGTAAGAAAAAAAAGGGGAAGATCTTTATGGTAGATGTTGACGATCTTTCACCATGATTAGAAGATTACGTTCCGAGTTTCCAAAGACACTAAACTATTACGATCCTTGTGTGTGTGTTTTTGTTATGTACTAAGTATTCCGCAAAAGTAATGTAATGTCCATGTACATCAAGCTTTTGGGTCTCTACAGTTGGTATCAGAGGAAAGGTTTAGTCAACCTTTGGAAACTAGGATGCGAAAACATTAGTGAGATCCCTAGAGATATTTCTATGGTATGTCTAGGGATGTACCTAAGGATAAGAATACGTATAGGATATAGTCCTAGAACTACGGTAACGATCTTAGAATTTAACCTAAGATGTTAGATATTGAGGGTGCTCCCCCTTTACTATGTTGTTTTCCCTAGCATGATTTTTCCTCTCACACTATTCTTTTCAGGTTTTAGGAAATGGCTGGGAACAAGATGATTCATGATAATGGAGGATATGATGGAAAATGGAATGATATTATTCATGATCAACCAAATGAAATGGGATTTGGAAGTCCAAATATCATTATTATTCCAAATCAGCAATCTCATAATATGATCAATAAAGTAGAATTTGGTAAGTTTCCTGACTCGGCTAATAATAGAAAGATGGAGTTTCATGATTATCATAGAGGAAATAAAGTTCAATTTCCCCTATGTAAATCATGTGGGAAGAGGCATCAAGGAGAATGTTTCAAAGGAACTGGAAGATGCTTTGGGTGTGGAAAAGAAGGACACAAAGCTAGTAAGTGCAAAGGAAAAGGTTCAGGTAACACCAGGGATTAGGATAATGGTATTGCTACGACATCAAAAATGATTAGATGTTTTAAATGTGGAATGTACGGGAATTATGCAAACTAATGCCCTAATGGAAAATCACATGAAGAGAATCAGCATGGTCATATGGGTAGTATTTATGTGGATGATGATGAGGAGACTACAAATGATATATGAGCTGAAAGAAGTGTTGAAGCTCAGTCGGTTGTTTTAGAAGGTAGTGGAATGATTGTATGTTTATCAAGAGTTATGTTGTATAGTTAATGGTACTATGGAATAAAGAATCATCTAGGGATTGTTACACTATTGTTTTTCCTAAAAGTATTTGAATGTATATGTTTAATGGTACCAGTAACCATGGAACGTTATTCAGATATTTTTGTAAAGTAGATGATATGTGCATAATGAAGGAATACAAAGATAATGAGATGTTTGATTGTATTCATGAGCTCATGATTGATATAAGGACTAAGTGATATCATGGTTTGAGTATATATAATTTTGAGGATTTTGGTATGTGGAAAGTGTTATCTTTTAACTGCATTCATGTTTTCACTAAGGTTCAATGGGTATTCATTTTTCAGGAGAATATATGATTAAGGCCTTCGAACGTTTGTAATGTGACCAACAAGACATATCTTATGATATATGAGGATCAACGATGGTATTAACATGCTTCTTATATGAAATCTCTGGTAATCATTTTCACTATAATATGACAATGGACTGCAATATTATGGATAAGCCTAAAGATTGGAATGGATTATCTTGGACATAATTTAGTATTTTTTAAGGATAGAACCTTTTTCGATATTATTGATGGGATGATATAGTAATGTAGTTTTAGAAGAAGGACAACCTGCAGGACGGGCGACAACCCATCGTGTCGGACAAGGCTGTGGGAATCAAACCCACAACCGAAGTGTGACTGGCCTTTATCGCCTACCACTGGCCTACTGGAAGTCCCTGGTTAGTAGAAACTAGTTTTATTTTATTAAGCGGTATGATATATGAAGTATAAGTTCATTTTTGGAACCATATACGATTAATCTAACCATAAGATAGACTTATAACTTTTTCTAACCTTTTGTTTGAAAGATATGGAATGACCCATCATTCTATCACATGATCTGCTAACACATCACGAATAAAAAATTCAACTTCATTTCCTTAAGGAAGAAGTGGAAATTCTTCAATTCACGAACAACAGTGAGATTGTACCAAAATCATGCATGTATTTCTTTTAATTCATCAACTTTAAGGAAATGATCTTGAAAACCAAAAATTTTGTCCTAGTTCCCTTATATCCGATGAATCAGATGGTACCTTAGATCATCACAAATCAATAGCTTTGTGATTTTTGGCTTTTTCATATCCATGTTCTCTACCACTCTCCATCAGAACTTGATGGTTAGATTTTTCTTCCATATCAATATTTTAACCTATGTTCTCTTACGTGGAAACCCAGTGATGAGTTAATTTGGGTAACCATTACATTTCATACTTTAGTTTTTAAAGCCATGTTTTGGTATTCCTTTTTACGATGTGGGTTTCTATTAAGAAAACTTTCGAGTAGTAAACCATTTATAACCCCGACGAATTTCGAGGGCGAAATTCATTTTAAGGGGGGTAGAATGTAACACCCTGAGATTTTATGAAAAATATTCTTTTTAAATTCATTAATGTCTTGTGTTGTACGTTACACCAAAAGGAAATTGAAAAAACACACATCATTGACTTGCCTTGCATTACACGCAATCGCGACCTTCCTCGATAGCGTGTGTAGTACGCAATACCGAGTTTCACTAAACAACGATATGCTATTAAAATATTATTAAAACTAGCCGTTATGAATAGTAATAACAACCTTTTAAAATTTTAGAAATTTTATCTCTCAAAATGGACTTCATTTTTTTGATTCGGAGTATCAAATTTAGCCTAAGATGAAATTTTGGTACTTTTCGGATAACTTTCATTTTCTGATGAATAGTGAAAATTACTAAATTTTAATTAAAAACAATTTCATTAATCAAAATAATTAATAGTGATAAATTATTAATATGAGTGGTTTTAAAGTATATTTAGAATATATTTTTACAATTTAATACAATGTTGGTTATTGGATGTAATTTCACATTTAAACCAGACATAAACAACTGTCAATCTTTTGATAGTTATTATCTCTTAAGAACACGCTATTTGTTTAGACGATGGGAATTAATTTTTAAATTAATTAATGCAACTGATATGTTTTGAATTTGGTAAAATATACATCATTTTTGAGTTCATAATATCAAATATATCTTAGGCCTAATTTTTGATATTTTTCTGGAAACTTTCATTTTTGATGAATAGTGAAACCACTAAGTGGTAGTTGAAAAAAATTAATTTTTCATAAAACATAATTTTACCGCTTCTGTGAATGGAATTTAAAAACTCCGAGAGACACGGTTGATGTCAGTAAGTAAAATGTGGTTCAATGAGATGAAAATAATTTTTGGTGAATAGTAGCTTTTTACTTTTTTTACCACGGTTAAAAGTAAATATTGTAATTAAGGGTAAAAATGTTATTATTATTACCCTAACACATGTCCTAATTCTATTGGATAAGTGTAATTCGACCCAAAACAATCTTAGTAATAAAATATGACCATTTAGGCCCACTTGGATTAGATTAGAACATTTATTATTATTTAATTCAAAGAAGATTTAAAATAGTTAAAATCAAAGTTTGTTTACTACAACATTTTTAATATAGAGTTATACATAAGATAAATTCGATTGTAAATATTCATTAGAAAGATAATAATATTTCCTACATAATGATATTTTATTTATAATTTTTATACATTAAATAAATTAATTTATTTATGACATAATGATGATGGAGTAATTACCATAATAGTGTAAAATTAGAATAATTGATATTATAAATACCCAAATAAATATAATTTGAGACTTTTTATGAATTACACTAATTTTTGAGGTTAATATGACATGTTAGTATTGATTTAATTAACTGTTTTCGAACTAATAATTATGTTATGATTTTTACAAAAATCAATTACTAAATAGTGTCAAAATTGACATAAAATAGTTTTTAAAACAAATATTATATTAGTAATTGTTATTTTATTCCTAAAAATCTATGGTTCGGCAAAATTACTTAGATAAGGTTATATATGTTAATATTAAACAACGTGGGGTTATTTTGGCTGCTTATAGTAAGTTTATTAACCTTATAGTATAAGAACACAAGAAGACACGGTAAAAGTTAAATTATTTTACTTAATGTTAAATCTAAATGATAAGGTTAAAATAGGAACCTAAACTTGTCTAAATTCTATTGGATGAAATTATTTCGACCCATACCCACCTTAGCTTAGAAATAAATCAATTTGGAGCTATTTAAAACCGAATTTGGCTTTATAATAAAATAATATTTTAAGTTTTTCCAAAGGAGCCCCTCTCCTCCCTTATAAAAGGACACCTCCTCCCTCTCTTTCTCACACCACTTTGAGCCTTCAAGATCGGCCAAACCCTGACAATTTCTCTTCAAAACTTCCCTAGAAACATCCTAGAGGTTATTTTATTCCTCAAAGACCAATTTTAGTGCCCTAAAAGGAGATCTCAAAGTGGCGCTTCAAAGAAGAGGTAATGTCTGTTACCGATTCTTTCAACTTTATTTCTTTTTACACTTCTTCTTCTTAGGTTGTTTCATTATGAAGTAATAACATCAGTATCACTAATATACTTATATGTTATTATAAGTATGAAACAACCCTATTTCACCATCTATCCATCCTATGGAAAATGAAATCATTGCGCTTGCATACGTACGGAATACCGTCTCCAAGGCCTGGTGAAATCTATTTTCCACAACCACCTTACTTGGATAGGTATAATGGTGTAAATAATAACTATATATGATTATTTTAAAGTGATATTTATTCTGAAATAGTATACATACACTACAATACAGTCCCACGATCATGATAATGATATCATCGCTCGTGCGTACGTACGGACTACCGTCTCCACGACGCGATGAGATTCATTCTCCAATTTAACCATTCATGAATGATTATAAAGTATATATAATAAGTAATCCTGAAATATATGACATAATAATGATACTGGATTTATGTGTATATATATGTATGTCATCTATTTAATTCCATTCAACTCAATAAGGAAATGAAAACAGCGTTCATGCGTACGTACGGCCTACCATCTCCATGAACGGTGTATTTCTTTCCATTTATTGATTTATTATATATATTTATATTCTGAATATATATTATATATAAATCATGTTTTTTATTCTGGAATTAAGAAATCATGATCTAAGTAATCATACGAATAATTACAAGTCAAGACACTGACGACAAAAGAAACAATTTTACCCAAAACGCTCTTTAACATGGAATTTACAAAAGAACGGGTAATATAAAGTCATAACTGAACCATATAAGATATCATAACAATGAGTATGATTCTGGAATAAGTAAATGACATTATTTAAATCATTATACAGGAGGTTCGGACACTTACGAAGCAAATCGGACCTAAGGTAAGGGATAATTTTGCAAATCTCATTTTTATCCGAGATTACTTATTCGTAAGTATTTACTGGGGATATTTCTATAATGTCCATGTTTTATAAAAGTGTTTTAATGTATTTATAAAGTCCTTTTTACCAATTTTTTACTTTTACTACATGGTATGTATGGAATCTTTCTCTTATTTACGTTACGAGGTACTTTTTTAACTTTTCTGACAAAAGTACGAGGAGAATGTTATTTTTAACTTATATGGCGTGAACGGATTTTTACGGTTTTATAAAGCCTTATTTTCATGAAGCTTCCTCCAAAATATTTCATGACCATTTTCAAAAAAATATCTTTCTTTTAAAATGCCATGACGTTTTGTGAAAAGAAATTGATTTTGAAGAAAAAAGGATATTTTCCTCAAGAATTAATTTCAACTGTTTTATCAAAACCATTTTCCATCTAAGATGAAATTATTTCATATGTGTATGTTTCAGGTATAATGTCTCTATGATTTACATGGTTTCAATTTTCTTATGATGAAATATCCATTTGTTTTATATGGATTATGTGATGATGGGATGATGTTTATGAAACCCATTTTATTCTTTGGGTTATGATGAATGTTTTATGTTTATTTTGTGGCACAAGTAAGAATGATTTCACTATGGGATGGGTGGGACATATATCTCCCTCCAATTCATTTGGTAAAGTTTTTATATCTCATGAGATATACATGGCTGGAATGGTAAGTTAATCTGGTTCAGTGTTACAAGACTGAAACGAGGAGTGAACTCGATTCAGAATGGGACTTTGTCCACTAAGATGGTCTTGGCAGCAATGCCATGGCTACCATGGAAATCATTACATGTGCTTAATGGATGCCACAATTACATGTTTTATTCCCATGCTATTTTATCATGGTTTATGTTCCATTATGATCTATTCTTTATGTACTACCATGTTTTATGTTGTTCCTCAAGATTTTTATGTTTAAACATTATGTTCATGTTTTTAAGTTCAAATGGATATGGTATGTTTTATTTTATCCATGGTTACCCTTACTGAGAATTTGAGCTCACCCTTTTTATGTTTTCTTTTCCCCCAGGATTAAAAGAATGATTTTAGGTTAGAAAAAAAGGGGAAGATCTTTATGGGAGATGTTGAAGATCTTTAACCATGATTAGAAGATTACGTTCTGAGTTTCCAAAGACACTAAACTATTACGGTCCTTGTGTGTGTGGTTTTGTTAAGTACTAAGTATTCCGCAATAGTAATGTAATGTCCATGTACGTCAAGCTTTTGGGTATCTACATCAACAACCACATGTT
Organism: Viscum album; assembly: GCA_963277665.1. Classification (NCBI taxonomy): domain Eukaryota; kingdom Viridiplantae; phylum Streptophyta; class Magnoliopsida; order Santalales; family Viscaceae; genus Viscum; species Viscum album. The sequence goes on from OY728133.1 coordinate 1,495,515,918, forward strand.
TTTCCTTATCAGTTCTCAGAACAGCTTCCTCATCCAGAGATTTATGTTCACCGTCAGACAGCTGAACAATTCTATCTTCATCTATTTTCTCCTTCTCATCTCCTACATCAGCATATTCAGGATTAATAAAATGATGATTAAAACATTCTTCCTCAGACAGCTTGTTCACTTCATCCTCAGCTTTCTCATCCTATTCTTTCTAATCTTTCCCCGGTGTAGAAAGCTTTTTTGATTCTGCTTCTAATGTTCAGATTGACAATTTATCAGATGGACATTATTTTTCATGGAATTATTCAAATTTATTTATGAGATCTTTGGTGTCTCCACTGCTTTTAGCTTATTCTTCTTCTTCCATTACTTTTTCTACTTCTTTTTCTTTTTCCAGAGTGAGAATATTTTTTCCCATAGTTTCCAGTAAATCTTCTATCATGAAAGATTTTGGTACTGGGATTTTTTCAGATGCTTTTTCAGTATCCCTCAGAAGGGATTGCACAATCTCTGTTTCAGACATCTTCTTCTTTTGCTTCTTTTATTTTGCTTGCTTCTCAAGCTAATCAGCAGTTTTCTCTTTCGAAGCCTTTGCTTCTGTAGGATCCAAGCCAAACAGTGGCTCTCCTTCCTTCCAGTTTTTCTTATCTTCCCTCCACATTGCTACAACCTCATCCAGATATGATTTCTTCTTCTTAGGTTTAGGAGGTGTGGATTGAGCTTCCTTAACTTTTGGGGTTTTCTCTTCTTCTTCTACTTCCTTCAACTTACTCTTCTTCACAACAATTCTTGATGGTTAATCCACTAATTGTTTCTTCTAAATAGCTTTAAATTCCTCCCCTAGTTGGTCATAAAATTCTCCTAATTTTTTAGAAAATCCAATGTTCATCCTCTTCAAAGTATCATCACTAACTAACATGACTTTGAAATTTCTAGGTTTTGAACTGCAAGGGATTTCAAATGATTCTAAGCACTGAAAAAACAACTTAGAAGGAATGGTCGGGTACATCATAATTTGTGCCTTTAGATTTCAATTCTTTATATTCTCGATCATAATCAGAATATACTAAATCAAATTAACCTTCCTCAAGTTCACCAGAAAATCTAGGATGCACATATCGTTCTTCTTCAATGTGTCCTTGTCCCCTTTTCTCTAAATGATAAATCCTTGAACCCATAATTCAAGGATCCGATTATTTGTCAAGAGGTGATAAATCTTCAAAGTCTTGACATCAGTAAGACCGAGTAACTTCATATATTTCACCTTTATAGATCTTCCTTTGACATATGTAAACTTTTGGGAACAGAATTCATCTTCTCTTTCATATGGAATACCAACTAAGCTAGAGGCCTCAATATATGAAAGAGCATAGGTCTTTCCATAGCTTTTGATGGAAAACTTCTCTCTTCCTTCATCCTTAAAGAAACTGACTGATTCATAAAACTCAATAATCAAATCCAGATACACCAAATCTTGATCCACTAGCTTGAATACACAAACACTCTCCCATCCATTTAATTTTATGTTCTTTGAAATGATTGAATCATACTTAGCGAAGAAGTTTGGATTTACCAACCTTTCTCCATACACCTGGAACTCCGTAATTGGCTTGATATTAGACATATCTTTCTTAGAGGATTCTTCTACAGACATTTGGAATCGAGAAAATTCTGAGAAGTTTGGAACGGGCTTAAGTAGAGGGTCAGAAATTCAGCACGTGAGATCTTGAGATTGATGTGGGAAAACCCTTCAAGGGTACTTTATAAAGGTGTTAGAAGTGACGATTCATCTTCCAAACTGAATACAATGGCTGAAAATACTTCTTCTAAGATCTAACAATTGATATTATAACCTCATGGAAAAATTGATAGAATCCGATATTTTGAGGTTTTTAAGAAAAATATTCAAATTTAAGGAAAAGAGAATCTGAAAAATTTATAAATAAATTAAAATACCTGCAAGTAAATAATGATTACAAAAATTCAAAAAGAATCATAACTTTTGGATTCCTAGGAAAAATATTCATAGTGAGGAAAATTATTCTTGATGAACTTTCAATTCTGAATATTTGATTACGGAAAAATTTGAAAACGCAAAATCTACATTATGAAAATTTTTAGTATGAAAATATTCATTACAAAAATTTTGAGTACAAAAATCTTCATTCAAAAATCTTCATTACGAAAATTTTATGTATGAAAATATTCATTACAAAATTTTTGAGAATATTCATTATGAAAAATTTGGAAAAACTAACAAACAAATGTACTCCCTCTATGGAAATGATTTTATTACTGTAAGGAGATTTATTTCAACGAAATGTTAATGAGGAAGATTAACTTACGGTTATTATTCCTAAATTCTATTTAATGTATTCAAATATATCGGAGGGTAAAGATTTTGTGAAAATATGAGCAAGTTGATCTGGTGTTATGATAAATTGAATAATTATATCTCCTTTTAATGTGTGATACCTAAGAAAGTTTTTCCTAATATCTTTGTGTTTTGCACGAGAGTGATGTTCAAGGTTTTTTCTTAAAGCAATGGCACTAGTATTATCACACAAAATTTGTGTTTTGGTAAAACTCATACCATAATGTGTGAGTGTGTGTTGTTTCGACAACACTTGATCACAACAACTTCCAGCTCCTAAATATTCAACTTCAGTAGTGGAAAGTGAAAATGAGTGTTTCTTCTTGCATTATCAAGAAACTAATGAATCTTTTAATAAATGACAAGTTCCAGATGTACTTTTTCTATCCATTATACATCCACCAAATTCAGCATCATAAAAACTTTTTAGAACAAAATAATTTCCAGAGCTATAAAAGAGTCTTAAATCCATGGTTCCCTTTAAGTAGCAAAAAATTATTTTCACTGCCTTTAGATGAGATTCCTTGGGATTGGATTTATATCTTGCACATAAGAATACTGAAAAAATTATGTCTGGATGACTAGCTTTCAGGTAAAATAAATTTCCTATCATACCTCTAAAAGATGTTTGATCTACTCGTTTCCCAGCTTCATCAAGATCAAGTGAATTTGAGGTACCAATGGGAGTACTAATACTCTTAGTGATTTCATATCCATACTTTTTAAGAAGATATTTAATATACTTATGTTGGGATATATAGATTCTTTCTGGTTTTTGAGAAATTTTAAAACCAAGGAAAAATGTTAACTCGCCCATCATACTCATTTCAAACTCTAATTTCATTAGATCCGTAAAGGAATCGGTTAAATATTGTAGAGTTGAACGAAATATAATTCGATCAACATATATTTGAACAATCAAAACATTTTTGTTATCTTTATTTATAAAAAGGGTTGGATCTTCATTTCCCTTAACATAATTATTTTGAACTAAAAATCATGTAAGTCTATCACACCAAGATCGAGAGGCTTTCTTACGTCAATACAAAGCTTTGGTAAGTTTATAAAAATGTTTAGGATGTTTTGTATCTTGAAAACCAGGAGGTTGTTCAACAAGAACTTCTTCTTGAACAAAACCATTAAAAAAAGAACATTTCACATCACTTTGAAAATTTTGAAGTTGATGAATGCTGTAAAGGCATGTAGAATATGAATAGATTCTAGTCTAGCTATTGGAGCATAGGTTTCTTCATAGTCTATTCCTTCTTGTTCATTATAGAATTTAACAACCAATCAAGCTTTATTTCTTACTATGATTCCATTTTCATCACATTTATTTATGAAGACACATTTGACTCCAATAATAGAAGTTTCCTTATGTCTTTCAACCAAAGTCCCGACTTCATTTCTTTCAAATTAATTTAGCTCATCTTCCATAGCTTTTATCTAATCATCATCACCTAAAGCTTCATCAGTTATTTTTTGTTCTAACTAGGAAATGAATGGTAGATATTCTATTTCATTCCTTAAGAAACTTCTTGTCCTTACAGGTTTATTTACATCACCAATGATACTATCACTAGGATGATTCTTAAGAAGCAACTAATTTGGGTTTTGTAAAACAAGTTCATCAACATAGTGTAGGAAATCTTCTAGGGTAAATTTTTCAGAAATATATTCTTGGACATTTTCCTTATCAGAAGGATCTTCTATCAAGGGTTGATAATCAGTTTTTGAAGACACATCCGATGATGTAGGTTGGGGTTGTTTAAAAACAAAAGGATCAGTTTCATCAAATTTGACATGTACTGTTTTCTTAATAGTGTAAGTGTTTTTATTGAAAACTCTATAATCCTTAGAAGTTGTGGAGTAGCCTAAGAAAATTCCTTCAACAAATTTTGGTGAGAATTTATGTAGATTATCTTTGGTATTTCGAATGAATACCTTGCAACCAAAAACCTTAAAGTCGGAAAGTCTAGTTTTTCTACCATTCCATAACTCTTAAGGAGTTTTGTTAAGAAAATATCTAATCATAACTCGATTTATAGTATAAAAATTAGTACTTACAGCTTCTACCCAAAAAATTTTGTCTATAGAATACTCAATCAACATGGTTCTAGTTATCTCTTGAATAATAATATTTCTTCTTTCAACAACACCATTTTTTTGAGGTATTCTGGGTGCTAATGAAGTTATGAGTAATTTATTTTCTACTACAAAAGGTTTCAAAATAAGAATTTTGAAATTCTCCTCCATCATCACTATGAATAGTTATCAATGGAAGGTTTTTCTCATTTTTAACTTGGGGGCTAAAACTTTTGAAATAAGAAAAAGCTTCAGATTTCTTTTCTATAAAATAGACCCATGTATATCTAGTGTAATCATCAACTAAGACAAATACATAATACTGGCCTCCAATAATTCTAGTTTGTGTTGGTCCAAAAAGATCCATATGCACCAACTGTAATGCATTAGTGGTTGAGACTTCACCGACTGATTTAAAACTTGATTTATATTGCTTTCTATATTGACATGGATCACCAAATTTTGAATAATCAAATCTAAGCTCCGGTAGATCCTTAACAATTATTTTCTTAGAGAGTTTTCATAGGTTCCTAAGGATAAAGTGACCTAACCTTATATTCCACAACCATGAATGATCTTCCATTGCACTAAGGCAAGGTAGGTCTTGGATCCTAAGGTCTTCTTTGTTTAGTGTGTAAACATTCTCTTTCCTATTGGCAGAAAGAATAAACTCTTCCTTGTAATTGGGCACTAAGCACTTTTCATTCCTAAAATTCACAAGGTAACCTTCATCGCATAATTGACTTATGCTAATTAGGTTGTGCTTAAGACCCTTAACAAACAAAACATTTGAAATAAATTTTTTTGCAAGAAGAACGATGTTACATATACCAATAATTTCTCCCTAACCATTGTCTCCGAAAGTTACTTTTCATACCTTCATCGTGATAATTGTTTCAAAGTAGTTTTTGTTACCAGTCATATGCTGGAAACATCCACTATCCATGTACCATGTATTGTTGTTGGTACTTTCTCTATTTTCTTGAAAACAAAATACTTAGGCTTTTTGAACCCAAACTTTCTTGGATCCAAAAATTTCAGAAAGAAAAATATTAGGCACCCACATTTTCATAGAAAAATAGGCTTTATGAAATCCTAAAGTCTGAGTTTTTTTAGGGAACAATTTTTTGCCCAGTGTCCACCACACTAACACTTAGTGCAGAAATGAGCACTTTGAGGAACAAAATAATTGTTAATAAAAATTGGTTTAGAACTAGTATAACCAAATCCAGAATTATTTCTTAGAGGTCATAATTGAGAATACATCTTATCAAAATATTATTTACCTATGGTAAAGTTTGAAAAACACTTCCTTAAGGGAAAAAAATCGGATTTTAGTCTGCCAACTAAGTTCTTATCTTCAAAAAAAATAGCTTTAGAACTAGAGTTAGGCTCGTAATCATTTTTATTAAAAATTACATTTTCTAGATCCTTAGAAAGTTTATCCTTATTAGAATTTACTTCCTCAAGGTTTTTTGAAATAATTTCGAAATTAAAAACTTTTTTATCAAGATCTTTAGAAAGATCTGATATTTCTTTTGTAAGAATAGTATTTCTAGAATTTTCTTTATCAAGATTTTTCTGGAGTTTTAAATTCTCATTCTCAAGGAGCTTGGAAAACCTAGAAACTTTTTCATAGGTAGGTAAAGTATCAACTTCATTAGTAGAAGATTATTCATCTAAAGATTCATAGTATTTATCATTAATATAATTTTTATTCAAAGAAACATTGTTCATTGATTCATCATTGTGTACCTTAGCCATAAAGCAATGATTTTGAATAGTTAGTCTGGCTATTAGACCAAGATTATTTTGTTGAGAAGATTCGTAATCTGATGATTCATCAGAAGAGTCACCACCACTAGCACTCCTGGTGTCATTAGCTGTCAAGACATTCTTAGCTTTATCTTTGTAGTACTTATTTCTGTTTTTCTCAGAATGCTTTTCCTTTCTCTCTTTTCTCTTAAGCATAGGACAATCATGTCTTATATGTTCATCTCTCTAGCATTCATAACATGTAACTTCTGAAACTTTCTTATCTTTCCATTATTTCTTCTTATATCTAGATTGAAAGTTCTTTTGTCCAATAATCTTGTTCATCCTTCGAGCAAGATTGGCTAGTTCATTTTCTGAAGATTCACTTCCACTAGATTTGGATTGTATAACAACATTATTAGATTTGGATCATGTAACTCTCTCAAGAGTCTTGGATTTCATATGAATTGAAGTTGTAGTAAAATCAACACTGCTATTTCTATTCTTCTTCTTTACATTATTATCATCTCTCCTCATTCTAGTCTCATATTGAAGAAGAGTTCCAAAAATTTCATCAAGAGAAATCTGAGTAACCATTCTGTTCTCATCAATAGTTGTCCTCTTGGATTCTCACTCCTGGGGTGTGATGTCTATGATCTTAACCACAAGAGATTCATAATCTAACCCTTTCTCACCCATATATTGTAAACTATCAACAGTAGTCATGAATCTTTGTTGCACCTTACATATGGGTTCTCCATAAAGATAGAAGAAACCATGATATTCAGCTCTGAGCTTGGCCCTTCTAGTTTCAATAACAATGGATGTTCCAAAGTGTGTAACTTCAAGTTTCTTCCAAATACAATTTGATGCTTCACAAGATGATATTTGGCTATATATATTTCTATTCATGGAACAAAGAAAAGTACTGTGTACCTTAAAATTCAGTTGATATTCAGGCTTTTCTTGATTGGGGAAGGTACTAACCTCTTTTAGAGGGATTTTATAACCTCCAATAAGCATAACAAAATTAGCTACTCCAGTATTAATAATAAATTTATTCATGCAACCTCTCCAATATTCATAATCACTCCAATCAAAAATAGGTGGTCTTGTTGGATTTAGGTTGTCAATTGAACTAATACTGAATCCCACCATCTTTAAAGAAAATCTCTTTATACACAAACTTGTTAGTAGTAAGATTATGTAAACATGGAAAATATTCCTCAGCAAGGAAAAAATAGAACAATGAATAATTGAGCAAGGAAAATTTATATGTGAATATTTGTATTTCAGAGACTTTCACTGATACTAATTATTGAGATGGTATATGGAGTATGATAACTCCATAATACCAAATGTAGGATCGAAATAATATAGATACAGAATGAAGTATCTAAAAATGATCAAAATACAAGAGGGGGTGAATTGTATACATTAAAAAATTTATTTGGAGCTTTTAAAGATGATTATGTTTAACAAGGTTAAACAAAGTAATTCACAAAACTTCTAGTTCTATAAACATGCTAGATTTCAGAAAAATGATTCTGAGAAAGTGATTCCAGAAAATATGGTTTCGAAAAATGAAACTTAATGAAAGTTTATAAAGATAAAGATTCTACCTTAAAGCGTATATAATCTTACTAAATCAGAGTATACAAGTATAAGGAAGTATAAGATAATTATACATTCCTCAATAATCAAAATTCAATGGAAAACTTGAAACAAACCATGTGACAAGTAATAAATCCTTTAACCCGGAGAGAAGGGTATCCAACAACCTTGGATAAAGGTCCCTTGATTAGTACTTTCAAAAAAGTTTGTCTTACCCACACCAGGGTAAGCCCTTGATACAAAGATCAGAGTTTTTCTTGCTATCCCCACAAGCCCTCAACTTCAAGGTAGTCGGCACCTCTATATTCCTATCCCTAGAAGCCCTCGAATGTACTCTGCAACATTCGGAGTTGTATGAAGAAAATGTGAATAAGAAGTTCTGTATGTCCAATGCATGAGAGTCTCCCTCTAGAAATCAATTCGACAGCATTCAATCTCTAGATTCATATAACAATATTGAAAAGTTCTGAGTTCTTTCAAATTAGATATTCTTTATAGGCACACCACCAATGGTCGGCTCCCTCCTCCAACGGTAATATTTTTCTTTGGATTTTGGAGGGACCTATACATGTGTCACTCTAGAAACAGTTAGTTAGTAACAAAATGCATTCCAGCGTTTTATAATAAAAAAATTGTAGGAAAAAATTGGATACATGACCAAAATCAAATATATGGAATGTAAGCAAATAAAAGATCAGAGTCTATCTAAATACACATTCGGTGTCTATAATACAAGGATATTGAAATTTTTTTTCAAAGGAATTTAGAACCGGAACTCTATAGAATTACAGAGTCTGAATTTCAAGAAAGAATCTGGATTCACAAGAATTCGGAACTGGAACTTACAAATTTCGGACTTAGAATTCATAAGAATTTTGAATCCGAACATAGAAAGTTTGGAGTCTAAATTCATTAGAATTTGGGGTTTTCACTTACAAAGTTTGGAGTTTAAATTCATTAGAATTCGGAGTCAGAGCTCAGAAGAGTTCGGAGTCTGAATTCATACAACATGGAGTCATAATTCCTATCTTGAAAATAGAATGCTCTTTATCTAAGTATTATATGATTCTGAGGTTTTAGATATGAAACTAAATATTACAATTTAGACAAGATAATGATCAATGAAAAACATGGTAAGGATAAATTTCCTTGGGGAAGGAAAACTTTCTTTATGAAAGTAAAACACAGGGTAAAATAAAATTTCCCTTGAGATAAGATTTTAGTGATTTTCAAAACATGAGTATGGGTAATTTCATAAAAAACCTTATTGAATCAACAATATCCCCAAACATGAACGAATTGAAAAGTCATAAGGAAGCCTTATCTACTCAACAACCTCATGGTCCAAGAAAATGATCTTTAATATAGAAGTAGTGAATTTAATGGATTCTTGGAATCATAAAATCCATCTCACTTTGATGGAAATAATTATGGCTACTGATGATCTAAAATGGAGTTATACCTCAAAAAATTATTCATAGAAAGTTGTTCCATTGCGGAAAAATCAGACACACTACCATAAGATGACCCATCCACTCTAATAGGAAATGACACTCATAGATATGTTTTAAATTAAAGTAGTTTTAATATCTTGTATTTTTCTATTAACATAAGTGTTTTTTATGTATCTTCTTTTTTGATAGCTCATGAAATTTGAAAGATTCTATAAGTAAATAACCTTGGGATAGAAAAATTGATTCAAAAAATGATTGCACTGCTTCTATTTGAGTATCAGGCCTTCAATATGGGTGAAGAATAAAATAAAAATTAAATGATCCACTGATTCCCAATCATTGTGAATGGAAAAAATTTCCATAGAAATTATTTGTATAACCCTTTAGTTTTTTAATGAAACTTGTGATCACTCCCATAGAAATGGAATGCTAAGAAATATTTGATTGATGATAGAAATAAATTCAAATAATTCACTCTTGATGAATTGATTAGATCACTAATGCAATATTAATTGGAACCAAAGAACATATACAAAGAGGAGGAAATAAAAATAAAAGATGTAGTATTTAAATCTATTAATTTTATTACTACTTAATATTTTGATTCAGGTCAATGACAAAATGGAAAATAGTATATGTATCATATTATAACTGGAGTATACAAATGAATGAAAGGGAATGGTTTCAAGAAATAATTTTGAAGAAACCATTATAAGGATAAATACAAGGGGGATAAGAAAGGGAGTGATAATTATAATAGTTAAATGTTACTTATTCTGAGAGTATAAATAAATTACATATCAAGGTTGATTGTCCAAAACTAAAGAATAAATAGAAATAAAAATATATGTACAAAAATAATCTGACAACAAGTTAGATTTATATAGAATATTATGATTATAGTGATTAATTTGGAAATGAGAAACAATATTCTAACTTGTGTTTCATGGATTATCTGAATAAGAATAGTGATTTGGGATTTTATTTTGGATGTTCTGATTATAGTTATGATTTTCAATATCTGAATTTGTGTTCTTTAAATGAAAAAATAAGAATATTTAAAATTGATGTTTTCAATGTTTTTCATTTATATAATAATATTAAGGAAAATAATGAAATTATTATTTCTAAAAACAAATACTTTAAAAATTTAATGAAAAATTATTAAATATTTCTTCTACTTCTCATTATACATTTTATGATTATTTGAAATGGACTCAATATTTGAATGAAATTTTGAAAATGGAAGTTGATAGTCTAAATAATATTTGGTATTATTTTATTCAAAGTCATGAAAACTACCATAAGATGGCTTATTTTAATAAACCAAATAAAAATAAATATTTTATTTTATATGAAATTCGACTACCTCAAATTTATATAACAAATTTTGTTAAAAGTAAAAAAAGAAATTTTGTACTTCTACTGTTATATGATTTCAATGTGGCATGAAAAGTTACTATGAAAATGATTTTTCTCTTAGATTTAAATAGGATTTAGGATTTAGAACGTATAATATTTATAATTTTTTATCCTGAGCACCATATAATACTTATTTAAATTTTTTATGGGTACCTAAAAGTAGTATTACTAATCCAATTAGACCCAAAGTAGCATGGATACCATAATTTTCAGGTAATTTATTTTTGTAGGAAAAATTCTTTAGATGTGTCAAGAATGAAATATGGTACATGGAAAGTGGATGATCTAGGAATTTGACTGGTGACCCAGAAATGTTTACCACATATAGTAAATGTAATAGAGGCACTATAACATTAATATACAGTTACAGAGTAAAAGTAAAAGGTTTTGGTAATGTTTTTATTTCTAATTATTCCTTTATTTCTATAGTTTTATATGTCTAAGGTTTAAAAAATAATTTAATCAGCATATCTCAATTATGTGATAATGGAATCGAAGTTATATTTCAAAAGGAAAAGTGTTTAGTTTTTAAGGATCATTATTTATTATTTTATACTAATCAAAACAAAAATATTTAAATTATTTTCTATGAACTAACAATTAAACATGTTTAGTGTTTTACTACTATGCAGAGTGATAATACTCTTTTGAATCAACTATTAGGTCAATTTAATTTAGGAATGTTACATAATCGATCTAAACATGAAAATTTTATATAGTTTCCTACTATTAAGAAATAAGAGCTTCATGTTTGTGATGCTTGTATGAAAATAAAAAATTGAAGTTTTATTCAGACCTATCAATTAGATAATTACTAATAGACCATTATAGTTCATACAACATTATATATTTTTTCATACACAAATGTATAGTTTTGGGGGAAATAAATATACTTTAGTTATTGTTGATGATTATAGTATATTTTAATGGTTTTACATTATACACATAAAAATGTTACCTTATCTAGATTTATTTTTTTTGTAAATTAGTTTGTTTCTATTCATAGTGATAAATTAGGTGACTTTCATAATTTAGCATTGGAAATTATTGGTTAAAAGAATGATTATTTTCATAGTTTTTCTCCTCCTAGAACACTGCAAAAAAGGATGTAGAATGGAAAAATAGAACTCTTATTAAAATGGCATGAACCATTTTAAGTGAATGTAATTTTCCAAGATATTTTTGCTCTAAATATATTTTTACTAGTTGTTATATTTCATATATAATTATTGTTTGTCATTTTTCAATGAAAACATCTTATGAATTCGTTAAATATAAAAAACAAAAAGTTGGTTATTTTAGAGTTTTTGGTTATAAAGTGTTAATTTTAAATTCCATGAATAATTTAGATAAATTTTTTACAAAAAAAAGGATGAATGTATTTTTCATTGTTATTCTAATAATAGTATTGCTTATATAGTTTTAGAAAAATAACTATGGTTATTGAAGAATCTATTCAAGTTATGTTTGATGAAAATAATATTAAATTATATTTTAAATCTAACATTTTTTATGATGATTTTAGAGATTTTAAATTTACTGAAGAAAAAAATTTGGATAAGGGTGAATCAATTGAGTCGGGCATACTAATTATCGACCAGATCCAATAATCATGAAATAATCATAATGATTATTTTACTGAAAATGTTATTGGTATTATTGATTTTTCTATTAAAACTACAAACTATGTTTAAATTTTATGTGCTAATTCTGATTTTATTTCTGATATTGTTACTAATAATATAGATGATTCATTAAATGATTCTAATTATATCTTTTATATTCATGATGAACTTAATCATTTTTCTATAAATAATATTTTCACTTTAGTTGAAACCCCTAAAGAAAATAATTTTATATAAATCCAATGGATTTATATAAATAAAATTGATGAATCTAGACAAGTAGTTAAGAATAAGTCTAATCATGTCCATCAAGGTTAATGTCAAAAATAAGGTACATATTTCGATGAATCTTTTATGTATGTTGCTTTAATTAAATTAATTAGGATTTTATTATCTTTTTTACTTTTCATGGGTTTAAATTATTGCAAATGGATATGAAAAGTCTATTCTTAAATGGGTTTTTCATGAATAATTTTATGTACCTAATTCCCCTAGTTTGGAAAATAAAAAATTCTCAAATCATGTTTCTAAGTTATAAAAATATTTATAGGGGATTAAGAAACAACCTCGTGATTTTTATGATATAATTATAATATTTTTATAAAAAATTATTTTTAAATGTAAATTAGATTCTAATAATTCTATTAGAATACTTTAAAATGATATTTTAATTATAAAAATTTATGTTGATGATATGTTTTCTGGATATTCAAATAATTGTATTTGAAATTATTTTTCAAATATGATATAAATTGAACTTGACATTAGTCTTATAAGAGATTTTTAATTCTTTCTATTACATAAAATTTTCAACAAAATGATGGGTTGTTTTTTAATCAATCCAAATATGATAAATAATTATTTTAATGTTTTACTCTTGATACTTGTAAATATTATATAACCCCTATGAGTAGTTTTTGTAAATTATATTTCGATGTTTTCTGGAAAATCTATTTAATATGAATTATTTTGAGGAATGATTGGTTGTTTTTTGTATTTAATTTCTTTTAGAATCGAAATTATGTTTAGTGTTTTTTTATGTTCCAATATGATCCTAATTAATATCACATACATTCTATTAAATGTATTATAATATATGTCAAAGGAACTCTTAATGGTGGATTATTTAATTTCATACAAAACTATATTGATTTTATTAGTTACTCTAATTTTTATTTTTGTTAATTTTGACTTGATAGAAAAATAAAATTAGGTATGTGTCACTTTTTGGTTAAAAACATAGTTTCTTGGAGTTCAAGAAAAGAAAACTCCCTTTCTTTTTAAACATCCAAAAGTGGTTACATCTATATTGCATCTTATTTGTGTCAATCTTTATGGATTAAATAAAAAAATTTTGACTTTGGTTTTACATTTTAAAAAAGTACTCTTTATTGTGATAATTATACTACAATTTATATTTCAAAGAAGCCTTTAATTAATTCTAAAACTAAGAATATAGACATATGTTTTCATTTTCAACTATATTATATTAATTAAGGTTAGGTAATATAGACATGTGTTTGAATTTTAGTTTTCTTCAAGCTTCCAAGATCCAGATGCTTGCGAGCTAATCCAGGCTATGATTGAATGTTTGCATGCCACAATTCTTTCCTCAATTAGCATAGGGTTTGATTTAACAACTGTAAGGCCACCGTTCCCTGAATTATGATTATGAGGGGTGATTTCACCAGTCTGAGAGCCAGAGAAGAATCAATCAGAGCTCTAAATCAATATATAATTTGCACTGCCAAGAGGCCCTCTCGGATCAGATAGCTTCACATTCATCAAATCCACAATGGGATTCACATCATGCATCAGGCCAGAAAGACAATATTATGTATAATTGTCATCAAGGGATGAAATTATCTAATTATATATGATATTGACACTTAGTAGACAAAATTAAATTCAAAATTTCATCAATTGGAAAGAATGATTCCTCTATTGGTGTGAAAGATGATACCTAGCTTTCATATTCTAAAGTTTTTGTGGTGAATGGATTGGTAAATGGGGGATGCCTCTTTTTCTGAGGTAGTAGCTATAAAATATTTAAAATCTCTTATTTAATATCAAGTAGATGGTAATGTGGGTGTTCCATCATTTTCTTCAAATAATTCCCCTGTGTCTGAGATTCTTTTATTACAACAAGGGGAATCTTCCCTCTTGAAATAGGTTGATGTTCCCAATGATGAAATATGCATTGATGTTGATATTGGACATGAAATATTTTTGTAGGATCAGTTCATATTGGAAGGGAAGTTGAGCTCAAGTTTTATACATAATACTACTACTATGGGTAATATGAAAACTATTTTGGAAGTTTCTTCAGTTGTGATATCGGTTAATGATTCTGCACAAACTGGAAATGTGCAGCTACCTTCTCATGCTGACTCTAAACCCATTGTGGGTACTCCTATGGCTTATAATTGGCATACTATTGAATAGTTCAATGAAGATAGTAGGAATTAAACTAGTATTCCTCATCCTATTTATACTTATTCATTGGATGTTAGTGCTTTTTTGGGTACTTGGAGACCTCATTGAATGGTAATGAATTTGGGAACGATGATAGTTTGTTGTGGAAAACTCATGCAGGCTCTGAACTTATTTTGAGTATTTTCATGGCTGAGAAAATGCATGTTGTTACACAATCCAATGATTCTATAAAATCCAACTTCTTTTCTATGCTGTAGTAGATTAAATCTTCATAATTTGTTAAACTCTACAAGTAGAGTTGAGACCGAAAAGTAGATACACCCTCTGCCAAAAAGGATAACATAGATGATAATTCTTCTATAAAAGATGCCCAAACTGTTGATCACGATGTGGTTGATGAGGCTACTGATTATTAGGGAACTAACAGGTAGACCCTGAAGTTGTATAGTTGGGGAAGGCATCCAAGAGGATGTTTTGTATGTCTTCTAAGGGGTATAAATAGAGGATGAATGTAGTTTATCTTCTCTTTGTTTAGGGGTTAGTTTTTTCACATTTACCTTGTGTCTCTTCTTCTCGCTTGTTTAACACTTTTTATTATAATACTTTTATGGGGCTATATAGTATTCCATGGTCTTAACAATTCATTTTCAAAAAAAATTATAACTTATTTTAAACTATGAAAAGGTCTGAATAATTCTCTAGAATGCTTAAATTTTGATCTAAACATATTGTATGCTTTTTTTCAACAAAAAATTTTATATATAGAGATTCAATGTTTTATTTAGTTATTCTACTATAACATGAGTTATATATCTCAGATGTTTTCCAAACTTGTTCCATTGGATATATAACTATTTTTTACAACTAATTTGGCTAAATAAAAGTCTGCATTTTTTATATGGTCTAAAGATTTCCCTAACTTTATGCAATATTTCTGGAATTTAAAAAAATTAATTAAAAATATTTTTTATTTCTATGATATCTATTTTAATATAGAATGTAATTATAATAATTTTTTGGGTTATAAATAAAATATGTTTTCATATATTTCATCAAACTATGTGAAAATAAAAATATGTTATTTGGATGCCTTATAAATATCCAAATATCTACTAAACTTCATCATTTTTTCAGTAACTTTCATTTTGTTTTTTACAATTCTTTGTGGATATATCATATTATATAAGCTAGATCAAATATTTATTTGATCTATTGGAATGGTTTTGAGATTATATTAGTTTAAATATTATGTACCTTTCAATAATTCTATTTTTTAAATAGGTTAAAAAAATAAAAAATTTATATATCAATCTATATAGTTTTCTAGTTTAAATTCAAAATAAGGTTTCCAAAGTAGGGTTACCAAACATAGGGTTACAATAATTATGGTTCATCATCCATACTTTAAACCAAAACTAGGGTTAATAAAACATAATTTTAATAAAAAATATGTTTCATCAACCATACTTTTATATTAAAACGTACGGTTCCAAAATTTATGTTGATATAGATTGTTTTTATTAAAAAAATTGGAAAATATGATATGTTTCACATGAAATTTTATATTTTTATTTTCATCATAGTTTTGGTAAAAATATAATTATTTATAATGACTTTAAAATTAATGTTAATTATTTATAACATATACAAAGATATTTTCATTTTTGGAACATGTTTTTAAGAAGATCATTGTGTGTTTTATTCTCTTTCCTGAAAATTGAATCGTGAAACTCAAAAAATAATTTCTCTTATATTTGATCTATTGGGATATTTTATTGACCTATAATTATGGATGTATTTTAAACAATCCATTTGAATTCTTCTTTATTTTTTAAAATACTATTCTTGATTTGAGTAATTAATCTGCAATGATAATTTCTCTTTATCTTTCTCTCTCTCTCTGATATTCCTATATTATTATTTTGGGACTTTAAATTTTATAATGACTGTTGATCTATGATAATTTTTATTTGTTTTAAAACATAATTGGGTTATTATTTTTTTTAATACACAAGTGAAAATTCTTTATATGCTATAATTTTTTATGACATCTGTCATATTTTAAATTGATATAGTGTTAGGAGTGAATTATAGTATATTCTTCCTCTGGAGAATATTTCTCAATAATGTTGGATGATCTCTCAAGTGTTGAATTTAATATTCTTAGGCATCTACTTCCTTAATGATATGAGTCTATCCTCAACTCAATAACTAATACTTGTGATTTATTCTTCTATTTATTTCATTTGATTTCCTATGTCTATAAAATTTTTTCCATCTTTCATGAATTCTATTTTTTTATGATTTTACATACAAAATAATTTCTTTATTTCTTCTTTGGGTTATGACTCTAATATTATAAAATTAATACTGTTCGTATTGTGAATCTCATATTCGAAATCCAGTTTTGTAAATGGGTTGTGACTCCCCATACAATAGTAAGTGTTAGTGTGGTTATACCTCCAAATTTTAGAAATAGATTTTATAATAATGTTATGACACCCCTTTAAAAATTAGGTATTACACACTTATATCTCACTGATTAAAGAGGTATAAGACTAGACTAGGTCCACTTTGGAATGAAATAGTATAAAAATCATTGTTCTCTTTCCTTTATATCCACTACTAACTTTCCTAATTAAATTTCATAATTAAAATAGATAGTGAATCTATCTGATTAATTTTTTTACCTGGTCTATTTACCCCACCCCATCTAGAACATCTTCCATTAACTTATCCAATATAACACCATTGAACTTCTATTTACCATGGCTAAATCCCCTCCAATAAACTCCTAGTTCTTAATCTTTGAACCTCCTTCAATAATGTTTGCTTTTGAAATCATGTAGTTTTTTTATTACTTTTAATTTTATGAATTTGGTTTTCTTCTTCTATCCTCAACCTTAGGATCGTGTCTTCAAATGACATATATTTTCTATTGTGATTAAGATATGATTTTGAATCTTTACAAAATGGAGTAAATTTCTCAATAAAAGAAGAATCTTGAAAGGTTTCACTTAAATATATAACTCTAATGTGAATATTAGGCATAATTACATGAAATTCATGGAATTTGTTCATTTCTATTTTTTGAGTCATATATCTTGAATTACAAAAAATCTCTAAAAATTAATTTCTTCAATGTAGAATCTTCAGTTTTATACATGTGACCAAGACACTCCCATGACACCATAGTAATTTTTAATGACCTATAAACAGTATAAATGGGTTTTTTAGACTAGTGAGGATATAGTTATGACATAGGGTATCAGAATGATTCCAAGAATTAACAATATCAACCTTCTCCATGTTGGTTTATTCTTTATCAAGATTTGGTTCTTTCTAAATGAGAAAATTTTATATATTTAATGTAGAAATATAGAGAAAAATATATTTTTTCACCTTTTAAAATAAAGTCGATTAAATTTTTCCAGCTTCTTTCCTTGAGTGTTTAATGGATGCACATTTTTGAATAGTATTACAAAATTTGATGTTGAAATTTCCATTATATAAATACAAATCAACATTGATATTATTTTATAAGAATATAAAATTTTCTTAATATTATTAGAGACACAAGTGTTGTATGAAAAATAAATTTATAATTTCAATGACCAATATACACACAATGCGTAGTAGGGTCTCATCCTAGTCTGTAGAAATAGTAGAAGAAGTGTTGACCAATCTGTATACTAATACAAAATGGTCCTTCATCATTGTCTATATTAATACAATTTAGGAAGGTTAGACTACTTTTTATAAGAAATAAAATATGTTCCTTCTCAGTATACTTAATCAAATAATTTGTGTACCAAATACATTATATGTTGATTTTGTAGTATGATTCAAAATATACACAAAGTGTAAAATTAAAGAAGAGGGAAATTGAGAATAGTGAATAAAAAATAAATTAATTAAAATATTAGACCAAGAAAACCATATTATTTCGTTCAATAAATTTTTCTCCCTCTATTATTCCTAAGATTGTGAGAAATTTTCTCCCCTGATAGAATGAATTACCTTTCTTGTATAGTGGAAATTTAAATACAAGAACATACTCGAATGAAATGGGTGTCGAAAAATCACAATTTTAATAACTAAAAAATAATTCTCTTTTCCAATAGGGGTATATCTGTTGGAAAATTTTCATTTTTTGTGGTAAAGAATATTAAAATAAAAAATGTATTATGAATAACTTTTTTGTACAAAATTTGTCACAAAATTTTATTGATATAATTAAAATCATTTTGTTGTAATTATAATAATACTAATAAATAATACATCAGTTGGTAATAAGGCTTAGACAATAATTCATATGATATATTAATATATTGATAATAGAATTACAAACATTGTACTTTTATTTGTATTATTATAATCAAAATTTCCTTATATTTTCATCAATAATATTATTAAAAATAATAATTTAACACTTATTAAAACCAATACTAACAATTAGATTTTTCTATAAATTGACTTTAAATGAAAAGTTATATTTTCTTTTAGAACTTTAATTTAAAAAATTGGAAATTATATAGATTCATTTAATCATATATAATAAACACCTTATAATTATTATATTATTATTATAAAATTATCTTACAAGAAACTCATCAAAATTAAGTCACATAATTTGAATAAACAAGTTACAATTTCAAAAAAAGGGTATAGTTTTTTGTGTTTCATGAATAGAAAATAAAAAAATAGAATCCCTAAATTTACAAACAAAAAATATAATCACTTTGCACCACCATTTTTGTGGGTTCTTACATGATAAAAATGGATCAATCTGATAGAATTAGGTTTAACTGTGACTCATAATAGAAGATGTTTTAGTGAAGTCTCATGAATATCATGATCCACCACCATGTTTGACGGTTAAATGCTAAATATTAATCTCAAACACCTCAAAAATCTATCCATGATCTTCCAACATCAACCCAAGATCCTCTAGTAATCAAGAATGTTATAAATTTTTAAAAAAATATACGTCACCATCTTTTAATAAATAAAAAATAAAGAACAAATTGAAATTAAATTGAAAAAATATTAAATATAAAAAACATTACTTC
Source organism: Viscum album (assembly GCA_963277665.1). NCBI lineage: Eukaryota > Viridiplantae > Streptophyta > Magnoliopsida > Santalales > Viscaceae > Viscum > Viscum album. The sequence goes on from OY728133.1 coordinate 1,495,535,743, forward strand.
TCGACAATGTATTTATTGAACTACATATACCATGAATATGAATATGTGATTACTAAAAGAAAAATCACATCACAAGGAGATTCCCATAGTATTACTTTTTCATTCATCATTGATAGAAATAATAAACTTATATAATGGAAATTTTTGTGAGGTGAAGGAACAAAAAATTAGGAGTGAAATTTTTATGGAATAATATTTCCTATAATTTTTACTTCATCCTTTTCTAAAAACCAAAACAGGTTTGGAGATCTAAAACCAACTAAAAAGTTTACAAAAAAAGATTGCAATGGTTGCGGGTAAAATGGTTTAAATAATTAAGGAGTAAAAGTTATAAGAAATAAGTGGCCCAACGTACATGAAAATTATAGAATCCATAACATTCCCTTTGTCTCTAATGTATATTATGTAGTGGCCCATTTGAGACTAGAATAAAATGAAAAAATAAACAATAATCATACATTTCTATATTCCATGTTGCAATATTTTTAGGACTCGACACTTGTTCAAATATTATCCCTCCATAAGTGAATTCCTTTTATGATATCAAAAACTATAATTCCAATTTTTTTGGTGAATATATTTTTTATTATTGAACTTATAAAATGAGTTTTCAATAGACAAACATTAAAAATTCAACATTTATAGGAAGCTAACACTTTACCTCTTTTATGACACAAGTCCACATTTCTTTCAAAGTAATCTTGATTGATCCTCAGTAACCATTTTTATTTATTTAAAATATATATTTATGTTCACATGTGAAGACATAGTATGAGAATGAGATAATAGGAATAAATATTTTAGTTTGATCACTTACTTAACTCCATTTTTTATTTTGAACTAAAATCACTTTTTTGAGGGTGAGTGATAACCCTTTCAAGATTTTACAAGATATAAGGAAAACCCAAACCATCACAAACCCAACCAAACAAACCAAATAGTAAAAAACGTTACTTCAATATTCAAAATTGAAATTTGAGAAGATAAGGATTGGTAGATCAAAACATTTGAAGAAACCAAGGTCAGTCGCTTTGCATCAATCCATGTGTCGATTCCACTGATGCACATCTCACATCGATCGAGGTGCATAATCTAGTTCAGTTTGATCACTTATACAATAATTAAACGTCAATATATTAACATAAACATGAATTCCTAAAATACTCCACACACTCCATCACCAACTCCTGAAATAAAACTATAAACTTACAATACGACTAGCAACATGACAATGAGTAGATAGGAATAGAGAGGTTCATATGATAACAAAAATAATAATTAAGACTTAATATGTTCCTTTAAATATGAAATCCCTTATTTCCTCACACTCTTTATTACCAACTTCTGATTAACCTACCACTATTGGATCTTCATGATACACATTATTAAGAATTAAATAGAATATTATATATCTCTATCAATATCTTATATCAAATTCTTATTCTCATCGACAAGAATCATATGAATCTATAGGTTAAAACAAAATTAATTATTATTTATATTTAGTTATTAACATCACAAATCACATTTAAAAAATGATTAAAAAAATATATTCCTCACATCTAGACATTTTTTCTCTCAATTTTTTTGTAAACTCTGAACTGAATTCAATGTGATTATGAGAAGGAATAATGTTTTGTCAATTTCCTTACTATATATATTTGTAACGTAATAGGGAATATAATAATCGGTCTATAACCTCATCATTGAAGTTCAACTCATCAATGATTATTTATAAAATCAATCATCTAATGGGATTGAATAAAAAATATAGTATAACTATGAAAAAAATTAAATTTTTAAATCATTGAAGCTTTAGAAATAATATATATTTCTATAAAAATAACAAGAATATTATATAACTCGTGACCACATCAACACCTATAGCTTTTTATTATATTTATCATTAACGTTACAAGTGATTAGTAATTCAATGTCAATTTCTACTGCATGGTTATTTTAATGAAATTCCCAAAACAAACATCCATGCACTTGAACTAAGTAAAAACAAGTTATAATAGATTTATATATCATCATCCAGTTAAAAGAAAAATAATTGTAATATATACATCAAATCTGATTCTCTGACCGGAGAGCCAATGGTTTCAATAGCTTAGGTGAAATAATATTTATTTGGAATATAAGTAAAAAATAAATAGATATCTAATATCAAATTATGTAATCTCATAACACTACTTTTAATTGATAATAACACCTCAATCAATATCTAATAAACCACTTAGGTAAATTGGAACTGTAAACATTCCATATAATGTTTCAGATATAGTATTAAAGAACCACATCAAATTTTATGAATATAAATGGTAACTTATTGTGGATGATAATTATCAAAAACATGAAGATTCAATTTTAATCACAAGGTATTTAAGAGATTTAAAACTAGTAATCTATAAGTTATGTGGGTGTGTGGTACTAATACCATCTATGAACTTTTATATTTTGAAGATATGGATACCAAAATTAAATCTATCTTCCAAAAATAATGATCTTCTAATTGTTTATATAATGTTAAAATTCCTTTTTAGTAGATGAATCATCACATTAAAACAATAAAACCATTCAAGAATTATGTGATTCTAGGATGCATCAAAAGTTGATGGAAGTAAATATTAATGCACAGACAAGTTCACCTTTTTTGGTTTCATCTCTTCAATAGACATTATCTTTAAATAACAAGGTCATTTAAATAGACCAATGATATATAAAAGGATATAAAAAATTTATTTTCGTTAGTAGTTTAAAATTTGTTATATGTTCTTTACTAAATTCATTTAAATCCCACAAAATACAATCTTAAAAAGGCATATATTCTATTCTCAGTATCCGAGGATGGTGAGGAAGATTTTTTTCTAAGTTTTAATGGTGATTTTATTTCATTATAAATTCCTTTTGAATGTTAGAGTTAAATATTAGAATATTCTTATACATAAAAATATTTATTAAGAAAATAATTTATATGACATTTCATTACTATGAGTAAAAGACAACAGATGCATCACTACTTCTATTGTAAACATAATTATCTTGAGGAGTGAACAATAAAAAATAATCCTTAAAACCAATTTAATGGGTATAGTTACACTGATTAAATATTGTCAATTAGATCTATTGAATACTATATTTTCACTAAAACCATTTAGAAAAAGTTCATGTGATAAAAATGTTCCTAGACCATTCAAGATAAATAAAATGATAAAATTTATCAATAAGGATTAGAGAAAGTATGGTTATATCATGCAATGTTAAAATATAGTTGTTTTGGGAGGAATTATATGCACTTTACATTTTTAATTTTCTAATTGAGGAAGATGTTGGTTTGTCTTTCCACTTGACGAATGACCTCCATTTATATATTATTCATTATAATGTGGAAATATTAACTAACAATAATTTTTATAAGAAAATATAGTTGACAAGTCCAGAAATACATTATTAACTGTACAATTTGATGAATATTGGGGTTCAAAATAATGATTCATATGTGAATTGTTTGTATGTAACATAATATGATAATATTGGGAGATTTTTTAACCACAATTTGGATAATAAAACCCTAAATGAAGTTTGGGTTGTAATTAAAACCCCAAAATGTCATTATTATCATGATTCATTTTTAGTAATAGAATAGATTACGCTTTGTAGATATAATATTGGATTATTGGTATTTATTTTTACCATCGTGATCATTCTATCAAGGAATTTCAATGTAATTATTAAAGAAAATATTATCATGAAAAGATATGAGAGGCATCAATATCAATCATGAGTGGAGGTTCTAAAAATAAAAAATGATTAGGATCAAATTATTTTTTTGTGATTTTTTATCGGAATTAATGTTTACAACTTATTGGGTGGGATACTTTTTTTGGGAAAAAATCTCTCAAGGTATCATTGAATCATTTTGAAATGATTGTGTTTGTGGACAAAGCGGACCTCCATGTTGTGTTTGTTGATAGAGCAGACCATGATGTCTAATTTCATGACAAAGAGGGTTTACATGGTGATTTGTCGAGTTCCATAGATATTGTTGACAACTAATGGTGACAAAGAATGATGAAAATGGAATGGATGATCTGGAGGTGGTATAAAATGAATAGATCTAAGTAGGTTTTTTTTCTAGTGTTTTCCATATTTTTGGGCCTCAAAATCAGAAAATGGAGAAACATGTTTTTGGTAAAGTAAGTTGTGTTCAAGATCTAGGGTTGTTTGGAAAGTTACACACAAGGAATGTATCAGGGTCAGAAAGTTGAAAAATGGAAAAGGAATAGTGCATGTGAAAGATTTGAAAATGGGAGAGAAAGAGGAAGTTTTGCGAAATAAACATGTGCATGAGGCATGTTTTGGAAGAAGAACATGGAAAAATGGAAAAGTCATGAGGTGCGTGAATGATTTGGAAATGAGCACAAAAGAGAAGTTTGCGTGAAAGAAACTTGTGTGCATGAGGAGATATCAAATGGGGTTTTTCATGCTCGAAGAGGAACATGGATGAAAAAAGTTGAATCTTCCATGCAGGGATCAAGAATTCCTATGAATACAAAGTGACCCCCCTCATTTGATTGTGCTCAAAACATAGAGAAAATCCAAGCATTGGATCGCATAAGCATTTCAGGAAAAGGGAGTTGCGTGAAGGTTTTTGAGTTTCACGCTACATAAGAAAGGTACACATAATATTTGAGTTGCGCGAAAGATAAATGTAGCGCGTAAAGGGTGATTTCGCGAAAAAAGTTGAATCTTGCATGCAAGATATTAAACTTGCGCGCAAGATGCAGCAAGGGATCCGCAAAAAATTAGAGATTTCCTGGTATACCAGGTGCAAAGAGAGATTTATCTTGGGGTGAGAGTTTGACATCAACAGAGCATCTATCAACAGTTAAGGATTCATTCATTAGTGGTAATTAACAGAGCTATAAGTCTATAAACTGTGACTAGATCTTCTGAAGAAGTCGTGATCGTACTTTAGTTGAGAGAGCAGTGTGTTCGCAAATTTTGAGAGGTTCAAAACTAGAAGGGATAGTGAGTCCACTTCTAACTTGTTAACAATAGTGCGCTTATAGTGGAATTGGTACATCAATACATTTCCGGTGTATTCTCCTTGTACGTAGCCCAGTGAGGGTGAACTAGTTAAAAATATATTTGTCTCGTGCATGATTTAATTTCTGTTTATACTTTTCTATGGGAAATAGAGAGAAAATAGTTTTTCTTAACTGTGAAACTACATCAATAGGTGTAGTTGTTTTAATATTTCATAGCTGGATTCACCCCCCCCCCCACCCCGCATGGTATCTATCCTAGTGGACCTAACAACATTGGTGTTTTGGAACTTGAATCACTATTATATCTCTCATTTTAATTAGAATTAAACTTCCAAAAAAAATTATGTTATTTATTTTAGATGTGTGTTTCAATAATTTATATTGAAAAAAAATCACTTGAGTGGTTTTGTTTAGTAATTTTAATGTGATATTTTTCCTTCAACAAACCAAACATTACTTGTCTATTCAAACTGCATATTAAGGATTATAGGTGTTTCTAAAAAAACACTTTAAAAACAATGAAACTAAAAATAAATTTTATAATTTTATTCATCCATGAAAAATATATATAAACAATCAACCAATGTTTCTCCTATTTCAATTTTTATTGATTTCTCTTACTTCTAATATAAAAATCAATTAGAAAAAATGAGCAATCTATATAAAAAACATATCACTCTACACGTTAACAAGTATTAGAATGACATCCATAGCTATCATGAACATAATGAATTTCAATTTATAAAAGAAAATAAATTTAATGGTTATACTAGTTTTAAATTTTTTTTTCAATAGAATCAAATAAAATGACAAATATAACAATTGAATGGTTATTTTCAATAAATGATGGTAGATTTTCATAAGTTATTAAATGAGTACTTTCTATGGATGAAACATATTAAAACATCACTATATATCTAATATATTTTTATTTTTAATTCATAGATTAACCAATCTATATTTTGGATTTGTAAATAATAATGAAAACGATGTAATAAAGCATGATTATAGCAAAAATACCAATTTTCATATCCATTTAGCTATATTTTTACCACTATTTCAAAAGTATAAATCTAATAGAGCATCAGAAGAAGAATAAAAATATAAGACAACCTAATGTAAATTTAAAGAAATCATTGTGATATGAAATTGATGATTTACCTTCTTGTTTTGTTTTTTCCAGTACTATATTAATGTAACATTTTAATAAATTAGAAAATAATGAAACAATAATTTTTGTGTACAATTATGGGGGTGGTGACGACTCAATTAATCGGAGATTATTTGGTAAGAAAGGATTTAACATCCAAAAATCACCAAAATATCATTTTATTATAATTTCTATGAAACACTAATTGAAAATAAATTTATACATAAGATTCCCAACGTTTCTAGTTCTTAAAACATTATAAAAAGAGAAAAACTCAATAAGAGGCTAAAAAATTGATCAACTTGATAAGAAATATGTTTGGGTCTAATATCCCCCTAACACTTAAAAATTATATTTTAAAGAGGAAAAAAGCAAATCATGATTCTATATGTAAGGATTTTTAGTGATGTAAAAGAATAAAGGTGAGTGTGGGTGTTGGTTTGGGTGTGGTTGATGGTGGGAAATTTGGTGTGTGAGTGCAGGAATAAATCGCATGTGTTGGGGATACGAGTGATAAATTTGTAGGAAGAGTAGAATCGTGAGGGGAATTGAGTTATGGGGTGGGATATTTTTTTCTTTATTAAATTTTTACCCATATTTGAATCTTTTCTTTTATTTTTAATTAATTAAAATTCAACCCTAATGATATATTTGACCCCAAAATAAATGTATCCAAAATTAATTTTATATAGAATATAGTTATTATTTGTGGAAAAATATTTATATTTTATTGTTATTATTAATAATATATTCATGTATTATTTAAAAAATTGGTATTAGTATGATAAAACAATATATTTAACTATTGGTAAACGATTTTTTGGTATTGAACAATCAATATCAACATATAAATATATATTGGTAACAATATGTGTTGATACATAAATTTAATACCAATATATCTAAATATTTATTTAAATTGATCATTTTTACAAGTGGTTTGATAAACTCTTGCCAACCTACTGTTCATATGTTGTAGATTATGGAAGTTATCCCAACAACGTGAAAGGAGGGGGAGGGACACAGGTTATGCCTGGATGGGAACAGGGGTGGCTTGGGTTTTGTGTAATAATGGCACAAGATATGGGATCATGGTAAATGGGGGTAGGGGTAGGCACTGTGTGAAAGGATGAAGGCCTGGTTTGGATTGATTGTTGGTTCGTAGTAATAGGTGTTGTATGAAATCTTCACCCTCGTTCAAACTCACACACTCATATAGGAAAACAAGGTAAAAGGAAGACACAAATTATTATGTTCCTATATCGGTGATTCCTATGTCTATAGGGAATATAGTGGATTTTCCTCATTCATATGGGAGTAGACATATTAAAAATTTCCCACGTTTTCCCACACTATGACACAAACATTTATAGCATCAATGGTGAATAGGATTCAAATAGACTAGCTCTATTTATTCATTAGGTGGCACCAAACCCCTATTGTGGGTCTCCTCTAGTTGTCTACGTCTAATAATATATCTTATTTGGAAACACCAACCCCCTACAGTATTCATCTATCATCCATCCACCAAATAAAAAAAAATTGTGTGGTGATATTTTCATTAATATTCAATCACCTCCACCATGATGAAAAATATCACCAAATTGTCGCTCAAATAGAATTTATTATTTTGGAATCTTTACCGATGCTTATAGGTACCTCAAGTATAAGTGATGTTGATTATTTTCAAAAAAAATTTGGTACTTGATATTTGTAACATCCTTCTTGTCCTTTAGAGGATGAATAATATCCTATCCCTGATTCTGGTGTAGTGAATTCATTTCTTCTTGCTTAACTAACTTCAACCAGATCGTTTATTTTCTATCCAAATCATCGTGATAGTTATCTATTACATCACCGTCAATTAATAAAAGATCATATATAACCATATAAACATACCTAGAAGGTATACTTATGGTCCATGATGTTTGAACAGTGGTGATACTCTCATGATGATAAGTATACTACTATAGGGGTACATCGTCCTCAGTTGGAATATTTATACGATCACTATACGTTTTCTCCGGATACTTCCGATCACTTTGCGAAGGAATTTTCTACACTTCAATCACCACTGATTCAGCTCTATCTTTTCTAGAATCATTTGGATTCACCATCACTGATTCATCATATGTGACATCATGACAAGAATGATATTTTTTTCTTTTGGATCCTACAAGCATAAATCCTTCACACCGTCACTAAAGCCAAAAAAAATAGCTTTATTTACTCTGAAATCCAACTTTGAGTCTGTTACATGAAAATAGCCAGTACATCCAAAGATATGATGCTTCTCATGATCAAAAACATTCTTACCATACCAAAACTCTATTGAAACTTTACCATCAATCTTGGAATCTTGTAATCAGTTCACAATGTATGTTTTATACATCAATACATCTATACTAAAATATTTACTCAAGACTGACTGAGATAACATACATTATACATTTTTAATGACTGTATGATTACTTTGTTTGGCTATTCCATTCTACTGCGGAATTCTAGGAGCTATAAATTGCCTAAAAATAATATCATCTTGACAAGAATTCTTGAATAGATATGATATGTATTCTTCAGTATTATCTAATCTCAAACTTTTTATTTTCCTTCCAACATGATTTTAAAGAATATTTTCTAGTTAAGGAAGATATACAACACTTCATCCTTATGTTCCATGACATTTACCTAAACATATTGTGAGTAATCATAAAAAAATGTGAAAAAATAATGATTACCTCCCAATAAATCATTTTTACGGTCCTCAGACATCGATATGGATATATTCAAGAGTTCCTTTTGTAAGATGGGTTTTAGTGTTGAAACTAACTCTTGTCAACTTACCCATTATAAAAATGTTATAGAAGTCCAATTTTACTATCATGGAACCTTTCAAATCTTTTTTATTTATTAAACATTGCAAGTCCTTCTCTCTTGTGTACCTAGTCTCATATTCCAAAATCTGGAAGTGTCTGGATCACTTTACTCTAGTATCTCCACTCCACTTGTAACATTCTCCACATTCAAATAATATATATTACCATTTGAGTACCTTTTATTTTAAGGAATCCATTTTGGATTACTTTTATGACTCTATATTCAATGGTTATCAGGTAACCAAGTTTATCCAAGACACCAAGTGATATGAGGTTATTTACCAATTCAGATTCATATTTTATATCTATAAGGCATCGAGTTATACCATCATACATCCTGAACCATATTTTTTAAACACCTTTCATGTGGAAAGGGTGGTTATTTCCCATAATTACTTATTTAACTAACTGGTTAAGGCATGAAAACTAATCTTGATTCCCACACATAGGGAATGATCATCCAGAATCAGGAAACTAACTTTCAAAGTAGTTCATTGTGGAGTAAATGAGGAAATAAGTATGTTCAACATCCTCTATTTTCAGTACAACATTTTCCATCAGTTTCCCAATATTGGGACAATCTTTCTTTTAGTTCCATTTTTCGTGACAATAGGAACACTCACCTTTTGCAGGACATCTATAGTTGCACTCACCTTTTGACTTCAATCATGATTCATCTCTTATGAATCCACTCAAACTTATTTAAATATGATATTCTTTTAGTTTCCATCAATGCATTCAATACAGAATCTCTATTATCATACTTCAATACCACAAAATATGTCGTTAACTGTGTTGGCCTTTATCAACACAAAAAAACAATGATAAAGGGTACCTTATATTGGCACTAAAAAACATTGATAAATGTACCCTTTATGTGTGCTTTTTTATACTCTAAATGGACAACCTTTATCAGTGCTTTTATTTAGCATTAAAAAAAAGCACCCATTATTAGCTCTTTTGTTTCTAATGTTGATAATGGGTACCCTTATTAATCACTTTATTTTTAACACTGTTAAAGGGTACTTTTAATCAACACTTTTTATCATTAATAAATGTCCTGAATAAAATGAAATATTTAAACAAACAAAAATTATAAAAGAGTAAATTAAAAAATATTAAAAAAATTGTTAATTAAATAATTATTAATAAATATGAATAAATTAAATGAATAAATATATATTATTAATAATAATAATAAATAATATATATTAAATATGTAGTTATGTAAAATGAATAAAATTATATAATTAAACTAACGAAAAATAAAATAGAGTAAATTACGAGAAATATTAAAAAATTGATAAAAATGAGTAATGTTAATATACATATATATATATTATAAATACTTATAAATTGTATATATTAAATATAGATATATAAAATTATTAAATTATAATAACTAAACAAAAAAAATAAAAAAGAATATATTGTAATAATTAAACAATAAATTAATAAATTAATAAATTTCAGAATTATTAAAAAAATATCAATAAAAATGTATTAGTTTACTATATGTATATATATATTATAATAATAAATAAATAATATATGTTAAATATAAATATAAAAAATGAATAAAATTTAATAATTAAAAACATGTTAATGTATTATTCATTTTGAATGGTTTTTATACACAATTATTTATTAGTACACATAATATAGAAATATATTCATATCTATATTAAAATATATATATCAATTTATATAATATTTATCAATTTATATAATATTTATTTAAATTTGATTTATATGATACTAAATATTAATGCTTACATTAAATAAGTGATATATTTAGTGGTTTATAATTAATAATAAATATTAATTAAAAATACTCACTAATTGCATAAAGTAATAAACATAATTTAATGTCATTTTATTTTTCAATTTAATATATATCAAATGTGTATTACATTGATTTCACATTTATATATGTAATTAATGAATTTTTATATACAATACAGACACTCAAATATTTTCGTAATTAATGAAATTTTATATAGAAACACATACACATAATGTTTATGTAATTAATTCAAATTTTAGTATTTATAAAAATTTCATTATCACGAGATACATTTAATATATTATGTTTTAAATCAATAAATTTTATTTTTTTTATATTTAATATTATTAAAGATAGGTATTATTTATTCATTTGATATTGATGGGAAAGAGGATCATGGTGATCATTCTAGAAGGGGTGTTGGTGATCATTCTAGTGAAGTACGGAAGTAGATGGTCATGCTTGTGAAAGATCCAGAATTTGTAGCAATGAGATTTGAGTGTTGAGGAGTTGGGGATCGTGATAGTAAAGTAGGTAATCCCTCGAGTGCAGGAGTCGTTCCCATCGACGATCAAGCATCGGGTTTAGATCTTCATGTGGATTCATCAAATCTGTGAGACCAATATCATTCAGGCCATAGATTAAGATTCACTAAAGATGATGATTGTACCCGAGAAGTAGTTAATCCCTCAAGTGTGGTAGTCACTCTCATCGGTGACTGAGCAGAATCAGGTGTGGTTCTTCCTACGATCATCAATTGGTCTTTGAATATGTCTGTTCAGAATCATTCGGGCAGAAGATCGGTCTTTAGAGCCATGGATGTGATCCAAATCGCAATATAGATAATAACTCAATTTTGGGAGTATGTAATCCCTTACCTAAGGTATTGTCATTTGTAGAATCCCTAAATAAAGGGGTGTATTTTATTGATGATATCTCACATGTCCCTCCTGAGTCTTGATTTTCCATATCTAATAATCGAGGTTTCACTGTCATTACAAACCCATATTAGATCAAGGATTAACTAGATACCTTTAGGATTTTTCTTATTGGGTGATTAATTCTTATGAAGATTGATAAGCTGATTGACATTAATGAGGTGAGGTATCCACTATCTCGGATTTGGGGCTTTTCCAATTGGCAGATCAATCTCGTTGGCTAAGGTTATTTCCATATTATTTTATCTCATGTAAGTGATAAGCTCAATTAATGTAGATCTTGTTTTTATGTTCTTAATAGAAGGGGTTTTCTCCTATCTTCCAAGGAATTAATTGAAATCCACACTTACAAAAGTAGACAACTGCGCAGATCTAGACCAGAATTCATGGTCTCAGTTGGGTACTTTGGTATCATGTTATTCTTAATGATCGTGTTTCCTGCATTGGTGATCCTATTAGTATGGATGATAACATAGTTGAGGGGAAATTTAGGTATTTTTTACAGGGTTCTTGTGGATGCTCTCATGCTTAATCCTTTACCTCATTATGCCACTTTGGCCGAAAAGGGTGTTAAAATTGAGGAGCAATTTGAATAAAAGTTTATTCCATTACTCTATAAATTTTGGATGATTGTGGGGAATAATGTATCCAATTGTAGGAATGTATTAAATAATCAAATCAAGAATGCAAGTATATCATATTCTACTCTCAAGAAACCTTCTACCACGTCATGTTTGAGTAAAGAGGTAGATAGTGATGTTCATCAAAAGGGAAAGTCGATTGGCACATAAGAACTGACCCAGAAATAATTGTAATAAGTCTCTTGTAATCCTCCTAAGATAGATGAGTTCTTTATTAAATCTCTTATTAATAATGAAATCCAACTTTCAAGGAAGGTTTGCAATCAAGACACTGAATATAAAAATGTCTCTTTTAAAGATTCACTTATTGGAAGTGGTTCCAAGCATGGAAGCACAAATTTTATTATTGACATGGATTATTTTAAATTGGTTTCATATAATAAATATATTCAGTCTACCTCTCAATAAAATATTGGTTAAAACATTCTTTATATGCCTAGGATAGATTCAGCTAGAACATGCATTCTTGGGAATGTTACTCCTTTTCAAATTGACTCATGTGGACTGAATGTGACTATTGAAGCTGTGTTTGAGGCAAACATGAGTATAGACAGGGATAAGGATTTCATGGAGGGTAAGAATGTCCAATTATTGATGAACAATCTGGATATTGAGAGGGATGAACCTGGTGGAACCTTGCAATAAAAATCATGGATACGACGTAGGCATCCAAAAGACAGTAGTATAGGGAATAGAATATAATAGTGGGCTACTTCCTAAAGGTGTGGATGAATTGTGAACACCAGGTCTTCTTCCATGGAATTTAAGAGACGACTCACTCCCAAGAATGAAAAGATAAAAGAGAAGTACTTTATGCTCTTCAATCAAAGGAACTTACAGTAATAGTGGGAATATGATGATAAATATGATGACTCTAATCATGATGGAAATGATCATGTTCTTGATTTTTTGTTTTCCTTTATGGATGAGGTCATGCCTCTTTGTTTGACGTAATTCATATTTATTTTCTTTATCGTCGTTATTTTTCTAACAATGTTTTTTGGAGCATTTTCGCCTACCTCTTGAAAATTTTGAGAAATATTTATTTATTTTTAATCTTTTTTATATTTTTTTATTTTTTGGAATATAATCAATTTCTTTTAATTATTTTTATATATTTATTTACTATGTTTTAAAATTTTCAATATGTTTTCATTTTTATTTTAATATATATCCATATTTATTAAATCATTTATATTTAACTAATTAAAATTATATATTTTTTCAATATTTTTAAAGTGTACTCATTTTTAATTATTCAATTTCACTCATTTTTAACATGCATGCATTTAAGATTTTATCTTCATTAATAATGTTAAAAATATATTTATAAAAAATATATTTATAACTAAATATATTTATAAATTTATAATCACTATTATTATAAATTTATAAATTTATAATTATATATAATTAAATATTTTTTTAAAAAAATTATTTATATACGTATAAATAAATAATTATATATATATTTCAAAAATTAGAAAATTATAATAAATTTATTTAAATAATGAATATATTTAAAACATTTATATTTATATTTATAACTATATTTATATTTATATATATTTATAAATATATATAATGATATAAATATATAAATTTTATTTTTAAAAAGAAGTATTTACATATTTATTAATATAAATAAATCAATATTATTTTTAATTATTTATATACTTAATAATAATTAATTATATATATTTAAATAACTATAAAATTACAATAAATTTATATAAATAACCAATATATTTTCAAAATTTATATTTATATATATATATGGAAATATATTTATTAAATATATTTATTTAGATATATTTATATAAATATATATAATGACATAAATATATAAATATTATTATTTGTTATAGTATTTATATAATTATAAATAAATGATTATATATTTAAATAATTAAAAAATTATAATAAATATATCTAAATTGTGAATATATTTACAATATTTATGTTTATATTTATATATATTTACTAAAGAAAAATATATATAATTATATAAATATATAATGATATAAATATATTTATAATTATAAAATTATAATAAATACAATTAAATAATGAATATATTTATTATATTAAAATTTTATAATTATATATATTTATTTAATATATATATATATATATAAATATATATAATTATATAAATAAATTTATAATTGTAAAATTATAATAAATACGTTTAAATAATGAATATATTTAGTATATCTGTATTTATATTACATATATATATATATATATATTTATATAAATTTATGATGTTATAAATTTATTTCTAATTATAAATATATCTACAAATATATTTACATATAAATATAAATATATTTATATTTATTTATAAATATATTTATATTTATTTATAAATATATTTATATTTATTTATAAATATATTTATATTTATTTATAAATATATTTATATTTATATTTATATATAAATCCATATTTACTATGTTTATAAAATTATATATTTATAATTATAAAAAAATAATCTCTTTTTTAAAGTTTATATATAAAAATAAATAAATATATATATTTTTAAATAATTATAAATTCATAATAAATAAATATATAATTATGTAAAAAATTTAAATTTTTTTTTTTATAATTATAATTATAAATCCGTTATCAGCACTAATGTTTTAGCACAAATAAAGATGTCTTTATAAGCGCTTCTTTAACACTAATAATGATAGAGCTTTATCTGCATTTAAAAGGCATTGATTAAAGGTATCATTATCAGTACTAAAACATTAACACTGATAGAGATGGCTTTTTGTATCACTTTTTTATCACTCATAAATCTTTATCTTTCTTAGTTATTTTTAATTCTGTGCTAATAATAGAAATCTTTATCAGTACTTTTTTGAAAGTGTTTATAATAGACTCCCTTTTATATTTAAAGAACCCTAATAGTGACTGATTTAGTTGCGATATCTCGAGATTTCAAAGAACTTTCATGTTGTCAATGCTCCTCCTCCTCAAATCCAAGGCTCAAACAAATCCAAGATTTTCGGATATCTCTAATTTCTCTCAGTTTAATAAAAGCATGAATCCATGGTATTTTATTTTCTCCTCATCCTCACTCATTGATTACTTGTTTGGGTTCCATGTAAGGTAATTGTTCCAATATATTTTCTCTAAGCCAGGTGATTTAGGAGTTTCTCTATTTTAATTTCGTTTTCTATTCTTTTGTTCATTCTCCCTTAATATTCATTACATTTTTTCTATTATGGTTCCATCACTTATTTTCATTCTTCTTGAAACCTTTCACTCACTATTACTGAAGGTTTTTTATCATGTATAATATCCCTCGATGGGTGTTTTTATGCTTTCTTTTCACCCTAATTTGTTTCATGTTCTGGGTATCTATAATTGGTTTCTTTAAAATTATAATTGTTATTTGTATTTAATTCGATTTAAATATTCTTTTTATCAAGGTTTTTACGGGATTATAATTGGTTTTCAATTGAATTCTTGTGTATTTGGACTTGTTTTTTTATCTTCATTCAAAGGATAAATTATATTTTTTGACAATAAAATATTTACAATGGCTTCCATAAGATAATTTGGTGTTTTAAATTTATTTGAGGATGTTTATGAAATCTATTTGGGTAGTGGATGACTTCATGACATTGATTAATTTGGGTTTCCTAGTTTGAGATTTTTCTTATGCTTTATTTTGTTCTTGAGTTATTTATTTATGTCCAGTGTTATGGATTCCTATTTTCACGTTTTATGATTATAAACATGTATTTGTGTGTGTGTGTGTGTGTGTGTGTGTATATTATCCACAAGCATGTATTCACAATAAAATATGTCAATATTTGTGTAGAGTGTTTTTTAGATATGTATGTGTGTAATTGCATATGTTTATAACATTAAACGAGAAGTTTTCTAATTCAAACACGTTGATGAAATTTGGTTTTCTTATATATATTTTTAAATCGGTGGTTTAAAAAAGTTTTTTTGTTTTAAAAAAATTTCGAGCTCCCAATTTTTTTTTTAAATTTTCTTTACGAGAAATGATTTCTTTTCTAGGGATATTTCGAATTGGGTTTAAAAGCAACACATGTTTTCAATTATATTCTTAATTGTGGGTTGTTATTGTTAATTTAATGGATGGTTTATATATATATTGTTTTGTGGTTTTCATATGGGAGCTCGTAGATAGTGTAGTAAAAATGTGTGTTTCTTTTTCTTAATTAAGGTATTAGCTAGGGGTCATTTTCAGTTTTCTTGAGAGACTTGGGTGTCAATAATTGTTTTGGTGAAATAGTTGACTAGTTTTATATGAGAGATTCAGTTACCTTTAGAAACTATATGTCAGAGCTCCCCCCCCCATGTGTTATGTCTTATACTTTTACTATAATATTTTTTTTGGTACCCACATTCACATTTTTGGAAGGTTGTATTCATCACCCTTATTTAATTTTATTTCTTACATCATATACACTTTAGTTTCTTATATTGAATTTTTTTTTTATTTATTTCATGTTAGTTATATTTTTTAATATGTGGTTCTCATTCTTAGTTTGATTTCTATGAAAAAAATCAAAAAGATATTTCTAAATTTGTGTTTTTAATAAATAAGGAATGCTCTGAGTAAAATTATTTACAAGTGATTCTTTTCATATAAAAGAAAAAAAGAAATAGTTTAATAATTTTTTCAAAAAATATTTTTAAAATATTATTCATTTATAAATATTTATATTAGTAAAAGCACATGGTTGGATTTTATTAAAATAATACAAAAATATTCGCTACATTTAATTCAAACTATTTTTCTTGGTATTTGATAAATGGTATCCTTAGTATATAATAATGATGGTTTTGTAAAAATATTTTCATTCATCTAGTTATTATAGGATTCTTGTCACATTATTAATGAATGTTTCATTACGATTTTATCAACCTTATTGAGAGTCCCTTAGGTTAGTGTTGTATGTAGGATATGTAACGCCCCAACCCCAGTTACCCAGAGTCGGTGCATTATTGCGTAACATTGGAATGATCAGAATAGATCATGTCTTGAAAGACCGATTAGTTTAGTAGCCTTGGAAACACTAGATACATTCATAAGTCTTATATTACATCATAAAGTAAAACAAAACTACAACAACATCTAATCTTCATATCCCCTAATATTATCCCTACAGGTCATTCATAATATACTTCTTCACATCCTGGAAAAATTAAAACATTCAAAGGGGTGAGCTCAGATGCTCAGTAAGGGTAACAATATAGCGGAAGCTTTCATAAATAAACATTAATATTTAAGGCAATGTATAAATAAAACAAAATCCTTTTAAACTTGAACTTCAGCATAGTATCGAAAAATAAAATGAAATAATGCCATTTACTTATTCACATGGATATTCTACTAGTCGAATAATCACATGCAATATCAATAACCACTTTCATAATGATGGAATGCATAATACCATACTATCATAACCACATAGCCAAGGCCTCATTCCAAGACTACAAATAAGATTTTGTCAATTCCATGTTCCAAGACACTAGTTTTTCTAATGAGACCTACCGATGCATCGAGGAGCTATAGCGGGCTCCACCCGTCACTTATTAAGCCCAATGCATTCCTCATATGAACATATTTAAACATATCATAAACCATAACATAATTGTATCACATAAAACATGCATAAAGGAAACATAACATTTGCACATTTCAATCAAAAGATATCAATACAACACATTGATATAAAAAAACATTCAAAACCATTTTCAATACCACAATAAAAGAAAATTAAAACTTTGTAATTATTTTTTATTTAAAAAAAGTTATGGCTTGTAGAGGAAGCTGAAACTCAAATAATGGTCACGGAGGCGGAGAAGTCATTGTCGCTGCATACGTATGACAGAAATACATTCCCTTTTTTCGTTTAGTAAAACGTTTAGTATAAAAATATTCCTTTTGAATAAATGTAAAAGTCAAAGGGGTTTATACACCGTATAAAAGAAAGTCTTGTATTAAAACAAAATACGCCTTAATGAAATAAGATTGAGACGTAGTCCCTTACAAAGATCATTTTATAAATAAAATAGATCTATTATGTGTATTCACTATAAGTACACATAAATAAAGTAAAAATACAAGATATGACATAATAATATCATAACATAATTTGAAAGTAGGAGATTAACCCAAAGAACGGAAATTGGGTTAAGAAGTTCCCTTACCTCGTGTCCCACTTGACTCGATCGTTCTTTAACCTCCTGGATAATAAACTAGAGTTAATTTATACATGCTTAAGAGCCTTTTTCATGTTCATTATTCCTCTTATATCACTTATTACCATGTTATTAACATTATGTAATTATTTAAGTTAATAATGGTCGTTTTGTCGATCTTTGGTACTTGAGTCAAAAATAAACTTCTTATAATTACAAGTTGTTCATGTGGTAAAATATCCCTTAAATCCAGAATTATATTCATGATGTATATATAATATATATCATATATATCTAGTATATACTTTCCTTTATAATATTACATAACATTTAGAGGTAAGAAATGAAATGCACCGTTCAGGGAGACGGTAAGTCGTACGTACGCATGAACGCTACTTTCATTTCTATTTCATATTTTAAAGGAATGAAACATAATTATATAAAGTTATATTATAATACCAGTATAATATCCTATATAATATCACTTACTCCATCCTTTATATGTCCCACATATGGCATTAACGATTCAAATCACTTTGAGGGGGCGGTAGTCCGCACTTCCTCAAATGAAATTATCGCATTTGCACAACATGAAAAGAATAAAAATATGTTTTAAATGTAAAATACAGAAGCATAGAGAAGAAATAAATATAATATATATCATAAATAAATATAATTCCATCATAATGGCCACCATTAGAGGTGGTAGGAGAAGATAGAACATTCATCATTTCGTGAGGCAGTAATTCACCATCCACAGAAATAGTATGTTCTTTAACCATTAGACGGAGGTGTGTGTAAGTGTAGCTTGAATACTTATCATAACAACATCCTAGTATATTGAAGATACTTTTGTTGTTAGAAAATAAAGGAATAAAAAGAGTTTAGTGGGTTGGAGAAGAAAAATAAAACAAAAGAACATAAAAGAAGACATTGCCTTGAAATTAGGTAACTCTTTTTGATTTGAGCCAAAGGCTTCCTTGGGAAGACTTAAACACAATGTGAGGCTTCTAGGAGTAATATAGGGATGTTTAGAGACTATTTGGGTAGAGGTTGGCCGATCCAAATGGCTTGGAAGGTGTGAATAAGGTGGTAGTGGTGGGGGCCTTTTATAAGAGGAGAGGAGGGGCACTCTTGGAAAGTCATAACATGATACTTTATTATATAATGAGTTTTGGATTTTAAAGGTCTCAAACATATATATTTCGAATATAAGGTGATAAGGGTTCGAAATATACTCATCCAATAGGTTTTTGACAAGTGTAAGTCTTAGATTTTACATTATCGTTTCATTTTATTTAAATAGTTAATTAATGAGGTAATCGTTGCATCATCATGGTGTCATAAAAAAATTAATTTATTTAATGTCTAAAAATTATACAAAAACTATCATGATGTAGGAAATATTTTTATCTTTCCAATTAATATTTATAGTGGAAAAGTTAACTTATATAACCCCATGTATTAATTTTTTTAGTAAAACAACACATGTTGGTGACAATTTTATTTTTACTTTAAATAAAAAGTTATTAATGTCATTTTCTTACCCAAGTGGCTCCATGTGGTCCCCAAGTTGACCCATGGATTGTATTGGTCGGCCATGACTCATCCAATAATGTTAGGACAAGTGTCAAGATATTTTCATATTTTTATAATGTCATTTTTACCTTAAATTTCACTAATTACCTTTAATCGCGATTAATAGAACATAAAAGTAACTATTCACCAAAAATTATTTTAATCCCATTGAACCACATTTTACTTCCTAAACACAACCATGTATGTCGGATTTTTGAAAATCAAATCACAGAAGTGGTAATGTTTCATTTAAACGAAAAATCAGTTTTTTAACTACCACGTAGTGGTTTCACTATTCATCAAAAACTGGTGTTTTTCAGAACAATGCCAAAATTTCACCCTAAGCTATAATTGATATTCCAAATTCAAAAATGATGTCTATTTTAAAAAATTCCAAAAATATAAGTTTCATTAATTAATTTTATAATTAATTCCCATTGTCACAACAAATAGTGTGTTTTTAAGAAACAATGTATATCGAAAGATTGACAATTGTTTATGTCCAATTTCAAAGTAAAATTAATTCTAATGACCACCATTGGATAAAATGGTAAAAATATATTCTAATTATACTTTAAATCCACTCAATAGTATAATTTATCACTATAAATTATTTTTATTAAAAAAGTTGTTTTTAAGTATTTTTCACTGTTCATAAAAAATTGTATGTTCTGAGAAAAATACCAAAAATTATTCATAGGCTAATTTCGATATTCGGAATCCAAAAATGAAGTCCATTTTGAAATATAAAATATATATAATTTCAAAAAGTGGGTATTACTATTCATAATGGCTATTTTTATTGGTCACGGTGTGTTAGAATCCCGAACATGTGTACAATGCAATCTATTGCATTATTGAAAGAGAAGTGTATCGTGGAAGCTCGGGGTGTTACATTCTCCTCACCTTGAATAAATTGCGTCCTCGAAATTTGAAATTTTTCTTTGAAAATAAAAGGTTGAAAATAGAAAATACCTTTGTGGAAAACCCACATCATAAATAAGGTTAATAAAATTTAGCCTTAATAAGAGGGAAAGGTAAATGAAAAAGTCACCACCAAATTATGATGTCGATAAGGAGAACATTGGGGGCAATTAGAGACATATAATTGGAGGAAAAACATAAATATTTGTAGGGAGTGATTGAGGTCATCAATCACAAACAAGTGTAAAATTGAGGGCCTCAAAGCCTTCAATCTATGTTGATTTAAAATATTATTAGTTCAACAAGACATAAGGTATTAGGATAACACATTTTTTGTTTTAATATCCCATTACTAAAGTTTAAGAATTAATTTATTCATAGCATAAGAGATAGGTATATATATATTTATGATTGACAAGTAGAGCTTCAACCTTCAACTAATTTCTACCACAAACTCGTCTTTCACTCAAAAAGATAATAGAACTCAAAAATATTATATTTATCCTAATCGTACAAGGTTCAAAATATTAACACTTACCATTTAGATTAGGAGAACTATTTTGTAATAACCAGGGACTTCCTGTAGGCTAGTGGTAGTTAATATAGGCCTATCGCACTATGGTTGTGGGTTCGATTCCTACAGCTTTGTCCGACATGACGGGTTATCCCCCGACCTACAGGTTGTCCTTTTCCTAAAACTATAGTATTATAATATTCCAAAAAATAATATTCAGAAATGTTTTAACCTTAAATAATAATATCCAAGGTTCTACTTAATCCATTCCAACCTTTATAGTTATCCAAAATACTTCAATCCAACTCACAATCCAAATTTAATAAGGAAGGTAAATATAATGAATATCCTTTTTTCACGCGTAACAACATGTGAACACCTTCATCATGTATTCTGTCACGACCCGTCCTCGGGGCCCGTGTCGTGACTACCCCAAGCCCGCCTTCCATAGGCCAGGGGCTGGCGACTAGCACCAAGGCGTAAATCCCGATAAACAGGGAAGGCATTGTCTTTGTAAAGTAAACAAGCACCTCAGAGTAAGCAAGAAGAAAAAGTAAACACTAAGTAAAAACAGAGTACAACTGCAAGTGCGGAAAGTAAGTGGGCCAGAATACAAACCCAAACTGAAAGTAAAGTACAACTAAAAAGGAAAAACAACAACTGAAAGGTAAAATCCGATACGCCGAGCTGTCCACTGGAAATCCCACCTGAAGGGTGGGTACAAATAGCTCCACTGCACCTCAGGTCCCGCCGTCTGCTTTGAGTACGTCCTGCCCAACGGTCCTCCTCCAGGTACCGTCCTGCTCTGCAAGCCTCAACCACGATCAACGATGTCCGTCATCTGCAACCAACACAACGTAGTGCGGGCATAGCCCGTGCAGGGGTGAGTATAAGCTACTCAGTAGGGACCCCGAGACCCCCGAGGGTCTCCCAAAATCCACAAAGGATAAACAACGAAGAAAAGATACAATCACGAAGTAACAACCAATACTGCTTAGGTATATGACCATACATATACCTAAGTAAACAATTCCAATACTCTACAACCTCCGAGCCCAAGTAAAACTCAGTCCACACAGGAAAGTAAAACACAATCCACACAGGAAAGCAAACAGGATTCAGCTCACAGAGGTATACTTCTTCAGATGACGATATAGATGATCATATGTAGCCACTGATTAATCTAATCTGTCGGACCCACAAGGGATCGGAAGTTACAAACCCCCGTAATGACCCACATTGGATTGATCATTAAGTTGGACCCAAAGCTAATGGGAAACTCCTTCTCCATCAAGTACAGTGGTTATGCCGCTACAACCAAGTGCTTCCCTCTTGCCTTGGACTGTTGTATTTCTCCACCTATCGGGTACTATGGGCCTGCTGGTACCACCAAGCGCTCCCCCGTGCCGTTACAACCAAGCACTCCTCCGTCGTGGGTCTGCCGCTACAACCAAGCGCTCCCCTGTGCCGCTACAACCAAGCGCACCTCTGTCGTGGGTCTGTCGCTACAACCAAGCGCTCCCCTGTGCCGCTACAACCAAGCGCTCCTCCGTCGTGGGTCTGCCGCTACAACCAAGCGCTCCCCTGTGCTGCTACAACCAAGCACACCTCTGTCGTGGGTCTGCCGCTACAACCAAGCGCTCCCCTGTGCCGCTACAACTAAGAGCACCTCTGTCGTGGGTCTGCCGCTACAACCAAGCGCTCCCCAGTGCCGCTACAACCAAGCGCACCTCTGTCGTGGGTCTTCCGCTACAACCAAGCACTCCCCGTCGGGCTATCTGTAACACACCGACTCGTTCGATCAGCAGTCGTCAAGTCTCAATCAGCTCTAGGGTTTCCGCACACAGCATGCTCGTTTCGGGAGGGTCCACTCCACGAGCTAAGAGTTAGATGCATCAACAGACATGTAGTCCGGAGATAATGTATCCCAAGATGTACCGTAGTGGTCACTACCAAAACACGGAGGATTCTCATACGGTTTTCATCATCGTCGCAGTCGAATCCACTGAGGATCTCTGTACAGTCATTGTTGTCACAACAGCAGTAGCAGCCAGCTCTAAGGTTCCCGCACACAGCAAGCTCGTTCGGGAGGGTCCGCTCCACGAGCCGAGAGGCTGATACATCAACTGACTCAAATTCTAGAGTTGATGTATCCAAAAGTTCAATATCATCAATAGGAACTCAACGTCGAAGACAGCGCGTCAATCGGACACCCGGTCTGAGAGTTATTGGCTTTTTCATCCCAGGGGCCCAGTTGGTTTTTAAGGAAAAACCAACCCGACTGTACTCCACCTGCATCCAAACCTTGGGCAGAGTGATCCAAATGATCTGTCTCACTTATAGGAATTCAAAAAAGTTGACGGCACGTCAATTGGACGTCCGGAGCTCAAGATATGAGCGTTTCCGCTCCGAGGGCCCGGTTGGTTTCGTGTACGAACCAACCCGGCTGAACCCAATTTATTCCAAAACCTTGAGTGCGATATATCGAAACAACCGTCTCGATCCAAGGATCTCATCACCGCTGACGGTGTGTCCTTCGGAGGCCCGTAGCTCATGTTATGAGCAAAAGACCGAAAACATCCGGAGACGGGGGGTCTGGGCCCGGGCCGACCCGGCCCGACCCCCCTGGGTCGGCCGAACCGGGTCGACCCGACCCGGTCCAGCCAGGGCGCGGACCAGCCGGTCGGACCGGACTGGCTCAGCTCGGCCGAGTGGCCGAGCGAGGGTGCCGCGGGGCGCTGCCCCCACGGGAAGACGGTGTCGTGGCCCCGCGTGGGGACGCGCTGGAATCAACAGACGCAGCAAAGGCTATGTCCCGTGCGTGTGAGCCGGACCCACACGGCCACGGGTCCACTGGCCACTGCCGCCGTGGCTTCAACTGCGACAGCCCTGTCTGGCGGCGCGCCTGGGCGCCGCCGGAGGCTTCCGCGGGCCACCAGAGTTGCTCCGGTGGTCCGTTTTTCTTCCCGTCTGCGCCAGTGCTCCTCCTGGGTCCCGTTCTTCACTGCGGAAACATCAAATCGCCCTTGCTTCACATTTTTTCGTTGCCCGCCCAATCCGCACAACAACGAAGAACTGCGGAGGGTTGTCGGGCCGTGTTCGTTTGGCCCGCGCCCTTTGCGTTAGGCGATAACAATCGGGAAGAAATAATCAACATATCAAACCACAATTTTAATAAATTAAAATTGTTCTTATGAAACCGGGTTCTTTATTTTTAAAGAAACGTTCACGGGAATATAAAACATTTAAATAAAACCCCTACCTCGTCAAGTCGTCGCACGCACGTTCTTCGCGGAGTTGATCACCGCGGAAGGAGGCGATCGTCGCGTCGCGGAAGGGTGTCGCTTCGTCGCGGATAGGCGTCACATCGTCGCGGAAGGGTGTCGCGTCGTCGCGGAATACGGTGACGCGTCGACGAACTCCGAGGTTCAAGAACAACAGATTTAATTAAAAATAATTAAATCCATGTTGTTGTTTTAATCCACAAAGTAAAAATTAAAGAACCGCAATCTCTCACCTCAATGGGTGATCGAAGATTTTCATTGCGGATGAAGGAATGTCGTAGAAGAATGTCGAGGGAGAGGAAACTTCGGCGTCGCGGCACAAAGCGTCACGTCGTCAATTTCCGTGGGTTCGGCATTCTTTGTCGGAGGTCGGTGTTCTTCACGTTCTTCACGTTCTTCGCATTCTTCGCGAAGGAGGATGAAGAACTCTTGGTTTCTGTCAAATCCTCTCAACGAACATTTTTCCAGAAGTCGTGCGTTGGTCTTATTTTATTATTTCGCCAATGTATTGAAAAACAGGTTAAGAAACAATTAAATTAATTCAAAGAATTAATTCAACGAATAAAATCTCCCAATTAAATGGTGCATTAAGAATTTAAGAAAACGCGTCAGTTGACTTTCATAATGACAGGTTTTTGTGGGTGCGTTACATAGTGGAAAAGAAACGGTGGGGCTCATGCGGACCCCACCTCACAAATATCCTACCAAGAGGGTAGGATATTTTTGGATAGCACCTTATCCGAATCAACTCAGATTAAGCGGCATTAAGTGGCTTTTAAGTGGCTTAAGTGAAACAAAAATAAAATTGTCGCACATCTTTATTTTATTTCATAACTTTAAACCCAAAAATTAAAAACCACAACCGAGAAAACGCAACTCCGGAAGAGGAGTTTCTAAGCAAATACCAGCGCTGAAATTACATCGGTGCCCTCAGAATTCGATTTCGGGCACCAGTTCAAAAGTTAGAAAAACCCGCTTGTCCGTTCACTGAACGTACCTGAGCCAAACTTCGAAACATGATTCTGGGCACACCGAGCCTCGAAATCAGGTGCCGTCAGAAACTGCGCTCTTGTAAAATTCCAAAGAAAATTAAGAAAAAAAAATTTCCTTGAAATTTCCGGGTCTTTACATTACTCCCACCACAGGGCTTTACGTCCCCGTAAAGTTTCAACACAAACTAGGGATACAAAGGCGGTAGAGCTAGGCGGTAAGCCACCTCGCCAATCCTGCTGAGGACCTGGAAGGGTCCGATGAAGCATGGAGACAACTTTCCACCTTGGCCAAATCTCTGTAATCTACATCGAGGTGAGACCCGCATGAAGACGTGGTTTCCATCCTCAAACTCTAGTGGCCTACGCCTCCTGTTAGCGAAAGACTTCTGTCGACTCTGAGATGTCTTCATCCGCTCCGGGATGACCTGGACCTTCTGTATCATGGCCTGGACCACCTCTGGTCCCATAAGAGCTACTAATATTTCTTCTTTGCCGATAAGAGAAATCTGGTATTATCCCCTGGATGAACCACTTCCTTTGCCTAATACAGTCAATTCTGACATGGATGTTACTAATCCATACCAAGGATGACGTCATAAGGCCTCGACACTACTACCAAGAGATCCAACTATTACTCTCGCCTCCAAGGGTTGAGTCACACTATCGGCATCAGTGTGTGGTAACTCGGTCTCCTCCAGTAGATGTCTCACAAGTGAGGGTCAAGTCAACAATCTAAACCGGAACCTCTTAGTAACAACACAAAAGAGGAAAAGAATAAAAACATCACAAGAGTATTCGTCTTTTATTATTACAGCTCATAATACAAAGACACTACACCATAGCAACAAGGAACTATAAGTACAAAAGACGTATCCACTAGTTCCACTCCTGTCCATCTGCTCCCGGAGCTCCATGATCGTAGGCCTCAGCTGCCTGAAGCTGAGCTCTCCCATGTCCTTCTGTCCCCTGCGGTCGGGGTGGACCTCCTGGTGGTGGTGGGGGAAACACCCCGAAGCGTCGTCCACCTCCAGCTGCACGGCCAGCTCCCCTGCCATGGCCGCCTTCTCCTTGAGGCCCTCCCTGATCGAACCTCTGCCTCTGCCTGGGGGGCCCTTCGTCCATCTTCTGGTCATCCGTATGGCGGGTCGGACAGTCACGAGCCATGTGAATAATCCCACCGCAGAAGTAACACTGCCCTCTCATGGAAAGTCGTTGTCCACCCTGAGTGCCTCGCACAAACGATCCAGAGTCTTGCTGTCGACCACCTGTAGGTCTAGTCCTCTTGGACCCCTGCGTCATCTATCTATTGCCCACTGCAGAAGACTCTTCCGCATGCCGACAAATGGTGGGTCCTGCTGCTGGAGACTGCTCAGCAAGGAAACTCTCCACTAAGAGGGCTCACTCCAACACCCCTGCCAGAGTCAGAATGTTGAGGGAGATCATCGAAGCCCTGATCTCGTGCCTCAGTCCCTGCTCGAAGGTCTGGGCCTAGAAGAATAGGTCTCGTACCATATCTATGGAGTAGCGCGAGAGATCAGTAAATCTCGCCGAGTACTGGGCCACTGTCATGCTGCCCTGCCGCAGCTGTAGTAGCTCCTGGATGCGCACCGCTCGGAGGGTGGCTGGAAAGAACTCGTCGCGGAAGATGTTCTCAAATTCCGTCCAGAGGAGAGATGTCTCGTCGTGCACCTGGAGCATCAAGCTCCACCATCTGCCTGCTGTCGCGTGCAGGAGGCTCGCTACGAGGATCACCATGAGGTATGCTGGTGTCCTCACGAATCTGAAAACTCATACAACTGCCTCCAACCAGTCCTTGGTGGCCTGAGGGTCCGTCTCCCCATGGAACCTGGGCGGTCGCTGGCACTGGAACTTATGCAGTGCACTAAGGCGACGTGCATCGTCAGCGGCTGGGGCTGGTAGCATCGGTGGCTTGGCGGGTATAGGTACCGCCGGTGCCTCAGCTGTCAAAGGGCCCTGTACCGAGTCCTGGACGCTCGGTGGGCTCTCACCACACACATCGCTCGGAACCCTAGCTGGCTGCCGTCGTGGGGCCATCCTGAAAAGGAAACAGGTGCGTCACGGTCAGAACAGTATACCTGGTGAGCTGACATAAAGTAATCACAAAGAAAACTTGAAACACACATGCAATCATTGTTTTCGTGCATTAAGTCGGAAATTAGAAGTCAGGGTCCTGATGTACGGATACATCGGCCGCCGCACCAACACCGGACTCCCTGGACTGATAACCACACCCAATACACTAAACACTATTGCTTAACATAGAAGAATGATCAGAGTCTGCGGTAGAACCGAACTCCTCTGATACCAATTTGTCACGACCCTTCCTCGGGGCCCGTGTCGTGACTACCCCAGGCCCGCCTTCCATAGGCCATGGGCTGGCGACTAGCACCAAGGCGTAAATCCCGATAAACAGGGAAGGCATTGCCTTTGTAAAGTAAACAAGCACCTCAGAGTAAGCAAGTGGAAAAAGTAAACACTAAGTAAAAACAGAGTACAACTGCAAGTGCGGAAAGTAAGTGGGCCAGAATACAAACCCAAACTGAAAGTAAAGTACAACTAAAAAGGGAAAACAGCAACTGAAAGGTAAAAGCCTCTACGCCGAGCTGTCCACTGGAAATCCCACCGGAAGGGTGGGTACAGATAGCTCCACTGCACCTCGGGTCCCGCTGTCTTCTCTGAGTACGTCCCGCCCAGTGGTCCTCCTCCAGGTACCGTCCTGCTCTGCAAGCCTCAACCACGATCAACGATGTCCGTCGTCTGCAACCAACACAACGTAGTGCGGGCATAGCCCACGCAGGGGTGAGTATAAGCTACTCAATAGGGACCCCGAGACCCCCGAGGGTCTCCCAAAATCCACAAAGGATAAACCACAAAGGAAAGATACAATCACGAAGTAACAACTGATAATGCTTAGGTATATGCCCATACATATACCTAAGTCAAAAATTCCAATACTCTCCAACCTCCGAGCCCAAGTACAACTCAGTCCACATAGGAAAGTAAAACACAATCCACACAGGAAAGTAAACAGGATTCATCTCACACAGGTATACTTCTTCAAATGATGATAGAGATGATCAGATGTAGCCACTGATTCATCTAATCCGTCGGACCCACAAGGGATCGGATGGTTCAAACCCTCACAATGACCCACATAGGATCGATCATGAAGTTGGACCCAAGCTAATGGGAAACTCCTTCTCCATAAAGTAAAGTGGTTATGCAGCTACAACCAAGAACTTCCCTCTTACCTTGGACTGCTGTAGTTCTCCTCCTATCGGGTACTGTGGGCCTGCTGCTACCACCAAGCGCTCCCCCGTGCCGTTACAACCAAGCGCTCCTCCGTCGTGGGTCTTCCGCTACAACCAAGCGCTCCCATGTGCCGCTACAACCAAGCGCACCTCTGTCGTGGGTCTGCCGATACAACCAAGCGCTCCCATGTGCTGCTACAACCAAGCGCTCCTCTGTCGTGGGTCTGCCGCTACAACCAAGTGCTCCCCTGTGCCGCTACAACCAAGCGCACCTCTGTCGTGGGTCTGCCGCTAAAACCAAGCGCTCCCCTGTGCCGCTACAACCAAGCACACCTCTGTCCTAGGTCTGTCGCTACAACCAAGCGCTCCCCAGTGCCGCTACAACCAAGCGCACCTCTGTCGTGGGTCTGCCGCTACAACCAAGCGCTCCTCGTCGGGCTATCTGTAACACACCGAGTCGTTTGATCAGCAGTCGTCAAGTCTCAACCGGCTCTAGGGTTTCCGCACACAGCATGCTCGTTTTGGGAGGGTCGACTACACGAGCTAAGAGGTCGATGCATCAACTGACATGTAGTCCAGTGTTAATGTATCCCAAGATGTACCGTAGTGGTCACAGCCGAAACAAGGAGGATTCTCGTACGGTTTTCATCATCGTCGCAGTCGAATCCACTGAGGATCTCTGTACAGTCATTGTCGTCACAACAGTAGTAGCAGCCAGCTCTAAGGTTCCCGCACACAGCAAGCTCGTTCGGGAGGGTCCGCTCCACGAGCCGAGAGGCTGATACATCAACTGACTCAAAATCCAGAGTTGATGTATCCAAAAGTTCCGTATCGTCAACAGGAACTCAACGTCGCAGACGGCGCGTCAATCGGACGCCCGGTCTGAGTGTTATTGGATTTTTTGTCCCAGGGGCCCGGTTAGTTTTTAAAGCAAAACCAACCCCACCGTACTCCACCAGTGTCCAAACCTCGGGCGGAGTGATCCAAAAGATCTGTCTCACTTAAAGGAATTTAACAAAGTCGACGGCACATCAATCGGATGTTCGGAGCTCAAGATATGAGCGTTTCCGCTCCGAGGGCCCAGTTGGTTTCGTGTACGAACCAACCCGGCCGAACGCAAAGTATTCCGAAACCTTGAGTGCGATATCCAAAAACGACCGTCTCGATCCAAGGATTGCATCACCGCTGACGGAGCGTCGTTCGGAGGCCCGTAGCTCATGTTATGAGCGAAAGACCGAAAAAATCCGGAGACAGGGGGTTTGGGCCCGGGCCGACCCGGTCCAGTCCGGCCAGGGCGCGGCCCGGCCGGTCGGACCAGCCCGGCTCAGCTCGGCTGAGTGGCCGAGCGAGGGTGCCGCGGGGCGCTGCCCCCGCGGGAAGACGGTGTCGCGGCCCCGTGTGGGGCCGCGCTGGAATCAACGGATGCGGCAAAGGTCGCGTCCCGCGCGTGTGAGCCGGACCCGCGCGACCGTGGGTCCGCTGGCCGCTGCCGCGGCGGCTTCAGCCGCGGCGGCCCTCTCCGGTGGCGTGCCAGGGCGCCGGCGCCGTCGGAGGCTTCCGCAGGCCACCGGAGTTGCTCTGGTGGTCCGTTTTTCTTCTTGTCTGCACCGGTGCTCCTCCCGGGTCCCGTTCTTCACTGCAGAAACATCAAATCTCCCTTGCGTCATGTTTTTTCGTCACCCGCCATATCCGCACAACAACGAAGAACTATGGAGGGTTGTCGGGCCGTGTTCGTTCGGCCCGCACCGTCCGCGTTAGGCGATAACAATCAGGAAGAAATAATCAACATATCAAACCACATTTTTAATAAATTAAAATTGTTCTTATGAAACCAGGTTCTTTATTTTTAATGAAACGTTCACGGGAATATAAAACATTTAAATAAAACCCCTACCTCGTCAAGTCGTCGCACGTGCATTCTTCGCGGAGTTGATCGCCGCGGAAGGAGGCGATCGTCGCCTCACGGAAGGGCGTCGCGTTGTCGCGGATAGGAGTCGCGTTGTCGCGGAAGGGCGTCGCGTCGTCGCGGAATACGGTGATGCGTCGACGAACTCCGAGGTTCAAGAACAACAGATTTAATTAAAAATAATTAAATCCATGTTGTTGTTTTAATCCACAAAGTAAAAATTAAAGAACCGTAATCTCTCATCTCAACAGGTGATCGAAGATTTTCGTTGCGGATAAAGGAACGTCGTAGAAGAATGTCGCGGGAGAGGAAACGTCTGCGTCGCGGTACACAGCGTCACGTCGTCGATTTCAGCGGGTTCGGTGTTCTTCGTCGGAGGCCGGTGTTCTTCACGTTCTTCGCGTTCTTCGTGTTCTTCACGAAGGAGGATGAAGAACTCTTGGTTTCTGTCAAATCCTCTCAACGAACATTTTTTCAGAAATTTTGCGTTGGTCTTATTTTATTATTTCGCCAACGGATTGAAAAACAGGTTAAGAAACGATTAAATTAATTCATAGAATTAATTCATCGAATAAAACCGCCCAATTAAATGGTGCGTTAAGAATTTAAGAAAACGCGTCAGTTGACTTTCATAATGACGGGTTTTCGCGGGTGCGTTACTTAGCGGAAAAGAAACGGTGGGGCTCGTGCGGGCCCCACCTCACAAATATCCTACCAAGAGGGTAGGATATTTTTTGATAGCACCTTGTCCGCATCAACTCAGCTTAAGCGGCTTTAAGTGGCTTTTAAGTGGCTTAAGTGAAACAAAAATAAAATTGTCGCAAAACTTTATTTTATTTCATAACTTTAGCCCAAAAATTAAAAACCACAACCAAGCAAACTCAACTCCGGAAGAGGCGTTTCTAAGCAAATACCGGCGATGCGATTCCATCGGTGCCCTCAGAATTCGATTCCAGGCACCGGTTCAAAAGTTAGAAAAACCCGCTCGTCCGTTCACTGAACGTACCCGAGCCAAACTTTGAAACATGATTCCGGGCACACCGGGCCTCGGAATCAGGTGCCGTCAGAAAATGCGCTCTTGTAAAATTCCAAAGAAAATTAAGAAAAAAAAAATTTCCTTGAAATTTCCGGGTCTTTACATATTCTTTTAAAACACTGCAACATCCGGAATTACCATAAATCTTTATTGATTACATTCATGATCCCTTATTCCTTATAGAATACTAGATATACTCCTTCTATCCAAAAATGTATTCAAATCATTAATCAGTTTCAAGGAAGTTAAGAATATCCAATATAATTTATCCAAATCAATCATGTATTATTCCAAAATCACTATCTCGGTATTAGAACCATATTATGGTTTATCTTTCTCTCAACCATATATTTTCCAAAAATTTAACCTGCTGTGGATTCACTTTTTTTGGTTTCACAAAATCTCAAGTCCTTTATGAAATAGTACTACAGTACAATCCTTATATACTCCATAATTATTATAACCAGTACATCATTGATACCACACTCAAATGAAAAAAAATCTTTAATAACAACATAAGAACTCTAATAATTCCTCCTCATCTGTGGTAGTATCATAACTTGATTATTATCCAATAACATCATTGGGGGCATACTCTGATGATTTCGACATTGGTTTGCATAGTGTCCCCACTCCTTGCAGATGAAGCGTTGTACATTTTAATCCTTTGCCTTACCCTTGAAGTCACGCACTTGGTGTCCTTTTTCTCCACACTTATAACAAACTCACATTCCCTTCAGGAATGTTCCATGGTGTTTCTTCCCACAGTTATCACATATTGGAAAATTCTTGTTTTCCCTCATCCCTTTATCCATCACTCTCTCTTCCATACTTTTCTTCTCTTTCTTCCCTTCAAAGCCATAAGACTCAGAGAATTCTTTACATATCTTATTAACACATGATACTATTTCTTCATATGTTGAGAACACATGGTAGACTATTTCCCTTCTAAATGTTGGCTTAATACAATGAAAGATATGATCCTTCTTACTCTTTGGATCATACGTATTGATGGATTATACATTCTTTCTACTAAGCACCATTTCTATACAATGGCATAAACTAGGTTATTTTATGAATTGCAATGAATAATTCCAAACTTGTAAAATAGTTAATGTAACTTGAATGATTTATGGATATAATCCATAATAATAAAAAAATGTTTTCTTTGAGGAAGTATATATTCATAAACCCTTCATAATGGTTTGTAAAAAAATGAGAATTATCCTAAGCATATCCCCCGGGAGTGTCGTAACCAAGAGTGCAGCAAGGCCCGTTGTCGTGCACCAGTTCTCATTCAAGTCTAGCTCAATGTGGTGTTTTCGGGTTTTACCCCTAGGTACATCTGTGCCAGAGCCGCCTCTACCTGCTTGTATCCAGACAGGGATGTATTGCTCAGAAAACTCACAAAATCTCTATAATTCCAAAAATATAGGAAGTTCTTCTATACAAATCCTCAAAGTCTATCTTTGGGTTATGTGCTCTTATCAGAGTTTATCTAAATCTAGCTTCTAAGGTTATTACTAAACTGCTTCTGATACCAGCTGTAACACCCCGACCCCAGTTACCCAGATTCAGTGCATTATTACATAACATTAGCATGATCACAAGAAAGATCAAATATCAAAAGACCGATTAGTTTAGTAGCCTTGGAAACACTAGATATATTCATAAAGTTCTACATTACATCATAAAGTAAAACAAAACTACAACAACATCTTGTCTTCATATCCCCTCATACTATCCCTACAGGTCATTCATAATATACTTCTTCACATCCGGTAAAAATTAAAACATTGAAAGGGGTGAGCTCAGATGCTCAGTAAGGATAACAATATAGCGGAAGCTTTCATAAATAAACATTAACATTTAAGGCAAAGTATAACTAAAACAAAAGCCTTTTAAACTTGAACTTCAGTATAATATGGAAAAATTAAATGAAATAATGTCATTTACTTATTCACATGGATATTCTACTAGTCGAATAATCACATGCAATATCAATAACCACTTTCATAATGATGGAATGCATAATGTCAAACTATTATAACCACATAACCAAGGCCTCGTGCCAAGACTAGAAATAAGATTTTTTCAAGGCCTTGTGCCAAGACACAAGTTTGTCTCATGAGACCTACCGATGCATTGAGGAGCTATAGCGGGCTCCACCTGTCACTTATTAAGTCCAATGCATTCCTCATATGAACAGGTTTAAACATATCATAAACCATAACATAATCGTATCACATAAAACATGCATAAAGGAAACATGAAATTTGCACATTTTAATAACAAGATATCAATACAACACATTGATATAAAAAACTTTCAAAACCATTTTCAATACCACAATAAAAGAAAATTAAAACATTGTAATTATTTTTCATTTAAAAAAAGTTATGGCTTGTAGAGGAAGCTGAAACTCAAATAATGGTCACGGAGGCAGAGAAGTCATTGTCGCTGCATACGTACGACAAAAAAAACAATCCCTTTTGTTGTTTAGTAAAACATTTCATATAAAAATATTCCTTTTGAATAAAATTAAAAGTCAAAGGGGTTTATACACTATATAAAAGAAAGTCTTGTATTAAAACAAAACATGCCTCAATGAAAGAAGATTGAGACGAAGTCCCTTACAAAGATCATTTTTTTAAATAAAATATATCTATTATGTGTATTAACTATAAGTAGACATAAATAAAGTACAAATACAAGATATGACATAATAATATCATGACATAATTTGAATGTAGGAGATTAACCCAAAGAATGGAAATTGGGTTAAGAAGTTCCCTTACCTCGTGTCCAACATGACTCGATCGTTATTTAACTTCATGGATAACAAACTAGAGTTAATTTATACTTTCTTAAGAACCTTTTTTTAAGTTCATTATTCCTCTTATATCACTTATTACCATGTTATGAACATTATGTAATTATTTAAGTTAATAACGGTCGTTTTGTCGATCTTTGGTACTTGAGTCAAAAATAAACTTCTTATAATTACAAGTAGTTCATGTGGTAAAATATCCATTACATCCAGAATTATATTCATGATTTAGATATCATATATATCCATTATATACTTTCCTTTATAATATTACATAACATTTAGGGGTAAGAAATGAAATGCACTGTTCATGGAGACGGTAAGTCGTACGTACACATGAAAGCTACTTTCATTTCTATTTCGTATTTTAATGGAATGAAAAATAATTATATAAAGTTATATTATAATTCCAGTATAATATCATATATAATATCACTTACTCCATCCTTTATATGTCCCACATATGGCATTAACGATTCAAATCACTTTGAGGGGGCGGTAGTCCGCACTTCCACAAATGAAATTATCGCATTTGCAAAACATGCAAAGCATAAAGATATGTTTTAAATGTAAAATACAGATGAATAGAGAAGAAATAAATATAATATATATCATAAATAAATATTGTTCCATCATAATGTCCACCATGAGAGGTGGTAGGAGAAGATAGAACAATCATCGTTTCGTGAGGCAGTAATTCGCCATCCACAGAAACAGTATGTTCTTTAACCATTAGACGGAGGTGTGTGTAAGTGTAGCTAGAATAATTATCATAAAAACATCCTAGTATATTGAATATACTGGTTTTGTTACAAAAGAAAGGAATAAAAAGATTTTAGGTGGTTCAAGAAGCAAAATAAAACAAAAGAACATAAAAGAAGACATTACCTTAAAATCTGGTAACTCTTTTTGATTTGAGCCAAAGGCTTCCTTGGGAAGACTTTTGCCCAAAGTGAGGCTTCAAGAAGTAAGATATGGAATTTGAGAGAGTATTTGGGTAGAGTTTGGCCGAGCCAAATGGCTTTGAAGGTGTGAATAAGGTGGTAGTGGTGGGGGACTTTTATAAGAGGAGAGGAGGGGCACTCTTGGAAAGTCATGAAATGTTACTTTATTATATAATGGGTTTCGGATTTTTAAGGTCCCAAACTTATATATTTCGAGGATAAGGTGATAAGGGTTCGAAATATACTCATCTAATAGGTTTTTGACAAGTTTAAGTCTTAGATTTTACATTATCTTTTCATTTTATTTAAATCGTTAATATATGAGGTAATCACTGCATCATCATGGTGCCATAAAAAAATTACTTTATTTAATGTCTAAAAATTATAAAAAAAATATCATGATGTAGGAAATATTTTTATCTTTCCAATTAATATTTATAGTCTAAATGTTAACTTATATAACCTCATGTATTAATTTTTTTAGTAAAACAACACATGTTTGTGACAATTCTATTTTTACTTTAAATAAAAAGTTATTAATGTCATTTTTTACCCAAGTGGCTCCATGGGGTCCCCAATTTGACCCATGGATTGTCTTGGTCGGCCATGACTCATCCAATAAGGGTAGGACAAGTTTAAAGATATTTTCATATTTATATAATATCATCTTTACCTTAAATTTCACTAATTACCTTTAATCGTGATTAATAGAACTTAAAAGTTACTATTCACCAAAAATTATTTCAATCCCATTGAACCAAATTTTACTTCATAATGACAACTATGTATGTCAGATTTTTGAAAATCAAATCACAGAAGCGGTAATGTTTCATTTAAATGAAAAATCGGTTTTTTAACTACCACATAGTGGTTTCACTATTCATCAAAAATTGATGTTTTTCAGAACAA
The DNA here is from genome assembly GCA_963277665.1 of Viscum album. Lineage (NCBI taxonomy): Eukaryota > Viridiplantae > Streptophyta > Magnoliopsida > Santalales > Viscaceae > Viscum > Viscum album. Next base: position 1,495,572,578 of record OY728133.1, read on the forward strand.
TGCCAAAATTTCACCCTAAGATATAATTGATATTCCGAATTCAAATATTATTTCTATTTTAAAAAATTCCAAACATATAAGTTGCATTAATTAATTTCATAATTAATTCCCGATGTCACAACAAATAGCGTGTTTTTATGAAACAATATATAGCAAAAGATTGACAATTGTTTATGTCCAATTTCAAAGTGAAATTAATTCTAATGACCACCATTGGATAAAATGGTAAAAATATATTTTAATTATACTTTAAAACCACTAAATAGTATAATTTATCACTATAAATTATTTTGATTAAAAATGTTGTTTTTAAGTATTTTTCACTATTCATAAAAAATTGGAAGTTCTCATAAAAATACCAAAAATTCAACATAAGCTAATTTTGATATTCCGAATCCAAAAATGAAGTCCATTTTGAAATATAAAATATATATAATTTCAAAAGGTGGGTATTACTATTCATAATGACTATTTTGATTGGTCGTGGTGTGTTAGAATCTCGAACATTCGTACAATGCAAGTTATTGCATTATTGAAAGAGAAGCGTATCATGGAAGGTCGGGGTGTTACAGGATATTTCCTTTTTATGGGATTCATATTGATTATTCTTCTGTGATTATTTTAGGATGTGATAGGTAGACATTTCGTGAGAGGGTGATGGATGTGAAATGAGGATTATTTCTTATATTTTACTATCGATTTATACATTATCATGTTTATATTTGTTTCTCACCTCCACTTTTACAATTCAATGGGAACCCAAGGTAACTATGTTGGTGATATTTTATGCATCATAGTGTATGTACAATATGTCCTTATTGTTTTTACTATAACGTTTGTGATGTAATATCTATGTTTCTACACATATAGTGTTAGGGATTTCATAGACTTGTTTCTTTACTGAGGGTGTTGTTATATATGGGAACCCTTGGGTTTTTTATTCTAATAGCATATGTTTAATATTTTCACACCCTATAATTGAGTTAGATTCCCATGATTATTTTTCATTTGATGGTATTAGCTTTGGTATCCTCACTATACATATTTTTTTCATCCCTTTTTACATTTCGTGGACATGTTGCAACAATTTATTTTTGTTTACTATTAGTGTAAATAATTATTATAATGGATTTAATTTAATCTATATACCATATTTAATTTATTATTGAGTTTAATTTTTTATTATAAAACATGTTTTGAGAACTTTTTTGAAAGAATAAAATTGGTTTTGATTTATTTTCAAAGGTTTTAATTCCAAACTATTAATATTTTAAATTTTTAAACTTTTAAATGTATTGTTATATTCATTGGTTGGTAAAAATTTCAATTTGAATGAATGATTTAAGGTCATTTTTTTATCTTCATGGTTTTAAAACTATTAATCTTAATCATAATTGTAATTTATTTTACAAAAAAGTTTTTTCCCTGGGATTTTGAAAGGAGATAAATGTATAATATTTAATTATTTCATACTTTTATTTTTTAAAACAATTATTAAATTATTTTCATACTATTTTTTGTTAAATGTTTTATAAATGAAATTTAATTGATTATATGGTTACAAAATTACTAGGCTTCTTTAGTTCACACCCTCCAAACACACCCAGATGGATATATATTGATTTTAGGATTTCATATATGTTATGAGGTTATGATCTCAAGTTATAAAAAGGGAATAATTAAATAAGTATATTCATAACATTTAAAATAATTATTTAAAACAATATTCGGGTTTACTTAAAGTACTCAAGATAACAAAAAATTACTATGTACCAAATATTAATTTCCTTCATATACAAAAAGGTCTATGACATGTGAATATTCAGGTAACTTTTTCAAAATAAATCGTGGTAACAAAACTCGAATAAATGATATCTACATTCTATCATGGATCTTAAAATGATTGGGAGTCTATATAATTTCTAAGAAAAAAATTATATAAATAAAATAAAGTAAATAATTACAAAGACAAGTCAAAACTTTAATTTCATATAATAAATAATTTTAAAATGACTAAACATGTTTAAATGACTCTATTTACTAAACCAAACATAAATATATAATGATAAAAACACATGTGATGTGGTTTCAATATCACCACAACCAATCTCATGAAATAAAATTATATGTTCCTCATATGGCTAAAGTTTCACTGAAATTGATCTACTACACCCATCATCATGATATCTCATCACTCAACCACAATTCATAAAAACCTGAAATCATCACATTATCATCAAAACACCCACAACAATGTACAGACATTAAACTTAGTGTAACTTCATGGTTGGTTCCTTACCAAACAAAAACCAGATCAACTATCATTCTATCTCATTGGGTTCTAAGGCACCTCCAATTCAACTCACACATAGATAAATTCAAATCAAACATATACCCAATATCACAAATGGACATCATCTTACACCTTTTGATATGTTGGGAAATAGTTTTAAACATCACAAATATTTGTAAAACATTATTTATATTGGTTTTTAAATATATTTTATGTCATGTGAAATATTGTATTTGTGGATTCTTTGTTTGATATTTGATGAAATTGGTTTTTGATAAATGAATAGTCCTTTGATTGAATTTTAAAATAATCCCATGGGAACATCGATGTTTGTGTAGGTAGTCTAAGAAAATCATGTTGGGATTTATTTTTTAAAATTTATTACTATCTTTTGAATAATATTTTATTCATTTCAGATTAATAAAATGTTTATGAAATGTTTAATAATAATTCATTTCTTTATAATGGGTAGTTTTCAATTTATCAATTTTTTGGTCATTCCTATTTTAAATTTCATTTTTGAAAAATGAAACTTTGTTTTAAATGTCAATGTTTTTTTTAAATGAAAAAAATGATTTTTTATTTTAAAATGAACTAAAATGGATTTAGTGTTTTGAAGCTCATGAAGCGATTTCAAAGAGAAAAAATATATTTTTATGTATTTCAAAGTGTAAATACTTTCATGGAGACGAATTTAAACTTTTCATTTATTGTAAATGGGTTTTACGCATTATTTTAAAAAAAAAATTGTTGATGCTAATAGTTTTTATAGAAAAGGGGTTTTGTATCCCATTATGTTTTTTTGAAAAAAATCATTCAATATTAATGCAGAATTTAAAAAAGAAGGATTTCAAGTGTGGTTTTAAAATTTTAAAAATAAACCTTTTAAATTTTTAATGTTTTTTTAGATTATTTTTGAAATTTTAAATTAATATGTGGTAATTTAAAAAATGGACACAAATCTCATTCTCATTTACTTCATCTACCAAAAATTTATTATTGCATTTTTTTCTTGAGAATCATCCCGCGTCTCTTCTGGATATGCCCTTATGTTTCATGAACAACTCTGATAAGTATCATCCCATAAAAGGTACTGGTGATAATTTTTGGATGAATTTAGAGGATAAAACCTACCATAGTTTAGTAACTATTTTCTTAAATTCAATTACCCATTTCCTTTGATGCATACCAAAATTATTTAAAAGAATTAAATGTTGCGTTCCCATTATTATAATTATATATAACTTTCTTATTTGATAATAACTATATTATGTGTCTTATTTATTTTTTATAAAAAATGTATATTTTATAAACCTAATATGAAGGATATGAATCAAAAATGGTTTCATGCTAATCATATGACAAAATAATATGATGAAATAGTTAAATATTTCATAAATTTTCCAATATATCATGTATACAACACTTTTTAAATCCTTTTTCGATGTTTATATTGATGTTTTTCACGAAAAAAATAGTCTAGAAGAGTTAAAAGAAAATTTTATTTGAAACAAAATATATAAAATTGATAAATGTTAGACTAAAACCAAGGAAAACTAAATGTTCAAATTGATTAGGATGATACAGTGGTTTATAGATTATTTGATATGAATACCAATGTAAATTATTATAAAAATATCATGGATGAAATGAAAATTGAAATTGAATATTACATTCATTATTTTACAAAGTTTATTGAGAAGTTAAATAGGTATGTAAATATATCATTGTATATTATTTGTACTAAAGACACAAAATTTTCAATGGTATTGTAGTTATATAATATGAATGATGGTAGAAGATGGAATAACATCAACTTTACATAACTAATTGTTCCCTTGAATTATATGATACCAGAATAAAATCAATTTCCCTGTCAAACATATGATGCTAAATGGATTCTATATTAAATGGTAATGATATCTAAAATATATATGTGTGTCCAAATGACTGCATATTGTTTCTCAAAGATCATGAATCACTCATAAAATGCCTTATGTGTGGAAAGAATCAATACAAGAAAAAATAATCAAGTACTTTGAAAGTTATATGGTACTTTCTTATCATTTTATTGTTTATAATACATTATGGATGTTAGGAAATGTTGAGATAGTTAACATGGTATATAGATACTAAAATTAATTATGGGAACCTATATCATTCAAAATATTCTCCTTAGTGGAATAAAATTGATTATGGGTATCCTGAATTTGGAAATGAGTTAAGAAACTTTCGTCTTGCATTATATATGGAAGGAATAAATCTGTTTTGTGTACATATTAGTTTTCACAATACTTGGCATGTCATGTCGCTAAATGATTACTTTCTACCACGGTTATGCATGAAGAATAAATACATTGTGTTGTATCTATTTATATCTAGAACAAATAATCCTAGTAATGATATTGATGTATATTTGGATCTAGTGATCAAAAAATTGCAATTGATGTGGGATAAAAGTGTTAAAATGTATGATGCTCATATAAGTAAAGAATTCAAACATAGGTCCATGTTATATGGGGCGATAAATGACTTTCCTACTTATGGGAATTTTTATGGCTACTTCATTAAAGTAATTTTGGGGTGTCTCATTTGTGAAGAATGCACACACTCAGTTCGGTTGAAACATTCTTCAAAGATTGTGTTTTTAGGAAATTAGAAATTTTTACACTAACAACACAAATATAAATCCTTGATGAAAACATCTTGGGGGATTACTGAACAATGTACAACACCATCTCTTTTAAGAGGTGTTCAAATATTCAATAAAGTGATATACATTAAAACTAATTTCAGAAAACCATTTTCAAAAAAACCTTATGAAATGAGGTTTGAAAAGGGGTTCAATTTTATTTGAAATACTATATTGTCATTATTTGCACGAATTTTTTTTTTGATGTCCTGTATGTAGAAAAAATGTATTTTATAGTGTTATTGGAATGTTACTAAATGTTCTTGGAAAATAAAAACATGGAATCAATTATAGGTTGGACATGATTGAAATGAGGATAAGGGAAGAGTTAGCACCCTTGAAGGGTAACGGGAAAATATATCTTCCTCCAACAACTTACACTATATCCAGACTGGAAAATTGAAATTTTTCATTTCCCTTAATAGTGTAAAAGTTAAAAAGGGTTATTCATAAAATATATAGAATGTACTTTCATTTACTAATTTGAAGTTATAGGGGATAAAAAGACTTGAAAACAATGTTTTGATGCATTATTCTATCCCCATTTCAATAAATTTTATTTTTCCTAAAATTGTATGACATAAATTAACCAGAATTTTCTTCCTTTTCAAATCCTTATTCAGTAAAGTTATACCCCCATCAAAGTTTCCAATCATGAATAATGAGATTGTAGTTTTATCATATGAATTAGAGATGTTATTCCAACCATCATTATTTTATATAATGGTCCACCTGATTGTTCACTTAGTTAGAGAGGTTCAACTATGTGTTCTTGTCTACTACATATAGATGTATCATATTGAATGGTATAGGAAATATCAAAATGATATGTAAAGAATAAAAGTCTACCAGAGGGTTGTATTATAGAATGATATATTATTGAAGAAGATATTGATGTTTTTACTGGTTTCCTATTAGATATTTACAGCATCAGTCTCCCAAAGTCTCATCATAGTGAATGACTTATGGGTAAAGGACTTTCCAGAATATATGTTGTTACAATTACCATCACAGGGAAAGAGAAATCACACATTTATAATTTACATAATATTGAATATGTTGATCCATGCATTGAAGAGGAAAAAGAAATTCATAGATATTTGAATCCATAAAGGGATGAAGGTTGGATATCAAATACATATAATCAATAGTTTATAGGTTTGTTCTGAGATAAAATTTACAAGGAGTTATCTAGAAATCTGAATTCAATTATCGAATGACATTAATGGACTTCTGGGGTACAAAATTAGAATTTTATATCTTAAACTATTTTTATAATAAATAGTTATATGTTCTATACAAAATAAAACTAGGAATACAGTATGATTCAAAATATAGGAGTTGCACTTGTGGTGGAGTAATGCAGATATATAATTCCAAGGATAGAAATCCAATTTTTTTGAATATGTCATATTTCAACATTATCATACTGATATATGAGTTGGATTATACAAAAATTTAATGGTCTGATTTTCGTTTTAAAATTGATTGAAAAGAGGATTGGGGTGAAAGTTGATGAAATGGGATTGGTGAAGGTGAATTTCAATGTGGATGGGGGAAAGGATGAGTTGTTCATAATGAAATCATAAGTAGTGAAATTATATTATGTCTTAGATCCAACAAACAAGAAATTTTTTACTATTTTACTAGAGACTTAATCAACTGTAGGGTCAGATGAAAATTCAATTGAGGATGACTCTTTTATTGGGAGATCATAATCAGTTCATAGCAGTCCGAATGTATACAATGTCTTTAATGTTAGAGGTGACCAAAAAGAGAGGATATGGATTCTCGATAGAGGAACCAAATCCATTCAACCTTTTAATAAATAAATATATTTCAATGATAATTTTAAAAGGGTTTTCTAATAAACTATGTGATTCCTCATAATATTATCTATTCTCTACATCATTTACATAATATAAATTAAATATTTGACTACTCATGGACATAATTTCTTCTTCAATTGATGATGTTTCCAATATTGTGGAATAATACACTATTGATGATAAAACTATAGAATTACTAGGGGATAAACAATATGTTGATGAAAAAAATAACAATGATGCATCATCACGGTATTGAATAAAATTATCAAAGTAATTAGTATGGGTATTAAATTTGAAGTTGACTGGAATCAATGTGGTGAACCAGTTGAACCCAAAAAGTAAATGTTCATTATTTATGTTGGGGTCACAATGTGGATGAATGTGCTGATTAATATAGATTTATGGTTCCATGTCTAACCTGTAATGAAGAAAACCCTTTGGGAAGATAAAAAGTTAATGTTATGAAATAATTTCTATATTTTACGCAAAAAATATAATGAAACATTGATTTAATTTTCATTATTCTTTATAGAGTTTGTTTATTTTAGAATATTTCCATAATATATATGTATTAATGGTAACTAAAAATCTTATAGAGGATTCTAGTCTCTTCTTAACAAGTTGGATATTATGGATTCTGAGGGGACGATAAAGCCCCACCCACCAGTTAGTTATGAACACATTATAAAGAAGGAAACATGAAATTTTTTCATCAGTCGTCATTATGAGAAATCATCTCAAGTTCATTTTAGTTAATAATATATTATTTTAGATTATTTATTTTATGTAATTTGATTCAAAATTATTAATTTATGATATAATAAGAGATTTTGAAAATAAATAATGTGCATCAAAACCAATTCTCCTCTATCACAAAGAAACGATGGGCGACACATCAATAGATAAGAAATTGGTATGTATTTTAAATCCAAAATAAATGTTTTATGTGATATAAAAAACATATTTTCCATTCTTTATATGAACATCATGAAATCAAAATCTAAATCAACTTCCATTCCATTTCATGTTCTTTGGAAGGAGGTTCACATAAATAAGGATGGTAAACTAGTTCATGAAAACAAAAGTGCAGTATTGGAAACACATGTAAGTGTGAAATAACTGTGTTTTTTTATGATATATAATATTATTACCTAAAAGTATCTATTTAGGTACATATTTTTCTATATGGTTTAGACACATGAATCAGTGGCCATAATTCTAAAATAAAAACTACTTTTAGTAACTTTGAAGTGAATGGAACAATATGTTCATGTCAGAGGACTAGGTTTTAGAGTGTCTCCTTGAACATATTTTTATAAGATCAAACAATAATAATGTACATATAATATTATTAAATTATTTTGGGAACAAATATATTATTTTTAAGTTATTATTGTCTCATCTAGTTTTCCATAACAATATATGAGAAAGGCTCAAAATAATCATGTGATGTAACAAATATCCTCAAATGAAGAACCATATTACCCTGCTATCTTTGAGGTTAGTCATTACCCTCAACCACATACCTTACCTAAGTTAATCAATTTTTTCACTAATCTTTCTTTTCAATGTGATTCAAACAACTTCTAATGAATTTAAATTACTAAAATTCTACAGGGTAATGTTTTATGTGATTATATCAATCAACACCTGCACACCACCTTGTTTTCATGGGTACATTTTATAATATCCCAAGAGACAATATACACAAACAAAAATCACATAATATCCCATGATATTATGGATTAATGTGGATGAAGAGCTAAATGATGAGTTTCATGTTTGACTTGATGATCTTGATATTACAATGGCCAATAATTCTATGGGAACTTCCGTATCATTGAATTATAATCTTATACATATACATTATGTATTAATTTAACAAAATTTTTATGGGAGGTGTCATTTTAGACAATATTCAATAGTAGGTTCAAGCATGGCTAGTGTAGTGTCGTGGTAAAGTAAGTGAAGGTGTCATTTCCAAATATGGATTATTATAGGGGTGTAGGGAAGAGGTCTCTACATATAGGGAAGGTAGTTATAGGGTTTTTATTATATGTAGGGAGAAGAACTAGGTCGGTCTGATCCACAACGAGTAGAATAACCACAAAAGGATGGTGCAAGATCATGTTTTATAGGGATACGTGTGGCTAAAAATTGTTGTAGTGGCCTATTCAAAAAAAGAGAGGCTTTTATGTGGAATAGATGGATTAAGTGAATAGATAATGTACAATGATTTATATTATGATGCTGATATGCTAATGGGACTACTTATTTGAATGATATATGTCTGGATAGTGATAGAGGTTGACTAAGGATCCTCCTCTGAAGATGAAGGTGACGAGTTCCTAAAAATATTACAATCATGCATTATAATAAATGATGAATATATAATCATATATCATTGAGGTACCATGATAATAATATAATAAAATTTTAATAATATATGTTAAAAATAATCTAATAATATTGATATTTACAAATACTGAAGTATATTTTACCCTATTAGTGTCATTACTGCAGATAATACTTTTGTTAGTTCTATAATTTGTGTTTATCAACACTAAAAAAGTGTTGATAATATAATTGTCATTCAAATCAGGTAGGTTTATCAATGAAAGAAAAAATAATTGACAAATACGTCATTTATCAGTGCTAAAAAACTATGGCTCCCAAAGACAAACTTTATAATCATTAGTTTTAGTACTGATAAAGGGTGTGTTTATCAGCTCTTTTTTAGCACAGATTAATGCACCATTTATCAGTGGTTAAAAACACTGATAAAACGATTCTTATTATCAACCCTAAAAAATACAATACCACACAATCCTTATTTAGTAGCGCCATATGTCCATCCCACCACTCTTTATCAATGTTTCCGACCTATCCTTTACCAGCACCCACACACCAACCTCATTCCTTTATCATCACTCAACCTGCCTCTACTAAGCCACCCACACAAGTATTTCCATGGATTCGAATATAAAACCCCCCACCCTACACAAGTTCCATTACCACTCATTTATATTTATTTATTACATATTTTACAATATATAACTTTATTTATATATATGTTGATACATCTCTTTTTCATATATATATTCATATATTTATATATAATTATGCTTATAATTATTTTTAAAGTCATTTAAAAAATATGTTTGTGTGTGTGTTTATATATATATATATATTTATATAAATATATTATATATTAATATTTATTTATATATATTGTATATTATTATTTATTTAAATATATAACAATATATACATAAATATAAATCTATTTGTTAATAATCAAATATATTTATAAATAAACATTTGTATATTCATATTTATACATTTTTATTTTTTATAAAATGGATAATAATTATTTCTATATAGTTTATATGATTAGAAATATATTTTACATTTAAATATGATTAAATTAGTATTTAGAAAATTAATTTTTATATATAAATATATAAATACACACACATAGAGATATATATATATATGCATATATTTAATTATGAATTCCACCAAAATATAAAAAATGATAAAACATCAATACCATAATATCTATATGAATATAATCCCTCGGAATATATTCACTCTCTACTAAAAAAGGATAAGAAGACCCTCTTAAATGAAGCTAAAATTCCATCCAATATTTGAAAATTAGGGTATCCCAAATGAAATCACAATTTTAAAGTCCTAGGGTTTTTACCTCAAAAAAATAGTTACCAAGGCCTCTTGGGTTAAAACAACATATAGATCATTGCAAACTTTTATTTGATATGTGGTTAAGCCCAAACAAACACTCAGATCAAAAGTTATGGTTGTTTGAAGTTGAAGTCAAGCTTTTGACTTATCTTAATATGTTAATTGATTTACTAATTTTTTTATCTCACCAAAATGTAACTAAATTTCTATTGAATAATACTAATTATTAAATTCTTAATTAATATTAATTATCAATTATTTTATAAACCATTTTTCTCTAAATCTATTATATATTAACTGTGAATATTCAGTGTTATATAAATTATATTTAATCAAATAAATTATCTCTATATCAATATAAAAGAAATTATATATTAAGATATGATATTTAAAAGTTTATATTTTTTTAATGATGTATAAGTTTTATCTATGATAGAAAAATCACTAAAAAATGTTTCCTTTTATATGTGATTTTTTAGCATCCATAAAGGATTCCTTTATTAGCACTTTTTTCTAGCACTATTAAAAGAACCCCATTTTTTAGTGTTTTTTCACTAAATAAGCATGATTCTACAGTACTCGATATTCCGTTGGAGGAAAATAAAACTTCTAATAATAATAAAATATAAATAAAACTATTAATAATGAAAAAATATAATTTTATTTAATATATTAAAATAATAAATATAACTAATATTTGTTAATAATGAAAATAACTAATATTTGTATATAATTAACTAAAAAAATAAAATATCACAAAACTACATATAATAAATAAAGAACTAAAATTATTAAACTAATTAATTAAATATATGTTAAAAATTATATTTCAGTGAAATCCATATTCATCATTTTTCACATGGAAGAACCTAACAAACAAGTCGATTGGAACAAAAATAACTGAATGATCTGTGTATACATAGAGAAAATGTTTGACACATGGCATAGTAAATGAAATTATCTACTAGTGAACACTACCGTATCAAGTCAAGCCAAAACATATCCATCCACTTCCCAAAGGTTATAACATATGTAAAGGGAAAAATTAAACACCAAATCATGATGATTTCACTTATACAATACCTCCCAAAAGCTCTCTATTAGCTACCGGTAAGTCCTCTTTCTCCATGATTTTTCAAATTTAACAAAATTTTGTAAAAATAAAGCGAGCACACCCAAGGAAAAACAAAATTTCCCTTGAATTTTATTCATAATTTCCAAAATAATATGATCATTTTTTAAAAACAATATGATCAAAAAAAATTCATAATTTCCATGATTCATATTGAGCACTAGAATTTCATACACTAGAAGTTTTTATTTTGGAAGGAGCTCTCCCGTAGGGATAATAATGCATATCTATAAGGGAAGAACTCTTGGTGAATATTTTTTGATATAGTTTGAATCATTTACTTCTAACGGATGATGGAGATCCGAAGATCCCTAGATAGTTAATAATTTTAGAGGACTCTAAAGAGTGAGAGTTGGTCATGGGGGATGAACAAGAGTCGCTCCTTATGTCTTGAATATGGGAGCTGACAGAGGGACCCATTGGGAGTAATATTCTTAAATACAGGTGGGTTTATCAATTTTAGGAAGAAACATATGATATAACAAGGTAAAAATATAGTCTTTTTGTGAAAGGATTTAAATAAAAAGAATGTTTCTATTTCTCAGAAAGTTTTTCACCGATAGTTAAGCGTATGACTATTCGAATGGTGTTTATTTTTTTTGTATCATAAAGACTTCACCTAGAGATGTTGTGTGTGAAGATAGAATTTCTTCATGGTTACTTATATAAAGGAATTTTCATGGATAAAATGGTTGGTTTCAAAGATCAATGAAACCAGGTACTTGTGTATAAGATCAAATATTTCAATTACAATTTGAATAAAAGGACAAGGTGTTAGAATAGAAATTTCAATGAATTCATTAATGATACAATGTTCATCGACAACAATGATAATAGTTGTTATTACTGGAAGGGATTTTAATATGGGAGTTTTTTTGTACTAATTCTATATGTAGATGACGTGCTCATTATAGGCTCAGTAGAGGAAAAGATTGAAAAGTTGAAGGATGGTTTATTTGTAAGTTTTGAGATGACGGACCATGGTCCAATGAAGTTGATTTTGGGGATGATGATTATTATGAACCTTTTTTGGGTACACTGTACCTAACTCAGGTAGATTAAATTCAACAGATATTAGAGTGATTTATAATTTCTAAGAAAAATATACTTTCCACACTTCTGGTCGGATACATTAATCCTAGTAATGAGAATTCACCATGATAAGATTATGAGGTCAAGTTCATGGTGAGAGTTCTATATGAATACGAAATCATAAGTCTTATGCATTCCATGGTGTATAATCATCTCTAATTTGTGAAAGTAGTGAAATTAATCTATGCTTTTGTGTCAAACCCCTAAATAGATAATAGAGAGGTAGTGAAGTATGTTCTTTGATATTTGAAGGGTTATTGAATCATGGAACAATTATTTATAACAGAGGAGTCTTTTATGGTTTTTCATACTAAATCATTGTTAGAGATTCAGACACATAGAATGGAACCTTTGATTATATGTTTACTTTTTCTTGAACAATAGTGAGCTACATACTGATGGTTCTACTCTTTATAATGAATGTATAGTATATTAATTTGAAAAAAATAAGGGATGAGTTGGCATGACTGAAAGGGTTTCTGAAGGATCTTTGAATATCACCATAAGTTTGGATATTATTCTTTGATTCAAAGTGTATGATTTTCTTATCTATAAATTCAATTCTTCATTCTCAGATGTAGTATATTCAGTAAGAGTACCAATTTCTCTAGAAATTGTTGGAATATAGAGTGTTTGACCTACAAAACGTCAAAGGAATTTTAATTCAGTATACATGTTTATGAATTTTTTTTACAAGGAAGTTTTGGGGTAGTGTTTTGAATTGGTTTTACTTGGGATACTAATCACTATAGTTGGGGAACCATATAAATTTTAGAGACCCGAAGCTTGACGTACATGGACATTACATTACTTTTGGGGAATACTTAATACATAACAAAAACAGACACACAAGCACCGTAATAGTTTAGTGTCTTTGGAAACTCGGAATATAAACATCTAATCCTGTTGGAAGTTCTTCAACATCTCCCATATCGATCTTTCCCTTTTGTTTTCTTACCTAAAACCTTTCTTTATATCCTAGGTAAAATAAAACATATAAAGGGTGAGCTCAAATGCTCAGTAAGGGTAAGCATGGATAAAATAAATCAAATCATATACATTTGAGCTTAAAAACATGAACATAATGTTTAAACATCAAAAGCTTGAGCAATGACATTAAACATGGAAGTACGTAAGGCATAGATAATAAAGAAACATTTAGCATGATAAAATAGCATGGGAGTAAAACATGTAATTCTGGAAACCATTCAGCACATGTCATGATTTCCATAGTAGCTAAGGCATTGCTTCCAAGACCATCTAAGTGGACAAAGTCCCTTTCTGAATCGAGTTCACTCCTTGTTTCAGTCCTGTAACACTGAACCGGATTAACTTACCATTCCATCCATGTCTATATCATGATATATAAATCTTTACCCAATTCATTGGAGGTAGATATAGATCCCGCCCATCCCATAATGAAATCATTCTTACTGGTGCCACAAAATAAACATACATCATTCATAAAAACCCAATAAATAAAACTGGTATCATAAACATCATCCCATCATCACATAATCCATATAAAAGAAATGGATATCATTTCATAATAAGAAAAGTGAAACCATGTAAATCATAGAGACATTATAATTAAAAAATACACATATGAAATAATGTCATCTTAGATGAAAAACTATTTTGACAAAACACTTGAAATGAATTCTTGAGGAAACTATCCTTTTTTCTTCAAAATCATTTTCTTTTCACAAAATGTCGTGCAATTTTAAAAGAGAAAGATTTTTTTTAAAATATTCATGAAATATTTTAGAGTATTCTTCATGAAAATAAGGCTTTATAAAACCGTAAAAATCCTTTCATGTCGTATAAGTTAAAAAAACATTCTCCTCGTACTTTTGTCGTAAAAGTCAAAAAGTGCCTCGTACGTAAACAAAAGAAAGATTCCTTAAATACCATGTAGTAAAAGTCAAAATGGGTAAAAAGGAAATTAAAATACATAAAAAAACTTTTAGAAAACATGGACATGGATGATAACAATAACCCCAGTAAATACTTACGTATAAGCAATCTCGAATAAAAATGAGATTTGCAAAATTATCCCTTACCTTAGGTCTGATATGCTTTGTATGGATCTGAAACTCCTATATAATGATATAAATAATTTCATTGACTTATTACATAATCATATGCATTGTTATGATATCATATATGTTTCACTTATGACTTTATATTACTCGTTCTTTTGTAAATTCCATGTTAAAGTTGTGTTTTGGGTAAAATCATTTCATTTATCATATGTGTTTCGACATGTCGTTCTTGATATTATTACTTATATCCTTATTTAAATAATTCCAGAATTTAAAACAAGATTTATATATAATATATATTCATCATATACATATATATATTATAGATCGATAAAAGGAATGAAATACACCGTTCATGGAGACGGTAGGTCATACGTACGCATGAATGCTGTTTTCGTTTCCTTATTGAATTGAATGAAACTAAATAGATGACATAAATATATATATATATATACATAAATAGAGTAGCATTATTATTTCATATATTTCATTATTATTCATTATATAAACTTTATGATCATTCATGTATGGTTAACATGGAGAATGAATCTCATCGCGTCGTGGAGACGGTAGTCCGTACGTACGCACGAGCGATGATATCGTTCCCATAATTATAGAATTGGAGTGGATGGTATAATATATCACAATCTGTATGATGTTAACCATATATAGTTATTATTTACACCATTATACCCATCCATGTAAGGTGTTGGTGGAAAAACAGATTACACCACGGCATGGAGACGGTATTCCGTACGTACGCACACGCGGTGATTTTGTTTTCCGTAGGATGGATATAAGGTGAAATAGGGTCGTTTCATATTTATAATAACATACCAGTATATTATTGATACTTATTTTATTACTTCATAATTAAACAACTAAATAAGAGGAAGTAGAAGAAGAAATAAATTTGAAAGAATCGGTAACGGATATTACCTCTTCTTTGACACGCCCCTTTGAAACATCCTCTTAGGGTACTAAAATTGGTCTTTGCAGAACACCAGGACCTCTAGGATGTTTCGAGGGAGGTTTATAAGGGAAATTTGCAGGTTTTGTCTGAGCTTAAAGGCTCAAATTGGTGTGAGGAAGAGAGGGAGGAGATGCCCTTTTATAAGGGAGGAGAGGGGCACCTTTGGAAATCTTAAAAATATTAATTTATAATAAATCAAACCCCACTTAAAAACCTCCACAAATAACTCATATTAGAATATTAGATGATATAGGGTTGTAATATCATCAAAAAATAAAATTTATACATGTTAGGAGTTTATTTTAAACATTATCATCTTGATTTATTCTTATTTGGTCAATTTAATTTTATTCGTGGTAATAACATTCTAAATTTTAAATTATAACAAATAATTACTTATTTGTTGGAAATTTTCCATAATTGGATAATTTATAACATTTTAGACCATATAAATTTAAATTTATAATTTTTAAATATTTTTGTGATTTTTAAACAATTTTATAATATGTTATTTTTATAAAATAACAATAGTGTCAATTTTGACACTATTCATTTATTTGAATTTAAATAAAATATATATAGAAGATATGTTTGAACTAAAAGATTTAATATATTCATAAAAGGTAAAATGTTTCTATAAAATTAGGGGAGAACATTACTTATGTCAAATAATATTTATTTTATTATTTTTAAAACCATTTATTTGGTTTATCTCTTAATAAAATAAGTACTACATCATTTTTGTATAATTATTTAATATACTTATTTGTTGAATAAAAATTAAAACTAAAATCCTATGATGAATATAAATCTATTAACTTTAACAATAATACTTTTACTCTAATTTATCAACTTAAAATCACAATATTTAAATTGTTATATTTATTAACTTATGAAGGTGGCAACTTTGGCATAATTTAAAATAAAATAATATAAGTGTCATAATCGATTTTATAAAGCTCCAAATTGTCGAATATTAGACCATTGGATGATTATGGTTTAAATTTACATGACCAATAAGTTTTGGTCAGGTTTATTTTCCTTTTATGGTCACTATTTGTTTAATAAAAACTATATTCTTGATTTTTCACTAGATAAACAATTTCTGCATCACTATTGTGTCACAATTAATGCTAATTATTTAATCCATAAAAATTATAAATAAATTCATATGATGTATATAATTTCATTAGATTTCTGTATACTATTAATTTTCGATGTTTCATGAAGTTTATCACTAAATTAAAATTAATATACTTATAAGATTTAAGAGAGTGGCATGTTGTCACTTTCTTTGATTTTAATAATAATTAAATTATTTTCATGGACAAAAGTCCATTAAATAATTATAATCCAACCCTTAGGTGATATGGGTCGACTTTTAGTCATCCAATAGGATTTTCCAAGTGTTATGGTAATTGTATAATATTATTTTTACAATTAATTACCCGATTTACCTTTATCTGTAGAAAATAAAAAATTACCATAGTTACTATTCACAATATCAAAAAACAAAAAGTAACCTATTAACATAATTTTTACCCACTGAATCCAAATATGGAATCAATTTTTTCAAATTCAATACACATAAGTTGCAGAAATTAAATTAAAATTAATCTCGTTGTTGAATGAAAACGGGTTTTTGTTTAAAACATTGCAAAAGATTGAATTGATTTAACCTACGAATTCAATGTAAAATCAATGATAATGACATACATTATATTAAATGGTAAAAATATATTTTATTTATACTTTAAAAACATTAAATATTATAATTTACCCTTATAAATTATTACGATGAAAAAAGTTGTTTTTAATTAAAATATAGCGTGTTTTTACTATTCATTAAAATATGAAAGTTATCAGAATAATATGAAAAATTTATCCAAAGTAAATTTTTATATCCTGATCCCAAAAAAGAATTTTATTTTGTCAAATTGATCTTATAAACATGTCAAAAACTAGATTTAAAGTGGGTGCGCCATCAAAAGGCGGTAAAACTGCATTTTTTGAAAAATACTTATTTTACCTGAAAAGTTTATTTTGTTCTCATACCATGTTCTAGAAAATGTGTAAGATGAATAATAATGTTATAAAATTCAAATTTTAGTTAATACTATTCATAATGGATAGTTCATAATAATATTATTATAACATATCGTTGTTTTGTAAAACCTGGTATTGCGTACAACACACGCTATCGATGAAGGTCACGATTGTGTGTAATGAAAGACAAGTCAGGGTTGTGTATAGTGCAAGACTCCTTTGTTGATACGTATAAAAAAATACATTGAATATATATATATAATCAATGTTTTGTAGAATAACTACTATCAATCAAACATGAAATTGTGTGTAACACGATCCAGGATTAGTGTTGCGTATACTGCAAGCTAATACGGTGTTTCGTATAGCACAAGATAATCTTGGTGTATCGTACAACAGAATATATGAAAGAAATTAAAAAGAATATATCTTATAAAATATGGGGTTATTACATAAATTCTTTAAAAAAATTTAAAGGAGGACATGGAAGATTGAGAAGGATTTTATTTCAATGAAGCCTTAAAATATATATTAGGTGCAAGTTTTTTGGGGCATGATATTTATTTTTCAATGTATTAAATTAAGATCTCTAAAATGAGTGATAATCCATGGGACATAATTCTAGAGACTGGATGGGTGATGGAGTGGCAGCGGTTGACAGTCATTTCAATAGTAGGTTCAGACTAAAATATTCAAATAGTACATCAAGACAAAGAACCTGAACTACAAATAATCAATAGATACATTATATTTAGTATCTATTTAAATAATCCTAATGGGGATAGTTTGTTGGAAAATCCAACGGAGGAGGTGAGAGGCTTTGACTATATGGATGTTTGTTCGTGAAGATCTTCTGAGGTGGATGGTTACCCGGGAAGGTCAGATGATGGTGGTGACTGGGAGCACTGACTTAGTAACTCTATTTAAATAGTGTAATCATATTATTATTTATGATTAAGTGAAATTGTTAATCATTTTTATCAAATTTAGTTGAATATATTAAATCAGTATTCCCCTTGTATTTGGAAGAAAGTCAAAATCACATATTTATTTTTATTCTTATGATTTATGTTTTTAGATCATTATATCTATTAGTTCTTATCCACATCATCTGGTGATTTTATGTTCTTCTATAGTGGATTTGTTTTGGTTTTCTTATAATCTCTGGATGTCTTAGAGTGGGGTTCATTCTAGAGCATTTGATTTCTTGTATATTGTGTCGATGGGGTATCTTCTAGTGTGTTTATCATAAGGTCAAACACAAAAATACTTACATTATATAAAATTATAATAACCTTTTGGAACTAACCTGGGTCAACCCTAAATCAGTCACCCGATTTGGCCTACTACAAGGTCTAAGAGGCGTTTCTAATCCTCTTAAGATGGAAACTAATGATGGGAATTATGTATACTTAATTGGGAATGGTTTATACGATAAAAAATACAATTAATTAAATAAAAATTTGAAAAATAAGACTGAATAATAAAAATAACCACTAGATGTGGAAGGAAATAAAACCACACATACCTTTATGTGACCATGCAATACCACACCAACCACTGAATGAACATCGCCCCATGGGAACTGAGACTGAGCTGGAGGTCGCACCTAAAGAAAAAACAAAGATAAAGACATAGGTGTGAGTATTAAAACTCAATTTGAATTCCCATATAAAACATTCCCAGTTAATTATCCTTAAAAAGAAAACCAAGTCATGCTAGTTTGTAAATATGACATATAAAAATATGGGTTTTTACTCTTTTAGGGGAAACAAGTAACAATATTTCATTTTAAGAAAAAATGATTTCTAGTATATTTTGAAAAATAGTTTTAAAGGAATGAAATATCTTTCTAAAAATACTTATAAAAGGTAACATATGATAAATAGGTGTCTCAATGTAGAAAACATAAAAATGAATTGATTTTATAAATAAACTAGATGAAACAGAGGAAACTAGAAAGAAGAGCATTTTAAAATAGTACTATGAAAAACAATATTAAATGATAAAAAGAACCATGGGAAATTTCTAAGTAGCTAGGGTCAGTGGGGATCTAGGATCATCTTACTCTCACTGATCAACTGTGGACATGAAGTTTTTTTCTCTTAGTCGAGACAAAAAATCCACACCATCATATTTTAGTTAGTTTTGTAACATAATCTTGTTAGGTAGACTGGTTCACGACCTTACCGTATTTCTTTGCATACTAGACCTAGTCTACCATCCTAGGTACCTAGGATTCCCATGTTCCATGAAAAATAGATGTGACTTTTATCAATCTATTATATACATACATATCATATTCTTTACCCAAAACCCATCCAACTACTCACCCCCAATCTCCCTCCTTAATTGATCCCCCTTTTTAAAAGTAACACAAAACAAACACCACATCTAGCACATACATTACCTTTTTTAATTCATGGGGCATGCCTTCAGAGGGTTTTTACTTTATATAAAACACTTGATGGTTCCAACTAGGCTTTATCACATTAAAATTAGAAAACACTCTTCATTAGGAAGATTAATTCAACATTTAAAATTCACTACTTTTCAAACAAAATAAAAAACATGCTTAATCAAAGGGAACATCCTTTAGAAGCTTAGTTAAAATAAGGATAGTGAGTGAAAATGCATTTCCAAGAGTTAAAATACAATTCTCAAAGCATATAAATTTCACATAATGATAAAAAATTCAAAAAAAATAAAGAAATCAGGGAATTAAAATTAAAGGCCCGGGCATAGGGAACCTACCTTGAAACACACTAGTTTGGATGGTTGATATATGAATCCACTCTTTTATGATTACAGTCACATGAATATATATATATACATATATATACCCCTATATGAAATATATATATTCCCATCACCATGAGAGAATACATACAAAGAGGTAATATATACATATACACCTTACCCATGCATATGTGTATAGAACACCTCACAAATGGAGATCCAAAATGTACAAGAGAAAAATACCAAAAACTCAAAACTCACAAAAACCCTAAATTATAAACAAGGAATAGAATAACAGTAGAAGAAACCTTACCCAAGACTAAAATAGAAACCACTTCCTTCAACGACCATGGTAACAATCAACCCTAACAAAACCTAAGAAACCTAGATATAAAAAATGAACAAGTGGAATATCCAAAATTGGGTTAGGGTTCACCCTAGGCATTAACACCATACAAAAGAAAATGAAAACCAATAAATAGATGTAGGAGAAGGAAGTGTAGG
Organism: Viscum album; assembly: GCA_963277665.1. Lineage (NCBI taxonomy): Eukaryota > Viridiplantae > Streptophyta > Magnoliopsida > Santalales > Viscaceae > Viscum > Viscum album. Next base: position 1,495,593,628 of record OY728133.1, read on the forward strand.
ATAATTTAGACTCACTGGAGATGATCACACTAAAAAATATAAGGAAAAAGGCACACTGAAGGGGGACGAGGAAGAGGTGTGCGATCAAGAGCCCTATGGGGTGTGGGTGTCACACGACCTAGGGGAGAAAGGGGGGAGGGATGAAATAGGGAGACTTAATAATTATGATTGTCAAGATTATGATGATGATAAGATTAATAATAATAATAATAATAATAATAATAATAATAATTTAAATAATAATATTATTATTAAAACTATCATATTTAAAGACATTGAAAACCACATGGTTTGGTTGTACAACCTGCTAGATCATGAACCAATAATGTGGTTCCTCTAACCTAGAAGGATAAGAGAGGACATGGTTTTGGGGGCCTGATGCACAGTCATGATCCTAACCTTGCATCATGAATGGGTCCATTATCTAGGACACATGGTTTTCCCTAGGTTCATGCAAAGTGTCTAAAAATTGTGTGCCAACCATCCACCATATTCTATCTTCCAAAAAACTATCATTTTATTTAAAAACCCAAGAAATCCATAGATTAATTATGACACCAAAATTAGAAAAAATAATAGAGAATTCTTGGGATGTGGTGTGACAATTATCCCCACCACTAACAATTTATGCCCCCAGAAATTCACAAAATACTGGACCATATGAGACACAAAAAATCTATACCCAACATTAAACCCTATCCTCTAGATGAATGAGAACCCAAAACACATTGTACACCAAAAATATTAAACTCCAAGACCCCAAGAAGCAAGTAATAGCATCCTCAAGGAACCATCTTGACAACCTAAGAAGCATTTGTTGAGACTAAAGGACATGAAGAAATAAATGAAAGGACCAAGACTAAAAACTATCCTTTCTGAACACAAATCAACATAAAACACCCAAAAACCAAACAAAGACATCACAAAAGGATCTCATCACGGTTTTTTGGGATATCCAAGAGAATTTGTCACATGAACCACTGTCTAGGCCAACCAATTACCATGATCATGGTCGGTAAAGGTAGTAAAAAACACACTAGAAAAAAAACCAAAAGAGGAAACATAAGAACTAGCATACATGGATCACCACATTATTTTTTCCATAGTGTTATCCCTACCATTTTAGGTTTCTGATCAAAACTTAATTTCCCAAGATGAAACAACTCAAAAATACAAACACACCCTCATAACCCCAGGGTGACCTCCTAACATAGCATGTCACACCCAAAAACCTTAAGAGAAGACATCAACGAGACCCATAGTGTGTCTCTCAACCATTAAAGAAAAAATCACTCGTGATAGAACCGACCTCAAAACATAAGGGGCCCAATAAAAGAAATCCAAACATAACACCTAATCAAACCACAAGTTATAAGATCCCTAACACAAAATAATCTCTAATCAACAACCACCCAAGAACTAAAACTAATCCAATGGAAGAATAACCATTTAAGAGTTGACACACACAAGGAAAAACCACAGAAGCTTATGGAAAGTGTCCAAAAGGATCACCAAAACTAAAGGTTCCCATGATCAAAAAACCATGGTAGGGAAAACTTTAATGGTCCCCACTCGGACATCAGAGAAAACATGTTAAATGTATATCCCCCACACCTAGAAACTCTTGTACTACATGAAAAAATTCACTCCATGAACTATGGATAAAGTCCCAATTTCATGAAGGTTCTATTTCACCTCACTTAGGAGTTGATAATCCCCAACTGAAACTCTTTCCTTTAGTAATAGAACTTAACGAACTTCATTAGGTTTCACAAGCATCCACACTGATGAAAATCCTTCATAGGATTAAGGTAATGTGTCTTAGAGTACCCAAACCGACCACACCAGAAGCAAAAAAGAGAGTGGTATAATGAATGATACGTAGGAACTGCTGAGGTTACATGTCCTGAATAGGTTCCTCCATTTCACACTACTCACTAAATGGGGAACCACCTTGAGAACAAAAAGAAACTGAACTATCAAGTGCCATAATATTCTCTCTGATAATTTACCAGATGAAATAATGTGATCCTTGATCCCTATATGGAGACCCCACATGAGAATAGGATATTCCAACTAACTACTCAATGTTTTCTCTATAAAAAAGGAAATCAATTTATTGAAATGGTCAACATTCCCCTTAAATGTTTATTGACCTTGTTGAATATATAAAGTCTCTTCCAATTTCTTCTCCTTTAATCCCTTGAGAATAAACTAATCGATGAAAGTGGTATTTTAGATCACCCAATTAATACGAACTCAAAACAAGGATTGAATAATCACATTTAACTGGTCGATTCCTGGTCTTTCAAACATACCCAAGACAACTTGCACTCTCGCAGCATATGGAGTTACAAAAAACATAAAGACATTATTAACGTCCTTAATACACTCCACAACCTCTAATGGGCCTTTATAACTATAGATAATATGAAATTATTGAGAATATCTCGGCTCCACCACACCACGAGGAGTCTAGGAAAGGCTAATGACTATTAGTGGCTCCTTGAAAATCATTGGGGGTCTTTCTATCAAACATACTCTAAACAATTAAAAGCACAAAAACAAATAAAAAACATACCATAAATCAAAAAAATAACATTTTATACTAAACATATGTTTCATAAACCAATAGATCACAAAACCCAATTAAATATCAACTGAATCAAAACCACAAAAATATCACAAAAAAAGCAATGAACAATCTTTTTTTTTTCAATACCCAAATTCCAAATTTACTGATTTTTTAAATTCAATCCCACATTTAAAAATATAAACCTTTTTCCACTTATAAAACTATCCTAACCACCAAATACCATATTGCAATTGATTTTACCATTTTAGTCCCTCTTGTCTAAATGCACTTACAATATAACCACTTCTAAAACCAAAGAACCACTTCCACTTCCCCATTGAAACAAAAAATATAACACCCAAAGATTTCATAGTACATTATTTCTTCAAAGTAATTCAATAACATTGACAACACGCAACACCGAGTTTAAGCGCACCACGACTTACCAAACTAGCCATTCAAAAGTGGTTATGAATAATATTAACTGAATTTTGATCTTTATAAAATCCTTATAATTTTAGAATCCATATTTTTAGTTTCTTAGACATAATGTAAGAACAAATTCATTTTTTCAGATAAAAGAAGTATTTTTTCAAAAAATGCAATTTTATCGACTTTTAATGGTGAACGCTTTTTAAATCCAATATTTGAAACTTCTATATATTCAATTTGAAAAAATAAACTTCCCCTTTTTAATCGGGACATAAGAATATAGTTTTAATAAATTTTTGGTGTTTTTATCATAACTTTCATATTTGGGTGAATAGTGAAAAATACTATATTTTAACTGGAAAAAAAACATTTTTAATAAAAATAATTTATAGTGTTAAATTATAAATTTTAAGGGTATGGAAGTATAAATAGATTATATTTTTACTATGTAATCCAATTATAGTCATTGTAAGTAATTTCACATTGAAATTGGACATAAACAAGTGACAATCTTTTGAAAGTTATTATTTCTTAAAAATACGCTTTTTGGTTTTGACAATGGGAATTAATTTTAAATTAATTAATGAAACTTTTATTTTTTAAAATTGGTAAAATAGAATTTATTTTTGAATTTGGTATATCAAAATTATATTACGGTGAATTTTTGGTATTTTTCTGAAAACTTTCAATTTTTGATGAATAGTGAAAAACATTGTGTTATTGTTTAAAACCAACTTTTTATTAAAATAATTAATTATTTTATTTAAATTTATTTTAATTAAAAATAGATACATAATAAAAATATTATTTCAATGTAATTCATTAGAATATTTTTATAATAAAATTTGATGTGTAAAATTTTATTGAACTTTTTACCGTCTATTACCCACTTCCTAAGAGCATTTAAAAATTTGTATAAAAAATAATTTTACCACTTCTGTAAGTTGAATTTCTAAAATCTAAGAGACATGGTTAACCTTATTAAGTAAAATGAGTTTCAATAAGATGAAAATAATTTTTGGTGAATAGTAACTTTTCACTTTTATTTTCCACAGTTTAAAGTAAATAGGGTAATTAAGGGTAAAATGATATTATAATTACCATAACACATGTACTAATTCTATTGTATAAGTCTAATTTTACCAAAAACAACCTTAGGAATAAAATATGACCCTTTAGGTAAACTTAGATTATATTAGGACATTTATTATTATTTAATTTAAAGTAGAGTTAAAAGATTTAAATTCAAGTTTTCATAACTAAAAAATTTTAATTTTGGATTATACATAATATAAATTAGACTATAAAAATTAATTATAAATATAATAAAATTTCCTACATAATGATATTTTATTTTTAATTTTTAGACATTAAATAATTTAATTTATTTACGACACAATGATGATGTAGTAATTACCTTATTAATGGAAGATTAAAATAATTGATATTATAAATATTAAAATAAGTATAATTTTATACTTTTCATGAATTCCACTAATTTTCAAGGTTAATATGACATGTTAGGGATGATTAGAAAGAAAAATATCTAAGTTATAAGGTTTTTATGACTTTTACAAAAACAAAATACCAAATAGTGTCAAAATTTGATATAATTTAATTTTTAATACAAATACTATATTATTGGTTAATATAATATTCCTAAAAATATAAGGATCGAAAAAAGGACATAAATTGTATTATATATGTCATTAATGAACAACTTGAGATTCTTTTTTATGGTTATATTATTTTTATTAACCACATAGTGTAAGAATACAAGAAGACACGGTAAAAGTTAAATTATTTAACATAGAGTTAAATCAAAATGATATGGTTAAAATGGTAACCTAAACTTGTATAAAACATATTGGTTGAGAGGATTTCGACCCATCCCTACATTAACTTTGAAATAAATCAATTTGGAGCCATTATAAACGGAATATGATTTTATTATAAAATAATATTTTAATCTTTTCCTAATGTGCCCCTCACCCCTCTTATAAAATGGAACTCACCCTTCTCTCAAAGTCACACCTTCAATGCCATTTGTCTCGACCAAACCCTACCCAAATATCCTCTCAGCTATCCTCCCTTCATCCTAGATGCCTTCCTTTAGTCATAAATCCATCCTATGGATCCCATTGGATCAAATCAAAAGGAATAACCCGAAAAAGAGGTAAATATTTCATCACCTCTTTCAAGTTCTTTTCTTCTTCCAATTCTTCTTTCACTGTAGTTTCCAATATAAAATAATAAATTCAGTATCTTCTATATACTGTAATGTTATTATAAATATGGTAAAACCATATTCATTATTATATTCATCATTTTAATGACATATCACCATATGTGCGTACGTACGACTTACCATCTCCATGTCGTGGTGTAGTTGTTATTCAATACATTATTATTTGGATGGTTACAATAATGATGTATAATTGATATAAATAATAAATATAACAATATAATGATTCTGTATATATGATATACCATCAAATTATATATGATTTTAATTTCAAAAAATGATATTATCTATCATGCATACGTACGGATTACCGTCTCCACGAACACGATGAGATTCATTCCCCATCATAACCATTCAAGACTAATTTTCATTTGAAGATTAAAAATAATTTTTAAAGACTTGATAACATTATTGATATGAATAAGAAACATCCCATCCATAATAAACATGACTCAAATAACAAAGAATATAAAGGAAAGTGAATCAGTTAACACCTAAAACGACGATAATACTAAAATATCATTAACAAAGCTGTATTAGAAGATCATATATGATATCATAATTATGTATATGTTACTTTTATAATTTAATAACAGTGATTTAACTATTATAAAAGAGTTTACAATACCCTCTGCTAATAAAATATACAAGGTAAGGGTTAATTTCACAATCTCTTTATTATCTGAGATTATTTTTACCTAAGTAACTACCGGGACCTCTTTATCACCCACATCCGTGTTTTCTAAAAAAATTATTTCAAAACATTTTCAATATTTACTATAATATGGATTAAATTCATTTATAACATATTTGACCTTATATGTTTTAAAAGGAATCTTTCCGTCATTTTCCAAACAATGTACTTTATGACATTTTCGACAAAATTAATGTAAGAATGTTTTTTACTTATACGGCGGGTGCAGCTATTTTTCGCCATTATAACATCGTCGAAACTTCTCTCACAAGATTATAAGAATATTTTCAAAATAAATGTTTTCTTTATAATTTTGTGACTCTTAAATTATTTCAAAATAGAAAGAGATATTTCTCTGAAATAGTTTTGATTTCATCTATGTCAACATCCTTTGATAAATTTTACACTTGTTTGAAGTTGATTTATTATGATAAAAATATTCCTTATTGTATTTATGGTTTTGTGATATGTTTGAATATGGATGAGTTATTTTTATTCCATTCATGGTTTATGGATAAAGTATTGAAATTTCATATTCTAGTATTAATACAAATGTTTATTTTTTAATTGTATTATATAATGTTATATTTATATAATATTTATATTATATAATGTTATATTTTTGTTTTATTTATGTTATATTTAGATTACATAACATAAATATAACATGAAAATATGGTAAATTTAATGTGAAAATAACATAATATAGTGTTATAATGTACATATAGAATAAATATAACATTTTTATTATTTTTAATTATTATTACTTATTGAAATTAATATTTATTATTTTTATTATTTTTATTTATTACAAATTATTATTAGTAATTATGGAATAGTAAAAATTATTACTAATTATTAGTATTAATTAATTACCAATTATTTGTTAACATTTATTAAATATTAATGATTTTTAATTCATTAATATTAATTTTTATTTTTTGATTTTATTTATTATAAACTGTTCATTATAAGTGAAAGATACTATTAATTATTATTGATTATTTTTATAATATTTACTATCAACCATTTATATTTATTATTTATATATCATTAATTTATAAATTTATTATCAATTATTTTTTATACAACAGGCACAGTTCTAGATTGTGTCTTCAATTTATGAAGAATAATTAATGAAGGTTCCGCCATGGATTGAACCTTCCTACACCAATTCAATAATTCATTTACTGTGAGCAACTATATGGTATATTTTTTATACTTTTACATATTTTTAAAAAATTACCCTCGTCAACCTCCCTAGCTAGAAGATCCCATTTTATAGTTTTTTTTATTTCTTTGATGTCCCAATAAATGCAGGTAAGTAAAAATCAAGAGTTTGGGTGAATTTAAGTCTAATCATGACATTCAATTTTTTTCCACTCTAGTATTCAGTTGATTGGATAATACATGTTTCGATCAATATCAGAGTAGGAAAGTAAAAGTACGTAAGTAGTACGAGAATATAAGATGTTAAACTAGCAGTAGTTAAACACTTTGTTGATATAAAATAATATGAAAAACAAAAAATAATATAATAGTGTAAGAAAATGCATGGAGTCAATTAATATAATGCTTAAAACCCTAAATGGATATTTATAATACCAAATCACTTCCAATCAAAGGTCTTTGATTTTAAACCAAAAAGATAGGTGGTCATATAACCTAAACCAAGGTATCCATGTTCCAACACTAGAACAGCATCAAATGTAGCTCATCAATAGAAAATGATTCTTGGAAAAGTATCTCCTTGACAGAAATATTGGAAACAATTCACTCAATCCCTAAGAACCTCCTTGATTTAATGATCAATAGAAAGTACGATCCAGGACTACACTGACTGTAAAACTATCCTAAGGTAAAACTTCTAGTCCTTGAAATCTCTTTGATTGTAAAAAAATATAGGTCTTGAACCTAAAACATATTTGATAATGAAATATTGTAAAATGATCAATTATAAGGGAAGATAAGAGCTTTCAAAAATACCATGCACAATGGTACCTCTTAGAAAAAAACTCCTTATGTTAAAATCATATGAACTCAATGCATCGAGATAATAAAAATTTAAAAATAGCGATAAGAAATATTAGTTTATTTAAAATTGTTCTAAATTTCTCTCCAAAAAACCATCGATCCAATTTATATCATACATTGTAACAAGCTCCAATGGTAAGATTTTGAGATCTATGGGTATAGTTACAAACACATCAAACGTGACACTCTATCTTTCGATGGGTGTAGGATTTATTTCTATCATCTCATGATCACAGAATCACTGACTATATTTTCCATTGAATGTAGTTCATAAAAGATTCATAAGCTACCATACATATATACTTCTTCATGATCTTCCCCAACTGAGAACCCCTCTTGGGCCTGCAATGAATATGAAAGTGACCCTCATGGCCCTCCTCCCATAGGCCTTATGTTGGAGACTAACATTAAGGGTGTAAAATTTATAAATGGGGTAAATAATCCTTATAAAATTTATTTATTTAGAAACTACCCACATATTAATACAATAACATTAATAAAATAAGATCCAAAACAATCCCACAATGCATAAATAATGTGAGATGAGTACAAATCCGAAATAAAATACCAATAAAACCCTTAGGTGGTGACTCTACAGCAAAACCCAAGATCCAAGATAATACTGATAATCATGGTCACCAACCTTTCCAAGAAACCTATAAAATAGTTTACATATATAAGGTTGAGCGTAACAGCTACACTCGGTCGGATCATACTTAATACCACTCATGAAAATTATAAAATAGAATATTAATCCATCAATGAAGAAAAAATTGAACCAAAATGCACCTATCATGTCAACTACCACACATCCACACAAATTATCACTCACCAAATACTATATCCAAGAATAGTAAAATAGTGACTAAAAATATAAAAAGAGGGTACCCCAAAACCACTTACCCACTGGTTTTTCACTCTCATTCCCCAACATCAAATGTCCTATGCTCCTAATCCCTTCTATTGTTATACTGCAATACACCATGTCTCTTTCGCACATATCATGTTCAGTATAGTAGGGTATTGTGAACATGAAGGAGATCAATTGTGCACCCTCTTCCTAGCATGCATGGCCCATGAAATATAATTTCATCTCATCCAATACCTCATAGGGTCTTCCATTACATAATGTAAAATCTCATCAATACCCCATAGGGACTATCAGAACAATATCTCATATACCCCATAGGGTCTTCCAATACATTATGTTCCACCTCATTGATACCTCGTAGGGTTTGTCGAAAAAATATCCGTCATACCCCATAGAATCTTCCAGTATGCAACATACCATGATAGTATCATTTCACCTACCTCTATACATAATATCCCAAGCCACACGTGGAAGTGATATGGAGGAATAGGTAGAATTTATCCATTATCTTCCTCACCAAATTGGATGTTAAGAGATAACACCTAGAATAAAAATCACATTAGGAAAAGGTAATGGTATCCGACTTAGGTGGGTGCGTATAGAAATCACAAGGAAACAAATAATACACACAAGCACACTAGTCACAAGCCCAACCTAAGGTAGTTCATCCAACCAACACCACAACATACTAAAAACATCATCATAATACCACACCCTTACAATACCACTTATACCAATTATAACTTCATAACCGAACCCACACCATATGAAACAACTACACTAAATATGTATAATTTTAAATTAATCACACCATTATCCCATATCTAGATTTTAAATTTAACAGGTAACATACATTCATTAATCCATTTAATTCTAAATTTAATGACAAAACACTTATATCCAATACCCTCATTAATTTCATACATTACCCATTTAATTTCATCATTAATATCTCTTCTTAGTTATGTGATTAATCAATTCTATCCAACCTTGTTCCAACTTCATCATTACAAACTATATTCCATGCCACCGAACTACTACCAAGTGATTAGACATCAACCAACTAAGCCATCACCCACAACAATACACTCATTCCTCTTTCCGAGTATGGAAAAGCAGCCACAATCCTATTGCACAATCCATAACCTCAACCATATCTCACAATTCCAACTATGTAATATAAAATAACATCTACTTAACAACCACCATTTTAATATTATTTCCCTTATACCACATATGGAATCTATCATAGAACCTTCTACCCAACCTCACGATAAACCTCCAAAACAATCACACTATCATAACCAAAACAAATATCTTTATCACAATACATAAGAAAAAAAAATTAGAATTAGGCACAACCATGTACTTTAATATTAAAAATAAATTCACATAAATTCTCAGGCAAGTGGTTCATTCCATTTTTTAGGCAATTAAACTTTTATGAAGGTAAATTTAGATAAATAATTTCTGACTTCAACATACAAGGCTCAACAACTTCATTGATATTTATTAATAGTATATAACAAACACCAATATCAAAAAAATATCACAATAGTAGATAACTACATGTAGAAGACCCCATTCCCATAGATTTATTTAGTATCGTTCATTATATTTGTTAGTTCAATACATACTCTTCTCTAAAGAGACAAAATCATGTTAATACCATAACATATAGAGAAAATAGAGAGTTCTTTAATACCCTACATCAACTAGAGATTCATAATCTACTACACAAGACAATATATGGAATAAATTATCCAAAGATAGAGATCACACAATGGAAACCTTCAGCAACCTAAATCACAACAACCATCATCAACCATTGTATCTGACTCTTATATTTTGACTATATCACACTGCCAAAAACATCTATGAATGATTAAAACATAGGAAACAAAGGAGGAAAGTGGTAGGAATCACCTTAGAATTACAATACTTGATCTCTATATTTTAAGATAAAATCCAAGAAACATGGGCTAGAAATTTCTCTAAATTTTTCCTTGAGTCTCCCAATAATCTAGGGAAGGAGATGTGAATGAATGAAAATCTAGGGAATTTTTGATTTTATACTCCCAATAGAAAATTATAATCTCACAATCAAATACCATAGGTCATGATGCAATGCCTAGGGGTTTCTAAAAAACAATATTTTAGTATGAAATTCTCTTCTATGATGAGGCTAGATACCACCAACCTCTAAATATTATGTCGTTATTGATACTATATCATATATACCCTGGGTAAGGTTATGAAATAACATATACAACATGCCATAGCTACCCTTAAATTTAATAGAGACACCAAAACCAAATAACCTAAACCTATATGCCACAAGGACCTTGGCCACGCTGTAAAGGTAGCACCTCCAAACCCTACTATAGTGTAATCTAAGGCATTCTCCAAATTGACCTCAAAATAATAGGGCCACTAAATCCGACCTCTCAAGGACCTACACTATATCCAATAGCACTACACCGCAAACAGTCCAAACCTCCATGATGCAACACACACTTCCGCAATGCAATCCGGCCTCCCAACTTAAATTTAAACCCAACATCACCAATCTCTCCTCAAACCTCATTAAATATCCCCCAACTCCCAAAAATAAAAAACGTAACAAGTTGAGAAGTTCTAAATTGTTACATATGTATTAAGTAAATGGGAATTTAATTCATTGGAAATTAAACTAGAACAACCAAAAAACTCAAAAAAAATATCCAATAATCAATTCTGAACATGAGTATAACATAACTGTATTATTATTTCCAAAAAAGGATAATAATTTTAATTCACACAATAATATACCCCTTTTTGAAAAAAAAATACACATAAGAGAAATTAAGTTTGGAATAAAATTAAAAGCAAACAATCCCTATAACTTCTGATGAAACTCTCCTATAGTTTATCATACAAAACAATTAACATTTTAAACCCCCTTTCTAATTTTTACACTTTATAATTCATCGAATCACATCTCAAAAAAGGGCTATTAAATAAAGAAAATTCTCAAAGGAAAACATACATTCTCAAATTAATCCATGTTTTTTATTTTTAAAAATAAATTCATTGAAAGAAAACATAAAAAAAATTTATAAACCAAAGATAACATATAAATAGATAACTCTATTTTATATTATGATATTATCCCCTGAGATATATATCCCTTCATGGTTTTAAATAAAAATTGGTCAAAGTTATATTTTTAATAATATAAAAAATTTGTAATATCTAGAAATTATTCTCCTACCTCAAATAGTCAAAGTTAAAACAATACTAAAAAATAGGTATAATAGTTTAAAAATATTTGATCATAGATAAAATCATTCATTAATTTTTAGTAATATAATTTATCAAAACATTCGATAAAATTTGTATTATAATGTAATCTTGAAGAAAATAAGAATTAGAAAATAAAACTCTTTGAAATTTCTTTAAATCTGACTTATAGAAGATATGTAATAAAAGATTTCATAACTATTCTTGGAGGGTAATCACACCTTTAAGGAAGATATCTCCCCTGATAACACCTAATAGTTTCATGGATCCTTCCTAATAACTATTTGAAAAATATAAAGCTTTTATGCAAGATCATCAAATATAGAAATAGTTACATTTATTAATAAGTTAAATAATCTAGTTATAACTTCATCATATATAATATTAACATCGACTATTATAAAAACAATGAGATACGAATAATACGATGATATTACTTAATTTCACATCATGTGTAAATTGTGTCTATAAGATATTAAAACTCATTATTATTATTTTATTATATACTTTTTTCTCATCTGAGATAAATCTCTTCATGAAACAATTATTCAGGATACTTGTCATCCCTTTCTTAAATAAAACCATTGATATGGCAGCTCTTTATCTTGGGTGTGTAAATTTTATTAAATAAAATATCATGATATTAAACCTCATATATTAACCTAAAAATTTTATCATTTTATAAAATATCTATGTTAAGAATAAAATAAAAATTGAAAATAAAGTGAATTTAATGCAATTTAAGACAAAAAACAAGATAAGAATAAAAATTGATTCTCCTTGAATTTATCTTCGGTTGTGAAGATCCAATCTTCTTTAGTAAAATATGGGTTTAGATATTATTCAAAAACCATGTTCTCATTTCCAGTGAAATTAAAAATAGATAAAATATTATATGCATGAAATTTAACCTAAAAATAATAATATATGTATGTAAGTTATCCTATAAAAAACGAACCCCCCCCCCCATGATAATGGATGGCTAGCATGGATAAGGCTGGTCCAAGGTGAATCTCCACAAGCCCTAGGACTATGTAAACAACCAAAATGGGGTGAATAGTTGCCCTATTCCTATATACCATTAACTCTACAACCCTAGAAATAGCACCCAGTTCCAAACATTCCTTCACCACCACCCATCCCTACATCCCTCAATGACGTCACGTTCTCTATTGTCTGCCTTTTCCTCTCCCCAATTCCATGCATGTATAACTCCCCGCTATGCACCCGTATCATGTACACTCTTCATATTACCTTATAACCTTTTCTAACCATGAAAAATACTCATCTTATACCTCTTTTCAAATTTCTACCCCTTTATCTGATAGCTAAACACTAGATCCTATCTTGTTCGAAATCTATAAAATCAGCATCTTCAAGTGGAGTTTGTTCTGTAGATAACATGCACTTTTAAATTTTCATGTAAGATACACATGTAATATTAATTAAATTTAAATTATTCATATAAAAATAGTTATATCAAATTCATAAATTTGAATTAGTTGGACTTATCTTCTTAGATATTATATAGAAATTCATTCACATTTAATCATGATTCGATGAATTATTTCTTTAATTACTTTATTCTTTAACAATTTGGTGTTCAATTTGTTTTATCATTGATAATATTTTTCCTAGTTAAATTTTCTTACACAAGTCATGTTGTGTTTGGATTTATTGAATCTTACATATCAAAAGTTATTAGAACTTTTTATTGTGTGTGTTGGTAGTAGATCTCACCCAGACCTTGTCTGGAAAGAGTTATTCATATATAGTATTTTTTGGATTATATTTTTTCTTCTAGTTATACATGTTCCATTTCTACTTTTACATAACTCGCAGAGATTTTTTGAATTAAAACTACTCTAAATTAAAAACCTTGATATAAATCTATAAAACTATATAAAACATTCCTAATAAAATAAAATTAATAAGAATTAATCATTTAAAATTTGTTATAATTTATAAATACCCTCCTTGTGATTGGTGGATGGTGGGGAGGTAACCAGATGAAATAGTAGAGTAATGAGTTGATGGATTATATTTCATCTCATTTTTTGGTTTATTTATTTATATTCAGTAGAATAATTTTTATGCAATTAATTATTTTTATAGATACAAAAATTGAACACTAATTAATATTAAATTTTATTTTGTTTCAATGTATTAGGATTGGGCATTAATATTTCCTGGGACAGCCCTAGACATAGAGAGAGGCCACTGAGAACTTCTATTTGGAAAACATTTTCACCCAATCACTATTTTACTTAAAAAAAATTCATGCACTCATGTCTTCATACTAGGGTATATCTTGTTCCACCACTACTTTGACCTCTATCACCTAATTACTACTCTAGGATTTCGGAAGCCATCATGGAATCACACCATTGAGAAGTTCATTGAAGTTCTAAATTTCCATGTGAATCACCTGTTAAGATTGAAATGCCTTACATTCTTGAAGATGAGTCTACATTGAGTTCCTTGATGGAGGATAGAATAATTCATGCATGTAGTATGGGATAGAATGATTATCACATTACATTCATGCTAAAGTGTCATAGTTGATGTATATCATGGATGAAATTAAAGAGATTGTGTCATAGGCCACCATCTTGTACCATGGAATGGCTAAATAAATTATATTATATTTCTACATAAAGGTGATTACAAGGATATATAATGTAATTCACTAACCTCTATGTCATAGTACTAATATTCATGCTATATAATTTTAGGGGTTTTAAAAGAAGGATATTGTTAGATCTTTTATGAGTTGGGAGTTACTCCTTAATTTTTTTGCATACACCATAGCAGTACCCAAAGTGGATTTTTTAGTATCAGATATAAATAAACCTATTTTGTGGTGTTTTTAACTATGAAACAAAATATTATAGTTGGTAAAAATTAAAATAAGAACTCGTCTGTTTCAAGAATTTTGAGTGGATATTTCTGGTGCAATTTGAATTGATTTTATATGGAATTTAGGGATGAATTTTCCTTTGTAAATGTAGATAGGAATAAAATAAAGAATGAACGTATTTTTGAAAGATAGAATTGTCGAAGGTATGGAAAGAAATAGTGACTTTGACCCCAAATCTACTGCTTATATGGGTCTTTTTTTATCTTTCAATTCATGATGTAACATTGTAATTGATTAATTGGTTTTCAACAACAGTTTATGTTAGTATACAATATTTATTAAACACTGGTGTTTCTAGTTAATTATATTCCATCTCATATGATTTCTAATTCATTAATGGTTGATTAATAGTCGATCGTGAGTAGATAAATTCATAAAGGGGGATGAATCTGATTGAAAGGGATGTGTATGTTAATATTTACATTATAATTATATTGAAAATTATTCTTGTTAATTTTTATTACATTGATATTAAATATGATCTTATACCCTTGTTTCTTAGTGAGAGTGATGATGATTATGGTATGAAACCCAATGTAAAAGAAACAAGTGGGGGAAATGATCATAATTAACTCCATCCCTAACTTTTTAGATAGAATTTAATACATATAACTTGGTTATAGATTACATCAACCAAATTGATCAACATAACTAAATAGTTTTAGTTTGTATCAATAGGTCAATATTGATACCTAAAAAAGTATTACAATAATTGATTTAAGTTTTTTCATGAGTAAAGTTGAGTTATTATAAATTATGAATAGCCATCCCTGGAAATCAATACCCCTATGCTTAACTTTTGGGACATAGTATAAGTTCATTTTATTTTATTCTATTTTTAGTTAATTTATTTAGTTTTTTTAAATTCATAATATAATGATATGTTTATAAAAACCTAATAATCGGATTGGAAATCATAATTAGTCTTTGAGGTTTCATTTGGGATTTACCTCTCACATTCACTTTACTATTATTTTAGGGTTAGTGATTTTAGGGAAATTATAAATTCTAAACTTTGGTCAACCATTGGGAGTAACTACATTATTGACTCCAATTAAGTTTTTAGCGCTTTTTTTTTGGAAAAAATAGAAACAAATAGAGATAAAAAGCCCATTTGATTAAGTTAAGACTCTTCCCTCCACATTTGTGTTTTATGATTTTATTATAGGTTATGTTTTTTACTTTTTTTTTGTTTTTATTTTCTACTTTATCTGCTTGGTGTTCATGGTGGTGTTCTAGATGAATTAACTATAGAAAAACTATTATATGGAACCACCAGAGTATACATATCACTAATATAAGGTTACAGTATAGACGAAAAAAAAATCTATATGATGGGAAAAACATAAAAAAATTATGGGATAATTCTAACCCTTATAGATATAATTATTTATAAAACCAAAATTTTAGAAAAACTGGCTACACACATTGTGAAATAACTACCATGTTTCAGAACACCAATGTGATCAATGGAGTGAGTCACAATACCATGGATCAACCAATTTATAAATTACTTAAGAGTTAAATCCATGAGAATATTTAATAATTTATCTCTTGTAATTCATTTCTAACATTGATAGGGAAATCAAGAAACATGCAAAAAATCTCAAGTAACATACTAAGATTCTAAAAGAATAAGAAAAATTGGATAATAAATTGAAAAAACAAGGAATGATTTTATAATAACTTATGACTATATTTTTAATATCTCTTACTATAGGGAAGAGATAATAATTGATTTTGGAGGAACTCTATAGTGTTAAATGAAAAATAGAAGAAGAAAAGTAAGATGAATAATTATAACTCATGAAAATTCAATAAGTGGATGAAAATAACATGATGGATCTTATTTAAGGGATGATGATTATGTGAGAGAAGTAGTTATAATCTAATCATTAAATAGTTACTAAAAATATAAGCTAAGGAGTACTAAATAAATATTGTCATTTTTTAAGAAGATCCTTGGATACATAGAATATAAGTAGAAGAGTAAAATGAGAAAAGTTTTTTTAAAATAACAAACAATATTGAATAGGAAGAATAATGGGAATCTATCCTACACTTGTAAAAATAATAGGTTAAGATGATGATGGATCTCATCCATGAGATGATAGAGGGAAAATTTAGTATGGGGTTAAAGGATAAATCATCTCAAAAGAGTTCTAAGATAAAAGGTGGAGGAGAAAATTAACTTTTTTGAAATTGTTAAATGGTTTGAAAAAAAGAACCTCAAACACCTAAACGAGATATTAAGGCTGCAAAAATATATATTTAAAGAGAGAAATTTTCAATGGAAAATATAGTTCAAGTATTTGATATATAGATTATGGAGGAATAATAAATATTCTTGAAATTCGACCATTCAGTACCTGATAATGAGGATCAAGATATTGAGATTCAAAGGCTCATTACCAAATTTAAGGATAAGGGAAAGGAATGAAATTAAAGTTTAAAGGAAGATTTCCTAAAAATTATGGAAAAGGATGATGAAGGATATCCTAAATCACATGATGAATCTTAAATGCAATAAAAGTTTTGTAATAATAGTTCTTATACCTAGAAGTAATTTTAAAGGAAAAAGAGATTCATAATCTTTGAGGATGGAATACTACTAAAATCCCCAAATCCATCACTTGTATTCTAAGAAAAAAAATCTATATTAATAGAAGATGATGAAGGATATTATTTTTTAAAAATATTTTAGGTATTAGAACCTCTTAAACTTGAAAAAAAATATATAAGTTTATTGTACACTTATTGGTATTATGGAAATGGAAGCACCTCGAGAACATGAAGAGGTGGATACAATTTCAAAAATTAAAAAAATCACCATATAATATAAGGATAAATCAATATTGGAGGTGATGTTGTTCAAATACAAGGTTGAATACTTCATAAAATAATAATCCCTGACACCGGAGAATGATGTGTTGGAATTCACATAATTGTTCCAAAATTTCAGTAGGAAAAAAAGGGAGAGGTAGTGAATGAAAAAATCTACAAAGTATTCTTAGATTCGGAATTAATGGTTCATTAATTAAATTTATCTATTATATAAAATACATGATAAGGAGTTACCAAGAATTAATAATGTAAGAGAAGAAGGTCATATACACCAGACATGAATAATTCGATTGTTTTTACTTTCATACATGGAAAAATTGTTTCACACTATAATTATGTGAAACTTGAGTTAAAATTCAATCTTAAATACCTAAAAAAAGTGATTAAGTTATTATTCTTCATTTTTTACTTATTTCCAAGACTTGATTTGAATTTGAATTATAATTTTATTTTATATTTCTCTTGGTAGTTGATATTGACTCTAATATAATTTTTAACTTTAATTAATGGAATCTTCCCTTTTTCTTATTTAATCTATTTTTTTAAGTGTAAATATGAAAAATACATGAATAAAAAAAAGGATTACAAATAAATAAATATGATGAACGAAATTATATACCTATAATTCCAATCAAATAATTTCATAGATAATGGAAAATAATTTACTTTAAATATGGTAGAATTTATATTTATTTCATTATTTTGAGCCTCTCCTATGATGAATATACCTTGAAAATTTTCTTACACCCTCTATCCTTGGTTGAAATCCAAATAAATATTTTTCTTTTATTATGGGTTATAAATCCTATTATACCCTACATTTAGTTTTCCCCCTTTTTAGTTTCTCAATGAGACATATTCACATAGGAGATATATTTTTGCAAGTTGCGAAAATTATAATTTATCATGAATATAAATGAATATATACATATATTTACTTTTGTGAAAGTCACATTCTTATTCCATTTTTGATTTTTCTAAAATTGATTGCAGATATGATTTTAATTATTGATTGTGATTCTTAGTAGCTTGAATTTATTAGACTAGTTGTTATGTTCAGGTCGTGACTTGATTTTATAATACATGATAATTCCCATTTCTAAGAGGGTTCTAATCCATTTTCGATATTTTGATTATCATACCTTTTTTTAGAACTATGGATGTGTTCCACTACTAAAAATTTATTTTTTTTCTTATCAATGAATGATGATTATTAATTGCATTAAAATGATAGAGGTCATAAATTGTTTTCTTCATTTAACCTTGAGACTTAACCAATATCTGATTCTTTATGAAACATGTTAAACCCATGGAATTCCATGATATAAACCGACATTATAAGACAATATATCCTTCTTACCCTTATTTATTTATTTTTTTTTTTTGATGAAAGGCTCATAACTTTTTCTGAAAGGTTCAAAACTATAGGTGATTCGGAATTTTGTGTTTCCCATGTTACATACTCCTCTTGGTAATATTTATACTCTAGTAGTGTCGTATGATATATGTTACACTGGTAATTAATCTTACACACCACTATGAACAACAGGTGCATAAAATGAAAAATAAATATAAAAATAAAAAAACAACACAAAAATTGGTAAAGGGAAATGTTGAGGGAAAAATATTGACCTAATCAACCTGTTTATTGTTCACTAATAGTTTACATAGTTCCTAGAAATGGTGCTAAAACATAGTATGATATGATGATGTCTTTACTTATGATGGTCTACTAATGTTTAAGATTTATAGTTTCCTATAATCATTAACCCTAAAAGTATAGTAAATTTAATGTATGGATTCAATCCCATAAGGAACTGGGAATCTTAACTATGATCTCTAATACAATTGTTAGGTTTTCATAACCTTGTCAGTAAATTCTTAATTAAACTAAGATAACTAAATTAACTAAACAGAAACCAAATTTAACTAAACATAAACTTTTCTATAAAGGATGAAAAGAAGAAAAATTATTTCCATGGGACAGTTTTTATTAATTGAGAATGATTAAAATTCACTTGTGAAATTACTCCAATAAACAGTCGTAAAACTTCTTGGGGTAACAAGTTATACATCTAAAAATAAACTAAAACTAACTAACCCTATTTTTTTATCATTAATACCCTTATTTATTTGAGTATAATAACTTATGGTACAAAATTATTGCATCAAATAGATATTAAGTCTAAGTAATCAAAGCATACAACCATTTGAAGGTACTAGTGAAGAGTAATTTTGGAACCCATATTCTTAAAGCTCTCTGGTGCTGGTTCACGCCCAAATTTACCCAAGAGAAGAAGGGTAGAACGGTCCTTGTAGTGTAGCTTGGGTTGTCGATTCCACAGAGACCTAAGAAGATACCTAAGATACACAACCTAAGGGATGGATTTTTGGCTATGAAGTGGCCAACATGGATTGATTTTGGATGGGTTTTAAAGATATCTAATATATTTAAGTGGATTCAATTTAAAAGAATGAGTTGATCTTAAGTTATCGCTCGGGGTGGATTGGATGTATTTTCTTTTTAATGATTTCAATTTCGTAAATTTGAGATGGGTTTATTTAAGGAGATAAAACAACATCATCACTTGCTGGTTTAATGCCTACACCCTCTAATACTAATCACCTATATATTTGAAGGATCAAAGTTTGGAGCACTTCAAGGTAAAGGATCGTATTAGTACTTGAAGTGTGTGGCCTTATATTCAACAAGGACGATGGAGTTTAAAAATCATCAAATAAAAATCCCAATTAAAGAAGTGATTATACATTAATTAAATGATAAATAATATCCAATCCAGCCCCTTGATACTCCCTTCGATCAACCCATAAGTGCTTTATCCCTCCATTTATCCCATGGTTTCAATGGAAGCGGAAAGTAGACTCATGAGGGAGGAAATGGAGAAGTAAGGAAAACAACAAAAATAAAATAATCACTCCACCGTTGTGTGAATAATTTCACAAGGGTTGGTGTGAATAAATTCACACCTTGATCCAACGGTATCAAAGTGATATTAAGAAAAACATAATAAGAGGATAAGAAGAATTTTTATTAAGAAACTAAAGTGATTTGAACAACTTACATGTGAAAGACAAAATTGAGGCAACAAAAATGCAGCATAACATTACAATTGAACAAAGCATCCCAGATTCTAAAATCCTTCACCACCACTTCCTTAAATAGGAATTTTGAGAGCCTTGGGTCGATCCACCAACAGTACAAAGCATCTTAATTAATTTTGGTAGGCTATAGGAGGTGGAAATCTTGTGGAATTTGGACTTTTCCACGTTTGACCCGAGGTGACAGCCAGTTTTCATCCACCCAACAGACATGTCTGTAAGACCTTCTAGAAGGCAGAATCAGAGTGGTCCATAGAAGAAGACAATGGATCTCCTGATGTATTCTAACCTCCTGTAAAAGTTGGGCCCATTTGGAGTTGTTTATTCCGAGATATGATCAAATTAGTGGGCTGTTTTTCTGGGCCGCAGAATCTGGCCCAGAATTGTATCTCTAACTTGGGCCGCCTAAATGACCACCATGGAGGCCGAATCAGCATTAACTCCTGAAGCAGGATTTGTTCCTATACATGTCTTATAGCATCCCATGACATTTGGGATTAATTGGGCTTGTATGTTGGGCCCCACAGTCTCATCAGTGGGCTGATGTCCAATCTACCTTCTCCAGAATTGCTTCCTTTCATTGCCAAATATCTCCATCATCCTCCATGAATTCTCCATTGATCCTTGAATGAAACATGTTCATATTGGAGTGTAGATCAATTATCAAATTAAAATATTTATAATCAGATGAATCATTTGGTGCTTTAAATGATGTTCAAAAATGTACCACATAATAGTGCATTTTAAGAAGGTATTACAATCATAATGTTAAATGATGTTCAAAGTGTAAAATGCACTAAAATGGTGTTTATGAATAATAAAGAACATGAATATTATATATATTACCAATTAATATTAGCCTCATTTAGTGGCTAATCAGGTGCTAAATTACATTATCTTATATTGAAATATTTTATTTATGAATTCTTAATTATTGTATTCTATTCAATGAGAACTTCTTCCTCTAATGATTCCCTCTTCGAAACTTTATATAAAAAAATTCATTTCTCAGTATAGAATAATTATTATGATAATTTCCAATTTCTGGGGTTTTACTACATAATCTAGATTTTTTCCTCTTGAGGATCAACCACTTATATATCTTATCAAAATATTTTCTTCTAATGGTTAAGCTAGTGAGAAATTTATTCAAACCCTCAACTTTTGATTTAATCTTGACAACTTCATTCTTTTATTCTGATGAATTAATAGATTCTAAATTTATCTTAAGAACGTAATTTAATAATTAAATCATTAATTTTTATGTAGTAACCTTATTCCTAAACTTCTATAACTCATTCATATGCTCAATAAGTTATTTATTCTTCTTATAAACTTCATATTTAAGTTATAAATATTTATTAAAATTTTTAGAAAGTTATACCTTCACTTTATCACATTCTTCTTTAATTTTTATATCTATTTTCTTCAATCTAGTTATCTTAATTACCATATTTTCAAGTGTTAGTGAATTATCCTCATTATTTTATTCATATTCTGTTGAAAATGAAACATTAGCATCAAGAAATAATTTTGAATGTGAATCAGGTATATTATTTCCAATAAATCTAAAATTATTCTTCAGTAATCTTACATTAAAATCAATTACCTTTCAGCTACCATCACTTTTGGATCTAAGACAATTGTTTGAAGATGATGGATCTTCACTGACACCCTGTGGTCATTCTCCGAATATGGTGTCATGTGATATCAAAACCGTTATGTTGTGCCATTATCGGCAAGGAAGGATGTGATGGGGGTTTTCCATAACTCTCAGTGGGTGGTACACCCAGGAACCACGAAGATGTTCTACGATATGCGGTGACAGTTCTGGTGGCCAGGTATGAGACAAGACATTGCTGAGTTTGTATCTCGTTGCAATACATGCCAGTAGGTGAAAGCCGAGAAACAAAAACCTTTGGGTTTTCTTCAACCACATCCAGTCCCTACATGGAAGTGGGATGAAATCTCAATGGACTTTGTGGTCGGTTTACCTCAAACCCAGAGGAAGAATAATGCGATATGGGTTGTGATCGTAAGACTGACCAAGTCAGCTCACTTTATACCTATTCGAGATACAACCAAAGTTGAGGAGTTGGGAAATATATATGTGAAATAAATTGTTCATTTTCACGGAGTTCCATATGAAATAGTCTATGATAGGGATCCTTAGTTTACTTCTCGATTTTGGAGAGGCCTTCAGGAGGAACTGGGATCTCATGTCCATTTGAGAACGTCCTACCATCCACACTCAGATGGCCAGACAGAGAGAGCTATTCAGATCCTTGAGGACATTCTTCGTGCTTGTGTTCTCGACTTTGGTGGATCTTGGGATGATCATCTGGGGTTAGCTGAGTTCTCTTATAATAACAGTTACCAATCTGCGATCAAAATGGCTCCTTTTGAGGCATTGTATGGCCGTCATTGTAAATCTCCTTTATGTTTTTCGGAGATTGGTGAAATTTCCTTGGTAGGACCGAGTTTGGTCCAAGAGACGACAGCTACGATCCAGTTGATTCATAAAAGAATGTTGACAGCTCAGAGTCGGTACAAGTCGTAGGCTAATCGTCACCGTAAACCTTTAGAGTTCTCAGTTGGTAACCAGGTATTCTTGAAAGTGTCACCCCGATAGGGTCATCAACGACTTGGGAGGCCAGGGAAGCTTGCTCATCGTTTTGGGGGACCTTTTGAGGTTATTGTACTTATGGGGATAATTGGTTACTGCCTTGATCTACCACCACAGCTGACATCGATACATAACGTGTTCCTTGTATCGCAGCTGTGAAAGTATCTCTCTGATCCATCTCATGTTTTGAGTTGGAATAATCTTGAGATTGAACCAGATTTATCTGTTACTGAACGGACAATCAGGGTTGTTGATTCTAAGACCAAGGTACTTCATGGGAGAATGATACCTCTGGTCCGTGTACTCTGGCAGCGTGGTTCTGATTCTCATGAGACGTGGGAAAGGGAGGCACTAATGAGAGATCAGTGACCTCATCTTTTTGACATGGAAGTTTCTTCATAGGCTTTCTAGGGGCAGAAATATCTTATGGTGGGGAGGTTGTAACATCCTGTTACGTTTTCAGGTACTTTTTGATGTTTCTAAGTACCCCTGTTTTGGAGTAACGACTTGGGTTGCGTTTGGGTGAACTTTTAAAGAAAAACTAGAGGACAGTGTGTTGTGCACGGTTTGTGCACGGTTTGACAAAACGTGCGACCAAACCGTGCCAGCCTTGAATCCTAGGCAGAAGCTTCCGCACGGGTGGTGCACGATTTGTCTAACCATGCGGAACAGCCGTGCAAGATGGGTGGTCAAGGTAATATTCCACGCATGGTTAGGGCACGGTTTTTCAAACCTTGCGGCCAAACCGTGCGGTCACTTAAATGAGATCCTTTAATTGTGGATCTCGCTCAATTTTGCCTCTGAGTGCCTTGATTCTTCTTTTAAGTGGCCCTAACTCGGGAATTGTATTCTTCTAAGGTCATAGAGGGTTCTCCCATTGTTCTAGAGGTGTTCCAAAGGCTTCTCTTGGTGAATCGAAGCCGTATTCTTGAGGTATGTGATCGTTCTTCATCGTTCTTGGTCGTTTTCTTAGATCTACTTAGATCTACTTCCCTTATTCTCTTGGTTTCTTAGATCTACGCCCATTATGGGTAGATCTATGTGTGCGGTACCAATTTTGATGAGATTTGATCTTGATATTTCTAGGAGAAGAGATCTAAGGTGGGTTCTTAAAGAAGAAACTATGTTTTCTTGAGCGTTCTTGATCGTTGTGGTCTTGGTCAAAACCTTCAAGGTAGGTGGTTCCATCCTAACTTTGCAAACTTATTATCAATGTATTTTCTTGATTTATTTAAATTATTGATTTAAATTCAATTGCTCAAATTTCTTTCAATTAAATTTATAAAAACTCAATTCCATTGAATTGAGATAATTGAAATGGTTTTTGGCATAGAAATTTGGGAAAACCCCAATTCCATTGAATTGGGTGTGTTTATGGAAAATTGGTCGATTTAAATTGTTTAATTTAAATTGTGGATTTCATGGAATTTTTTTCAATTAAATTGTTGAATTTAATTGTGGAAATGAAATGTGTATTGATGGAATTGGGTTTGAATGGATTTCAAACTTATGAAAATGGATTAGAATGATTTGATAGAAACCCATTGGTTTTATCTTGTGAAAAAGGCATGTTTTGAATAAAACCTATTCTGATGGGACGTACACGAAGCGGGCGACCAGACCCGAGGAGGTGAGGAGGCTATCTGTAACCACCCTTCAAGTGGGATTTCCGAAGGACAACTCGGTGTTGCTGTTTTTACTTACTGCTATTGTACTTTTCTTTCAGTTGTACTGTACTTTCAGTTCGGTTTGTATACTGGCCCATTTACTTTTCAGTATTTACCTTGTCCCAATTTTACTTAGTGCTTACTTCACTTGCATACTCTATTGTGTATTTTACTTCATAATGTCAATGTCTTCCCTTCTTTTGGGATTTACGCCTTTGGTGCTAGTCGCCAGCCCCTGGCCTATGGAAGGTGGGCTTGGGGTAGTCACCTGGGGCAGCACCAGTTCTCTTCGCCAAGAAGGCCGATGGTTCTCTTTGCTTATGTGTTAATTATCTAAAGCTCAATCGAGCTACGATAAAGAACAAATATCTGTTACCACGAATTGATGATTTGTTTGATCAAATGAAAGGGACAAGGTGGTTTTCAAAAATTGATCTTCGATTTGGTTACCATCAGTTGAGGATAAAGGAATCTGACATTCCTAAGACCGCTTTTCAGAGTAGGTATGACCATTATGAGTACCTTGTTATGCCCTTTGTCCTAACAAATGCTCTTTTAGTTTTCATGGCTTTGATGAACACGATTTTCCGTGAGTATCTAGATACTTTCATGGTGGTCTTTGTGGATGAAATTCTTGTCTACTCCAAGTTTGAGGAGGATCATGTACATCATCTGAGAACAGTTCTGGGTCTACTGAGGAATCACCGTCTTTATTCCAAACTTTCAAAGTGTGATTTCTATATCCGGGAAGTGAATTTCTTAGGACATGTGGTGTCAGAGAAATGAATATCAGTTGATCTTGAGAAGGTGAAGGCTGTTATGACTTATGAACAACCACAGAATGTTTTCGAGATTCAGAGCTTCTTAGGATTAGCAGGATATTATCCTCATTTTGTTAAGGACTTCTCAAAGTTAGCTTCTCCAATGACTGCTCTGACTCGAAAGGGAGTGAAGTTTTCCTGGAATGACAAATTTCAGAGTTCTTTTGTGGAGAAAAATCATTTTTTGACTACTGCACTGGTGTTAACTCATCCTGAGGCTGGGTCAGGTTATGTGGTCTTCTGTGATGCATCGGGTTCAGATTTGGGATGTGTCCTCATGCAGGGTAATCATTTTGTTGCCTATGGAACTCGTCATCTTAAGCCTCATGATAAGAACTACCCTACCCTTGACCTTGAACTTGTAGTTGTAATGCACACACTTAAGTGTTGGAGACATTACCTTTATGGAGAAATGTTTACTGTTTATTCATACCACAAGAGCTTGAGTTATATCTTCTCTCAAATATATTTGAATCTTCGCCAAAGGCTCTGGGTGGAGTACGTGCAGTCTTTCGACTTTGACATTGCCTATACCCCAGAGAAAGGGAATGTAGTTGTAGATGCGTTAAGCAGGAAAATCCCATCTCAGGCCGTGAAAGAATCTTCAGAAGAGTGGAGATTGATGGATCTTTTTGCTCAGTTCCATATTGGAGTTCAGTAGAAGGGGAATGAAGTTTCTTTAGCCAGTGCTCAGTTGACTTCTGCTCTCCTTGAATTGATTCTTCAGGAACAAAAACTGGATGATGAATTCCATAGAATTAGGGACACTCTTTATGGTGGGGAGACCGACACCCTATGGTCATTCTCCAAAGAGGGTGTTATGTGTTATTGAAAAAGTTACGTTGTGCCGTTATTGGAAAGGAAGGATGTATTGAGGAATTTCCATAACTCTTAGTGGTTGTGCACCCAAAAACCACAAAAATGTTCTATGACATGCGGCAGCAGTTCCGGTGGCCAGGTATCAGACGAAACATTGCTGAGTTTTTATCTCATTTCTATACATGCCAGCAGGTGAAAGCCGAGCACCAGAAACCTTCGGGGTTTCTTCAACAACTTCCAGTCCCTACAAGGAAGTGGGATGAAATCTCAATGGACTTTGTGGTTGGGTTACCTCAAACCCAGAGGAAGTAGAATACGATAAGGGTTTTGATCGACAGACTGACTAAGTTGGATCACTTTATACCTATTCTAGATACAACCAAAGTTGAGGAGTTGGGAAATATCTATGTCAAAGAAATTGTTCGTTTTCACGGAGTTCCATATGCAATATTATCTGGTAGGGATCCTCGGTTTACATCTCGCTTTTGGAGAGGCCTTCAGGAGGCACTGGGATCTCAGGTCTGTTTGAGCATGGCTGGTTCACGCCCAAATTCACCCAAGAGAAGAAGGGTAGAACAGTCTTTGTAGTGTAGCTTGGGTTGTCGATTCCACAGAGACCTAAGAAGATACCTAAGAGACACAACCTAAGAAATGGATTTTTGGCTATGAAGTGTCCAACTTGGATTGATTTTTGATGGGTTTTAAAGATATCTAATAGATTTAAGTGGATTCAATTTAAAAGAATGAGTTGATCCTAGGTTATCGCTCGGGTGGATTGGACGTATTTTCTTTTTAATGATTTCAACTTCTTAAATTTGAGATGGGTTCATTTAAGGAGATAAAACAACATCATCACTTACTGGTTTAATGCCTACACCCTCTAATACTAATCACCTATACACTTTAAGGATCACAGTTTTGAGCACTTCAAGGTAAAGGATCATATTAGTACTTGAAGTGTGTGGCCTTAAATTCAACAAGGATGATGGAGTTTAAAAATCATCAAATAAAAATCCCAATTAAAGAAGTGATTATACATTAATTAGGTGATAAATAACATCCAATAAAGCCCCTTGCTACTCCCTTGGATCAACCCATAAGTGGGTTAGCCCTCTATTGATCCCATGGTTTCAATGGAAGCGGAAAGTAGACTCATAAAGGAGGAAATGGAGAAGTAAAGAAAACAACAAAAATAAAATGATCACTCCACCGTTGTGTGAATAATTTCACAAGGGTTGGTGTGAATAAATTCACACCTTGATCCAACGGTATCAAAGGGATATTAAGAACAACAGAATAAGAGTAGAAGAAGAACTTTTATTAAGAAACTAAAGTGAATTGAACAACTTACATGTGAAAGACAAAATTGAGGCAACAAAAATGCAGCATAACATTACAATTGAACAAAGCATCCAAGATCTTCAACTCATTCACCAACACTGCCTTAAATAGGAATTTTGAGAGCCTTGGGTCTAGCATTCAACAGTACAAGTCATCCCACTTGAGTATGGTAGGCCTAGGGTGGTGGAAAGTTTGTGGAATATGGAATTTTCCACATTTGACCCGAGGTGGCAGCCAGATTTCATCCACCGAACAGACGCGTTTGGATGACCTTATAGATGGCCGAATCAGGGTGGGTCATAGAAGAAGAAAATGGAGATCCGTATGTCTTCTAACCTCCTGTAAATTTGGGCCCATTTGGAGTTGTGTATTCCGATATATGATCAAATTGGTGGAATGTTTTTCTGGGCCGCAGAATCTGGCCCATAATTTTATCTCTAAATTGGGCCGCCTAAAGGACTAACATGGAGGCCGAATTAGCATTAACTCCTGAAAAGTGATTTGTTCCTGTACATGTCTTCTATCATCCCACGAAAGTTGGGATTAAGTGGGCCTGTACGTTGGGCCCCACAGCCTAATCAGTGTGCTGATGTCCAATCTGCCTTCTCCAGAATTGCTTCCTTTCATTTCCAAATATCTCCATCATCCTCCATGAATTCTCCACTGATCCCTGAATCAAACATGTTCATATTTAAGTGTAGATCAATTTAAAAAAATATAAAATTAAAATATGTATAATTAAATTCCTTAAAATAAGATGAATCATTGGGTACTTTAAATGATGTTCAAAAAATGTACCACATAATAGTGCATTTTAAGAAGGTATTACAATCATAAAGTGAAATGATGTTCAAAGTGTAAAATGCACTAAAATGGTGTTAATGAATAAAAAAGAACATGAAAATTATGTATATTAACAATGAATATTATCCTCATTTAGTGGCTAATCACACCCCCCAACTTGAGTTTTGCTAGTCCCGAGCAAAATATATCTCAACAAAATGAAATTCGAATTCCCTTTTCTAAAAACATTTTAATACACAATGATCACCAAAAAACCTTATACCAAAAAATCATGAAACCCATCAAAATATTTTAATACAAGATATTTTTATAAGCAGATCCCAATCCTAAGCCCATTCCTTTGATCAAATCCATCATCATACTTCATCCAACTCAATTAGGTGTAATGATGTGTTGTGAATCACAATAGATATGGGGGTTCATTTTCATTCAAGGGGGAAATCATGGAAGCGCTAGGTGGAATCACATTTAATCCTAATATGAGTATTCTTCATCCTTTTTGTTTTGCAATATTGCTATAGTAATTGAGATTGCAGTTATTCAAATTAACCCATGTAGCAAGACTTTGTCGATGACTCCCAGACTCAAAGGCCTTAGGGCACCAAGTGAAGCCCACAGACTCGGGCATCGTCTCGAGTTAAGTTAATCAAAAAAAAGTCATATTACCATAAATAGAGATATATTGAAAAACTCAGGGCTAGACAACTCTGGAGTCACGATCCCCAAGTGCAGAAAGCCTCGCATTTTATCAATCCATTGCTCTACACGCAAATTTTTATTTTTATTTTTTTATTATTATTTTTTTTAATAATTTTTTTTTAGTTTTTTTTGAATACTCATATTATTCATAAAAATAAAACCATCCTATGCTATTTATTATGGGACCCCAAAAATTCAAATTAGTACCCCACAGTCTAGAGGACGTGCATTGTGACATTTTTTTTATTTGGATGAAAATATAAACGATGAAATATCACATTGGACAACCACACTTTCCAAAATCTATGCTCATGAAATTATACAAAGATTAAAATCAGAATTAGGGTATGCTAAATTATTTGATATTCAGTTTCAAAGTGTGCAATGCATATTACCATGTTCAAAGTTAAAGGAATTTTTCCTTCCATTTAAATATTTTTTCAAATCATTTATTTTTTTTTTGACACAAAAGCATTTTTTTTAATTTATCTCCCCCCCAACTTCAAACAACATTGTCCCCAGTGTTTGAAGAAATGAAAAATTAGAAGGAGTAGAGGCAGGGAATAAAAATTTAAAAAGGAAATTGAAAATGAGGATTATGGAATGAAGTCACCTGGTGGTTGAAGTTTGAAGTTCTTGCCGCTCGAATTTATTCCTTTGATATCCATGTCGCTTGCAAAGTTCCCTAGTGGAAAAATGGAAAAAACAAAACAAACAAAACAAAAAAAACAAACAATATATATATATATATATTTATATAATAAAGGAAGTAAAATATAAGAATATATATAAAAATTATAGAATAAGGTAGCACAAGAAGCCGTAGGTCAGTGGTAAGCGCGCGCCCCTGTCTCCCTTCGGTCCCGGGTTTGAGTCCCCGTGGCTTCGCCGGTTGTGACGGGGTTTGCCCCACGGCCTATGGCGTGGAATTTTTTTTTGTATTATTATATTTTTTTTATAAACCTATTGAATAATAAAAACAAAATAAACTGATGATACATTGTCTTCTTTTTAAATTTCTGGGTAAGGTATTACTCAAGGATCACACCACGTGACACGGATGAATATGGTGCTCCTCTTTCGTACCCATCCATAATCATAATAGAAGAACAGTTCAAAAGTCTATTTTTTTATTTTTAAATATAAAAATGATTAAGTAATCTTATTTGAAAAATAAATATTATTCAGAAATATTAGAAACATAAAAACCACAGGTTGCCTCCCGTGCAGCGCTT
Source organism: Viscum album (assembly GCA_963277665.1). Lineage (NCBI taxonomy): Eukaryota > Viridiplantae > Streptophyta > Magnoliopsida > Santalales > Viscaceae > Viscum > Viscum album. Next base: position 1,495,624,657 of record OY728133.1, read on the forward strand.
TGTTTAACGTCGTTAGCCCGACATACATCCCAAATTTATCAATTTTTTCCCGGTTCATAGATTGGATCAATTAACTCAATATCTATTTCTTGTTTATTGAATGATTCAATGAATGGTTTTAACCTTTGACCATTGACCTTGAAAATGTAACCACTTGTGGGATCTTGAATCTCTACTGCCCCATGGGGGAATACATGATGCACTATGAAAGGTCCTGACCATCTAGACCTTAACTTTCCTAGATGTAAATGAAGTTTTGAACTATACAAGAGCACAAGTTTTCCCGGTTCAAAATGTTTGACCTTGATATTCCTAGATTGGTAGGCTTGAACTCTATCTTTATTGATCCTTGAATTTTCATAAGCCTCCATCCTTAGTTCCTCCAGTTCATTGAGGTCTAATTTCCTTTTTGTTCCGGCCAATGAGATATCATAATCCATTTTCTTAATTTCCCAAAAGTCCTTATGTTCAATCTCCACTGGCAAATGGCATGCTTTACCATAAACCAACCTATATGGGGACATTCCTGAAATGGTTTTATATGCGGTTCTATAGGCCCAAAGAGCATCTAAGAGTTTCTCAAACCAATCTTTCCTAGAGGGGTTGACGGTTTTTTCAAGAATTTGCTTAATTTCACGATTGGCTAACTCAGCTTGACCATTAGTCTGTGGGTGGTAAGCAATGGACACTTTGTGAGAAATTTTATATTTTTCCTTGAGTGATGAGAATGGGTGATTGAAAAAATGAGTTCCACGATCACTTATGATAGCCCTAGGAATTACAAATCTAGAGAATATGTTTTATTTTAGGAATCTAATCACTGTTTGATGATCATTGGATTTTGTGGGAATGGCCTCAACCCATTTTGAGACATAATCAACAGCTAAGAGTATGTAGAGGTATCCCCGATATTTTGGGAAGGGACCCATGAAATCAATTCCCCAAAAGTAAAAGATTTCAACCACTAAGATGGGAGTGAGTGGCATTTGATTCCTTTTTGTGATGGACCCTACTTGTTGACACCTAGGACAGCTTTGAAAAAATGTGTAGGAGTCCCTTGAGAGGGTGGGACAGAAAAGACCACATTGAAGAATCTTAGCAGATGTTTTCTTAGAGGAAAAGTGTCCTCTACATGCCTCACTATGACAGAATTTAAGGATGGACTCGTGTTCAGATTCTGGAACACACCTCCTAATGACTTGGTCAGGGCAGAACTTATAGAGGTATTGATCATCAAACACATTGTGTCTAACATCAGAAAGGAATTTCCTTCGATCTTGAGTCCCTATGAATTTTGGAATGACTCCTGTCACTAAGAAATTTGCTATGTCAGCATACCAAGGGCATTCACTCACAGAGTATAAGTGTTCATCAGGAAACGAATCAGACATAGAAAGGTGATTTGATTTGTCTTTGAATTCCATCCTAGAGAGGTGATCAGCTACAACATTTTCAAATCCCTTTTTATCCTTGATTGTGAGGTCAAATTCTTGTAAGAGAAGGACCCACCTAATCAGTCTAGCCTTAGCATCTTGTTTTTGGAAGAGGTATTTTAGTGCAGAATGGTCAGTGAACACAGTGATGGGTGATCCTAAGAGGTAGGACCTAAACTTCTCTAAGGCAAACACAATAGCAAGTAACTCCTTTGCAGTGGTGGTGTAGTTGATTTGGGCATCATTTAAGGATTTGATTGAATAAGAAATGACATAAGGAGTTTTATCACAACGTTGTCCTAACACAGCTCCAACAGCAAAGTCACTGGCATCACACATAAGTTCAAAAGGAAGGTTCCAATTTGGAGATTTCATAATGGGAGGAGAGGTGAGAGAGGATTTGAGGGTTGAGAATGAACCCTCACAGCTTTATGTCCAAACAAATGGAGCATCCTTTACTAAGAGAGCAAAAAGGGGGCGGGATATTGAACTAAAGTCCTTGATGAATCTTCTATAGAAACCAGCATGTCCTAAGAAAGACCTCACTTCCTTGACAGTTTTGGGTGATGGAAGGCGACGAATGATGTCAACCTTTGCTTTATCAACTTCAATCCCCCTACTCGAGACCAGATGGCCTAGAACAAGTCCCTCTTTAACCATGAAATGGCATTTTTCCTAGTTTAGGACCAGATTTTTTTCTTCACATCTTGACAAGACTCTCTCCACAATCTGCAGACATACCTCAAAAGTATCCCCAAACACAGAGAAGTCATCCATGAAGACCTCAAGAAAATCCCCTACCATGTCTGAGAAGATTCCCATCATGCACCGCTGGAAGGTTCCCGGGGCATTGCATAACCCGAAGGGCATGTGTTTGAAGGCAAAGGTACCAAAAGGACATGTGAATGTAGTCTTCCCTTGATCCTCTAGGGAGACCTCAATTTGATTGTACCCTGAGTACCCATCTAAGAAACAGTAGAAGGCATGACCTGCCACTCTCTCAAGGACTTGGTCAATGAATGGTAAGGGGAAATGGTCCTTCTTGGTGAATGAGTTTATTTTCCTATAGTCAATGCAGACCCTCCATCCAATACTCACCCTTGTTGGAAAAATATCTCCATCCTCATTGGTTATCACTGTGATTCCAGCCTTTTTTGGAACCACTTGGATTGGGCTCACCCATTCACTCTCAGCTATGGGATATATGATACCAGCTTTCAACAATTTCAGAAGTTCCTTCCTTACTACCTCCATGAGATTAGGATTGAGTCTCCGTTGAGGTTGACGACATGGCTTTGAATCAGATTCCAGAACAATCCTATGAGTCCCGATAAGTGGGATAATCCCAGGAATATCAGAAAGGGTCCAACCAATGGCTTTCTTATGCTTCCTAAGGACATCTAGAAGCATCCTTTCATGATTGGGTTCAAGAGAAGAAGAAATGACAATAGGATGTGTTTGATTTTCCCCTAGGAAGGCATACTTTAGTGCATCAGGAAGTTCCTTCAATTCACGATCAGGTTGGTTCAGAATTTCAGCAGAATATTGGGACATTGGATCAAGATCAATTTCTTTTTTTAGAGGTTCAGATAGGATTGATTCCTCACATGTGGAAGTTTCAGCTACTAGATTGGATTGATCAGATTTAGGGAAGGAAATTGGAGTGGTCTCCATGAAAGTGGTTTCCTGAAAGGTTTCACTGATTCTTGGACCTAAGACTTCATCATAAGAGAAATTTGAAAATGATTCAAGCCAAGGAGATAAACTTCCTTCATATGAACAAAGGAAATCAATCTCATTCTGACTTAAACATTGATCAAATATTCCTTGATGTTCCATGGATTCATTATCAATGCTTCCTATCATGTTTACTTCATGAATATCCTCGTCATCCCCTATTTGTGAGCTTGCATTATAGATGTTCAAGTCTAGACTCATGTTCCCAAAGGTGATGGTCATGTTCCCATTTCGGACTCGGATAACAGAGTTGATTGTTGCAAGGAAAGGACGACCAAGGATGATTGGGGTTTGTTCCTTATTTCCTAAATTTGAATGGTTGACAAGGATAATGAAATCAGCAGGGTAGATGAAGTTTTCAACCTTTACCAGAACGTCCTTTAAAATCCCCTTGGGAACCCTAATGCTACGATCAGCAAGCTGAAGTGTGACAGATGTGGGTTGGAGCTCTTCTTGGCCTAACTGGCCGTACACAGCATATGGGATGAGACTGACACTAGCACCTAGGTCACACAAGGCCTTGACAACTTTGCTTTCTCCTAGTTCAACATTGATGTAAGGGCAACCTGGGTCTTTCAACTTAGGAGGAATGGTCCCTTGAATGGTGGTACTCACATTAGCAGCCAAAAGGACTTGGTTTTTATGTGAAAATTTTCTTTTAAAAGTGCACAAGTACTTAAGGTACTTTGAGTAGGAAGGTATGGTTTGGATTGCATTGAGAAGAGGAATGTTCAACTTTATTTGTGAGAAGATTTCCCTCAATGTTTCACTCAGTTCAGGCTTGGGTTTCCCCCTCATGCGTTGAGGAAATGGTGCAGGTTGTGGGGTTGTTTGTTGAAGAGTTGTTTCTTTAACATTGTTATCAGTTTCCTCAGTTTGATCTTGTGGTTCATTTAAATTTTCATCCAAGTTTGAATCTTCAGGTGGGTTCTGAATTAGTTTTTCAGGTTTCTCAATTGATTTCCCACTTCTTAAAACAGTCACAACCTTTAGTTGTTCATGAGTTGTTTGAGCACAACATGACTCTCCCCTTCAAGTTGAGTATGGCACCGCCTGAGTAGGCATGGGTGCCTTTCCTGTTTTGATGGTTTGAAGTTCTTGTTTTAGGGAAGATACCTCCGAGTTCATCCTCTCCATTTCTTTGCACAGTTGTTCTAGTAGGCTTTGTGGAACAGTTTGGGTGGGTGCTTGAGTAGGTTGGTTTATCCCAGGGGGATATTTTGGAGGTGGGATGGTTTGTTGAAAATGGACCGGTGGTTGTTGGTATTGGATAGGTTGGGTTTGGAACTGGTTATGGGTTTGGTAGTTCTGATGGGGGTATGGATTTTGTCCCTGTGGTTGGCTAGGTTGTTGGTTATCTTTCCAGCAGAAGCCTGGGTGGTCGTTGTACCTTGGATTGAAGGTGTTTTGGTATTGGGGCTTTTGAAAGTTTAGGGCATTGACTTCCACTGGGGGACCTCCTATAAGAACATCCTTGATGGATGGAATGGTTGGGCAGTTGTCTGTTTTATGGTCATGTTTGTCACAAATTGTGCAAACAAGGTCTACATTTTGGATTTCATGGACTTTCCTAAGGTCTATCTCTTCAACCTTTCTAGAGAGTGCTGCGAGTTTAGCCCTAAGGCTTTCCTCTTCTCTAAGTGTATGAATTCCAGTGGTTCTTTGTGGCTTTTCAGAATAAGGTGAAGTTCCCCAAGTTTGGTTTTGTTCAGCCAGACTTTCGAGATACTCGTAAGCATCATTTGGGGCCTTGTTTTTAAAGGTTCCATTACACATCATGTCAATGAACTGTTTGTTACCCGGACCCAACCCTTCATAGAAAATTCTCACTTGTTCAGGTATGGAAAAACCATGGTGTGGAACCATGTTTAGGTTGTCTTTGAACCTCTCCCATGTTTCATAAAATGACTCTCCCTCTTTTTCAAAACAGTTTTGTATGCTCTTTTTAAGTGCAATTGTTTTGTGATGAGGGAAGTATTTTTTGAAGAATTCTCTTTTCAGTTGGTCCCAAGAGTGTATTGATGCAGGTATCAAGTTGTTTATCCAATTTTTAGCTCGATCCTTTAGTGAAAAAGGAAATATCCTCATCTTAGCGGATTCTAGTTGATGTGGGGGACGCATGGTTTCAACAATGTCGTTGAACTCTTTGACATGAAGGTATGGCATTTCTGACTCCATCCCATGAAAGGTTGGAAGGTGGTTTAGGACATGGGGTTTGAATATGTAGTTGGTTTCTCCTATGGAATTGTGTCTAATGCATGAGGGGGCATTGGTCCAACCTGGAGTGAGGTAGTCGTTCATGGTTTGATCAACTACATTCCCTAAGTTTGGAGCTTCTTGGTTTTGGTTTCCCATTTGATTCCCCCCAGGGTTTACAATTTGATTTTGTGGATGACCCTCCGTTGGACTTGTTTCAAGTTCCGACTTTGGGGTTTCAAGAATATTTGAATCTGATTCAAGCAATCCCTTAGGTGCACTTGACTCCCCTATCCTAGGACTTTCCACCCTAACTAGTCTGTTTGAGAAATCGCGGGTGTAGGCGGACATGCGCCGAAAACAAAAGCGAGAAAGGGACAAGATAAGAGATCTTGGGTGAGAGTAGAGGAATGGAGGTGAGGAAAGAAGGTTTTTTTTGGATCTAAGGTACTTATTTGGTCCCCGGAAACGGCTCCAAAATTTGGTTCACGCCCAAATTTACCCAAGAGAAGAAGGGTAGAACGGTCCTTGTAGTGTAGCTTGGGTTGTCGATTCCACAGAGACCTAAGAAGATACCTAAGATACACAACCTAAGAAATGAATTTTTGGCTATGAAGTGGCCAACTTGGATTGATTTTGGATGGGTTTTAAAGATATCTAATAGATTTAAGTGGATTCAATTTAAAAGAATGAGTTGATCCTGGGTTATCGCTCGGGTGGATTGGACGTATTTTCTTTTTAATGTTTTCAACTTCTTAAATTTGAGATGGGTTCATTTAAGGAGATAAAACAACATCATCACATACTGGTTTAATGCCTACACCCTCTAATACTAATCACCTATACACTTGAAAGATCAAAGTTTTGAGCACTTCAAGGTAAAGGATCGTATTAGTACTTGAAGTGTGTGGCCTTAAATTCAACAAGGACGATGGAGTTTAAAAATCATCAAATAAAAATCCCAATTAAAGAAGTGATTATACATTAATTAGGTGATAAATAACATCCAATCCAGCCCCTTGCTACTCCCTTGGATCAACCCATAAGTGGGTTATCCCTCCATTGATCCCATGGTTTCAATGGAAGCGGAAAGTAGACTCATAAGGGATGAAATGGAGAAGTAAAGAAAACAACAAAAATAAAATGATCACTCCACCGTTGTGTGAATAATTTCACAAGGGTTGGTGTGAATAAATTCACACCTTGATACAACGGTATCAAAGTGATATTAATAACAACAGAATAAGAGTAGAAGAAGAACTTTTATTAAGAAACTAAAGTGAATTGAACAACTTACATGTGAAAGACAAAATTGAGGCAACAAAAATGCAGCATAACATTAAAATTGAACAAAGCATCCATGATCTTCAACTACTTCACCAACACTGCCTTAAATAGGCATTTTGGGAGTCTTGGGTCTATCCTTCAACAGTACAAGTCATCCCACTTGAGTATGGTAGGCCTAGGGTGGTGGAAATTTTGTGGAATTTGGAATTTTCCACATTTGACCCGAGGTGGAAGCCAGATTTCATCCACCGAACAGAGGCGTTATGATGACCTTCTATATGGCCGAATCAGGGTGGTCCATAGAAGAAAACAATGTATCTCCGGATGTCTTCTAACCGCCTGTAAAATTTGGGACCATTTGGAGTTTTGTATTCCGATATATGATCAAATTGGTGGAATGTTTTTCTGGGCCGCAGAATCTGGCCCAGAATTTTATCTCTATATTGGGCCGCCAAAATGACCAACATGGAGGCCGAATTAGCCTTACCTCTTGAGGAGTGATGTGTTCCTGTACACGTCTTCTATAAGCCCACGAATTTTGGGATTAATTGGGCCTGTACGTTGGTCCCCACAGCCTAATCAGTGGGCTGATGTCCAATCTGCCTTCTCCAGAATTGCTTCCTTTCATTTCCAAATATCTCTATCATCCTCCATGATTTCTCCACTGATCCCTGAATCAAAATGTTCATATTTAAGTGTAGATCAATTTAAAAAAATATCAAATTAAAATATGTATAATTCAATTCCTTAAAATCAGATGAATCATTGGGTACTTTAAATGATGTTCAAAAAATGTACTACATAATAGTGCATTTTAAGAAGGTATTACAATCATAATGTGAAATGATGTTCAAAGTGTAAAATGCACTAAAATGGTGTTTATGAATAACAAATAACATGAAAATTATGTATATTAACAATGAATATTAGCCTCATTTAGTGGCTAATCACACCCCCCAACTTGAGTTTTGCTAGTCCCGAGAAAAATATATCTCAACAAAATGAAATTCGAATTCCATTTTCTAAAAAAATTTTAATACACAATGATCACCAAAAAACCTTATACCAAACAATCATGAAACCCATAAAAATATTTTAATACAAGATATTTTCATAAGCAGATCCCAATCCCAAGATCATTCCTTTGATCAAATCCATCATCATACTTCATCCAACTCAATTAGGTGTAATGATGTGTTGTGAATCACAATAGATATGGGGGTTCATTTTCATTCAAGGGGGAAATCATGGAAGTGCTAGGTGGAATCACATTTAATCCTAATATGAGTATTATTCATCCTTTTTTTTTGCAATATTGCTATAGTAATTGAGATTGCAGTTAATCAAATTAACCCATGTAGCAAGACTTTGCCGATGACTCCCAGACTCAAAGGCCTTAGGGCACCAAGTGAAGCCCACATACTCGGGAATCGTCTCGAGTTAACTTAATCAAAAACAAAGTCATATTACCATAAATAGAGATATATTGAAAAACTCAGGGCTAGACAACTCTGGAGTCACGATCCCCAAGTGCCGAAAGCCTCGCATTTTATCAATCCATTGCTCTACACGCAAATTTTTATTTTTATTTTATTATTATTATTTTTTTTTAATAATTTTTTTTAGTTTTTTTTAATACTCATATTATTCATAAAAATAAAACCAGCCTATGCTATTTATTATGGGACCCCAAAAATTCAAATTAGTACCCCACAGTCTAGAGGACGTGCATTGTGACATTTTTTTTATTTGGATGAAAATATAAAAGATGAAATATCACATTGGACAGCCACACTTTCCAAAATCTATGCTAATGAAATTATACAAGGATTAAAATTAGAATTAGGGTATGCTAAATTATTTGATATTCAGTTTCAAAGTGTGCAATGCATATTACCATGTTCAAAGTTAAAGGAATTTTTCCTTCCATTTAATTATTTTTTCAAATCATTCATTTTTTTTGACAAAAAAGCATTTTTTTTTATTTTATCTCCCCCCCAACTTAAAACAACACTGTCCCCAGTGTTTGAAGAAATGAAAAATTAGAAGGAGTAGAGGCAGGGAATAAAAATTTAAAAAGGAAATTGAAAATGAGGATTATGGAATGAAGTCACCTGGTGGTTGAAGTTTGAAGTTCTTGCCGCTCGAATTTATTCCTTTGATATCCATGTCGCTTGCAAAGTTCCCTAGTGGAAAAAGGGAAAAAACAAAACAAACAAAACAAACAATATATATATATATATATATTTATATAATAAAGGAAGTAAAATATAAGAATATATATAAAAATTATAGAATAAGGTAGCACAAGAAGCCGTAGGTCAGTGGTAAGCGCGCGCCCCTGTCTCCCTTCGGTCCCGGGTTCGAGTCCCCGCGGCTTCGCCGGTTGTGACGGGGTTTGCCCCACGGCCTATGGCGTGGACTTTTTTTTGTATTATTATATATATTTTTTATAAACCTATTGAATAATAGAAACAAAATAAACTGATGATACATTGTCTTCTTTTTAAATTTCTAGGTAAGGTATTACTCAAGGATCACACCACGTGACACGGATGAATATGGTGCTCCTCTTTCGTACCCATCCATAATCATAATAGAAGAACAGTTCAAAAGTCTATTTTTTTATTTTTAAATATAAAAATGATTAAATAATCTTATTTGAAAAATAAAGATTATTCAGAAAGATTAGAAACATAAAAACCACGGGTTGCCTCCCGTGCAGCGCTTTGTTTAACGTCGTTAGCCCGACATAGATCCCAAATTTATCAATTTTTTCCTGGTTCATAGATTGGATCAATTAACTCAATATCTATTTCTTGTTTATTGAATGATTCAATGAATGGTTTTAACCTTTGACCATTGACCTTGAAAATGTAACCACTTGTGGGATCTTGAATCTCTACTGCCCCATGGGGGAATACATGATGCACTATGAAAGGTCCTGACCATCTAGAACTTTACTTTCCCGGATGTAAATGAAGTTTTGAACTATACAAGAGCACAAGTTTTCCCGGTTCAAAATGTTTGACCTTGATATTCCTAGATTGGTAGGCTTGAACTCTATCTTTATTGATCCTTGAATTTTCATAAGCCTCCATCCTTAGTTCCTCCAGTTCATTGAGGTCTAATTTCCATTTTGTTCCGGCCAATGAGAGATCATAATCCATTTTCTTAATTGCCCAAAAGGCCTTATGTTCAATCTCTACTGGAAAATGGCATGATTTACCATAAACCAACCTATATGGGGACATTCCTAAAATGGTTTTATATGCGGTTCTATAGGCCCAAAGAGCATCTAAGAGTTTTTCAGACCAATCTTTCCTAGAGGGGTTGACAGTTTTTTCAAGAATTTGCTTAATTTCACGATTGGCTAACTCAGCTTGACCATTAGTCTGTGGGTGGTAAGCAGTGGACACTTTGTGAGAAATTCCATATTTTTCCATGAGTGATGAGAATGGGCGATTGCAAAAATGAGTTCCACGATCACTTATGATAGCCCTAGGAATTACAAATCTAGAGAATATGTTTTCTTTTAGGAATCTAATCACAGTTTGATGATCATTGGATTTTGTGGGAATGGCCTCAACCCATTTTGAGACATAATCAACAGCTAAGAGTATGTAGAGGTATCCCCGAGAGTTTGGGAAGGGACCCATGAAATCAATTCCCCAACAGTCAAAGATTTAAACCACTAAGATGGGAGTGATTGGCATTTGATTCCTTTTTGTGATGGACCCTACTTGTTGACACCTAGGACAGCTTTGACAAAATGTGTAGGAGTCCCTTGAGAGGGTGGGACAGAAAAGACCACATTGAATAATCTTAGCAGATGTTTTCTTAGAGGAAAAGTGTCCTCCACATGCCTCACTATGACAGAATTTAAGGATGGACTCTTGTTCAGATTCTGGAACACACCTCCTAATGACTTGGTCAGGGCAGAACTTATAGAGGTATGGATCATCAAACACATAGTGTCTAACATCAGAAATAAATTTCCTTCGAGCTTGAGTCCCTATGAATTTTGGAATGACTCATGTCACTAAGAAATTTGCTATGTCAGCATACCAAGGGCAGTCACTCATAGAGTATAAGTGTTCATCAGGAAACGAATCAGACACAGAAAGGTGATTTGAGTTGTCTTTGAATTCCATCCTAGAGTGGTGATCAGCTACAACATTTTCAACTCCCTTTTTATCCTTGATTGTGAGGTCAAATTCTTGTAAGAGAAGGACCCACCTAATCAGTCTAGCCATAGCATCTTGTTTTTGGAAGAGGTATTTTAGTGCAGAATGGTCAGTGAACACAGTGATGGGTGATCCTAAGAGGTAGGACCTAAACTTCTATAAGGCAAACACAATAGCAAGTAAAACCTTTTCAGTGGTGGTGTAGTTGATTTGGGAATCATTTAAGGATTTGCATGCATAAGAAATGACATAAGGAGTTTTATCACAACGTTGTCCTAACAGAGCTCCAACAGCAAAGTCACTGGCATCACACATAAGTTCAAAAGGAAGGTTCCAATTTGGAGATTTCATAATGGGAGGAGAGGTGAGAGAGGATTTGAGGGTTGAGAATGAACCCTCACAGCTTTCTGTCCAAACAAATGGAGCATCCTTTACTAAGAGAGCACAAAGGGGATGGGATATTGAACTAAAGTCCTTGATAAATCTTCTATAGAAACCAGTATGTCCTAAGAAAGACCTCACTTCCTTGACAGTTTCGGGTGATGGAAGGTGACGAATGATGTCAACCTTTGCTTTATCAAATTCAATCCCCCTACTCGAGACCAGATGGCCTAGAAAAAGTCCCTCTTTAACCATGAAATGGCATTTTTCCCAGTTTAGGACCAGATTTTTTTCTTCACATATTGACAAGACTCTCTCCACATTCTGCAGACATCCCTCAAAAGTATCCCCAAACACAGAGAAGTCATCCATGAAGACCTCAAGAAAATCCCCTACCATGTCTGAGAAGATTCCCATCATGCACCGCTGGAAGGTTCCAGGGGCATTGCATAACCCGAAGGGCATGCGTTTGAAGGCAAAGGTACCAAAAGGACATGTGAATGTAGTCTTCCCTTGATCCTCTAGGGAGACCTCAATTTGATTGTACCCTGAGTACCCATCTAAGAAACAGTAGAAGGCATGACCTTCCACTCTCTCAAGGACTTGGTCAATGAATGGTAAGGAGAAATGGTCCTTCTTGGTGAATGAGTTTAGTTTCCTATAGTCAATGCAGACCCTCCATCCACTACTCACCCTTGTTGGAAAAATCTCTCCATCCTCATTGGTTATCACTCTGATTCCAGCCTTTTTTGGAACCACTTGGATTGGGCTCACCCATTCACTCTCAGCTATGGGATATATGATACCAGCTTTCAACAATTTCAGAAGTTCCTTCCTTACTACCTCCATGAGATTAGGATTGAGTCTCCGTTGAGGTTGACGACATGGCTTTGAATCAGATTCCAGAACAATCCTATGAGTCCCGATAAGTGGGCTAATCCCAGGAATATCAGAAAGGGTCCAACCAATGGCTTTCTTATGCTTCCTAAGGACATCTAGAAGCATCCTCTCATTATTGGGTTCAAGAGAAGAAGAAATGACAATAGGATGTGTTTGATTTTCCCCTAGGAAGGCATACTTTAGTGCAGCAGGAAGTTCCTTCAATTCATGATCAGGTTGGTTCAGAATTTCAGAAGAAGATTGGGACATTGGATCAAGATCAATTTCTTTTTTTAGAGGTTCAGATAGGATTGATTCCTCACATGTGGAAGTTTCAGCTACTAGATTGGATTGATCAGATTTAGGGAAGGAAATTGGAGTGGTCTCCATGAAAGTGGTTTCTTGAAAGGTATCACTGATTGTTGGACCTAAGACTTCATCATAAGAGAAATTTGAAAATGATTCAAGCCAAGGAGATAAACTTCCTTCATATGAACAAATGGAATCAATCTCATTCTCACTTAAACATTCATCAAATATTCCTTGATGTTCCATGGATTCATTATCAATGCTTCCTATCATGTTTACTTCATGAATATCCTCGTCATCCCCTATTTGTGATCTTGCATTATTGATGTTCAAGTCTAGACTCATTTTCCCAAAGGTGATGGTCATGTTCCCATTTCGGACTCGGATAACAGAGTTGATTGTTGCAAGGAAAGGACGACCAATGATGATTGGGGTTTGTTCCTTATTTCCTAAATTTGGATGGTTGTCAAGGACAATGAAATCAGCAGGGTAGATGAAGTTTTCAACCATTACCATAACGTCCTTTAAAATCCCCATGGGAACCCTAATGCTATGATCAGCAAGCTGAAGTGTGACAGATGTGGGTTGGAGCTCTTCTAGGCCTAACTGGCAGTACACAGCATATGGGATGAGATTGACACTAGCACCTAGGTCACACAAGGCCTTGACAACTTTGCTTTCTCCTACTTCAACATTGATGTAAGGGCAACCTGGGTCTTTCAACTTAGGAGGAATGGTCCCCTGAATGGTGGTACTCACATTAGCAGCCAAAAGGACTTGGTTTTTATGTGAAAATTTTCTTTTAAAAGTGCACAAGTCCTTAAGGTACTTTGAGTAGGAAGGTATAGTTTGGATTGCATCGAGAAGAGGAATGTTCAACTTTACTTGTGAGAAGATTCCCCTCAATGTTTCACTCAGTTCAGGCTTGGGTTTCCCCCTCATGCGTTGAGTAAATGGTGCAGGTTGTGGGGTTGTTTGTTGAAGAGTTGTTTCTTTAACATTGTTATCAGTTTCCTCAGTTTGATCTTGTGGTTCATTTAAATTTTCATCCAAGTTTGAATCTTCAGGTGGGTTCTGAATTAGTTGTTCAGGTTTCTCAATTGATTTCCCACTTCTTAGAACAGTCACAGCCTTTAGTTGTTCATGAGTTGTTTGAGCACAACTTGACTCTCCCCTTGAAGTTGAGGATGGCACTGCCTGAGTAGGCATGGGTGCATTTACTATTTTTATGGTTTGAAGTTCTTGTTTTAGGGAAGATACCTCCGAGTTCATCCTCTCCATTTGTTTGCACAGTTGTTCTAGTAGGCTTTGTGGAACAGTTTGGGTGGGTGCTTGAGTAGGTTGGTTTATCCCAGGGGGATATTTTGGAGGTGGGATGGTTTGTTGAAAATGGACCGGTGGTTGTTGGTATTGGATAGGTTGGGTTTGGAACTGGTTATGGGTTTGGTAGTTCTAATGGGGGTAAGGATTTTGTCCCTGTGGTTGGCTAGGTTGTTGGTTATCTTTCCAGCGGAAGCCTGGGTGGTCGTTGTACCTTGGATTGAAGGTGTTTTGGTATTGCGGATTTTGAAATTTTAGGGCATTGACATCCGTTGGGGTTCCTCCTAGAAGAACATCCTTGATGGATGGAATGGTTGGGCAGTTGTCTGTTTTATGGTCATGTTTGTCACAAATTGTGCAAACAAGGTCTACATTGTGGATTTCATGGACTTTCCTAAGGTCTATCTCTTCAACCTTTCAAGAGAGTGCTGCGAGTTTAGCCCTAAGGCTTTCCTCTTCTCTAAGTGTATGAATTCCAGTGGTTCTTTGTGGCTTTTCAGAATAAGGTGAAGTTCCCCAAGTTTGGTTTTGTTCGGACAGACTTTCGAGATACTCGTAAGCATCATTTGGGGCCTTGTTTTTAAAGGTTCCATTACACATCATGTCAATGAACTGTTTGTTCCCCGGACCCAACCCTTCATAGAAAATTCTCACTTGTTCAGGTATGGAAAACCCATGGTGTGGAACCATGTTTAGGGTGTCTTTGAACCTCTCCCATGTTTCATAAAATGACTCTCCCTCTTTTTCAAAAAAGTTTTGTATGTTCTTTTTAAGTGAAATTGTTTTGTGATGAGGGAAGTATTTTTTGTAGAATTCTCTTTGCAGTTGGTCCCAAGAGTGGATTGATGCAGGTCTCAAATTGTTTAGCCAATTTTTAGCTCGATCCTTTAGTGAAAAAGGAAATAGCCTCATCTTAGCGGATTCTAGTTGATGTGGGGGACACATGGTTTCAACAATGTCGTTGAACTCTTTGACATGAAGGAATGGCATTTCTGACTCCATCCCATGAAAGGTTGGAAGGTGGTTTAGGACATGGGGTTTGAATATGTAGTTGGTGTATCCTATGGAATTGTGTCTAATTCATGAGGGGGCATTGGTCCAAGCTGGAGTGAGGTAGTCGATCATGGTTTGATCAACTACATTCCCTAATTTTGGAGCTTCTTGGTTTTGGTTTCCCATTTGATTCCCCCCAGGGTTTACAATTTGATTTTGTAAATGACCCTCCATTGGAATTGTTTCAAGTTCTGACTTTGGGGTTTCAAGAATATTTGAATCTGATTTAAGCAATCCCTTAGGTGCACTTGACTCCCCTATCCTAGGACTTTCCACCCTAACTAGTCTGTTTGAGAAATCGCGGGTGTAGGCGGACATGCGCCGAAAAAAAAAGCGAGAAAGGGACAAGATAAGAGATCTTGGGTAAGAGTAGAGGAATGGAGGTGAGGAAAGAAGGTTTTTTTTGGGATCTAAGGTACTTACTTGGTCCCTGGCAACGGCGCCAAAATTTGGTTCACGCCCAAATTTACCCAAGAGAAGAAGGGTAGAACGGTCCTTGTAGTGTAGCTTGGGTTGTCGATTCCACAGAGACCTAAGAAGATACCTAAGATACACAACCTAAGAAATGGATTTTTGGATATGAAGTGGCCAACTAGGATTGATTTTGGATGGGTTTTAAAGATATCTAATAGATTTAAGTGGATTCAATTTAAAATAATGAGTTGATCCTAGGTTATCGCTCAGGTGGATTGGACATATTTTCTTTTTAATGATTTCAACTTCTTAAATTTGAGATGGGTTCATTTAAGGAGATAAAACAACATCATCACTTACTGGTTTAATGCCTACACCCTCTAATACTAATCACCTATACACTTGAAGGATCAAAGTTTTGAGCACTTCAAGGTAAAGGATCGTATTAGTACTTGAAGTGTGTGGCCATAAATTCAACAAGGACGATGGAGTTTAAAAATCATCAAATAAAAATCCCAATTAAAGAAGTGATTATACATTAATTAGGTGATAAATAACATCCAATCCAGCCCCTTGCTACTCCCTTGGATCAACCCATAAGTGGGTTAGCCCTCCATTGATCCCATGGTTTCAATGGAAGCGGAAAGTAGACTCATAAGGGAGGAAATGGAGAAGTAAAGAAAACAACAAAAATAAAATGATCACTCCACCGTTGTGTGAATAATTTCACAAGGGTTGGTGTGAATAAATTCACACCTTGATCCAACGGTATCAAAGCGATATTAAGAACAACAGAATAAGAGTAGAAGAAGAACTTTTATTAAGAAAATAAAGTGAATTGAACAACTTACATGTGAAAGACAAAATTGAGGCAACAAAAATGCAGCATAACATTACAATTGAACAAAGCATCCAAGATCTTCAACTCCTTCACCAAAACTGCCTTAAATATGCATTTTTGGAGCCTTGGGTCTAGACTTCAACAGTACAAGTAATCCCACTTCAGTATGGTAGGCCTAGGGTGGTGGAAAGTTTGTGGAATTTGGAATTTTCCACATTTGACCCGAGGTGGAAGCCAGATTTCATCCACCAAACAGACGCATTTGGATGACCTTCTAGATGGCCGATTCATGGTAGGCCATAGAATAAGAAAATGGAGCTCCGGATGTCTTCTGACGGCCTGTAAAAGTTGGGCCCATTTGGAGTTGTGTATTCCGAGATATGATCAAATTGGTGGAATGTTTTGCTGGGCCGCAGAATCTGGACCAGAATTTTATCTCTAACTTGGGCCGCCTAAATGACCAACATGGAGGCCGAATTAGCATTAACTCCTGAAGAGTGATTTGTTCCTGTACATGTCTTATATCTTCCCACGAAATTTGGGATTAATTGGGCCTGTAAGTTGGGCCCCATAGCCTAATCAGTGGGCTGATGTCCAATCTGCCTTCTCCAGAATTGCTTCCTTTCATTTCCAAATATCTCCATCATCCTCCCTGAATTCTCCACTGATCCCTGAATCAAACATGTTCATATTTAAGTGTAGATCAATTTACAAAAATATCAAATTAAAATATGTATAATTAAATTCCTTAAAATCAGATGAATCATTGGGTACTTTAAATGATGTTCAAAAAATGTACCACATAATAGTGCATTTTAAGAAGGTATTACAATCATAATGTTAAATGATGTTCAAAGTGTAAAATGAACTAAAATGTTGTTTATGAATAACAAATAACATGAAAATTATGTATATTAACAATGAATATTAGCCTCATTTAGTGGCTAATCAATGGCCTACCATCCAAAGTCAGATGGCGAGACAGAGAGATCTATTCAGATCCTTGAGGACATGGCTACGTGCTTGTGTTCTCGACTTTGGTGGGTATTGGGATGATCATCTAGGGTTAGCTGAGTTCTCTTATAATAATATTTACCAATCTATAATCAAAATGGATCCTTTTGAGGCATTTTATGGTTTTCCTTTTAAATCTCCTTTATGTTGGTCGGAGATTGGTGAAAGTTCCTTGGTAGGACCGAGTTTGGTCCAAGAGACAATAACTAAGATCTAGTTGATTTGTAAAAGATTGTTGACTGCTCAGAGTCGATACAAGTCTTGTCCTGATCGTCACCGTAAACCTTTAGAGTTCTCAGTTGGTGACCAGGTATTCTTGAAAGTTTCACGCCGATTGGGTCATCGATGGCTTGGGAGGCAATGGAAGCTTTCTCCTGATTTTGTGGGACCTTTTTAGGTTATTGGTCTTGTGGGGAAACTTGCTTACCATCTAGAGCTATCACCACAGTTGACGTCGATACATAACATTTTCCATGTATCACAACTGTGAAAGTATCTCTCGAATCCGACTCATGTTGTGAGGTGGAGTGATCTTGAGATTGAACCAGATTTATCTGTTACTGAACGACCAGTCAGGGTTGTTGATTCTGAGACCAAGGTACTTCATGGGGGAATGATACCTCTGGTCCTTGTACTCTGGCAGCATGGTTCTGATTCTCATGAGATGTGGGAAAGGGGGTCACTAATGAGAGATCAGTGGCCTCATCTATTTGACGTGGAGGTTTCTTCATAGGCTTTTTGGGGGCAGAAAGATCTTATGGTTGGAAGGTTATAACATCTCGTTATGTTTTCAGGTACTTTTTGATGTTTCTAACTACCCCTATTTTGGAGTAAAGACTTGGGTTTCGTTTGGGTGAACTTTTAAAGAAAAACTAGAGGACAGTGTGTTGTGCACGGTTTGTGGACGGTTTGACAAACCATGCGACCAAACCGTGCCAGCCATGAATATTGGGAAGAAGCTTCCGCACGGGTGGCGCATGGATTGTCTAACCGTGCGGCCAAGCCATGCGAGAAGGGTGGTCGAGGCAGTAGCTCACGCATGGTTAGCTCACGGGTTTTCAAACCATGCGGTCACTTAAATGAGATCCTTAAATTGTGGATCTCGCTCGGTTTTTCCTCTAAGTGCATCATTTTTCCTTCTAAGTAGCCCTAACTCGAGAATTGTCTTCTTCTCAGGTCAGAGAGGGTTCTCCCATTGTTCTAGAGGCGATCCAAAGGCTTCTCTTGGTGAATTGAAGCCATATTCTGGAGGTATGTGATCGTTCTTCATTATTCTTGGTTGGTTTCTTAGATCTACATAGATCTACTTCTCTTCTTTTCTCGGTTTCTTAGAAATACGCCTATTATGGGTAGATCCAATTGTGTGGTACCAAATTTGATGAGATTTGATCTTGATCATTCTAGGAGAAGAGATCTAAGGTGGTTTCTTGAAGAAGCAACACGGTTTTCTTGAGCTTTCTCGACCATTGTGGTCATGGTCAAAACCTTCAAGGTATGTGGTTCCGTCCCAACATGCCAAATTTATAATCAATGTATTTTCTTGATTTAATTAAATTATTTATTTATATTCAGTTGCTCAAGTTTCTTTCAATTAAATTGATAAAAACATGATTCAATTTAATTGAGATATTTGAAATGGTTTTGGCATAGAAATTTGGGAAAACCCCAATTCCATTGAATTGGGTGTGTTTATGGAAAATTGGTCAATTTAAATTGTTTAATTTAAATTGTAGATTTGATGGAAATGTTTTCAATTAAATTGTTGAATTTAATTGTGGAAATGAAATGTGAAATGATGGAATTGGTTTTGAATGGATTTTCAAACTTATGAAAATGGCTTGAAATTATTTTATAGAAACCCATTGGTTTTATCTTGTGTAAGAGGCATGTTTTGAAGAAAACCTATGTTGGTTTTAAATAGAATAAAATTGGATCTTTTGAAATTGAAGAATGGGATTGATCGTATTTTAATCATTATTAAAATAGTTCGCCCATCATGTAAGAGAGCATGGAAGCCTTAGGTAGTTTGTGAGTTTTGGATACACTCTACGCTAAGACAACGTTCTAAAACATACTTGTGGTGGGTCACATCCCTGACGGGTTGGTGATGAGTCTCCTTTGGCCAGTGTCATAGGGACGTGTGAATGAAAATTTTGCTGAGTTCACATAGAGAGTGCAGAATCCCATAACTGATTAATACTATCGTACCTTTTGGCAGATGACCATGTTTCTCACCTAAATATTTATTTGTGATGTATAAATGTTTTCCAATTCTTTTGAACTGCTTTACATGCCTGGTGATTTTACATAAACTATTTTATGTAACTTTTTTTATTTAATCTATTATCTTAAAAGTATTTCATCATTGTAAAACATTGCTTGGTGAACTTTCCTTTACTTGAAAATGTATAGCATGATTTGCTAAAATATGCTTTTGAATTGCGAAACCTATTTATTTTCAAATTGAAAGTTTTTACTTGGATAATATATATTTGGCATATGTTATGGAATCTTTGGTGATATCCTACTGGGCTTAGGCTCACAACCTACTTTTTCCTTCGGGTGTTTGCATACTTTCTTCTTCCAGGATCGAGCAAAGGGAAGGGACCTCTTGGAGGTGTATCCAGCTGTTGATCTTTGGTCTTGGTGAGTTGTGTCCTTAGGGAACTTGGGGATTTTTTTCCCATCTTTAGTACCTGGGTTGTTGTACTTTGGAATTTTATGCCTCTTTGTATTCTGGTACATATCTCCCAGTGGAGTTTCTTTTGTTATGTATACTGTTTGATTTACTCTTGCTTCTGCATTCTTGTGGAAAAATCATTCCCACTTTTATGTTGTACAAAGCCAGGTGCTAGTCGCCGACCCATGGGGATCAGGAACGCCCTTCGGGCTATGTCAGGGTCGGCTCAGTTATCGGGTTACCAGGGTACCTGGGCTGGTTCATGACAGTTTCAAAATATAAATTTCTCGAAATTGAAAAAAACTACATTTTCCATTTTCTTTTTCCAACATATATTTTATATTCACTCTCTTATTTAATGAGAGTTACAATTATATCATCTAGACTCATCTTAGTAATGTACTTGGTACTGTCAATAGTTTTCTTCTTTCATTGACATTATTTCAATAAGATATAAATAATATTCTACATAATTTGATCATATGATAGTTGTTTGACTCGAAGAATATTAACAATCCTCATGAATCATTGACTCATATGAGCAACATATTCATCTGGTAGAATTTCAAAACTCAAATAGTTTTCCTTTAGCATGGATATTTTTTTCTTTGTAACATTATAATTTCTAAAATGAGTAACCTAAAGCTTCTTTAAAATTACATATATTTTCCCACATGATGAAATAGGACTATATATATTTTTCTGAGAAATACAAAGAAACGTTTTTATTAGTCAAAAGTTAATTTGAAACTCATCTTGTCCATCTTGAGTAAAACTAACAAGTAATTTCTTTGGAACATTATAAGTTCCATTAAATATGAGATAATTCTCTACTCCATTAATAATAACCTATGAATTTATTTGAGCTTTATAATACTCATAATCACCACTATTGAAAATTGCTGGTCTATTTGGATTCATATTTTCAATTGATCCAACTCATATTCTATCCATTATAAACAAAATATCTTTCCTCAATGACACAATTAGTGCAGGATACTTTTATAAGTTCTGATAAACAATAAGAGAACAAAAATTTCTATAAAATCAAAAGAGATAAGCTCAAACATAATTAATTTCATTGTTACCTAATTTTGGTATTAGAAAAAAATAGAAATCAACTTCAAATCTATTGAGATTTAGGCTTTTGTACAAAATAATGTCCTAGTATATGTGGATAAGTAAAGTTTAAGAGTGTTTTAATCGAATTCTAATCATGAAGTTCAATTTTTCTCTCACTATAGTGTTTAGTTGATCGTAAAATTCTTGTTTTGATCAATATTAGAGTAATAAAGTAAAAGTATGTAAGCAGAACATCCCCAATGTATATTAAACTATCAGCAGTTAAACATTGAACCGATATAAAATTGTATGTGACATGTGCCTTTTGAGGGGTGTAAAAAAAGAAAGAGTTCTGAAGTTAAATACAATGGTTGGGGTTACCCTATGGTAGTCTTCATAAATCATTTCTCTAAATATATTTTCATTATAGTTAGCAAAAAGTTGGGTGTTTAAAAAAATTATTCTAAAAAGAAAATTAATCAATTAATCAAGATATTAAAAATAATGAAATGAGAAAGGTGATCAAGTAAGGATGCTTTCCTAGTCTTAAAATTACTCATATGTTCTTCTAAATTACTTGTAAGTGAGTGGAATCATGATCTCTTATCCTCTTACCCTTGGTTGAATATTGATGGTGAGAATATTTCTAAAAGAAATATCAAGTTATTCTACCCTCATTCTTGTATGTGTAAGCGTTGTAGCGGACCCTCCTAACCAACATTGAAAATTCCCAATCAGGTCTTGTTCATCCTAAACAACTAAGAGATATCACTACCACTTTCACACATGATGACTATTTTCAAGCATACTACCACTCCTCTCTAGCCTATTTCGTTGTATATAAACCACATCTAAGTATTAGGATATTATGTATCATTTACCAAAGAAAAAAAGTAGAATTAAAAATCAAATTCAATCGAACATGATATTAATCACAACAATTTGAATGTAGAAACCATTTATAAAAGAAAGAAAATTTTATTAATTAAAGTAAAAAAGAAATTATCATTAAAAGTGGTCTATAATTACCTTCCAAAATCACTCATAATTTACCCCTCTATATAAAGGGTATAAAAAGTGAAAGGGTAGGAAAAATCATTACATAACTATGGAAATAAAACGAATTTAGTAAAACAGTTTTCATCACACCAACCCATACAATCCAAAATTTAGCATATTCACTCTCTGTGAAATACCCCATCCTTTAATGGTAAAAATTTTTATTATCACTTGGGATTTCATTTTAAAATATTCCGTTTATTCATGTAAGGATCATTATGGTCAAGACCATACAATTTTTACATATCTCTCTTGCAGAATGAACCATGGAGATTCCATCCAACATTATAATTTTTATTCATGAAAAGAGGAAAGAGGTGGCCCTTTAAGGACCAAACAAACAAACAACCCATATTGTGGGGGCTGGAAATAATGGATCCCAAGGGCATCGCCCCATATTAGGTTCACCCCCTTCGGGTTCATACTAGACACATTAGTAAGACACGTCACCCGTGTACCACGGACCGTAATAGATTCCATATAGTCAGCCACTTTGTTCCTCTCTCTCCACATGTGTGAAATGCTCACATTTTTGTTGAGAAGTGACTTACATAGTCTAATTGTATAGGTGATTGACCAAGGTATGGTGCCTCTACTGTGAAGAGCGTCATAGATAATCATAGAGTCAGTTTCCATTCGGGTAATGGAAATGCCCCTGAGGTTGTATAAACAAATGAATTTAAGAACCGCCATCGCTTCTGCCCGTATTGATGATCCTATACCATAGTGAACTGAGAAGGCCAACACAAGAGTCCCTTTGGAGTCCCGAATAACGCCTCCTCCTCGCATGGCACCTAAGATACAGGAGCCATAAAAATTAAGCTTGAGCCCATCGCTAGGGGGAATCCAATGAATCCACCATCCCTACTCCTCCTCACCATTCCAGGTGGCCCTCCTCAGTGGATCCTACAATACACGCAGGGATGACATCTCTCTCCGGATGCTCGTGGTTCTAATCAAGTCGATCAACATGAAACAGGTACTTTCCACCACAGATCGACTCGGGGAGCTTCTCCCCTCATATCTGGACCTGTTCTAGCTCGCCATAAGCACCATCATACCGTGTTGAAGATGGTGTCTTGCACCTCGGACTCCTCCATTGACACACTTTCCTCCTAGAACCAGCACTCCATAAACTACTCAACATTACCCCCTAATGCATGTAATTATATGGGGACTCCAAAGAGCCTCTAGACATGTCGAGCCCATTCTCCTTCAAAAAAGATGTGATTCATGCTCTCTTCACTTTTGTTCCCATAGCATTGGAAACAGGACGCAAGTCTGATTCCAATTCGTTTAATATGGTCATCGGAGGGGATAGCTTTATTACATATCCTCCAGGTAAAGAAATTGAGTTTTGTTGGAATCTTGTTACACCAGGATATACTATTCCACCTCTCATTTTCCCCTATAGTATGTTCGTCCTATGAAAATCTTTAGTGTTGAACCTCCCCGAAATGGAAGGTGTATTGAAACATCTGTCCTAGTCAGAGTTAATAACAATAGAATTGAAGACTTCTTGCTGAGAGGCATCCAGGTATGCCCTATAGAACAGGGGATACGAACTTGCCTCCGTGAAGGAGATTGAGGGGTCCAGACATCCTGGGTAGCCCATTACTTCACCCGCCCAGTTGTGGTGCCAGAAGAGGATGCTCCCTTCCCCGGCAATCCATTGTGATAGATGGAGGAGAGTTGGAATGATGTTAAACACATAGGCCCATAACTCCATCCCCCTTGATAAACCATAATCTACATCGTCATTATGTCTCTAAGACATCTTCTTCTCCCACAAGTAGAATTCTTCAATTGACTCCAATGAAAACTTTGCATGCATGAAGTGGAGCATCTCGGCCATACTCCTAACATTGATTCCCCATTCACAGATGGGTCGGTCCATCTTTCCCCATGACACCCATTATCTCTTCCCCTCGCCTGATGCATCCCATATGAAGCATGAAAGAATCCTATCAATGAACCTAATAACCCCCTTCAGAACACACGTGGAGGCCAGAGCATGCACCGGGATTGTTGAGAGCACACTATGCACGAGGTGATTTGTCCTCCGAATGAGAGAAAGTGATTTTTCCAGTTCAGAATGCAATCTGAAATTATGTTCACCACCTTGTCGAAATCCCTATTCCGCAGCCAACCTGATAAGACAGAGACACCAAGGTATTCCATGGGGAATGATCCTCCCCCAATTCCCAGCATGTTACCCATCCTATCTACCCTTCTCAGAATTGCATGAGACAGGGACATAGAATTTTCTCTTCTCCATGTTAATGAGTTGTCCACTCTAGAAGCAGTATTCTGTGAGGGTCCTATTCAGTTCCTATAGGTACCTCCACCCAGGATTCATGAACACAATGGAATTGTCTGCAAACATCAAATGCGGCACTAGGGGGGTTGGACTTCCTCTGGTATAGCCTAATGGCTCCTTGGCAAACTCCATTATTGATCATCCTACTCAGAGTATCCTATATGATAATAAATAAACTCGGGGATAGTGGATCACCTTGCCGAAGTCCACGCATAGTTTTGAAGAAGCCATGTGTTCTCCCCATAAATGTCACCGCCATCCATGGCGAACACATGAACCTAGAAAAAAATCCAGTGTGAGTTCAATTTTCAATACCAGATTCCTCAAGTTATAATTCCTCCTTATTGATCTTAAGTATTTTTCCTTTATTAATAATATTCAATTAGTTTTAGTTTTTTTATCCTCCTATATATTCTTATACCTATATTCCCATAATTATTTCACTCGACATTCAAGTATGAATTTTAGGAAATAAATTATAATTCTAATTTCATACAAGTTTCAAAATATGATTGGTGAATTTATTTTTATCCACTACATGATTCTAGTATTTTTTATCATCATGGTGAATTTTCAAGGTTTTTCTATGGTTAAAGGTTCAGTGGTTTCCATTGGGAAAATTCTGAGGCAGCTTAGGTGATTTTGATCTATTTTGAAACATGATAAATGATTTTTATTTTCTCTAAATAAAGGTATCCTATCACTATTTCTCTTCCACTGATACATATCCACTTATTATAGTTTCTGGTATGACATATCAAACCCTTGGAATTATAGTATCATTAAAAATCTCCTATTTTGTTTCCATTGGCAGGATTTGATTATTTTTCTTTTACTTGGCACTATTATTGAAGATATATATGGAGTTTGGATTTAATTTAATTTTTTTGAGATCTATATTTCCCAATATTATGAATTATTTCCCTTAATTTGAGGTTTTTTAGGTCATTTCTTCCAAATAACTTCATCACTTCCTTCTAACTAAGTCTTACGAGACATACTTCCCATATTTATGCATCTTCCATCGAATTATAAATTCCCAACCACTATAGTTTTACTCTAAAATCATATTTTTCTCCTTGGAAAAAAATTTATTTAAAAACATTTGTATCATTAATTATTTATTCCCACTTCCCCCTATTTCTATAAATATAATTTAGTGTTGTTTTTGGTATTTTTACAAAAAGAGAGTGACTTTTTACATCAAACAGTTGTAAAATTCCATGCCCAATTTTGTATCACATGCATGCCATTTTTTCATTCTTCCAAGATTTAGTTTAATAAAAAATAGTATCACAAAAGTTTCAACACTTTCTTTATTCATATAAAATTGATTATGTGAAATAGCTTATTCCATGTCACCTTCTTACCTCCTCCACAGATGAAATCAACCTCAATCATGCATTATATTTTATATAAAGGTAGACAGGTATTTTTATAAGGAAATGTGACTACCTAAAAGATAAATTCAATGTTGAAATTGGATACAAATGATTAAAATAAGAGGTGGGATATAAATTATAATTTCTTTGAAATGATGTATTTATTGAAAATAATTCATCAATCATATTAGCATAAGGACCATGAATACTCAAAGGTTTTGATTAGTTTACTCAATAAGTTAAGGTTATTCAAAGATGTCTTGGTTATATCAATAAATGGGTCATTATAAAGAATATTTCAAATATTTATCAAAATTATCCTTGGTAAGTGATCAAAAATATAGGGAATTATTTCAGAGCAAGAGATTAAAAAATCAGTAGGCTTTGTATGACTTTCCATTACTTAGAATTTGAAAAAAAAATTAATACTTATAAGGTGATTAAATAGTTTAAATAAATTCCAAATAATTTGCATAGACTCAAAGTTGTAAAATCATTAAATTATTGTTCAATAAGTTTCAAAAACATGTTAAAATTTTAAAAATAAACACATTAAAAGTTTGGAAAAGGATACAAATATTACAAAAATATTGAAAACCCTAAAATAAAAAAGTTCTCTATCTACAATTAAATGATATTGTATCCCTGATGTATTCAAGTATATTTTTTCATGTAATAATATTTTAATTTTAATCATCATAATATGTGAATGATAATTATAGGTACAACTTGATTGGTTTTATCGATAAAAAAGATACAGGATTTGGTATCCTCTACTAGTTCTTTTGGAAAATTTCCATAGGGACAATTCATCGTGTTCCCATTAACAGTGAATGGTTATTTATCTTCTTCCTTCATAATTCACACAACACCAAAATTATGGACATGAGTAACTACATATTGACATTACCATTAAGAAAAGAGTTTATCTAGAATAATATTTAGTATTTAATTATTTAACAACACTAAATATCTTTTATAGTTGTCCTTTGATGGAATTATCTTTTCAGGATCCACTCTTGTCCTTGATTTAAAAATTAAAAAAAATTCTAAATATTCATGTATAATTTCTTCCAATTCTTACTAATATAATATAATCTCTTTTTTAACTCTCTCTATATCCAATTCAATTTTTTCACAGTCCAATATTCTCTATATTCAAACTACATGGGTAGGTGAAAAAACATTCTATAAATTATCCTCGAAGGAATCAAGAAAATGGGTGTTTTTAAGATTTACTATAATCCCATAAGGTTTCTTACAACCTTTACCTCCAATCATTTTAGTTTATCTTAACAGTTTTTTCTAAAATACCCTTTATTTATCTATTTGAAACTTCAGCTTTCATATTTTTTTGGATGGTATGGTGTGGATTTATTATGATGTACTCTATATATTCTCATCAAATATTCCATGATACTATTTAAAATATATGTCCCTTGTTCAATAATGGTTTATTTTGGAACTCAAAATCTACAAAATATGTTAGTCCTAAAAAAATCACACACAGCATGAGCATCATCAGTTTTGTTGGATTTAGATTCTGATCATTTTGAAACATAATAAACCAATAATAGATTGTAATATTGCCCAAAATACATGGGTCCCATAAAATATATTCCACATACTTAAAAAGTTTCATAAAAATTAATTATTCTTTGGTGCATTTCTTCTCTCTTTGAATATTTCTAGTAAATTTGAATTTCCCACAAATATAAAAAAATCATGTGAAACTTTATACAAGTTAGGCTAATAAATTATATATTTTTAAAAATTAATTATTTTACTATGATACCTAACATGTATTCTACCACATAATGATTAAAAAAATTAAAAAACAAATTTAATCTCACTAACATTAAAACATCTTATTATCAATTTGTTATTACAAACTATCTAGATATGTGGATCATCCCTAATGTAAAATTTTAATTCATTATTTAGTCGTTGAATTTGGTGGGGGTTCATGTTAGATGAGACATGATATGTTTTTATAAAATTAATTATGTTAGAATACAAGTTCACTTATACCTCAATAAAGTAAAATTGGTCTCCTGGAAAGTGATAATTTAGTGGATCTTGGTCTAGAATTTTAACTTCAGTGGTGTTCATAATCCTACTAAAGTGATCAAACACTCAATTATTAGATCATTTATTTCCCTTAATCTGTAGGTTAAAGTCTAAAAATATTATAATCCATTTTTTATATCCCCGTTTTTATCTACCTTCTTCATCAAGTACCTAAGGACCGCATGATCATAAATTATTCTAACTTTAGTTCCAAGAAATTACGATTTAAATTCATATAAATTAAATAAAACTATTAGAAATTATTTTTATATGGTTATTTATTTGATTTGAGAAGTATACAAGTTTATCGATGAATAAGAAATGACTTTAGGATTTCCTTTAATTTTTTGGAAAATATATACTCCTAAAATTGGATTTGAAGAATCACAAAGTAGCTCAAATTGTTTCTCCCAATTTGGGGGTTGTAACACTAGTGGGGTGATTAATAATCTATTTAGATCAACAAGTGGTTCCCTACATTCAATATAAAATAAAATTCATATTCTTTTAAAATTAATATGTAAAGGGTAAGATAAAAAACACTAAATTATTTGGTAAACACCTAAAATCCAACAGGTCCAATAAAAGATATAACATTTATTACACAAATTTGGTAAGGTAATAAATTTATCACTTAAATTTTTAATTTATCAACCTCAATGAATTTTTTTGAAATATAATTCCCTTGGACAATTTATTTTTATAACATAAAATAAAATTTTTCAAAATTCAAAAAATGATCTTTTTTCAAATAAGTTTTCAAAAAATTCACAAGATTTTTCGAGAAATGATAAAATGAGTCTCTAAATAGTAAATTAAGCCAAGAATACCTCTAGGTTATCGTTAATGTGATAAAAATGATACTTTTGAAATGTACATATGAAATTATAAAATTCAAATGAGATCATTTTATAATAAATGGTAAAAAGGGATAGAAAAATCTAGTCTTCTCTTGACCCCCTAGGGTATTGGGTACCAGAAAATATACTAAAAATATATCTAAGAAACAATAGTGAGTTTGGACTTCTAATATATCTGTGATATGATTAATGAATGTGATGTGAAAATGATCCATCATATTGAAATTATCTAATTTCCTATATTCCAAAAAAATTCTCCCATTTTTATGAATTTTTACATGGATAAACTCATTTTTTCTATTTCTCACAATGATTAGAACAATATTATTGTGAACTAGAAGAATGGGGTTGACCCACCTTGAGTTAAGGATGCGGTATATGATGTTTTCTTCCAAAATATTCTTTATTTCCTTTAAATCCTTCATCATGTTGAGATTTATCCTTCTTTGGGGGCACCTAATAGGTTTAGAATCTCCCTCAAGAAACATTCTATGTGGGAATGTTATAGATTTAATGCATGAAATAACACCTAAATTCAAACCTATGGATCTAAAGAATTTCCTCAAAATTTTAATTAGTGTCAGTTCATTAATTTTTGACATATTATTAGAATGTATTATTGTAAAATCATCTAATTCTATTAAGTAAACATATTTCCAATTATTGGAAAGGGTATTTAATTATAGAATTATCAGATTTTCTTTATTTAATTCTAAAATTTTTACTTCATTCACATGGGATAACATATCAGCTTCTCCTTTAAGAAACAATAATCAGATTCCTCAGAAAACTTGTAATTTACATTGACCTCCAATCTAATAATTGATTCTCTATAATTTTGGATAGCTTCATCCTATATGTATTTTTATTCATTAACTATTTTTATTAGGCTATAAATTCATGTAACATAAATAGATCTCTACCTTCTTTAATCTCTTAAAAATGGTAGATGTAAGGAGTTAGTGATCCTCTGAAGGGTGCCTCATATAGTAAAAGTATTTAATTGGATAGTTTTATCTCCAAACTCCATATTGAGTGTTAATTCATGAAAATTTATTATTTTATTCACTATCTTTAAAAATATCTCCCAAAAATTATAGGTGAGTGTGATGATCTCTTATCTTCCACCATGTTGCGTATATAAAAGCCTCCTAGGGAAACTAGAATACAGACTCTAACCAATGAATCTTCTAAAACTCAAGTTGGAAAGGACTTAGATCTATTTTAAAATAATAACACCACTCTTGTTATATTTATTTATACCATATAAAAGGATCTAATCATAGAGTGGGGAATAATATTCACTAAATCACATAAAACAGATAAATCACCAGAAAATGTTATAACACCAATGGTGAAAAGGATACAAAATTTCATTAGGTACTGACCTTTAGTGGGTAACTGGGGTGTGATATGAGCTAATACATTTCTTCATAAACTTATCATATCATTCACTTAGAGCCTTCTCTTCTTTGTGATTTTTTTGAGTAACTTATCATACTTGGGGATTTTTTAGGACATCTAAGAGGGTTATATTAATCTCAAATTTATATAATGTTTCTAGAACATCCCTTCAATGTTATTCCTCTTAAATATTCTTGTAATGAATCATTATTGATGGTAATAGTTTGGTGGGTATTTGTTATCCTTTTTATACCTTTTAATTGTTCTTTTTTATTTATTCTAGTTAAAGTCTTCTCATACTATTATTTATTTTCCACTTGTTTTGGTTAGATGTTAGAAATATACCAAGAATTTCTAGGTTGATTTTCTTCAGGTTCTAGTGGGATTTTCTCATGGTTTGGGTTATAATTCGGGTTAAACTCCTTGACACTTCTTGTTTTAATAATAATCGCATTCTATTATGGTTTCGGTACTATTTGATATCTCATATTACCTTATTTTTTTGGGAAACAAATCCATTAAAATATTGAATTTGTTCCTCAACACCTCTATTTTAGGCCGTAGATTTTAAAATATAGGTTCTTGGTGATGTTTTTTTATTTTTAGTTGTGAACTATTGGGTGGTTTTTTATAGGGTATCTTTTGTTTGAAAGGAGGCAGGTCATGTTGGTCAGTAGAATTGTTAAAATGTTTTTTAACGGGGGTGGTTTCTAGTATGGTGGGTTTGGTTAGAGTTGGTTTTGATGCTAGTAAGGGGGTACAATTGGTATTGGTTTTTTTAGGGTGGTCTGGCATGATATTGGTATTTTTTAATCCATAAAAGGCTATGTAATTGTCCTTCTATACCTAGACCTATTTTTAAGTAATTTTATTATCTAAAATGTTATAGCACAACTCTCTATGTCATGTACTTTATCATACTAGTCAATGAAATGGTTAGCTGATGATCATAAACCGTATACCTTAACTAGGTCTTTTGGTTCACCTATCGTCTTAAAAGGAAACTATCCCACATGTATTATTAGTAATTTTATTATATATGTAATCAATAAAGACAATCCAGAAGTTCTTACCTCCTGAATACCTCTAACACCAGTACCTCATGTTCTGAACTATTATGAGTTTTATGTTACCCTCTAAATAAGACACTTGGCCATACTAAGGGAATTGTCTATCATGGATCCTCATGATGACGATTCTAATAGGTTCATATCTCTATATAAAGTACCTTGATATAAAAAACAAGAAAATTATTATCTTTAAAAGCTTGATTTAGGCTGATGGAACACGATTTATTGAATCGTTCCCAGAACTCATAAAGTGTTTCTCCTGATGATTGGTGAATGACATAGATTCCCTTTCTTGTGGATGTATGTATGGTCATGTGAAAAACATATTGTTAGAACATTATTTTATGGTCTTCCCATTCATAAAAATTTCCATATTTTAGGCTTACAACCATTGTTTCATGGCACCTTCAAGTGAAAAAGGTAAATCACTCCTCTAGACTTGCTCCTTGGCCACTCTTCTTGACATAATAATAGAGAACACTTGGGTAAAACTATTGGTGTGCTTATTCATGTATTCACCTGAAATACTGTGAAACAATATCAAAAAATTTATTAGACCATTATTAAATGAAAGTTAATTTTTCAAAGAAAACATAGAAATGTTATTTTGATGATTTTAAAAGTGTGGTGCATAGAAGGCTCTTAATGTTTGCTATGGATTTCCAAACCAAATTCTAGGATCTAATTAAAAATTGATGGATTGAAATGATTTTTCTAGGGGTTTTTATTTAAATTATAATTTTAAAATAAAATTACTACGTATAGTTAGTAGATACTTTTCAATTTCTTGATCAATGTTAAAGAGTTATTTATTATTATATTGGTTCATTAAAATTATACTTAGTGATTTGGAACTACCTCCCCAATAATGGAACAAAGTTTTTAACTGTTCATTTTAGGGGGGTGAAAAAATAAATTATTCTTAGGTTAAATATAATAGTAGTGGTAACCCTTGGTATTATCAAGAGATAAGTGATCTAAATATGTTGTCACAATAGTTAGTAAAATAGGGGTGTTTTGAAATTGTTTGATTTTGAAAATAAAAGAAAGAAATGAAGTAAGATATTGAAAACCATTAGAGGTTAATGGTGACAAATTTAAGGTTGGAAATATTATTTTAATGCTATCAAAGTATTAAAATTACTCCCCCATTCTTATGGTAGACTAGTATGTGATAGGATTTATGGTAGTTTTTCATCTCACCCCTAGTTGAATGGTGGTGGTGATAATATTTATAACTAAGATATTATCCTATTATACCATCATTCCTATGTGTGTGAGGATTATAGTGAACCCTATTAGAAAAATTAGGAAATTCCCAATAAATTTTTATTCTTCCTAAATAACCAAGAGTGCCAACAACCACTTCCACATATGTTGACTATCAACAAGAACTTAACTATTCAACTTTAGACTATTCAATCTTATAAAAAAATAATTGGATGGAGATTATATGTCTTAAAATATAGAAATAATTAATAAAAAGTGTTAAAATAAAATACAGTCACACTTGATAATAAAAACTACTATTTGAATATACAAATTAGTTAATATAATAAAGTTAATTTTATTCATTGATGTATAAATACACAATAATTATCAGAGGTATAGCCTTTAATTCAATAATAACGTAGAATTTAACCCTCTATAAAAATGGTTTAAAAGAAAAAATTAGAACAAAAAAATATTAGATCACTAATAAAATGAAAGGAAAACAATAAAACAATAGATGTTGTATCAGACTAAACTCTCCATCCTTAAATGCCTTCACTCTTAGTGAAATCTCCCATCCTTTATATGTAAAACCTACTTATTATCACTTTGAATTTTATTTTAAAATCCTACCATCATTTGTGAGAGGATTGTAGTGGTCAAACCCACACAATTTTTATACAACTTTCAGGGTCAAATTAAGCTCACATTCCTCTTACATGCATTCTCCAGAAGATCCTAGGTGATCATTAAATTTTAATCTTTCTCACAAATTTTATTAATTCATCATCTAGAATGGAATCATAATCATACAGAGTATTATCATTCTAAAATTTAAATCAACACATGCAAAATAATTTTTCACATTAACCATCCAAAATAGAAGGAAATATTTAAAATAGGAACATAAGTGGTAATTTAGTTGTGGATTGTATTAATTACTTCATATGCAGTAACTGTCATGAGGTACATGCCAAGGAGTAGGTTCTTATCCTGAAGACTTCACATGTTATCCATGGTAAATCCTTCTATATCAGATTATTGAGTGTTTTATACTTCATTAACCATGTTTATCACACCTCACTATGGTGAAAAATAGTTTCTTTAACCATTTCACTGAATGTTTCCTTTATTATAAAATTTCATACATGTAGAATTTTAGAGCCTTCATTGTACCTTTCTATATATTCCTTTCAAGTCAAGGATATCTTTAAATGGCCTCTCAAAACTCAGTGATACCATTATATCGTTAGGAATAACTTTTACACGGGTTTCAAAATCTTGGTGGAACCTTTAAATGTGGGGCCAATACCTTTATGTGAGTTCTAAAGTGATAAATTAAATTCATGTAGTGGAGGCACCATTGTTTACGTTGATGCAGCAATTTCATTACCCAGACATAGATCACTTAGCATAGTTGTTACATTTATTCAACTAAGGAAACTCTGATGCTTCCCTTATGTAGCCTCAATAGTTACCTTACATAACATGTGGCATGAACTTGATAACTTTACACATCCTTCTCCCATGTATAATTGCCCTTAAATAACATTCAAAACATGATATTCACTATTATATTGTATGATGGGCGTGTTTTCTACCCTTATGCAACATGTTTCATAAATATTTCACCTCTAGGATTATTTTATGCCATAGATATGACATGTTTGTAGAGGTACACTGGGTTGATTCACACGTATGTAGAGCCAAATGATACCTATGTAAATTATATTACACCTACACATAACCAAAAATACACATACACTTAACTCATTTACCAATTTTCATCTTTCAAACATAAAATAAATTCAAGATTCTAGTATAAAGCCACATTGATCCTTTGAAATACACTTAATCAACCTAAAATAATCATCCAAATAACATAGACTAAATGTAGGCATTAAAATAATATTTACAAAGATAAACTCAATTAAAACCTAGTTTCAAACCATTTTCATATTAAATTTAAAATACTCATATAATCTAATATATATGATAACTAGCCATTAAACATGGATATGGTGGGATTAAGATCATTAAAGACATAAAGTGAAATGCATAAAGATATTTCCGTAGCAGTATAAATTGTGGATTTTAACACACGAAATTAAAAAAATGAACATAGTAGAGAACAATAATACCTAAACTCCTTAAAGGATATTTATATTACCAAATCACTTCCATTCAAAGGAATTATTTACTTTTAAACCAAATAGTTCATTGGTTTGATACCATGAACCAAATTATCCAAGTTCCAACACTAAAACTTCCTCTGTTATAGCTCTTTAGAAACAAAAAACTCAACACTAGGAATGTCATTAATAAAAAAGTCAGACATGGGTTGGTCTCACTACTACAAAAAGACCTTTAACAGTGTTATAATAGGCCTTTATCAGTGCTAAAAAAGAACTTATAATTTGAGTGCTATTAAAATTATGAAAATTTTATAAGCGCTAAAAAAGAGCGTTAAAAGGGACCCTTTAACAATGCTTAAAACACTATTAAAAGGGACCTTTAACACTACTTTGTTAGCAATTTTAAATGGCCCTTTTAACAATGTTTTTTAGAACTGTTAAAGGGGGCCTTTAACGACTCTTTTTTAGCACTGATAAAAAATTTGATGTTAAAGGGGGTAAAAAATTCAGATGTCCATGAGTGTCTGACCGTTTTACTAGTGCTTCTATGACCCCTTTAACAGCACTCCCCCTTATCATTTCTTTTCACCCCCCCCCCCCCTATTAGCACTTTTTGAATTTCCAGCCTCATGCGTGCCCACCTAGATTCGAACATTGCACCTCTCCTTTGAAGATGGAATGTCATTACCACTACACCACATTATTTTTCTATTTGTTTAGTGAACTATTTTTTATTTATATATATATACATAAATTTATATAATTATTTTTAAATATATTTATACATTTTATGTGTTTGTGATATATGTACTTATATTTATTTAAATATATTATATATTATATTCATTTACATATACTAGAATATAATATAAATATATTTAATAAACTTAATAATAAAAAATTAATTATTAATTATTAATTTATTAATTAATTAATTAATTCCATATAATATATTATGTATTATATGGAATTAATTAATTAATTAATTAATTTTTAAAAAATAATTAACAAATATTTAATAAATAAATAAATAAATAAACCCTAAAACGTTAAGAAACTATGAAAACCCTAAAAATGATGAAATGTCTATAAGATCTAATCCAGGAGTCTTTTTTCATTTCTAAAACTACTAAAATCGAATATCACTATATGATTTTTGCTATGATTTTTGCTATAGGTAGAATGAGTACTTAGATCAGAAGTTATAGTCGTTTTAATTTTAATAAATCAGGTTTGGTGACTAAAAACTATTTTTGGTGGCCTTCTGGGCCTTTTGGGGAAAAGGGGGTAAATGATTGAAGAGATGGTCCCAGACCTACATGGTATAGAGATCATTGTAGTCTTCATTTTAATATTGGTAGAGACCAAATGGACACCCAGATCAAAAGTTATAGACATTTGAAGTTTGAGTTAGGTTTTCAACTTATTTTAGATCTTTTATTAATATTTGTATTATTTTTACCTTTAAATTGATATTAAATTACAATTTCTTGGTAATAATAATAAAATTATTAATTAAAAAATAATTATTATTTTATAATCCATTTTCACTAAATATCTTATATATTATGTATAAATTCCTATTTACCTTTTCTAAAACATATTTTCAAAAAATATATATATTATATTTATATTAGTATAAATATATTTATATATTTATTTGTTATTTTTAATAAAATATAATTTTTTTAAGTATACTTTTATCAATTCTTTTAAAAAATCACTTGTAAAGGGGGTCTTTTTGAGTGCTTCTAAAAAAGTGTTGATACCCCCCCCCTATCAGTGAATTTTTACAAGCACTGATAAATGAACTCATTTATCAATGAACTTTTGAAAGCACTGATAAAGGGTGGGCCTTTATCAGCACTTTTAAAAAATAACTAACATATTTTACACTTTAACCGTGCTAAAAAAGCGTTGTTAAAGACCCCCTTTAACATCGTTTTTTTAGTGCTAACAAAGAGGGTCTTTAAAAGAATTTTTAGCTAGATCTGTTAAAGTCCTAGTGCTAGACAAGCCTAGTTTTGTAGTAGTTTCTGGTCTTAATAACCTCTTTTATCTAACAGTCTATGAAAATTTTTCCGTAGGACTTTGTCAACTATAAACTTTTCCAAATATATAGATTTTTATCCCAAGAAGTTAATTGATCTCTTAGATCAGAAACAACAAAATTTCTCATCCGAA
Source organism: Viscum album (assembly GCA_963277665.1). Classification (NCBI taxonomy): domain Eukaryota; kingdom Viridiplantae; phylum Streptophyta; class Magnoliopsida; order Santalales; family Viscaceae; genus Viscum; species Viscum album. The sequence continues at coordinate 1,495,661,146 of OY728133.1, forward strand.
AACATCTTTTATCAAATAGAATCAGACAATTAATGATTGAAAAGGAAGATATAATGTTTACAATAATGTCTCACATAGAGGTATCTAATAAAAAAATCTCACTAAAAGAAAAATTTATAATCAAAAGATCTCGAATCATCGAGATGTTGAAAATTTTAGAACAAATACAATAAATATCAGATCTCAACACATTCCAATTTCCTATCCAAGAATCCCTTAGACCAATTTATATCCTTTGATGTAATATACTCCAATATTTAGATTTTAATATATTTGGGTGTGGTTAAAACTACATTATATTCAACACACCATCTTTTGATGGATGAAATATTTATCTCTATAATCCCATGAGAAAGTCCTCATAGTGTTATAATGTCTGATGAATGTATTTCATTCCATCTTTATAAAGTAGTATCAAAATATAATTACATATTCATTTCATGGGATTTTAATGTATCAAACATTAAAACAACATAACAAAAAAACTCAAACAAAATTTATCCAATAATCAGTTCCCAAAATGAGTATAACATGTATGTATTTTGATTTTCAGAACAAAGCATAAGAAGGTGGATTGATGCAAAATTATTGGGTTTCCCATCATCATCATCTCCCACTCACCCCATGCCCTCCCTCTCACCCTCTATCACACCCACACACATTGAATCACACACCCATATTGTATGGGAAAAATTCATTTCATTGTTTGAAAATGATATTTTATTTAGTTTCTAATGAAGTATTGATTAATTTTCATGTATTTAATGGCTACATCATTTGTTTTACTTCTTAAATAATATAGGGTTAGGCTAGATCCAATGATTTTATATCAGTATCCACTTATTATAGAGTAATTTTTAAAAATTATGTTAAATTATAAAAAAAAATTAAAATATCGATGCACTTGTTAAATGAATTGTCAAAAAAATACAGGAAGGTCTGGCACATGACCATACTTTCTTGATTTTTTCTTCTCAAATAGAATATGAAGTATATAATAGTGCCTTATATATAAAAAAATAATATTTAATAAATATATTATTTTATAATATGTTATTTATTAATATTTATGGTAGATAACAAATATAATAAAAATATGTGATAATAAATAATAATAAATATAATTTATATTATATAATAGATAATAACTAATATTAATTTAAAAATTAATTTTAATAAATTAACAGTAAATGTTAATTAATAAATATTAACTAATAATTGATAATTAATTTAAAATAATTAATAATAATTTGAAATAATTTTTAATAATTTTTAATAATCGATAATAATTAATAATATTTTTTAAAAATTAATAAAATTTAATAGTAATAAATATTAGTTTCCAAAAGTTAATAATAATTAATAAAAAGGTTATATTTATATTATATCTACATTATGATGTCATATTTATGTCTCTCGCTTTATATTTGTGTTATTTTCATGTTATATTTATGTAACATTTACATTATATAATGTAAATGTAATTCAAATATTATAATGTTCTATATATTTTAGTATTGGAAATTTGAATTTTATATCCCATAGTAGGGATGCTTCATGAATTGGGACACAAATCTGGAGTAAGAGCATTATAACATCTCCACAAGATGTTTTGGGATAATTATTGAGGCCCATAAGGTGTTACAGGTGCTCGAGTGAGCATCGAGGAAAGTTCAGGTGGGCGTTCTAAAATTCTAATACTATAGCTAGTCATGTTGAGCCGCACTAGAGCCACACTCACAGATCTGGAGCAAAAAACCCTTTCTCTAATCGCTATATTTGATTCAAACCTATCTAAAAATATATTTAATTAAAATCATTTCCATAAGTTAAACATTATATCTCACAAAAAATACACAATTTCAACAATATAAGGTTTAGTGTATTTGAGGATTTCCTATATAGGATACTTATTATACAATTATAGTGAACATTTCTCCATAATCAAACCACACTAGACTCCCTTATGGAATTCTCACAAGTTATACTCATCTTAATAACCTGTGGAATATAAACATAAAAATGGGGTGATCTCAAACACTTAGTAAAGGAGTAACTCATCCTTATTTCATCAAGGGTTATATTTTAATGAGTTTTTTGTTTTGATGATTGGACCCTTTATATATATATATATATATGGGTTCCAGAGTTAGTGTGATGTTACTGGTGTTGGAGGCACTACCTGAAAGGCAGCATATACCAATGGTTTCAAACAATTGGTATAGGAAGGAAAAGCGTTGGTATACTCTATACCAATAGTTTTCCAAATGGTTGGGTAGTGTGGCATTGGGATAGGCCTATAGTAATGTTTATTCCAAAACTATTGGTATAGGGATGTGGAAATTTTAGTTTACCAATAGTTTCAAAAGAACTATTGGTATAGATTTATACCAATGGTTAATAAAGTGTTGGTATATATAATAATTAAACAGTTTTCCAAAAGTTGATAAACTGTTGGTATAGAGTTTTACCAATAGTTTATTAAAAAAAATTTTAAAGACATGTTGTTAAAAACTATACCAACAGTTTTAAACAATTGGTATAGGGTATTTCCTAAAATCTGGACAGCAGCCATCTAGAATCCCCTCCATTTCATACACCTACATACAACACTTAAAAAAGGAACAAAAAAGTATACAATAGCACATAAAAACATAAGACTCTTCCAAAACTGGAATGTACCACAACAGATTATTCCCCATTTTAATATTCATATTACAAACACTCTCCCAACTAACCTAATTCAATTTCTTTAGTGTAGACATCTCAAAAATTTTACTCTACTCAAAATGGTCATAAATGTTGTATAATGGAGTAGTTAATGTCATTTTTGGTTCCCAAGCACACACTAAAAAATTATCATTTCTAAGCTTAAATTATTGTTATTATCCACTATGGTTTGTTATCTACTACACCATGAAATAGTTAAAAAATCATTTTTAGAAAATGAAATGAAAACGACTCATTTCTTGGGTAGAAATCTCTTTTATATCCCATACGATCACTATACATCCTTATTGTGTTTCTATTATTTATGGATTAGCTTAGTATTTACAACACTTGAATGGTGTATTATAATTGGTTCTTGATGGTAGGTACCGATTTTTATAAATGTATTTAAATTAATGGTTTCGAAGAAATTGAGTAGAATGCTTACTCACAGATAGATTGAAGAAACACCTCCTTGAATTTAGGGATGAAGGGAGCCATCATTATCACCCCGATGGTAAGGAACCACTCACCTTGGGAATGTGGGAATGAGACTAGATCAAAATGGTGTCTCATTAGACTAGATCAAAATATTTAGAGAACACTCACCTTTCAGAGATCCGATGATAGTTAGAGTTACATATTGAGAATGTGACTATGGTTTTAGGTTTTTTATTATTGAAATTATTACATGGGGGTATCTGTGATAATTTGATTAACATAGTGTGGATAATATATGGGCATAATGAGTGATGCATGACTTGTATGAGCCTTGAGTGTGATGTGGGATTTAATTTGGATCAAGTATGGTGTGATTATGAAATGAGAATATGATGGGATTTGGGAAATTATGGTCTATGATGGTTATAATATGGGTGTTATGGGATGATGGTTGTTGTGGGACCACTGGGATATTGAGACCTTTGGTTATGAATTGATCGGGTATGTAATTCTTATAGAGGGAGGTCCCACATAGGGGATCGATTAATTATATTGAGTAGTTGGGGTATTCTAGGAATGTGGGAATGTTACATCTTAATTCAATGTCATATCAGATTTTAGGACAATTATGATCGGTCACTTGAGATGGAGGAGAGTTTTGGATTTTGTGTATAGACAAAATAGCATATGGATGAGCTATTATATATTGTGTACATGAAAAGGAACATGTATTTTTCATGGATTTAAAATATTTAAGGGTTGAGTGTGTATAAGGAAGAAGTTGGGGGAATCATGTTGGCCTATATCCATTCATGGCATGACACTGTATTCCATGGAATAAAATAGTTATAAAGGGTTGGGTGTGGTCCTCATAACCCATGGAATGAACATACATTTCACACTGTGAATATTTAAAGGATAAAGAAAAAGGTTTTTTATTTTGATATTAAAATGAGGTTTTATGGTTAGCCATTCAGATGAGCTAGTAGCGTACTCATCTGTCTACTTCATTCTGAGTCCCGAGTGAGGGATCTCACTCTTTTCCTTCTAGATCTTCGAATCATTAAAATTAAAAAGTATCTTAGAGAAAGGATAATGATATATATCCATTATTCTATGATTTGTCTCACTTACTTGAGTTGTTGAAGTATTTATGAATATTATGACCTATTTTTATATTTTCATAAGCCTTTTTTATTCTTCCTATTTGAAATCGAATTACTGTTCACTCTTCTATAACTAAGAATTAAAGATTATAAGGAAGGTGTTGTATTGATTTCTCCAAATTTATATGTGTGTTATGTGATTTGTGGTAAATAGGTGTGAAAGGGATGATCTAGTTCAGACCATTTATGATCTACTTAAGATTTTTATTTTTATTAAGAAATGATATAAAGTATTCTTATGTGTGAAATGGTTTGGTGGAGCTAATTATAAAATGGTAGGTGTGATTTATGCATCTATTGTTAGTTTGGAATGATGATGTTGGGTATTGAAATTGTTTCCTGATGTGATTTCTAAGATGGTTATATGGGAATATATTGTGAAAGGTGCATGTCACTATGGGTGATGTTAATCATTATAAGTTAGGTGACATGGGTTTTCAGGATGATGTAGATGGTTTTGACCATTTTTTTGTTGGAATAAATGGCTCACAGGTGGTGAAAGAGGTTTTCCAAAAGTGTGGCCTAGGATTTATTGTGATGCCTCTCACTATGGTTATCCAATATAGCCATCAGACTCATGTGAACATAGGATACAACACATTAATGTGGTGTTGACCCGTCATTGTGGGTGGAGACCTCTATATATTATGGGACCTAGAATAAGGGGTTGACCATGAGTATGGAGAAGGTGTTTTGAATAGAAGGCCATGACTAGTGGATTGTGATTCTATCATATGGAGGCTATGTCTCGCTACTATATTAGGGTTGATGGGATATGACATGGAAGACTATATATCGTCATTCCTTGAGATTTCGACCATTGATCCAATGGTTTTTGAGTATGTGGATGTTTGTGGGACATGTGATAAGTCTTATGGGAATTCCATTTGGGCATTAGATTGACTTTGAACTATTATGTTGGTATAATGACATACAGTTTAATGAAGTTTTTTGGTTATGAATTCCATGTGACTTTAAGTGATATAAAAATAGTTGAAAGGTAATTCCTTTTGGGAATTGGGTTGAATCAAAAAGATTATGTCTTTTTGACTCATTGGAGGCTTTTTGGGTAGTGTGAAGGGCTATTGAGAAGCCATTAAGAGTCTAATAGATTCCAATGTGATGGAATGTTTTTGTATAATGTTGTAGAATGATGCGTTTATGGACACTTCCATAGAAATTCCATGAGTAGTGGAATATTTCACACCACCATGTACATTAAAATATGTAATAGAACTACAATCTATCACACAAAAACTATAATAAGATAAAAAATAATATTTTACTCAAAAAGATGATTATAGAAATAGGAGATGTTGATTGTGTTTGAAATTTTTATAATATCTATCACATTGGTGGAATAATTGGAAGGTATCCCATAAAGAAGAAAAAATAAGGATTATTTACCAAAAAATTATAATCAAGGTCTATACCCTCAAGACTAAAAGAATCTTCTATAGCACTAAAAGATACTAAACTCACTACAAAATAAAATTTTAATGAATAATATATTTTGGTATAGAATAAATGGAATCCCAAAAAAATGTTCAAGTAAATAAAGAAGGATTGTCTTAAAAAAATTTATTATTCACACACAACATAGTCAGAGGCTGAGACATAAAGAGTGTTGTAAATGTAAGTGAATCATATAAGAGGGGAGAGGGTGGTGAGGAGATAACATGGAAGGGGATACTAGGAAGGTCCATAGACATGGGTGGTTTTTGGAAGGGAGGGTGGTGAATTGGGGAGGGTTTCATGGATAAGGATGGGTAGGGTTGTAAAACATATTTTATATTATATACAAATATAATTCATAAAATCCATTTATAGATAATGAAATAATGCTAATAGTAATAGTACTAACCTAATTAATCCTTTGAATATTGAATCATATATTAAATATCCAAATACCCTAATTACATTATCAAAAAAGATGGGAAATAAATTGGTAAAAGTTGTTGTGATTAAAACTATACAGCATTTAGGCTACCCGAGTCATGCATAATGTGACCTTCCTAAAAAACGTATGTTCAGTCATAGTAAATCAGCGAACATCAAATGTTAGTAATAACAGTAAAAATTGTAATAGATCAATCTGTCCCTCACCACCATCACTATCTTCACTGTCATTATCAGCCTCATCCTCATCCTAATCCTTGTCTCTATTATCATCTACATCCTCATGCTCTTCCTCATCCTCAACCTCATCCCCACCCTCATCCTCCCCCTCAGCCTCAACCTCATCCTCAGCCTCAGCCTCGGTCTCAGAATCATCATTGTCATTGGCCTCTTCCTCACCATCACCATCTCCAGAAATGAAATCATCTCAACCACCACAAGGATTGCTCCCTGGTTCACTATATAATATACACATTGATGACATATATTTATCACATGTTGTGCTGGCCTCTGGTGGAAGTGATGGAAATAAAATTTTCATCAGTTTCATAAATTTATTTTTATCTCTGTCAACTAGTTTTTCTACCTATGTGACCCTATTTTTTGGCATGTTCTACCCATGAATTAACTTTTTCCAACTCAATGGTACTACAACTGGTACATTAATAGGTCCAATGACTCATCGTAACTATACTCTTCATAGGTCGACAACGTACTCTGCCAAGGTGCTCATCTCTCAACACCTGTTGTAAGTGATCATTTTGCCCAAAATTATTAGGTTATTGGGAATCAAGGGCCTCCAAATTTACCTATTACAAATATAAATAGATTATTAAGTTAAAAAATAAATATTAAATTTTTAAATCAATAATGTAAAACATATAATCTTCTATTGTGTCAGTTCATTAATGGACTTCCATCTTTTTTCTTTCTACTCGAGCAAAACAATTTTTCTTGAGGACCATGTCCTTTAATATTCAATATATTCCTCTATAATAAAATTGAATGTAGGAAAACATAATTTAAAATATTTTACCAATAATTAATTTCATAAGTAAATTTATATCAAAACTTTTTAAATCGAATAAATTGTGTAGGAACCAATAGAAAGTGAAAGTACTAAAGAAAAATTATAAATTCGTGTACATGTTTCCTCTCATGATCTAACATCATTGTACGTCCCAAAGTTTGGAGGTATTTCTTAGCATAATTTTTTTTATGTATAGATGATTCATAAATAAAATTAAATAAATCAACATATATTTTTAATGCAAAAAATAAAAAAATTCATTTAAAAACCTCAAATGTGATTAATACATTAAACAAGGAAGTCGTCCAATGATTAATTGTTTTCTGATACTATTCTATAAGACACTCGTTATTGATAGGTTACTCCTCTAACTATGTGGAAACTCTAGCAATCCAACCAATATACAAATCATTGTTATAGTCTCTCTAAAGCTCACTTAATTCCTTTAGATGTGATGGTCGTGCACCCTCACCATCGGGAAAATTAAACTGAAGCTAAATCCCCAATATTAATTCATATAAAATACATATTAATATACATTAAATATGATAGATATTTTTACCCATATCTATGCCCAAGAATTATCCTTTACTTTATTTGGAAAATGTCTCTGTGTGAGTAGGATGACGGGAATGATGTCTGAGTATTTGGTGAGTGTCGTAAAAAACCTCCAACATTACTGTCCGGTTTTTTTGATCATTTGGTTTTATTTTTTTATAATCCACAATCAACTGCATGCAATGGTTCCATGCCGAATACATGCATGTATTCCCCCGATGCCTATCAATAGATGTATATGTTATGAAATAAAGATAATTATTATATAAATACATATTATAATGAAAATAAATTATGGTAAAAAAATTGTTAGGGTTCTAAAATATACCTATGGTAGTCTACTCAATGGGTACCACTGGATCTGCTTGCACTAAAAGAAAATCACCATGTACAGGTGTAGTGGGTCTCATTGTATGTTTTGTAGGCACATACTATGTTAGCTCATGTGTCGAAGAAGGAATGTAGAAGCTCAATGAAAAAAAAATAAATGGTAAATAAGAGGGCATGGATGGCTGGCCAACTACATAATATGGATGAGGAGTGGGAATCATCTTGGGATATGGTAATGATAGGTGAGGAGGATTGGATGTAAAGTCATAACTGAATAACTAAAACCCTTACATTATTGGATGAAATATGATCAATTTCTATTGGAATCAACTCATGCAGAAGGACGTGATAATCATGACTCTTCAAAGATTTCAGCGTCAAATCTCTTCTATTGACGTGTTTTTATATATTTATTGAATAGAAATCAAGAACATTAATATTCTCTAGTAATTCTCTAAATTTATTTATTTCTAAAGGTGTCATCACATAAGAAGCTCATGTAACTTGCAATTTATTTTCACCGATACACAAAGGATACAATTCTGGTTTGATCTCCCAATCTACCGAGTCACACTGATATCTTAAATCATCCTTTTTCTTTCCCTTCACATTTCGAATAATTAAGAGAAACATTTCACATATATTCTATTCAATATGAATTAAGTCTAAGCAATGAAGTAACAAATTGGTTTACCAATAAGGAAACTCAAAGAAGATACTCATCTTCTCCCAATTTTAACATGTTTCGTTACAAACATTTTTCCTCTTTCTAGATTTCATTTGAACCTTGCTGAATGATAAATTGAAATCTTTCAATTCATTCAACACATCAGTTTCAGACATAAACTGAGGTGGGTCATCGGTCTTCATGGTATTGCAAAATCTTTGATGATTATTTCTATATGTATGGTCCATTGGAAAGAATTGTCGATGTACGATAAAACTAAAACTGTGGTAATATTTTAGTCTTTTGGATTGATTATTCTTCATATAAATAGGAAATGATAGTTTTCCCTTCATTATCCATCCATACATCATTAAATAACCAGTAAAATCATTCATCTTCCACATAAGTGCAACATGCATATGAAATGTCTCTTTTGAACATGCATTGTATGTGTGCACACCCACATCCCAAAGAAGTTTAAACTATTTTATTAGAGGTTTCATGTATACATATATATCATATATAGGATTAGATGGGACAGATATGAGTATACTTAGGAAAGGGAAAGGTTTTTCATACACAACCATTGGGAAGGTTATAAATGTGTATGAAAACAAGTCATTCACTGTGTGATGTAAGCATCTTACCAAATGGATTAAACCCATCACATGAAAAAACCAACCTCACATTACGTATGTCAACTTTGAAATAAGGATAATGATAATCAAATATCTTCCATGAAAATCCATCTGTAGGGTGAACCAACTCTTTATTATTCTTCTTTCTCTCTATATCATGCCATCACATTTTTATTGATATTTCATCAGACATGAAAAGATTCTGAATCTTTAAAATCAACAGAACATTGAATATTACTTTTTATTGTACATAGAATTGTGTCCCATTAGCTTTTGGCTTCTATTGGGATATTCCATATTTTATACAATCATTTCTTTTAGTAGTTTCCTCCCATAATAAGCTTTAATATTTTGGAAAAGAGGGATTTTTTAGGAAAGTACAAGTTCTTCAACTAACTTCCATGCCATATAGTGGTTTGAGGGAATATCTATATAATATGGAAGTAATTCTTTCAATACGATAAGAATTCAATTTATGGTAGTATTAGAAATCTCATACGTGGTTTTCCTATGAAACAATCAGATTAAAAATTTCATCTTTTTTGCTTTACCACATTGCTAATATATTGGAGTCGTGGAAACATCATTAAATTTTTTCACCATATCAGTGTCATAATTTTCATTAGACACATCATGTGTAATCATTTCAAAGTATTCTTTGGTTAGTATTCTTTCCTTCTTATGTTGAAAAATAAATAGAAATGGGTTATATAAAAAATTCACTAATCAAGTCCTCTCATTTGGATCATCGACATTTTAAAATTCCATTTTATCCCCTTTGTGATACCATACTTTGTGGTTTGTTTGAAAACCATATTTGGTTCTATGGTATCTAACTTCATCCTGGATCAACTAAGTTCTTCCAACACAATTATAACATGGGTAGAGTATGAGACCACTATCTAAATCATTGTCAAATGAGAAATCTAAAAAGATCTCTAATTTTTTTTGAAAATCAATTGAGATTATATTGGTTTCATACATCCATATTATATCCATTCTGTAAAAAAAATAAGTCATTTCATGAAAGTAATTCAATAAGGTTGATGTTCAATCAAAAATATATTTATGTAAATGAGAATTATTCAGTTTATAAAAAACCATAACCAACACACTACTCTATATGAGAATCATAATGTGAAATACAAAAAATACTATACATATAAAAGAATACTATAAATATAAATCCAAGATATTTAATTGAAACATGGTATACGTGATAGAAAATAATTATATAAATATTGATCTCTCTAGGATAATTATGAGATAAAATTTGGCATTAAGTCTAAATTTATTGAGATCATTTTATTGTATAATTAATGATATATTTATAATCAATGGTTTAATTTTAGTATTAGTGATAAATGATATTTTTCATAGGGTGTGTTATTTAAAAGATATCCATATTGGTTTCATTAACTAAAAACAAGTAGGTACTCAAAAAAATGATATAAATATATCAAGATGAGTTATTGAAGGGGTGAAGAAATTCATGGAATACCCCAATGTGTTATATTTACCTTACTCCAATACATGCCAATATTTTAAAGCGACACCCCACATTAGAATGAGAACTACATTATAACTCTATAGTTATATAATAGTAATTTTTCTCCCTTTGGATAAAAAAATCGTACTTCTTCAAATGATTTACAAGGTTCAGAAGTGTGGGGTCATATAATAGGCAATATCATGGTATAAAAATATCAAAAATCTCAAAGATTCACGCATCAACATATTCATCTAAAATATAAATAGTTTTCTAAGACATTGTAAGTATGGAAGTAGGCATACGTGATTTTATTAGTACCAATGTAATTATTTTAATGTGTCGTTGATTAAAGGATATCATGGGTCAAAGTTGGGTTAATTCCATATTAATTTGGTTGTGTAGCCTTGGACATGAATTTGGAGTCGTGAATTATTACCATGTTCGTTACACGTGTATCTTCTCCCAAGTGCATCACATAGGTCAATTCACAAATAAGCCTCACACAGGTAACAAATTGAACTATTATTTCATTTTTTATTTAATGTAATAGTAGTGTATTGTATATAGTTTATACAATAATATTTTATAAATAGTGTACTTCATATATAACAAATAGATTGCATACACTGTTATAAGAAATATTAATTAAATATATAATAAAAATAGATTATATACTGAATTACTATTTCATATAGTAGGGTATCTGATTACAGTGTATTATAAACCCTCGTTAGAGATTACTACTACATTGTGTACTCAAAAACAGATTACCATTGCACAATTTATGTTTTTTTAAACGTTTGGGTCTGAATATTAATTTTATTATTAAACAAAAGACCTATTTTTATCTAGGTAGAGGGAGACCCATTACATAGCCCGAAGGCCCAAGGCCGGGTGGCCTAAATTCAAGGCTTGAAATCCCATTCCACAATTTATGTTGTATGTTTCAATATTTAAAAAATAGTATACCAATGAAAATTTTAATAAATTACTACTACACGATGAATGATACATTATTCATTGATTACTTTTGAAAAATGTATAATTCATATTACAACAGATTTCTTATTTCCTAGGGTATGGTACATATTTGAACAAATTACTATTGGATGGTATAATAGAAAAACATATTACATATTTCATAGTTTATTCATTTATTACATACTAAAATTTATGATTCATATTAAAAAAATGATACATATGCACAATGTAATAGAAAAACATATTACATATTGCACAGTGTGTGGTCCATATTGCAATAGATTGATATTTCATAATGTAATAGTAATAAAAATGTAGCATACTTATAAAAACTAGAATGGATTTATATAGATAAAATATATGTATACAAAATATATGTAATGTATGTATACAGATGCAATATATTCAACAGAATCATCATATATGTATGTAAAGATGTAGTTTATCTATACAGATGTAATATAATGGATTTATACAACATTAGTGTATCTATAAGTATACATATATCATATATGAAAAATAATCTATGAATTTATGGGTATATAGATATAGTATATGAAACATAATCAATACATCAAAATTATGAGAGATTGTAGACTGATGGGGAAACCAAAAATAAATGGAAGAAATTGAACTCACCAATTTGGAGATAAATGTAGGACGGAACAGATTTGAAGTGGAATAAACATATTTGAAATGGGAGAAAATAAATTAAAACAATGATGGATCATCTGTGGGAAGAGTGTTCACTGGCTGGGAGAAAGTTTCACACTGTTCGGGTAAAAACCCAGGATCTGGATTGGGGAGTGGGGGATAATGCTGTATTTAGGGGAAATGTATCCCAATAGTTTTTAGAACCCATTGGGATATATATTCTATACCAATAGTTAATAAAAACTGTTACCATAGAGTAGTTTTTTATAAACCTATGCCATTGGTTTATAATAACCATTAGCATAGACAACCCTTTCCCAATGGTTTTTCAAAACTATTAGGAAACCATAAAAATATATACCACTTCTCAATGGTTTTGAGAAAACCATTGGGATGGGGGTATTGGTATAGGTTTTAATTCTAGTAGTGAGGACCCCATAATTGAAATATTTAAAAAAAATTAAATATATTAAACCACATGTGTGAATATTTTTTTAAATGACAGTTTTCTCATTATGAAGAGTCTATAATTAGAAATAAAATAAATCATTGGATTTAAAACCTAGGGTATTACCTAACTGTGACTTAATGTTCTATGGAATTAGACATTTAGTCGATGTGCAGTCATGAGAAGTTGTTAGACGAAAAAAATAATTAAATTAATTTATTAATTTATTTGTATAAATTAATGGCTAAACCTATCTAAAACTCTTTATAATCTATTCTATATAAATTCTCCATGGTTATCTACAAAACCATAAAGATTGAGAGAGCCACCGTTGAAAGTATTTTTGATGAATAAACATAGGATAATTATGAATTGATGATAAAATTCATCAAGACTTGTATATTATATAGATAAGGAACCTAAGAAATTTTTCTTCATCAATGATTAATCAAAAAAATGAGGTAGGTCTTTGTTATTTGGGGATAATTTTCTCATTATTTTATATTTCAAGCATGGATTATTTATCTACATTAAATTTATACTTATACCTTGTTGAATCATGACCCCGTCTATTTATTTATTTCTTTAACCTGGTCTTATATTCATATTTTATATTTTATCTTATTTTATTAGTTTTTCATGATTACAACCAAAATTCAGGTTCACTATGGTCAATGATCATTTCACTTTGTCTATAGTGCCTTTCCACATCATTTCATCAAGTGTTTATCATCGACCTATAGTAGGTTGACAATTTTATGGTTAATCTAGTTTGATATGTGATCGAATCCCAAATTTGATTTTTTTTGGGAATTTGATAATGGAGGTAATATTTTGAAAAAGGAGTGGTGGCCCAAAATAAATTCATAGATTAATAATAGAGGATCAAACCCTTGAATAGTGAAACACGAATGATGGGATTCCTATGAGTTAATGAAAAATATGATTTTTGATCATTGGAGGCTATAAATTAGTGACCAAAGGAGTTTCCTATGAGTTCAAGGTCTCGAATAGAGCTTCGGGTGATATTAGTGGGGGAATTAATAGAATCTGTATTATTTGGAAAAGAAACAACTTGTTTGAAATTCTTGACTACACACCCAGTATTCTAAAGTAAATCATGCTAGGTTTTAGCTTTATGTGTTTTTTATGTTTTCATTTTGAGTTAAATTTTATATAGTCATATGGTGGGACCACACACCATTTGAACATATCTGGATAGTTCAGTTGTGTACAATGAGTACACGCCTAGGACCCCAAGTAGTCCCATATTCTATTTTCCATATTAAACATTTTGTGTATGTGAAACCCAACATGTCGAGTGTAGAATCGAGGCATGGTCAAGCACAGACTTTGGAGTACATGATGTGTACACTAATAGAATCACTGTGCACTTTTCTTAAAAGTTTCAATCATATATCCATCTTCGAGACTTAGAATTGGTCCCATGAGTAAACCTTCCAAAGTAGAATTTTGTGTAGAACATAAGGGTCAAATTTTTATGAAATTAGATATATGAAACAATGTATCATGATCAAATTTCTCCTTCCATCACATTTGGATGATGCTAAGATTCAATTGTGATATTCAGAGTGATATCAGGGTTGGAATTCCCCATTATAGAACACATAATTCTGGACATGGGTCCTTATTTACTATATAAATAGGATCAACCCCCCCCCCCCATATGCACCATGGGGCCTTGATATTATATACTTGAATTGTAACCCTCTCACCATCGATCACATAAAATGAATGTGTCTTCCACCCATCACCCCCTCGGTTGTGACATGCCACTGGCAAGGCATGTGTCCCCAATATCTGTTAAGGTTTATATTAGCATATTAGCATCAGGACAATACTAACAATTAGAGGTGTATATAGAATAATCATCCTTTTCTAGCTATAAATATTGAGGTCTATCTCTCTCTCCATCTCTTTGTTTGGTTACTTCATTGATCTTATATTTTTTTGGTTTTCTTTCAAACTAATTTTCTTATAGGTTGAGATAACTATATTATTTTATTTATTACCCCTTGATTGTTTAAAGTATTGTCACGAACCGAATCGGGTCGCCATAAAATCGACGCCCGACCCAGCCCGCGGCATGGCCCAAAGGGCGATCCCGATCCCCACGGGCTGGCACAAGTGCCCGAGTATCAATTTAGAATTTTTTTGGGAACGATTTTCCCATATAACAACCAAAAACAAACCATGAGTAAACTGAATTCCGAAATCAACATTACAACCACAAGTTTTGAAAACAGCATGAACAAGTATCAACAAAAAGAGAAACTACAATTCAATCACAACATACTTTTAAAAAGGGTGACCAAAAACCAAATTAGCAACTGTCACCTGATAGAAGAATTTCACTGTCAGGCCTCCGCCACCAATGCGAAAATAGAAGAACCAACTAACAACTCGGACCACCGTGCTCAAAACCATGGAATTTCCCTACATCAGACATAATCAGATCTACTTACACCTAAGGGTGTAAGTAAGGTGTGAGCAATGATGAATAGGTTGGCACCAGAGAAAATATTCCGCATAAAAAGGGTTAGATGACCAATGCAGTTTTCAGGTTCAAATTTTTGAGAAAATAAATAAATGCACTAACATTTTGATGGAAACAGTTTTAAAGAAAGGAAGACAGTTTTAAAAATAGTAAAAAGGTGTTTTTGGTACTGAAAGAAAAAGAAACATTCTTTCCTTTTGAAACCACAGAAGTCACCAAAAGCAACCAGTGATGAGTATATAATCGCATAGGAGCAGCAAAAGTGGGAGAGGCCCTAAAGTACTAAAGCTGTGTGGGACCCCAGAACCTCACGTCTCGGTGAACCATATAATACATTTCTCGTGCATGAGCCACTGGTAGGGAAATAACTCCTACCATAGTGTTCTCTAGTCATCCAATGTTTAGTTAGTGTTGTAAGCGTCAATCCCGCTAAGTGAAACTGGGCCGAGGACACTCCTGTATCACTAGAACGCTAGTCTTGTCCGCCAACCTAATACCCAAGCTTCCCCTTTTGTTCTCATTATTCAAATTTCACCCTACTCATGAAGGTCAAGACACAATACACAACATAGAACCTCACAACATGCAAGAACTATGACATTTTGAGAACCAAACTAAAGTTTACCAAACATTTGAAAAATTGGTTTAGGAATATTAAGAAAATAAAACAACACAATCAACAGTGAAAAACACACTCGGATGCACACTAAGACTGTAACAAGGATCATATTTCAACTGCTGCATTTGTTCAAAAACCAAGGCACAACACGGTATAAACCGGACAATCTAAACAAGCCACTAATAAAAGTAAAACATCACGCTCTACCAGTCAAATTGACAACTCACAGAAGCATTTAAATAAAAGACATATTAAATTAATTAAACCAGCAGACTAAATGATCAAATTCCATAATCATACGAAACCACCTACCTCAAATGGATACGAAAAGCGACACGGCGCAAAACTCTCGTTGTGCAACGATCGCACCATATGGAGCCGTCAAAAACGTCCTAACACAGTAAACCAAATCACCACGGTGCCAACCCAGAAAATATCAGAAATTAAATTAACCATTAAACAAATCCAATTACAATTAAATAAGTTGATATACAAGTATAAAACTCCAAAAATAACTAAATAAATTAATTAACAGTTCAAAAATTTCTATTAAATAAGATGATTAACAAATTTAATAATAATCAATTAAATTAATTAACAATTTACCAAATGTAATGATCATTAAATAAATTGATTATTAATTTAACCAATTCAAATAAATAAAATGATTAACCAATTTAATGAAAATAAATTAATTAATTAACACTTAAACAAAATAATTAATAATTAAATATCTCAAACATCAATTAAACAAACTAAAATAATTAAATAAAATTAAAAAGAAACCCTTGTGGAATGTCGGGAAAGTGAAGAGGGGTGGCACGACAGTCTGGAAGCACGAGCGGGGTGTGGGAGGCAGCCCGGCAGCGTGAGAAGGGTGCTGGAGGTGGTCCGGCAGTGTGAGCAGGGGGTGGAGGCCGCTTTCCGGTGAGAGGAAGGAGGGGCGCCGGCTGCTGGTCGGTGCGGCTGGAAGAGGGGAATAGAGGTGAGGTGGGGCACGACACTGGAGGGAGATGAGGGAATGGGGGATTGCGGCGGTGAGGGTGAGAATGAGAAGGGGGAGTGTGGCGGTGAGGGTGAGAAGGGGTAGCGGAGCGCGGTGGTGAGGGTGAGAAGGGGAAGGGATGGGGGGTCGCGGCGGGTGAGGGCAGATGAGGGGAAGGGGGAGGGCGGCAGTGAGGGTGAGAAGGGGAAGGGGGGGCGCGGCGGTGAGGGTTAGAAGGGGAAGGGAAGGCCATGAGGGGATGGGGGAGAACGCAGGAGAGGGAAGGGGGAAGGGACCGGCGGAGAAGAAGAAAAGAGGGAGAGAGGGATACGTGGGGATGAAGAAAGAGGAGGGAAGAAAAAAAGAAAGAAAAGAAGAAAAGGGGGGGTGGTGGCAAGGGTTTGCATGGGGGGAGTTAAATAAAAAAACAAATAAAAGGAAAGAACAACCAAATTCCATAAATAAAAGAACTATATGAAATAAAATAATGTAAAGACAAAAGGTTCTAATAAAAATAAAATTAATAATAAAAATACAATAAAAATAATAATAATGAAAACAATAAAAATAATAATAATAATAACAATAATAATAAAACTGAAGTTAATCATCCGGTGTTTAAAACGTCCGCGCAACGGACACCGCACATTAAAATGGCTAAGCTGCACGGCTTCGCCCGTGCCCTGCCTGAGTGCCGAGCGGCGTAAGGCCTGCACGCACACATCGTTGCCACAACGGGAAACCCGCATCTGGTTCAGCCTATGCTACAACCAAAAAATTTAAATAAACAGACAATTAATTCATGAAATAAAAATTTAAAATTAAATTTGTACCTCAATGAAGTCTGAGCGTGACAATTCTCCCCACCATGAAAACTTTCCGCCCTCAGAAAGTCAGCTCGATGCCTGATCAGAGAATAGAAATGGGTACTTCTGCTCAACCCATGACTTCTGCTCCCTAGTCTCGTGCTCATCATTCCCGTGTTACCAGAGAATATGGACCAGAGGAAGGGACTTTCCACGCAGCACCTTTCCAGAGAATCCACTATCCGCACTGGTCGCTCAAACACAGATAAGTCAGACTCTCTCTCCAACTCCTCCCAATTCAGCACATGCGATGGATCGGGGTTGTACTTCTTTAGTTGGGAGATAAGAAATATTTCGTGAATCGACATCAACTGTGAGGGAAAAGATAACCTGTATGCCACCTTTCCAATCCACTCAAGAATCTCGAAAGGTCCGACAAACCTCGGTGTCAGCTTCCCCTACTTCCCTAAACGATGGTGACCCAAGAGAGGAAAAACATTCGGGAACACTCTATCCCCCACTGAAAACTCATCATCCCGCCGCCTCTGATCTACATAAGACTTGTGATGACTCTGAGATGTCAACAACTACTGCCTAATTAGCTTGACCTTCTCAGACGTCTCCTGAACAAGGCTCGGTCCCAAGAGCGAGGTCTCACCTACCTCATCCCAACACAGAGGAGACCGACAAGGCCGGCCATAGAGCGCCTCAAAGGGTTCCATTCTGAAGGAAGACTGGTAACTGTTATTATAAGAAAACTTGACTAATCCCAAATGGCCATCCCATGAACCTCAGAAATCTAACACACAGGCACGGAGCCTGTCTTCCAGGATCTGATTCGCTCGCTCCGTTTGGCCATCGGTCTGAGGAGGGTATGACGTACTCATCATAATCTACGACCCTAAAGCCTTTTGGAGGCCTCCCCAAAACCGGGAGGTAAATCGGGGGACTCGTTCAGAAACAACTGTCGATGGAACACCATGAAGTCTGACCACCTCCGGAACATACAAGCGGCCCAGCTCATCTACCTTCGTTGTATCTCTGATCGAGATAAAGTGAGATGACTTGGTCAAATGATCAATCACTACCCAAATATCATTCCTCCCCTGAGGTGTATCAGTAAATCCAATAATGAAGTCCATGGAAACCTCGTCCCACTTCTAGGTAGGAATGGGTAATGGCTGAAGTAGGCAAGATGGTCTCTAATTCTCTACTTTCACTTACTGGAATGTGGAGCATCTCGATACAAAGATGGCTATGTCCTGTCTCATACCTGGCCACCAGAACTGACGGCGAACATTGTAATACATCTTGGTAGTACCAAGATGGATGGCCCACTGATATTGGTGGCTATATTTCATCACCACCTTCTATAGAGACAACAGCACCACATCACGGCCCTTGAAGCACAAGACCCTCTGGGAAGACAAGGACCAATCTGAAGGAGTCTCCCCACCATGCAGATACTGCATAGATCACTGACATAGCTCATCACCGGGATGCTCCTGCTGAATCAACTCTAGAAGAGCAGGAGTCAACTGAATTCTAGCCAATAAAGTACCTCCGCTATGCTCCCTGCTCTTATAGTGCATCTGGGCGAAGAGCCCCATCAAAGTCCACTCATCGCTGGACATCCTCAATGCTTGCACTGGTACTTTTCTGCTCAAAGCGTCAGCTACCACATTACCCTTGCCAGGGGTATAGAAAATATCAAAATCAAAACCCTGCAATTACTCGACCCAGCGGCGCTACCTCAAATTGAGATCCCTCTGAGAGAAAATGTAGGTCAGGCTTTTATGGTCAGAATAGACCACAAACTTCTCCCCAAAGAGATAGTGATGCCACTTCTTCAAAGCATGCATCACCGCTGCCAACTCTAAGTCGTGAGTCGGATAATTCTTCTCATGCAGCTGGAGCTGGTGAGAACCATAAGCCACAACATGGTCATCCTACATGAGCACACATCCAAGGCCCGTAACTGAAGCATCACTGTAAAAAACATAGCCCTTTTAAGACTCTGGTAAGGTCAGCACAAGTGCGGTGGTCAACCACCGCTTCAACTCCTCGAAGGATACCTGACACTGAGGGCTCCACTCAAACTTCACCGCTTTCTGGGTGAGTGCAGTCATGGGGGAGGCAAGCCGTGAGAAGTCCCGGACAAAGCGCCTGTAATAACTAGCCAAACCCAGAAAACTCCTGATCTCAAACACATTTCTCGGCTACTCCCATGACACAACTACCTTGATCTTCTCAGGATCCACTGAAACCCCTTGTTCTGTGACGACATGCCCCCCAAAAACTTCACCTCACTAATCCAAAACATGCACTTCAAGATTTTGGCATAAAGGCGATGGTCTCACAAAGTGCCCAAAACAATGCACAGGTGATGCTCATGCTCCTCCTAAGATCCATAATAAACTAGGATGTCATCCATGAATACCACGAAAAATGAGTTGAGATATTGGTGGAACATCCTATTCATGAGTGTCATGAAAACTACAGGGGAATTCGTCAATCCGAAAGGCATGACCAAGTACTTGAAGTGACTGTACCTGCTTCGGAAAGTCGTCTTCGGGATATCTGCTTCTCTCACCCTGAGCTGGTGGTATCCCGAACACAAATCAATCTTGGAGAACCACTTTTCCCCCTTCAGCTGGTCGAAAAAATCATCAATCTGGGGCAAAGGGTATCTATTTTTGATGGTTACCTTGTTCAATTTCTGGTAATCAATGCACAACCGGAGGGTTCCATCGGCCTTCTTTGCGAAAAGTACAGGGGCGGCCTAAGGAGAGATACTCTGGAGAATGAATCCTTTGGATTCCAAATCGTCCAGCAGTATCTTTAATTCCCTCAATTCTGTGGGGGCCATGCGATATGAGGGAAGAGATATAGGTTGTGTTCCCGGCGCCAACTCAATTGAGAACTCCACGTCCCTCTCTAGGGGTAAGCCAGAAAAATCATCTGGGAAGACCTCTGGGAACTCAACCACTACACGAGGTAACCCGCCCTGAGGAACTCCACCATTGTCGTCCAGTGTGAGCGATGATAACTAATAAGAAAGATTTCCCAACTTAGGGAGTGGAGGTCCTGCATGTCCTGACCGAGGATCCCATTCTCTGTGAAATAACTGGGGAGTCCCATCTGGTGCGGTAAAACTGACTCGGCGCCGATAGCAATCATTGTGCGCCTGAAAGCGCACCAGTGAGTCCATACCGAGGATCACATCAAAAAGTTCCATGTCAAGGACCAAGAAATCCTATTCCATCTCGACTCACGACACAAAGAGTGCGCAAGAAGGGCACCTAAGGCCTTGCTCCCTCTTTTTCCCCAATGGTGTTTCCAACTCCGTAGAAAACGGTAACAACTCGGTTGGTACGTTCAGCAGATTCCCAAGGTGAGCAGATATGAAAGAAACTGAAGCACCATTGTCAAATAAAACTACAGCTATAAGTGATGCAACCAAAATGGTACCTCGAACAGTCGAAGGCCCTGCATCAGATCCCACTGGTGCCTGATCTGCATCATGCAAAATTCTGGTTCTTGCCTAAGAATGACCGCTCTCCTGCGGCTCTGCCCTCATCTGGCTCTACGCAAAAGATGATCCAGTCCTGCCACCATGACCACTGAACTGAGATCCCGGCGTCCTGGTTGGCTCTGACTGCACTGATACACCCCTGGATGCTACAGATCTAGTCCCAGTCTGGTAAGGGCGTACAGTCCCACAGAAACGATGTAGGTGCCCCATGACTCCACACCCATAGCAAGGTCTGGGAGGAAGTGGACACGCAGGTCAGATGTGCCCTACCTTTCCACACTGATGGCACACAATGGGCCTCGCATCAGAAGCCTCAGATGATGCCTTCCTGGAAGGATGGCCTGAGCTACCACCACTCTTCTTCCACTGCTCAACATGATTCCTCTTCTTTTCTGAGGAACTGTCGCTACCAAATCCTAACACTGATCCAAAAAACCCCGACTTTCCTCTCTGGTCAATCTCGGCCATGCAAACATGATCGACCCCCTCGGCATAAGTCTTCATCTTGAATAAGAAAAACGGAGAGTGGATTTCTGCTCAAAGGCCCTTCTCAAACTTATGAGCTTTCAGAAATTCGCTCGGGACTATCTCAAGTGCATACCGCACCAGCTCAGCAAAGTGGTTCACATATTCCATCACTATCTGATTTCCCTGTGAAAGCTCCATGAACTCTCGAGATCTAGAGTAGGCTAGAAACTCTAGACAATATTGTTAGTTGAAGATAACCTTGAAATCTTTCCAACTCATGTGATCATATTTCCCAGTCTGGACCACTGATTCCCACCATTTGCGACTGGGACCCTCTAGCTGGAATGAGGCACACTTCACCCTAACTTCCTCAAGTGCATCAAGGAAATAGAACATGCATTCAAAATTTTCGATTCATTCCTCTGCCTCCCGAGGTTTTGAACTACCTCAGAATGAAGGAGGTTTATTCTTCAAAAACTCCTGAGCTCTATCCTTCCTGGAACCTGATTCATCCCCTCTAGCTGGAATAGGGGCGGGGGTAGGAGTTGCCCCTTTTCCCAAAGCCTGAACAGCTCGAACCACAGCCTCTACCAATCTCTGATCAAGTGGCACGAGAGAACTCTCTCCGGCTTCGTCCCGTGGGTGCATGGGTGCTCTCCGGGGAGGCATCTTGCTGCAAAGGGCAACATTCATAATGGAATACCACCAATATCACATATATCAAGAGGAAAAATATTCATCAAGATAAATAATCATCAGTAAACCAAACATGAAAAAACAACTTCATGTCAAAACTCTAGTTTCTTGTCTGGTTTCCACGTACCGTCTGCATCCTGTACATCCCACCTAGAAAAGAAGTCAAAAAAGAATCCTGACATCCCATGGTGACTCGGTATTTGTCATGAGGATGCTGGCTAGGCACCCTACTCGCAACATGAATTTCGAGCCCCGACAGTCCCAAATTCTGTATAACCCAACTCGTCCCAAAAAAACATAAACCAAGATCTCAACCTCCTCTGATACCATTTTGTCATGAACCAAATCGGGTGGCCATCAACTTGATGCCCGAACCGGCCCGCGGCAAGGCCCAAAGGGCATTCTCGATCCCCACTAGCTGGCACAAGTTCCCAGGTATCAATTTAGAATTTTTTTTTGGAACAATTTACCAGTATAACAACCAGAAACAAACCATGAGTAAACTGAATTCCGAAATCAACATTAAAACCACAAGTTTTGAAAACAGCATGAACGAGTCTCAACAAAAAGAGAAACTACATATCAATCACAACAAACTCCCAAAAAGGGTGACCAGAAACCAAATCAGCAACTGTCACCTGATGGAAGAATATCACTGACAGTCCTCCGCAACCAGTTCCAAAACAGAAGAACCAGCTAACAACTCGGACCACCATGCTCAAAACCTTGGCATTTCCCTACATCAGACATAATCAGATCTACTTACACCTAAGGGTGTAAGTAGAGTGTGAGCAATTCTCAATAGGTTGGCACCATAGAAAATATTCCGTATAAAAAGGGTTAGATGAACAAAGTAGTTTGCAGGTTCATATTTTTGAGAAAATAAATAAATGCACTAACATTTTGATGGAAACAGTTTTAAAGAAAGGAAGACAGTTTTAAAAATAGGAAAAGGGGTTTTTGGTACTGAAAGAAAAAGAAACATTCTTACCTTTTGAAACCATAGAAGTCACCAAAACCAACCAGTGATGAGTATATAATCGCACATGAGAAACAAAAGTGGGAGAGGCCCTAAAGTACTAAATCTATGTGGGACCCTAGATCCTCACATATCGATGAACCATATCACACATTTCTCATGCATGAGCCACCGGTAGGGAAACACCTCCTACCATAGTGGTCTCCAGTTATCCAATGTTTAGTTAGTGTTGTAAGCGTCAATCCCGCTAAGTGAAACTGGGCCGAGGCCACTCCGGTATCACAAGCACGCTAGTCTAGTCCACCCACCTAATACCCAGGCTTCCCCTTTTGTGCTCATTATTCAAAGTTCACCCTACTCATCAAGGTCAAGACACAACACACAATATAGAACCTCACAACATGCAAGAACTACGACATTTCGAGAACCAAACTAATGTTTACCAAACATTTGAAAAATTGATTTAGGAATTTTAAGAAAATAAAACAACACATTCAACAGTGAAAAACCCACTTGGACGCACACTAAGACTGTAACAATGATCAAATTTCAACTGATTCATTTATTCAAAAACCAAGGCACAACACGGTATAAACCCGACAATCTAAACAAGCCACTAATAAAAGTAAAACATCACGCTCTACCAGTCAAACCGATAACTCACAGCAGCATTTAAATAAAATACATATTAAATTAATCAAACCCGTATACTAAGTGATCAAATTCCCTAAGCATGCGAAACCACATACCTCAAATGGGTATGAAAAGAAACATGGTGCAAAACTCCCATTGTGCAAAGGTCGCACCGTATGGAGCCATTAAAAAAGTCCTAACACAGTAAAGCAAATTACCACGGTGCCAACCCAGAAAATATCAGCAATTTAATTAACCGTTAAACAAATACAATTAAAATTATATAAGTTGATTAATAAGTATAAAACTCCAAAACTAACTAAATAAAT
Organism: Viscum album; assembly: GCA_963277665.1. NCBI lineage: Eukaryota > Viridiplantae > Streptophyta > Magnoliopsida > Santalales > Viscaceae > Viscum > Viscum album. The sequence goes on from OY728133.1 coordinate 1,495,685,727, forward strand.
TAATTAACAATTCAAAAATTTCAATTAAATAATATGATTAACAAATTTAATAATTATCAATTAAATCAATTTCTATGATTACAATTATAATTCAGGTTCACTATGGTCAATTTTCATTTCCATTTGTTTATAGTGCCTTTCTACATCATTTCTTCATGTGTTTATCATCGACCTATAGTAGGTTTACAATTTGATGGTTAATCTAGTTTGATATGTGATTAAATCCCAAATTCATGTTTTTTGGGAATTTGATAATAGAGGTAATATTTTGAAAAAGGAGTGGTGGCCCAAAATGGATTCATAGATTAATAATAGAGGATCAAACCCTTGAATAGTAAAACAAGAATGGAGGGATTCATATGAGTTAATGAAAAATATGATTTTTGATCATCGGAGGCTATAAATTAGTGACCAAAGGAGTTTCTTTTGAGTTCAAGGTCTTGAATAGAGCTTCGGGTGAGATTAGTGGTGGAATTGATAGAATCAGTATTATTTGGTAAAGAAACATCCTTGTTTGAAATTCTTGACTACACACCGAGTATTCCAAATTAAATCATGCTATACTTAAGCTTTAGGTGTTTTTTATGTTTTCGTTTTGAGTTAAATATTATATGGTCATATGGTGGGCCCACACACCATTTGAACCTATCTGGATAGTTCAGTTGTGTACAATGAGTACACGCCTAAGACCCCAAGTAGTCCCATATTCTATATTCCATATTAAACATTTTGTGTATGTGAAACCCCACATGTCGAGTGTAGAATTAGGACATGTTCAAGCACAGACTTTGGAGTACACGATGTGTACACTAATAGAATCACTGTGTACATTTCTTAAAAGTTTCAACCTCTCATATATCCATCTTCGAGACTTAAAATTGGACCCATGAGTAAACCTTTCAAAGTACAATTTTTGTGTAGAACATAATGGTTACCTTTTTTATGTAATTAGATATATGAAACAATGTATCATGATCAAATTTCTCCTTCCATCGCATTTGGATGATGCTAAGACTCAATTGTGATATTTAGAGTGATATCAGGGTTGGAATTCCCCATGATAGAACACATAATTCTGAACATGGGTCCCTTGTTTACTATATAGATAGGATCAACCCCCCCCCCATATGCACCCTCAGGCCTTGATATTATATACTTGAATTGTAACCCTATCACCATAGATCACATAAAATGAATGTGTCTTCCACCCATCACCCCCTCAGTTGTGACATGCCATTGGAAAGGCATGTGTCCCCAATATCTGCTAAGGTTTATGTTAGCATATTAGCATCAGGACAATACTAGCACTTAGAGGTGTATATAGAATCATCATCCTTATCTAACTATAAATATTGAGGTCTCTCTCTCTCTCCCTCTCTTTGTTTGTTTACTTCTTTGAGCTTATATTTTTTTGGTTTTCCTTTAAAACTAATTTTTTTATAGGTTGAGATAACTATTTTATTTTATTGATTCCCCTTGACTATTTTAAGTATTGTCACAAACCAAATCAGGTCACCATCAACTCGACGCCCGACCCAGCCCGTGGCAAAGTCCGAAGGGCGTTCCCGATCCCCACGAGTTGACACAAGTGCTCGGGTATCAATTTAGAATTTTTGTTTTTGGGAATGATTTACCCGTATAACAACTAGAAACAAACCATGAGTAAACTAAATTCTGAAATCAACATTACAACCACATGTTTTGAAAACAGCATGAACGAGTCTCAACAAAAAGAGCAACTACAACTCAAACACAAAAAACTTTCAAAAAGGGTGACCAAAAACCAAATCAGCAACTGTCACCTGATGGAAGAATATCACTGTCAGGCCTCCACCACCAGTGCCAAAACAGAAGAACCAACTAACAAATCAGAACACCGTGCTCAAAACCTAGGAATTTCCCTGCATTAGACATAATCATATCTACTTACACCCAAGGGTGTAAGTAGGGTGTGAGCAACGCTCAATAGGTTGGTACCAGAGAAAAGATTCCACATTAAAAGGGTTAGATGACCAAAGCAGTTTGTAGGTTCAAATTTTTGAGAAAATAAATAATTGCACTAACATTTTGATGGAAAAAGTTTTAAAGAAAGGAAGAAAGTTTTAAAAATAAGAAAAGGGGGTTTTTGGTACTGAAAGAAAAAGAAACATTCTTACCTTTTGAAACCACAAAAGTCACCAAAACCAACCAGTGATGAGTATATAATCGCACAGGAGCAACAAAAGTGGGAGAGGACCTAAAGTACTGAAGCTGTGTGGCACCCTAGAACCTCACATCTCGGTGAACCATATCATACATTTCTGGTGAACGACCCACCGGTAGGGAAACAAATCCTACCACAGTGGTCTCCAGTCATCCAATTTTTAGTTAGTTTTGTAAGCGTCAATCCTGCTAAGTGAAACTGGGCCGTGGCCACTCCCGTATCACTAGAACGCTAGTCTAGTCCGCCCACCTAATACCTAGGATTCCCCTTTTGTGCTCATTATTCAAATTTCACCCTACTCATCAAGGTCATGACACAACACACAACATAGAACCTCACAACATGCAAGAACTACGAAATTTCGAGAACCAAACGAAAGTTTACCAAACAATTGAAAAAATGGTTTAGGAATTTTAAGGAAATTAAACAACACAATCAATAGTGAAAAACCCACTCAGACACAGACTAAGACTGTAACAAGGATCGAATTTCAACTGCTGCATTTGTTCAAAAACCAAGGCACAACACGGTATAAACCCGAAAATCTAAACAAGCCACTAATAAAAGTAAAACATCATGCTCTACCAGTCAAATCGACAACGTGCAACAGCATTTAAATAATAAACATATTAAATTAATAAAACCAGTAGGCTAAATGATCAAACGCCCTAAGCATGCAAAACCACCTACCCCAAATGGGTACGAAAAGTGACACGGTGCAAAACTCCCGTTGTGAAACGGTCGCACAGTATGGAGCCATCAAAAGTCCTAAAACAGTAAACCAAATCACCATGGTTCCAACCAAGAAAATATCATCAATTTAATTAACCATTAAAAAAATACAATTACAATTAAATAAGTTTATTAATAAGTATAAAACTCCAAAACTAACTAAATAAATTAATTAACAATTCAACAATTTCAATTAAATAAGATGATTAACAAATTTAATAATAATAAATTAAATTAATTAACAATTTACCAAAAGTAATGATCATTAAATACATTTATTATTAATTTAACCAATTCAAATAAATAAAATGATTAACCAATTTAATAACAATAAATTAATTAATTAACACTTAAACAAAATAATTAATAATTAAATAACTCAAACATCATTTAAAACAATTAAAATAATTAAATAAAATTAAAAACAAACCCCTGTGGAATGTCGGGAAAGTGAAGAGCGGGTGGCACGACGGTCTAGCCGCATTGGCGGGGTGCGGGAGGCGGCCCGGCAGCATGAGCAGGGTGCGGGAGGTAGTCCAGCAGCGTGAGTAGGGTGCGGAGGCCACTGTCCGGTGAGAGGAAGGAGGGGCACCGGCTACTGGTCGGTTCGGCTGGAAGAGGGGAAGAGAGGTGAGGTGGGACGCGATGCTGGAGGGAGATGAGGGAATAGGGGAGTGCGGCGGTGAGGGTGATAAGGGGAAGGGGGAGTGCAGCGGTGAGGGTGAGAATGGGTAGGGGAGCGCAGCGGTGAGGGTGATCTGGGGAAGGGAAGGGGGAGCACGGCGGGTGAGGGAAGATGAGGGGAAGGGGGAGTGCGGCGGTGAGGGTGAGAAGGGGAAGGGGGAGCACGGCGGTGAGGGTGAGCAGGGGAATGGAAGGCCGTGAGGGGATGGGGGGAGTGCGCAGGAGAGGGAAGGGGGAAGGGACTGGCGGAACAAAAGAAAAGAGGGAGATAGGGATACGTGTGGAGGAAGAAAGAGGAGGGAAGAAAAAAAAAGGAAGAAAAGAGGGAAAAGTGGGGTGGCAGCTAGGGTTTGCATGGGGGGAGTTAAATAAAATAATAATAATAATAAATAAAAATAAAAAGAACGAACAACCAAATTCCATAAATAAAAGAACTATATGAAATAAAATAAAGTAAATAAAAAAGGTTCTAATAATTAAAAAATTAATAATTATAAAAACAATAAAAATAATAATAATAAAAACAATAAAAATAATAATAATAATAATAATAATAATAATAATAAAACTAAAGTTAATCATCCGGTGTTTGTAACGTCCGTGCAATAGACACCGCACGTTAAAATGGCTAAGCCTCATGGCATCGCCCATGCCCTGCCCGTGTGCCGAGCAGCGTAAGGCCCGCGCGCACACATCGTTGCCACAACGGGCAACCCGCATCGGGTTCAGACTATGCTCCAACCAAAAAATTTAAATAATCAGACAATTAATTCATGAAATAAAAATTTAAAATTAAATTTGTACCACAATGAATTCGAGGCGTGACAATTCTCCCCACCATGAAAACTTTCCGCCCTCGGAAATTCAGCTCGATGCCTGATCAGAGAATAGAAATGGGTACTCTTGCTCAACCCACGACATCTGCTCCCAAGTCTTGTGCTCATCATTCTCATGCTGCCAGAGAATATGGACCAGAGGAATGGACATTCCACGCAGCACCTTCTCCTGAGAATCTACTATCTACACTGGTCTCTCAAACACAGATAAGTCAGACTCTATCTCCAGCTCCTCCCAATTCAGCACATGCGACTGATCGGGGTTGTACTTATTTAGTTGGGAGACATGAAATATTTCATGAATCGATGTCAACTGCGAGGGAAAATCTAACCTTTATGCCACCATTCCAATCTGCTCAAGAATCTTGAAAGGTCCGACCTACCTCGGTGTCAGCTTCCCCTGCATCCCCAAAGGATGGTGACCCAAGTGAGGGGCCACTTTCAGGAACACTCTGTCCCCCACTAAAAACGCAAGATCCTGCCGCCTCTTATCTACATAAGACTTGTGACGACTCTGATCTGTCAACAAACACTACCTAATCAGCGTGACCTTCTCAGACATCTCCTGAACAAGGATCGGTCCCAAGAGCGAGGTCTCACCTACCTCAGCCCAACACAGAGAAGACCGACAAAGCCGGCCATAGAGCGCCTCAAAGGGTGACATTCGGATGGAATACTGGTAACTGTTATTATAATCAAACTCAACCAATCCCAAATAGACATCCCCTGAACCTCCGAAATCTAACAAATAGGTGCGGAGCATGTCTTCCAGGATCTGATTCGCTCTCTCTATTTGGTAATTTGTCTGAGGATGGTAAGTCGTGATCATCTTAATCTGCGACCCCAAAGCCTTCTGGAGGCCTCCCCAAAACCGGGAGGTAAATTGGGGGTCTCGGTCAGAAACAACTGCCGATGACACACCATGAAGTCTGACCACCTCCTAAACATACAAGCAGCCCAGCTCATCTACCTTTGATGTATCTCTGATCAGGATAATGTGAGCTGACTTTGTCAAATGATCAATCACTACCAAGATAGCTTTCCTCCCCCGAGGTGTACGAGGCAATCCAATAATTAAGTCCATGGAGACCTCATCCCACTTCTAGGGAGGAATGGGTAATGGATGGAGTAGGATAGATGGTCTCTGATGCTCTGCTTTCACCTGCTGGCAATTGTAGCATCTCGATACAAAGTTGGTTATGTCCCGTCTCATACCTGGCCACCAGAACTGACGGAGAACATTGTAATAAATCTTGGTGGTACCAGGATGAACGAACCACTGAGATTGGTTGCTATCCTGCATCACCACCTTCCACAGAGACAACGGCACCACAGCACGGCCCTTGAAGCACAAGACCCTCTGGGAAGACACGGACCAATCTGAAGGAGTCTCCCCACCATGAAGAAACTGCATAGATCGCTGACACAGCTCATCACCAGGCTGCCCCCACTGAATCAACTCTATAAGAGCATGAGTCAATTGAATGCTATCCAAGAAAGTACCTCTGTTGTGCTCCCTGCTCCCCAAGTGCATCTGGGCGAAGAGCCCCATCAAAGTCCACTCATCGCTGGACTTCCTCAATGCTTGAACTGGTACTTTTCTGCTCAAAGTGTCAGCTTCCAGATTACCCGTGCCAGGGGTATAGACAATATCAAAATCAAAACCCTGCAGGTACTCGACCCAGCGGCGCTGCCTTAAATTGAGATCCCTCTGAGAGAAAATGTAGGCCAAGCTTTTATGGTCAGAATAGACCACAAAATTCTCCCCAAATAGATAGTGATGCCACGTCTTCAAAGCATGCATCAACACTGCCAACTCTAAGTCGTGAGTAGGATAATTCTTCTCATGCGGCCGAAGCTGGCGAGAACCATAAGCCACAACATGGTCATCCTGCATGAGGACACATCCAAGGCCCATACCTGAAGCATCATAGTAAACCACATAGCCCTTTCCTGACTCTGGTAAGGTCAGCACAGGTGCGGTGGTCAACCACCGCTTCAAATCCTCTAAGGATACCTGACACTGAGGGCTCCACTCAAACTTCACCCCTTTCCGGGTGAGTGCAGTCATGGGGGAGGCAAGCCGTGAGAAGTCTCGGACAAAGCGCCTGTAATAACCAGCCAAGCCCAAAAAACTCCTGATCTCAAACACATTTCTCGGCTACTCCCATGACATAACTGCCCTGATCTTCTCAGGATCCACTGAACCCCCCTGTTCTGAGATGACATGCCCCATAAACTTCACCTCCCTGATCCAGAACATGCACTTCGAGAGTTTGGCATAAAGTCAATGGTCTCGCAAAGTACCCAAAACAATGCGTAGGTGATTCTCATGATCCTCCTTATATCCAGAATAAACTAGGATCTCATCCATGCATACCATGAAAAATGTGTCAATATATTGGTGGAACACCCTATTCCTGAGTGCCATGAAAACTGAATGGGCATTCGTCAATCTGAAAGGCATGACCAAGTACTTGAAGTGACTGTACCTACTTCGTAAAGTCGTCCTTGGGATATCTACTTCTCTCACCCTGAGCTGGTGGTATCCCGAACGCAAATCAATCTTGGAGAACCACATTTCCCCCTTCATCTGGTAGAACAAATCATCAATACGGGGAAAAGGGTATCTATTTTTGATGGTTACCTTGTTCAATTTCTGGTAATCAATGCATAATCGGAGGGTTCCATCGTCCTTCTTTGCGAAAAGGATTGGGGCGGCCCAAGGAGAGACGCTCGAGTGAATGAATCCTTTGGATTCCAAACCATCTAGTTGTATCTTTAATTCCCTCAATTCAGTGGGGGCCATGCGATATGAGGGAAGAGATAAAGGTTGTGTTCCTGGTGCCAACTCAATCGAGAATTCCCCGTCTCGCTCTGGGGGTAAGACAGAAAGATCATCTGGGAAGACCTCTGGGAACTCATCCACTACACGATGTAACCCGCCCTGAGGAACTCCACCATTGTCCTCTAGTGCGAGTGACGATAACTGATAAGCAATATTTCCCAACTCAGGGAGTGGAGGTCCCGCATGTCCCGACCGAGGATCCCATTCTCCGTGAAATAACTAGGGAGTCCCATCCAGTGCCGTAAAACTGACTCGGCGCCAGTAGAAATCAATGTGCGCCTGAAAGCACACCAGCCATTCCATACCGAGGATCGCATAAAATAGGTCCATGTCAAGGACCAAGAAATACCATTCCATCTCGACTCCCGACATAGAGAGTGTGCACGATGGGCACCTAAGGCCTTGCTCCCTCTTTTTCCCCAACGGTGTTGCCAACTCCATAGCAAATGATAATAGCTCAGTTGGTAGGTTCAGCAGATTCACAAGGCGAGCAGATATGAAAGAAACTGAAGCACCATTATCAAATAAAACTACAGCTATAGAAGATGCAACCAGAATGGTACCTCAAACAGTCGAAGGCCCTGCATCAGATCCTGCTGGTGCCTGATCCACAGCATGCAAAAGTCTGGTTCCTGCCTGAGATCGACCGCTCGCCTGCGGCTCCGCCCTGATCTGGATCTGCCCAAAAGATGATTTGGTCCTGCCACCATGACCACCGAACTGAGATCCCAGCATCCTGGTCGGCTCTGACGGCACTGATACACCCCTGGAAGCTACAGATCCAGTCCCACTCTGGTAAGGGCGTACAGTCCCACAGAAACTCTGTAGGTGCTCCATGACTCCACACCCATAGCAAGGTCTGGGAGGAAGTGGACACGCAGGTCAGATGTACCCTGCATTTCCGCACTGATGGCACACAATGGGCCTCACATCAGAAGCCTCAGACGATGTCTGCCTGGAAGGATGGCCTGAGCTACCACCACTCTTCTTCCATTGCTCAACACGCTTCCTCTTCTTTTTTGAGGAACTGTCGCTTCCAAAGCTTGACACTAATGCATAGAACCCCAACATTCCTCTCTGGTCAATCTTGGCCATGCAAGCACGACCGACCACCTCAGCATAATTCTTCAGCTTGAATAAGAAAACCTGAGAGTGAATTTGTGGTCGAAGGCCCTTCTCAAACTTCCGAGCTTTCAATAATTCGTTCGAAACTATCTCAAGTGCATACCGCACCAGCTCAGTAAAGCGGTTCACATATTCCATCACTGTCTGATTTCCCTATGAAAGCTCCATGAACTCCCGAGATCTAGCGTAGGCTAGAAACTCTAGACAATACTTCTCGTTGAAGATAATCTTGAAATCTTTCCAACTCATGTGCTCATGTTTCCCAGCCTGGACCACTAATTCCCACCATTTGAAAATGGGACCTTCTAGATGGAACAAGGCACACTTCACCCTCACTTCCTCAGGCATGTAAAGGAAATCAAACATGTGTTTAATCTTTTCAAGCCATTCCTATGCCTCCCGAGGTTCTGAACTACCTCAGAATGAAGAAGGTTTGTTCTTCAGAAACTTCTGAGCTCTATCCTTCCTAGAGCCAGATTCTTCCCCTCTAGCTAGAATAGGAGCGGGGGCAGGAGTCGCCCCTTGTCCCAAAGCCTGAATATCTTATACCATAGCCTCTACCAATCTCTAATCAAGCGGTGCGGGAGAACTCTCTCCAGCTTCCTCCTGTGGGTGCATGGGAGCTCTCCGGGGAGGCATCTTGCTACAAAGGGAAACAGTCATAAAGGAATACCATCAATATCACATATCTCAAGAGGACCCAAATATTTCAGCATGATAAATAATCATTAGTAAACAAAACATGAAAAAATAACTTCGTGTCAAAACACTACTTTCTTTCCTGGTGTCCACGTACACTCTGCAGCCAGTACGTCCCACCTTGAAAAGAAATTAAACAAGAATCCTGACATCCCATGGTGACTTAGTATATGTCATGAGGCGTGCTAGCCAGGAACCCTACTTGCAACATGAATTCCGAGCCCCGACAGTCCCAACTTCTATATAACCCAACTCATCCCAAAAAAACATAAACCAAGAGATCAACCTCCTCTGATACCATTTTTTCACGAACCGAATCAGGTCGCCATCAAATCGACGCCTAACCCGGCTCGCGGCAAGGCCCGAAGGGCATTCCCGATCCCCACGGGCTGGCACAAGTGCCCAGGTATCAATTTAGATTTTTTTTGGGAACGATTTACCCGTATAACAACCAGAAACAAACCATGAGTAAACTGAATTCCGAAATCAACATTATAACCATAAGTTTTGAAAACAGCATGAACGAGTATCAAAAAAAATAGAAACTAATACTCAATCACAATAAACTCCCAAAAAGGGTGACCAAAAACTAAATCAGCAACTGTCACCAGATGGAAGAATATCACTGTCAGGCCTCCACCACCAGTGCCAAAACAGAAGAACCAACTAACAACTCAGACCACCGTGCTCAAAAACATGGAATTTCCCTGCATCAGACATAATCAGGTATACTTAAACCTAAGGGTTTAAGTAGGGTGTGAGCAACACTCAGTAGGTTGGCACCAGAGAAAATATTCCGCATAAAAAGGGTTAGATGGCCAAAGCATTTTTCAGGTCAAATTTTTGAGAAAATAAATAAATTCACTAACATTTTGTTGGAAACAGTTTTAAAGAAAGGAAGACAGTTTTAAAAATAAGAAAATGGGGTTTTTTGTTCTGAAATAAAAAGAAACATTCCTACATTTTGAAACCACAGATGTCACCAAAACCAACTATTGATGAGTATATAATCGCACAGGAGCAACAAAAGTGGGAGAGGCCCTAAAGTACTAAAGCTGTGTGGGACCCTAGAACCCCACATCTCGGTGAACGATATCATACATTTCTCATGCACGAGCCACCGGTATGGAAACACCTCCTACTATAGTGGTATCTAGTCTTCCAATGTTTAGTTAGTGTTGTAAGCGTCAATCCCGCTAAGTGAAACTGGGCCTTGGTCACTCCCGTATCACTAGCATGCTAGTCTAGTCCACCCACCTATTACTCAGGCTTCCCCTTTTGTTCTCATTATTCAATGTTCACCCTACTCATCAGGGTTTAGACACAACAGACAACATATAACCTCACAACATGCAAGTACTACGACATTTCTAGAACCAAACTAATGTTTACCAAACATTTGAAAAATTGGTTTAGGAATTTTATGAAAAGAAAACAACACATTCAACAGTGAAAAACCCACTCGGACGCACACTAAGACTGTATCAATGATCAAATTTCAACTGCTGTAATTGTTCAAAACCCAAGGCACAACACGGTATAAACCCGGAAATCTAAACAAGCCACCAATAAAAGTAAAACATCATGTTCTACCAGTCAAACCGACAACTCACAACAGCATTTAAATAAAAGACATAATAAATTAATCAAACCAACAGACTAAATGATCAAATTCCCTAAGCATGAGAAACCACCTACCTCAAATGGGTACGAAAATTGACATGGTGAAAAACTCCCGTTGTGCAACGGTCCCACCGTATGGAGCCATCAAAAGGTCCTAAAACAGTAAACCAAGTCACCACGGTTCCAACCCAGAAAATATCAGAAATTTAATTTACCGTTAAACAAATCCAATTACAATTAAATAAGTTGATTAATAAGTATACAACTCCAAAACTAACTAAATAAATTAATTAACAATTCAAAAATTTCAATTAAATAAGATGATTAACAAATTTAATAATAATAAATTAAATTAATTAACAATTTACCAAAAGTAATGATCATTAAATAAATTGATTATTAATTTAACCAATCTAAATAAATAAAATTATTAACCAATTTAATAACAATAATGTAATTAATTAACACTTAAACAAAAGCATTAATAATTAAATAACTCAAATATAAATTAAAACAATTAAAATAATTAAATAAAATTTAAAAAAACCCTTGTGGAATGTCGTGAAAGTGAGGAGGGTGTGGCACGGTGGTCCGGCAGCACGAGCGGGGTGTGGGAGGCAGCCCGACAGCGTGATCAGGGTGCGGGAGGTAGTCCAGCAGTGTGAGCAGGGTGCGGAGGCCACTATCCGGTGAGAGGAATGAGGGGCGCTGGCTGCTGGTCGTTCCGGCTGGAAGACGGGAAGAGAGGTGAGGTGGGGTGCTGCACTGGAGGGAGATGAGGGAATGGGGGAGCGTGGCGGGTGAGGGGAGATGAGGGAAAGGGGGAGTGCGGCGGTGAGGGTGAGAAGGGGAAAGGGGAGCGTAGTGGTGAGGGTGAGTAGGGGAAGGGAAGGGGAGAGTTGCGGGTGAGGGGAGATAAGGGGAAGGGGGAGTGCGGCGGTGAGGGTGAGAAGGGGAAGGGGGAGCACGGCGGTGAGGGTGAGCAGGGGAAGGGTAGGCCGTGAGTGGATTGGGGAGTGCGTAGGAGAGGGAAGGGGGAAGGGACCATTGGAGAAGAAGAACAGAGGGAGAGAGGGATATGTGGGGAGGAAGAAAAAGGTGGGAATAAAAAAAGAAATAAAAGAGGAAAAAGGGGGGTGGAAGCTAGGGTTTACATGGGGGGGGGGGGTTAATTAAAAAAATAAATAATAAAAAACAAAAAAAAATAGAAAGAATAACCAAATTCCATAAATAAAAGAACTATATTAAATAAAATAAAGTAAAGACAAAAGGTTCTAATAATAATAAAATTAATAATAATAATAACAAAATAATAATAATAATAATAATAATAATAAAACTGAAGTTAATCATCCGGTGTTTTAAATGTCTTTGCAACGGACACTGCACGTTAAAATGGCTAAGCCGCACGGCTTCGCCCGTGCCCTGCCCGTGCGCCGAGTGGCGTAAGGCCCACGCGAACACATCGTTGCCACAATGGGCAACCCGCATCGGGTTCAGCCCATGCTACATCCAAAAAATTTAAATAAACAGACAATTAATTCATGAAATAAAAATTTAAAATTAAATTTGTACCTCAACGAAGTCCGGGCGTGACAAGTATCCTACTATATATTTAGATAATCACCCTTTCATGGGATTTACGCACACATGGCATGTATTATGTAGATGGAAGGATGAAAGACAATGACCTTATAGGGTCTGGTGTTGGTGGAGTTTGGTGGTGTAGGGTGACAGTGATGATAGGAGATGGTCAATTTTAGTGATCATGAGTAGGACCCTTCCTTCACATCAATTGTTAGTTTGGGACTATATAATTTTTGGTTGGGTGTGTATTTTTCCATTTTATTCCTTGGCTTCTTTATATTCTTGTACTTTTGTTGTTTTAGAGTTTATTACACACTTTTTTTCATCTTCTTGGGTTAGTACATTATTTTATATTTCATATATGTGAGTTTGTTAGAGGTGTTCATGTGTATAGGCTCATTGGGTTAAGGAATCCCAATTTTTAGATATTCCAACACTGTATTTGTTTCTAGGATCTGGTTTATTTTAGGTAAGCTTCGGGTGTCACACTCAGCTTACTACTAATTCTATTGGAGCCCTAGTGAGTTGGATCATGACAAAGTGGTATCAAAGTGCTCTATCATATAGATTGTGATTAGATTTATATGTATTTTGAGAATTTTTTTAGGAATATGGGGAAGTGATGTTAAAGTGTTTTGGGTTTATCCTTCATGTTAGGGAGCCAACCGATAGTGTGAGGACCTACAAATCCATATACCTGGACTCTGACCACATGATTTTCAATTCAACATGTTGAGGCATCAATTGTAGGGAAACTAATGTTACATGCATCATATAGGAAAAGGTATTTAACTTCTATTTCCTTCTTGATATAGATCCCTAGAAATTCTTAGATGACCATGGTAAGTCTAGAAAACATCCATGATGCTGCCATGAGGACAACCAACTAGGATTTTGAGATAAGGTCTTGAGGATATACAATTGAGTGATGTGGTTTCGGTGATGGATGTTATTCATTATATGTTCCCTCTAGGTGAGCAGAGAGTTGCGCTTCTACTCTATGAGAGGTGCATGGACCCTCCTCTAGTAGTTTAGGTAGATGTTTATCTGCACGTTGAGTTACTGATTATTTCAGTAGGACAAGATTATGAAGTGAATATACTAAGTACACATTAATAGTTTCATTGATAGATACTAATTACTTTTTATAGAGATTCATACCCTCATGTGTCATTGGATTATCTTGATTTGGTGGTCTGAGTTTTTAGGCTCATACAAACCCCAGTGAATCAGATGGTGGCACTTAAAACCACTCTTCTTCTTGGAGTTGTAAGACGCTGGTGGGGTATGGTCACCAAGATCAATGATGGGATGAGTCTCAGATGGATGGATATCATGAACTTACTCCATTATGAGAATTATCATTATAGCATTCACTCTTTGTATATATTAGAGCTTCTAGAATTATGGTTGGGTGATATGGTTGTTGTAGATTATACATCTAGGTTCCCCAACCTCATGCACAACCCTATCAATATAGTGTTAGATAAATACTATTTGGAATATAAGTTTATATAGGGACACTTTAGCTAAGTCTAAGCTAACATGATATCTTTATGCATTCCAACTAATGTCACGGTGTTAAAGGAAGCCTTAGTGACTAGAAGATTCCTAGAAGAGAATTTTCTAGTGGTTGGAGCTTGTAGTATACAGCATATATTAGATCCATCTACATCTACTAAAAGAATTCATAATTTAGGTTCTTACTAAAATAGGTATACAGGAAATAATTATTAGTCTCAAGGATCAACACCATAGGGATCCAGTCTCCTAATAGATAGGTGGTTCTATTCTTATGATTAGTGGGGTCACTTGGAATGTAATTTACAAACCCGGTGCCTAAAAAGTGGTGTTTAGATAGTGGATAGACCTCCATGGAGAAGTATATTCATGATCAAGGATCTCCCAGGGGTGTTCAAGAAGAAACCTAGGGAGGTGGTGTTGATAGAGAAGTTGGTGGGGCTGCAGGAGGAGGAGGAGGTGGAGGATGATGTTTTTACCTACTTCCACCATCACTACTACCAAGTAGGACATGACAGCCTCAGTGGAATAGTGTTCTGGGACATGGTAAGTTGTAGGCTATAGAGAGATATGATCATGTTTCACATGATATGATTCATGTTACAATTCTTTTATTATATAATTTAGCACGTGTACTTATAAACACAAGAGTGGGTCATTATTTCATCTCCTCATCCTTTATTTGAGAGATTGAGATTCACATGAATCATGCAACTAGTCATTTTTTTCAATATATTTCTATGAGAATTGATTACACTATTTCATTGGTCTACCAATGATGAGAGTTGATTCCACTATTTTAAACATCTACCAATGGTGATAGTTGATACTTGGTGGAGAGATATTCTTATATAACCTATTGGTAGTTTCAATGAAGTCATATGAAATCATTCTATATATGGATTGGATATCCATAGTACATTCCCAGATGAACTATCACCATAGTATAGTCAGGTGCCTATGATAATACAGGACAAGATTCCCCTTCAATGGTGAAAAGGACTTGTTGTTGAAACACGTTTGTCTCATGAGTAAGAAGTTGTAACCTAACTTCAATTAGTTATTAAGTTTATCCCTTAGTGTAACAAGATATTTAGACATATATCTTCCAACAATAGTGGATGAGTACAATCATGTCTTTTCCAAATATGTACCAAGACTACCTCTACATTGAGATATTGACTTATGCTTTGACTTTCACCCTAGGACCACACTGATACATTATATGGCATATCAGATGTCCCCAACTAAGATATAGGAGATGATGGTGTAGTTTGATGACCTTTAAGAGAAAGTTTTTATTAAACACATTTCATCCCTCATGGTAGCTCTAGTGTTATTCACGAAGAAGGCAGATGGAATCTTGAGGTTATGTGTTGATTACAATCACCTGAATCAAGTAATGATCAAGAAAATGTACCATTTTCCAAGGATCAAATAACTCTTTAATTAGATGAAAGGTGAATGATGATTCTCAAAGATTCACCTCAGTTCTGGTTAACAAAATTTTTGGGTTCACAATGAGGGATGTATAATGATGACATTTTAATGTCATTATGGGAATTATGAGTTCTTATTGATTCCCATTTATGCGTTTAATTCCCTCACAATCTTCATGGGACTTTTGAATAAAATATTTTTGTCCTTATTATATTAATTCATGCTTTTATATATCAATGAAATTATTATATACTTTTTTTCAAAGGAGGAGAATCTATAAAATTTGTGGATGCTCTTAGAATTACTCTTGGAGCATCAATTATATGGTAATATCTCAAAGTTTTAGTTCTATAATGAGCAGTTTTACTTTCTATGGAATGTTATCTCAAATAATGGTGTGGCTATAGACCCAGTGAATATAGAGGAAAGTAATCATGGGAACCACACAGGAGTATGTCCCAGGTGCGGAATTTCCTTAAGTTAGCAGGGTATTATTGAAGGTTTGGGGTATAATTTTCTAGGCTTTCAACTCCTTTGATTTATTTGACATATAAATGGTATTTTTTTCTCCTATAATTACCATTTATAGAAATAATTTGAGGATATAAGTTAATGGTTTAATAATTATACCATTTTAATACTTCTAGAGGATGGTGTTGAAAATTTGGTGTTCTACGATGCCTCAGGATCTAGGATCATGTTTGTGTTGATATAGAGTATATCAGTGTTAACATAATGGTCTAGGTAGTTGAGACCCCAATATTAGAACTGCACATCCCATGACTTAAAGTTGATAGAGATGGCCCTTTCCCTGATGATGATTAGGCATTATCTTTTGGGTGAGATGATTTGGGTTTACTTATACCACCAGAGTATTAGGTACATATTGTCCAAGAGAGAACTAGTGATAAGATAGAGATGTTTATTGGAGTTATAGTAGGACTAAAACTCTGAGGTAGTCTATAATTCATGGAATGGAATCATGGTGGAAGATTCCCTTAGTATAAAAACATTGCCTCACATTGTAGAGTATGTGTCAAATTAGATGGCCTCTTTGCAACTGACTCTAGAAGAGAATAGAGGGAACAATTATCTATGGTAAATAGTAGTGACTCCACTACTTCTCAATCACATAAGAGTTTATTTATTAGGATATGTCAATTTTTTAGTTCAACATAACTAGATATCATCAGAATGTGTATCAAAAATATTTATTGAATACAGTGAGCAAAAAATATTTTTCTATGGATGGAGATTGATTCTAATTGCATTGTGTGAGGAGGTGTTGTGATCATAACATACACACCCATTTGAGGTACATCCTAGAGAGAATAATATTTATCAATACCTTCAAAGATAATTATAGTTGGAAGGTATGAGCTTATATTTTATCAAGTTTGTTTATTGATTCTTGTCCTATCAATAGACGAAGGTAGAGCATCAAGTTCTATCATGTTTGACTCAACCACTTGATATAACTAAGTGGAAGTGGGATGGAATATCGATGAATTTTTTAGGAGGCTCCCATGGATAGAAAAACTCTAGGAACCTATCTAGGTTATGGTTGATCATATTACCAAGTTGGATCACTATATTTTCATTCGGGATCAGAGTTCGGTAGAGACTTTTGGGTACCTGTTTGTATAGGAGATCATACTGATTCATATAGTGACATCGATGATTTCCTCTGGCCTTGATTATTGGTTCATATCATGGTTTTTGAAAAGTTTTCAAGGGTATTTTGGGACCCAATTATATGTGAACATGACCTTCCACCCTTAGAAATATGGACAGACAGAACATTTCATCTATGTTTTGGAGGATTTATTGAGAGCTTTCACATTAAAATTCAATCGTAGATGGGAGTATCACTTTACATTAGTGGGGTTTACTTATAATAATACCTATCCCTCTATAATTTCATGTTACCATTCAAAGATCTATATGGGAGATCCTACAAGTCACCCATGTGATGGATGGAGATATGAGAGTCGCCAATTATAAGAATGAAGCTAATGCATATGAAAGTAGAGAAAGTTCAAGTGATCCTTTAGTGAATGAAATCAGTCAAAGTGGGTAGAAGTATTAGGTATATTGGCATTGTAGAACCATTGAGTCTTATAAATGGAACATTTTTTTCCTGATGGTCTCCCCACAATGAGGTTTAAAGGGGGTTTTCAAGGTATAATTTTGTCCTCAAGGTTCATTAGGTTATTCTAGGTCCAATATGGGTTAGAGAGGATACTTACCACATATCCTTACCCCCACAGTTAGATCTGACATATAACATCTTCCAAGTGTTGCATCTGAGGATATGTGTGGTTGACTCATGACACATTATGGGATGGGGAAAGCTATACATTGATGATGGATACATCATTTTCCAGTAATTGATGTACAATGAGGATCGTTATAATAGAATCCTTCATGGGTGAGCTATCTAACTCGTATGAGTTCTTTAGCATCATGGGTTCCTCTAGGAGAGATTATGGTAATATGATATCCAAATGTAGACTCAATAACCTCACCTTTTTGAGCAGTTTATTAGTTTTTGGAGTGAAATCATTGAAGGTGGTGAGAATTTAATGACTCTGGTTTTGATGATTGGACACTTTATATATGTGCGTGTGTGTGTGTGTTTTCTTTGGAGTTGACGGAGTGTTATGGGTGTCTAAGGACCCCAAAATTGATATATTGAAAAAATATTAAACCATGTACATGAATATTTTGGGAAATAATAATTTTCTTATTGTTTGGAGTCTCTGATGAAAAATTTTCGACCATCATTTAATTTTGAACATGGGGTTTACAAAACGAATGAAAAAAGGTTTGTTTGCATCAGACCTTTGGTCGATATGTAGTCATGGGTGAATGTTTGATGAAATATATTAATTAAATTTTTTTATTAATTTATTTACCAAAATTAATGTCTAAATCTAGTGAAAAATCTTTATAATCCCAATTGTTGAAATTCTCTTGGGTTATCCACATAACCCTAGAGATTTAGAGATCCATGGTTGAGAGGATCTATAGTGAATCAATGTGGGAGAATCATGGATATATGATCAATTTCATTAGAACTCATCACTAAAATCTATGAAAAACCCACTGAACCATTTATTATCAACTATTTCTCCAATAAAGAGGTATGGAATTTTTATTTACTAATTATTTCACTTTTATTTGAGATTTAAAAAATGAATTGATTATCTTCTATGAATTTATACTGATACATTATTAAATCATGATACCCTCAATTTATTCATTTATTTAACCCCTAATTATATTCAATTCTTGGATTTTTTCTAATTTTCTTGGGTTTCCATGATTATGACTGAAGTTAGGTTTATTACAGCCAATAATGATTCAATTTATTTATTGTTCATCTATCACTCATTATTTCATGTGCTCATCATCAGCCATCATTAGACTAGGGATTTGGTGGTAAATCCATTTCGAGAAAAGATCAAACCCAATATTCATGTTGGTTTGTGACTTTCATGATAGAGACAACATTTTTCCAAATCTGGGATGATCCTCTATGTATTCATGGATGAAAGATGGAGGAATGGACCCTTAGACAGTGACAAAAGTGCGACGAGCTTCAAATGGGTTGATGAAAAATCTGATTTTTGTTTCCCAAAGGTCGTAAATTGTTTACTAGAGGATTTTACATCAAGATCAAGGCCTTAGATAGATATTTGGGAGAGAATGGTGGAAAATCTATAAAATCTAGAATATTTGGTAAAGAAGATAGGTTGGTTTTTAAATTTCTAACTACATATCATGTATTTCAAAGGAACACACATTGTGTCATAAGATTTCTGAGGTGGATAGGGTTTCAAGATGATTTTATGTATCACATGGTCATGTGGCAGGCCTATACACCGTGTCAAATGACCTAGCAAGTCCAGCTATGTATAGGGAGTAAAAATCTAGGATATCAATTGGTCTAACACATCATGTTCCATGTTTAACAATCCATATATGTGAAACTCCATATGTTGAGTGTAGTATTAGGACCCAGGGTGGATCAAACTTGGGAGTAAATACCATGTAAACTAAGGGACACATCATGTAATTTTCATAGAAGGTTATACCTCTCATATCTCCTTTTTTCGGGACTCATAATCAGACACAAGAGAAGTCCTTCCTAAGAATAATTCTACATAGAATGTGATGGTGACCATTTTTATGAAATTATAGATACGACATGAGGTAGCACGATCAAATATCTTCTTAAAGCATGGTTAGTTGATGCTAAGACTAGAGTGTGATCTCAAGTGCAATAGCGGGTTTGGAAATTCCCTTAATTGAATTCATATGTGAGGAAGGGATCCAGACATAGCTATTACAATATGGTGTCCCCCCCAAAAGGAATCCTTATGATCAATGTCGATTTTTCTCTCTCCAAGGATGGAATTATTGGAATTTGGTTTGATAGTCTGGAACCACTAGGAACAAGTCATTGCTGCCAAACAGGAGTCTTACCACGCTCTTCGGGAGCCTACTGTTGTTGAGGACTAAATTTTCCTTGTCGAGATAACTTTTGCAAAATATTTTGGATGGGATGTTATTCACATTGAATCATATTGTCTCACTATCATCAATGCTATCAGGTTTGATGATGGTGGCCTCCAATCTTTTGGCTTCTTCATCACGAAAATCCAGTCTTTTAGTAAAATCTTTAAAGCCTTCTCTTAAGCAGCCCATCATTTAGATTCTTCTAGTCATTCTGGCATGAATCATCTTTGGCTCGATCATTTCCCTTCATCGGTGCATGACTTTGTAACTGTAGATCTCTGAGATTAATATATCATCTTTCCGTGTCAAAAAATGTTAGGTAATGGGTCCCTTGTTTCCTATATAGATAAGATTGGATCTCCCCCCCACACACACACACCTTGGGGAATGGGTCTTCTATATGTCGAGTGGAACCCTATATCCAACAAGTGAATATGAGGCACGAGTCCTCCACCCTCTAGGGGTCCACACCCCCTTAGTATCAATGTGAAATTGGTGAGGCATGGGTCCCCTATATCTAGTAAGGTTTACATTGAGATACTGGCATCAGGATAGCACAAGCACCTTGATCTATAGAAAGAATCATTATCCTTAGTTAGCTATGAAGATTGAGGGATCTATCTCTCTATCTATCTATCTCTTTGGTTACATCTTTGATCATATCTATTATTGGATTTTTTATACCTCTATATCTTGTGGGTTGAACTGGCTGTTTCATTCAATTGGTCCCCTATTGGTTATTCAGGGCATCTTACTAGGTAAGTATATACTCACCCATGCATGGGCTTTTTCTACTTGTATCGTGTCTTATACATATGGAAGGAAGTTAAAACACTACAAAAAAATATTGCTTGCATTTAGTAGTGGTTTAAACTGCCGCTAAATGATGTGTGTTGCTTTCTAAAAGTGTCATGTATTTGCATGTCTGAAATCATTCTGCATTGGTTTTTTTATTTCATGAATTTTTTTTGGAAATGGTTTAAAAAAATATTTACATAATTAACTTATTTATTATTAATATAATTTATTATTTCTTATTGTTATTTATTTATTTATTATTTCTTATTAATATTTATTAATATCTATTGTTTATTATTTATTTATTCATATTTATTATTTATTAATTTATTAACATTGCTTATTTCTTTATCTGGCCATGCTTTTATATTCCATGCATGACTTGAATGTCATGCATACCATGCATAAATTTGCATGTATATGCGCAATGAGAGATTTGAACCTCTGACCTCTTAGATATACTGCAGAGACATTACATCTCCAAAAAGCTCTTTATCTGGTGAGTGAACAGTATGTAATATACTTATACATATATAAATAAAAAAACAAATAATTACATTAAATAATAATAAATAAAAAATAAATAATGAATATATAATAAATAAATAATAGATAAATAATAAATAATAAATAGATTATAAATAATCAAAAAATAAATAATAAATGCGTAATAAATAAATATTAAATAAATATTAAATAAATTATAAATAAATAAATAAACAATGAACAATAATAAAAATAAAAATAAAAATAGTAAATAAAAATAAATAATAATAAATAATAAATGGTAATAAATGGTAATAAATAATAAATGGTAAGAAGTAATAAAATATTAACAATCAATAACTAATAAATAACTAATACATAAATAATACATAAATATTAAATGAATAAAAACTAATAAATAATTAATAAATTAATAAATTAATAACAAATGAATATTAAATATATAATATATATGTAATAAATAAATAATAACTAAATATTAAATAAATAATTATTAATAAAATATGAAATAAATAAATATAAAGTAAATAAATAATCAACAAAAAATAAAAAAATGAAAAAAAATGAAAAATGAATAATAATATATTATAATAAAAAATAAAAAATAAAAAATAAATCATTTAATAATAAATATTATATAAATATTAAATAAAGAAAAATAATAATAATTAAATCATATTTAAATATGAAATAAATAATAAATACATAATCACTAAATAATAATAAAAATAAATTATAAATATAAATAAATTATATTAAATTATAAATCATAATAAATAATAATAAATGATAATAAATAATAGATAAATAGTAAATAAATAATTGATAATAGATAAAAAGTAAATAAATAATTAGTAATTAATAATTAATTAATTATTCATAATTAATAAATGAACTGTAGATAATAAATATAAAAAAATGTTAAATATTAAATAAATGACAAGTATAAAATTAAGGAATAATAATGAAAATTTAAATAAATATATACAAATAAATAAATAATCAATCAATATTAAAAATGAAAAAATAATAATTAATAAAAAAATTAATAATTAATACTAAATATTAAATAAATATTAAATAAATGATAAATACATAATACATAATAAGTAATAAGTCATAGATAATAGTGCATTATAATTAAATACAAAATAATACATAATACATAATACATAAACGATAAATAAATAACAAGAAAATAAATAATAACTATATAATAACTATATATAAATTAATTAATTAATAAAAATAATAATACATAAATAATAAATTATTGATAAATTAATAATTAACTAATAAGAAATATATCAATAATCAGAGAAATAAATTAATATTAAAAAATAAACTAATATCAAATAAATAAGTAGAAATTAAATTATAAACCAATATATAATATATAATAAATAAATATTAAACAAAAAATAGACAAACAATAAGTAGATAAATTTATAAATAATAAATAAATAAATAAATTATTATTAATAAAATAATAATAAAGATTAAATTAATAATAAAGTATAAGTTAATAATAAATAAATAATAAATAATAAATAATAAATAATAAATAAATAAGTAATATTAAGTAATAAATAATAAATATGATGTAATAATATATAATAAATAGTAAATTAATATTAAATAACAATTTAACAAAAAATTAATACTATATAATAAATCAATATATAATAAATAAGTAATAAGTGAATAAATAAAAAATGAATAAATAATAAATAACAAATAATAAATAGTAAAAATAATATAAAAATAATAATAAATAATAAATAATAAATTGAAGTAAATATCTTGAAATAAATATACATAAAAAAATTTATATAAATATATATAAAAACACATTTATATTGCATAAATATATAGAAACACACACACAAATATATGTATATGAAAATATATAATTATATATATATATATATAGACCCAAGTAAAATGTATATAAGTACATAAATATATATATATATATATAAAATAAATCATCGAAAGAGGGAAAACCACAATAACCGCAGCACCATAAAATCAATAGGAATATAAATCGGTGGAATTAAATCATAGATAACCAAATAAACAAATGAAGATGAACTTAAATATAGATAAAATTTAATCAAATGATAAAAAATCGTGATTTCTGAACTAAAACCACCAATTCTAGAGGCATTCCTAGAATTGTTTGGCCTCAAAAAACATGACTGGGGTTTCCCCCAATCAATAGGTGGTATATTTCTTTACAGTCTTTGATTTGATATGTGGTAGATCCCAAACCGACACCCAGATCAAAATTTATAGTCTTTTGAAGTTCATGTTTGATTTACATCTTTTATTGAAACTATACTAAAGTTTATTTTTTTCATTTTTTCCAATGTTTAAATCTAATGTGGTTTTATTTCATTTCATAAGATTCTATTTGACTCATTTTGGAGTTAAAATAGACACTCGGATTAAAAGTTTTGGTTATTTGATGTTGAAGTCTAATTTTCAACTTATACAAGAATTACTTTCTATTTTGGGTAACTATTAACTAATAATTATATATAATTAATAATTCAAACATTATAATTAATGAAAATTATAAATATAAAATGAATTAGTATATATAATAATGAATACTTATTAATAATAAATCATAATTTATTATTTAAAATTTTAAAAAAAAATTCATTAAGTTAGCTACGGTTTTATAAACCACCGTTAATAAAATTATTTATTTTTTGAAAAATATAAAACATAAATTAGTGATGGTTTTAAAAACCACCATGAAAAAAATAAATTAAATAAATTAAATAAAAAAAATTAAATAAAAAAATAAATAAAAAATAGTAGTGATTTTAATAATCGCTTCTAAAAAACCTCTACAAAACCCCTTTTTCATATAGTGGACGATGACCTTGGTAGGACTGGTATTGGTGGAGATTATCAGTATAGGGTGATGGTTACCATAGGATGTGGTCAATTTGGGCGATCATGAGTGTGACTTTTTTTCCATATCAAATGTTTGGTTGGAACTCCTATATTTATGGTTGGGAGTGTATTTTTTTCCATTTCATACCTTAGTTATATTTATATTATTGCATAGGTGTTTTAGAGGAAATTACCAATATTTGTTTCCTATTGGGTTAGCATAATAATTTATCCTGCATGGTTGTGATGTTTATGGAGGTGTGCATGTGTACTAGTTCGTTAGGCTAAGGCCTCCCATTTTTTGATATATGCCTACTCGGAGCTAATCACCAACCCCTATCCTATTTGAGGTGGGATTGGTTTATCACAATCATCTTACTATTGGTCTAGGCAGGGCCCTGGTGGGTTGGGTCATGACTTATCATAATCATGGGAGAAAACATTGTCTTTGGATCAATATCTTATTAAAAATAATATAGAATAATAAGAGTTGTCGTCAAGGAATAATAGAAAGACTTGTAGTCTCAAATGATCAAACATTTCCCCTGGAATATGAGTGAAAAACATGAGACAATAAACATGAGGTAGATTAGCGTAACAAAATAATATAGCATAAAATCCGTCATAAGAGAAATCATATGAAATAATGACCATGTGTAGTAGGCATTACTACCTTATTCACATAACATAGTGTTCTTGGGATAACAACTAGTGCATGCTCTTTGGCTATTTATTATAACCTATGTAACCTCTTGGTATTTTTCTCACCAACTTTATACCATTGAGCTTGGGAAAACCTTCTTGTATAACCTTGGTATTGGTATCATCTTCTTGTGTACCCTTTGGATTTGGATAATCCTGATGCATGCCCTTAGGCTTGGTCTTATCATCTGTATACCCTTAATCTTGGGCTTACCACCCATGTACCCTTGGGTTTGGGAATTCCACTCATATACCCTTTTTATCACATGATATATAAACTTTACCAATTCATTGGAGTTTTATAATATACCCAACCCATCACATAATAATAATCACCTATATATGTTCCATGAGAACATGGAAAAAGTCATATTTCAAAAAAACTATAATTAACTCATGGAAAAGATATGGGTTTCATTAAAACTCTATAAAACCATTCAAAATACATCAATATAATAATGGTTTTCAGTGGAATAATAACATATCCCCAGTGTAACATAAGGATAATTAAGGATGTTGTCATAGATGAAAAATATCTTTTCAAGATCATTGGGTAAATAAGTGTTTTCAATAATAGAAAATACCTATTTATTTTTTAAAATAAATAAGAACTGTGTTTATTTGGAAAACCATTTCAAAACATGTAAATGATGTTTATTTTAGAATAATTGTTTTAATAATAAAATAATATATTCACATGGAAATAAGATTTCATATTTAAATATTTTTAAAATTATCATAAAAGTGGAAATCATGGTTAACTTTTAAAAGTTATATTCGAAAAAGTAAAATAAAAAATTTCAAATTCAATTAATTTTAAAAAAAAATATTTAATATTAGATCATTGAAAAGATATGAAGGTTTTATAATGTAAATTTAGAGTGAAAGATAAAAAATTTGATTATGAAAAGGTGGGAAAAAATTTAATATGTTGAAATAACATTGTTAAAAAGCCACATCATAAAAAGAGTAATAAAACATCATTTTGAAATTTTGTAAATGTAAATATGAAGTCCATATGTGATAACACACAATTATGTTTCCAAAAAAATAATATTAGTGGGAAGAGAAAATATGGACAAGCAATATAAATCATCATCAAAGAGAATCAGAGTTATTAATAACAATGTCATACATTTTCGGGTAATAAAGTCATCAAGGAGGAATGTTTGAATCGAAAAAGAAATTTTACCCATAGAAAAATATAGATTAAATATAAAAATTTCAAGTGGAAAAAGCAATCATATAAGATTTAAGTTCAAGATGAAATATTAAAACACAAATAAAGGGATTTTAAGTTAACAAAATCCATACAACTTTGTTATATTTTGAATTAGAACCCCATGAAAGGTATAACATGAGATGGATATTTAAATACATTTAATTTCATGAATAACATGATAAAAAAACATACATGGTTCGTAAATACACTACAAAAAATTAAGAAAGTAGTGAATATTACGTAAGTCTCAATGGATGAAAATTTAGACAAGAATCCCTTACGACTTAAGAAATGTTTTAATAAAATATATTGAAATAAATATCTTTAAATTAAACTAAAAATTCTATTAATAAAATAAAATTAAGGATATCATATATCAAATAGGCATTATACAATACATATATGAGAAATTATGTTTATAAAAAAACATGTCTCAAACAAAGGAAATTGATAAGAAACACTCTTACCTTAATTCCTAAATTCAATAAAAAGTGATTTAACTCCTATATAAAAAAATAAATTTATAAATCACTTACTTAATAACCTTATTCATACTTATAACATTTTATAAACTTTATTTTTATTCATTAATTACTTGTTCATTAGTTAGTTATGTTTTATTTTCACTATAGTATGTTATTAGTTTCAACTGTTTATTTAGTACTTGTTTCTTAATGGAAATGTTTATTCTTTTTTATAGATTGAAATTTCCAAATTTATAGATCATTATAGGTACAAGATTATATGTTTCATAATGATTTATTATTTTCTAATTTCATTTCATATGTATTGTAATTATGATTCATGGTGATGAATTCAATGATGATATTTTTTCAGTATTTTTTAATGAACAAAAGTTTGATACATTAATAATAAGTAAAACAGTAATATAACATTTCCATAACCATAAAAAATTATTTTATCATTAATTTTTAATAACACCTGGGTTTAGGTTACCATATTCATCCATGAAAGATATTTATATCATTTTTTATGTAGGTGGTTAAACTGACTAAAGCATGAACGGGCTATAATATGTTGGTGAGTATGGTTAAGAAAATGATTCATTTGGAATAATATATTTGTTATATAATATTAATGGTATTATTTAGATGTTTTGACGTTTTGAATCATATTTTAATATATTTTTAAGAATAAAATAGAATATGAAAAAAAAAATCACTTTTGTGGAGGTAGTAGTCTGCACATACGCATGGTCGGTGTATTTTTTTCCATAGAACATAATGAAAAATAGAAAAATATATATTTTCTAAAAAACCTAAAATTTTTATAAATAACATATTTATTAATTAAATACACCTTATGAACCATCCATGTATGGTGGTTATGAAGAATGAAACACATCCCTTTGTAGATGTAGTGGTCTGCATGTATGAATAAATGGTGTTTTCGAATTTTTAAGGGAAAATATAAAAGGTGGATAAGTTTTATTCCATAAAATCAAAAAAAAATCAATATATAGAAAATAATAGTTTAATAATGTTTTAATTGTTAATATAGATTTTCAGGATAATTATATATAATGAAAAATATTTGAGAGTGGTTATTACTTACGTTGAGAATTTGAACATTCTCTTGAAGTAGTTCTTAGAAATAGATAATATAGGGAAATTACATGGATATTGGAACTAAAAAATTTTTGTATAGGGATTTAGATGAAGTAAAAAAGAAAAAGGTTCAAGAGGAATTCTAAATTTTTTTTCCCTTGATGTGGTTGTGGAAGTCACCTTTTATAAGTGTGGAAGTAAAATTTTTGTAATAATATAAAAGGAAAGGTCACCATTCAAGGGTCAAATGGATCCAATAATAGAAAATAATGGATTTTTTTGTGGTTTAAGGTTTTTTAGTCCTCAACCATATATGATCGCACATGTTTTTAAGTAATTTAATCTAATCATTTTTACTTTTACCTTTTTTTGGTTTTAACCATGGAAATTAATTTTTCCCTATTTAAATTTATTGTAATACCTAAAAATAAATTGAACTTACTACATAATTTGGAACTAATGATTTAAAATATAAAATAAATTTTTCAAAATAAAATTTAAAATGGTGATAAAATTGATTTTTAATTATGAGTATGCATAATGCTTAAAAACCATTTTTAGAAAATGCGTATTTTTTTCTTAAAAATTATGATTATTATAAAATTATAAATATTGTGAATTTATATGATATTAATTGGTTTATTATTAAAAAATAATATTTATGTATCTTTAAATGTATCCAAAACATAATTCCACCTTTTGGATACTTAGTTAAAGGAAATAAACCAAAAATAGTTTTTATTAGAGTAAAATATTACTTAAGTTTCCAAAATATTAAGCATGGATTTTATAAATTCAATACTCTATTTTTAAATGATTTATTTTTATTTATAAATATACATTTTATATATAAATTTTTTCATGAAAATTCAAACCATTCTTGTATTATTATAATGTCATAAAAGAGAAATATTTTCAAAACAAATATTTTCATTATTCATTAACAAATACAATATTTTCCTAAAAAAATATCAAAAATTAATTTTAATCTAATTTTGAAATTATTAGTCCAAAAAATATTTTCATTTTATAAAATTGAAATTATAAAATTTACTAATTTATGTTTTAAATGGAAATATACGATATAATGAAAAAAATTATTTTTATAGTAAAATGAATTTTGAAATATTAATTGTTTTTATTCTTATTTCCTACTAATTTAATTAGTGCTAGTATATTATTCATATAACATATATGTTTTATTATAATAAATCACATAAAAATACAATGTTGTAAAATAAAAATTTTTAGTTTAAAATGATCTTATTAGTTATTTACCAACATTAATTAAATTTTATCTACGCATTTGAATTAAATATAATTTTTTTTATTCAAAAATCAAAATGTAAAATGTGTAAAATAATTTTTATTTAAAAAAGTTTTTTAATTGATGGTTAAATATTTTTTCATCTTAATTTCTACTTACAGAACCCCTCAATATCCCTACATAAGACCTAGGAAAAAGATAAGATCTGGTAAGAGTCATGTGCGGTGGTTCAACTAACATGGATATCATAAAAATTTCCATGAGATTAAACTTCTCTAATATAGGATTTTTCACAAACCATAATTTTTTGAGTTTATCTTGGGCTTGGACTTGGGAAAACCCTAGTGAAGCCACCCCCTTCTAATGCTCAGATAAATGAGCCTCACACTAATTTATGCCATTGATTCTTTCTCATATATTTCAAAATTTGGATACTCTTATTTATACCCTCTAACTTAATGGATATTTTTTGATAGTAATATTTATTTTTTATTATTTTAAATCAATAAATTAGATCATGGTTTTTTTAGTTCGGTGTTTTGTGTTAAGTGAGAAATCGAACTCATTAGATTTATTTAAAGGGATTATATATACTAAAATCATTATAAGTTACATTATCCCCAATTAAATAAATTAAATCCTTATAATTTTTATTTTTATTTATGAATGAAAGATGTTAAAGGATCCATAAGAATCTCACTATATAGTTTCTATTGATATATCAACCTCAAAATCTTAGATACTGGGAGACTCATTATATATCACATAATATGAATGCTTTGAGGTTTTCCTTTAACTAAACAAATTGTACCAAATATACTTCCTTAGTTTGTTATAAGAGTTTCTAGGGACATGTCTTTCCTAGACTCATTTTCATGATCCTATTTCCCACTGAATGTTGAAATAAAATTGTTATGATAATATCCAATAAAATTAGAGTAAATGATCATATGAATATGAAAACTAAATCCTAATACGTCTTCTCCAATAACACCTTTATTTAAATCAATGATACTTTCAACTGAATAATGATATAATTTGATCAACATATAACTCTTTCAGTTTAACATCAGTTATACATAATTATATTTCAATTATCTTTTCTAACCTAAAATGTTATATACTTCATCTACAAATTAGATTTATAACCATTAAAATAGTTTTAAAAGAGTAAGTAAATCACCAAATTATTTTCCTTAGGAGTGTCAAACTAGGTGTGTAGTTGGGACTCTCTGTTGTTGATGAGGTGAAGATATAGGTAATACCCAACCAATATTTTTATTGTTATTACCCCTACGAGCATCTATTCTAGAGCTTGTATCCACTAAGTGTATTCTGATAGGGATTTCATTACTAAGAAACCACAAAATCTTTACTTTACCAAAACTTTAGTATGTTATCATACACTTAGATTTATCCCTAGGGTTTTCACTAATGTTATCTAGTCCTAGTCCTCAAAAAATAACTAAACTAATCCCAAAAATAACAAAGGATTTCTATAAAAACTAATTTGAGTTTACCTAAACCCATACTCCTAGATCTAGTGCAACAAATAATTTATTTAAACACTATATTTGATACAAACCAAGCGACATATATCTTTATTTTTCATCATTAATATTTGTTAGACATTAAATATCATAAAAAACTCATAGTCCCTAGAATTGAAGGTTTATTATCTCTGAGGATCATGTATATAAGCAACTTATTTTATAATGTCCATTAATATTTCTCCATAAGTGAATAACATTAGACACACTTCTAGATTTATCACAAGATTTACTCATATTCAAAACTTGTGGAATGGAAACAAAAGAAATGTGGGATATCAAATGTTCAGTAAGAGAGAAAATCAACAATATTTCATAACACTACTGGAAATGAAGGTTATACCAGTGGTTTTAAACCGTTGGTATAGGCTGTAAAACTGTTGGTATAGCCTATACCAACGGTTTTCCAAACCATAGGGAAGTAATCCGTGAGGAAATACCTATACTAATGGTTTGATCTAAACCATTCGTATAGGCCACTGTATGTATTGATTTACCAACAGTTGTAGGATAACCGTTGGTATATGTTTGTATAGCATTTTTACCAAGGGTTTCAATGAAACTATTGGTATATATTGAAGACTAAACACTATACCAATGGTTTTAAAACAGGTGGGATAGTTTTTAAATTTTTCTCAAAGTATACCAATGGTTTAAAACCATTGGTATTGTGTATTTCTAGAACTATTACACAGCAGCCCCTCCAGTAGCCCCTCAAGTATACACCTGCATAAAAAATAGCACAAAAAACACATAAAACCATCAAACTCTTCCAACCATGTCATGTACTATAATTCCATATTTCAATATTAATATGACAAAAATCTTCCAGTAGAGTTGAATAATAGTTTCAATAACTGAAACATTATTTACACCCATTTCAATATCCATATGAAAACCACTCTTCTAGTAGTAATTCACCTCACCCCTACACAACCCCCCCAACCATCACAGCCCCCACCTCTCCATCAAATACTAATTGGAAGAATAGTCTGGGAAATACTTTTTAGAGTTGAATAAGAGTTTAAAGTTGGTTAAAATCCCAATTTTTCTTTCTGATCCTAGATTTGGGTATGTAATGATTTTTGATGCATTTTTCATTGAACTTGTTTTTTTATAATATATGGTGAAAAAGATTTTTCTTATGAATCTCATCAATTATGACCCAATGAGTGAAACTAACCAACTCATGAAAAATACGTTGCCACTATCATTGATGAGTGTAAATTTTAGAGACACCACCTCTTTGATTAGATATATGTTATATATACAAATTGAATGTCATAGTAATATAATTTATTCTAATGTAAACTAAATAGTTTTCAGATGTGTTGGATAAAATACATTTATATGTTCAAATTTTAAATGGAATATGTTCTTTGTAAAGGAAATGACAGTTTTGATGCACTATGAAAGAAGATGAAGGAGGTAGGGGTGTTAATGTTAGATATTGGGTGAATGGTAATGGCTTTGTTGGTAGAATCTATAGTGGTAATAACATAATATACTTGGGTATTAGTTTTTATACACATATTGATCATGTCCAAATTGGTAGAATAAGTGGATGTTGAACATGTGTATGATCTAGAGTGTTTCGTGATGAATATGAGGTGGACAAAAAACAGTCCCCTTCTAGGATGGGTTATAGTCATACATGGTGCACTACTGGTTAATTTAAGAGAGACACTTCTTGATTACATGATAAAAATAATTGATGAGATCCTATCATGCTTAATTGTGAGAATAAAAGTGACCACACATAATATCCTAAAAAAATTTGGATCCAACTGAATCATGCCCCAAATAACCTCTTTAACACAACCATCCTACCATATGACTTTGACAAGTGGCAGCATATTCCCTCTCTACACTTTCTTAATGTTGTGAAATAAAACCCCTCGATCTTTTAAATTGTTAGGTTTTTGAGGATCATAATAAGATCTTTTGATAATGAAAGAACACCCAAATATGATCTATCAGCAAACAAAAGCAACATTTATAGAAAATGAAAAATTTCTGAAAATGTATTTTACCTGGGAGTGGTTTTCTTCTTCCGAAATCTAAAGAGAATGTTTGATGATGCATTCTATGAAAGTAAATTTGAAAATGGGGTATAGAAACTGACCTGTGGTTCCATGGTCATTACAAAAGGAGTAAAGTATGAAACTCTTTACTTGATATAAAATTCAGATAGAATTGAAATGATCATAAATTCAACTTGTGATGGTCTAGAAGAATGGAACTGTAAGTTTATTGATCATAGTGAGAATAATATTAATGTTCTTATGGCTATGAACACTAAATGGTACAAGTATAGTGAGATCTATTGATTATAGTAGGATTCCACCACATCATGCCTCAGATTGATACGGGGTTGACTTGTACACGTAAAAAATGACCCATGTATCATTGTCCTAAAGTATTAAAACAATCCAAATACATTTGGTCAGTTTTTTGTATGTCAGTTGTTGTTTTCACTTAAAATGTTGTTCATTTTAAAAAAAAGTGAGACACTTAGAGTGATACTAGCCACACCATTCCTTGGATAGAGGCGGGGTTGACTCTTACACGTCACAAATGACACATGTATCGATTTCCTAGAGTATTTATATAATCTGAAAGAGTTTGGTCAGTTTTCTATATGCATGTTGTTGTTTTCACTTAAAATCCTATCCACTTAAAATAAAAGAGAAACACTTTGAGTGATACTGGCCACACTGTGCCCTAAATTGAGGCGATGTTAACTCGTACACATCACAGATGACTCATGAATCATTTTCATAAAGTTTCAATAGAATCAGAATACGTTTGGTCGGATTTCTGTATGTCAGTTGTTGTTTTGACTAAAAATGTTCTCCATTTCAAATAATATTGAGACACTTTGAATGGTTTCAGCCACACCACAGCTTGTATTGAGGCGAGGTTGACTCATATACATCATATATGACCCATGGATCATTGTTCTAAAGTATCAACACAATCCGAATACATTTGTTCAGTTTTCTATATGCCAGTTGTTTTTACTTAAAATGATGTCCATTTTAAACAAATGGGAGACATTTAGAGTGATACCAGCCACACCACACCTCAGATTGAGGAATTTTTGACTAATATGAATCAAATATAACCCATGGATTGTTTTCCTAAAGTTTAAATAGAATCTGAATGTGTTTGGTCATTTTTTGGTATGTGAGTTGTTGTTTTCACTTAAAATGATATCCATTTTAAACAACAGTGATACACTTTTAGTGGTTCTAGCCACACCACACCATGGATTGAGGCGGGGTTTACTTGGACACGTGACATATGACCCATGTATCATTGTCCTAAATTTTCAACAGAATCTGAACACATTTGATCAGTATTCTATATGTCGATTTTTGTTTTCACTTAAAAGGATGTTAAATTTAATCAAAAGAGAGACACGTTGAGTGCTTCCAGCCATACCATGCATCAGATTGAGTCGGGGTTGACTCTTACATGACACATATGACCCTTGGATCATTTTCTTAATGTTTCAATAGAATCTGAAAGTGTTTGGTCATTTTTCCGTATGTCAGTTGTTGTTTCCACTTAAAATGATGCCCATTTTTTAAAAACAAAAGAGAGACATTTTTAGTGGTTTCGGCCACACCACGTCTCATATTAAGGTAGGGTTGACTCATACACGTTAAAAATGACCCATGGATCATTTTCTTAAAGTATCAACACAATAAGAATGTGTTTGCTCAGTTTTCCGTATGCCAGTTGTTTTCTCTAAAAATCTTGTCCATTTCAAATAAATGTGAGACGGTTTGAGTGGAGCCGGAAACACCGGACCTCGGATTGAGGCAGGGTTGACTCATACACATCCCATATGACCCATGGATCTTTTTCCTAAAGTTTAAACAGAATATGAATGCCTTTGGTTGGTTTTTTGTATGTCAGTTGTTGTATTCACTAAAAATGATGTCCTTTTGAAACAAAAGAGAGACACTTTGAGTGGTGTCGGCCACACCACACCACGGATTGAGGCGGGGTTGACTCTTACACATCAAAAATGACTCATGGATCGTTTTCCTAATGTATCAACATAATCTGAATTCATTTTTTCAGTTTTTCGTATGCCAGTTGTGTTTACTTAAAAGAGTATCCATTTTAAACAAAAGAAAGACAGTTTGAGTGGTATCAGCCACACCGTGCCTCAAATTGATGTGGGGATGAATCTTAAACATAAAACATGACCCATTGATCCTTTTCCTAAAGTATCAATATAATCTGAATGCGTTTGGTTGGTTTTCCGTATGCCAGTTGTTGTTTTAATTTAAAATGTTGTCCATTTCAAAGAAAAGTGAGACACTTTGAGTGGTGACGACCACACCGCACCTCGGATTGAGCCAAGGATGACTCTTAAACGTCAAAAACGACTCATGGATCATTTTGTTGAAGTATCAACACAATCCGAATGCGTTTGGTCAGTTTTCTGTATGCCAGTTGTTGTTTTCACTTAAAATATTGTCCATTGAAAATAAAAATGAGACACTTTGAGTGGTATAGGCCACACCATGCCTTGAATTTAGGTTAGGTTGACTCATACATGCCAAAAATGAAATATTTATTGTTGTGTTGAAGTATCAATACAATCCTAATGCGTTTGGTCAGATTTTCGTATGTTAGTTGTTGTTTTCACTTAAAATGTTGTCCATTTCAAATAAAAGTGATACACTTAGAGTTATATCGGCCTCACCATGCCTCTAATTGAGGTGGAGTTTACTTTTACACGTCACAAATGACCCATGGATTGTTTTCCTAAAGTATCAACCGAATCCGATTGAGTTTGGTTGGCTTTCCATATTCCAGTTATTGTTTTCACTTAAAATGTTGTCCATTTCAAATAAAAGTGAAACACTTTGAGTGGTATCGGCCGCATCGTGCCTCCAATCGAGGCGGGTTTGACTTGTACACGTCACAAATGACTCATGTATTGTTGTTCTAAAGTATCAACACAATCTGAATATTTTTGGTCGGTTTTCCGTATGTCAGTGGTTGTTTTCATTTAAAATGATGTCCATTTCAAATAAAAGCGAGAAACTTTGAGTGGTACCTATAACGACCCGTACCTTACATACATTGTTAGCACTTCAAAATTGAAGTGAACTTATTACAACATATAACAAAACCATTAAAGGACCGTATAGGTATAGTGTATTTAGAAACTGGGAAACATAAACAACTTGTTCATAAAGCATCTACACTGTCTCCCATTTATTTCATCATATCTATAGTCCCTTTTGTCATATCTTACTTAATAACCTTCTTCCTAACCTGGGGAAAGAAAAAATACAAAAGGGTGAACTCGAATTCTCAGTAAGGGTAAACAAAAGAAATATCAATCACATCATATTCATAAGAACATAACATTTTGGAAATCTTACCCTGCAAAAGAGATCATAATTTCATAACATGGGATTAATCATGGAAGTGAAATGTAATCACAATAATCATACCTTAAAACATGAAGCTTTGTGGCATACACACATAATCATAGAGAATCATTTCTTATTAGTCAAGACTCATTTCCAAGACTATCTTAGTGGACAAAGTCCATTTCTGAACTGAGTTCATTCCTCGTTTCAGTCATGTTTCACTGAACCGGTTTAACCTGCCGTTCCAGCCATGTCTATCTCATGAGATATAAAATCTTTACCCAATGCATTGGAGGGAGATATAGGTCCCACCCATCTCATAATGATACCATTCTTATGTGTGCCACAAAATCATAAACCATACATCATATCATAACCCATTTAATAAAAATGGGATTCTTAAACATCGTGACATCATAAAAAATTCATATAAGATAAAGGAATTCATAAAAATAATTCCATCACAACATAATCAAATCAATGTAATAATAGCGATAGAAACATAACCCTTTATTATCTTAGATGGAAAATAATTTTGATAAAACACATGAACTCCATTCTTGAGGAAAATATCCTTTCTGCTTCAAAAACACTTTTCCTTTCTTAACATGTCATACAATTCTAAACTTAAAGAAGTTGATTAAAAATAAACTTGAAAAATTGTAATGTAAGCTTCTTGGAAATAATGTTTTAATAATCCATTCATGCCGTATAAGTTAAAAAAACATCATTCTCGTACTTTTATTGGAAAAGTCAAAAAGTACCTCGTATGAAAAATGACAAAAGATTCCTTTCATGTCTTTTACTAAAAACTCACCGAAGGGTAAAATTGGATTTAAAAAATTTTAGGTAGATGGAAATAATATTACATATAGAGGAAACATGGATGTGGATGATAAAATACACCCCAGTAAATTCCAAAGTATAAACAATCTCGGATAGAAATGAGATTGTGATATTTCCCTTACCTTAGGTCAGATTTGCTTCGTAAGTGTCTGAACCTCCTGTATATTGATTTAAATAATTCCATTGAAATATTCCATAATCATAATCGTTGTTATGATATCATATATGGTCATATTCGTATCTTATTATTAGTAATATTTCATTACTACTTGTTATTCGGGTGTTTATTACTTTTTGTTGTTATGTGTGTTTTGTCAAATAAATTCTTATTCTTCTTTTTATGTTATAGATACCTCATTTCCAGAATGTTATTAGTGTAATATATATCATATTTATTCACTCAATTAATTTATATAATAATTATGTAATGAAGATCATGAAGAACGAGTCGCATCACATCGTGGAGACGGTATTCCGTAAGTACGCACGAACGATGATATCGTTCGCATGATCATGAAATTGTAATGGAGTGTATGTATACTATTTCATAATAAAAATCACTTTAAAATAATAATTCATAGTTATTATTTACACCATTATACCCATCCAAGTAAGGTAGTGGTGGAAAATAGATTACACCACGGCGTGGAGACGGTATTCTGTACGTACGCATGCGCGGTGATTTCATTTTCCGTAGGATCGATATATGGTGAAATAGGGTTGTTTCATACATATAATAACATATCAGTATATTATTGATACTGATGTTATTAATTCATAATGAAACAACTAAAGAAGAAGAAGTGGAAGAAGAAATAAATTTGAAAGAATCGGTAACAGACATTACCTCTTCTTTGAAGTGCTTCTTTGAGACCTCCTTTTAGGGCACTAAAATTGGTCTTTGAAGAATACCAGGACCTCTAGGATGTTTCTAGGGAAGTGGAGTGGAGAAATGTTCAGGGTTTGGCCGAGATTTAAGGCTCAAAGTGGTGTGAGGAAGAGAGGGAGGAGGTGCCCTTTTATAAGGGAGGAGAGGGGCTCCTTTGGAAAAACCAAAAATATTATTTTATTATAAAGCCATATTCGGTTTTAAATAGCTTCAAATTGATTTATTTAGAAGATAAGATGGGTATGGGTCGAAATTCCCTCATCCAATAGAATTTTAACAAGTTTAGTCTACTATTTTAACCTTATCATTTAGATTTAACTTTATGTTAGATAATTTTACTTTTACCGTGTCTTTTTGTATTCTTACACTATAAGGTTAATAAACTTACTATAAAAATGAAAACGAACCCCAAGTTGTTTATTATTAATATATATAACTTTATCTAAGTCATTTGGTCGAAACTTATATTTTTAAGAATAAAATAACAATTAATAATATAATATTTGTTTTAAAAACTATTTTATGTCAGTTTTGACACTATTCAGTAATTGATTTTTGTGAAAATCATAACAAAATTATTAATTCGTAAAAAGTTAATTACAAAAATGATAACATGTCATATTAACCTAGAAAATTTGTGTAATTCATAAAAAGCCTCAAATTACATTTATTTGCGTATTTATAACATCAATTATGTCAATATTTCATTAATAAGATAATTACTGCATCATCTTTGTGTCATTAATAATTTAACTTATTTAATGTCTAAAAATTAAAAATAAAATACCATTAAGTATGAAATCTTTTTATCTTTCTAATGAATATTTATAGTCTAATTTATCTCATGTATAACCCTATATTAAAAATGATTTACTTATTAAACTTTGATTTTAACAATTTTAACCCTTTTTTAAATAAATTAATAATAAATGTCCTAATCTAATCCAAGTGGGCCTAAATGGTCATATTTTATTCCTAAGGTTGTTTTTCATCGAATTACACTTATCCAATAGAATTAGGACATGTTTTAGGGTAATAATAATAACATTTTTACTCTTAATTACCCTATTTACTTTTAACCGTGGTAAATAAAAGTAAAAAGTTACTATTCACCAAAAATTATTTTCATATCATTGAACCACATTTTACTTACTGAAATCAACCATTTCTCTCTGATTTTTGAAATTCCACTCACAGAAGCGGTAAAATTATGTTTTATGTAAATTTTCAAATTCTCCTAGGAGGTGGGTAAAAGACGGTGAAAAGTTCAATAAAATTTTCATATATCAAAAATTATTATAAAATTACTCCAATGAATTACATTAATCTTATATAGGTATTATGTATCAATTTTGACCTAAAATAAATTTAAATAAAATAAATAATTATTTAAATAAAATTTCGGTTTTTAAATAGTAACCCAGTGTTTTCACTATTCATCAAAAATTGAAAGTTTCCAGAAAAATACCAAAATTTTACCCTAGGCTAATTTCGATATTTCAAATCCAAAAACAAAGTCCATTTTGAAAAATAAAATTCACAAAATTTCAAAAAGTAATTATTACTATTCATAACTGCTAGTTTTAATAATAGTTTAATAGTATATCGTTGTTTAGTGAAACTCGGTTTTGCGTACGATGCAAGCTATCAAGGAAGGTCGTGATTGCGTGTAAAGAAAGCCAAGCTAGTGTTGTGCATAGTGAAAGATTCATTTGATGATTTATATAAATTAAAAACAAAATATTTCTTATAAAAGTCTCGGGTGTTACATTCTACCCCCTCAAAATGAATTTCTCCCTTGAAATTCGTCACTTGTAACAAACAGTTGAGGATACCTCTCCCTCATCATATCCTCAAGCTCCCATGTAGCTTCTTCTAATTGGTGGTTCCTCCATAAAACATTCACCAAGCGAGTGGTCTTCTTCCGTGGGACTTTTTCA
The DNA here is from genome assembly GCA_963277665.1 of Viscum album. Classification (NCBI taxonomy): domain Eukaryota; kingdom Viridiplantae; phylum Streptophyta; class Magnoliopsida; order Santalales; family Viscaceae; genus Viscum; species Viscum album. Next base: position 1,495,725,153 of record OY728133.1, read on the forward strand.
CTACGATCGAGAATCTCTATCGGCTGTTCTTCATAAGAAAGATCTTGTTCCAGCGGTACAACTTCTGAGCTAAGTACCTTTAAAGGATCAAGTATGTACTTTCTCAGGAGAGATACATGAAACACATCGTGAACTTGAGAGAGATTCAGTGGAAGCGCTAATCGGTAAGCTACCTTCGCATCACGATCCAGAATTTCGAAAGGACCGACATACCTAGGGCTCAGCTTTCCCTTCTTTCCAAATATCATTACTCTCTTCCAAGGAGATATTCGTAAGAACACTTTATCACCCACTTCAAACTCTACGTCTTTTCTTCTGTTGTCAGCATAACTTTTTTGTCGACTCTGAGCTGCTCTTATGTGTTGTGGAATAGATCGGACCTTTTCTGCCATCTCATCAACAAGATCAGGTCCTAATAGCTTTCTTTCCCCAACTTTATCCCAGCAAGTTAGAGTCCTGCATTTCTTTCCATAGAGAGCTTCATAAGGAGCCATCTAAATACTGGAGTGAAAGTTATTATTATAAGAAAATTCCACCAAAGGTAGGTGTTGATCCCAACCACCTTTGAAATCCATAGAGCAAGCTCTCAACATATCTTCTAGAATTTGAATTGTCCTCTCAAATTGACCGTCTGTCTAAGGGTGATAAGAAGTGCTGAAACTCAACTCTGTATCTAGATTATGCTGAAGACTTCGCCAGAAATTTGAGGTAAACCTCGGATCCCGATCAGATATAATAGAAAGTAGTACTCCATGCAATCTTACCACTTCCTTTACATATATCCTGGCAAGCTGATCCAGAGAGAAATCCTCTCTAATAGAAATGAAGTGTGCAGAATTTGTAAGATGATCAACTATGAACCAGATGGAATTATTGCCTTGGGATGCTTTAAGAAGTACTGTGACACAGTCCATAGTGATGTTTTCCCATTTCCATTCGGGTATGGGAAATGGTTGTAACATCCCCTTAGACTTCTGTTTCTCAGCTTTAACTTGCTGACAAAACAAGCATCAAGAGACATATTCAGCAACATCTCTTTTCATTCCATCCCACCAGAAGTACTCTTTCAGGTCCTTATAAATCTTTGTGCTTCCATGATGAATAGAGAATGAAGAACTATGAGCCTCATCCAACAACTCCTTCTTTAATTCGGGGATGAGAGGAACACAAACCCGATTCCTGAACATTATTATCCCATCACAATCAAGGTTGAATTCAGGAACGTTTCTCACCTTCTTCTGTAACTCTACATCTTCTTTATGTGACTCTTTAATCTTAACATATATAGATGGTTGAACATTCATTTGAGAAAGATATGATTTTTCCCCATCCATTATAATTCCAAGATCCATCCTTTGTAAATCCATAAATATTTGATCTTTTGTGATCCTCATCATGGATAAACTGGCATGGTCTTATCGACTTAATGCATCTTCCACCTTGTTTTCTTTCCTAGGGTGGTAATGAATTGAGCAGTCGTAATCCTTAATCAGCTCCAACCATCTTCTTTGGCGCATATTCATCTCCTTTTGTGTGAAAATATACTTTAAAATTTTATGATCAGTATAAATGTCACACCTTTCTCTATAAAGATAATACCTCCAAATCTTTAATCCAAAGATTACCGTAGCTAACTCCAAATCATGAGTTGGGTAATTTTGCACATGGATTTTCAACTTTCGTGAGGCATAAGCTATCAGCATATCATTTTGCATAATAACACACCCCAATCCCTTCTTAGATGCATCATTGTAGATCACAAACCTTTCTCCACTACAAGGCAGTGTGAGCACAGGTGCACTGGATAACCTTCTTTTCAACTACTTGAAATTATTTTCACATTCCTCCATCCAGACAAACTTAACTCCTTTCCGAGTCAAACTGGTGAGTGAATTAGATAATCGTGAAAAAAATTTCACAAAACGTCGATAATATCCATCCAAACCAAGAAAACTTCGGATCTCAGTTACTGTTGTTGGTCTCGACCATCTTTCAATAATCTCTGTTTTTTCTGGATCCACAGATATCACCTCTTTTGAGATTATGTGACCCAAAAATGAAACTTTTTGAAGCCAAAATTCACACTTGGTAAATTTGGCATAAAGCTTCTACTTTCTCAGGGTCTTCAATATAATTCTCAAGTGATCTTCATGTTCTTCCTTGCTCTTTTCATATACAAGAATATCGTCTATAAAGACTACCACAAACTGATCAAGATATTCTCTAAAGACTCTATTCATCAGATCCATGAAGATAGTAGGGGCATTAGTAAGACCAAATGGCATCACTATAAATTCATAGTGTCCATACCTTGTACGAAAAGCCGTCTTTGGTATATCCTCCCTTTTGAATCTTAATTGACGATACCCTGAACGAAGATCAATCTTGGAAAAGTATTGAGCTCTGCGTAGTTGGTCAAATAATTCATCAATGCGCGGGAGAGGATATTTGTTCTTGATAGTGATCTTGTTACGTTCTCGATAATCAATGCAGAGTCTCATTTATCCATCTTTCTTCTTAACAAATAGAACAGGTGCTCCCCAAGGTGACGCACTAGGGCGTATGAACCCCTTATCAAGATTATCTTGGATTTGCTTCCTCAATTCATGCAACTCAATTGGGTCCATTATATAAGGTGTCTTTGAAATAGGTAAAGCACCTGGTACGAGTTCTACTGAAAACTCAACATCATGATTTGGTAGAAGACCCGGAAATTCCTCTGGAAAGACATCATCAAACTCCCATACAATGTGAATATTCTTAATCGTGAGTTTCTCACCAACCATTTGAGATAAATAACCTTCATTTAGTGGAATCAAGACCCATAAGATGGAAGAAATTTCCACTGGAAGGTTATGTTCATCCTTGCATCGATAGACGATCAAAGATTGATCTGGAATATTAAATGTTACTTCCCTTCTTTGGAAATTGATATGAGCTCCATATAGAGAAAGCCAATCCATGCTAAGAATCACATAAAATTCTACTATAGGGAGGATTACAAGATTTACAGGAAGCACTTTCCCTCAAACTTCAATCAGAGAAGAATTATAAACTTTTGATGCGACTATTGTGCCATTAGGGGTTTTCACAGCTATCTCAACATCTAATTGTTGAGGTAATATGGTGATACCCTAAGAAAATTATTCATAAATAAAAGAGTGGGTGGATCCAGAATCAAATAAAAAAATTTCTACTTTAGAGTGGATGGTAAGTGTACCTTTTACTACTTCGTTATCGTACTCTACATCACTGATAGAAATTGCATGTGACTTTCCTTTGTCTTTAGCCTTAATAGTTTTTTGACATCGATCATCATCAACAACCCTTGTATTTGGGCATTGATTGGAATAATGCCCCATTTCCTTGCACTTGTAACATTGAAGTGTAGGAGGTGCACTCTGTGTAGCCTTTTCATTGTTCTCATCACTAGACATCTTCTTCCCATCATTGCGACATTCAAATGCTCGATGACCTTCCTTTCCACATTTGAAACATTTACATGTCCCTTTAAGACAACTCCATCCATGTTTCTTTCCACAGTTTTATCATAAGGGAAAAATCATCTTCTTTTCAGTGTTCTCTTTAGATTTTCCTTTGAATTCCATTTTCCTCTTTTTATCAAACCCATATGACTGATGGGTTACTCCAATCTCCATCTCAACTTTGAGAGAACATCGAATGATTTCCTCGTAGCTATTGAAGTCCCTTTTGGCTAACGCCCTTCGAAGACTTGGTTTTAAGCCACTAAAGAATCGATCGATCTTACTCTCAGGTTGAATAATAATACGAGAAGCGTACCTTGAATGTATTGTAAAATTTTCTTCATAGGTACCAACAGATTCATCATCCTTTTCCTTTAGTTCAAGAAACTCCTTCTCCATCTTTGTTCAAAGAATATGAGGGAAGTACTTATTGAAAAATAAGTTCTTGAACTCGTCCTATTCCATGGACTCAATTTCATCTCTTGCCCTTGTATTCTTGATAGGATTCCACCATTGATCAGCATCACCTTCCAAACGACACACTTCTAAGATGAATTTATCATGTTCAGAACATTGAAGAACTAAAAATATCTTTTCAGTAGTACTGATCCATTGTTTAGAAACTAATGGATCAATAGACCCGCTGAATGAAGGTGGACGCTGTCTCATGAAGGATTCAACAGAATGTTGCTCCTTCCTTTTCTCGTTTGGAAGTCCTGCATGATTCATAGATTGAGAAATTTGTGTGAGAAAGCCTACAAGATTTTGCATTCCAGTTCCCATAACGTTTGGTTGCTCAGGGGGACAATCATTACATTTCCTGTCACATTCCGCATTAACATGGTTCCTTCGGGTTCTAGCCATTGACTAAAATCAAGAAGAATAGTGTGAGAAACACTAATTATAATAGGAAAACCACATAATCAAGAATAAAATTTCACACTTAAGTTCTTATCGTCGGTTATTCATGGACATTTCTAAAACACTAATAGTGTGTTCTATGCTTAGACTTATCCTTAGGGTTCTTACTAAGGCTTTCACATCCTAGTTTCCAAAGGTTGACTATACCTTTCCTCTGATACCAACTATAACGACCCGTACTTTACATGCATTATTAGTACTTTAAAATTGAAGTACACTTATTACAACATATAACAAAACCATAGAAGGACTGTATAGTTATAGTGTCTTTAGAAACTAGGAAACATAAAAAACTGGTTCATAAAGCTTCTACACTATCTCCCATTTATTTCATCATATCTATAGTCACTTTTGGCATATCTTACTTAATAACCTTCTTCCTGACCTGGGGAAATAAAACATATAAAAGGGTGTGCTCAAATGCTCAGTAAGGGTAAACAAAAGAAATATCAATCACATCATATTCATAAGAACATAACATTTTGGAAATCTTACCCTACAAAAGAGATCATAGTTTCATAACATGGGATAAATAATGGAATTGAAATGTAATCACAATAATCATAACTTAATACATGAAGCTTTGTGGCATACACACATAATCATAGAGAATCATTTCTTATTAGTCAAGACTCATTTCCAAGACTATCTTAGTGGACAAAGTCCAATTCGGAACCGAGTTCATTCCTCGTTTCAATCCTGTTTCACTGAACCGATTTAACCTGCCAATCAAGCCATGTCTATCTCATGAGATATAAAATCATTACCCAATGCATTGGAGGGATATATAGGTCCCACCCATCTCATAATGATACCATTCTAATGTGTGCCACAAAATCATAAACCATACATCATAGCATAACCCATGTAATAAAAATGGGATTCTTAAACATCGTGACATCATAAAACAATTCATATAAGATAAAGGAATTCTTAAAAATAATTCCATAACAACATAATCAAATCAATGTAATAATAGGGATAGAAACATAACCCTTTTATTATCTTATATGGAAAATAATTTTGATAAAACAATTGAACTCCATTCTTGAGGAAAATATCCTTTCTACTTCAAAAACACTTTTCCTTTCTTAACATGTCATACAATTCTAAACTAAAAGAAGTTGATTAAAAATAAACTTGAAAACTTGTAAAGGAAGATTCTTGGAAATAATATTTTAAAAATCCATTCATGCCGTATAATTTAAAAAAACATTCTTCTCGTACTTTTGTTTGAAAAGTCAAAAAGTACCTCGTACAAAAAACGACAAAAGATTCCTCTCATATCTTTTACTAAAAACTCACCAAAGGGTAAAATTGGATTTAAAAATTTTTAGGTGGATGGAAATAATATTACATATTGAGGAAACATGGATGTGGATGATAAAATACACCCCAGTAAATTCCAAAGTATAAACAATCTCGGATAAAAATGAGATTGTGATATTTCCCTTACCTTAGGTCCGATTTGCTTCGTAACTATCCGAACCTCCTGTATAATGATTTAAATAATGTCATTGACTTATTCTAGAATCATAATCATTTTTATGATATCATATATGGTCATATTCTTAGCTTATTATTAGTAATATTTCATTGCTACTTGTTATTCGGGTGTTTATTACTTTTTGTTCTTATACGTGTTTTGTCGAATAAATTCTTATTCTTATTTTTAGGTTATAGATACCTAATTTCCAGAATGGTATTAGTATAATATATATCATATTTATTAACTCAATTCATTTATGTAATCATTATGAAACGAAGATCATGAAGAACGAGTCGCATCACATCGTGGCGACGGTATTCCGTACGTACGCACGAGCGATGATATCGTTTCCATGATCGTGAAATTATAATGGAGTGTATGTATACTATTTCAGAATCAATATCACTTTAAAATAATAATTTATAGTTATTATTTACACCATTATACCCATCCAAGTAAGGTGGTGGTGGAAAATAGATTACACCACGGCGTGGAGACGGTATTCCGTACGTACGCACGTGCAGTGATTTCGTTTTCCGTAGGATGGATATATGGTGAAATAGGGTTGTTTCATACTTATAATAACATATCAGTATATGAGTGATACTGATGTTATTAATTCATAATGAAACAACTAAAGTAGAATAAGTGGAAGAAGAAATAAAGTTGAAAGAATCGGTAACGAACATTACCTCTTCTTTGAAGCGCTTCTTTGAGACCTCCTTTTAGGGCACTAAAATTGGTCTTTGAAGAAGACCAGGACCTCTAGGATGTTTCTAGGGAAGTGGAGAGGAGAAATTGTCTGGGTTTGTCCGAGATTGAAGGCTCAAAGTGGTGTGAGGAATAGAGGGAGGAGGTGCCCTTTTATAAGGGAGCAGAGGGGCTCCTTTGGAAAAACTAAAAATATTATTTTATTATAAAGCCATATTCGGTTTTAAATAGCTCAAAATTAATTTATTTAGAAGCTAAGGTGGGTATTGGTCGATAGCCTCTCATACAATAGAATTTTGACAAGTTTAGTTTACTATTTTAACCTTATCATTTAGATTTAACTTTAAGTTAGACAATTTTACTTTTACCGTGTCTTTTTGTGTTCCTACACTATAAGGTTAATAAACTTACTATAACAAGCCAAAAGAACCCCAAGTTGTTTATTATTAATATATATAACATTATCTAAGTCATTTTTCTGAACCTTAGATTTTTAGGAATAAAATAACAACTAATAATATAATATTTGTTTTAAAAACTATTTTATGTAAATTTTGACACTATTTAGTAATTGATTTTTGTGAAAATAATAATAGAATGATTAGTTCTAAAATATTTAATTAAATCAATACTAACATTTCATATTAACCTATAAAATAAGTTTAATTCATAAAAATTCTCAAATTACATTTATTAGGATATTTATAAAATCAATTATGTCAATATTTCATTAATAATATAATTATTGCATCATCATTGTGTCATAAATAAATTAAATTATTTAATGTCTAAAAATTACAAATAAAATACCATTATGTAGGAAATCTCTTTATATTTCTAATGAATATTTATAGTCTAATTTATGTTATGTATAACCCTATATTAAAAATTATTTACTTATTAAACTTTGATTTTAACTACTTTAACCCTTCTTTAAATAAATTAATAATAAATGTCCTAATCTAATCCAAGTGGGCCTAAATGGTCATCTTTTATTCCTAAGGTTGTTTTTGGTCGAATTAAACTTATCCAACAGAATTAGGACATTCGTTAGGGTAATAATAATATCACTTTTACTCTTAATTACCCTATTTACTTTCAACCGTGGTAATTTAAAGTAAAAAGTTACTATTCACCAAAAATTATTTTCATCTCATTGAACCACATTTTACATACCGACATCAACCGTGTCTCTAGGATTTTCGAAATTCCACTCACAGAAGTGGTAAAATTAAGTTTTATGTAAATTTGCAAATTCTCCTAGGAGGTGGGTAAAAGACGGTGAAAAGATCAATAAAATTTTTATATATCTAAAATTATTATAAAATTACTCCAATGAATTACATTGAACTTATATAGGTATTATGTATGAATTTTGACTTAAAATAAATTTAAATAAAATAAATAATTATTTAAATAAAAAGTCTGTTTTTCAATAGTAACCCAGTGTTTTCACTATTCATCAAAAATTGAAAGTTTCCAGAAAAATACCAAAATTTCACCCTAGGATAATTTCGATATTCCGAATCCAAAAATGAAGTCCATTTGGAAAAAAAATTACAAAATTTCAAAAAGTGATTATTACTATTCATAACGGCTAGTTTTAATAATATTTTAATAGTATATCGTTGTTTAGGGAAACTCTGTATTGCGTACGACGCAAGCTATCAAGGAAGGTCGCGATTGCGTGTAAAGCCAGCCAAGCTAGTGTTGTGTGTAGTGAAAGATTCCTTTGATGATTTATATAAAATAAAACCAAAATATTTCTTATAAAAGTCTCGGGTGTTATAGTACCGGCCACACCGTGCCATAGTTTGAGGCACGGTTGACTCGTACATGTAACTTGGGCATTTTGAATGTCGTCAAGTGTGGATTGAATATCTGGGTGAGTCTAATCCTCTCCTTGATTCCTCTTTTCGATTAGGGTTTTCACTCTTCTCACATTGTCTTCTGAAGCTCTAAACCCCTCTTTTCCATTCGTATTTAGGGTGAATCTTCAAGAGAGCTTAGATTGGGATCCAGGGTTCAGGGAGGAGGGTTAGGGGGGATGTCTGAGGGGGCTATCCGAAGGGGTTGTCTGGGGATCAGGGAGGATGGTGGGGGGCTGTCAGGGGGGGCTGTCCGGGGTCCAGGGTGGAGGGTGGGGGGTTGTCTAGGGTCCAGGTAAGGAGGGTGGGTAATGTATCTAAAACTCTATATAGGTATCATACATCGAATTCCAAAAGGACTGCGAACCTCTACGGGGTGTCATCCTAGAGCAGGGCCAAACCGCTATGTGAACGCAGCGTGACTGCGGTGTGACAGTGGCATGACAGCGGCGTGACCGCGGCGTGTTGGCCCAGTCCAGCGACATTGGAGGGGTAGCACCTTCTGGCCAGGAGCGAAGGGAGTGGGAGGAGGTTGGGAAACATTCCTACCATCTCCTCCCCCCACCCCCACCCCCCCACTAACTATGGGTGGATAATGTATCTCAAATTATATCAAGGTATCATACATCGAATTCCGACACGACTGTGAACCGCCGTGGGGTGTCATCCTGGAGCAGGTCCAAATCACGGCATTACTGCGGCGTGGCCGCGGTGTGATGGTGGCATGACCATGGTGTGATTGCGGCGTGACCACGGAGTGTTGTCCCGATCCAGCGACATTCGGAGGGCACCATCTTCCGGCCAGGAGTGAAGGGAGCCGGAGGAGGCGGGGGAACATTCTGGTCATCGCCTACCTCCCCATTAACTATGGGTGGGTAATGTATCTAAAACTCTATCTAGGTATCATACATCAATTTTCAACAGGACTGCAAACTACCACGGGGTGTCCACCTGGAGTAGGGCCAAATCATGACATTATCGCGGCGTGACCACGACATGTTGGCCCGGTCCAGCGACATATGTGGGGTAGAATATTCTAGCCAGGATTCCAAATAAATCCTATGTAGTTGTCCTTCACAATATAGAAACTAATCTTATGTTATAAAAAACAGACTCTTGATTCGGAATTGTGGTATGATAAAGATACATATTTTATATTCATTGTTTTTAAAAGTGGTACTAGGTAGTTGAAACTACTGATTGAGAGTAAAATTATGCAGGTGTATTACTTATCAATGATATATGAATTTCGTGGAACTCTAATAATAAAACATCAGTCACCTTGAGTATAATAGAATATGATTATGTTTTAACATCTTAGGATGCAACCCAAATCTTATAAGAGAATTTATATATGTAAAAAATTAGATGTGCATCGAGGCCAAGGAAACACCACAAATAGTGTTAAGATGAAGAATATAGTGGGGACCACTATAAGCCTGAAAGGTGTTCAACAATGACACCATCAGTGTTTTTAGATATATAGGCTTGGGTAAACACCATAAGGGGTGGCCAAGAGGCCAGAAAAACACATGAAACGGGTTTCTCCATAAGATAAGGTCATAACAGGCATGATAGAACAAATAAACTATTTAATATGTTATGAAAAGGGATTTTCGGATGTTTGTAGTGATAAGAACAATGATGGAATGTCTAAATGGAAACAAAGTGAAGGAATAGAATCATACACCCTAAACTATCACTGTGAGTTTTCGCAGACAGCGCACCTCCATTGGAGGGTTTTTTATTATAAAAACATGACTTTATTTATCAAATGAAGCAATTATATTAAAGAACAATTACTCAAGATATGAAATTCAATATAATTAAGAAGAATTAGGAAGGAAGATAAATTCAATTTAAAGCATTCTTAAATTAAAGAGACTACGAGAGGGAATCTACCTCAAGGTGGAACCAAGCCATCCACTTCGGATCTTGGAGGTTTCTAAGTAAATGCTACAGCTCCTACACTGGGTATACACACCTTCACACACATGCACGAACAACTATCCCCTATGCACACACCTACATGGCCATGGGCATGTGCAAGGGGATCCATGCACATATCATTATATGCATATATCAGTCTCCACTCACCTACGTATTCATTTATATATATATACATGGGCACACCTAGCCCCATACGGGCATAATCACTACCATGGGTGACTATACACATAACGGGGGAACCCACATACATATACTTACTTACCTATGCACACGCAGGCTAGTCACCCTTCACTTGGAGACTCGAAACCAACGAGAAAGGATCAACACACTACACAAAGGATATTAAGAACCTTAAAACACATAAAGGACGCTACATAACCAGTGAGAAACCAACCAATAACATTAAAGCCTTACCTAGATTGGTAGCAGAGAACCAAATCCACCCAAAACAACATGAAACGATCCAACGCCCTACCAAAAACATAATATGGAGTAAAAAACACGAAAACCTCAAATACATGAGGTGAGAGACAAGTAGTAACCATAGAGTCTTACCTCGGATCAAAGCCTATGGACTGAATCAATCTGATCTCCTTCTAGCACCCTTCGCAAAATATAACTACCCTCTGTCTACAGAAAGCAGTCAAAGATCTAAGTGACCAATGCAATAAAGAAAATAAAATAAAAACTAAACTAAAACATACATTTCTCCTGTGACTATACCTGTCGCCGCCCAATATATATGTACCACAGCACCCCATGGGTCAAATCATGTTCTTGCAAGCAAAGGGGAAATAGGTCAATGTTTCAAAATGATACTATCAAATAGAACATTCCAATTAATTAACAATTCCTCTTCCTATTAATGGTAGATAATCAATTTGGCATGAGTTTCAACTTAGTTTGGTTTTGTTTGATACAAGGGATGAGGTCTTATTATTCTTGGTTTTTATGTTTACACTTGAGATATTTATTTAAAAATGATTCATGTATTTGGAATTATTATTTATGGTTTTAGTTCTTAGCTTGTTTCCTTGGGGCCTGTCCACATGAATAATTCTTGGAATGTAGGGTTCAGTTGACATTTATGCACTTTAATGTGATGGATGTCACTAACGATGAGGATTTAGATCATGTAAAATATTCCTAAGATGATTGGGCCTTGTAGTGATTGGTGTGGCAATTGTACATCTAGCGTTTGATGAGGAAATACTTATGAGGATGGATTGGAATCTTGGTAGGTTATTATATTTGGATGGTCCCTCTGAGTATATAAAATGTATTATGAAATGTTTTAATCCATTTAATGATTCAAGAGTTCAACTAAAGAGATGAAGGATGAGATTCTAGTGTGGGTATTGGGTATTGTCTGAAAGATTGGCATTGTAATGCCAAGAGGCTTGGTGTGATTTGTCTTTGGATGGAACTTGGTTAGTGGGGATGGGTTATAATACATGATTTTGATGAGGTTCATGACCAGATTATTGAGAATATAATGTAGATGGGTTTGATATGGTGTGCTTTTGTGATTAGGACAATCATAAGGTGAATAATCCTCTTTTTCTAGTTGGATGATGAGATACGCATCGAGGTATGGGATAATCCTCGAGATATGAGTACAGACTGTGCGACTGAGAGGATAGACTTGGATAGTTTTGATAGGATTGGGTGAGTGTCCAACCCATGCGAGGATGATACGATGTATGGAGACACTTGGAGACACTTGGGGTTATTTATGCTATCTAATGGAGACTCTTGGGGTTATTTAATGACTCCAACATACTCCAGAAATGTTTCCACACGATGTTTTAGAAAAACAATTCCATCTCATGGAAGACCCCAAGGCTCCTCTATCTTTCAATGTTTCCTCGCACTCACACCTCATGATATTATAGTATACAAATGATCTACATCAACTAGTGAGGATAGCATCACTACCCTCCATCCATAGAGAAAAGTAAAATACTGAAGTGGCCAATGTGATAAAGAAAATAAAATTAAAACTAAAAAAAACATACATATATCCTATGACTATACAGGTCACCGCCCAATATATAAGAACCACACCACCCCATGGGTCAAATCGTGTTCCTGCAAGCAAGGGGAAAACAGTTTCATTTAATAATCTCTTCATTTTTCATTTTGTTCTTTATATAGCATGTTGTTGGAAACACCATACTAGTACACTTAGCCATTGAATATGCACCTATTATACATTAGTTGAGTTGAATATTGTTCACATAACCCTATTCACTATGGAAATAATCTCAGAGGGACCACAATCAATGTTTAGTAGTTGATTCTACTCTTGAACCTGGTTGGGCACTAGTCCATGAACCGGATGGTCTACTTGGTCATGATGGTTTAAAACATTTAAGAATAATATACTAAGAATAATGGTGTTGGTATCTTTTCTAACCGCAATGGGAATTTCTCAAGTCTTGATGCCAATCGACTTCAGTTCCTAAGTTAATGGCCCCTTATCTATCCGTAGATATCAAGGGGTGTCTCCCATGGGTGTCGTGTGGTGTGTAGTGTCTATCTATGATTTATGTGGTGCTTTCGTATTGTGGGAAATGTGTATTTCATGGTTAGTGTAATAAATATATTAGTCAATTGTAAAATACACCCATATTCAATAGAGATATACCCACTTTTGATAGAGAATACCTTCCAAATAACTACCTCAATAATCTGAGACCAACATTTTACTTTACCAGTTTCAATTAAATAATATATGCAGCACTAAGTTATGTTTTATGAACCAATCAATTGAATGGAAAGAAACTCCTCATAATAACCCATAAAATCTCATATAACATCACTCACTGCCAATTAACCCACATCATTGCACATCTTAATGACAATACAACCTCATCACATATATATCATGATTAAAAAACAAAATCCAACACAGTATAAGGTCTAATAGGAGTCTATAGAAGAAAATATGAGGTTTTAAAAAAATCATGAACTTTTTTTTGAATGCACTGTTCGAATGAATGAAATACAACCTATGAATCTAACCCTACATTTCTGGAAGACTATATTTTGAAAAAATTTAAAATTTACCCAATAATTCACCACACCATGAGTTGGTTACTACCCAAAAATCTAGAAAATACACGATTAATATGAATTGTTATCCTAACTATGAATATAAAAATTCATTCCTTTTTGCCTCATTTTTTTAAAAAGAAGACTAATTCTTACCTGTAAGTACCCATCAAAAACCCTGGCAGGAGGATCGGGAGCAGAGAGAGGGGGAAGTCATGTGGGGTGTTCGGCCATGGGGGGTCTCACGTGCGACTGGAGAGGGCGCCAAGGGACGTTGGAGGAGGCGATTGATCCAAGAGGGGAGGGGTGTCTCCAAGAGAGGGAGACAAGAGAGGAAGGGGGAACGTCTCCGGGAGCCGAGAGGGGGGGAGCATCTTCATTAGAGAAGGATCCTAGAGGGGAATGGGAACATCTCTGGAGGAGAGAGGGGGGCCGAGAGGAGGAGGTGGAGGCCGAGAGGCGAAGGTGGAGGCCGAGAGGAGGTCAAGGTTGGGGAGGGGAGGAGTGAATGATGATGAAATGTCATGAGGGAGCCCTAAATTGGGTATAATATTTCCCAACTGTTAATAAAAACCATGGGTAATAGTTTTCTTTCCTAATGTTTTTCTTAAACTGTTGGGAAAACCCAACATATAACAGCCTATGCTAATGGTTTACTAGAACCGTTGGTATAGTTTCTTTTTTCCAAAGGGTTTTCTAAACCATTGGGAACAAAGTGCTGGTATGGGCTCGATTTCCAGTAGTGTGTAGTTTTGGATCATAATCATGACAGAACACATGGGCATATAAAAAATAGCATATTAAAAAGAATGTTGAACTATAAGAGTTGTCCTCATGGAATAATATAATGGTATATAGGATTAGATTATAAAACATATACCAAGTAATAGGAGTGTAGAAACATGAGAAAATAAATATGTTCATGGTATCAGAACATAGGAATATAACATAGAAATGTGTTATAAGAAAAAACAGAGAAAATCATAACATAATGGAGAAGGAATTGCAACTTGATTCTCATAGCATAGTGGGATTGGTCTAAAAACCCTTGTACCCCATTGGTCTTTGGATTAGAACTCGTGTACACACATGGGATTCGAATCACCACCCATGTAACCTTAGTCTTGGGATAATTGTTTCGTGTAGCCTTGGGATTGATATAATCTTCATGTATACCCTTGGGCTTGGGATAATCTTCATATGTACCATTGGGCTTAGGATTATCACTCATGTACCCTTAGGCTTGGTATTACCACCCATATACCCTTTTGATCTCATTATTCTTAAAATTTAACAATATATTGTAGGTTTGTAATAGAACCAAACCATCATATAACAACAACATTTCATACGGGTGCCAGAAGAACATGAAAATGTTCATATTTCAAACATCACTTAATTAACCACTGGATAAGAGATGGGTTTCATGAAAACATTAATAAAAAACTTTATAAGATATATAGATAAATATGGTGGATATTTTTATAAGAATATATATATAGTGTTACATAAGAATCATTATATATTCTTTTATAGATTAAAAATATATTTTCAAGATCATAGGGTAAATCACTTTGAAAAATATGAGAAAATAAAAATTTTACTTTTTAAAATTATTAATAAAAAATTTTATTTGGAAAACCATTTGAAAATATGTAATGTATTATTTGATGCAAACAATTATTATAACATTGAAAAAAAATATGTTCACATGGAAAAAATATTTTAGGAAAAAAAGATTTTAGAAAAAAAATTAACATTATCATGAAAGAGGGAGTTACAGGTCACTTTCAAAAGTTATTTTCTGAAATTTGAATATTTTATTTAAATAGTTAGTTTTAAAAATAATATTCAATTACAAATCCTTGAAAATACATAAATTTTTCTTAAAGTAAATATAGAGTGTAAGATAAAAAAAATTATTGTAAAATGATAGGAAAAACTTTTTAAATATTTTGAAATACCTTTGTTGAATACCTAAATCATAAAAAGGGTAATATAACTTCATTTTGAAAAAAAAAATTAGGGAAATATAAATTATATATTAAAAAACCATAATTAGTATTCTAGAAAAAGATAAAATTGGCTAAAAGAGAAAATATAGACATAGAAGAAAAATCATCATTGAAGAGAATGTGAATTATTCTTAGCTATGACATACTTTTATGGGGAAGGAATTTATCAAGGAGGAATATTTGAATAAAAAATGAAATTTTCTCCACATATATAGATAGATTTCAATATAAAATTTTATTGTGTAAAAAATGAATCACATGGGTAAGAATTTTAAGGTGAAACATTATAACTCAAATAAAGGGGGATTAAGGTAACGAAATCCCTATAAGTTCCTTAAGTTTTGAATAGAGAAAAAATGAAATGTATAACATAAGATAGATTTTAAAATCCATTAAATTTCCTAAATAAAATGATAAAAATATATTCATGGTAATTATATACTCTAAAAAAATTAAACGCCTCGTGAATATGAAATAATTCTCAAGGAATGAAAATTGAGAAAAGGATCCCATATGACTTAAGAACTGATTTAATAAAAACACCTTGAGAGAGAGAGATTAAAATTGAACTTAAAATAACATGAATAAAATATAATTCGTGATATTATATATTCAATAGGTAGTATACACACAATTTTTATAAAAAACATATCTTAAACAGAGAAAATGGAGATGAAAATCTCTTACCTTAATTCATGAATTCCTCAAAATCACTTTAACATCTTGTATAATAAAAATAAATTTATTTAATAAAATATTTATGTAAATTATTAATACCTATATCAATTTTTAAAAGAAATTCATAATCATTAATTAAAAATATAATAGTTTTTTATATTTTATTTTCATCATCAGATGTTATTAGTTTTGATTATTTTTTTTGTACTTGTTTCATAATAGCGGTGTTGATTACTATTTATAGATTATAATATCATCATTCTAATATCTTTATAGTTACAATAATATAAATTTTTTTATGATTTATATTTATATATTTTCATTTCATAAGTATTTAAACTATGATTCCTGATAATGAAGTTGGTGATGAGATTGTTTTGATAATTTTTAATAAACAAAAGGGTGGTACATAAATAACAAGTTAATATTAATCTAAAATTTACATTACTATAATCCAAACATTTTTTTATCATTAATTTATAATAACATAATTAGTTAAGTTTTCATAGTCATCAATGATAGATATTTATAGCATTGTTCATATAGGTGGTTCAACCAACCCAAACAAGAGAAAGCTATAATTAATGGGTGATTATGGTTAAGAAAGTGATTCTTTTGTAATAATATCATTATTATAGAATCATAATGATATTATTTAGAAGTTTTTAATTTTTTGAATAATATTTTAAAATATTGTGATAAATAATAAAATACTATAAGAAAAATTAAATATGTCACTTTCATGGAAATGGTAGTTTTAATGTACACAGAAATGACACACTCATTTCCATGAAATAGAAAAAATATAGAATGGTTTTTGATAATAAAAAATAGAACATTCCACTTCATAGAGGTTAAGTCTGTATGTTCGAACGAATAATAGTTTCCATTTCCTATGGAAAAAGGGACAAGGTGGATAATATTTATTCCACTAAAATAAAAAATGTATTATTATATATATAATACTTATTTAATCATGTATTAATGGGTAATATATCTTTTTAGGAAAAATATAGATAGAAAAAAATATTAGAGAGTGATTAGTACTTATGTTGAGAATTTGTACTTTCTCTTGAAAAACATCGTGAAAATGGATGAATTATGGATTTTACATAGATAATGGGGCTTCCAAAGGTGTTATAGGTGTCAAATGGAATTAAAAAGGTAATTGGTTCAAGAGTAATTCAAAATGATGGAATCCTTGAAGGGGTGGTGGAAGGAGCCATTTATAAATGAGGAGAGTAGCTTTTTTGAAATAATATAAATGGAAAATTCACTATTAAAAGGTCAAATGGATTCAATAATAGAAAATAATAGAGTTAGGTATGGGGTAATGTTTATAAATCCTCAAATATGCATTTTCAAAAAATTTATTAACATGTTATTTAGTATTTACTCTTAGATTTTTCGCATTTACCATTTTTTGTTTCTACCATGGAAATTAATTTTTACCTAAGTGATTTATTTTTAATTCAAAAAAAATAAAATGGAAATAATTACATAATTTGTAAATAATGATTCCAAATATGAAATATATATTTTCACATAAAATTTATGAAGTTATTAAAAATTAATTTTATTTATTAGTGTGTATAACAAGTAAAAACCATTTTTGAAAAAGGGTATTTTTATACTAAAAAAATTTGATTAATATAAATTATCAAGTTTATAAATTAATATGAAATTAATTTCTTATTATTAACCAAAAATATTTATGGGGATTTAAAAGCAATCAAAAAACTAATTAATCATTTTGGATACATTTTAAAAAGAAACATAAAAATAATAATTTTTAGTAGAGTAAAATATTACTTAAGTTTCTGAAATGTTAAACATGGGTTTTATAAATTCAAAATTTTATTATTAAATGATTTTTTAAATTATGAATATTTATTTTTTACATAAAAAAAGTTTCAAAAAATTTGAAATCAATCTTTTATCATGAAAATTTTATAAAATTTACAATATTTGAAAAATCAGTATTTTTTACTATTCACCCAAATTTCAACCTACTTGGATAAATATCATATATATATCTTAAGGTAATATTGATATGATAAATATGATATAAAATTAAATTTTTTCAAATTAAAATTCAAAAATTTAGGAATTTATCTTTTAAATATAAATATAGAATCTAAAGAAAAAAATTTATAGTTAAATGAATTTTTAAATATTTAGTATTGTTTTAATATTATTTCACACTAATTAAATTATTGTTAATATATTAATCATATAATATATTTAGTTTCTTAGAATAATGTGTATAAAAAATACAATTTTAGAAAATATACATTTTTATCATAAAATGATCGTATTGGTTATTTAGCTACATTAATTGGATTTTATCTACGCATTAGCATTAAAATGAATTTTTTTTTAATTAAATGTAAAAAATTTAAATACATAAAATAAATATGATATATAAATAATTTATTACATTCATAATCACATGTTTATTTCAACATAATTACCCCTTACACATCCATTCAAGATCTCTCTGTAAGACCTACGAATAAAATAAACTATGGTGGCAGTCGTGGTTGATGGTTCATCTATCATGGATCTAGTGGAAATATCTAAAAGCTTGAAATTATTTTTTATATGATTTTTTTATGCTGTAATTTTAGGAGTTCAGTTAAGGAATTTCTAGGGAAAACTGTAGTGAAGCTACCTCCTTCCCGAGCTCAAATAAATGAGCCTCATAAGGAAGAATTATACTATTTAATGGCATTGATTCTTTCTCTGAAATTTAATAATGCAATTACTCCCATTTATACCTTATTACATGATGGCTATATTATAATGGTCATATTTTATTTTTATTATTTTATCTCAATGAAATATAGTACATTTTCATTTTAATTTAGTGTTTCATGTGATATAGTCTATCAATACATATGATTTATTTAAAATAAAGATGTAAATTAAAATATTGTGGCTTTAAACATGCTAAAACAAGATATGGTGGGTATGTGTCATGGTTGAGAGCATGACTGTAACACCCGAGATTTTTATGAGTAATATTTTGTTTTTATATATCATCAATGGAATATTTCACTACATACTAGCTTGGCTTACTTTACACGCAATCGCGACCTTCCTCGATAGCTTGCGTCGTACGCAATACCAAGTTTCACTAAACAACAATATGCTATTAAAACTAGCCGTTATGAATAGTAATAACCACTTTTTGAAATTTTATAAATTTTATTTTTCAAAATGGACTTCATTTTTGGACACAGAATATCGAAATTAGCCTAGGGTGAAATTTTGGTATTTTTCTGAAAACTTTCAATTTTTTGATGAATAGTGCAACCACTAAGTGGTAGGTTAAAAACTGAATTTTGCATAAAACTTAATTTTACCGCTTCTGTGAATGGAATTTCAAAAATCCGACAAACACGGTTGATATCAGTAAGTAAAATGTGGTTCAATGAGATAAAAATAATTTTTTTGGTGAATAGTAACTTTTTACTTTTTTTTACCGCGGTTAATAGTAAATAGGGTAACTAAGGGTAAATATGATATTACTATTACCCTAACACATGTCCTAATTCTATTGGAAAAGTGTAATTCGACCAAAAACAAACTTAGGAATAAAATATGACCATTTAGGCCCACTTGGATTAGATTAGGACATTTATTATTAATTTATTTAAAGAAGGGTTAAAATAGTTAAAATCAAAGTTTAATAAGTAAATAATTTTTAATATGGGGTTATACATAAGATAAATTCGACTATAAATATTCATTAGAAAGATACCAAGATTTCCTACATAATGGTATTTTATTTGTAATTTTTAGACATTAAATACTTTAATTTATTTATGACACAATGATGATGCAGTAATTATCTTAATAATGAAATATTGACATAATTGATGTTATAAACACCAAAATAAATGTAATTTGAGACTTTTTATGAATTCCACTAATTTTCTAGGTTACTATGATATATTAATGTTGATTTAATCAACTTGGTTCGAACATATAATTCTGTTATGACTTTCACAAAAATCATATATCAAATAGTGTCAAAATTGACACAAAATAGTTTTTAAATCAAATATTATATTATTAATTGTTATTTTTATTCCTAAAAATCTAAGGTTCGGCAAAATGACTTAGATAAGGATATATATATTAATAATAAACAATTTGGGGTTCGTTTGGCATGTTATGGTAAGTGTATTAATCATATAGTGTAAGAAAACAAAAAGACACGGTAAAAGTTAAATTATTTAACTTAGAGTTAAATCTAATTTATAAGGTTAAAATAATACCCTAAACTTGTCTAAATCCTATTTGTTGATAGGATTTCGACCCATACCCAATTTAGCTTCGAAATAAGACCCTTTGGAACCATTATAAACCGATTTTGACTTTAATATAAAATAATATTTTGAGATATTCCTAAGGTGCCCCTCTCCTCCCTTATAAAAGGGCACCTCCTCCCCCTCCTCCTCACACTAATTTGAGCACTCAAGCTCGGCCAACCCCTGCCATTTTCTCCTCTCCACTTCCCTAGAATAATCCTAGAGGTCCTGGTCTTCTTCAAAGACCAATCTTAGTTCCCTAAGTGAAGGATTCAAAGAAGCGTTCCAAAGAAGAGGTAATATCCATTACCGATCTTTTCAATTTCTTTCTTCTTCAACTTCTTCTTCTTTAGTTTTTTCATGATAAAGTAATAACACCAGTATTACTTACATACTGATATGTTATTATAATTATGAAACAACCCTAACGCACCTTCTATCCATCCTACGGAAAAATAAAATCACCGCGCGTGCGTACGTACGGAATACCGTCTCCACGCTGTGGTGTAATCTATTTTCCACCATCACTTTACAAGGATGGGTATAATGGTGTAATGAGTAACTATTTATGATTATAAAGTAATATTGATACTGAAATAATATATATATACTCCAATACAGTTCCACGATCATAGGAACGATATCATCACTCGTGCGTACGTACGGAATACCGTCTCCACGATGTGATGCGACTCGTTCTACATGATCATCATTACATAGTAATTATATAAATGAATTGAATGAATAAATATGATATATGTTACACTAATACCATTCTGGATATAAGGTATCTATAACCTTAAAAGAGGAATAAGAATGTATTCGGCAAAACACGCATAAGAACAAAAGGCAATAAAGACCCGAGTAACAAGTAACAATGAAATATTACTATCAAGAAGCTAAGAATATGACCATATATGATATCATATCAATATGTATGATTCTGGAATAAGTCAATAACATTATTTAAACCATTATACAGGAGCTTCGGACACGTACAAAGCAAATCGGACCTAAGGTAAGGGAAATATCACAATCTCATTTTTATCCGAGATTGTTTATTCGTAAGTATTTACTGGGGTGTATTTTATCATCCACATCCATGTTTCATAAATATGTAATATTATTTCCATCCACCTACAATTTTTTAAATCCATTTTTACCCTTCGTTGAGTTTTTAGTAATATGTATGAAAGGAATCTTTTGTCGTTTTTCGTACGAGGTACTTTTTTACTTTTCTGACAAAAGAACGAAGAATGTTTTTTTTAACTTATACGGCATGAATGGATTTTTAAAACATTATTTCCAAGAAACTTCCTTTACAAGTTTTCAAGTTTATTTTTAGTCATTTTCTTTTGTTTTAAATTCGTGTGACATGTTATGAAAGGAAAAATGTTTTTGAAGAAGAAAGGATATTTTCCTCAAGAATGGAGTTCAGGTGTTTTATCAAAATTATTTTCCATCTAAGATAATAAAGGGTTTTGTTTTTATCCCTATTATTACATTGATTTGATCATGTTTTGATGGAATTAATTTTATGAATTCCTTTATCTTATATGAATTGTTTTATGATGTCATGATGTTTCAAGAATCCCATTTTTGTTATATGTGTTATGCGATGATGTATGATTTATGATTATGTGGCACACATAAGAAAGGATTCATTATAAGATGGGTGGGACCTATATCTCCCTCCAATGCATTGGGTAAAGATTTTATATCTCATGAGATAGACATGACTGGAACGGAAGGTTATTTCGGTTCAGTGATACAGGACTGAAACGAGGAGTGAACTCGGTTTAGAAAGGGACTTTGTCCACTAAGATAGTCTTGGCAATGAGTCATGACTAACAAGAAATGATTTTCCATTATTATGTGTGCATGCCACAAAGTTTCAAGTTTTATGTTATGATTATGGGGATCTCATTTTCACTTCTATGATTTGTTCCATGTTAAGATATTATGATCTCTTTTGCAGGTTATGGTTTTCAAAAAGATATGATATGATTTTTATTTCCTTTATTTTCCCTTGCTGAGCTTTTGAGCTCACCCTTTTATGTTTTCTTTTCCCCAGGTCAGGAAGATGGATATTAAGTAGAATATGCTAAAAGGGACCCTAGATATGATGAAATAAATGGGAGACACTGTAGAATATTTATGAACCAGTTGTTTATGTTTCCCAGTTTCTAAAGACACTATACCTATACGGTCCTTTGTGGTTTTGTCATATGTTGTAATAAGTGTGCTTCAATTTTGAAGTATTAACAATGTATGTAAAGTATGGGTCGTTATAGTTGGTATAAGAGGCAAAGGAGGTAGGAATGTATCCGATCCTTGGGAACTCTCACATGTGAGCGTTGGACGAAGCATGGCTCTCCGCCCAAGGGCTTAATGAGGAAATGGATGCCACTGGGGATGGTGGTGTGTCCCGCCCAGGGGGTGTAGCCGCCCATGGAGTGCCCTGATAGGTATCAATTGTAGTCCACTGGAAGTAATTATAGACCGTTATAGTTGGTATCAGAGGAAAGGTATAGTAAACCTTTGGAAACTAGGATGTGAAAGCCTTAGTAAGAACCCTAAGGATAAGTCTAAGCATAGAACACAATCTTAGTGTTTTAGAAATGTCCTTGAATAACCTAGGATAAGACCTTAAGCATGAAAATTTTATTCTTAAATTATGTGGTTTTCCTATTATAATTAGTGTTTCTCACACTGTTCTTCTTGGTTTTAGTCAATGTCTGGAACCCGAAGGAACCGTGTTAATGCGGAATGCGATGGGCAATGCAATTAATGTCCTCCTGAGCAACCAAACGATATGGGAGCTGGAATGAAAAATCTTGTAGCCATGCTCACACAACTTTCTCAAGCTATGAATTATGCAGGACTTCCAAACGAGCAAAGGAAGGAGCAACATTCTGTTGAATCCTTCATGAGGCAGCGTCCACCTTCTTTCAGTGGGTCTACTGATCCATTAGTTGCTGAACAATGGATTAGTATTACTGAAAAGATATTTTCAGTTCTTCAATGTTCTGAACATGATAAAGTCATCCTAGCAGTGTATCGTTTGGAAGGAGATGCTGATCAATGGTGGAATCTTATTAAGAATACGAGGCAAAGGGATGAAATTGAGTCTATGGAATGGGACGAGTTCAAGAACTTATTTTTCAATAAGTACTTCCCCCGTATTATCCGAACAAAGATGGAGAAAGAGTTTCTTGAACTGAAGCAAAGGGATGATGAATCTGTTGGTACCTATGAAGCAAATTTTACAAGACTTGCATGGTACGCTTCTGGTATTATTATCCAACCTGAGAGTAAGATCGATCGATTCTTTAGTGGCTTAAAACCAAGTATTCAAAGGGCGTTATCCATAAGGGACTTCAATAGCTATGAGTAAATCGTTCGATGTGCTCTCAAAGTCGAGATGGAGATTGGAATAACCCATCAGTCACATGGGTTTGATAAGAAGAGGAATATGGAATTCAAAGAAAAATCTAAAGAGCACACGGAAAAGAAGATGAGCTTTTCCTTATGATCAAAGTGTGGAAAGAAACATGGAGGGATTTGTCTTAAAGGGACAAGTAAATGTTTTAAATGTGGAAAAGAAGGTCATCGGGCATTTTAATGCCGTGATAATGGGAAGAAGATGTCTAATGACGCAAACAAAGGAAGGGATACACAGAATGAACCTACTACACTTCAATGTTTCAAGTGCAAGGAGATGGGGCATTATTCCAATCAATGCCCAAATCCAAGGGTTGATGATGATGGTCGACGTCAACAAAATCTTAAGGCTAAAGACAAAGGAAAGTCACATGCAATTTCTATCAGCGATGTGGAGTACGATAACGAAGTGGTGAAAGGTACACTTACCGTCCACTCTAAAGTAGAAAATGTTTTATTTGATTCTGGATCCACCCACTCTTTTATTTCTAAAGAATTTTCTAAGGGTATCACCGTATTACATCAACAATTAGATGTCGAGTTAGCTATGACAACACCTAATGGCACAACAGTCGCATCAAAAGTTTATAATTCTTCTCCGATTGAAGTTTGTGGGAAAGTGCTTCCTGCAAATCTTGTGATCCTTCCTTTAGTGGAATTTGATGTGATTATTGGCATGGATTGGATTTCTCTACATGGAGCTCATATCAATTTCCAAAGAAGGGAAGTCACATTTCATATTCCAGATCAATCTACGATCGTATACCAATGCAAGGATGAACATAACCTTCCAGTGGAAATTTCTTCCATCTTATGGGTATTAATTCCACTAAATGAAGGTTATTTATCTCAAATGGTTGGTGAGAAGCTCACAATTAAAAATATGCCCATTGTACGGGATTTTGATGATGTCTTTCCGGAGGAATTACCAGGTCTTCCACCAAATCGTGAAGTTGAGTTTTCAATAGAACTCGTACCAGGTGCTTTGCCTATTTCAAGGACACCTTATAGAATGGACCCAATTGAGTTGCAGGAATTGAAGAAGCAACTCCAAGAGAATCTTGATAAGGGATTCATACGCCCTTGTGCGTCACCTTGGGGAGCACCTGTTCTATTTGTTAAGAAGAAAGATGGATCAATGAGACTCTGCATTGATTATCGAGAACTTAACAAGATCACTATCAAGAACAAATATCCTCTCCCATGCATTGATGACTTATTTGACCAACTACGCGGAGCTCAATACTATTCCAAGATTGATCTTCGTTCAGGGTATCATCAATTAAGGGTCAAAAGGGATGATATACCAAAGACGGCTTTCCGTACAAGGTATGGACACTATGAATTTATAGTGATGCCATTTGGTCTTACTAATGCCCCTACTATCTTCATGGATCTAATGAATAGAGTCTTTAAAGACTATCTTGATCAATTTGTGGTAGTCTTTATAGACGATATTCTTGTATATTCAAAGAGAAAGGAAGAGCATGAAGATCACTTGAGAATGATATTGAAGACCCTGAGAAAGGAGAAGCTTTATGTAAAATTTACTAAGTGTGAATTTTGGATTCAAAAAGTTGCATTTTTGGGTCACATAATCTCAATAGAGGGGATATCTGTGGATCCAGCAAAAACAGAGGTTATCGAAAGATGGTCGAGACCAACAACAGTAACTGAGATTCGAAGTTTTCGTGGTTTGGCTGGATATTATCGACGTTTTGTAAAAGATTTTTCACGATTATCTAATCCACTCACCAAGTTGACTCGGAAAAGAGATAAGTTTGTCTGGACAGAGGAATGTGAAGAGAATTTCAAGGAGTTGAAAAGAAGGTTATCCAGTGCACCTGTGCTCACACTGCCTTGTAGTGGAGAAAGGTTTGTGATCTACAGTGATGCATCCAAGAAGGGATTGGGGTGTGTTCTTATGAAAAATGATATGGTGATAGCTTATGCCTCACGACAGTTGAAAATCCATGAGCAAAATTACCCAACACATGATTTGGAGTTGGCTGCGGTAATCTTTGCATTAAATATTTGGAGGCATTACCTTTATGGTGAAAGGTGTGATATTTATACTGATCATAAAAGTTTAAATTATATTTTCACACAAAAGGAGTTGAATATGCGTCAAAGAAGATGGTTGGAGCTGATTAAGGATTACGACTGCTCAATCCATTACCACCCTGGGAAAGCAAACAAGGTGTCAGATGCATTAAGTCGACAAGACCATGCTAGTTTATCCATGATGAGGATCACAAAAAATCCAATATTTATGGATTTACAAAGGATGGATCTTGGAATTATAATGGAAGGGGAAAAACCTTATCTTTCTCAAATGAATGTTCAACCATCTATACATGTGAAGATTAAAGAGGCACAGAAAGAAGATGTCGAGTTACAAAAGAAGGTGAGAAATGTTCCTGAATTCAACCTTGATTGTGATGGGATAATAAAGTTCAGAAATCGGATTTGTGTTCCTTCCATCCCCGAATTAAAGAAGGAGCTGCTGGATGAGGCTCATAGTTCTTCATTCTCTATTCATCCTGGAAGCACAAAGATGTATAGGGACCTGAAAGAGTACTTCTGGTGGGATGGCATGAAAAGAGATGTTGCTGAATATGTCTCTCGATGCTTGGTTTGTCAACAAGTTAAAGCTGAGAGACAGAAGTCTTAGGGGATGTTACAACCATTACCCATACCCGAATGGAAATGGGAAAACATCACTATGGACTTTGTCACAGGACTTCCTAAAACATCCAAAGGCAATAATGCTATTTGGGTCATAGTTGATCGTCTTACAAAGTCTGCACACTTCATTGCTATTAGAGAGGATTTCTCTCTAGATCAGATTGCCAGGATATATGTAAAGGAAGTGGTAAGATTGCATGGAGTACCACTTTCTATTATATCTGATCGGGATCCGAGATTTACCTCGATGTTCTGGCGAAGTCTTCAGCATACTCTGGATACAGAGTTGAGTTTCAGCACTACTTATCATCCCCAGACAGACGGTCAGTCTGAGAGAACAATTCAAACCCTAGAAGATATGTTGAGAGCTTGCTCTATGGATTTCAAAGGAGGTTGGGATCAACACCTACCTTTGGTGGAATTTTCTTATAATAATAGCTTTCACTCCAGTATTCAGATGGCTCCTTATGAAGCTCTCTATGGAAAGAAATGCAGGACTCCAACTTACTGGGATGAAGTTGGGGAAAGAAATCTATTAGGACCTGATCTCGTTGATGAAATGGCAGAAAAGGTCAGATCTATTCAACAACACATAAGAGCAGCTCAGAGTCGACAGAAAAGTTATGCCGACAACCGAAGAAAAGACATAGAGTTTGAAGTGGGTGATAAAGTGTTCTTACGAATATCTCCCTGGAAGAGGGTTATGAGATTTGGAAAGAAGGGGAAGTTGAGCCCTAGATATATTGGTCCTTTTGAAATACTGGATCGTGTTGGTAAGGTAACTTACCGATTGGCGCTTCCACCAAATCTCTCTCAAGTTCACGATGTGTTCCATGTATCTCTCCTGAGAAAGTACATACCAGATCCTTCACATGTACTCAGCTCAGAAGTTGTACCGCTGGAGCAAGATCTTTCTTATGAAGAACAACCGATAGAGATTCTGGATCGTAGCGAAAAAGTCCTACGAAACAAGACCACTCGCTTGGTGAAAGTTTTATGGAGGAACCACCAACTTGAAGAAGCTACATGGGAGCTTGAGGATATGATGAGGGAGAAGTATCCTCATCTGTTTGTAACAAAGTGACGAATTTCGAGGGCAAAGTTCTTTTTAAGGGGGGTAGAATGTAACACCCGAGATTTTTATGAGTAATATTTTGTTTTTATATATCATCAACGGAATATTTCACTACATACTAGCTTGGCTTACTTTACACGCAATCGCGACCTTCCTCGATAGCTTGCGTCGTACGCAATACCAAGTTTCACTAAACAACAATATGCTATTAAAACTAGCCGTTATGAATAGTAATAACCACTTTTTGAAATTTTATAAATTTTATTTTTCAAAATGGAATTCATTTTTGGACTCAGAATATCGAAATTAGCCTAGGGTGAAAATTTGGTATTTTTCTGAAAACTTTCAATTTTTTGATGAATAGTGAAACCACTAAGTGGTAGGTTAAAAACTGAATTTTGCATAAAACTTAATTTTACCGCTTCTGTGAATGGAATTTCGAAAATCCAACAGACACGGTTGATATCAGTAAGTAAAATTTGGTTCAATGAGATAAAAATAATTTTTTGGTGAATAGTATCTTTTTACTTTTTTTTACCGCGGTTAATAGTAAATAGGGTAACTAAGGGTAAATATGATATTACTATTACCCTAACACATGTCCTAATTCTATTGGACAAGTGTAATTCGACCAAAAACAAACTTAGGAATAAATTATGACCATTTAGGCCCACTTGGATTAGATTAGGACATTTATTATTAATTTATTTAAAGATGGGTTAAAATAGTTAAAATCAATGTTTAATAAGTACATCATTTTTAATATGGGGTTATACATAAGATAAATTCGACTATAAATATTCATTAGAAATCTAAAACGATTTCCTACATAATGGTATTTTATTTGTAATTTTTAGACATTAAATAGTTTAATTTATTTATGACACAATGATGATGCAGTAATTATCTTATTAATGAAATATTGACATAATTGATGTTATAAACACCAAAATAAATGTAATTTGAGACTTTTTATGAAATCCACTAATTTTCTAGGTTACTATGATATATTAATGTTGATTTAATCAACTTGTTTCGAACATATAATTCTGTTATGACTTTCTCAAAAATCATATATCAAATAGTGTCAAAATTGACACAAAATAGTTTTTAAATCAAATATTATATTATTAATTGTTATTTTATTCCTAAAAATCTAAGGTTCAGCCAAATGACTTAGATAAGGATATATATATTAATAATAAACAATTTGGGGTTCGTTTGGCATGTTATGGTAAGTGTATTAATCATATAGTGTAAGAAAACAAAAAGACACGGTAAAAGTTAAATTATTTAACTTAGAGTTAAATATAATTGATAAGGATAAAATAATTCCCTAAACTTGTCTAAATCCTATTGGTTGATAGGCCTTCGACCCATCCCCACTTTATCTTCGAAATAAGACCCTTTGGAACCATTATAAACTGATTTTGACTTTAATATAAAATAATATTTTGAGATATTCCTAAGGTGCCCCTCTCCTCCCTTATAAAAGGGCACCTCCTCCCCCTCCTCCTCACACTAATTTGAGCACTCAAGCTCGGCCAACCCCTGACATGTTTTCCTCTCCACTTCCCTAGAATAATCCTAGAGGTCCTGGTCTTCTTCAAAGACCAATCTTAGTTCCCTAAGTGAAGGATTCAAAGAAGCGTTCCAAAGAAGAGGTAATATCCATTACCGATCTTTTCAATTTCTTTCTTCTTCAACTTCTTCTTCTTCAGTTGTTTCATGATAAAGTAATAACACCAGTATTAATTACATACTGATATTTTATTATAATTATTAAACAACCCTAATTCACCTTCTATCCATCCTACGGAAAAATGAAATCACCGCGCGTGCGTACGTACGGAATACCGTCTCCACGCCGTGGTGTAATCTATTTTCCACCATCACTTTACAAGGATGGGTATAATGGTGTAATGAGTAACTATTTATGATTATAAAGTAATATTGATTCTGAAATAATATATATATACTCCAATACAGTTCCACGATCATAGGAACGATATCATCACTCGTGCGTACGTACGGAATACCGTCTCCACGATGTGATGCGACTCGTTCTACATGATCATCATTACATAGTAATTATATAAATGAATTGAATGAATAAATATGATATATGTTACACTAATACCATTCTTGATATAAGGTATCTATAACCTTAAAAGAAGAATAAGAATGTATTCGGCAAAACACGCATAAGAACAAAAGGCAAGAAAGACCCGAGTAACAAGTAACAATGAAATATTACTATCAAGAAGCTAAGAATATGACCATATATGATATAATATCAATATGTATGATTCTGGAATAAGTCAATAACATTATTTAAACCATTATACAGGAGCTTTGGACATGTACAATGCAAATCGGACCTAAGGTAAGGGAAATATCACAATCTCATTTTTATCCGAGATTGTTTATTCGTAAGTATTTACTGGGGTGTATTTTATCATCCACATCCATGTTTCATAAATATGTAATATTATTTCCATCCACCTAAAATTGTTTAAATCCATTTTTACCCTTCGGTGAGTTTTTAGTAATATGTATGAAAGGAATATTTTGTCGTTTTTCGTACGAGGTACTTTTTGACTTTTCTGACAAAAGAATGAAGAATGTTTTTTTTAACTTATACGGCATGAATGGATTTTTAAAACATTATTTCCAAGAAACTTCCTTTACAAGTTTTCAAATTTATTTTTAATCATTTTCTTTTGTTTTAAAGTCGTATGACATGTTATGAAAGGAAAAATGTTTTTGAAGAAGAAAGGATATTTTCCTCAAGAATGGAGTTCAAGTGTTTTATCAAAATTATTTTTTATCTAAGATAATACAGGGTTCTGTTTTTATCCCTATTATTACATTGATTTGATCATGTTGTGATGGAATTAATTTTATGAATTCCTTTATCTTATATGAATTGTTTTATGATGTCATGATGTTTCAAGAATCCCATTTTTGTTATATGTGTTATGCGATGATGTATGATTTATGATTATGTGGCACACATAAGAAAGGATTCATTATAAGATGGGTGGGACCTATATCTCCCTCCAATGCATTGGGTAAAGATTTTATATCTCATGAGATAGACATGGCTGGAACGGAAGGTTATTTCGGTTCAGTGATACAGGACTGAAACGAGGAGTGAACTCGGTTCAGAAAGGGACTTTGTCCACTAAGATAGTCTTGGAAATTAGTCATGACTAACAAGAAATGATTTTCCATGATTATGTGTGCATGCCACAAAGTTTCAAGTTTTATGTTATGATTATGGGGATCTCATTTTCACTTCTATGATTTGTTCCATGTTAAGATATTATGATCTCTTTTGCAGGTTATGGTTTTCAAAAAGATATGATATGATTTTTATTTCCTTTATTTGCCCTTGCTAAGCATTTGAGCTCACCCTTTTATGTTTTCTTTTCCCCAGGTCAGGAAGATGGATATTAAGTAGAATATGCTAAAAGGGACCCTAGATATGATGAAATAAATGGGAGACACTGTAGAAGATTTATGAACCAGTTTTTTATGTTTCCCAGTTTCTAAAGACACTATACCTATACGGTCCTTTGTGGTTTTGTCATATGTTGTAATAAGTGTGCTTCAATTTTGAAGTATTAACAATGTATGTAAAGTATGGGTCGTTAGATTTGGTATCAGAGGCAAAGGAGGTAGGAATGTATCCGATCCTTGGGAACTCTCACATGTGAGCGTTGGACGAAGCATGGATCTCCGCCCAAGGGCTTCATGAGGAAATGGCTGCCACTGGGGATGGTGGTGTGTCCCGCCCAGGGGGTGTAGCCGCCCATGGAGTGCCCTGATAGGTATCAATTTTAGTCCACTGGAAGTAATTCTAGACCGTTATAATGAAGGTCACTCCATGAAGCATGTGGCCCCACGTTACTATGGGTGTTACTTCACAAGAGTTTTGAAGGTCACATTTCAAGGCCCAGTGGCCACAGGTGTGGTTATATTTTAGGTTGTGTTGTGTAATGAAAAATATGGGTCACATAAAAAGGGTGTTGGATAAGGGTTGGAGTCCTTTTCCTTGTAGAATCACACCATGACCTTGGAGGGTTATGTTACGATGAAGGTGGTTCATGGGATGATCTATCTTCTAGTAGAGCATCATACCACATCCCCTCATGGTTGTGACATGAATTTGTCAATTTATGGGGTCTTTCATGCCATAGCACCATGGTCTCACCATGACCAAATCCTGG
This sequence comes from Viscum album, assembly GCA_963277665.1. Taxonomy (NCBI): domain Eukaryota; kingdom Viridiplantae; phylum Streptophyta; class Magnoliopsida; order Santalales; family Viscaceae; genus Viscum; species Viscum album. The sequence goes on from OY728133.1 coordinate 1,495,757,088, forward strand.
GTGTATTTTTTTAGCAGAGGAAAACCAATGTTTTTGGGGTCATCCGATTTGATGTTTGAGGACCATTCAAGTTGAAAGGAGGATATTTCATTCAGACTCTCCCCTTCCCTTTCAATCTTTTATTGCTCATATTTTATGGTGTTTTGGGTGTTATTTGGAGCTTATTTCAAATACATTTATCTTCTTTATCTATAACACCCTCTTGTTCACATATATGTTTTGTTTTGGTCTTATTTTCACTCTCCTTTTGTTTTAATGTATTTTGGGATTCAAGAGTTTATACATTAGATGTTTTGTAGAAACATGATATCTTCAAAATATATACATGGTTAATATTCACCATATATTAATCGTGCAATATGGATCTATCAACTCTAGTTTTGTTTTGGATATAGGTTTTATAATACCTGATCTCTTATTTTACAATCAAAACATTCAAAGGAAACTAATTTTCCTCCATTGGTGATGTAGGTGTCTCTATATAACAGTTCTTTATTATAGGAAAACTTCTTATTCTTGGGGTTTTAATTGGTTTTTATTATCCGAAAGATTAATTTCATATCTATGTGGGTTGATTTATTCAATTTAACATTTATTGGAATAATAAATGGTTTAAATGGGGAGTTTATTTAAAAAAATTATGCATGTCATGTGTTTAATGAAATGATACAAAGATGGTTTTGACTAAAAAATAGATTTTCAGGCATAAAACTGATAATTATTTTATTGTGTAAATTTTTTATTAAATTATGGGTATAGCTTAACTAAATTTATTGAGAAAACATAGAATATTGGGAACCATGGGTGCATTGGGTTATGGATATATGAAAACCTTAGTGAGTGTGGAACTAGTAGGGGTTACGATTGTGATACTGATAGACATTGGTAGGACTCTGAATCATTAATATTCACATTATGTCACTTAGGGTAACTTCTATTTCATAGATTTATATTCACATAAGTTAAAGTTCATTTTTTTTGTTTTATTCAAGATGGTAATGAATAATACGTTTTGTGACACTTCTTTTTTTCATGCATTTCCATGGATGGTTTTTATTATTATCCACTATTTATCTTTCTTATATTTATTTTATATTGTATTTTATTGAATATGATATATGTGGAAAAAATATGTTTAATGAAAAAATGTTTTCAAATGGAATTTATTTATTAAAATTTATTTGTTTTAATGATAGAACTAATAGTTTTTTAGTTATAAAAATTGTATATATTCATGGTGGTATCCTACTAGGAATTTTCCATAACTTGCATTTGGATTTGGGCGTATAAATACATGGCTTTGTAGGATACAATAAAGGGGAAGAGTTTTATGTAGCTTGATTCCTTCCCTTGGTCGGTGTCACTCATGGTGGTCTCAGATGGTGGTGATGGATTCCCACAAGGAGAATTGGTTTTGGTCTTGGATCTATTTTTATTCAAGCATTAGACTTATGGATTGATGTGTTATTTATTGTGGTTGTGTCTCTTTTCTTCTGTGATGTACTCTACTTTTTTATCTTTATGCTAATATATATTAGATATGTTGAGTTGTGTTTTTAGGAGGAAATAATTCCCAAATTTATGTATATTAATATCCAGGTTCTTGTATCTATTCCATGGAGATCGAGAATGTGCTTAGGGCCTTGTGATGAGATAGTTTGGTTGACATTTCAGGTTGTCCCGGGTTGGCTTATTATGAAATGGTAACAAAGGAAAAACATTTCTGGGTTTGGTTGGTAGATTGGAGTTAGTATCGTTAGAACTCATGTAATAAGTGTGTAATGTTCCCAATACAGCTCACTTTTTTATCCTACCTTGAGTAACCATGGTTGGTCGAAGATTTTTCATCATGATTTGAGCTTTATTTTCTGTATGTTTAGATAAACCTTGTCATGTTTTTTCATATTAATTTTTGATATATTCATATATTTATTATAAAATATATATTTTTCTTATACTCTTGTTATTTATGGGATTTAATATTGATTCATGAAGTCCATATTTTGATTCAAAGATGAATTTCTAAGATAATAAAGTGTTATATCTTATGTTTAATAGATAACACCTACTAAAAGGATCTATTGAATCTAAGGAAATGACCTTCAAGGAACATTCCATAAGCAAACCTTGAATTTGACCCTGATTTAGTTGAAAATATAATCTAGACTATTAAATTCATATATCAATTGGGTGGTAGAAATCAAGAATTCATAGTGGATCATGATTCGGAGTTTTCTGAACAAAATACACCAATATTATATGGTGACAAAGGAACCTTAAATCCCAAGGAATAAAATAATTGAATAGATAGGATTATCCACTTTTTGAAAAGTCCTTATGAATGTAAATTTTCTTTCTCTACTCATATTCTTGAAGGACATATAAAAAAATGGAGGGAGTCTGTTATAAAAGTAAATTATACAATGACCTCACTTAGACCTCTTTCAAGAAGGCCTTTAATCAGTAGTTCTATCTTGAGATGCTATGTATGGTGAAGGATTATGATTTTTTGAATCTTGACCAAGGATACCATTCAGTGATGTATTATGCTACTCATTTTGATGATTTGGTTCATATATATATATATATATAACTTTTCACTAATAATTAGATCAAGGCTAGGTGGTTTGAGATGGGTCTAAATCCCAAGAGAAAATCTATGCATGTTCTCATGTTCCTACTAACCTTTGTTGAGGTAGTTGATAAAGAAACTATAGATTAGTCATACTTAACAAGAAATATAGGTCTTAGAGAAGCTTATGTTCTAGTAGGGGTAGCTAAGCTATGTCATCTAAAAAAATTGATGTGTAGTAATGGTGATCGGATGAAATGATATTGAGGGTATAGTATACCCACTATAGACCTACACACTCTCTACTAGTTGATAGCCTCTTACATATGGGGAGGAACATATGAGGTCTTGTGGTACTTCAACTCGGACCCAATGGATCGGATTAGGGTATTAAAAAGTGATATTAGAGGCATTGGGAATCAATAATTGTTTTATCCTTTCCTTGGGTTGGGACAAGTTAGATAAGAGATAAGATAGTTGGGACTCAGAAAATGGAACTATGAGAGTTCCAATCCAGAACTATATATTAGACATCCGAGTTTTCATAAAGTACATCAAATTATGTTTTGTTATTACTATTAATTAAATTTTCCTCGGGTGATATACATTATGTTGATATGTGATTAACGATATTTTATGTGCATTAATGCATCATGAATAGGAAATTATGTTCACATTACAAATATATACCTTTTGTTGGGTTTCATAGTAGTTCATTAATTGAATTCCATGATTTGTTCTATCTATTCAGGATAGTTTCTCTATTGTATGATATATCTATGTTGTTGTAATATTATATCCTTATTGTCATTAATTAGTTGAAATTAGCATGTTTCTTTGTAAGTATATATATATATATATGATGACTATGATTAACTTGTAGGGATGGAAACTAGGGGTAGATTTAAGAGGGTTATGCTTTGGGTTGAGGGTAAACTCCTAAGATAACCTTGTGTGATCCCATGGACTGGTGTAGAAATGTTTATCTTTATAATGTTCCTTCTATTATAGAATATTAGGCCTAGTATACATTTAGTGGTACCTATCTATTAGCAGGTTATTCCTGAGCATGTTCTCATACCTTCCCCAAGAGTGTAGAAAGTGGTTCATTTCCATCTACCTATGAAATTCATGCTAGACTATGCCAATTATTTCCACCTTCAGCATCACCCAGAATTATAGGGAACCAGACGACCACATGATTCTATGTATTGGTTGGACACTATAGAGAGAATATTCAACCATTTATAGACACCGATAGATAGTAATGTGAAGCTGGAAATGTTCACACTATAGGGACTTTCCATACATTGGTGGGGAGTTATGGATTGGGCTGGACAATGTGAGGGTCTCACCTCAGAGGCCTTTAAGGAATTTTATTTATATTTTTTCTTTAATGAAATTAAGTATTATTGTGCATAAGAGTTCATGGAACTATAGAAAGAAATCATGTTACTATCATCATACTCCATTCGCTTTTCTGAGATCCTCTATTTCACACTACTTCTGGCCAGCAGTGAGTATTTTAAGGCTAAGAAGTTCGAAATCAGACTCCAGCTCTATCATAAATAGTAGTTCTATAGATTTAACCTATATTTGTAATCATATTTTATATGGAAGTAACTAAATATAGAGAGGATTCTGGAGGATGTACAAGCATTAGGTCTTTATTACCCTTCACTACTAAAACAGGTGGACCTCCAAATATTGTTATGAGTACCTCTTCTGATGGCAGGAAGAGGAAGGCTAAGGAAATGCAGTAGATTAGTGGAAATCATGTGAATCAGAGTTTGTTTTTTCATCCCCTTCTAGTGGTGACTCATAATGCTTCAACTATGGGAAGATCAGACACTGTATTTCAGTATACCCAGCACCCCAGATCCACTACCAATAGTGTGATAGGATTGGAAATCTCCAAAAGCTTTGTACCAGAGATTCAACTAGGAGGTAGAGACAGCCAAAAAATAGATTCGTCGGTCCACCCAGGGTTCTTATCAATTGAACTGGACATGAAATAAACATCAAGGACAAGTATATACGAATAAGGTTCATCACGTCTATGTTGTGGATCAAACTTTAGAATATAGTAGAGAGGTTCCATCTATAATTTGAGGAAAAATATTTATCACATCCACCCTATCTATTGATTTATTTGAAACTGGTTCTTATCATTCCTCTATATCCACATAATTATTTTCTATAAATAAACTATGGGTTAATTTCTCCTCTAATTTAGTCTCCCTTGATACACCATTGGTCTGAAAGTGGACCATCTATAGCAGTGATCAAGTTACGTTATAGTTTTCATCAGTTATGGGAATTTGTGGGAGTTTATGATATGGATATGGAAACTCTTAACATTATTATCATCATGGATTGCCTAACCATATTATAAGATGACATAAACATATAGAGGATATGTTTTCCATTCACTTTACTAAAGATATATAGATACATAATGACTGCCGATTGGGGACAAGGAGCAGGAAGAGTTGGAGAATATTTGAGACAACTTTAGATGATCAAATAGCATATGGAAGGCTTTGATATCTCTATAGGATTAGCGATAGGACCCTCATATCTCCCTCTATTAATGGACCTCTATTAGGATTTCTTTCTAGATGACTTCTCAAGAATCCCTCCTAATACAAGAGTTTAATTGGAGTTTGTTCTCATACCTAGTGTGTAACCCATTTTGATACCCTGTATTGTATTATGTTGGCCAAGATGAAGGGGATCAAAGAATAGTTGGACTGATTAGAGAGGAAAGGCTTCATTGGGTTGAGTAATTAACCATCGATCACATCTATGTTGTTCACCAAGAAGGTGGATGGTATTTTTCGATTCTACATTGATTAAAAAAAGTTGAACCAGGTGATAGTGAAGAATTGATATCCCTTATCCATGATCAATGATCTTTTCGATCATTTGCAATGATCATGGTGGTTATCTAATATTGATCTTCAATCGGGTTGTCACCGGATGTTATTTAGAGAGGATGACATTCCAAATATAGTGTTTTGGAGTAGTTATGGGTTGTATGAGTACTTAGTGATGACTTTTGGTCTAAATAACGCACAAGTAGTGTTCATGGACCTCATGAACAAGATTTTCCACCCATACCTATACTCATTCATCATGGTGTTTTTGGATGATATCCTCATCAATTCATCAACATAATAGCAACATTTTGGGAACCTTTAGATAATCATGACTACACTTCAAGAATATAGAATTTATTCCAAGTTTTAAAATTTTGATTTTTGTATATGAGAGGTGATGTTCCTAGGAAATTTAGTGTCTGGGATAGGAATTTACATAGACCAAAAGAAGGTAAAGGAATTGATGACATGTACATGTCCCCAGAATATTTTTAGGATAAGGATATTTATAGGCTTAGATATATGTTACTGATAGCTTATCAAGGGCTTCTCCCAACCATCAGCACCCATAATAGTTATGAATAATAAATTAGTAATGTTATATAGGACAAACCCAGGTGAAGAGGTCTCTCTTGAGATGAAGATAAGGCTGACGAAAACTCTAGTAGTGACACTCTCCAAGCCTAGGATTGGTTATTTAGTGTCCTATGATGCATCATGTGTTATTTTCGGAGTATTATTAATGCATAGAGAGTTGGTAGTGTCTTATGGGTCACATCATATATGAATCCCTAATAAAAACTATTACACTCATTAATTCTAGGTGGAATCCATGGTCTATGATATAGAATTTTAGAAATACCATATCTTCGATGAGAGGTTGTTTATCTACACTAAGAATAAGAGCATTCATTATATCTTCACACAATAAGACATGAGTCTAAGATAGAGGAATTGGTAGAGTATCTATAGATTTTTAACTTTGATATGGAATATGTTCCCATAAAAAAGTAACATTATTGCGAGTTCTCCTAACTGTAAGACATGGGTTGAGTATGATATGGGTGAGAGACACTCAAAGGAGCAGTGGTGATCGATGATTTTGTTAGCTAATTGTATGGTGGATGATTCTAGGGATCAAGGATCTGTGACTTTTAACCCCGGTTTATCACATCCTCACATGTAGATCGAGTGATGGTTAGATAAGAGTCAGGCCTAGAGTATGCTATTATGAGGTAATAGTTGATTGGAAGTGATTATATGCCTAGATAGATAGTGGATGATGATGATGTGATCTTGGTACATGGGAGAGTAGCATTCCATACTCTCATTAAATAGGAATTGATGAGGGACTATTATACCTCTAGATGTGAAATACATCTTGGTGCGATAAAGATGTAACATGACTTTAGGCAACATTTCTGGTGCCCAAATATGAATAGGGACATTATTGTTTTTATTTCCTAACTCCCTTCCTGGTAGAGGATATAGGACAATAATTAGTGACTTCTTGGGTTTCTACATCCACTTCTAGTACCTATGTTTAAGTGGTAGGATATATCTGTAGACATTTTTATGGGGATACCTAGGACCCTGAAAAGTCAAGATTCTATCTTGGTGATTATTTATTTGTTTAAAAATGTGGATAACTTCTTACCAATCTTATAGACTCACTTGGAAGATAAGATGTGAAAGATTTACATCTATGAGATCGTATGCTTACATGGAGTTCCCTTGAGCATTGTTTCGGAAATAGATGCCCATTTTATATCAAATTTTATTAAGGGATTATAGAATAACTTGGTAACTAATATGATATTGAGTACAATATACCATCCATAGATAGATGGATAATCTGAGAAGAATATATACATATTTGATTATATTATATGACCATGCATCCTAGACTTTTATGTAGATTGGGATTATCACCTAGCCTTGGTTGTGTTCAAAAATAACAACAATTACCAATATTCGATTCAAATGGTACCTTATAGGGATTTGTATGGGAGTTCATGTCGTTCACCACTATGTGGGAATGAGGCAGGTGTGGCAGTAGTTGTGGGCCCTAGTATGGTTTAGGATACCTCAAAGAGAGTACAACTTATTCATAAGAGATTGATCTCCACTCATAGTGGACAAATATTATATGTCAACCGAAGGATGAGACCTTTAGAGGTCTCTATGGGTAATCAGGCTTTCTTGAGAGTAAATATTTTTTTATGGAATTGACATATGAAGAATTATATAAAGTTAAAACCATTCTTTGTAGGACCCATTGATTTCACTGAGAGGATAAGGGATGTGGCGTACCATCTGAATCTTCCTTCTTGCAATCGAGGTATGCATGTTTTGTTTCATGTGTAACAGCTTTGTGATTGGGAATAAATCCTTTAATGTGTCCTCTCATCATTTTTCAGTGTTATTATTTTTTTTGGAAGGTCATGATGACTGCAAATGTGTTTGGATTATGTTTTTAAAGTAGGTTTTTAAGGTGGTGTAGTTTCGCAGTGTTTGCCAGATTTTTGGGCCTCAAAATATGGAATTTTATTTTGGAAAAGTAAGGTTTTAGGAAAATGATAGAACTATTAATAGACCATGAAGGATGGTATTTTGTCCCCAAACCATGGTATTCTAACTACATATATAGAATGGTTTGCAGAAGGAAAAATGGTTCGTGTGGAGGCCCTCAGTTCGCAGAAGGTGAAGAGTTCGTAGAAGCAGTTCATGGGATGGAATACTATTCATGGGAGGCTTATGGTACGAAGGATAGATTATCATTCATGTAAATGATGTATTGATTTGACAAGCCATGAAGTGTGTCATTAGAAAAAACAATATATTGAATTGTGTCACTGTGAAGGAAGAAAGGTAGTATGCAGACCATGTAGGAAGGAATGGTTTGCGGGTGAAACGGTACACGGTGAAGGTTGTACTACATCGAAGATTTGGTAAATCATGGAATAGAGGATTTTCTGGATCTATTTTTCTATAAAAGGAGAAATAATAACATCAATAAGGTAGATATTTTTTCATTAGAAAACATCTTTGCTCCAGGATTTTCGTCATGTTTGAAAGTGCTTTGCGAAGAAGGATTCTATGAATGGTGAAGCAATTAACAGAAGTGATCCCATGAAAGGGAGTTTATAGAGAACTACAGTCCATAAATAAAGAAGTTGTTCTATGGAAGAATCATTCTACAAAATAATTAATTCCATATAAGTATAATAGGGATGCGAAGGTGATACGGGGAGGCGGTTCATGAAGGTGGTACACAGAGGTGGTCTGGGGAGGCAGTACGCAGCGGCATTACAGAGAGGCAGTACACAGAGGCAGTATGTGGAGGTGGTACATGGAGGTGGTACATGGAGACAGTATGAGAAGGTATTATGAGGAGGAAGTACATGAATGAAGTACACAGAGGCAGTATGCAATAGTAGAAGTAGAGGTAATACGCGAAAGAGGTGGTCTGTAAAGCATATGTGCTACACTGTTCTGGGAAGAATTAGGTGGTTTGTGAAGGGACTTAAATAGTTTACAGAAGAAATTTATACTAACTATTAATATTCCAAAAATTGGATTTCATCTATCGGTGGAAAAGGGACTTCAATAGAGCATCCATTTATTGTTTAGGATGCATGATTTCATGAAAATAAGGGGACCTACAAGTCCATAAACTATGAGTGGATCAATTCTAAGAGTAGTGAGTGATGAAAAAGGGAGAAGGTAATACTTTCCATTAGTAATGAGCTATAGAATTATACATAGAGAGTGACCCTTGGGAATGTAGTGAGCGGACCGTAAATATTCAGTGATCCTATGCATAAAACTGATCTAGCCCAAACCTTGTAATTTGTAGTGAGAATTTATGGATTTGGTACATTGGCACATCGTCATTGTATGATCCTTGGACTTATCCCACTGAGGGTGAACCAAGTAAAATAATTGTGTCTTGTGCATGATTTAATTTATATTCATATATTGTTATAGGATAAAGAGAGAAGTATGTCTTTTTAATGACAAAACAATATCTGAAGTGGCGGGAGTTTTAATCTGGAATACCCTAATTCACACCCCCCCCCCCTCAGGGTATTTGACCTAGTATACCTAACAATTGGTATCAAAGGGAAAGGTTAAAAGTCATTTAATCTCACTTATTAGAATAAATCGAGTTAGTAAATCACAAAGGGGTTTCAATCTTTGATGGAAACAATTTTAAAATGTGGAAGAATTGTATGCAGCACTACATCCGATTTTTTGGAATGGATGTGTTTACAGTAGTGATGCATGGTATTTTGGACAACATTGATAGTGGTGCTTTATCAGAATCTAATTGAATATAATTGGATACTAATGAAAAAGGTATGAATGATTTAGGGGTAGCTATATCTAGTGTAATCTATACAAATGTGATTCCATGTAAGACATCACATTCTATGTGGGAAAAGTTTTTTTAACATTTATGAGGGTGAATCAAAATTCATATAAGTGAGTATTCAGGTTTTATGGAAAACATATGAGGATCTTATAATGCTCCCTAATGAATTTTTTGATACATTATTTGATTGGGTGTTTTTTTGTGGAAGACATGCACAGTCTCAGAGAAATTATTGAAGATATAAGTATTTTCAAGTGCGTCTTTAGAAAACATCCACCTCGGTTTAATCCTAAGGTTTCTATATTATAAGAGAAAGATATAAAGGATCTGAAACTGGATAACTTTCATGGTACTCTCATTTCATATGAAACTAGAAATGATGATAATAATATAGTGGGAAAGGGCAAGTCCAATGATGTGGCATTCGAGTCCATGAAGAATCTATTTGTTAGAGATAATCATGAGGATGAAAATTTTGATGATGTATCGTAATTTCTCTCCTAAAATATGAAAAAAGGAAAAGGAAATTTCAAAGGAAAACTTTTATTTCATGCTTTCGATTTGGAAATATTGGTTATTTTGATGTAAATTTTCCTAAGAAGATTCAACATGATAATGATGACAATGAAGAAAATACCTGAAATTAGTATTCAACCAATGTGAAAGGTATGATAAGTAATAAGAGAAAAATATTCCAATAGAATAATCTACTTTTAGAAAAAGATTAAGTTTCAAAAGAATTCGAGGAAGAATTGTTTAAGGACTGTAGGGATCATGAAGTGGATGTTTTCCTAATAGTTTTCGAAAATTCCTTAAAAAAATTAGAAAACAAAAATGAATAAGGAAAAGTTAAAGGAAGAATTGACCTCAGGCTGAATTAGATGTTGCACTTGAAGAGATAGATGTTTGGAGAGAAAAAACTATGAAATACAACCACATAATTCATGATACCAAACATTATAAGAAACAACAGAAAGAAGAGAAGTTTGAGCTAAATGGATATATGAAAAAATTTATGTCTTCAAAGATAGAGAGATTAGATAAGGTTTTTGAGTGCAAGATCAAAATTGAAGAATAGAAAAGATAGATTGATTGTTTGGATGAAACTAGAAAATATGTAATCAAAGGTATCAAATAACTTGAAGAGGATTTTTTCAGTCTTAAACGAATTTTTAAGAATAAATAAAAAAAATTGACTCACAAAACAACATTCGAAAAATAGATAACATAAGAAACATAATATATGAAAGTGGAGCATAGTTGTCCAATAGAATAGAAGAAATAGTCAAATACAAATGATAAGGATGTTATGGGGCTTGATCAAAAATAGAAATTAGTGACATTTAAAGTTATACCACAAGTACCCACTCAAATATTGAAGATTGATTTGGGTATGAAGTAGAATAAGATGATTTATAGAACCCAAGGGATAATCAGTGGTGATTTATTGACACACTACAATGTAACCAGCATAATATTCTATTATTATGTAAAGATGGGACACTCACAAAATGTTTATTCCATAACAGAGAGGCATCGAAGGGAACATGACCAACATTGGTAGTCATACAAAGACCAATTTTGCAGGTCATCATTTGATGGTCACTGTTTCAGGTGTAGAGGATTCAAATACATGGAGATATATTTCTCATCAACAACATAGAGTAATGTGCCGAAGAAGAATGATTTTATCCATAAAGAGTAGAAAAATGTATCGTCAAATGAGATGAAAATGTAAAATCGATTTGTAGCTCAACTAGATGATGTTGGTCCATCATATTCTAAGTAATTTCTAGAGTATCAATCCATATCCAGTATAAAGTCAGAAACATGGATCAAAAAGAAAAGATCTGAGTAGGTAGTGGTTGAAGATATTTCATTCAAGGCATCATATAATACTGGTATGTGGGTCATTGATAGTGGATACACCTCCAACATAATAGGAAACATGTATCTAGAGATGATAATTAGGTAAGATAAAGAAGGTATCGTAAGATTTGGTAATGATGAAGGGGTGAAAGTTATTGTCTCTGGGAAGGAAAAAATTAGGGGAAAAGGCATGAGATGGGAAGATGTCTTGGTTGTTTAATGTCTTAGTCACAATATGTTTATTGTAGGTCAATCATGTGACTCTAAAAACTCCATAGGATTTTCCAACAAAATATGTGTCATCAAGACAAAATATGGTGATGTTATATTGCATGGAAAATTTACAAAAGAGAATTTCTACCTCATGAGTGGAGAAGAAAATATGTTCTTTCTATATGAGTAAGAATAAAATAAGTTGTGTCATAAATTTCTTGTACATGTGAGTCAAACATCCAGGGAAGATCTAGTAAAATATGATATTGTTTGATATCTCCATAGATTATCATGTGATTGAACACATATGTGTGATTCCATCCAACAAGGGAAGATAATTTTAAATACATTTAAAGAAAAAGGGAAAAGGTCGACAATATTTATTGATTTGGTTCATATTGATGTGTGCGGACCAATTTCCCCAAGATCTCTTGATAAGAGGAGATACTGTGTTCTATTCATTGATGATTTTAGTATAATGGAATGGGTATCAATCATCACCCATAAGTATGAGGTTTTTAGTTTCATTACAAGATATTGATGGGAAGTTGAAAATATGCTAAGTCATAAAATCTAGAAAGTACAAACATATAATGGAAGAAAGTTCACAAATAGCCAAGTGAAGTATTATCTCAAGAAACATGGGATAAAGAATCAATTTTAAGATGTAAGAACTCCATAGCATAATGGAGTTGTTGAGTGAATAAATCAGACTGTCAACAACATGGAAAGAAAAATGATCATTGAGAAAGATCATCTAGATAAATTTTGGAAAGAAGTAGTCATGATAGTAGTCTACACATCAAATAGAGAATTACTATGTCTGAAAGAAGATAAGACTTCTTATGAGCTATGGTATGAAATGAATCCATCATTAAAGTAATTTTAAGTATTCATATGTAAGTGTTTAATCATCAATAAATAGAAACACAAAATGTTTGAATCCCATGGAGCTGAAGAGATATTTCTTAGTTATTCAAAGAAAATAAAAGCATATAAATGATTAAATAAGTAGCTAGGAAAGGTAGTTGAAGTTCGTGATGTAAATATAGTGGATACTGAGCAGAATATTCAACAAATACATGATTAGTATTAGGAGGATAGTGATGAATAGACAACTAGATCCAGAGATTCTTCAATTCCAAAGGATGATTCAAAAGAAGATTCTGATAATGATAATGATGAGAATAATTTAGTATCTTCACAAATTATATAATTGAATAGTTGAAATTGATAGAAAAAACTTAATTGGTGATCAGTAATCTCCAGTTCAGGAAAGGAGGATGAAGACTCTACATCAAGCATAAAACTTATCACAGGTAGAGTCTAAATTTTTTTATGTAGTAGTTGGTGATGGGAATTGGTTTCAGGCTATAAATGAAGAGCTTGACCAAATTGAGAAAAATGTGACATTGGAGATTGTTTTAAGGCCAATAGAAATGAATTTCATTGGGATGATATGGGTCTTTCATAACAAGATTAATTAAGATGGTGTGGTGATTCAATACAAATCACGAATAGTGTGCAAATGTTACTCCTAGATAGAAGTAATCAGTGTTGATGAAACATTTTCAATAGTTTCAAGGCTAGAGACAATCATATTATTCTTGGTAATAATAGTGCAAAGAAAGTTCAAATTGTTCCAAATGGATGTCAAATCATCATTTATAAGTGGAATTATGGAACAAGAAATATACATTGAGAATCCATATGGTTTTATCATTCATGAAGTTGAGAATAATGTTTTTCATAAGAATATGTCTTCATATGGTTTGAAGCAAGCATTAAAATCATGGTATTCAAGTCTAGATCAATTTTTAAAGAAGCTTGGTTTCTAGTGTGGTGGAGTTGATTACAATTTTTATTTCAATAATGAATGTAATAAAAATATTATGGTGATGGTATATGTCGATGACGTGATCTTTGGTGGATCAGATGAAGCATAGTGCAACCAGTTTTTTTAATTCATGAAAAGTGAGTTCTAAATTTCAATGAATGGTGAACTGATGTTTTTCCTTGGTTTACAGGTAACAAAAAGAAGTAATTGCACATTAATTTATCAATATAAATATTCTAAGGATGTTTTTAGATGGTTTTGAATGGATAATTCCAAGTAGCTGAAGACTCTTGTGGAAACCAGGATTAAACTGTTTTGGGATGATGTAGGTAAAGTGGTCAATGTCAAAAAATACAGACTGTTCATTGGAATTCTGTTGTACTTAACAGTGAAATGATCTGATATTTTTTTCCACATGTCAGTAAACATGGTATCAATGTAATCCCATGGAAATCCACTTGATTTAATTAAAAAACATTATTATATAAAAGGAATGGTGGATTTTGGTTTGATTTACAATAAAACATATCAACAAGAGTTGTTGGGATATAAAGATACAGAATGGGCCAGATCAGCAGATGATAGGAAATCAACATCAGGAGTCTCTTTCTATCTTGGTAGACTATGTATTTCTTAGATAATAAAGAAACAAGATTTAATTTAATTGAGAACTATAGAAATTGAGTATGTTGTAGCAACTCAATCATGTATAAAAATATTGGGGTTGAAGCAGCAGATTGATGATATGGGAGTTCAAGTGAAGTCTCTGATCGAAATCCATTGTGATAATTTTAGTGCTATAAATCATAGAAAAAATCCAATCCATCACTCAATAACAAAACACATTGAAATAAAATATAATTATATCAAGGAGATGGTTGAGAAAGAACTTGTGATATCAGAGTATGTGCCTATAGAACTACAAGATATAGATATTCTGACAAAGGCGATAACAAAAGAAGAATTTGAAAGGTATCGACTGGCTTTGGGAGTCCAGTCAACTCCCTACACTTGAAAAAGTTTGGATGCTTCCCCCATCTCCCCAAGGTATGGTGTGTTTTTTTAATGTAAGTATGTGTGTTCTTTACCCTATTTTAGATAATAAGGATGTGTTGCCAGGTTCATTGAAAAAAAGTGAAAAATTGTGGCTATTCCAAGGGAAAATGTCTTAGTCAAGACATAGGGAGAATTTGTTTAGTGGATTAGTGAGATAGAGGGAGTTGAAGATTATTTGAATCTATTAGGAGGAGCATTGACGTAAAGGTTATTGAATATTATTATGCTTGAAGTGGTCAATCAAAGGATATATATTATGATAGTTGAGGAACATGATGAAACTAGAATAGTAGTTTTGGATGGAATGAAGTGATTTATTGATGATATTTATATTATACTCTTGTTTCTCATTACAAGAATGGATCATGTGGGCTTAGAGTATGTCTTTAGTAAATCCTTTATTGTTATCATAATCGCAAGAAGTGGATATAGGTATAAGATTGAAGCTGCCTTAATGATGTATCAAATTATGAAAAAGTTTTCAACAAACCCAATGGGGGAGATTATTGGGAAAAAATAACTCAATATGTCCTCTAAATGTTTCTTGTGTGTGATTGTGTTTGTTGAAGAAATCCAAATGATTTTGAATGATTCTGGTAGATGTTTTCAATGTATCTTTTTAAGGTGACGCAATTTCCTAGTGTTTGCCAAATTTTTATGCCTCAAAATTGGGAATTTAATTTTTTTCAAAATGTGGTTTTTAGAAAAGGATAGCACTATTGGTGGACCATGAAGGTCGGTATGAAAAGCATGAATCAAGGTACTTGGACCACATACAGGGAATAGTTCATGAAAAAAAATGGTTTGTAGGGAGGCTCATGGTTCGCGGAAGGTGAATAGTTCACAAAGGTAGTTTGCAGGATGGAATGTGGTTTGTCGGAGTTTTATGGTACATGTGATGACTTTTAGTTTATGTAAAAGAGGTAGTTATTTCAGAATCCATGAATGGCATTATTGTTGAAAATGAGATGATGATTTGGGCCACTGTAAAGGATAAAGGCAATACGCGAACCGTATTGGGTACAATGGTTCGCAGGTGAAGAAGTACATGGTGAAGGCTATTTCAAAGGTTTGGTAAATCTAGAATTAGTGGATTCTTAGAATATATTTTCCAATATAAGAAGATATAATACCATTATTATGGTAGAGCATTTTTCATTAGAAAACATATTTTCTCTGAGAATTCAGTGAAGTCTGAAAGTTGCTCGTGGAGGTGGATTCTATGAAGGGTGAAGTAGTTCACGGAGGAGATTCTGTGAAAGGATGTCTGCAGAGAACTATAGTTCTAAAAGGAAGAAAGAAATTTTCAAAAGAATCAGTCTATAGAATAGTGAATTCTAGAGAAGTAGAAGCAATATGTGGAAGTGGAATACCGAAGAAGTATGCAGAAGTGGTACGCTGAAGTAGTATGTGAAAGTAGTATGTAGAGGTAGTTCGTAGAGGTAGTATGTGGAGTTGGTATACAGAAACAGTAGCAGAGGTGGTATGCGGAAGAGGTGGTCCATGAAGCATATGCACTACATGGTTTTTGAAATAATCTATTCATTTATGAAGGTACTTAAACAGTTCACAAAATCAATTTCCACTATTTAATAGTACATGGAAAAGTGTATTTCATCTACTGGTGAAAAGGGGACATCAACCGAGCATACATTTATATTTTAGGATGTGTGATTTCATGAAAATGAATGGACTTACAAGACCATAGACTAGGAATGGATCCATTCCAAGAGTCGAGAGTGAAGGAAGAGGAAGACGACAATCGTTTCCACCAACAGTGATCTAGAGAAAGAGACATAGGGAGTGACCCTTGGGAATGTAGTGATAAGACCCTAAATCTTATAAAGGTAGTGATCCTAGGCATATAAGTGATCTCTCCTGAATCTTGCAATTGGCAGTGGGATTTAATGTATTTGGTATATTGGTACATCGCCACATCGCCGTTGTATGCTCCTTGGACGTATCCCAATGATGGTGAACCAAGTAAAATCATCGTGTCCTATGTATGATTTCATTTCTATTTATATATTTATGTGGGATAAATAGAGAAGTGTGTTCTTTTTAACAACGAAACAAGATATTAAGGGGAAGAATTTTTAATCTATCATACCCTGATTCACCCCTCCTCTAAGGGTATTTGACCAAGTGGACCTAACATTTATAGATACATGGATTATCTTATGCATGTTATTGAATTAAAGGACATGTATTTGGGGCCTGATGCATCTTAAAATGAGTTTTTAATACATTTTATAGATTGGAGTGAGAAATTCCTTCAAGGTAAAATGGTACCCCTTATCAAATTTTGGTGGAATCATGGGAGAATCCAAGAGGGGACTTGGGAGTGAGAGGTTGACTTTCAAGCTCGGTGGCATGAGTTGTTTGAGAAGGAACCCAATAGATGCTTCTTGAGGATGTGAATAATTTTTAGGGGATAATTGAAAATCCTTGAAATTCATGTTCTTTAATAAAACCTGTGTTTCCCCCTTATAATAAGTTGGACCATTTCATGGTGGAACCTTGTGTTTTTTAGAATTTTTTGGGGCTTAAAAGGGTGTTTTGGAAAAATTTCTACCAAAATAAGGGTTGTTAAACCATAGCACTTATGACCACACTACAGATATGTGGACTATGACATGGTGTGATTGGTGTTCCATAGTTCGTTGAGGCCATACCATAGTGGAGGATGCTATTCCATGGTGGTTTCAACCAAGGGTGCTATACCATATCCATTTCATTGGAAGGTGGTTCATATAGAGGCTTCACCATGGTGGTTGGGACTGTGTTGTAGTGCCTTTTTCCACATTAGTTACAAGCGAATGTTCATACAACTGGTCATTAGGATGTTAATACTTTAATAGTTTTTTATGAATTAAAATTGGGGAATGCGTTTTGAATTTTCTATTGGGACTTAATGAGGCCTTAAATTAAGGATTCCCAAGTGTTTAGAGACCTATAAATTAATGGATCATCCCCTTTGAATCAGATAATTTCAAAACCCCAAAGGGATATAGAGAATACTCCACACTATGGACCACATTCATATTCCAAAGAAGTTTTGGGTTCAGTATGGTATTACATAGCATCCCTCTCTCCATACATAGTGGTGGTTTTCACCCAATGTCGAAATTTCCCTCCTTATACTGTAGGGGTTGTTCTCCGGTATTGTAAACATTATAGTGTTTTACCATGTTCCATGGTGTTCTTTCTCATGCACCGTTGAACCATGGTTTCCTTTCTCATGCTATGGTGACTCCCTCCCATCCCACCACTACACCATGGTGGTGGTCTTTAATGCACCTCTATGCCACATCTTTCACCTTGCATCATGGAGTATCTTTTCTAAAAGTTCATCCAATAGAACTTGAGGATTTTTTCATCTACTAACCTAGGTTAAGAAAAGGTTATATTCTATGGCATTGTTATCATCACCTTAATATAGAACTCATACCACGTATTATTGGACCAATTCTAGGATCCTTGATGTGGGAGGAATTTGGTTGGTGTGTGAGTGAGTTTTCAATAATGAAAACCTTGATAACCCTAAAAATCAACATCGACAATGATATCTTGTTGTGGTATGTTCCTTAACTTCTTGGGATTATGTTTACACTTATTTACAAATTTATTTTTTCTGTTGTCATTATTGATAATTGGACTTAATTATTATTTCATGTACGCATGTAAAGCCAATGAGACTCGTTGTGATATTGATCCATTAGTGGTATTAGTATAGCTTGTTTCTATTTTTGATATGATTAAATGCTATTATGTATGTTGCTATATACTCATGATGATGTGATATGTCTTCTTGTACACTCATAATGTATGTGTGTTACCATGTCTTAGTTTTTCTTAGTGTTATTTGAGATAGGTGGACCTTTGCTACATGTTTATCCCTTATAGGGGGTGTGCTAATTTGCAATGATGGAAATGAGGGACCTAAGCCTAGGTTGGAGGTACGAGGTAATCATGGATTCATGTTGAGTATTCACTCAAGGTATCCTTGATTTTTGATGTTTCATGCACCATGTGGTAGTTTAGTTGTAACTATAAGGCACTAGGTAACATGGTCCTCTTGAGGGATAGATGATGCCAGGTATCATGTACACACAACACCATAAGAATGTCGTAAATGGTCCAGTTTGGTTACCACTGACATATCCCATTATCTTTCTAGTATAGATCCAAATTATTCATGACTAAGGGTTAGTGGAATCTTGATTATTGAATGACTTCTCAGTTTTGGTTTGTATGTTATTATTTTTTTCCATTTAATTATTATGGAAAACACTCATTATACTTGAGTATAGTTTCTTAAGAGATATTTGGCGGTGTCTTACTGAGTCTTGTACTCACACCCTACTCATTAATTTGGATGTTCTTATTGATTTTATTAGGTATCTAGTAAAGGTCAAGAGCCTTATGGTGAATAGCTGAGCAGTGGATATTGCAGATGATGGTAGACTAGGGTGAACTCTAGAGAATCTCTCCATCTTTTACTCATGTATTTATATTTTTATTTATATACTAGACATTATTTCCACTTTGGTAACCCTTTTATTTATATATCATATATTTCATTCATTCATGTTTTGTATATACTTTTATTATTTATTTACTTATTGTATTTTTATTTTTCACTTTAGGAGTTAAATGAAATGATATTAAGAGTAGATACTCCCCACTGTCGGACCTAGACCCTCACTTTTTGTTGGAAAACTCTTTCATATGAGGATTCATGCATGATTTCAAATTGAAATATATCTCAGACTTAGTATTTTGGGTCATAGAATTACATTTTGGGAGTATTATTCCAAAGGTTAACATAATATCATGCCAATTTTCAAAGGTGTTTTTTGAAATCTTGGACCAGTAGTTAAGTGGTCCTCTTCCTGTCATAGTGGAAGAGTATCCTAGTTTTTCCTTGGTGATGTATATGGATTATCACTCTAGAGAATGTTTTATTTTACTGTTGAACTTATTCGGGGGATGAGTCCCATATCTTTTCAAACATATTATATATAATCCATTGAGTTAAAATTTAAGTTCATCTTGATGATCTAGAGGCTAAAGAAATTATTCATCAGAGAGTTTCACCATAGGCTTCACTAAGGATCTTCATAATGAATCTCGATTGAAGACTCTATATTTGTATTGATACCTAAAAGTTTAATGAGATGGTTATTGAGAACAAGTAGGATTCTCCTAGGATTGATAATATGTTTGATCAACTTAGGGGATCAAGATGGTTTTATAATATTGATGTATGATAAGGGTACCATCAGTTAATATTCGAATATGAGGATCTTCCTAAGACTGCATTCGGGAGAAGTTTGAGATAGTATGATTATTTGGATTTTTCGTTTTTCTTACAAGTGATCCTATAGTGTTTTTGATTTTGATTAATTAGATATTTTATCTTCTTTTTTTTGCTCTTTCAGGGTTATTTTTGTGGATGATATTTTGTCTTATTCCCATGTGGAGGAAGAATATAAGGAACATTTGAAAATTGTACTCAAAATCTTTGAAAGAATATCATCTATATGAAAATATTTATAAATGTAAAATTTATATTCCAGAAATTATGTTTTTGGGCCATGTTATATCTGAGAGATGCATCCTAAGGGATCCTTAAACGATTCACTTAGTGATGTATTATGAGAAACCAAGGAATTTGTTTGATATTTAGAGCTTCTTAGGTTTTGATTACTATTACAAGATATTTCGCCAGGATTCCACCAAGATTGCATATTGTATGATAGATTTTCCATGTAAGGGTGTTATGTTTGAATGGAATTATAAGTTTCAAATATCTTTTGAGGAACTGAATGTGAGGTTGTCTTTGGCTCCAGATCCGATTCTTCTGAAATAGAGTTTGGGTTATGACATCTGTTGTGATGCATCATGTCTGGGATTAGGAGGAGTTCTGATGCAAGGGATATATGTGGTAGAATATGTCTTTCACCAACTATGACCTCATAAGAATAAATTATCCTACCCATGATCTTGAATTGGATACAGTGATATTTTCTATCAATATTTAGTGCCTCTATCAATTTGGAGAATGGTTCATTGTATATTTGGATCATAAGAGCCTAAATTATATTTTTAACTAGAAGGATATGAACCTATAACAGAGATTCTAGGTTGATTATATTCAAAATTTTGATTTCAATATTTCATACACACTTAGAGAAGGGATTGTAGTCACCAATGCATTGATTGTGAAGTCACTGACTCAAGCCTTGAAGGAATAAGGGGAATAATGATCTTTGATTAGTCTGTTCACTAAAATGTGCTTCGATATGGAGGAAACTAATGGGAATGTTTGACTAGATAGTGTGAAAGGTGATTCATTAATTTATGATCAGATTCATATTATATAATAAATAAACATTTATTGTTATAATTTTAGTATACTCCTTTATGGTGGGGAAATATTGGGTGACTGGTCTCAATGTCATGATGATGTCTTGTGTTTCTGAGGTAGATTAGTCATTTTAATAACTCTGAGGTAGGATTTCATGGATAATGAACATTATTATAGTTGGTATATACACCATGGGACAACTGATATGTGTCATTATTTGAGACACTAGTATTGGGGGTCAAGGATGAGGTGATTGATTGTGGAATTCATATCATGATGCCTTACCTGCCATAAGATAAAGGTAGAGCACCAGATACTTTTCAATTTGTTGTATCCTTTACCCATTTCTTTATTTAAGTGGGATGAGATGTATATGAAAATCATAGTAAATTTACCAAAAAATCCTGATGGGAAATATTATATTTGGGTAATCATTGATCAACTTATGAAATCATCTTATTTCCTTCTTATTGAGAAGGTGGATAAGGTGTAAGGGATCTGGAACTTATATGTTCGAGAGATCATGAAGCTCCATAGAGTACCTTCAGTTATTATTTATGATAGAGATTAGTGACTTACATCTCATATTTTGAAATATTAAAATTAAGTAATGGGTATGAAACTAATGTTAATCATAGTGTATCACCATTAGATGGATGGATAGACTAAGAAAGAAACTGAAATTATTGTGGATATGCATCGGTCATGTGTTCATAATTTCGGTGGTTCATGGGAAAAGAATTCTCCCTTGGTTGAGTTCACTTATAGAAAAATTTATCAAGATTCCAATAGAATGGTGCCTTTTAAAGTTTTATATAGGAAACCATGTAGATATCCTTTGTGTTTAGAGGATTTTAGATATTATTCATTGGTTGGAATTAGTATTTTTTAATAGATAACAGAAAGGGTGTAGTTAATCTAAAATAGGTTAGTGATAGCTCTGAGTCTCTATAAATTCAATATGGACTAAAATATTCACTCTTTGGAGTTTTTAGGAGGTGATTAGGGTTTCATTTGGATTTTTCCTCATTTGATAGATCGCCATTAAGATATATAGGGTAATTTAGCACCAAGTTCTATTAGACCATTCAAGATCATTGTACATCTTAGAATAGTGGAATACTGATCAGACTTTCCATCTCGTTTGACATTAATTCACAACATGTTTCATGTTTCCCAAATGAGGAGGTATTAATAAATCGCTTATCATGGGATTAAATAGGGATATATTGATCTTTATCCCAAAACCTCAGTGTTAGAACAACCGGTGAATGTTATGGATCATATGTATAAGGTGATGCATGGTAAAATTATTCCCTTGATCCTTGTATTGTCGAAGTACATATGGTATTTCCACGAGACATGGGATAATGAGGTTCTCATGATGTATTAGAAGGCTTATCTCTTTATGATTTCAAAATACTGAGTTCTTTCTAGGGATAGAAAGTAGCATGGTGGGGAGAATTATCACACCTTATGGGTCATAGGTATGTTTTGTATTGGACTTATTTTGCCTATGTTGTGGTTTTAATATATTTCAAGAGTTGTGTGTCAAATTTTTGAAATTTTGGGAGAACCTGGATAGACTCATTGTCTTTGGAAGATTATTGGCAACCATATAATGAATATGTGATATTGATCTGTCAAATCTAGTTATTTTTTTCATGGTTTGAGTATAGTTTTTTTAACTACGAAAGTCACTTGGAAAACTATAATGATGATTGGGTTTGGTTCGAGAAGTCATTGTATGTATAGCAAATAGTTTTTTTAACTACCCAACTATTTCTAGGTAACCATTTACCTTTATGTTCAATGGAAATTTTTGGTTACATGGTTATCACATGGTTTGTCTAACTATGCAGCTTAACTCTACGACCCATATGACTTTCTTAAAATTATAAAATTACCCTAATTACCTTGTTCATTTTTAACATAAATATGACTATAATTTATAATTATCTAATCCTAGTCTTTCCTTGATACTCTATTTTGTTCTAACTTTGGTCTCTTAGTGGTTATCCTTCAGTTTTAGTGGATCTATTTGATGTATGTTCTGATTTCCACCATTTTTATTCTCCACTTTCAAAATATATCTACAATCTGTCTTCTCATTCAAGTGTTAGAAATATTAATTGATATAATGGATAGGTATATAGGTTTTTATATAGAATTTATGATTTTTAAAGTGGTTTTAATATTTATTATAATTTATCTCTTCATTTCTAATCACCATTTTCCGTGGAGACTAACTTTCCTTCATTTGTGTGGTTGGTTTGTCTATACAATAGTTCTTTATCAGGGAACACCTTGTTGTTCTTGTGTTTTCCATTGGTTTGGTATATGAAAAATATTTATTTGATATTTATGAGGGTTTATTCATTAAATTTTATCTTTAGTTTAATGATAAATGTTTTTAAAGGGGTTATTATTTAAAAACAGTTTTATACACATTGTGTGTTTGATGAAATGCCTCAAATATGGTTTAAACTCTTAAAATGGTATTTAAAGAATGGTATAGGTAATTTTGTTCCTATTTAAATGTTTTATCAAATTTATATCATGGTTTAATTGAATATATTGAGAAAACATAGCATTTTGGAACCTTGGGTGCATTGGGTTATGGACATATGGAAACCTTAGTGAGTGTGGCACAACTAGAAGTTATGTTTGTAATAATAATATACTACAGAAGGATGTCTTGTCATTAGGATTTACATTATGACATTTAGAGTTCATTTTATATCCTATTTTTTATTCCCATGGTCTAGATACAATCTTTTATTACTTTATTCATGATGGTAATGTTTAATTATTTATTAGATAACTTGTTTATATCATGAGTTTCCATGGATGGTTTTGATTTTTCAGTCTATTTATCTTTCTTTAATTCATTTAATATTCTTGGTTTATTGATTATGAAATTCTTTAAAGTAAACTATAGTATAATTGATGAAAAAAAATTCAAATAGAATTTTTTTTTGAAGCCAATTTCATTTTAATGTTAGAACTAATGGTTACTTAGTGAAAGAAATTGTATATATTTAGTTTTTTATCCCAATGGAAATTTTCTTCACACTCCATATGGCTTTGGGTTTAAAAAAACTCAGTTTTATTAGATATAGGTAAAGGAAAGGGTATCATGTATCTTGATGACTTTTCGTGGTTGGTGTCACTCATAGTGATTTGGGATGGTAGTTACGGAAGGTTAAATATAGAGTTGGTTTTGGTCCTAGATTTATTTTTCTTTAGAGATTGGACTTATGGATTATTTTATATGTCCCATGGTTGTGTACCTCTTCTTCTATGATGTAATATATTTTTTATCTTTATATTTTTATACATGTGACATTTTTATTTTTTTTTAGGGTGAAATAATTCCAATGGTTATGGGTGTGGATACCGAGGTGCTTTTTACCAGCCCATGAAAACTAGGAATGAACTTAGAGCCATGTAGTGGGGTAGTTTGGGTGATGTGTCAGGTAGACCCATATTGGTTTGTTACATATTGTTGTTTTTCCAAATTGTTAGACATTGATTTTGTGTTGAATTTTATGCTTGTTTTTTTTCAATGATTCCATTATATCATATTAAAATCAGGATAGGATGATAGGGATTTTTCTTGACATGGCTAGAGGAGGTCCCAGAGGATGAACACATGAGGTTTTTGAAGTTTTACTAACACAGAGAAGCTTAGTGATTTTTTTGAAGTTATTCATCCTTGTTATAATTTGAATAATTAAATATAATTTTCTATACTTAATTTTTTATGTCATGTGGCTTGAGGTAGGGTCCTTGAAGATGAAGTGATCTTGGACGAGTCATGTATGGGATTCGCTAAGGGAGATTAGAGCTTTGTGTTGATGGTAAATTCATTATAGTGGTCGATGGATTCTATAATACAATTTCATGTGTTTTTTTATGCATGAATGTTTATGATTTTATAATTTTATCGGTTTAGGTATAAAGATTAGGTGTCAGGGATATCATAGTAAGAAGTAATATGATGGCATTGGGCCTCATATGCTTGGAATAAGTTATCTTTTGCACTTAGGTAAGCTGGGATCACCCTGTCACTATGTATCCAATGGTTTAAGGTTCCATATAGGTTTATTTGAGGCCTTGGGTGGGACTCATGATACAATTGGTGATATAGGATAGTCTAGGTTGAGTTCCTTGGACTAGTGGGTATGCATGATCGGATCAGATCTATGTGAAGATGAGTGATATAGTCATACATATCATGATTGATTAAGAACTCCCTATTGTGGTAGCATGTGTTTATTTCCATGAATTAAGGGGGATCTCTTATGGGTAATGGGTTAAGAGGTCTTCCATAAGAGAATTAAGATGAGACCCATTTATGGCTCATGCAAAGTTATTAAGAACATGGAATTGGGATTCAAAGGGGGGTTTGGATGGAAATTGGACCCTTTCTATTAACATTAGGGTCAGGATGGGGATTTTGGATATGAATTCACTATATAGTGATGGACATGAGATTGTTTTGGTGAGTAGATATGGGAGTCTAGGTCCCAAATGACTAGTGGACTAGTGATGATTTTTTGAGTTTGTCTGATGGGTTTCATGAATTGTTTTTGTTTTATAAGTGTTATTATTATAAGAGATAGATTCCAATGTGATTAATGTGTACTCTGAGGCATATACTCAGAATGAGGGAGATGGTGATGAATTGACTACCATGAGTGAGATGGATTCCTTACTATATATGTTGTCTAGGTGAACTTTTAGTGAGAAGGTGTGGCTTGAGACCAGTATATCTCACCATGATGAAGAATTTATTGTTATGGACCCTTACTTGAGTGATAAGGCAGTGGTCAGGGATGTGATATTATGGAGGGCCTTACCTTGAGTGATAAAGTAGCGTTTGGACTTCTATGAGTGAGATGGGATCTAGGTTATGAGGGGATGCATGGTTAGATGATTGGGGTTTCCTTCAATGAGAAGGTATATTATGAATATGATGCAGGATTGGATGGATGAACCATACCTTGAGTGAAAAGGTAGAGTTCAGGTAGTAGGCATGCTATGTGATATAGAACCGAACTCTAAGGGGGTATTAGTCTGTATTTGGATGATTCCTTACCCTATATCTTTAGGTACAAGCCAAATATATTGATAATTCTTTACCCTAAGTCTATGAGTATGGGTTGGGTTATGGTATGATGATATTAAGAGATTCTAGAATGGTACTAAAGATGGTATATTTAGGAATCGTAGAAAATTGGTTATCACATGGTGTCCTAAAAGGTGTGCATGCCTCTTTGAGTGTTGTAGTGTCCTAGTTGGCACATAAAGACCATATGAGCATATTTATTTATGTATTTTATTTTCTCATACATAAACATGTATATGATGGTTTATATTAAGGGCGTTTGGTGATACCTTACTAAGTTATATGCTCACACCCTACATAGTCACCTCGGCTTACATACAGACCCTGTGTTTTCTTTTAGGTTAGACCATATGATGAGTAGTGGATCGAGCTAGGATAGAATGATGGATTTGGAGAATGGTTTGATAAGTCCTGTGGATGGGAATGTATCCTATTTTTATTTTATTTTTTATATTTAATTATCCTAGTGGGTGATTATTTATGTTTTATGTAATATGATTATACATTAATATGTTATAAAATTATTTTTTATTTTATTATATATTAATATATGTTTGTTATGAATGATATTTGGGTTATTTACACTATTTTTCGTACTCTAATATGATAGTATTGTATTTAAATGGTGTGTGACACCCTGAAATTACATTTTCTTTCTTATGTTTATATGGTTGATTTATCCCTTGACTTTGGGGTTTACCTGTGTGAAATTATAAATGTTTTTATTACTTTACATGGTTTCATAGTTTTTTCACACATTTTGAGACATATTTAAATGGTAACTATTTGACTTGTAATGTTTTCGGCAGTGGTAATCATACAGTCACACCATGGGTTGGTAAACCATGTGAGTAAACTCTATTATCTTCTCAGTTTAGAGTTTTTTGATATTTTAAATTATTTTTATTTAGGTTATACTCTTTTGGATTCTCTAATTAATTTTCCCTAACATAGGAACCTCTAAAACACCTCTCATCCTATTTTAATACCCTCTGTGGTGGATTTTGAGTGACTGGTAAAATATTACTTGGATCAAGAGGTTAGGGGTTCTCCTTCCTTCTTCTCTAAGATTCCTTCCTTTTATATAAAATTTACTAACCCTACTAGCCATGGTTTGCCGATTTTGATGTTTATGGTTATTCTATTTGGGATATTTGGTTTCTAGGTGTTGTGATCCATCATATGAGACCTAATATGATGGTATCCATTTAAGGTGACATGCTTTCATCTCTTCAGGTGATTTTTTCCATTCAATTTCCTTTTATTAAATTGATCTTTGGATTATTGATGCTTTATAATTCTTTATAAACTAATTTAATTATGTATATGATATCAAGTTTAATTTTTTCAAAGATTTTCCATGATTGGGTGGATTTTTTATTTGGAAAAGTGGGTAAATTTCGGAGTTCAATGAAATTTTTATTTCAAATATTATATCATGCATTATATATGTTTGATAAAATCCCATTGGTGGTTTTCTTTAAGAAAAATTATGGTTCATGATTTTTTGGGCTATGTTTGATTTCTAAATTGGGGTGTTCCATTATTTTAAAATGGGTTTCCATGTTCTAAAAGGTGTTTCCTTATTTTAAAAGGGGTTTATGGGTTTATGTGATTTTTTGGTGATTTAATTGAATTTATTTTGACTATTATTAGGTGTTATTGTTTTTATTTACACTTTTTTATCAAATGTGGCTTTGAAAATGGATTTCCGAAAGTGTAGTTCTTGGTTTCTAGGAAAATATTCATTTGGCATTTTGTATGAAAGGTGAATTGTATTGTCTGATCTTTACACCATAGTTTATCCCTATTATTATCTTTTGTTTATTATTGTAACATGAGTTGATGATTAAGTTAATTGTTATTTGTGTTTATATTGTTTTTTTGGGGGTTCATCATTAAAGTGGATGTGTGGGATGTGGGATGTTTAGATTATTGTGTTTTATTTCCTTTGGGATAGGTGATTTTCCTTTTCTTGAAATTGGATTGATAGTGTCCCACATAAATTAGTTATGACATGAAGAACCCTAGGATACTAAGTAGGGATTAAAGGATGTTGGTTATACTAGTTGGTAGTTTCACAATGTCTAGTATCCCCTAGTTTAATGTCTACACCTAGAAAGGGGTGTGTCACTAGTGAGTCTATTTGAGGGAGATTCAGGTAATGATTTTTGTGACCATTAACCTATCAACAGTTAGTTCCTCCCATGTGTATATAGTATTTATCCCCTTAGTAACTAAATTTTTATCTCATGATATGGTTTACATATTATACCTCTTTATTGTGTTTTGGAATGTGAGTTAATGATCTCGTTAATGGATCCTATTTTTATTTACTGGTTATTTATAGTTGAGCATGGTTTCTTAATATAAATCATTATGGAATTATTGATATTCCTTTAGGAATTTCCATGGATTTTTATTTTATTAATTTTTCCATTTCTTATACTCATATTGAGGGTTGTTTGTGTGTTTCATGTTTTAAAATCCATGGAAGTTGTTGTTTTCAATTCATGTTTTTTAATCGTTTTTGAAAACATTTTAAACTACTGAGAATGGTTTGTTTTTATAAAAGGTTCGTTTAAAATAAAGAGATAAGGGTTAAATTGGTTTCTTGTAATACAAGATATTTTAAATGAAAATTTTGGTTTCTAAAAGTTCAATTCCTTGATAATTCCACTTTGAGGAATTTTTTATAAAT
The DNA here is from genome assembly GCA_963277665.1 of Viscum album. NCBI lineage: Eukaryota > Viridiplantae > Streptophyta > Magnoliopsida > Santalales > Viscaceae > Viscum > Viscum album. Next base: position 1,495,786,103 of record OY728133.1, read on the forward strand.
GTTGTGTTTTGAGAAAAAAGATAAGGCATTGTCTGTTATAATTTCATTTTTTGGGAAGGAAAAAACCAATTTTTCTATTTCTTTAAAACTAATGGACTTGGTTTCATTGTAAAAGGAATATAATGAAATCATGGTGTTGTCTTGTTTTCCTTTGGCTCACACCCTACATACTCATATTTAGGGGCTTGTAGAATCATTGTTTTTTTAAAGTTTTCAGGTTATGGATGGAAATTTGATTTTTTTACCACTCTCATTTCAGAATTGGTTGTTTGTTCTATTTATCTTGGTAACTTGAGAGTCACATGATGATGGTGGGATTTCAACCGATTTCATTTTTCTAGTTGGGTCATGTGGTGAATTGGTCTCTTAGACATAATTCTTTATTTTAACTTTATTTTCCTAGTTGTGTTGCATAAAATCTTTGTATAAAAAATGTTTTCATTTATGATAAAGTTTTTTGAAAAATCCTTTAGTAATCCTTATTATTATTCCAATTAAGGGTGTTCTTATTTTAAGATAGTTTTTTTTTTATTTTTGAATGCTTTTCCAATGAATGGATACCTCATGTTGGGTTCCCAATTAGAAACTATTATTAATCCAGGTTTATCTTTATGGTGAAATCATTCCCACATGTTTACCTACCATACATCGAAACTTATCTTTAGCTAAAGGCAATTAAGAACATACCTCAACCCCTGTAATGGATTTACTTATGTGACATTTCTAGTAGTCATAGGTTGGTTAACTATAAAATGGAATTATATCCATTTTTTTATTTTGGGTTTGATCTTAGATAAGAGTTGGGATCAATGGATATTGAGTGGGAGTTTGGATGAATTTTTGGCTATCTCTTCCTCGTGATAGACCTTGATTTCCCATTGTTTTGGGGGGGTCTTTCTTTTGAGTTTTGGATTTATGGATATTATTATTGAGATATTCTAGCATGTTTTTCTACTACTGTGAGTTGTAGGAAGTGTCAATGATATGTCTCAAAAAACTCATAGATTCAAATTTAAACTGGTGGAAATATGGGGGTGCATGGTTATGGTACAAAATCTATCAAATTATGTACAGGAAATCTAAAAACGTTTTATACTACTTCTAATGGCACTCACACGATTGCAACATAGTCTGGAAAAACTATGTGGCTAAACTGTATGCTATGGGTAAATTTTTTAATTTTTTTTCTTACTCCTTTGATGCTTTTTGCTTCTCTTATGATTAATGAGTTTTTTTATAGGTAATTAGATAATTTTTTATGGATTAATAAAGTTGCTAAATTAAATTTTAAGCCATGTTATATGATTCAGTGACTAATTTTGTTTTGAAAAATATGTTTTGGGTGTTTAAAATTATTTTTTTGAAATATTATTTAGATTTATCAGAAATTTTCTAAGTGAATGAAATGATTTTAGGTTGTAATGGTTTTCAAGAAAAGAACTTCATGGGTTATAAGTGTGGTTGAATTCTTAAAATGGTTTTGGGGTTTTATTAATTTCCATCAGATGATTGTTTTTTGAAAAAATGAATGATTTTGGTTTTATTGTATAGAGGATAAAAAAGTTTTTAAGAATTGGGTTCATTATTAATTATTAAGATTGAAATGTTTTAATGATTTTGAAATGGATCTTTTAATGGGATTTTTATAAACTTGTGACACCCATCAGATCATGAGTAAGTTTATTTATGAATTTTGTTTATCTTTTGATCCATTATTGGAGTTCCTGAGTGTTGGGGGGTTGAAAACGAGTTTTTTGGGGAAAAAACTAGGCACACGGTAAATGCATGGTCTGTTAAAGCATGTGGCTAACCATGTCAGAGGGATGTAGAGGGAAATAGTGTTTTTTTCACACTTTTGGCATGGTTTTTCAAACCATGAGACACCAAAGTGTAACCATTATCTTGAGATTTTGGGTGGGTAATGGAACTTTCATTATTGGTGTATAGTTTTCTAAACTATTTGTCCTAACCATGCGGCCCTATCCAGCTCACATAAAAATAATATTTTTACCAAAATACCTTTATCTGGATTTTATGTTTTGGGGGTTCATTTTTTGATCCTAACATGTGTATCTCCACTACCTTGTACTTGTTTATCTTTCTCTCCATTGGTGGTGATTTATTTTAGAGATCTTGGTGTTTTGGAATGAGGTAATCCCTTATTTCATGTTTTTCTCAATCCATCCCCATTCTTCGAACTTACTCATATATTATAATGGATATATGGAACCCTAGGGCTATGTTGTATGAATATAGGTTGTTTCGTGGGAGATTTTTTTTCTTATTTATTAGGCATGTGAGGCCGTGTTCTTCATCTTCCAGGTGGACATCATCATAAGTGTTGAACTTTAGAGCATATTTGAGGCTAGTGTCTCTATTTAAGGGTGTTTTAAATATATTACCTTTGAATTTATAATTTAATTTGGTTTATTTTGTTTAAATTTCCATTATCAGGATTTATGGATGTTGTGTATTCCATGTTAGACACGGTTTATTGTTTCTTTTGAAAAATTAATGGTTTGAAAGGGGTTTTCCGAATGGGGGTGGCATGTGTGTACCCCAGTTGTTTGATAAAATCGATCAAGAGGATTAATTATTTCAAACATATTTTTATAGTGGTTTTAGGAATGAAATTTCCATGTTGATGGTGTTTTGATAAAATGGGAATCTTTGTTTTTGAAAATGGCTTGCAAATTTGATTTTTATTTATATGGATATTTTTTTAATAATTGTGTGATATGGAGTATAAAATGGGATAACTGGGGTTTGGGTGAGGTATTATCTAAGGAAAAATGAGAGACTTCGGGGGAGGGGGACCATGAGAACCTCCATTTGTTTTCCAATGTACTTTGAGAGCCTTTTGGAGGGAAGATCATGAGAACTTCCATTGTTGTTTGAGGGGCCATGATAGATCTTGGATTTTAGACCTTGGGAAGATAGTGAGAGCATTTGTTTTCATAGCCCATCTGCATACTTGTTTAGAATCACTCATATTTGATCCTTAAGTTTAGATCCCTAGTTTCAAATACTCATGAAGATTTTTATATATGCTTTTATGCATTGTGTAGTGCCTTGGATGATGTGAGGATTTAAATTATACCCATTTTCTTTTATTGGTAATATGAGGATGATGCTTATTCTTATAAGTTGCCATGCCTTGTTTGGGGTGGGTCGAGAATTCAGGGAACTTATGGAATTTTATTTTTATTGAAGACATGTTTAAATATGTTTTGGAAAACCAACTTTGATTAAATGGAAACCCAAAGGTATTTTAAGGATTATTTTATATCATGTAGATTTTCAATGTGGTTTGGTTTTGAAAAATGAGTCTTTAAAATAATTTATTATTTTTAGGGGAAAAGTCCTTAAATATATTCATAGTGGTATCATACTAGGATTCATGCATCACACCATAATGGAGAACTTTGTGGGTGTTTTAATATTTTTTTCATGGCATGGGTAAGGGAAAGGGAACTATTCTCGAGGGTGGGTCTTCCTAATTTCCAGCATCCAATATTTTTTAGAGGGGATGTGGTCTCACAGGGGTTGGCTTATATAGATTCATTTTGGTATTTTGTACTCATTGGCATGTTGGCTGAGGCTTACTTGTCTTTGTTTCCATTATTTTGAGATTGGTGATTTTTTTTGAGATACCATGTATATGTTCAGTTATAGAATGCTTTGTATTGGTTATATGTCATTGTTTATGGTATATTCTTATCTTTTCTACTCACACTAATTGCACAGGTGTGTACATATTGTTCTATAAATGGGACATGAAAGATTTACTACTGGAGAAACTATTCTCATGTGATAATTGGCTACACCCAGTGTTTTTCACCAGCCTGTAGAGATTGGGAATGTGCTTCGGGCTGTGTGACAGCCTTGATCAGGTGATAGGATAGGTATACCTAGGTTGGTTCAATAAAAAATAGTATCAGAGGAAATTTTTATTTGGGGTTTAGTGGTAGATTAGAGTTAGGTCTGTCGGGAATCAGGAAGTAGGAATTTAGGAGTTCGTGTCTAGTTCTTCTTCGGATCAAACCTTGAGTTTCTTTTAGTGTTTCAGGATTGAGGTTATTTTTTTTAGGCTAGATATGGGTTAATTTGATGAGATTTGGATTTATTTCACAGTTAGCATCGAGTCATGGGGTAAGCTCGTGGGTCATTTTGGGTTTTGACGTGGAAATTTAGGAGTTAGGTTAGGTGGAACAGTTATGGCACATGGTTAGTAGTAACCATGCATAGCCTATTTGGACTTATATGCCAAGCCTCGAATGTAAACCACAAGGTTGGTGCATGATTTTCCAAACCATGTAGCCAAATTGTGGGATTTGGGAAATTCATTGTATTTTTTGATGTTTTTCCTCCCTTGTTTAGAGTTTCTTTTGTTTCTTATGTCATTTATTCATAATCTTGATGAGGGTTTATTTTGATTCTTTTTATGTGTAATTAGATTTTATTATGCTAGATTTAGGTTTATTTGTACCATATAGCTAACACCACATAGAATACCCTCATCCAGGTGTAGAGAGGGTATTGCGGAGAGTAACCCATAAATAAACCCTCATGTGGATCCAACATTGGTTTATTCAATGATTCATATGATTTAAAACATATGTCAATTTGGTTTCTAAGAGAAACATATAATGATGGACTATTCTTATGATTTTACGAGGTAGAACCCACTAGTGTTCCATGTGAGAAAAGGGGCCAATGAACACATAGAGTTGTTGGGTCATATCAAGATAATATTTGAGTTATTGAATATTCTTGAGACCTCTAATGTTTTATTTTACATTTATATTCTAGAAGAACTAGATTGGAAGTGTTGGAAGTTAATGGTGCCTTCGAGAAAGCATGAGGATCTTACCTGGACCATGTTTAAGGTGGATTTCAATTAGAGATTCAACCCGAATACCTTGAGGGTGGTGAAGGCTTGAGAGTTTCTAAATCTAGACTAGGGAGATATTATAGTGATATATTATGCTCCCAAGTTCATTGAGTTGGTTCATGTTTCTCTAGATCTCCTCCCAAATGATTACTAAAAGGATCAATTCTTTGAGATGGGATTTGAGTCCATTGTGAAGATATGTGCTTGTCATTTTGTGTCTACCAACCTATCCATAGGTTGTTGATAAGGAAACTATATTATATTTAGATTTTATTGGTAGGACAGATCTTAGTGGGGTTCCTTATATTTTTAGAATCTAGATTTCTTCATCAGGTAAGAAGTGGAAGCTTGATGAGTCTTAGATAGGCATTGGAAAGAATATCTAACATTCTTCAGATTCATCGTCTATAGTTTCTAAAGGGTGCAGACCTGTTGTTTATTATTAATATGTGAAGGCTATGTACACTAGGATTTATTTCTTATAGAATCCAAAGGTGTTCACCAGTGTGGAGCTCTAGGTAATCTTTAGTGCTTATGTCCAGTGGCTTTGTTGGGGAGTAGTGTAGGCTCATTTTTCTCAAAGGGACCTTAGGTACAGTCATAGGCTTCCAAGGGTGGAGGATATCATCCTCATGGAAAGAGGAATTCTCAATAGAGTAAGAAGGTATAGGGAAGGTATAAACTAGGGAATATCCATAAAGTTTATGTCATACTTGGGGACTCAGATTCTGGGTTAGCCATCGTGAGATGTATGGTGTTTATTTCATCTTCCATAGAATCAGTTTTATTTTATAATAACACATATCATTCTCTCATTTTACTTAATTTTATTAATTATTTGGGTTTTTTGGATAAGTTGATGTCATATTTTATATATTTTTTAACCCTATTGGGTTGGAATAAAGATAAGGGATTAAATTTACCTAAGTTTTGTGTTTTGGTGGCTGATGTGAATGTCATCAGGGACTTCCTATTTCAAGACCAGGTCATTTTCAAACTAATAAAAAATGAACATGATGATCATATTCAGGTCTCTAATTGATTTTTATCACCGTAAGGTTCATTTTATTACTCTTTACAAGGGGAATTACATCTTTTAGGGTGGATGGGATCCGTCATTGGGTAGGTAGGGACTAGTTGAATCTGATTTAGGGTCGATCTCCTACTAGCTATCAAGGATGTTTCTTGATGTTGTTGGGTAGGGTTCAGTGGGTGTACTTTTAGTTTTCATGGATAGGTACCCATAAGTGTTTCTAAATTATTTATTTTTTTTCTTCCCTAGATATAGGTTGGTCTCATGATCGATTTATTCCTCATAATGAATGTGATTTCCTCGTTTTCATACTGGATTCTTCCAACTAAGATGAAGGAGTTTATGTTCCAACTTGAAGATATTAAGGGAAAGGGATTCATTCACCCCAATGTGTCACTATAATATTCTTTAGTGATATATGAAAATAATTTGGATGATATCCTCTGACTTTTCATAAATTATCATAAGATTAATCTCGTGAAATAGAAGAATAAATACTTGTTTCCTAGGATTTATGACATCTTTAATAAATGCAGGGGATCCCATTGTTTTTATAATATAGATCTGAGATTGGGGTACCACCAGATGAGGGTATGGGAATAATATTATCCCTTAGTATGGATATTTTTATTTTTTCATTCTATTTTGGATTACCAATGCTCCTTCAGTATTTATAATGTTGATTAATCGGATCTTCCACCACTACATGGTGTACTTTGTGTTCGCCATTGTTGAAAAAATCTTGGTATATTCCAAGATGTAGGAGCACCATTTTGACCACATGAAGGTTGTTTTGGGTGTTTTTAGAGTGATTTGTATATATTCCATGTTCTCCAAGTAACAGTTATATATTTATGATATAAATTTTCTAGGCCATTTGATTTATGAGGTAAGATTTTCAATGGATCTAGATAATGTTCGAGTAGTTATATCTTGGGAGAATCCTAAGAATATGTTTGAGATCTATAATTTTATTTGATTTAGTGGTTATTATAGATGATTTTTAGGACGTTTCTAGACTAGCTTCTCTATTGACAGCTATGACTATGAAGGGGGTAAAGTTTGATTTGTTTGACAAGTGAAAGAGTGACTTTGAGAAGTTGTAGTTCCATCTATCATCCATTCCACTTATGATTCTTCTTGAGCCTAGTAGGGATTAGGATTTTGTATTTTGATTCTTCTGGAGTAGGATTGGGATGTGTGCTGATGTAGGATGACCATGAGGTGGACTATGGATCAAAAAATCTATTCCCACAAGAGAATAATTACCCCACCCAAAATCTAGAATTGTAATCCATGATGCATGCACTAAATTCATGGAAACATTACCTCTTCAAGGATCATTTTATGGTTTATTTAGATCATAAAATCATTATTTTAATTATCACCCAGAGATACTTGAATCTCAGACAGTAAAACTGGGTAGAATACATTCATAATTTTGATTTTGAGATTTACTATATAGCTAGGAAGGGAGATTTGGTCACTGACATGTTATATGGAAAGCTTCTAGTATAGAATATGTGATAATTAGTGGATGAGTAGGGCCTGATGAGTTTTTTTACTGATATGATGTTAGAGTTGTAGGAGGATGGGAAGTAGGTGTCTTTGTCCAGTGAGCGGTCCATGCCCTTTCTCGTCAATCAGTTTTGGAGTGAGTGGGAATCTGACACTGAATTATAACAGATTAGTGGTGCTCTAAATAGTGGGGAGACATCAAGTGATTCATCTCTGTCTCTTGATGGTTCTCTTATTTTCATGGGATATTTGGTATTTCCATTGAGCATGAGTTAAGAGGTGATGCTTGAGTTTCATCATTCTAGTTGGGCTATTTTCCCAGGGGTTTCTAATATGTTTTATTCCTTTATAGGACAATATTGGTGTCCGAACATGATATGGATAGTGGAGAACATAATTTCTAGGTTCTTTTCCTACTAGAGGATTAAAGTGGAGACCTAGAGGCCATTTGAGTAGTAGTAGCCACTTTCAGTTTTAGTGTGTAAGTGTAACAAGATTTCTCTAGATATTGTGACTATTCTACCCCATACTCCAAGTGGTAAATATTATTAATAGATTATTTTTTATCATTTAATGAAATAATCCCATTTTATACCCATCAAGGAGTCTATAAATGTGGAGCACCTTGTTTTCTTGTATATCCAAGAGGTGGTTTGACTTTATAGGGTCCCTTCAGTGATAGTTTCCGACCAATATGCATGTTTCACATCTTGATTCTGAAAGGGAATCCATGATGTATTGGGAACCCAATTGAATTTGAGCACCACATACAACCCATAGATGGATGGCTATTCTGATTAGACCATCCAAACACTTGAGGATTTTTTGCGGGGATGTGTGCTTGATTTCAAGGGTTCATTGGAAAATAACTTTCTATTTTATAAGATTTCATGAAATAATAACCATCAGGATTTGATTAGGATGGGTCCATTTGAGGCACTATATGGGAGGTCATTCCAATCACCTTTGTGATGCATTGAGGTAGGAGAAAGTTCCTTAGTTTGACTGGGTCTCATCCATGAGATGACTGAGATAGTTAGGCTTATTCAGAAATGGGTGGAAATAGAATACAGTTACTAGAAGTCATATGTTTACTGTCATCATCATCCATTGGAGTTTCAGGTCGGTGATCAGGTGCTTTTTTGGGCATCAGTTTGACTAGGAAACTATTGCTAGGGGAATCATGTGAATTTGGGGCCATGTTATGTCAGGTCCTTTCATGTTTTGGAACATTTGGGGAAGGTATCCTATTAGTTGTACTTTCCACCAAGGATGAACACAATCAATGACATCTTTCATGTATCTCATCTAAAGAAAAATAATACAAACCCATCTCATGTGTTGGAGTGAGAGGACTTGGATATTGAGCCTGATACCACCATGGTGGAGCAACCTGTTTATATCATAGATGTTTAGAACAAGGTGGTTCATGGAATGTTTATCCAATTAGTCCATGTACTATAGAAAATTAGTGGTGATGTCTATCATACTTAGGATAAGGAAACATTGGTGATGGAGTATTCTCCTTACCTGTTTTCTTCTTCGGATTCCTGAGGACTTTTTGGGGGTATAAATTGGAATAGTAATGATTTTTTGACGCCAATCAGGTCACAAGTAAGTTTCTTTAATAATTTTATTTATATTTTGATCTATTTTTATAGTTTCTGGGTGTTGGGGTTAAAATAGAGGTTTTTTTGGAAAAAAAGACATGGCACATACACTATTTGAAAAATAGCTTATACTAGTGGTTTGGAGGGTCGCTGGTTCAATTTCTATTGGTATAGTTATATACTAACGGTTTAGAAAACCATTGGGATAGGTATATACTAATGGTTTTCCCAAAACTATTGGGATTGTTAAAGTAAAATGAAAGAGTAAATCATGGTTTAAACCTACAACCTCCCACTCATATATCAAAGACCTAACCACAATGATACAATTATCTTTATTAATATAATTAGGAAATATATATATATATATATAATTTACATATTGATTTATGTGATTATATTTAATAAAAAATATTAAAAATATGGTAACATATACCAATGGTTCTCAAAACCATTGGTATGGGTACCTGAATATTTGGGACATATACAGACGGTTTTTCATAACTATTGGTATAGGGGCATACCTATGCCCATAGTATTGAAAAAACCGTTCATATAGAGTTTGAATGAGGAATATATAACCATGTTTTTTCCAAAAACATGGGTATATGAGGCACCTATACCCATATTTTTTGTAGAAAATGTGGGTATAGGGTTTTAATAAATTACCTATACCCCCAGTTTTTCCAAAATTTTGGGTATAGGTGACCTATACTGATGGTTTTTCCAAACCATTTGTATATGAAATTTGGTATAGATTCAATTTAGGGTATTGATAGTTAGAGAATGGTCCATTAATTTGTTTGGATAACCATGTAATGGGATATAGAGGGTGAAAATGTGGTTTCACATGGTTTGGGAATAGTATTCCAAACTGGGCGACAACTAAGGGTAACTGTGCACCATGTAATTTTGGTGGATAGTGGAACCAAAAAAGTTAGTATGAGGTTTTCCAAACCATGCAGCCTAATCATTTAACCATATCTAGCTCACTTAAAAAGTGTGTTTTAACCAAAATACCCCTATAAGGGTTTTAAATTTTTGGGGGATCATTTGCCTCCCTCTTAGTATGTATCTCCTTCTCCTAGCTCATGAGGCTATCTCTCTCTCCATTGGTGGTGATATCTCCTAGAGATCTTGGGGTTTGTCTTGAGGCAATCCATTTATTTTTGTTTTTATCCCTCTATTTAACTTCTTCTTGCTTACTACTCCATTTCCGTGTATATTTGGAACCCTAGGGATGGTTTTAGCTGAATCTAGGGTGTGTATTAAAGGATTTGGTTTTTTTCTTACGGCTTAGTTAGGTGAATCATTGTAATTACTCTTCTAAGTGGACATCATCAAGGGAGAGTAACTATGGAACAGATTCAAGGTATGTGTCTCTGTTTAAGAGATATTTCCATTTACTACTTTTAAATTTATAATTTCTATTGGTTTATGGTGATTAAATTTCCACTATCATGATTTATAGATGTTTTTTATTCCATGTTATACAAGGTTAATGGTTCTTTTGGAAATTTTATTATTTGAAATGGGTTTTCCAAATTGGGGTAAAATGTGTGCACCCCAACTATTTGATAAAGTGAATCAATAGGTTTAATGATTTCATATAGATTTAGAAAGTGGTTTTATAAATGTAATTACCTTGTTGAATATGCTTTTATAAAATTTTTATCATTATTTGTGAAAATTTCTTATAAAATGGATTTGGATGTATATGGAACTTGTTTTATGATTTTGTGGCATGGAGTATCACCTGGGTTAAACGGGGTGTGGCCAAGGTATTATTTGAGGGAATGTGAGATCCATCAAGGTAGGGGGATTTTCAGATCCTCCATTATGATTCCAAGGGATGTGAGTGCCTTTGTGAAGGAAGATCGTGATTTCATCTGTAGTTTGTCGAGAGTCCACGAGAGCTCTTGGTGTTTGGGCCAATAAAAGATCATGGAAGATTCTATTTTCTATACCATCTATCATGCTTGTTTAGACTCAATTACATTAGACCCTTAAGGTTATAGCCTTAGGTACACTTTATCATGTTTGATTTCTCTATAAGCCTTTATGAATTGTTTTGTTCCATAGATGATGTTATGATTTAAATTATGCCAATTTTATTTTATTAATAATATAAGAATTAGGATTATTCTTATAAATTGTTGTTACTTATTTGGGATGGGTCAATAATGTTTGGTCTTTACATAATTTTATTTTTATTTCATCTATGTTTAATGATTTTTTAGAAAAACAGTTTTGATTAAATATAATTCAAAGGGATTTAAAAGTATTTTTTGAAATCATGTGTTTTTTTAAAGTTGTTTATTTTTTTAAAATGAGTTTTCAAACTAATATACTATTTTTCATGCATAAAATCCATAAAAAAATTCATGGTGGTATCCTAATGGGATTCATGCCTCACACCCTACTGGGACCCTTTTTGGACATTTGCAGATTTTATTTTTAATGACATAGTTAAGGGTAGGGGCATTATCTTCCATTGTGGATATTCTTGATTTTTATTCTCCAGTGTTCCGTAGAGGATATGTGGTCCCATAGGGATTGGCTCATCTATATTTTTTTGTATTTTGTACCCATTGGTATGTTAGTTAGGCCATTTTTGGATTTTTTTCCATTATTTTGACATTTTGTATCTATTTTGAGATACCATGTATATGTTTAGTTATTGCATGATTTATATTTGATGTATTTAATTATTTATGGTATTTAGTTATATTGTGTTGTTGACTCTGATTGAATAGGTGTGTCCATCCTATTCTATGGATGGGTCATGCCGGGTTTATTAGTGGAGAAACTATTCCTATGTGATAATTGGTTATGCCCAGTACTTTTTTCTAGCCTATGGTGACTAGGAATGCAAATTAGGTCATGTGATAGGCTAGCACGAGTGATAGGTTGAGATGACCCTGGTTGGTTCTTTACAAAACCCTTGGTGGTGTTTTGAAATAGAGAAAAGTACCTTTTATTCTTTTTTAATGAGTTTATAAAATATTGCTTTATGAAGTGATTTTTATTATTATTTCATTTATATCCCTTATTATGGACTTTTGGAGAATTTTACTAAATGTTGTGTTTTGGTTATGTTTTAGAATGTGACCCCAAAAGAGGAATTGAAAATTCAATAAGGAAATATCATAGATATTAATTCTAGTAATCTAGATATGGTATTCCAAGTTTCTAACTCTTCCCTCACTCTTATTGTACAAGCATGGCCATGTTCTTCTTGTCTTGTAGATCATGCATGAAAGTTTTCAAATTATCATCCATCAGTATTTCTGGTGATCAATGACCCCATGAGGCGATAGAGTGACTAGATAATGTCAAAGATATCTTTGAGTCACTAGGAACTCTAAGAGCATCTGGGGTGAGATGCACCACTCCATTATTCAAAGGATTCATCTTGGATTGGAAGAAGTGTACAATTCTTGTGCATCAATTTGAGGAATTTTCTTGGGTATATTTCAAAGTTGCCTTCATCTAGTGGTTTTATTTCAAGAAGGAAATAATTTCAGAGGTGATGAAATTCTTAAATTTTCATTAGGGTGATTAGTCATTAAAAGACTAAATTGTTCATTTCACTATACCGGTTCCTTTATCACAATATTTGATTGTTTATTATTTGAAGAACTCTTGGTTATTTTCTAGAGGAATTTATAAAAATCTTGGTTTAATGATATTTTAGTATGGTTGGACTACGTATATTGAAGTTTTATATAAATACATCATTATTAAGGCATTATCGGTAGGGAGACCTTTGATAGATGATTATATTACCTCATCTGGTGTTAGTAAAGGTGATCTAGATAGTGATAAGAAGAATCCAATAATGTGCTTATAGTGTCTGAAGTATGGGCACATTAGACCCTCTTGTCTGACAATTATGAGGAACTATCATTAGTGTGACCATCTCTGTAACGTTTAATGTTTTTTAGTTGAATGTATCTTTAGAGAAGAACTAATTGGACACATTTTTTATCTAATTAGTGGTTTGTAGTGTCGCTTCCATTGGATATTAGAAAGTTGTTTTGGGTTTTTAGGAATGTTATATTTTATAACCTCTATTTTTATTATAATGTTTACATCTATTTTTTAAACACCATATCTTTTTTTAATGGTTGAATGATATTTTATCTTTGTTATTGTACCACTGTTGTCACACCCTGTCATTTAAAAATAAGAACATTTTATTTGAAAGTGTATGTGACACAAAAAACCAAGCATAGAATAAAATATAAGACCCTGAGAATTTATGATATATTTATTATTAAATTAATTTGATCTATTAAATGGATTTCAATACCTGAAATACTAAATTTATCTTTCATTGCACACAACAGTGGGTTTAGATCACGTTACACACAACACCGAGTTTCAATGAAATGTGAAATATAGTTAAAATATTATTATTTAATAGAATAGTTATCACCTAGTCATTTTAATGGAGGGTATGAATGGTAATAACTAAATTAAAAAAACATGGTTATATATTGATTACAAATAAAATAATCATCATTTAAAAGAAAAGGAAATATTTTTTGAAAAAATATGTATTTTTCTAAAAGATGAATTAATTTCCATTTGCGCACGTAATTTAAAATTAATTTTCACCAATTTTAAAAAATTTATATGAGTAAATGAACTTAATTTTTTAAATAAGAATATAAATATTTTCTTATGATGTATTTTGGTTATTTTTCTAGATAGTTTTTTATGAATGGTGAAAATACATAATTTTAATTAAAAACTTCAATTATATTTAATTTATTTATAAATATAAATAACATTTTAAATTTGTTTTAAAGTTAAACTAGTTCAAATATATATAAATTAATCTAATTAATATCATTATAATCATTTTTATATTTAAGTTTTATATGAAAACCTTGTAAACTATAGAACATTTTCTCTTTAAAAATCTGCATTCAAGTCACGTTTATAAGATTAATTTAAAATTAAATTTTTTTAATTATATTAATTTAATTTGGAAAATTTATTTAATATTATGAATCATTATAATTTTTATTGTCTAATAAGGTCCACTTATTTTTTTCAAAAATTAAAAGTTAAAACAGTAAAAATTAATTACTGTGGTTAAGGTAAAAACTGATTTTCCAGGGGTTGGCTTAGAGGATAAGGGTTAAAACTAACCTAATATTTGTACAGTATCTATTTTATATCAATATTTTCACCTTATGTGTTATATGATCTATAATTTTCCATTTTGGATTCTTTTTAAATGATAAAAACATGGGTATGATTGAATCTCTTCAAAAAATTACAAGCGTGCCACTCACCTCACTTATAAAAGGCAACAACTCTCTTCTCTTATTTACACATTAAAACCTTGTTGTATTATCCAATACCAGCACAAATCACTTCCTAATTTCACTCCAATAATCATAGAGGCCTTATTTTTGGAATAAATCTAACCTGGGAAGGCTTTAGTGAAAACCTAAAGAGGATTCCCAAAGAAGAGGTAATGTTCTTCAATAGACATCGTTATTTTATTTCTTTTTCCACATAATTCAAATATTATTAAACCATAATGATATAATATCATATGAATCTTCATTATACTTAGATTTTCTATATTAATTTCATGACCTATAACCATATCCACTTCCATTAAATGGTTTACATAATCATTGTCTATGAGTATGGCAGACTACCACCTCACAAACAGATGTCATTCATTTTTCCATTACCACCTTTCACAGTTGGGTATGGTGATGGATATATATATATATTTATATATATTTGATATTTATAATATATTTATAAATATTAATTCATTATATTATATTTATATATATATATCTTTTTACCTTCCATTATGTAGGTGATACGATAGTGTCACTCCTATGTACAGTGGACTACCACTTTGTGAAGCGATGTAATCCATATTCCACTAACGCTTTACATAGAATGTGATAAGGATAAATTTAATGATTATATGTGATTTAAATTACATAATTATTATATTTATTACATATTTATAATTAATTAAATACAATATATATTTTTATTTCTTACCATTTCACTCACTTAAATATAATAACATCATTCGTGTATGTGTGGACTACCACCATCACAAAGTGATGGGGCTCTATTTTCATCACCACACCACATAGATGGTATATATAATTATATAATAGGGTATATATGATATTATTATAATAATTTAAATATAATATATTACTTAATATCTTTCCATAATGATCATTGGAAAACGGAAACGTTACTCATGCATACGTATGACCTACTGTTACCATGATCATAGCGTACTTAATTTTTCATGACCATCTTTCATGGTCAGTCTTAAAAGTAAAATTTATGTAAAAAATGACAATTATGTAATTATTATTATTATTTATATGATATAACTATATAATATTCATATTAACCAAATCTTTCATGATGAAACACAAATGACAAAACAAACCAATTAACACCTGAAACCATGAAAATTATGGAATATTATTATTATAAGGGTGAAACGATGTTATAAAAGGATCATATATCATAATATAAATATTAATATAGTTAGTATATAATTTATAACATGTTTAAAACCACTATACATGATGTTAAATCACGTTGAACCAAAATGAAGAATAAGGTAACGGACTCCTTCTCAATTTCATATCATTGAGAAATATTTTATTGTTATGCTCTTAATTTATTTTATATGGTATATAAGATGACCCATTTACTTGTAAAATCGTGATTATTTAATAAAATATGGTATTATAATTTTCAATTTTAATTATTCTATATAATATGAGTTGACCTAAAATTTACTAAGAGGTAAAAGTAATTGTTTAATCTCACATTTTTTTGTGATTATTAAATTTCTGTTGAAATAGTCACATTATTTTAAAAAAAATATTGGATAATAAAATTTATTTTAAATATACAAATTATTTTATGATTTATATTATTATTTTATAAATTTTAGACCATTTTTACATATTCAAAATACATTGAAAGTTATTTTTTATGTAGGTAAATATTGATAAATATTTATTATTTACTCATTATAGATATTTGATGAAAAGTCACATTATTAATGAATTAAATTAGTTATTCAATATATGATTAATTATTTGGACATTAAAACATGGGTGGGGACTCTTATATATATCCCCTTGATACATCAACGAGTATCATGAGAAGAAATCATTTGGCCAAACCCTATGATTTTTTACCCAGTAGTTTTAAACTATCCTGTAAATGGTCTTAATAGGAGAGGTATAGTTGTCTAAACCGAATTGGTTTATAAACATAAGTTTTAAACCATATTTTCAAAGGTATCGAAGGTAGAGTTATCATGTTCCTAATACATGGAGTCCCATAATTAAGTATTTCCTTCATTGATAATTCAGTTATTATTATTATCCATGATATTTTTGTTATGATATTATCAATGGATGCAATTCATTCTCGGTTTGTTGATTAAATGGAATGTTTTATTCATTTAATTACCTTTACATATATATTATATATTATATTACCATGATATTCATGATATTTAAATATATTTTTTGTTAATTTATTTACATTTCCATGTTAATTATTCTTATTTATTCATGATATCTTCCACTGTACATAACCGTTACTGAGAATTTGAGATCACCCTTATTTTTTTCCTTTACCAGGAGTCCATGAAGTTTACTATAAAATATATGAAAGAATATTCTATAGGTAATAATGATATTATCATAAAAAAATATTTTGATTTTTTTGTATTCAAATGTAATACGGGACTCAAGTATGTATCTAGTTTGCTAAGAATACTAAACTATTTGGTCCTTCGAGATGTGATTCCTTATATCTTATGTTAATGTAATAAATCAAACACCAAATATGGGATACTCGACTCGAGGTATCTATAGTTTTTATCATAGGAACCTTAGTTTAAAACTTAGGAACTAGATTAAGGAAAACATAGATTAGAGAACATAACCATATGACAGACTTTGAGGATTAGTATAGAAGAACATCCAAAAGTTTTGGAAAGTTATAGATTATGTGTTGTTTCCTTGCAATACATGCATGTCTAGATACTAATGGTGGATGCGGTTCTGGAATAGATTTACCTATGGGTAATAAGTCTTAAAAGGGAACATTTTTATTGACTTGGTCATCACCTAGTGTATGACAATAGGCCTTCATGTACACCTAGTTTGACACTCCTAATGGATATGCTTAGGATAATTCACATTTTCTTCACAAAACATTATGAATTATTTGAATATATAATGATAATAAATGACCTAGGTTAACCCCTAGACCAACGAAAGAGCTATTTTGAAATACAGATGATGAATTATTAATGTATTTTTATTCAATAATTAAATTGTAAAAGTATTTTACCAATGGTATTTTGGTTGTAATAATTATGAAACATCTTGGGATTGTGTTAAATTTAAAATAACATGTGTATTCATTAACATAAGAGTTATTGATACCATAATGGGTTATGATTTCAAGTTTGATCATAATTTTAATGTATTAAACGCCCTTTTTAGGTTTTATGTGATGATAATCTACCAAGATAAAGGATACTTTGGGAGAAATTTTTGGCAATACAACACTTTGGTTTAGTATATGATTTAGTGGAAATTTTATTTTATGAATAAAGAATTTTTATTATACATATATAATTTTAATGGTTTTGATATCCTTTAGGATTTATAGAATCATTAATGCCATTATAATATTAGTAAAATAATATTATTAGACTTTTTTGAAAAAAAAATATATTTAAAACTATAGTAAAAATATTATTTAATGGTTACTTTTGTTTCAGGGATGTCAATCATATTTTTTTGGGATCATTATAGGAATTATATTAATTCAGTTTTAGAAAAAGAAAAACTCACATGGTGGGTGATAGCCTGACACATCCAAAAAGTCCATGGGGATTAAACCCATGATCGAAGGGTGGTAAGGGTTTAATGCCTACAACTAACTTACAGGACGTCCTGGTTAATATGTATTTGTTTTTAGTTAAACGATTTAAAAAAATATTAATGATGAAACAACGGTTTTATTTTTGTGTTTTATATATTAACTTATTATATTGGATAACTCTTTCTAACCATATTGGTTTTTTAAAATAGTTAGAGACATATAGAAATACTTTTCACTCTTTTATGTATCCTTCAATCCATTAAATGTTAATTTTAGTGCTTCTGGAAAAAAAATCATTTTTGGATATTAATTTCTTAAAGTAAGGGATTAATTAGAAACTATTCTAAGAATAACAAATGGATAAAATTATGATTATGAAATATAAATGTATCAATTAATTAAATTTTCATATATTCATAGACAATAAAATAATTCCTCAACTTTAGAAAAATTATATTTGAATAAAAATGATATCCTATTAAATTTATATATGATGAATCAGATAGTATTTTAAATGATCACATATTTATGGTTTTGATTCCCTTAACTCTCCATTGATCATTTAATTTCTTATGATAAGAAACCTCTATCATTTTCTATAATTATTTATGCTTTCATTCCATGTCAAAATATTCACTTTCCACCAATGTTATCTTATATAGAAACATAGTTATATGTTACTCTATATGACCTTTTTACTTCCCTATATCTCTTATTAATAGGATATTTAATTAACTACTTTTACAATGTTGGATTTTTAAAAATGTTATTTCCAAATATCAAGGCTTTGATTTCCATGATAATGTTAATATTTTGAGGATACAATTTATTTAAGGTGGGGAGAATGTAACACCCCATGATTTTGAAATAATAACATTATATTTGATAGTATATATGTCATGAAACAAAAATATTAGAATAAAATATAACACCCAAAGACTTTATGATATATTTATACTTAAATAAATTCTAACTCTTCAAAAGATTGTATTACATGCAACACTAAGTGTATCATTCCTTACATGAAATAATGAGTTTATCTTGTGTTAAATGTAATGAAAAGTTTAAAAAAATATAATATTATATTAAAATATTATTATTTAATATAATATTTATTACCTAAATGTTGAAAAGGAGGGTATGAATAGTAATAACTAAATTATAAAAATTATGGTTGTAATAACCCCAATCGCAGTATCCCAGATTCAATGATTCTTTTATTAAATTGGAATAGGTAATTGAGATCACATCAATAAGGATTTATTAGTTTAGTAGTATTGAAAAACTAGAGACATACATGGTTCCCTTATTACATTGGAAATTAAACATAGAACAAAAAATTGAACATAAATTGATTCTTTGACACTTATTAAAATATTTCATCTTCCTAACCTGGGGAAGGAAAAAATAAAAGGGTGAGATCAAATGATCAGTAAGTGTTGAATATAGAAGAAACATGAATCAATAATAAGTTAAGCATAATCAATAATTCATAATCAATATGGAAAGGTAAATATCTAAAAAAACACATGTTAATTAATCAATAAACTGGAAATAAAAATGCATTAGTATATTTTTTTCATAGTAAAAATCTCATGGGTAGTAGTAACTGAATAATAAATAAAAGAAATGATTAATTATTATGAATTAGGTATATATAAAATGAACCACTTCCATCAAGACCTATTAGAATATCTATTAAGTCTGTGGGTAGAAACTCATCTGAGTATGCTTGGAAACAAACATGAAGGGTTTGTCGCCAACTATTTTGTCTCATGAGACTTATCGATGCATTGAGGTCTAAATATAGTCAGGCCCCACCCATCACTACAAGTCCAAATAATTTATCATACATATATTTAATTCATTAAAAATATGTCTTATCAAAATATTCATATTGAGTAGAGGATGCAAATTTATCAACATTTCCCCAATTAAAATGACATTCAAAGTAACCACAGTATATAAAAATGGTATTTAGCTTAGAAAATAATCATATATATTATACAATAAATATCTATATTTAATTAAATCTTGAATAATTCATAATAATAAATAAAATTTTTAGTTTATAAAGGTAATAAGTGATGAATATGGCATATGTCCCACAGAAAATAAAGTGTGACAAAAAACCCTTACCTTATGTTCAAAAGTGTTCCACACTTGCAGTAAATGTCCAAGAAAATAAAATTATATTAATTAATTAAAAAATTGAGAAAATATTCAACATATATTTGATTTATTATAAGTTTATTAATTTCATTTATGGATATTTGGATTAAGTGTAATGTTAAATTTCATTGTTTTGGGAGTGTTCATTTCACAATTTTATAACTGATTCCCTTTTGTATAATTATGGGAGTTCATGTAAAATGGAAGAAAACACTACATAAGTGGAATGAAATTATGTTAATATACTTAAAAAATTTAAATTTTCCCATATATCATTTTTTTCTGATATGAGGATGATTCATTAGAATAAATATTAATGATAAATGTTCGATATTTTTTTGCGGCTTTCCAACCCTCATGAACTAGTTTTATTCTGTTATTTAATATTATGTATATATATATATATATATATCAGTTCTAGAACATAAAATAAGTTATTATTTATATATTATAACCTTATTTATACATTATAATGGTTTTATGACAAGTATTGAATGTGGTAATGGAAAACAAAAATGCGTCATTTATGAAGGCAGTGAATTAATACATCAGAGATGATGTTTTCATTTTAAAATTAAAGGAAAAGAGAAAAGATTTGATATTTTATATTACAATATCACAATAAAATTATAGAACATCTATGAAATTTTTTTACCATAACACTTTTTATAGGGTAGGTTGTAATAGTATAAGAAAATAAAATAAATTAAAATAAAAAGAAGGAGGATTTTACTACTTGAATATCATATCCTTGGGAACCTCTTTAAGATACTTTTATTTTGTATTTTGGTAAGGACAGTTTGTTTTGGACATGATGAAGAGTGTTAGTAAATGAATTTGTAAAAATTTATACATTCTTCAAGTCTTAGAATGTGTGAGTAGAAGGGGTGAGGAGGCATGGTATTTATAGGGAGAGCATATTGGTATTTTTGATTATTTTATTCATTTGTTTATTATTTTACCTCAATACTTGTAATAGTGTTGACACCTATAAGTAAATATAGTAATTAAATAATTATAGTTATAAATAATTATTTCTTACCTCATCCACACATCATCCATGACTCAATAATTCGTTTATATACTTTTAATGTTAGATATCATAAATTATCATATTTCAATATTCACCAAAAAATTAACTATTTTAAAAAAATAAAACAAAATCACTATAACCATTTTTCGACATGTAGATTTAAAAAATGGAATCAATTTTATGAAAATAATTTTATACATATGAGAAATTTAATTTCTAATTAAAATCATCATCTGTTCAAAAAACAAAATTGATATTAATATTATAATCGATTTTACAAAAATTCAAAAAATTAAGTATGGTCTTATAAAATTATCTTATAATTATAATAAAACAAAATATTGATTTATTAATCTATTTTATTGAAATAGATTTTCTTTTAAATAATTATATTAATTATAAAATTGTAAATTAAAATTTACATTTCACAAAAATACCAACACTTAATTTATCATTTTTAAAACATATATTTACTTATTCTATGATATAAATATATCATGTTTTCATTTATGTTATACCTAAATTTTATTTATACTTTCATAAGTGATGTTATTATTCTAATGGCCCCAATATTATTCCTAATTTTTACATTACGATTATAATGGTATTTAATAGAATATCACAGTTTGTTTAAGTTCAGTGTTGTATGAAACATAAGATATAAAATAAATTGAATTTATTTAATAAGATACATACTGAAAAATAATAGGGTGTTATATTCTTCCTTCCTTCAAAAATGTCATCCTAAAAATTCTTCATGTATATTTCCTTCTAAACAGAATAGGGTGGTTCTTCTTCATAACATCATTAGGTTCTCATGTTGCTTCTTCCATTTTATGGTTTCTCCAAAAAAGTTTTACAAGTTGAGATATCTGATTTTCAATACTTTCTCTCTCATGTACAGAATCTTTATAGTTTCTTCACAGTAAGACAAATCAGGCTCTAGATCTCATTCTTCATAGGTGAGTACATGTGTTGGGTCTGTCATGAACTTATTTAACAATTATATGTGTAACACATCCTGAACATTGGAGAGACTTGGTGGAATTACTAATTGGTAATCTGAATCTCCAATTCTTTCCAAAATTTAAAACGGTATGATGTGCCTAGGGCTCAACATCCATTTCTTACTAAACATTATTATTGTAATGACACAAAATTCAATCGATGAAATTTTAATTTTATAATTATGTTATATACTAGAAAAAAAAATAAAAATAACAAAGAGAACACAGTAAAAACTTTATAAATGAAGAGTGAATGAAATTAGAGGTATTTATTGAAATTAAGGAACCTAAACTAATAGATTTGTAACATTTGGAATAGTAATGTGACCATTAAGAATAGTAACCCATCTAATAGAATATTAACCATACCTATTTATTTATAAATAAAATTTAGGCATCTTATAATTGAAAATATGATATTTTTATTTCATTTAATAAGTAAATAAATTTTTTAAAAATGATAAATTAAGTATTGATATTTTTGTGAAACGCAAATGTTTATTTAAAATTTTATAATTAACATAATGATTTAAAATAAAATTTATCTTTGTAAAAAAATATTTATAAACTGATATTTTGTTTTCTTATGACTATAATATTATTTTATGAAACCTTAATTATTTTTACAAAACTGGTATAAAATTAGTACTAATTTTAAAATAGGTATTTTCTAAATAAATAATCATTTCAGTTAAAAATAAAAATTTTCATATTTAGAAAAAAATAGAGTCCATTTTTAAAATACACATGTTGAAAAAAAATTGGGTGACTTATTTGGAATTTTTTAAAATATTTGATTTTTTTACATAATAGTGAAATGCAGTAATTTATGGTATAAGCTAAATACATGAATTATTAAGTCATGGATGATGTTTGTATGATGTAAACATCATTGGTTAGAACTCACAAACAATACTTACTATATTTATTCACAAGAATCAACACTATTGACAGCCTGGAGCCAAAATAATAAACATATGAATAAAATAATCAAAAAACACTCCTCTCATCCACTATAAATACCACCCCTCACACCTCTTCATCTCACACATTCTAAGACTTGAATCATTCCCAAAGTCGGCCCAATAATCTCCCAAAACTCTCCACCCATGTAAAGTATTATTTATCCTCAATAGAATATGGAACCCAGTTTCCATAAGGAGGTTCTCAAGGAGAATAAGTTCAAGAGGTAAAATCCTCTTTCATTTTCTTTTAATTTCTTTTCAATTTCTTTTCTTTTTTATCCTATCCTCACCTCCAAATACCAAAGTGGAATGATAATTTAATTATCTATTATATACTTCAATTTTATTATGTTCATGTTATATATACCATTAATTCTCTTCTCTTACCCTTTTGTTTTAAAAATGAAAACATCATCCACTAATGGAAATGGGGTCATTCCCAACAGTTCGGAACCGTTGGGAAATCCTGGAGAACTGTTGGTATATGTTATACCAACAGTTTTGAAAACCATTGGGAAGTAAGTCATTGGGAAAACCTATCCCAATGGTTTACAAAGAACAATAGGTATAGGTTAGTAAAATTAACCTATGACAATCTTTTGGCCAACCGTTGGCATAAGTTTTACCAATGGTTCTCTAAAAACCGTTGGTAAAACTTATGAAATCAAATCTTTCCCAACAGTTTCTAAACCATTGGGAATGTTTTTTTCCAATGTTTCTCATTGAACCGTTGGTAAAAAAATCCCCAGAAACATTTCCCAATGGTTTTTAAATAGTTTGGAAAGGGTTTAAAACTTCCTCAGAAGCCTATTCCAACAGTTTGAAACCATTGGCATAGGCTATGCTGTGCAAATTGCACAGCAGCCTCTAATGATGTTCATGCAGCCTCTAATGATGTCCATTCTGCTCCTTTCCAATTACTAAACCTGCAATAACAAACTAAGACATACATATAGAGAACAAATTAATACACATTTAACATATAATGCATTCTTGAACAATACACATCCAAAATTAAATCATAATTCATAATGTAATTATAAACATACATAATTGATTTAGAATTAAATTTAAAATTTAGTTTAAAATTATATGTGGAATATGGAATTAAATTCATAATTGAATACATAAATAATTTAATTATCAATTATCAATAAACTACATAAAAACTGATTAATTATCAACAGAATCTGTATACGTTTGTTCGGTTTTTTATATACCAGTTGTTTTTACTAAAAATGATGTCCATTTTAAACAAAATACATACACTTGAAGTGATACCAGCTACACCATGCCTCGAATTGATGCAAGGCTTACTCGTAAACGTTACATATGACCCATGGATCATTTTACTAAAATATTAACATATTTTGAAAGTGTTTGGTCAGTTTTCTGTATGCCAGTTATTGTTTTCACTTAGAATGTTGTTCATTTCAAAAAAAATGAGACACTTTGAGTGGTTACGACCACACCATGCCTTGGATTAAGGTGGGGATGGCTCGTACATGTCACATATAACTCATTGATCATTGTTCTAATGTTTCAACAAATTCATAATGCATTTGGTCAGTTTTTCGTATGCCAGTAGTTGTTTTCAATTAAAATTTTGTCCATTTCAAATAAACGTGAGACACTTTGAGTTTTTTCGGCTACAATGGGACTTGGATTGAGGCAGGGTTGACTCTTACACATCACATATGACTCATGGATCGTTTTCCTAAAGTTTCAATGGAATCTGAATGCATTTGGTTGGTTTTCCATATGTCAGTTGTTGTTTTCACTTAAAATGATGTCCTTTTGAAACAAAAGAGAGACACTTTGAGTGGTTCCGACCACACCATGCCTCAGATTGAAGCATTGTTGACTCTTACAAATCAAATATGACCCATGGATCGTTTTCCTAAAGTTTCAACATAATAAGAATGTGTTTGGTCATTTTTTCATATGTCGGTTGTACTTTTCACTTAAAATGTTATCCATTTCAAATAAAACTGAGTCACTTTGAGTTGTGTCGAGCACATTGTGCCTTGTATTTAGGTGTAGTTGACTCATAAACATCACATATGACCCACGGAACGTTTTCCTAAAGTTTCAATGGAATCCGAATGTGTTTGGTCAGTTTTCTGTATATCAGTTGTTGTTTTCACTTAAAATGATGTCCATTTTAAAAAAAGAGAGACACTTTGAGTGGTGTCGGACACAATGAAGCTCAGATTGAGGTGGGGTTTACTTTTACAAATCACATATGACCCATTTATCATTTTCCTAAAGCATCAACACATTCTGAATGCGTTTGGTTAGTTTTCCATATGTCAGTTGTGGTTTTCACTTAAAATGTTGTTCATTTGAAAAAAAAAATGAGACACTTTGAGTGGTGCCGGTCACACCATGCCTCGGATTAATTAAGGGTGGACTCATACATGTCACATATGACCCATTGATTGTTTTGATAAACTTTCAACACATTCCGAATGCTTTTGGTCAGTTTTCCATATGTCAGTAGTTGTTTTCAATTAAAATGTTGTCCATTTAAAATAAATGTGAGACACATTGAGTGGTGCCGGCCACACCGCTCCTTGGATTAAGGTGGGGTTGACCTTTATACGTCGCATATGACAGATGGATCATTGTTATAAAGTATCAATAGAATCCGAATGTGTCTATTCAGTTTTCCATATTCTAGTTGTTCTTTTCACTGAAAATCATATCCATTTTAAACAAAAGAGACACAGTTAGAGTGTTATCGGCCATAATGAGCCTCGGAGTATGGAAGGGTTGACTCTAACACATCACATAAGACCCATGGATCGTTTTCTTAAAGTTTCAGCAGAATCCAAATGTTTTTTATCAGTTTTCTGTATGTCATTTATTGTTTTCACTTAAAATGAAGTCCATTTTAAATGAAAGAGAGACACTTTGAGTGGTTTCGGCCTCACCGTGCCTTGGATTGAGGCGGGGTTGACTCGTACACATCAAAAATGACTCATGGATCATTTTCCTAAAGGATCAATAGAATATGAATTTGTTTGGTCAGTTTTTCTTATGTCAGTTGTTGTTTTCACTCAAAATTATGTCCATTTTAAACAAAAGAGAGACACTTTGAGTGGTGTCGGCCACACCACGCCTCAGATTGAGGTGGGGTTGACTCGTACACATAAAAAATGACCCATGGATCTTTTTTATAAAGTTTCAATAGAATCCAAATGTGTTTGGTCAGTTTTTCGTATGTCAGTTGTTGTTTTCACTTAAAATGTTTTCCATTTCAAATAAAAGTGAGACACTTTGAGTGGTGGTGGCCACACTGATCGTACCACGATTCACTATTTTATTCCTCCCTTACACAGTTGTTTTAAACTAGTTTTGTAATGAATATTCCAAATATAATAATAAATTTCATTTTATGTTTTAATCATTTAATTAATTTTAATCAACTTTATAATTGGAAATGTTACTTGTTTTTATTATTTCAATGTAGGTGGAGGTGATTTGGAGGGACCTTGATGAAGTGGAAGAAAAATGGTCCAAAATTGCGTAGATCCATGGACATATGTCCACTATTTGGTATAGTACATGAAATCCGTGCATCTAAATGGGATAAAATTCTGTGGGCCTGTCTAAAATTTAATAGGTTACATTTCATATTAATGAACCCAATCCTGATTCGGAATCTATGGGGACCATCCGAACGGATCTGTCCAAGCCACCTAATATGGACCAAGTCAAATGCGGTGTTATGTATTTTATCAATATCTTGAGTTGTAGTTGTCCAAATGGTGCCTACCTTTCATTGGAGCCAGTCAATAGGTAGGGATACAACTTTTATATTTTCTCCAAAGTGAGATAAGGTTGTCTGAAGGCTGAAATGCATGGTACAAGTGGATTGATTAAATCTGTGTGCCAAAAACCACCTTCCAATTTTCCTATAAAATGACACCTTGGGCTCCCCATTTGGAAGTTCGGCCAAGAGGCAAGGTTCTGACATTTTGGAGTCTCAAAGGAGTCTTCGCAACATCCCTAGAAGTTCTGGATTCTATGGGAAGTGCTACTTCAACATCTCCTTCTTCTTCCTCTTTCATGGGTTTCAAAACCCCTTGTGATCACCCAGGGAGAAACGTGATGTAAATCCCAAGCTTCATGTTGTAATATTTGAATGATCTTTTGAATTCCAGATTTTTGTGTTTTTTTTCATCATCCTATATTATTATTTTATTGAGTTATGTACTGGTATGTAATTCTCAACTCATATGATCATGTTTGGGGGTACCCATTCATGTGATGTTTCACACACTGTTCACCACTTTCTTTTCCCCCTTCCAATTGCGTTGTTTGTGTGGTTCATATTAGTCAATTGAAATCACATAATCACTATCAAGGACATGAAAATTTATGTCATGTTATCACAATGAAATAACATACAAACCTGGATAGCACATCAAATTATTTATGTGTTGCCTTGGTGAGTTTCGGTTATGATGTCGAACACAAATCACCCAATCATCGGTGGTGTCCGTTGAATCATTATGTGTTTTCGACTGAACCCTAGAAGGTATCCTATTATAAAATCAGTAACATTCTGCTTCTAGGTGTTACAAACCAGGGATTAAAATATCATAACCCCATCCCTTGAAGCGATGAAGGATGAGCATCACGAGACATCCCCGAGTTGATGACGTTTAATCAATCGTGTTCATTTCTACTTTGTTTTATCGCTTTCATTTCCTATTTTCATAATTAATCATAAAACCCCCCAAGTTTTAAAAAACCTAATTCACCTTCTACTTCCATAATAAAAAACCTTTTTTTAATTAATAGTATAAGGTTCCATCGAGAGACGACCTAGGGTTGCTGCTATATTGCAGAAATTCTAGTCAAAATTAAATAACTAATTTCACGCGCTCGACAACGCAATCAAATTTTGGCGTCGTTGCCGGGGAGCCAAGATATTTTTTTTCCTTATTTATTTTTATTTATGTATTTTAATTCTTAATTAGTACTCCTTAAAATACCCCACCCCCATTTGATTTTTTTTGTTTTGGGTTTTGTCTTTATTTTTTGTTGTTTTTTGTATGTTCTTTATCTCTCTCTCTCTCTCTTCTTCTCCATCTCCCTCTCTAATTATATATTATAACATTATATTCTTCCTTAACCCTTATTAATTTTTTTATCCTTCTCAAATCAAAAAAAACACACAAAAAATCAATAAATCAAACTGGACATTATTGTTGCATGACAAGATTTGGTAAAGAAACACTACTTGAATTTGATCCTAAAATTGAAAAGCCGCTTCACACACAAATCAAGGCATATAAAAAAGGTCAATAAATTAACATTGAGGAACCCCTTGTGGATCCTCAAGTGTTCCAAAACCAATCAAAAATTGAACCAAATCAAACCCCAGAGATCACGACTGCAAATAACCGAAAATTAAAAGAACTGACCACATCAGATGTGGAGTACCAACTTGTGTACATCCAATATCCTGAGGAAGCGTCCAATCTTGAGATAAGATCAGGTCTCATCCACCTTCTTCCTAAATTCCATGGTCTTCCCAGTGAGGAACCTCACAAACATATTAAATAGTTTTATATAGTCTGCTCAACAATGAAACCCCAAAATGTGTCTGAGGACCTAATTAAGTTTAGGGCCTTCCCTTTCTCCCTTGATGGTGTTTCAAAAGATTGGATAAACTATTTGCCTACAACAATTGGGAGATGGAATGACCTAAAAAGACTTTTTCTAGAGAATTTCTTCCCTGCCTCCGGAACTGCATCAATTAGAAAAGAAATCTGTGGAATTAGTCAATCACAAGGAGAGACCCTTCATGAATACTAAGAGAGATTCAAAAGACTTTGCTCAAGTTGCCCCCACCACCAGATTAGTGAACAACATTTAACTCAATACTTCTATGAGGGACTTATCCCCATGGATCGTGGAATGATTGATGCTACATCTGGTGGTGCCCTAGTTGATAAAACTCCTTATGCCGCTCGTGACTTAATAGCCAACACGGCTCAAAATGCACAACAATTTGGTACACGAGCTATTGCACCAACCCGAGGAGTTCATGAGGTAAGTCATTCAGCCCTAGAAAAAAAGGTAGATACTAAAATTTATGAGATTCATACCCTTCTAAGGAAATTATCTCAAGCACAAGGTAACTCACACTCTACTTCTATTCCATTACATTGTTGGATTTGTTCTGATAACACTCATTTTTCTGACTAGTGCCCACAACATCAAGATTCATCTGAGTCTTGTGCTGCTGTTTTCCTAGGGCGTCCATTCCAACAAGAACCTCCCTTCAAGAAAGAACAATTCAGGCCAAATCCAAATCCAGGGTGGCAAGCACAACCCCAATACTGACAAGGACGAAACTCAAGCTACCCCAAGAAGAATTGGTATCAACAAGGACAAGGTATGAAACCTTATTATACTTCAACTTCTCAAAAAAATCATCCTTCTCCTCAAAAATCTGAACCAAGACTCAAGGACATGGTGAAAAAAATGGAAACCCAGTACCTCCAGTTCCAATAGACCACACAATCAGCAATTCAAGACCTGCGAACTCAAGTGGGACAATTGGAAAACACCATCAGTGAGCTTAAGATGCAAGGGTCTGGAAAACTACCATCCCACCCCATTTCCAATCCGAAGGACAAAGGTAATGTATGTGAAATTACACTTTGTAGTGGTAAAGAAGCTTCTCCTTCTACTGATTCGATGAAACATGTATGTCCCCCTCATGAAAACACTCCTTCCCAACCCTCAAAAATTCCATGTAATGAAAAACAAAATAAAAAGGGAAATCAAATCATAATTGATGATTCAAATTAACAATCCATTCCTCTTCCTTTCCCACAAAGACTCTATAAATATAAGAAAAATTAAGATAATTATATTGATAATGATATAATGGATACATTTAAAAATGTTCAAGTTAATATTCCTTTATTGGATGCAGTCAAGAAAATTCCACGTTATGCCAAATTTCTTAAAAAACTTTGCACCCATAGACGAAGGTTGAAGGGGAATGAGAGAGTCAACTTGGGTAGGAATGTCTCAGCCTTGATTCAACCAGCAATGCCAACCAAATTCTAGGATCCAAGCACATTAACGATACCGTGTACCATAGGGGAGACATTATTTTTTGATTCTATGCTAGATTTAGGTTCTTCCATTAATGTAATGCCTCACTCCGTGTATACTTCTCTACAGGTTAGAGAGCTTCAGCCAACAGGCATTGACATGCAACTTGCCAAACGGAGTACAATGCATCCAAAATGAGTGATTGTGGATGTCATTTTTAGAGTGAAGAATCTCATCTTCCCCGCTGATTTTTACATTCTTGATATGGAAGATACCTGAACCCAAGGACACGCTCCTCTCATTCTTGGGAGGCCATTCCTCAAAATAGCAAAGACGATCATCAATGTTCACAATGGTACATTGTCCATGGAATTTGGTGGAGAAAAGGTATGTTTTAACATTTTTGAGGCTATGAAACACCCCGTTAAAGAGCACTCCACACTTCCTTTCTATTAGATGGAAGTGATCTCAAACGATGCACACACACACAATTCTCTCCTCAACCCAAACTCTGATTCATTTTTGTTTTCTTCACCCTTGAATGATTTGAGTTTTGATTCATGTTTTGTGTGTTCTGTGGGTTCTGAAAAGTGTAAATTTTCTTCTTTAATTGATTAGTGT
Source organism: Viscum album (assembly GCA_963277665.1). NCBI lineage: Eukaryota > Viridiplantae > Streptophyta > Magnoliopsida > Santalales > Viscaceae > Viscum > Viscum album. The sequence goes on from OY728133.1 coordinate 1,495,816,973, forward strand.
GTTCATTCTGAGGTGCCCATGACCATCGATGATTCTGAAAATCTCATTTCTATAGATTCTCTATCTTCAGAGAATAAACATGAGAAGATAGACAGTTTAATGGACCTCACTCCCCCTAAATCCCCTACCTCAATCAAGAAACCACTAGTGTTGGAACTTAAACAAATTCCTTATAATTTAAAATATGCATATCTTGACGGTATTAACTAACTTCCCATCATTATTTCCAATAACCTCTCTCCACAACAGGAATCGAAACTACTCAAACTATTGAGAGAGTGTAAAAAGGCAATAGGATGGACATTGGATGATATTCCCGGGATTATCCCATCTATTTGTATGCACCATATACTTTTGGATGATGAGGCTAATCTCGTAAGACGAACTCAATGCCGGTTGAATCCCACTCTCCTTGAAGTGGTAAAATTGAATGTTAGTAAATTACTTGTTGTGGGGATAATTTATCCTATATCTGATAGTAAATGGGTTAGCCTAGGGCAAATTGTGCCTAAAAATACAGGAATAACAGTTGTGTCAAATGAAAGGAATGAATTGGTTCCAACACGTGTACAAAACAGTTGGCGACTCTATATTGACTATCATTGACTAAATCAAGCCATGCAGAAGGAACACTTTCCATTACCTTTCATTGACCAAATGTTAGAACGATTGGCTGGTAAGTCCCATTATTGTTTCCTTGATGGCTATTCAGGTTATTTCCAAATCCATATAGCCCCTAAGGATCAATAAAATACCACATTTACCTGTCCATTTGGCACATTTTCATACAGAAGGATGTCATTCGGTCTTTGTAATGCTCCTGGTACTTTTCAGCGATGTATGTTGAGTATTTTTTCTGAGTACCGTGAGAATTGTATGGAAGTATTTATGGATGATTTCACGGTATATGGATATTCTTTTGATGATCTTTTGGAACACTTAGGTTTTGTCCTCCGCTGCTGCATTGAAAAAGATCTTGTTTTAAATTATGAAAAATGTCATTTCATGGTTGAGTGGGGGATAGTTCTTGGCCATATCATTTCAAATAAGGGAATTCAAGTTGATAAATCTAAAGTTGAATTAATTTCATCCCTTAAATATCCAAAATGTGTTTTCGAGGTGCGGTCTTTCGTGGGTCATGCTGGTTTTTACCGCCAATTCATTAAAGTCTTTAGTAAGATCGCACTTCCCTTATCTCGGTTATTACAAAAGGATTCTGAATTTGTTTTTGATAAAAATTTTGAGGATGCTTTCAATTCACTAAAAATGAGTCTCACATCACCTCCCATAATACGACCACCAAGGTGGGATCTTCCCTTTGAACTTATGTGTGATGCCTTTAACTTTGCAGTTAGGGAAGTTTTATCAGAAAGGGTTGAGAAGTCCCCTCATGTCATTGCGTATGCCTCACGTACCCTTGACCCTGCCCAGGAAAACTACACAACCACTGAAAAATAACTCCTTTCTATTGTGTTTTCCTTGGAAAAATTTCATTCATATCTTCTCGGGTCAAAAATCCGCGTCTTCTCTAATCATGTTGCCCTTCGTTTCCTCCTAAAGAAACCTAAATCCAAACCCCGCCTCATTCGATGGATGCTCCTCCTCCAGGAGATTGACCTTGAGATTAGAGATAAGTGAGGGGTGGAGAATGTGGTAGCTGACCACATTAGTAGGATTTCCCCACCATTGGACCATCATGTTGACTCACCCCTACCCACTGGAGAATACTTCCATCATGAGAACCTTTTTGATGTTGTGGACCTTACCCCCTGGTATGCGGACATTGTAAATTTTCTATCAATATCTAGGGTCCCCGCTGATTTTAGCACTTCACAATCCCAAAGACTTAAACATGATTCTTGATGGTACATTTGGGATGACCCATATTTTTTGGAGGATCTGTAGTGACCAGGTTGTTCGTAGGTGTGTCCCTGACCATGATTTCACCTCTGTTTTGACCTTCTGCCACACCTTGGCATGTGGGGGCCACTTTGGCTCTCAACAGACAGCTTGAAAGGTCCTTAACTCAAGACTTTATTGGCCAACATTGTATAGGGATGCCCATAGATTTTTCAAGACTTGTAGTTGTTTTCAACTCACAGGTAATATCTCCAAGAGGAATGAAATTCCCCAACAACCGATGTTATTTTGTGAGATCTTCGATGCATGGGGTATTGACTTCATGGGGCCTTTTCTAAATTCATTTGGCTTTGTCTACATCTTATTGGCTGTTGACTATGAATCTAAATGGGTGGAATCAAAGGCCACCAGGACCGATTACACTCGAGTGGTTGTTGATTTTGTGAGGTCCGAAATTTTCAATAGGTTTTGTTTACCAAGATTCATCATTGGTGATCAGGGATCACATTTTTTCAATAGCAACATGAAAATTTTTCTTCATAAGTATGGGGTTGATCATAAAGCCTCCACTGCGTATCACCCCTAAACTAATGGACAAGCAGAAATATCAAATCGGGAAGTTAAACGGATCTTCGAAAAAACGGTACAACCCAATAGGAATGATTGGAGTTTGCTCTTGGATGATGCACTTTGGGCGTACCGTACAACTTTTAAAACACTAATCAGAATGTCACCATACAGAATTGTGTTTGGAAAGGCTTGTCACCACCCATTGGAGGTAGAACACCAGGCATATTGGGCTGTTAAACAATGTAATATGAATCTTTCAGATGCAGGTGAGCAAAGAAAGATGCAGATTCAAGAGTTGGAAGAAATTCGACGTGATGCATATGAGAACTCCTAGATCTATAAAGAGAAGACAAAGGCTATTCATGATAGAATGATTCATCAGAGGAAGTTTTATATTGGTGATAAGGTCCTCATGTACAATTCCAGGCTTAAGCTCCACCCAGGTAAGCTTCATTCCCGATGGCTCGGTTCTTATACTGTTACTAATGTTTACCCTTTTGGTGTAATACAGGTTTTTCGTGAGCAGAGTGGACAAAGTCTTACCGTCAATGGGAAGTGACTTAAACACTTCTATGAGGATTTCCCGAAGAATCCGGTGGAGTATATCCTCCTTCTCAACGCATCATACCAATAAAACACACTAGGTTTTATCCTTCCTTCTCACATTCTCAATTATTTCAGTGAGGACACTGTATTCTCTAGGTGTGGGGGGGGGGGGGGGTGGATACATTCCTGGGTTAGTTAGGAATTTTCATTGTTTTCTCCTTTTGTTTTCTCTTTTTGGCCTTCTTTATGGTATTTTCAGTTTTCCCCATCAACAATTTCGAAGTTCCATGATTTGGCGACCATAAAGGGTGGAAAGTAAAAATATCATAACGAATGCTAAAAATAATTTTTGTATGTATTTAACATCATGGAGTGAGTTTTTTCTGTCAATGATATAGATGGTCGTATCTATGTGAAACCTTTCAGATGATTGATTCCCATTGTGTGAGTAGTTTTTGGGAAAATTGTGTCACTAATATCTCCACAATTGTTTTTTCACCAAACCACTAAGTGTGATTATTTCTTACTTAATATAAGGTAAATATATGTTGGGTTAATATTTTTTAGCTTTAAATGATATTTCTATACGTTCGTTCCTTATCTGATCTGTTTCATTACTGTACCATATTGACCTTTGCATGTGTACCTAATGTGCGACTGTTGTACACCCTCAAAAAACAAAAAAAAACAAAAACAAAAAAAATTGGATGTGTCTTGGTCAAGTCAAAAACAACTCATCCTCAACCTTTTATCTTATTATAATTCTTTCAATTAGTGTTGTGAGGAGATCAATCAAGGGTTGAGAGATGAGTGTGAGATTTGTTCCAAATGCAACTTCAAAAAAATATAATAAATGAGGGGAGTGATGAAATGTGCAACATATGGGGATATCTAGGTCGGGAGCTTATGGCTTGACTTTTGGGAATGCTTAAATGAGTGGGTCTTGAAATATGATTGGAAAGGATGTAGGATAGGTTCGGTGAAAAATCATTTAAAGATGAATAATGTTAAAATAACCTATATTTATTTGATAGAAAGTGGAAAAAATAGCATGGAATGGTTTTCACACACACACATGGAGAGTTAGTGTCATGGTTTACTTCTGAATTCCTTTCTCAATTGGGTATCAAGAATCTTTTTTAATTTCGCTATGATATGATTTATGAGGCATCTTTTTCTATTTTCATTAAGAAGAACTCCTTGGTGTGGTTCGTGCATTGATCACTTTACTTTAAATAAAATTTCTTCAAATGATAAATCTTCATGATGTAAGAAATATTTATATATGCAATATTTTATTGGGATATGTGACTTTTCCCAAGTGTGTAAATGTTTAGGTGTGGGGGTGTGATCGTACCATGATTCACTATTTTATTCCACCCGTACACTACTATTTTAAACTAGTTTTGTAATGAATATTCCAAATATAATAATAAATTTTAATTTATGTTTGAATCACTTAATTAATGTTAATCAACATTATAATGGGCAATGTTACTTGTTTTTATTATTTCAATGTAGGTGGATGTGATTTGGAGGGCCATTGATGATGTGGAAGAAAAATGGGCCAAAATAGCACGGATCCATGGACATCTGTCCACTGTTTTTCATAGTACACAAAATACGTGCATCTAAATGGGCTGAAATTTTGTGGCCCTGTCGAAAATATAATAGGTTGCATTTCATATTTTGGATCCCAATCCTGATTCAGCTTCTATGGGGCACATCCAAACCGATCTATCAAAGACACCGAATATGGACCAAGTCAAATGCGTTGTTCTGTATTTTATCAATATCTTGAGGTGTAGTTGTCCAAATGGTGCCTAACATTCGATGGATCCATTCAAGAGGTAGGGATATAACTTTTATATTTTTTCCATATCAAGATAAGGCTTTCTGATGGCCGAAACGCGTGGTACAAGTGGATTGATGAAATCTGTGTGCCAAAAACCACCTTCCAATTTTCCAATAAAATGACACCTTGGGCTACCCATTTGGAAGTTCGGCCAGGAGGAAAGGTGTTGCCATTTTGGAGTCCCCAAGGAGTGTTCTAAACATCCCTAGAAGTTTTGGAGGCTATGGTATGTTCTACTTCAACATCTCCTTCTTCTTCCTCTTTCATGGGTTTCTAAACCCCTTGTGATCACCTGGGGAGGAACATGATGTAAATCCCAAGCTTCATGTTGTAATATTTGAATGATCTTTTTAATTACAGATTTTTGTGTTGTTTTTCATCATCCTCTATTCTTATTTTATTGAGTTATGTACTGGTATGTCATGCTCAACTCATATGATCATGTTTGGGGGTACCCATTCATGTGATGTTTCACACACCGTTCACCACTTTCGTTCCCCCTTCCAATTGCAGTGTTTGTGTGGTTAATATTGGTCAATTGAAATCACATAATCACTATCAAGGTCATAAAAATTTATGTCATGGTATCATAATGAAATAACATACAAACCTGGACAGCACATCGAATTCTTCATGTGTAGCCTTTGTGAGTTTCGGTTATGATGTCGAACACAAATCACCCAATCATCGGCGGTGTCAGGGGAATCGTTATGTGTTTTCGACTGAACCCTAGGAGGTATCCTTGTATAAACTCAGTAACATTCTGGTTCTAGTTGTAACAAACCAGGGATTAAAAGATCATAACCCCATACCTTGAAGCGATGAAGGATGAGCATCACGAGACTTCCCCGAGTTGATCACGTTTAATCAATCTTGTTCATTTCTACTTTGTTTTATCACTTTCATTTCCTATTTTCATAATTAATCATAAAACCCCAAAGTTTTACAAAACTTAATTCACCTTCTACTTCCATAATCAAAACCCTTTTTTTAATTAATAGTCTAAGGCTCCGTCGAGAGACGACCTGGGGTTACTACTATATTGTAGAAATTCTAGTCAAAATTAAACAACTAATTTGACGCGCTCGACAACGCGATCAAATTTTGGCGCCGTTGCAGGGGATCCAATATCATTTTTTTCATTATTTATTTTTATTTATTTATTTTACTTCTTAATTAGTACTCCTTTAAATACCCCACCCCCATTTGATTGTTTTTGTTTTGGGTTTTGTCTTTATTTTTTGTTGTTTTTGGTGTGTTCATTATCTCTCTCTCTCTCACTTCTTCTTCTCCATCTCCCTATCTAATTCAATAGTATAACATTATATTATTCTTTCACCCTTCTTATGTTTTTTATCCATCTCAAATATAAAAAAACACAAAAAAATCAATCAATCAAACTGGACATTATTGTTGCATGACAAGATCTGGTAAAGAAACACTACATGAATTTGATCTTGAAATTTAAAAGTCACTTCCCACACAAATCATGGAATATAGATAAGGTCAATAAAGTAAAATTGAGGAACCCCTTGTGGAACCTCAAGTGTTCCAAAACCACTCTAAAATTGAACCAAATCAAACCCCAGAGATCATGGCTGTAAATAACCGAACATTAAAAGAACTGACCACCCCGGATGTGGAGTACCAACCTGCGTACATCCAATATCCTAAGGAAGCGGACAATTTTGAGATAAGATCAGGTCTCATCCACCATCTTCCTAAATTCCATGGTCTTCCTGGTGAGGACCCTCACAAACATCTTAAAGAGATTCATATATTCTGCTCAACCATGAAACCCCAAAATGTGTCTGAGGACCTAATTAAGTTTAGGGCCTTCCCTTTCTTCCTTGATGGTGTTGCCAAAGATTGGCTAAACTATTTGCCTACCACAATTTGGGGATGGAATGACCTAAAAATAATTTTTCTAGAGAATTTCTTCCCTGCCTCCCGAACTGCATCAATTAGGAAAGAAATCTGTGGAATTAGGAAATTACAAGGAGAGACCCTTCATGAATTCTAGGAGAGATTCAAAAGACTTTTCTCAAGCTGCCCTCACCACCAGATTAGTGAACAAATTTTAATTCAATACTTATATGAGGGAATTATCCCCGTGGATCGTGGAATGATTGATACTGCAGCTGGTGGTTCCCTAATTGATAAAACTGCTTCCGCCGCTCGTGACTTAATAGCCAACATGGCTCAAAATGCACAATAATTTGGTACACGAGCTATTGCACCAACCCGAGGAGTTAATGAGGTAAGTCATTCATCCCTACAACAAAAGGTAGATACTAAACTTGATGAGGTGCATACCCTTCTAAGGAAATTATCTCAAGCACAAGGTAACTCACACTCTACTTCTATTCCATTACATTGTGAGATTTGTTCTGATAACACTCATTTTTCTGACCAGTGCCCACAACTTCAAGATTAATCTGAGTTTTGTGCAGCTGTTTTCCATGGGCGTCCATTCCAACAAGAACCTCCCTTCAAGAAAGAACAATTTAGGCCATATCCAAATCCAGGGTGGCAAGCACAACCCCAATACCGACAAGGAGGAAACTCAAGCTACCCCAAGAATAATTGGTATCAAAAAGGCCAAGGTATGCAACCTTCTTATCCTTCAACTTCTCAAAACAATCATCCTCTTCCTCCCAAATCCGAACCAAGCCTCAAAGACATGGTGAAACAAATTGCAACCCAGAACCTCCAGTTCCAACAGACCACACAATCAGCAATTCAAGACCTACGAACTCAAGTGGGACAATTGGAAAACACCATCGGTGAGCTTAAGATGCAAGGGTCTCGACAACTACCATCCTAACCCATTGCCAATCTGAAGGACAAAGGTAATGTATGTGAAATTACACTTTTTAGTGGTAAAGAAGCTTCTCCTTCTACTGATTCGATGAAATAGGTATGTACCCCTCTTGAAAACACTCATTCCCAACCCTAAAAATTCCATGTAATGAAAAACAAAATAAAAAGGGAAATCAAATCATGTTTGATGATTCAAATGAACAATCCATTCCACTTCCTTTCCCACAAAGACTCTATAAATATAAGAAAAATTATGATAATGATATTAATATTGATATAATGGATACATTTAAAAAATTTCAAGTTAATATTCGTTTATTGGATGTAGTCAAGAAAATGCACCGTTATGCCAAATTTCTTAAAGAACTTTACACCCATAGACGAAGGCTGAAGGGGAATGAGAGAGTCAACTTGTGTAGGAATGTCTTGGACTTAATTCAACCAGAAATGCCAACCAAATGCAAGGATCTAGGCACATTCACAATACCGTGTACCATAGGGGAGACATTATTTTCTGATTCAATGCTAGATTTAGGTGCTTCCATTAATGTAATGCCTCACTCCGTGTATACTTCTCTACAGGTTGGAGACCTTCAACCAACAGGCATTGTCATGCAAATTTCCAACTGGAGTACAACGCATCCAAAAGGAGTGATTGAGGATGTCCTTGTCAGAGGGAAGAATCTCATCTTCCCCGCTGATTTTTACATTCTTGAGATGGAAGATACCCGAACCCAAGGACACGTTCCTCTCATACTTGGGTGGCCATTCCTCAAAACAGCAAAGACGATCATCAATGTTCACAATGGTACATTGTCCATGGAATTTGGTGGACAAAATGTAAGTTTTAACATACTTGAGGCTATGAACCACCCCGTTGAAGAGCACTCCACTCTTCCTATATATTCGATGGAAGTGATCTCAAAAAATGCACACACACACAATTCTCTCCTCAACCCAAACTCTGATTCATTTTTGTTTTCTTAACCCTTGATTGATTTGAGTTTTGATTCTTGTTTTGAGTGTTGTGTGGGTTCTGAAAAGTGTAAATTTTGTGCTTTAATTGATGAGTGTGTTCATTCTAAGGTGTCCATTACCATCGATGATTTTGAAAATCTCATTTCTATAGATTCTCTATCTTTAGATAATAAACATGAGAATATAGACAGTTTAATGGACCTCACTCCCCCTAGATCCCCTCCCTTAATCCAGAAACCACCGGGGTTGGAACTTAAAAAACATCCTTCTAATTTAAAATATGCATATCTTGAGGGTATTAACCAACTACCCGTCATTATTGCCAATAACATCTCTCCACAACTGGAATTGAAACTGTTCAAACGATTGAGAGAGTGTAAAAAGGCAATAGGATGGACATTGGCGGATATTCCCGGGAATAGACCATCTATTTGTTTGCACTATATAATTTTGGATGATGAGGCTAAGACCGTAAGACAAAATCAACTCCGGTTGAATCCCACTCTCCTTGAAGTGGTAAAATTGGAAGTCAGTAAATTACTTGCTATGGGGATCATTTATCCTATATCTGATAGTAAACGGGTTTGCCCAGTGCAAATTTTTCCTAAAAAAACAAGAATAAAATTTGTGTCAAATGAAAGGAATGATTTGGTTCCAACACATGTACAAAATAGTTGGCGACTCTGTATTGACTATCGTCGACTGAATCAAGCCACACGGAAGGACCACTTTCCATTAACTTTCATTGACCAAATGCTAGAACAATTGGCTGGTAAGTCCCATTATTGTTTCCTTGATGGCTATTCATGTTTTTTACAAATCCATATATCCCCTGAGGATCAATAAAAGACCACATTTACCTATCCATTTGGAACATTTACATACAGAAGGATGTCATTCGGTCTTTGTAATGCTCCTGGTACTTTTCAGAGATGTATGTTGAGTATTTTTTTGAGTACCTTGAGAGTTGTATGGAAGTATTTATGGATGATTTCATGGTATATGAATATTCTTTTGATGATTGTTTGGAACACCTAGGTTTTTTCCTCCGCCGCTGCATTGAAAAAGATCTTGTTTTAAATTATGAAAAATGTCATTTCATGGTTGAGAGGGGGATAGTTCTTGGGTATATCATTTCAAATAAGGGAATTCAAGTTGATAAATCTAAAGTTGAATTAATTTCATCCCTTCTATATCCAAAACGTGTTCGTGAGGTGCGGTCTTTCTTGGGTCATGCTGGTTTTTGCCGCCGATTCACTAAAGACTTTAGTAAGATCACACATCCATTATCTCGGTTATTACAAAAGGATTATGAATTTGTTTTTGATAAAAATTGTGAGAATGCTTTCAATTCACTAAAAATTAGTCTCACATCACCTCCCATAATCCAACCACCAAGGTGGGATCTTCCCTTCAAACATATGTGTGATGCCTCTAACTTTGTAGTTGGGGAAGTTTTATCACAAAGGGTTGAGAAGTCCCCTCATGTCATTGTGTATGCCTCACGTACCCTTGACCCTGCCAAGGTAAAATACACAACCACTGAGAAAGAACTACTTTCTCCTGTGTTTTCCTTGGAAAAATTTCGTTTATATCTTCTTGGGTCAAAAATCATCATCTTCTCTGATCATGTTTCCCTTCATTTCCTCCTAAAGAAACCTGAAGCCAAACCCCACCTCATTCGATGGATGCTCCTCCTCCAAGAGTTTGACCTTGATATTAGAGATAATAGTGGTGTGGAGAATGTAGTAGCTGACCACATTAGTAGGATTTCCCCACCATTGGACCATCATGTTGACTCACCCCTACCCATTGGAGAATTCTTCCCTCATGAGAACCTTTGTGATGTTGTGGACCTTACCCCCTGGTATGCGGACCTTGTGAATTTTCTAGCAACATCTAGGGTCCCCGCTGATTTTAGCACTTCACAATCCCAGAGACTTAAACATGATTCTTGATGGAACATTTGGGATGACCCATATTTGTGGAGGATCTGTAGTGACCAGGTTGTTCATAGGTGTGTCCCTGACCATGATTTCACCTCTGTTTTGACCTTCTGCCACACCTTGGAATGTGGGGGCCACTTTGGCTCTCAACGGATAGCTCGAAAGGTCATTGACTCAAGACTTTATTGGCCATAATTGTATAGGGATTCCCATAGATGTTTCAAGAAATGTAGTCGTTGTCAATTCATAGGTAATATCTCCAAGAGGAATGAAATTCCCCAACAACCCATGTTATTTTGTGAGATCTTCGATGCATGGGGCATTGACTTCATGGGGCCTTTTCCAAATTCATTTGGCTTTGTATACATCTTATTGGCTGTTGACAATGTATCTAAATGGGTGGAAGAAAAGGCCACCAGGACTGATGACTCTCGAGTGGTTGTTGATTTTGTGAGGTACCAAATTTTCAATAGGATTGGTTTACCAAGATTCATCATTAGTGATCAGGGTTCACATTTTTTCAATCCCAACATGAAAAATTTGCTTCACAAGTATGGGGTTGATCATAAATCCTCCACTGCATATCACCCCCAAACTAATGGACAAGCAGAAATATCAAATCGGGAAGTTAAACGAATCTTGGAAAAAATGGTACAACCCAATAGGAAAGATTGGAGTTTTCACTTGGATGATGCACTTTTGGAGTACTGTATCGCTTTTAAAACACCAATCGGAATGTCACCATATAGAATTGTGTTTGGAAAGTCTTGTCACCTCCCAGTGGAGGTAAAACACCATGCATATTGGGCTGTTAAACAATGTAATATGAACCTTTCAAATGCAGGTGAGCAAAGAAAGCTGCAGATTCAAGAGTTGGAATAAATTCGATGTGATGCATATGAGAAATCCCAGATCTATAAATAGAAGACAAAGGCTATTCATGATATCATGATTCATCAGAGGAAGTTTCATATTGGTGAGAAGGTTCTCATGTACAATTCCAAGCTTAAGCTCCACCTAGGTAAGCTTCATTCCCGATGGCTCGGTCCTTATATTGTTACTAATGTTTACCCTTTTGGTGCGATACAGGTTTTTCATGATTAGAGTGGATGAAGTCTTACCGTCAATGGGAAGTGACTTAAACACTTCTATGAGGATTTTTAGAAGAATCTGGTGGAGGAAATCCACCTTCTCGATGCATCATACCAATAAAACACACTAGATTTTATCCTTCCTTCTCACATTATCAATTATTTCAGTGAGGAAACTGCATGCTCTAGCTGTGGGGGTGGATACATTCCTGGGTCAATTAGGAATTTTCTGTGTTTTCTTCTTTTGCTTTCTCGTTTTGGCCTTCTTTATGGTATTTTCATTTTTCCCCATTAACAATTTCGAAGTTCCATGATTTGGCGACCATAAAGGGGGGAAAAGTAAAAATACCATAACGAAGGCTAAAAATATTTTTTTGTATGAATTTAACATCAGGGAGTGATTTTTTTCTTTCAATGATATAAATGGTTGTATCAATGTTAAACCGTTGAGATGATTGATTCCCATTGTGTGAGTAGTTTTTGGGAAAATTATGTCACTAATATCTCCACAATTGTTTTTGCACCAAACCACAAAGTGTGATTATTTCTTACTTAATATAAGGTAAATATATGTTGGGTTTATATTTTTCAGCTTTAAATGATATTTCCATACGTTCATTCCTTATCTGATCTGTTTCATTACTATACCAGATTGACCTATGCGTATGTACCTAATGTACGACTATTGTACACCCTCAAAAAACAAAAAAACAAAAAAAACAAAAACAAAAAAATTGGTTGTGTCTTGGGTAGGTCAAAAACCACTCATCCTAAACATTTTATCTTGTTATAACTATTGCAATTAGTGTTGTGAGGAGATCAAACAAGGGTTGAGAGATGAGTGTGAGATTTGTTCCAAATGCAACTTCAAAAAAAAATATAATAAATGAGGAGAGTGATGAAATGTGCAACATATGGGGATATCTAGGTCGGGAGATTATGGTTTGGCTTCTAGGAATGCTTAAATGAGTGGGTCTTGAAATATTATTGCAAAGGATGTAGGACAGGTTCGGTGAAAAATCATTTAAAGCTGAATAATGTTAAAATAACCTATATTTATTTGATAGAAACTGGAAAGAATAGCATGGAATGGTTTTCACACACACACATGGAGAGTTAGTCTCATGGTTTCCTTCTGAATTCCTTGCTCAATTGGGTATCATTAATCTTTTTGAATTTCGCTATGATATGATTTATGAGACATCTTTTTCAATTTTCATTAAGAAGAACTCCTTGGTGTGGTTCTTCCACTGATCACTTTACTTTAAATAAAATTTCTTCAAATGCTAAATCTTCATGATTTGAGAAATATTTACATATGAAATATTTTATTGGGATATGTGACTTTTCCCAGGAGTGCAAATGTTTAGGTGTGGGGGTGTGATCGTATCACGATTCACTGTTTTATTCCACCCTTACACTGCTTTTTTAAACTAGTTTTGTAATAAATATTCCAAATATAATAATAAATTTTAATTTATTTTTGAATCATTTAATTAATTTAAATAAAAATTATAATGGGCAATGTTACTTGTTTTTATTATTTCAATGTAGGTGGAGGTGATTTGGAGGGCCCTTTATGAAGTGGAAGAAAAATGGGCCAAAATTTCATGGATCCATGGACATTTGTCCACTGTTTTTCATAGTACACGAAATAAGTGCATATAAATGGGCTGACATTTTGTGGGCCTGTCCAAAATTAAATAGGATACATTTCATATTGAGGAACCCAATCCTGATTCGGCTTCAATGGGGCCCATCCGAACTGATCTATCCAAGCCACCGAATATGGACCAAGTCAAATGCAGTGTTCTGTATTTTATCAATATCTTGAGTTGTAGTTGTCCAAATGGTGCCTAACTTCCGATGGATCCAGTAAAGAGGTAAGGATACAACTTTTATACTTTCTCCAAAGCGAAATAAGGCTTTTTGAAGGCTGAAACGTGTGGTACAAGTGGATTGAAGAAATATGTGTGCCAAAAACCACCTTCCAATTTTCTTATAAAATGACACCTTGGGCTCCCCATTTGGAAGTTCGGCCAATAGGCAAGGTGCTGCCATTTTGGGGTCCCCAAGGAGTCTTCTCAACATCCCTATAAGTTCTGGAGGCTATGGGAAGTGCTACTTCAACTTCTCCTTCTTCTTCCTCTTTCATCGGTTTCTAAACCCCTTGTGATCACCCGGGGAGGAACGTGATGTAAATCCCAAGCTTCATGTTGTAATATTTGAATGATCTTTTGAATTCCAGATTGTTGTGTTGTTTTTCATTATCCTATATTCTTATTTTATTGAGTTATTTATTGGTATGTCATGCTCAACTCATATGATCATGTTTGGGGGTACCCATTCAGGTGATGTTTCACACATCGTTCACCACTTTCTTTTCCCCCTTCCAATTGCGGTGTCTGTGTGGTTCATATTAGTCAATTGAACTCACATAATAATTATCAAGGTCATTCACATTTATGTCATGGTATCACAGTGAAATAACATACAAACCTGGACAGTACATCGAATTCTTCATGTGTTGCCTTGGTGAGTTTCGGTTATGATGTCGAACACCAATCACCCAATCATCAGCGGTGTCCGGTGAATCGTTATGTGTTTTCTATTGAACCCTAGGAGGTATCATAGTATAAAATCAGTAACATTATGGTTCTAGGTGTTACAAACTAGGGATTAAAAGATCATAACCCCATCCCTTAAAGCGATGAAGGATGAGCATCACGAGACTTCCCCGGGTTGATCACGTTTAATCAATGTTGTTCATTTCTACTTTGTTTTATCGCTTTCATTTCCTATTTTCACCATTAATCATAAAACCCCAAAGTTTTACAAAACGTAATTCACCTTATACTTCCATAATAAAAACCCTTTTTTAATTAATAGTCTATGTCTCCATCGAGAGACGACCTAGGGTTGTTGCTATATTGCAGAAATTCTAGTCAAAATTAAACAACTAATTTGACACGCTCGACAACGCGATCAAATTTTGGCGCCATTTCCGGGGAGCCAAGATCATTTTTTTTCTTTATTTCTTTTTATTTTTTTATTTTATTTCTTAATTAGTACTCCTTTAAATACCCCACCCCTATTTGATTGTTTTTTTTGGGTTTTGTCTTTATTTTTGGTTGTTTTTGGCGTGTTCTTTATCTCTCTCTCTCTATCTCTTCTTCTCCATATCCCTCTCTAATTCTATAGTATAAAATTATATTATTCTTTCACCATTATAAAGTTATTTTTTATCCATCTCAAATAAAAAAAACTCAAAAAAATCAATCAATCAAAATGGAAATTATTGTTGCATGACAAGATCTGGTAAAGAAACACTACTTGAATTTGATCCTAAAATTGAAAAGTCACTTCACACACAAATCAAGGCATATAGAGAAGGTCAATAAAGTAACATTGAGGAACCCCTTTTGGAACCTCAAGTGTTTCAAAACCAATCAAAAATTGAACCAAATCAAACCCCGGAGATCATGGCTGCAAATAACTGAACATTAAAAGAACTGACCACCCCGGATGTGGAGTACCAACCTGCGTACATCCAATATCCTGGGGAAGCGGCCAATTTTGAGATAATATCAGGTATCATCCACCTTCTTCCTAAATTCCATGGTCTTCTTGATGAGGATCCTCACAAACATCTTAAAGAGTTTCATATAGTCTGCTCAATCATAAAACCCAAAAATGTGTCTGAGGACCTAATTAAGTTTAGGGCCTTCCCTTTCTCCCTTGATGGTGTTGCCAAAGATTGGATAAACTATTTTCCTACCACAATTGGGGGCTGGAATGACCTAAAAAAACTTTTTCTTGATAATTTCTTCCCTGCCTCTTGAACTGCATCAATTAGGAAAGAAATCTGTTGAATTATGAAATTACAAGGAGAGACCCTTCATGAATACTGGGAGAGATTCAAAAGACTTTACTCAAGCTGCCCCCACCACCAGATTAGTGAACAACTTTTAATTAAATACTTCTATGAGGGACTTATTCCCATGGATTTTGGAATGATTGATGCTACAGCTGGAGGTGCCCCAATTGATAAAACTCCTTCCGCCGCTCGTGACTTAATAGCCAAAATGGCTCAAAATGCACAAAAATTTGGTACAAGAGCTATTGCACCAACCCGAGGAGTTCATGAGGTAATTCATTCAGCCCTAGAACAAAAGTTAGATACTAAACTTGATGAGATGAATACCCTTCTAAGGAAACTATCTCAAGCACAAGGTAACTCACACTCTACTTCTATTTCATTACATTGTGGGATTTGTTCTGATAACACTCATTTTTCTGACCAGTGGCCACAACTTCAAGATTCATCTGAGTCTTGTGCAGCTGTTTTCCCAGGGCGTCCATTCCAACCAACACCTCCCTTCAATCAAGAACAATTCAGGCCAAATCCAAATCCATGGTGGAAAGCACAACCCCAATACCGACAAGGAGGAAACTCAAGCAACCCCCCAGAAGAATTGGTATCAACAAGGCCAAGGTATGCAACCTTCTTATCCTTAAACTTCTCAAAACAATCATCCTCCTCCCCCCAAATCTGAACCAAGCCTAAAGGACATGGTGAAACAAATGGAAACCCAGAACCTCCAGTTCAAACAGACCACACAATCAGCAATTCAAGAACTACAAACTCAAGTGGGACAATTGGAAAACACCATCGGTGAGCTTAAGATGCAAGGATCTAGACAACTACCATCTCAACCCATTTCTAATCCGAAGGACAAAGGTAATGTATTTGCAATTGCATTTTGTAGTGGTAAAGAAGATTCTCCTTCTACTGATTTGATGAAACAGGTATGTCCCCCTCTGGAAAAGACTCCTTCCCAACCCTAAAAAATTCCATGTAATGAAAAACAAAATAAAAAGGGAAATCAAATCATCGTTGATGATTCAAATGAACAATCCATTCCTCTTACTTTCCCACAAATACTCTCTAAATTTAAGAAAAATTATGATAATGATATTGATAATGATATAATGGATACATTTAAAAAAGTTCAAGTAAATATTCCTTTATTGGATGCAGTCAAGAAAATTCCCCATTATGCCAAATTTCTTAAAGAACTTTGCACCCATAGGCGAAGGTTGAAGGGGAATGAGAGAGTCAACTTGGGTAGGAATGTCTTGGCCTTGATTCAACCAGCAATTCCAACCAAATTCAAGGATCCAGGAACATTCACGATACCGTGTACCATAGGGGAGACATTCTTTTCTGATGCTATGCTAGATTTAGGGGTTTCCATTAATGTAATGCCTTACTCCATGTATACTTCTCTATAGGTTGGAGAGCTTCAGCCAACAGGCATTGTCATGAAAATTTCCAATCGGTGTACAACGCATCCAAAAGGAGTGATTGAGGATGTCCTTGTCAGAGTGAAGAATCTCATCTTCCTCGCTGATTTTTACTTTCTTGAGATGGAAGATACCCGAACCCAAGGACACGCTCCTCTCATACTTGGGAGGCCATTCCTCAAAACAGCAAAGATGATCATCAATGTTCACAATGGTACATTTTCCATGGAATTTGGTGGGGAAAAGGTAAGTTTCAACATTCTTGAGGCTATGAAACACCATGTTGAAGTGAACTCCACTCTTCCTGTCTATTCAATGGAAGTGCTCTCAAACGATGCACACACACACAATTCTCTCCTCAACCCCAAATTTGATTCATTTTTTTCATCACCCTTGAATGATTTGAGTTTTGATTCATCTTTTGAGTGTTTTGTGGGTTCTGAAAAGTGTAAATTTTGTGCTTTGATTGATGAGTGTGTTCATTCTGAGGTTCCCATGACCGTCGATTATTCTACAAATCTCATTTCTATATATTCTCAATCTTTAAAGAATATACATGAGAAGGTAGACAGTTTAATGGACCTCACTCCCCCTAAATCCCCTCCCTCAATCCAGAAACCACCGATGTTGAAACTTAAACAAATTCCTTCTAATTTAAAATATGCATATCTTGAGGGTATTAACCAACTACCTGTCATTATTGCCAATAACCTCTCTCCACAACATGAATCGAAAATGCTCAAACTATTGAGAGAGTGTAAAAAGGCAATAGGATGGACATTGCCTGATATTCCTTGGATTAGACCATCTATTTGTATGCACCATATACTTTTGGATGATGAGGCTAAACTAGTAAGACAATCTCAATGCTGGTTTAATCCCACTCTCCTTGAAGTGGTAAAATTGGATGTTAGTAAATTACTTACTGTGGGGATCATTTATCCTATATATGATAGTAAATGGGTTAGCACAGTGAAAATTGTGCCTAAAAAAATAGGAATAACAGTTGTGTCAAATGAAAGGAATGAATTGGTTCCAACATGTGTACAAAATAGTTGGCGACTCTGTATTGATTATCGTCGACTGAATCAAGCCATGTGGAAGGACCACTTTCCATTACCTTTCATTGACCAAATGTTAGAACGATTGGCTGGTAAGTCTCATTATTGTTTCCTTGATGGATATTCGGGTTATTTCAAAATCCATATAGCCCCTGAGGACCAACAAAAGACCACATTTACCTGTCCATTTGGAACATTTTCATACAGAAGGATGCCATTCGGTCTTTGTAATGATCCTGGTACTTTTCAGCAATGTATGTTGATTATTTTTTCTGAGTACCTTGAGAGTTGTATGGAAGTATTTATAGATGATTTCACGGTATATGGATCTTCTTTTAATGATTTTTTGGAACACCTAGGTTATTTCCTCCACCGCTGCATTGAAAAAGATCTTGTTTTAAATTATAAAAAATGCCATTTCATGGTTGAGTGGGGGATAGTTCTTGGGCATATCATTTCAAATAAGGGAATTCAAGTTGATAAATCTAATGTTGAATTAATTTCATCCCATACATATCCAAAATGTGTTCGTGAGGTGTGTTCTTTCTTGGTTCATGCTGGTTTTTACCGCCGATTCATTAAATACTTCACTAAGATCGCACTTCCCTTATCTCGGTAATTACAAAAGGATTCTGAATTTGTTTTTGTTAAAGATTTTGAGGATGCTTTCAATTCACTAAAAATGAGTCTCACATCACCTCCCATAATCCAACCACCAAGGTGGGATCTGACCTTCGAACTTATGTGTGATGCCTCTAGCTTTGCAGTTGAGGCAGTTTTATCACAAAGGGTAGAGAAGTCCCCTCATTTCATTGCGTATGCCTCACGTACCCTTGACCCTGCCCTAGTAAACTACACAACCACTGAAAAAGAACTCATTTCTATTGTGTTTTCCTTGTAAAAATTTCATTCATGTCTTCTCGGGTCAAAAATCATCGTCTTCTCTGATCATGCTTCCCTTCGTTTCCTCCTAAATAAACCTGAAGCCAAACCCCGCCTCATTCGATGGATTCTCATCCTCCAAAAGTTTGACCTTGAGATTAGAGATAAGATAAGGGTGGAGAATGTGGTAGCTGACCACATTAGTAGGATTTCCCCACCATTGGACCATCATGTTGACTCACCCCTACCCGTTGGAGAATTCTTCCCTCATGAGAACCTTTGTGATGTTGTGGACCTTACCCCCTGGTATGCGGACATTGTGAATTTTTTAGCAACATCTAGGGTCCCAGCTGATTTTAGCACTTCACAATCCCAGAGACGTAAACATGATTCTCGATGGTACATTTGGGATGACCCATATTTTTGGAGGATCTGTAGTGACCAGGTTGTTCGTAGGTGTGTCCCTGACTATGAGTTCACCTCTGTTTTGACCTTCTACCACACCTTGGCATGTGGGGGACACTTTAGCTCTCAACGGACAGCTCGAAAGGTCCTTGACTCAGGACTTTATTGGCCAACATTGTATAGGGATGCCCACGGATTTTTCAAGACATGTATTCATTGTCAACTCACAGGTAATATCTCCAATAGGAATGAAATTCCCCAACAACCCATGTTATTTTGTGAGATCTTTGATGCATGGGGCATTGACTTCATGGGGCCTTTTCCAAATTCATTTGGCTTTGTATACATCTTATTGGCTGTTGACTATGTATCTAAATGGGTGGAAGCAAAGGCCACAAGGATTGATGACTCTCGAGTAGTTGTTGATTTTGTGAGGTCCCAATTTTTCAATAGGTTTGTTTTACCAAGATTCATCAGTATTGATCAGGGTTCAAATTTTTTCAATCGCAACATGCAAAATTTGCTTCAAAAGTATGGGGTTGATCATAAAGCCTCCACTGCATATCACCCCTAAACTAATAGACAAGCATAAATATCAAATCGGGAAGTTAAACGAATCTTGGAAAAAATAGTACAACCCAATATGAAAGATTGGAGTTTGCACTTGGATGATGCACTTTGGGCATACCGTACAACTTTTAAAACCCCAATCAGAATGGCACCATATAGAATTGTGTTTGTAAAGGATTTTCACCACCAAGTGGAGGTAGAACACCGTGTATATTGGGCTGTTAAACAATGTAATATGAACCTTTCAGATGCAGGTGAGCAAAGAAAACTTCAGATTCAAGAGTTGGAAGAAATTCAACGTGATGCATATGAGAACTCCCGAATCTATAAAGAGAAGAAAAAGGTTATTCATGATAGCATGATTCATCAGAGGAAGTTTCATATTGGTGAGAAGGTCCTCATGTAAAATTCCAGGCTTATGATCCACCCAGGTAAGCTTCATTCCCAATGGCTTGGTCCTTATATTGTTACTAATGTTTACCCTTTTGGTGTAATACAGGTTTTTCATGAGTAGAGTGGACGAAGTCTTACCATCAATGGGAAGCGACTTAAACACTTCTATGAGGATTTTCCGAAGAATCTGGTGGAGGAAATCCACCTTCTCGATGCATCATACCAATAAAACACACCAGGTTTTATCCTTCCTTCTCACATTCTTAATTATTTCAGTGAGGACACTACATGCTCTAGGTGTGGGGCATGGATACATTCCTGGGTTAGTTAGGAATTTTCATTGTTTTCTCCTTTTGTTTTCTCATTTTGGACTTCTTTATGGTATTTTCATTCTTCCCCATTAACAATTTCGAAGTTCCATGATTTGGCGACCATAAAGGGGGGGAAGTAAAAATACTATAACAAAGGCTAAAAATATTTTTTTTATGAATTTAGCATCAAGGAGTGATTTTTTCTGTCAATGATATAAATGGTCATATCTAGGTGAAACCTTTGAGATGATTGATGCCCATTGTGTGAGTAGTTTTTGGGAAAATTATGTCACTAATATCTCCACAATTTTGTTTTCATCAAACCACAAAGTGTGATTATTTCTTACTTAATATAAGGTAAATATATGTTGGGTTAATATTTTTCAGTTTTAAATGATATTTCTATATGTTCGTTCCTTACCCGATCTGTTTCATTACTATACCAGATTGACCTATGTGTGTGTACCTAATGTCCGACTGTTGTACGCCCTCAAAAAACAAAAAAAAACAAAAAAACAAAAACCAAAAAATTTGTTGTGTCTTGGGTAGGTCAAAAAACACTCATCCTCAACCTTTGATCTTGTTATAACTGTTGCAATTAGTGTCATGAGGAGATTAAACAAGGGTTGAGAGATGAGTGTGAGATTTGTTCCAAATAAAACATCAAAAAAATATAATAAATGAGGGGACTGATGAAATGTGAAACATATGAGGATATCTAGGTTGGGAGCTTATGGTTTGGCTTCTAGTAATGCTTAAATGAGTGGGTCTTGAAATATTATTGCAAGGGATGTAGGACAGGTTCGGTGAAAAATCATTTAAAGCTGAATAATGTTAAAATAACCTATATTTATTTGATATAAAGTGGAAAGAATAGCATGGAATGGTTTTAACACACACACATGGAGAGTTATTGTCATGGTTTTCTTCTGAATTCCTTGCTAAATTGGGTATCATGAATCTTTTTTAATTTCACTATGATATGATTTGTGAGACATGTTTTTCGATTTTCATTAAGAAGAAATCCTTGGTGTGGTTCGTGCATTGATCACTTTACTTTAAATAAAATTTCATCAAATGCTAAATCTTCATGATGTAAGAAATATTTATATATGAAATATTTTATTGGGATATGTGAATTTTCCGAGGAGTGCAAATGTTTAGTTGTGGGGGTGTGATCGTACCATGATTCACTATTTTATTCCACCCTTACACTGCGGTTTTAAACTAGTTTTGTAATGAATATTCCAAATATAGTAATAGATTTTAATTTATTTTTTAATCATTTAATTAATTTAAATCAACATTAAAATGGTCAATTTTACTTTTTTTATTATTTCAATGTAGGTGGAGGTGATTTGGAGGGTTCTTAATGAAGTAGAAGAAAAATGGGCCAAAATTGCCAGGATCCATGGACATTTATCCACTATTTTGCATAGTACACGAAAAAAGTGCATCTAAATGGGATGAAATTTTGTGTACCTGTCCAAATTTAAATAGGATACATTTCATATTGAGGAACCCAATCCTGATTCCGCTTCTATGGGGGCCATCAGAACTGATCTATCCAAGCCACCAAATATGGACCAAGTCAAATGCAGTGTTCTGTATTTTATCAATATCTTGAGATGTAGTTGTCCAAATGGTGCCTAAATTTTGATGGATCCAGTCAAGAGGTAGGGATACAACTTTTATATTTTTTCCGAAGTTAGATAAGGCTTTTTTAAGGCCTAAACGCATGGTACAAGTGGATTGATGAAATATGTGTGCCAAAAACCACCTTCCAATTTTCCTATAAAATGACACCTTGGGCTCCCCATTTGGAATTTAGGCCAGGAGGCAAGGTGCTTCCATTTTGGAGTCCCCAAGGAGTCTTCTCAACATCCCTAGGAGTTATGGAGGCTATGGTAAGTGCTACTTCAACATATCCATCTTCTTCCTCTTTCATGGGTTTCTAAACCCCTTGTGATCACCTGGGGAGGAACATGACGTAAATCCCAAGCTTCATGTTGTAATATTTGAATGTCTTTTGAATTCCAGATTGTTGTGTTGTTTTTATTCATCCTCTATTCTTATTTAATTGAGTTATGTATTGGTATGTCATGATCAACTCATATGATCATGTTTGGGGGTACCCATTCATGTGATGTTTCACACACCGATCACCACTTTCTTTTCCCCCTTCCAGTTGCGGTGTTTGTGTGGTTCATATTGGTCAATTGAACTCACATAATCACTATAAAGGTCATGCACATTTATTTCATGCTATAACAATGAAATAACATACAAACCTGGACAACACATCGAATTCTTCATGTGTTTCCTTGGTGAGTTTCGGTTATGATGTCGAACACAAATCACCCAATCACCGGTGGTGTCTGGTGAATCGTTATGTGTTTTCAACTGAACCCTATGAGGTATCCTAGTATAAAATCAGTAAAATAATGGTTCTAGGTGTCACAAACCAGGGATTAAAAGATCATAACCCCATCCCTTGAAGCGATGAAGGATGAGCATCACGAGACTTCCTCGGGTTGATCACGTTTAATCAATCTTGTTCATTTCTACATTGTTTTATCTCTTTCATTTCCTATTTTCATCATTAATCATAAAACCCCCCAAGTTTTAAAAAACCTAATTCACATTATACTTTCATAATAAAAACCCTTTTTTAATTAATAGTCTAAGTCTCCCTCGAGAGACGACCTATGGTTGTTGCTATATTGCAGAAATTCTAGTCAAAATTAAACAACTAATTTGACGCGCTAGACAACACGACCATGGCTACAAATAACCGAACATTAAAAGAACTGACCACCCCAGAGATCATGGATACAAATAACCGAACATTAAAAGAACTGACCACCCCAGATGTGGAGTACCAACCTGCGTACATCCAATATCCTGAGGAAGTGGCCAATTTTGAGATAAGATCAGTTCTCATTAACCTTCTTCCTAAATTCTATGGACTTCTTGGCGAGGACCCTCACAAGCATCTCAAAGAGTTTCATATAGTCTGCTCAATCATGAAACCCAAAAATGTGTCTGATGACCTAATTAAGTTTAGGGCCTTCCCTTTCTCCCTTAATGGTGTTGCCAAAGATTGGATAAACTATTTTCCTACCACAATTGGGGTATGGAATGACCTAAAAATACTTTTACTAGAGAATTTCTTCCCTGTCTCCTGAACTACATCAATTAGGAAAGAAATCTGTGGAATTATGAAATTTCAAGGTGAGGCCCTTCATGAATACTGGGAGAGATTCAAAAGACTTTGCTCAAGATGCCCCCACCACGAGATTAGTGAACAACTTTTAATTAAATAATTCTATGAGGGACTTATCCCCATGGATCATGGAATGAGTGATGCTACAGCTGGTGGTGCCCCAGTTGATAAAACTTCTTCCGCCGCTCGTGACTTAATATCCAACATAGTTCAAAATGCACAAAAATTTGGTACACGAGATATTGCACCAACCCGAAGAGTTCATGAGGTAATTCATTCATCCCTAGAACAAAAGTTAGATACTAAACTTGATGAGATGCATACCCTTATAAGTAAATTATCTCAAGCACAACGTAACTCACACTCAACTTCTATTCCATTACATTGTGGGATTTGTTCTGATAACACTCAGTTTTCTGACCAGTGCCCACAACTTCAAGATTCATCTGAGTCTTGTGCAGCTGTTTTCCCTGGGCGTCCATTCCAACAATCACCTCCCTTCAAGAAAGAACAATTCAGGCCAAATCCAAATCCATGGTGGCAAGCACAGCCCCAATACCGATAAAGAGGAAACTCAAGATACCCCCCTGAAGAATTGGTATCAACAAGACCAAGGTATGCAACCTTCTTATCCTTCAACTTCTCAAAAAATCATCCTCCTCCTCCCAAATCTGAACCAAGACCTGAATACATGGTGAAACAAATGGAAACCCAGAACCTCCAGTTCCAACAGACCACACAATCATTAATTCAAGACCTGCGAACTCAAGTGGGACAATTGGAAAACACCATCGGTGAGCTTAAGATGCAAGGGTCTAGAAAACTACCATCCCAACCCATTTCCAATCCGAAGGACAAAGGTATTGTATGTGAAATTACACTTTGTAGTGGTAAAGAAGATTCTCCTTCTACTGATTCGATGAAACAGGTATGTCCCCCTCTTGAAAACACTCTTTCCCAACCCTCAAAAATTCCATGTAATGAAAAAAAAGGGAAATGAAATCATCGTTGATGATTCAAATGAACAATCCATTCCTCTTACTTTCCCACAAAGACTCTCTAAATCTAAGAAAAATTATGATAATGATATTGATAATGATATAATGGATACATTTAAAAAAAGTTCAAGTTAAGATTCCTTTGATGGATGCAGTCAAGAAAATTCCCCGTTATGAAAATTTTCTTAAAGAACTTTGCACCCATAGACGAAGGCTGAAGGGGAATGAGAGAGTCAACTTGGGTAGGAATGTCTCGGCCTTGATTAAACCAGAAATTTCAACCAAATGCAAGGATCTAGGCACATTAACGATACTGTGTACCATAGGGGAGACATTATTTTCTGATGCTATGCTAGATTTAGGTGCTTCCATTAATGTAATGCCTCACTCCGTGTATACTTCTCTACAGGTTGGAGAGCTTCAGCCAATAGGCATTGTCATGCAACTTTCCAACCAGAGTACAACGCATCTAAAAGGACTGATTGAGTATTTCCTTGTCATAGTGATTATTCTCATCTTCCCCGCTGATTTTTACATTCTTGAGATGGAAGATACCCAAACCCAAGGACACGCTCCTCTCATACTTGGGAGGCCATTCCTCAAAACAGAAAAGACGATCATCAATGTTCACAATGGTACATTGTCCATGGAATTTGGTGGAGAAAAGGTAAGTTTTAACATCCTTGAGGCTATGAAACACCCCATTGAAGAGCACTCCACTCTTCCTATCTATTCGATGAAAGTGCTCTCAAATGATGCACACACACACAATTCTCTCCTCAACCCGAACTCTGATTCAATTTTTTCTTCACCCTTGAATGATTTGAGTTTTGATTCATGGTTTGAGTGTTGTGTGGGTTCTGAAAACTGTAAATTTTGTGCTTTAATTGATGAGTGTGCTCATTCTGAGGTGCCCATGACCGTCGATTATTCTACAAATCTCATTTCTATAGATTCTCTATATTTAGATAATAAACATGAGAAGATAGACAGTTTAATGGACCTCACTCCCCCTAAATCCCCTCCCTCAATCCATAAACCACCAGTGTTGGAACTTAAACAACTTCCTTCTAATTTAAAATATGCATATCTTGAGGGTATTTACCAACTGCCCGTCATTATTTCCAATAACCTCTCTCCGCAAGAGGAATCGAAACTTCTCAAACTAATGAGAGTGTGTAAAAAGGCAAAAGGATGGACATTGGCTGATATTCCTAGGATTATCCCATCTATTTGTATGCACCATATACTTTTGGATGATGAGGATAATCCTGTAAGACAATCTCAAAGCCGGTTGAATCCCACTCTCCTTAAAGTGGTAAAATTGGAAGTTAGTAAATTACATGCTGCGGGGATCATTTATCCTATATCTGATTGTAAATGGGTTAGCCCAGTGGAAATTATGCCTAAAAAAACAGGAATAACATTTGTGTCAAATTAAAGGGATGAATTGGTTTCAACATGTGTACAAAACAGTTGGCGACTCTGTATTGACTATCGTCGACTGAATCAAGCCACGCGGAAGGACCACTTTCCATTACCTTTCATTGACCAAATGTTAGAACGATTGGCTGGTAAGTCCCATTATCGTTTCTTTGATGGCTATTCAGGTTATTTCCAAATCCATATAGCCCATGATGATCAATAAAAGACCACATTTACCTATCCATTTGGCACATTTTCATACAGAAGGATGTCATTCGGTCTTTGTAATGCTCATGGTACTTTTCAGCGATGTATGTTGAGTATTTTTTATTAGTACCTTGAGAGTTATATGGAAGTATTTATGGATGATTTCACGGTATATGGACATTATTTTGATGATTTTTTGGAACACCTAGGTTTTGTCCTTCGCTGCTGCATTGAAAAAGATCTTGTTTTAAATTATGAAAAATGTAATTTCATGGTTGAGCGAGGGATTGTTCTTGGGAATATCATTTCAAATAAGGGAATTCAAGTTGATAAATCTAAATTTGAATTAATTTCATCCCTTCCATGTCCAAAATGTGTTCTTGAGGTGCGGTCTTTCTTGGGTCATGTTGGTTTTTACCACCGATTCATTAAATACTTCAGTAAGATCACACTTCCCTTATCTCTGTTATTAAAAAAGGATTATAAATTTGTTTTTGATAAAAATTGTGAGGATGCTTTCAATTCACTAAAAATGAGTATCACATCACCTCCCCTAATCAAACCACTAAGGTGGGATATACCCTTCGAACTTATGTTTGATGCCTCTAACTTTACAGTTGGGGAAGTTTTATCACAAAGGGTTGAGAATTCCCCTCATTTCATTGTGTATGCCTTACGTACCCTTGACCCTGCCCAGGTAAACTACACAACCATTGAAAAAGAACTCCTTTCTATTGTGTTTTCCTTGGAAAAATTTCGTTCATATCTTCTCGGGTCAAAAATCATCGTCTTCTCCGATCATGCTGCCCTTCGTTTCCTCCTAAAGAAACCTGAAGCCAAACCCCACCTCATTCAATGGATGCTCCTCCTCCAGGAGTTTGACCTTGAGATTAGAGATAAGAGTGGGGTGGAGAATGTGGTAGCTGACCACATTATTAGGATTTCCCCACCATTGGACCATCATGTTGACTCACCCCTACCCATTGGAGAAATCTTCGCTCATAAGAACCTTCGTGATGTTGTGGACCTTACCCCCTGGTATGCGGACATTGTGAATTTTCTAGCAACATCTAGGGTCCCCTATGATTTTAGCACTTCACAATCCCAGAGACTTAAACATGATTCTCGATGGTACATTTGGGATGACCCATATTTGTGGAGGATCTGTAGTGACCAGGTTGTTCGTAGGTGTGTCCCGGACCATGCGTTCACCTCTGTTTTAACCTCCTGCCACACCTTGGCATGTGGGGGCCACTTTGGCTCTCAATAGACAGCTCAAAAGGTCCTTAACTCGGGACTTTATTGGCCAACATTGTATAGGGATGCCCATAGATTTTGCAAGACATGTAGTCTTTGTCAATTCACAGGTAATATCTCCAAGAGGAATGAAATTCCCCAACAACCCATGTTATTTTGTGAGATCTTCGATTCACGGGGAATTGACTTCATGGGGCCTTTTCCAAATTCATTTGGCTTGGTATACATCTTATTGGTTGTTGACTATGTATCTAAATGGGTGGAAGCAAAGGACACCAGGACCGATGACTCTCGAGCGGTCGTCGATTTTGTGAGGTCCCAAGTTTTCAATAGGTTTAGTTTACCAAGATTCATCATTAGTGATCAGGGTTCAAATTTCTTCAATCACAACATGAAAAATTTGCTTCATAAGTATGGGGTTGATCATAAAGCCTCTATTTCATATCACCCCCAAACTAATGGACAAGCAGAAATATCAAATCGGGAAGTTAAACGAATCTTGGAAAAAACTGTATAACCCAATAGGAAAGATTGGAGTTTGCGCTTGGATGATTCACTTTGGGCATACCGTACAACTTTTAATAACCCAATCGGGATTTCACCGTACAGAATTGTGTTTGGAAAGGGTTTTCACCTCCCAGTGGAGGTAGAACACCGTGCATATTGGGCTGTTAAACAATTTAATATGAACCTTTCATATGTAGGTGAGCTAAGAAAGATGTAGATTCTAGAGTTGGAATAAATTCGACGTGATTCATATGAAACTCCTGGATCTATAAAGATAAGACAAAGGCTATTAATGATATCATGATTCATCAGAGGAAGTTTCATATTGGTGAGAATGTCCTCATGTACAATTCCAGGCTTATGCTCCACCCAGGTAAGCTTCATTCCTGATGGCTCGGTCCTTATTCTGTTACTAATGTTTACCCTTTTGGTTCCATACAGGTTTTTCATGAGTAGAGTGGATGAAGTCTTACCATCAATGGGAAGTGACTTAAACACTTCTATGAGGATTTTACGAATAATCTGATGGAGGAAATCCACCTTCTCGACGCATCATACCAATAAAACACACCAGGTTTTATCCTTCCTTCTCACATTCTCAATTAATTCAGTGAGGACACTGCATGCTCTATGTGTGGGGGGTGGATACATTCCTGGGTTAGTTAGTAATTTTCATTGTTTTCTCCTTTTGTTTTCTCTTTTTTGGCCTTCTTTATGGTATTTTCATTTTTCCCCCATTAACAATTTCGAAGTTCCATGATTTGCGACCATAAAGGGTGAAAGTAAAAATACCATAACGAAGTTTAAAAAGAATTTTTGTATGAATTTAACATCAGGGAGTGATTTTTTTCTGTCAATGATATAAAGGGTCGTATCTATGTGAAACCTTTGAGATGATTGATTCCCATTGTGTGAGTAGTTTTGGGGAAAATTATGTCACTAATATCTCCACAATTTGTTTGCACCAAACCACAATGTCTAATTATTTCTTAATTAATATAAGGTAAATATATGTTGAGTTAATATTTTTCAGCTTTGAATGATATTTCCATACGTTTGTTCCTTATCCGATCTGTTTCATTACTATACCAGATTGACCTATGCGTGTGTACCTAATGTCCGATTGTTGTATGCCCTCAAAAAATAAAAAAATAAAAAAAACAAAAACAAAAAAATTGGTTGTGTCTTGGGAAGTTCAAAAGCCACTCATCCCCAACCTTTGATCTTGTTATAACTATTGCAATTAGTGTTGTGAGGAGATCAAACAATGGTTGAGAGATGAGTGTGAGATTTTTTCCAAATGCAACTTCAAAAAAATATAATAGATGAGGGGAGTGAGGAAATGTGAAACATATGGGTATATCAAGGTCTGGAGCTTATGGTTTGACTTTTGGGAATGCTTAAATGAGTGGGTCTTGAAATATTATTGCAAAGGATGTAGGACAGGTTCGGTGAAAAATCATTTAAAGCTGAATAATGTTAAAATAACCTATATTTATTTGATAGAAAGTGGAAAGAATAGCATGGAATGGTTTTCACACACACACATGGAGAGTTAGTTTCATGGTTTCCTTCTTAATTCCTTTCTGAATTGGGTATCACGAATCTTTTAGAATTTCGCTATGATATGATTTATGAGACATCTTTTTCGATTTTCATTAAGAAGAACTCCTTGGTGTGGTTCGTGCATTGATCACTTTAATTTAAATAAAATTTCTTCAAATGATAAATATTCCTGATGTAAAAAATATTTATATATGCAATATTTTATTGGGATATGTGACTTTTCCCAGGAGTGCAAATGTTTAGGTGTGGGGGTGTGATCGTACCATGATTCACTGTTTTATTCCACCCTTACACTGTAGTTTTAAACTAGTTTTGTAATGAATATTCCAAATATAATAATAAATTTTAATTTATGTTTGAATCATTTAATTAAATTTAATCAAAATTATAATGGAAAATGTTACTTGTTTTTATTATTTCAATGTAGGTGGAGGTGATTTGGAGGGCCCTTGATGAAGTTGGAGAAAATTGGGCTAAAATTGCATGGATCCATGGACATCTATCCAATATTTTGAATATTACTCAAAATCAGTGCATCGAAATGGGCGAAATTTTTTTCAGATTATCAAAAATTTAATAGGCTACATTTCATATTAAGAAACCCAATCCTGATTTGGCTTCTATGGGGCCCATCCGAACTGATCTGTCCAAGAAACCGAATATGGACCAAGTCAAATGCGGTGTTTTGTATTTTATCAATATCATGAGCTGTAGTTGTCCAAATGGTGCCAAACTTTCGTTGGAGCCAGTCAAGAGGTAGGGATACAACTTTTATATTTTCTCTAAAGCGAGATAAGGCTGTCTGAAGGCTGAAACGCGTGGTACAAGTGGATTGATGAAATTTGTGTGCCAAAAACCACCTTCCAATTTTCCTATAAAATGACACCTTGGGCTCCCCATTTGGAAGTTCGTCCAGGAGGCAAGGTGCTGCCATTTTGGAGTCCCAAAAGAGTCTTCTCAACATCCCTATAATTTCTAGAGGCTATGGGAAGTTCTACTTCAACATCTCCTACTTCTTCCTCTTTCATGGGTTTCTAAACCCCTTGTGATCACCCGGGGAGGAACGTAATGTAAATCCCAGGCTTCATGTTGTAATATTTGATTGATCTTTTGAATTCCATATTGTTGTTTTGTTTTTAATCATCCTATATTCTTATTTTATTGAGTTATGTACTAGTATGTCATGCTCAACTCATATGATCATGTTTGGGGATACCCATTCATGTGATGTTTCACACACCGTTCACCACTTTCTTTTCCCCCTTCCAATTGCGGTGTTTGTGTGGTTCATATTGGTCAATTGAACTCACATAATCATTATCAAGGTCATGCACATTTATGTCATGTTATCAAAATGAAATAACAGACAAACCTGGACAGCACATCGAATTCTTCATGTGTTGCCTTGGTGAGTTTCGGTTATGATGTCGAACACAAATCACCCAATCATCGGTGGTGTCCGGTGAATCGTTATGTGTTTTCGACTGAACCCTACGAGGTATCCTAGTATAAACTCAGTAACATTCTGGTTCTAGGTGTTACAAACCAAGGATTAAATGATCATAACCCCATCCCTTGAAGCGATGAAGGATGAGCATCACAAGGCTTCCCCGGGTTGATCACGTTTAATCAATCTTGTTCATTTCTACTTTTTTTATCGCTTTCATTTCCTATTTTCATCATTAATCATAAAACCAACAAGTTTTACAAAACCTAATTCACCTTCTAATTCCATAATCAAAACCCTTTTTTTAATTAATGGTCTAAGGCTCCGTCGAGAGACGACCTAGGGTTTCTGCTATACTGTAGAAATTCTAGTCAAAATTAAACAACTAATTTGATGCGCTCGACAACGTGATCACAGATCGAGCCTCATATTGCGGTGTGTTTGACTAGTACATGTGAAAAATGACCCATGTATCGTTTTTCTAAATTATCAATATAATCTGAATACGTTTGGTTGGTTTTCCGTATGCCAGTTGTAATTTTCAATTAAAATGTTGTCCATTTCAAATAAAATTGAGACAGTTCGAGTGGTACCAGCCACACCAGCCCTCGGATTGAGTTTTGGTTGACTCGTACACATCACAAATGACCCATGGATCATTTTCCAAAAGTTTAAATGGAATATGAATGCATTTGGTCAGTTTTCCGTATGTCATTTATTTTTTCACTTATAATGAAGTGCATTTTAAACGAAAGAGAGACACTTTGAGTGGTGCTGGCCACACCATGCCTCATATTGAGGAAAAGTTGACTCATGCACGTCACATATGACCCATGGATCGTTTTCCTAAATAATCAACACATTCTGAATGCGTTTGGTCGGTTTTTGTAAGTCAGTTGTTCTTTTCACTTAAAATGTTGTCCATTTAAAAAAAGAGACACTTAGTGTTATACCGACCACAGCACAACTCGGATTGAGGTGGGGTTGACTCATATATGTCACATATGATAGATGGATCATTGTGCTAAAGTATAAATATAATCCAAATGCATTTGGTTGGTTTTTTGTATGCCAGTTGTTCTTTTCACTTAAAATCATGTCCATTTTAAACAATAGA
Source organism: Viscum album (assembly GCA_963277665.1). NCBI lineage: Eukaryota > Viridiplantae > Streptophyta > Magnoliopsida > Santalales > Viscaceae > Viscum > Viscum album. The sequence continues at coordinate 1,495,849,321 of OY728133.1, forward strand.
CACAGTTAGAGTGATATCGGCCACAACGAGCCTCTTATTGAGGCACAGTTGACTCATAGATGTCACATATGACCCATGGATTGTTTTTCTAAAGTTTCAATGGAGTAAGAATGTGTTTGGTCAGTTTTCTGTATGTCATTTATTGTTTTTACTTAAAATGGAGTCCATTTTAAAATAAATAGAGACACTTAGAGTGATACCGGCCACACCACCCCTCGGATTGAGGCGGGGTTGACTCGTATAAGTCGCATATGATAGATAGATCATTGTGCTAATGTATCCACAAAATCTGAATGCATTAGGTCAGTTTTCCATATGCCAGTTGTTCTTTTCACTTAAAATCCTATCAATTTTAAACAAAAGAGACACAATTAGAGTGTTATCGGTCACATCGAGACTCAGATTGAGGTGGAGTTGACTCGTACACATCTCAAATGACACATATATCATTGTGCTAAATTATCAACATAATCTGAATCCGTTTGGCTGGTTTTTCTTATGCCAGTTGTTTTGACTTAAAATGATGTCCATTTTAAACAAAAGTGATATAGTTTGAGTGGTACTGACCATACCATGCCTCAGATTGAGGCGGGGTTGACTCGTACACATCACATATGACAAATGGATCATTTTCTTAATGTTTCAATAGAATCCAAATCCATTTTTCGTTTTTCTGTATGTTAGTTGTTGTTTTCACTAAAAATGATGTGTATTTTAAGCAAAAGAGAGACATTTTGAGTGGTGTCGGCCACACTGTGCCTCATATTGAGGTGGTGTTGACTCGTACAGGTCACATATGACTCATGGATCGTTTTCCTAAAGTATCAACACAATATTTATGCTTTTCTTTGGTACATCATATTCTAGTTGTTGTTTTCCCATAAAATGATGTTTATTTTAAACATAAGAGAGACACTTTGAGTGGTTTCGGCCACACCAACCCTCTTATTAAGGTGGGGTTGACTCGTACATGTCACATATGACCCATGGATCATTGTCTTAATGTTTCGGCAGAATTCGAAAGCGTTTGGTCTATTTTCCTTATGTCAGTTTTTGTTTTCACTTAAAATGGTGTCCATTTTAAACAAAAGAGAGACACTTTTGGTGGTGTCGGCCAAACCGTGCCTCAGGTTGATGCGGGGTTGACTCTTACACATCCAAAATAAAACATGGATCGTTTTAATAAAGTATCAACACAATTTAAAGGCGTTTGGTCAGTTTTTTGTATGTCAGTTGTTGTTTTCACTTAAAATCTTGTCCATTTCAAATAAAATTGAGACGGTTTGAGTGGTGTCGGCTACACCGACCCTTGGATTGAGGCGGGGTTGACTCGTACAAGTCACATATGACCCATGGATCATTTTCCTAAAGTTTCAATAGAATCTGAATTCCTTTGGTTATTTTCTGTATGTTAGTTATTGTATTCACTTAAAATGATGTCCTTTTGGAAGAAAAGAGAGACACTTTTAGTGGTTTCAGCCACACCGCACCTCGGATTGTGGTGTGGTTTACTCATACATGTCACATAGACCCATGGATCGTTTTACTAAATTTTCAACAGAATCCGAATGCGTTTGGTCAGTTTTCCGTATGTCTATTTTTGTTTTCACTTAAAATGATATTCATTTTAAACAAAAGAGAGATACTTTGTGTGGTGTTGGCCACACCACACTTCGGATTGAGGTGGGGTTGACTCTTACACATCAAATATGACCCATGCATCATTTTCTTAAAGTTTCAATAGAATCCGAAAGTTTTTGGTTGGTTTTCTATATGTCATTTATCGTTTTCACTTAAAATGATGTCCATTTTAAACAAAAGAGAGACACTTTTAGTGGTGTCGGCCAAACTGTGCCTTGAATTGAGGCAGGGTTGACGCGTACACATCAAAAATGACCCATGGATCATTTTCCTAAAGTATCAACACAATTCGAATGAGTTTTCTCGGTTTTCCGTATGCCAGTTGTTGTTTTTACCTAAAATCTTGTCCATTTAAAATAAAATTGAGACGATTTGAGTGGTGTCGGCCACAATGACCCTAGAATTGAGGTGGGGTTGACTCGTACAAGTCACATATGACCCATGGATCATTTTCCTAAAGTTTCAACAGAATTTGAATGCCTTTGGTCAGTTTTCTGTATGTCAGTTGTTGTATTCACCTAAAATGATATCCTTTTGAAACAAAAGAGAGACACTTTGACAGCGGTGTGACCGCGGCATGATCACGGAGGGACCGCGGTGTGACCTCGGCATGTTGGCCTAGTCTAGAAAAATCCTCAGGGTATCATCTTCTATCCAGGAGTGAAGGGAGCAGGAGGAGGCGGGGCAACATTCCGGTCGTCGCCTCCCTCCCCATTAACTATGTGTGGGTAATGTATCTAAAACTCTATATAGGTATCATACATCGAATTCTGACAGGACTGTGAACCACTGTGGGGTGTCATCCTGGTGCAGGGCCAAATCATGGCATTACCGCGGTGTGATCGTGGCATGACTGCAGTGTGACCGCAGCATGACCGCAGCGTGACTGCGGCGTGACCTCGACGTGACAGCAGTGTGACTGCGGCATGTTGGCCTGGTCCAGTGACATCTGCGGTGAAGCATCTTTTATACAGGAGTGAAGGGAGTGGGAGGATGGGGGAAAATTCTAGTCAATGCCTCCCTCCCCATTAACTATGGGTGGGTAATGTATCTAAAACTCTATCTAGGTATCATACATCGAATTCCAACAGGACTACGAACTGTTGTGGGGTGTCGTCCTGGAGTAGGGCCAAATCATGGCGTGACTGCGGCGTGACCACGGCATGACCATGGGGGTGACCGTGGCGTGACCACGGCGTGACCACAGCCTGACCGCGGCGTGACAGTGGCGTGACCGCAGCGTGACCGCGGCGTGTTGGCTCAGTCCAGCAACATCCGCGGGGTAGCATCTTCTGGCTAGGATTCCAAATAAATCCTATGTAGTTGTCATTCACATTATAGAAACTGGTCTTATGTTATAAAAAACAAACTCTTGATTCAGGATTGTGGTATGATAAAGATATATATTTTATATTCATTGTTTTTGAAAGTGGTTTTATTATAAAAACATGACTTTATTTATCAAAAAAACAATTATATTAAAAAAAACGTATTCAAGATATGCAATTCAATTTAATTAAGAAAAATTGAGAAAGAATCTAAATTAAATTTAAAGCATTCTTAAATTAAAGAGGCTACGAGAGGGACTCTACCTCAAGGTGGAACCAAGCCATCCACTTTGGCTCTTGGAGCTTTCTAACTAAAAGTTGTTGCTCCCCCACTAGGTATACGCACCTTCACACACATGCAAGGACACCTAGCCCCTATGGACACACCTGCATGGCCATGATCATGTGAAAGGGGATCCTTACACATATGCTTATATGCATATACCATTCTCCACTCACCTGTGAATGCATTTTTATATATATACATGGGAACACCTAGCCCCATACGTGTATAATCATTGCCATGGTTGACTATAAATGTAACGGGGGGAACCCACATACATATACTTACTTACCTATGCACACACAGGCGAGTCACCCTTGACTTGGTGACTCAAAACCAACGAGCAGGGATCAACACACTACAAAAAGTATATTAAGAACCTTAAAACACATAAAGGACCCTACATAACCAGAGAAAAACCATCCAACTTCATTAAATCCTTACCTCGATTGGCGAGAACCAAATCCACCTAAACCAACAATAAATGATCAAATTCCCTACCAAAAACATAATGTGGAGTCAAAAACATTGAAATCCCTAAAATATATAAGGTGCGAGACAAGTAGTAATCATAGAATCTTACCTCAGATCAAAGTTGGTAGATTGAAACAATCTGAACCCCTTTTGGCTTCCTTCGTAGAATATAACTACTCCTTGTCCATAGAAACCAATAAAAGACCTAAGTGGCCAATGTGACAAAGAAAATAAAATAAAACTAGACTAAAACATACCTGTCTCCTATGACCATACATGTCACCTCCCAATATATAATAAACACAACACCACATGGGTCAAATCATGTTCTATAAGCAAGGGGGAAACAAATCCATATTTCAAAATGATACTATCAAAAAGTAAATTCCTATTAATTAACAATTAATATTCCTGTAAATGGTATATAATTAGTTTGGCTTGAGTTTCAGCTTAGTTTGGTTTTTTTCAATACATGTTTTTTGGGAAATAACATGGATACACCATTACTAAAGGGTCGAGATAGGTTGTGGTGTATATTTATTGTGGAATGGAAGGAAGAAAAAATTATTAGAAGTGATTCCAACTAATATTAAATGACCAAAACTTCCTAGATTAGCTTAAACAAGCTAGATCTTGAGATTTCTTAGATATTGAGTAGGAAAAATTGTTAGTGATTGAAAATGAATCAACATTCACTATTCTGGTAAGTATATGTCAAATCATATGATTATTATAAGGCTTAAGGCATGAATATTTGTGATTAAGCTATGACTAATGATGTGATCATGGACCAGTCTTCTGATTTTTCTCACCTATATATTTTTGGTTAGTATGATTTCTTTGGAAAATATAGGTTTTACATTAACATGGAAGGGGATTTATTTAATTCCTCATTCAGGTGGAGGGAATACATCATTTAGCAGTTCGAAGATTAAGTATACGCACCTTTATGGGTGATCAACCATTACTTAAATTAACTTTTTCTTTAAATAATAATTCTTATGTATATAAAGATGGTATTAAGAGCCTCGATAGACCCTTAAACACTAACTTGATTATTTGATCATATATTTCCAAGGGATTGATTATAACTATGTTCCATGGGAGTCATGGAGTCTAAGGACGGTAAATGAAAGTAAATAGATTAACATAGAAGACTTATAGATATGGTGTTCACAAGCTGCCAAGGTTTACATAAAATTCTTTAGTGATTATATGGAAATGAAATCACCCTATCACAAGGTCTCCATGTGGATAAGATATCGATTGGGATATGAGTGGTCTAACATATGTCTTATAATTTGGATGATATGTGAATGGAATGGATGGGGGTTTAGATCAAGTAAAATATTCCTAAGAGGATTGGGCCTTATAATGATAGATGTGGAAATTGTACGTCTAGTGTTTGATGAGGAAATAATTATGAGGATGGATTGGGCCTTATCTAGGTATCATACATCAAATTCTGATAAGACTGCAGACCGCCGTGGGGTGTCCCCCTGGAGCAGGGCCAAATCACGGCGTGACCGCGCTGTGATAGCGGCGTAACCGCGGCGTGACCGCGGCGTGACCACGGCGTGACCACGGCGTGACCACGGAGTGACCACGGTGTGATCGCGGTGTGACCACGGCGTGACCACGGTGTGATCGCAGCGTGACCGCGGCATGAGAGAGGCGTGACCGCGACGTGACAGTGGCCTGACTGCGGCGTGACCACGGCTTGTTGGCCTAGTCCAGTGACATCTGTGGGGCAGCATCTTCTGGCCAGGAGCGAAGGGAGCGGGAGGAGGCATGGCAACATTCTGGTCGTCGCCTCCCTCAAGGGGGAAACATTTCCATTTAAGAACCACACCGCCCCATGGGTCAAATCATGTGCCTGCAAGCAAGGAGGACAATACCATTTAATAATCTCTTCAATTTTCATTATGTTCTTTATATAGCACATTATTGGAAGAACCATACTAGTACACTTATCCATTGAATATGCACCTATGCTACATTAGTTGAGTTGATTATTTTGTACATAACCCTGCTAGAACCCCGCCGCGTCGCACCGCAATCTGATTTTGACTACAAAACCATGCGTATGTTTAAGAAGTCAAACATCACAAAATCCCAAACCAAAATTAAAAAACAATTCTAATAGGAGAGGATGTATTGATGGAATTAGAGGGCCTTATCGGAGGTTTTATGTTGTTGGGTTCGCGAGTTCCATCACATTCTGTAACAAATGGGGACAATGATTAAAATGGAAAGAAAATAATGACAGAGAAGAATTTATTAGATAAAATAGTTTTCTAGAAGTTTTTTTAATAAGGGAATGAAATGACAGATAATGACATCCCAAGTTATCCAATATCCTATTTCTTTGACCCGCTAAATTAGGTTTGTAAACAACCTTGAGTGCTCTCAAGCTAATTAGACTCTCTCAACAAATACTTGAATTCGGTTCGGATTTTTTCAAGCTCAAGCTGCGAGTAGTGAAGCCGAATTCAGTGTTATAATAACACAATCAATTCAGTCACAAAGGCTAATCGAACATCTAATATTTTAACATGTTATTTTTATTCAATATATGTGTATTTAATTTCAAGATCGAGCTTTAATTCAAGAAAGATATTATAATTAAAATTATGGTAAAAAATCTTAATCAAAACAAGTCAAGCCTAATTGAGTAGCTCGATCAAGCTCAAGGTCGAGCTGGTAAATTGATGCTCGATCGAGCACTAAGTATAATAAAACCATTTCATTTCACCATAACTCAAACATTAAATTAAGTTCCACTCCATTGTATAAAATCTCTCAAACATAAATGAAGTTAAGATGGGAGTCATGGAGACATACCCATAAAAAGCACCAGACCATCTTCGTGACATGTGAGGCATCTATCCACAACATCCCTGGTGATTTTAGAGGGTTCTCTCCCACAAGGAACACTGTTGAGTTTCTATAGCATCCAGGAGCTCTGCACACATTATCCCATCTTTAGGGACACCTATCGTAGCCTATAATGATTATTGAAGATATAACATAAATGATCTTTTAGAATTAAACAACAATAAAACAACAACAAATTCATTGTTTTATAGTGGAAAAAAATGTAGATACCAAAAATGTAGGGAAAAAGCAGACATTGCACCCATTACATTATTACTAATAGAAGAAGAAGCTCCCCAAAGACAAGGCTGAGACCTCCCAATCAGCTAAAGCTGAAAGCCACCCAGATTTGACTCCACCGTAGCTACTCTAGTTCTTGGGGGGGTAGGGGTCGGCCCCAACAATATTATTGCCTAGGCGGGAGGAGAGGGAGTCGAGAGAGCGGGACGTCCCACGAGGTGTTCGTCCATGCGGGGTCTCGTGCATGACTGGAGAGGGTGTTGTGGGATGTTGGAGGAGGATATTGAGCTCAGATGTTGCCAAGAGAGGGAGACGATAGGGGAGGGGGGGAACATCACTAGGATCCGAGAGGGGGGGGACGTCGTCTTCAGAGAAGGAGCCGAGAGGGAAAGGGGAACGTTGCCGGAGGAGAGGGAGGGGCGGGAGGCGGAGGCTGGGAGGCGGAGGCCGGGAGGCAAGGGCCAAGGTCGGGAGGAGGTCGAGGTCGGGGAGGGGAGGAGTGCGTAGGGATGAAATGTCTCGAGTGAGGGAGGCCTAATTTGGGTCTAATTTTTCCCAATGGTTAATAAAAACTGTGGGTAATACATCTCATTCCCAACGGTTTTCTTAAACCGTTGGGAAAACCCACCATAAAATAGCATATGCCAATGGTTCTAGTAAACCATTGGCATAGGTTTTTTTCCTAATAGGTTTTCTAAACCTTTGGGAACAAACTATTAGTATAGGCTCTATTTCCAGAAGTGGTCTGTGATGTGTTGATTTATCTCCTTCAAGGACGTTGAGTTTTCATTCTACATTACCACCTTCAAGGTTGCTCATAAAACCATTATAATGGTTGAAAATTATTGTAAAATTTATTTTAAACCCTATTTTATGTTCTGTAACTAACATATATACCAAATATTTAATAATAGAACCAAACTAGTTTGTGATGATCGAAAAACTACCAAAATAATTTAAATGGTTATCCTTAACATTTTATCTAATTAATAATCATAATGTATATAAAAATAATAATATATAAGACAATTTAATATTATTTAATTTCATTAATATCACATAATTTCAATTCTGGATAACTATTCTCATTTTACATGATCTTCAATACACATATTCAAGTGAACTAATCCTGAAAACCAAGGAAACAAACACTCCCAAATAATGAAATTTTATATTATATCTAATTAAAAGGCCATAAATGACCTTAATAAAATTTTAATAAATAAAATAAATTTAATTAATTTAATTAATTAATTAATTAATAGATTTAATTTTATTATACAAGACATTAAGTACAAGTAGATAATACTTTCGGGCATAAGGGTAGGGTTTCTCTCTAAACCACCATTTTTCCATTGGGTAGGATTTCTATATATTTACCCAAATTTAATGCATAATTACTATTATATAATCCTCATAAATTATTATTTTTATGTCCCAAAAATATTTACCTAGATTAATTCTTCTTTCACTGATGGGGAAGTACATGTTTTATAAGGTTCTCTATTCAATTCCTCCCGATAAGCTAGCCCAATTAATGGAAAATTACCTATTTTTTACACATTTTCATTTTCACTTCATAATATATTTTAAGTCACCATTATTTTTATAAAATTTCTCATTTTATCATGAAAAACTATCTTGGTTCATTTTTGGTTTTACACAAACAATTACTCCTTTTCCATTTTAAAGATTCTTAAAGAATTTCCCTTAAACCGTACTAAAGTGTCTCATTTCTAAAGTTTATTAAACACTATTTTTAAATATTTTAAATTATGTTGGATATAATTTATCATGATATATTCCTATTTTACATTAATAATTTCCATTTATTATATAAATCCATTCTTTCATTGACACCTTTATGATACACCCATTATGTATGCCTTATGGCATGATTATGATACCCATTTCTTTCCATGGTAAACCCCTATATTAATTCCTTATGTATGATTATTCATGTGGAAAAAAATACATGATTAAGTAATGATGGGTGAATCCAGATGGTACTCCAATTAATTGGTGAATTTTCAGTCTCCTGAGACATCATGTTGGGATAGGGTGTAAACTCGATTCCTTTATGGGACTTAGTACTCCATGTGAAATGGTCTTGGCAGTTAGCCTTGACTCATAGTCAGTCATTTGCAATGGTATTGGTAGTTCATCTTGAATCATTCTTATGTCATATTGTATTTTGTTCCCACATTCCTATGATGTCATGATTACGTGATCCCATGTTAATCATGTTATGCTTCCTTATGTCTATTTGTATTCTATGCCTTTTTATGTCATCATGTTATGTAATATAACCCAAATTCTATAAATTATAGCTATATTTATACCCTTATTATTATTTATATCTCATATCTTTGTTCATTTATCCCTAGGTTATCCTATTAAGATATAAGATCTCAAATTATGTTAGGATATCATTATGGAGTTTAAATAAAAGATGTTTTTATTTTGGTTCTATGTTTTTAGTTTTATTTAACTAATCTTCCAAATAAACTAGAATTTATGATAATTGGTTTGTATTTGAAGTATATTTATGCTTAAAGTCATGTAATAATATGTTTAATAATCTAGGACTATTATAATTACACCCTTCCTTGGAGATTATTTTAGAAAGACATGATATCCCACTTGAAATTCCAAATCCTTTCCCCAGTTGTCAGCATAACTCTTTTGCCTACTTTGAGCTGATTTAATAAAAGTCTGAATATTATTTACATTTCTCATGGTATCTTTAATAAGTTTTGACCTGTAAGTTTCCTCTCACCATCTTTATCCCAAAAATTTGGAGTATGAAATCCCATGCCATATAATGCTTCATAAGGCCCCATTTGAATACTAGAATGGAAACTATTATTATAGGAAAACTATACTAAAGGTAAATACTGATCCCACATACCTTGAAAGTAATGTGATAATGATGTCAACATGTCTTTAAATGTTTGAATAGTCCTTTGAGATTGTTCATCAGTTTGAGGGTGATAAACAGTACTCAAATGAAGCTCAGTATCCAAATCCTTTGGAAGATTCGTCTATATTTTTTTTATGTAAAATGGGGATCTCAATCAAACACAATCGATATAGGTGAACCATGAAGTCTTAAAACATAATTAATAAACAGTCTTTCTAGTCCCTCATTAGCTAAATTGTATATTATAGTAAGAAAATGTGTCAATTTTGAAAGGCAGTCAATAATAACCCATATCGTATCATTCTTTCTGGGGGTATTTGGAAATCCAATAATGAAGTTCATAATAATGTCATCATAATTAAGCATAGTAATAGGTATAGGTTGAGAGACTCTTCTAGGATATTGTCTCTCAGCCTTCACTTGTTGAAAAACTAGACATATTGACACATATTCAGTAATTTCTTGCTATATATTGATCCACCAAAACTTTTCCTTCAGATCTATATACATCTTGGTACTACTAGGGTATATAGGAAAATTTGAGCTATGAGAATTATCTAATAGTTCCCTTTTTAGCTCAGGTAATCATTGAACACATAACCTATTTCCAAATTCCATATTTCAATCATAATACATGAATTCTACCAATCTTCCATTCTTAATGGCTTTAATTTTCTTTTGAAAAGTCTCTTACTCAGATTGAGAGATTTTTATCTTTTCCAAAAAATACAGTTTCACAATCATTTGAAAAAGGAGTGATGTTTTCCCTTCCTAAATAATTCACAAATTAATCTTTACTAAATCCATGATCTTAATATCTTTATCAAAGCACATTTTGGTTATAGCTTCAAGATCTTTCATTCTTAATGCATCTACTACTTTATTTTCTTTTCCTAGGTGGTAGTTTATTTAGTAATCATAATCTTTGAGTAACTCGATCCATACTATTTTGCTCATGTTGAGTTCTTTCTATGTAAAGATTCATTTTAGACTCCTTTAATCTTTATATATCTCACATATTTCACCACATAGATATTGTCTCCATATCATTAGTGAAAAGATTTGTACTTCTATCAAGTGATCATAATTTGGATAATTCTCTTTATGAATCTTCAAATTCATTGATTAATATTCAATAACTTTACAATTTTTCATAAGGAAACAACATAGTCCTTTCTTTAATTCATCTCTTTATATCAAAAACCCATCATTTCCTGATGGTATAGTCAGAATCGATGCAGTGACTCATCTTCTCTTTAATTCTTCAAATAATTCTGAAATTTATTTTATCCATATGAACATAACCCCTTTATGAGTGATATTGGTTAATGGGTTATCCAATCATGAAAAACTAATAAAAAATGCTGATAGTGACCTACTAAACCAATGAAACTATGTACCTTTGTTATGTTTGTTATAGAGTCCCTAATTTTTCTTACATAACTATTACATCATTTTAATGATAAATAACAAGATAGTTCTATAAATTTGGGATCCAAAGGTTTAGTGTCTTGGGGAAATTAAGACCATACATAACTTTTACATAATAAAACATAAACATTTATTTAATTCCTTCTTCTCTAGATTATTATTGTCCCTCTTATTCTCCTTAGTACAAGTATTCACCTGAGGATATATAGAAAAATATGGGGTGATATAAAATCTCAGTAAGAGGATGAATAAGATAAAAGAAACATTAGTGGTAATAATAATCATCATAATATCATTATAATCATGAGTGGAAGTAATATATAAAGGCATGGAATGTAAAAATGAATAAAAATTAAACATCATGTCTTAGTGGTTGACCACCACACATAGTTGTGAAAAAATATAGAATCATGTTCACACATATTCCAATTTTTCCCATCAGATACATCACATTACCCAATGCATTGGAGTGATATATAATTTTGAGCACACCTATCACATCATAACATTTACATTATCATGTATTATACATAGAATGTGTATCAATCTTCAACATAAAATAACCCATGGAAAGGTAGGGGTTTAATTTCATAAAGAATAAATTCATGAACAAACTTTTGGGTTCCCAAAAGAAAGTGGGAATAACATAAATGTAATAAAAATCCTCAATCTTGAGTGTGGAAGAAACAATCTCATGAGAAGTAAAAGTTGTGTTTTTAGAAAGAAGATTTCTTTTGGAAAACTCTTTTCATTTTTCCTAAAACCAGACTGGAAACATTTATATCCGAAAAATAAAATTGAAGGATAAATGAATTATATTTAAGGAGTATTAATAGAACATACATACTGAAAATGGAGTGAAATAGGTAAAACCAAAAGGAAGAGAGTTAGGTTCAACAATCCCCTTACCTTGTGTCTGAATTCTTTATTCAATTTAATATCCAAGTTAAAAAAAATTAAATTTATTAATTAACAAATAAAAAACCTTTCATAAACGCATGTTTTCATTATAAATTTATTATTTTCATTTATGGGATTTTCTATGAGTTATATAGTTTAATTTTATCATTCGGGATTGTTCATTTACATGGTTTTCTTGATCGGTTCTCTTGAATATGAGTATGGAAGTTCATGTGAAATGATAATGATTCTCCGGAATTGTAATTAATTAACATGCAGAAGTTTAATTGGTATTATATGTAGATTTTTTATATGGTATGAGGATTTTTTATTATATTTAATGTTAATAAAAATGATTTAATTAATTTTGGCAGTTTTATAACCACTATAATTTTATATATTTTATTCAAAACCATGTTTATATATTTCTTGTACAACATTATATAACTTATAATATGTAAAATAAAATATTATTTAACCATATTTATGGTTTTATGACCAGCCTTTAAGGCAGTAGTGAAAAATGAAAATGTATCATCCATGGGGGTGGTAAATAGACTCACCACAGACAATATTTTCATTTTTAGAAAAAAAGGAAAAGGGAAGTGACTTGAAGATGAATTATTGTATTAGAATAATAAAATTATAGTATATAAATTATAATGGATTTTTCATGCCTCTTGTATAGTTTTAGGTGATCATATTCTAATAAAATAAGTGGAATTTAAAAGAAATGAAAAGAAAAAGAAAGATGATTTTACCTCTTGAATTTCTCCCCATTGAGAACCTTCTTAGGAAAAATGGTTTAGTCATTTGATGAGACCAAGGGCCCTAGAAAATGGAGGAGGGTATTGGGAATATTATTAGGAATAATTTGGACAAGGATAAATTCTTGGAAGGTGTGAGTAGTAGAGGTGGTGAGGGGTGGTATTTATAAGGGAGGAGAGGGGTGTTTTCTCATTATTTTATTCATTAGTTTATTATTATGGCTCAATGCTTTGAATATTTTGAAAATTATCCCAAAATATATTAAAATAATAAATTATAGTTTGATATTTTGGTCTTACATTAGTAATAAATCATCAATGACTCAATAATTCATGTATTTATCTTTTATCATAAATTAACGTATTTTACTATTCACCAAAAAATCAAGTATTTTAGAAAAATCAAAAAAATCCACCCTAAACATTTTATGACGTGTAGATTTTGAAAATCAACTCCAATTTATGAAAATAATTATTTAAATATTATAAATTTAGTTTCTAATTAAAATCATCATTTACATGTAAAATACTAATTTTACCACTATAACTAATTTTATGATATTTTGAAAAAATACTCAAGGTCTCATAAAATTTTCATATAATCATAAGAAAAAAAATACTAATATATGAATAAATTTTAGGAAAATACATTTTATTTTAGAACATTATATTAATTATAAAATTTTTAATAAATATATTATAACTCAAAAAATACCAAAGCCTATTTTATCATTTCTAAATCATTCATTTAATTATATCATGAAATAAATATATCATATTTTCATTCATAAGATACCTAAATTTTATTTATACACTCATAGGTGTGGTTACTATTCTGTTGGATGGATTACTATTCTTAAAGGTCACATTGCTATTCCAAAGTTTAAGTTATTATTCTATTGGTATAGGTACCTTAACTTCTAGAAATTCCTCTTATTTCATTCATTATTCATTTGTAGATTTTGTATTGCGTTCTCAAACTAATTTTATGAAGTTTATACTATATGACATAATTATAAGAGTGGAACTTTCATTAATAAAAATTATGGGTCATTACATTATTTCCCCCTTATGAAATTCAACCCTTGAAATTTTGTTTTACATAATATGGTGAAAACAAGTTATGGTACTTGTCCTTCATCATTTCATCTTTTTCCCATGTTGCCTATACATATTAATGGTCCTATAATGGTAATTTCATTAGGTGAGTAGTCTTATTATGTAGAACTTTATCTCTATAGTTAAAAATATTTATTGGTTGCTTCTCTTAAGAGAGATCCTTTTCCAACTGTACCACCTCGGGATTCAATACATGTGAGGGATCTTGTATGTATGTACTCAAGATAGATACAGGGAATATATCATGTTACTGAATGGTTTTCACCTTTTACATCATTTCTTTAACCATTTTAAGTCCTATCAGCTTATGTATACTAACTTCATCCTAGCATGCATGTGTTCTATAAATTTTCCCATTAAGGGCTTCATATAGTCCCATTTGGATGCCAGAGTGGAAACTGTTGTTGTAAGAGAACTCAAACTGAGGTAAATTATTGTTTCATCCACCTTTTAAGTCCATATAACAAGTTCTCAACATGTCTTCTAGTGTCTGAATAGTCCTTTCGAATTGGAAATCTGTTTGAGGATGATAGGTCGTGTTGAAGTTTTGCTCGGTGTTTAGAGCTTGTTGGATACTTTTCTAGAACCTGGAGGTGAAACTCATATATCTATCGGATACAATCAGTAGTGGTAATCCATGTATTATTACTAGTTATATGATATATATTCTTGAAAGTTGATCCAATGAGAAGTCCTCTTGAATTTTGATAAAGTGATCTATCTTTGTAACATGATCCACAATAACGTGTATAGCATTGTTTCCTATGGATGTCTTCGGAAGTCTGGTGACAAAGTCCATGGTGATTTTTTCCTATGTATATGTTGGTATGGGTAATGGTTGCGTCATCCCCTTATAATTTTGTCTTTTAGCCTTATTTTTTTTACATACTAGGCACCTTGATGTATATTTAGTGATATCTTTATTCATCTTTTCCCACCAATAGTTCACTTGGAGATCTCGATACATCTTTGTGCTCCCTTGATGAATAAATAAGATTAAGCTGTATAAATCATTCAGAAGCTCCTTCTTTGTCTCTGGATCATATGGTACACATAATCATGACCCAAATATTACAATTCCTTGGTCATCAATTTCTAACTCTAAGGATTTCCCCTTTCTGGTAGATTTCTCCTTCTTCTAAATTTTCATATCATTTCTTTGAGGACCCTGTATTTTCTCCATGAGGGATAGATGAGAAATAATTTGAGAGGGGATTGGTGATTTTATTCCTGTAATGATTCCCATTTCCATTGATTTAAAATATAAGAATATTAAATCCTTCTCAATTCTTATCATTGATAATGTTTCAAGATCCTTTCTACTAAGATTATCTTCCACTTTATTTTCCTTACCAGGATGGTAGTGTATTGATCAGTTCTAATCATTTATGAGATCTAACCATCTATATTGGCACATATTAAGCTTCTTCTATGTGAATATATATTTGAGGCTCTTATGATCTACATATATTTCACACTTCTCCCCATAGATATAATGTCCCCATATTTTCAACATGAAGATCACAGCCACCAACTCCAAATCATGTGTAGGATAGTTTTGTTCATTAATTTTCAACTTCTTTAAGGTATAAGATATCACTTTATCATTTTTCATCAATACATAGCCTAATCCCTTCTTTAAAGCATGATGTATACCACAAAGAGTTCCAAACTTGTTGGGAGTGTGAGTATTGATGTAGGGATAAGCCTTTTTAACACTTTAAAGCTACCTTCACATTCACTAGTATAGAAAAATATATCTCCATTCCATGTCATCTTGGTTATTGTGTTTGAAAATCATTATAAGTTCTTTACAAAGAACCGGTAATACCCATCTAGACCAAAGAAACTATGTATCTCCATTACAAATGCTAGTCTGGGCCACTCTTTGATAGCCTTTGTCTTGTAAGGGACCATATATTTTCCTTTATTGGTGATATAATTCCCTATGAATGATACTTACTATCATCTAGAACTCACATTTACTATACTATTCATAATTTTTATCCCTTTACAAAGTCTTTAGCACTGTATTAAAATTCTCTTCATGTTCTTCATTGTTCTAGGAGTATATCAGAATATCACTAATAAAGACTGCCAATTTTTTTTGAGGTAATCTCTAAAGACTATATTCATTAAGTTAGTGAATATTTCTACAGAATTAGTGAGTCCTAAAGGAATCAATATGAAATCATAGTGTCCATACCTCATTTAAAAGTAAGTCTTCTGAATAGTTTCCTTCCTCACCTTTAATTAGTGATATCCAGACTAAAGGTCCACCTTAGAGAAATACATGGCCCCATGCAGTTGATCTAACAAATAATATATCCATGGAAGAGGGTGCATGTTCTTTATCATGATTTTTTTTAGCTCACGATAATCAATACAAAGGTGCATTGATCCATCCTTCTTAACGAACAGGATTGGTGCACCCCATGGTCAAGCACTCGGGTGTATAAAACCCTTGTCCAGAATATCTTGTAACTACTACTCTAGTTCCTCCAACTCAATGGAAGCCATTATATAAGGTGTATTTATATAGGATTGTATCCCAGAATAAGTTCAATTGATAAATCAACCACTTAGTCAAGAGTAAGACCAGAGAATTCTTCAGGGAACACATCAGTTTAGTCCCTCACAATGGGCATGTATTTGATCATGATTCTCCCCTTTGTCTCAATCATTTAAGAAAGATATTATTTCTCATATGGAAATATTATCCACACATGAGATTATGGATCTAAATAATATTCCTCCTCCTTCTTACACATGTATATAATTTTAGGATGCATTGAGATGTGAAGAGTGATCTCCCTTTCCTGAGAATAGATGTTGGATTTGTATAAAGATAACAAATCCATGTCCAAAATAGCATCAAACTTCACCAATGAAAGTAATACAAGATTTTCTAGGAGGTTCAATCCATAAACATTAACTGGGGAAGAGTTATATACTTTTTATGCCATAATTTCCCCAATTTTTTTTTCTCGTTGATAACTCAACCTCCATATTTTAAGGTGGTGTTTGAATACTTCTACTAAACTGGAACGATATGAAAGAATGCATAAAACCATAATCAAATAGTACGTTTGTTATTCCTGAATGAATAACCAGTGTACTTATCACCATATCATTTTTGAGATCCACCTTAGAAGTAGTGATGTCACAAGACTCCACTTTCTCCTTTGTCTTTGGTGGATGATGATGTTGAATACCCTCAAGGACTCAAAGTTTAGTGCATTGTCTTGCATAATTCCCTTGCTCCCTACAACTGAAACATTGAACCATGGGTGGTGATCTTGTTTCCTTTATCATATTGGTTAGATTATTTATGTATCTTCAATATTCATGAGCTTTTTGGCCTTCTCTCTCACACTTAAATCATTTACCTGTCCCTTTGATTCAATTCACAAGATGCTTATTTACACATTTTTGACATGTGAGTGGTTGAGATTTCTTTCCACCTTTCTCATTATATCCCCTAGCATGAAACACCATCTTTCTTTTCTTATCTCTATAGATAGAGGATCATTCTTCAAACACCATCTCCACTTTTATATCACATCAAACAACTTCTTCATAACTCCCAAAGTCTCATATAGATAGATCCTTTTGAAGGTGTGGTTCTAAACAATTAATGAATATATGAATTTTTCTATCATTGTTGATAATAAAAACTGAAGAATACCTCGAAAACCTTGTGAAATTTTCTTCATTATCTATGACCGAGTCACCATCCTTTTTATTCAACTATATGAATTCTATCTTCATCTTCAGACGAAGAGTTCAATAAAAATACTTGTTAAGTGACATTATCAAAAAGTATTCCTACTCCATCTCTCAAATTTCATCCATCACCTTGGTATTTTCAGAAAAATCCCACCATTGATTAGACTCTCCATATATATGATAAACGACCAGATTCACCTTCTCCTTCTCAGAATTGTAGAGCGAAAAAAAGATATTCTCCATCGCGTTGACCCAATTTTTTGAGAATAGTGGATCAAAAGATCCACTAAATGTTGATGGTTGTTTTCTCCTAAAAGACTTAATAACCAGTTGTTTCATCTTAGGTAAAAGAGGAAATTCCAAATTATTTAGGTTATTGTTCATATCCTGAGACAGTTGGGTAAGTATCAACCTAAAATTTTGAACTCCACCTCCTAAATAATTATAGATGTCAATCAGTAAATCATTGCACTATCCCTAGTATGGGTTGTTGGCCTCATTTCTCTTTGTTCCCACCATTTTCTAAAATAGAAAAGGTTAGAACAAAACATAATTCAAAAAGTCATGAATAAAAAAATTATTACTTTGTCTAATTAACTCTAAATTCATATTCGTTGGGATCCCTATGTTTATAATTTTTCTAAAACAAATCTTCTTCGGTGATTACTTATACTTAGTCTCATACTAAGTTTTTTGATGAAGGTTCTATAAACCTAATTCCAAAATTAACTAAACTGTTCTATGATACCAACTATAGAGACCCTAATTTTTATTACATAACAATTAAATCATTTTAAAGAAAAATAACATAATAGTTCTACAAATCTAGGATCCATAGGTTTTGTGTCTTGGGAAAAATAGGATCATACATAACTTTTACATAATAAAACATAACCATTTATTTAATTCCTACTTATCTAGATTATTATAAGACATAGTGTTCTCATTAGTACAATTATTCACCTGAGGATATACATCAAAAAAATGGGTGAGCTAAAATCTAAGTAAGAGGAGGAATAAGATACATAAAACATAGATGAGCATAATAATTATCATAATCTTGAGTGGAAGCATTAAATAAATTTCTGGAATATGGAAATTTGAAAAAATTAAATAGTGTGTGTTAGTGGTTAAACACAACACATAGTTTTGAACAATGATGGAATCATGTTCATGTGTATTTCATTTTTTTCTCATGAGATACATCACAATACCCAGTTCATTGGATCACTATATAATTTCAGTCAAACCTATCACATCATAAAATTTACATGCGCTATATAATTATGGGCACGCCCATCACATCATAACATTTAAATTATCATGAATGCCACATATAGTTATATCAATCATGAACATAAAATAACTCATATAAAGGAATGGGTTTCATTTAATAAGGTATACTATCATTAAAAAACTTTGGGGTACCCAAAAGAAAGAGGGAATTGTAATGTCCTAGATCTGGGTGCCACCCAAAGGTTCCCCTAACTCAGTTGGTCACATGACCTCAAGCACATTTCTACAAATTCCATAGGCTTCCGACTAGTAGTGAGGGAGAAGGTGTGATATTGGTGAAGTTATTCCATCATTGGAAGAGTATACAAAACTGAAAAGAAATAGTAAAAATTACTGGAAGCAATAATACCCAACAATAGAAATAATAGTGGAAGACTGAAAGTAAATCCAATATAAGACATAATGTATATATATATATATGATTAATGGAATGTGTATCTAAGAAAATAGACAAACAAGTCACAATGATGGAAATAAATATAGAAACCAAAGTAGAAAAGAAACAAGTAAACTTCATCTACATCACAAGCCTCAGCTTGGTCCCATTATCTCTAGCTCTAATAATAGTCAAGTAATTGATGAAGAAGGTATCTTTACCTTATCTATACCTAAAACCATATAATCTTTTTGGGTCTAAAACATGACCTAAACACGGTGTGAGACTAATCCAAGTAGGCAACCACCAAAATATCTATTCCTAACTATCAGTGAATATATATAGTAGGCAATATTCCGAATGAAGCAATAAACTAGGAAGTACTCAAAAGTAAACAATCTTAGAGTTTTAAATTACATTCATTTACATTTATTATTCATCCTTTTGATCATTTAATCTCAAGTTCTAGCCTAAACTCTATATCCCCCTATATAATAGAAAAAAAACATATGCCTCAGAATACCATCTAAAAGATCAATTAAGACTAAGTCCATGCTTGTGATTTGTCTTAGAGACTCATCAAAATCATTAAATCATTCATAAATAAACCTCTAGAGAGTATCTCATGGTCAAACCCCTTTGTTTTAACATAGAACTAATAATTTAAAAACAACCACCTGGGTAGCTCACATGGTCAATACCCCTAGCTCAACATGGCATCAATAATTTGTAACGACCTCCTAGGTAGCTCTCACAATCAATACCCATGGGTCAAATTGGCATCAATAATTTATAACGACCTCCTAGGTAGGTCTCATAGTCAATACCCCCAGGTCTACATAGCAAATAGTAATTATAAATGACCTCTTGGGTATCTCTCACAATCAATACCCCTTAGTTTACATAACATCAATAAATTATAAATGACCTCCTGGGTAGCTCTCACGGTCAATACCCCTAGTTCAATTATCTACACCAAAGATCTCATGGTCTTGTGTAAATAAACATGAAACCCCTACAATTTTCCTGGTCTAAGGATCTCACAGTCAATTGGAAATAGAATGCGCATAGCATATCAAATCATCTCATGTAATCTATAACTACTACATTGATAATATTCAAAATGAATATCACAAGAATTTTACATAATCAATCAAAGTCCCTCCTAAGAAATGCATGGCATGGAAAATAATTTATGCCGCATAGGAAACCTAGAATAAATAGAGATAAATAGTCAAACAAGGGAAATACACCCACAGGGTGTCCCATAAACAATGTTTTTAACCTTAAACATATGCAACAACCCTTTACCAATCAACCTAACCATAGAAGGTAATAAACATGGTTTAATTTCAAAACATGAAATACCACAAACATGGGTATCTGGTACATTTAACATATATAATCCAAATATGGACATCTAAAGGCACAAACCACCTACCTTAATGTCTCATGATCAATATCCTTGAACTTGTACCCTTAAATCGTCCTATAATAGCATAGATCTACAAAAAGGTGAAAAAAGTCCAACCTTGAATAACTCACTAGATAGAAAGAATCGGGAAGAAATGCTCTAAGTGTTTTGAGAACTCAACGGTGGGATTCCAACGCACCCGACAACATCTCAATCAAATATCAGACAGAGAATTGGGAGGGGTTTGATGTTTTTTAGTTGTTCCATAACTCTCCAGTATGAACCACTTAGAGATGAAGACACATACGGACATAAGACGTGAACCTGCTCCGATAGATCAAATAAAAAGAAAAATATATTGCAAGTTTATTAATAGTACATGTTGTATATTAGCTTCAAATTCCCCTGACATAAGCGGGTCAGCCAGGACATTACATATCCATGTACTCGACCATTACACAACCATTACACAGCTTTACGCAGCAACTGGGTACACGACATGTACTCAGAAGTGCACAACATATACTTAAAAATCCTCATTTCTTACTTTTCCTCAAAACAACCCTAAATAAAGATCCATACCTGAAATGAAGATATATGTTCTTAAAAACATCCCCCTTAATTCAATTCATCCCCTAATTACCCATCCAAGGGTGGTGAAGAAGAAAATTCAAGCAACTTTGTAAATTTTGATCATACGTCGGCCTCCCTCTCCCAAGTCTCATCATGCATCTAGTTGTGCTTCCATATCACTCATACTAGAGGAACCGAACGGCCATGAAGAACCTTCATGTTGTGATCCAAAATCCGAATAGGGTGCTCCTTGAAATATGCATCCACCTCCAATTCAACCTCCTCAGGTTGAAAAACATGAGATGGGTCTAAAAAGTAACATTTTAGCGAGAAACATGAAAGATGTCGTGCATAGTATGGTACCTCTAAGGTAACTACTATCGATAGGCAACCAGACTGACTCTCTCAAAAACATCAAATGGCCTGATGTATCTCATTAAAAGCTTCCCATGTCTTCTAATCCTCCCGTGTCTCAACCTTAGTGTGACACGTAAGAAAATCTAATCTCCAACCTCTAACTCTAGAGGTCATCTATGTCGATCAACATAAAATTTTTGGAGATATTTGGTAGTATCCATCTAATATAGTTAATATTATAATTATTATTAATATGTTTCTCAATGAATTAATCCCTCCCAATTATTCAATTTGAGTATATTTTCATCATTCATGCGTTTTTGGTGTGTTTTGGACATAAATGTTTAAATGGGGAAATTCTGTAAAATTGATAGTTTTATTTAGCTTCTGATTTTCGAGCATAAATTTTACATTATTGATCCAATTTAAGTGAATCTTTTTTTAGGCTTTAGATTCTCTGGGGATTCAAATTTTTCTTTTGAACCAAGACCCAATTGGAAATCCAATGATACAGAAAAATCAATCAAATGGAGAAATCAGTCTGGTTGGAAGAATGGACCCTACTACATTAAATCTGAAATATATCATTCAACTAACATTAAAATGAGCTGATTCCAACTGGTGTCGACTACGAAATTTCTGGGGACAGTTCACATTAAATTTCATAAAATAATAAACTCATCAAGGTATCTTTTGGGTGAGTCCAACTGGAGTGGGTGAAATAGTTTTTTGCATCCCGAATAAGATAAATTAACTAATCAGGACATATATTCCTTTAAAACTCTAAAAGTGATTTTATATTTTGAGGATAAACAAAAAACTAAATTTGAAACATTTTATAAGAAGGTATATTGGCTTGGTTCGGACGGATAGTTGGAAGAACATTGGCAAACTTCTGGAGGACAGATTTTGAAGGATCAAAATTTTTGTTCTTGCTTTTCTTTATTTTGTTCTTCTTAGATTTTCAATGATTGCTTCTTCATCCTTCAACTTGGTTACCCTTACCATGTTGGGGTAGATCTTATGAGTGATTTGGGAGGGGTAGGTTTACCCTTTTTTAATTTTTGAGTTCTTGTACATAATGTTTTAATATCATCTTTTCTCTTCTACAAACCAGTTTCAATTTTTTATAACAGTTTTTATTATCATATATGATTGTATCTGATTTTAGAATATATTGTTTATTTTTATTTTTTCAATGATAAATGACTCCCTCTACTAGGTTCTAGTTTATATATGATGGAATATACCAAGAATTAGGGGTTAAGTACTTAGTGATCACCGATACGTGTGTGAGGAGTAGTGAATGATCTTGATTGCTTGGGATAAACAAGACCCGATTGGGAATTGCCTAAGATAATTGGGAGTATTCGTAATAACTCTATTACACATTGGAAGGAGAGTATACCAATATGTTGTTTTATTAAGGTATATTCTCACATTATTATTTGATCGAGGGAGTGTGAAGAAACTGTTGTTGATTCTCACTCTTAACGACTTAGAAGAAGGGAATTGGGTAAGTTGAACTGTTATAGAATTACAATTGGAAAACCGACCCTAACCTGATCACCATTTCATATCACTGATTTTAATCACATAATTTTTTAATTAGTTCTAAAACTTTTACTTAATTTATTTACCGTATTTATTTTCTTTCTTGTATTTTCAAAATCAAACAATTTCAAAAACAACATCACTTCTACCTCTTATTTTAAGAGACAAAAACTATTGTTGAGAACTACTCTCTAGAGAAAACCTAGGTAACCCACTATAATAAATTTTAACATAGTTTATATTTTTTTTTGTCACACCCCACGATAGGCACACTCTAATACTTGGGGTCATTTCCGAGGAGGTAGTGCCAACCTTTTTTTCTTATACTGCATGACTAGAAATATAGACCTTGACTCTTTCCCAATAGATCCTGAAATTTAAATAACCTTGTTGAATAGACTTAGAAACCTGAATTTGAAATATGAATTTAAGGAAATTTCTATTTTATACTCAAGTGAAACTTCAAGTTTTCACTCTGAGCCTGTCATCATGGCTGAAAATCAAAACCAAACACTTAGAGACCTCTTTGCACCACAATTGCTTAATCAAAACAATAAACTTTCCATGCCTGTGTTACAAAATGATTTTGAAATTAAACATAAAATGATTCCATTACTTCCAAAGTTTCATTGTTTGATAGGTGAAGATCTAAACAAACACATTAAATAGTTCACACATGTGTGCTTAGCTTTTAGACCCCATAGAGTTATAGAGGAGCAAGTAAAGTGGAAGGTATTTCTGTTTTCATTGGATGGAACTGCTAAAGAATGGTTGTATAGCCTAAGAATAGGATATGTAGATGACTGAAATGACCTGGTAATATGTTTTATGCAATGATTCTTCCCCACCTCTAGAAGCACATCCATTCAAAATGAAATCTGTGACATACGATAATCATCTAGAGAAACCCTTTACGAGTACTCAGAGATATTTAAGAAGCTATGTGCCAGCTATCCACATCAAGCCATTGAGGAACATCACTTTATTGTATTATTCTATCAAGGACTACTAGACAATGATAGAAACCTTATTGATGCATCATCTAGAGGTTCATTGATTAACAAGTCACCAGAAGAATCCAAGGGCTTGATTTATAATATTTCCCAGAACTCACAGCAATTTGGAACAAGAGGAATTCCTGAGGTACATACTTCTCATCCATCACCCTTATTACAAACTAGGATTGAACAGATAACAAGTTTGGTGAGACAAATGGCCTTGAAGCAAGTTAGTGACCAACAAGTGCCAGCTAAGGTATGTGGTTTATGCTTATCACCTGATCATTTCACTAACCAATATTATGAAATATCGGTAATGGAAACATGTGTGGTAGCCTTTCAGCAAAGGTAGTTCCCCCAAAATCAAGGATGGAGAGATCCTAACCATGTCCAATATGATTTTTGAAATCAACTGAATCAAGGTAGACCCCTATACCAAAACTAGTTTCAAAACCAACCACAATTCCAAAATCAATTCCAAAACCAACCACCATTTCAAAAAATGTATCCTTATTACCAGCCTTCTTACCAAAACCCACCACTTTACAATGTCGCTATGAGAAACCACCCACCATTTCACAACCTCCAATTCAAAACCAACAAAAAAAATCTGAGTTTGAGGGGTTGAAGGACACCGTTAAAAATTTCTCCAATAGGTTTTAAAGTCTCAGGGACTTTATGACCAAAAATATAGGTAAACTCCCTTCCCAAACAATCCCAAACCGAAAATATAATGTTAATATTATAACTATAATAATTGGAAATGATATCCCACCACCATCCACCATTGATACTAAAACAAGACCGCTTGGGCTAAGGGATAATGAAGTTGGAAATGATGAAAATTCAATGAAAATACTACAAGAAGAAGAGAAGAAAGATGAGGAGGAGAAGGATAGGCCACAAAAGAAGAAACGAGAAACACAATTTCAAAGGGAAAAAATGGATAAGAAAGATATACCCCCACCATTTCCATAAAGGATGATTGAATCAAAGAGGTTTCAATAAGAATCACTACAAAAAGAAATTCTTGACACCTTCTAGAAAGTGGAAATCAATATACCTCTACTTGAAGCACTCAAAAAAATTCCAAAGTATGCTAAATTTTTTAAGGATCTTTTCCCCAAGAAGAAGAGACTTTAGGGGAACAAGTGGATCAATTTGGTAAGATGTGTCTCAGTCCTTATTACACTACAATTTACAACCAAATATCAAGATCCAGGGATATTTTCTATTATATAAAACATTGGTTCATTAAATTTCACTAATGATTTATGAGATTTAGGTGCATAAATTAATGAATTTCATCACTCAATATATAATTATTTGAATATGGGATACTTGAAGCCCACAAGGGTTGTGGTCCATCTTGCAAACAGATCAAAAGATTTCCCAGCATGAGTTCTGGAGGATGTTCTAGTAAAAGTCAAAGATCATTTGTTCCCTGCTAACTTCTATGTGTTGAATATAGAATATGATAGGATCCCATCACACTCACCCATAATTTTGGGGATAACTTTCTTGAATATGGACAAAACCATCATCAATGTCCATGAAGGGACACTTGCCATTCAGTTTGGAGACAACATTGAACACTTCAATATTTTTGAATCCATCAGGCACCCATTAGATGACCATTCACTCTTCACACTCTCCCATGAAGATGGTACAAAAAAAATTGAAGAATTAGGTATGTTTCATGACTTCCTAGAATTAGGATAGAATTTTCCCATTAAAATTATCACTAAAAATATGGATTCCCAAAGAAATGGATATTCTAATTTCCTGTTGGAAGAAGAGGTAAAATCTGATTTCTTTGATAATTTGTTAAATGATGATGAAGATGATATTATTTCTTTTGTAAAGAATGTCAACCCTTTAGAAGTGGGGAACCTCAATTTAGTTTCATCCCTTGAGAATCCCCTGATCTAGAATTTAATCCACTCCCCACTGATTTAAAATATGTTTAACTTATGGAGGGAGAGAAATTGCTAATAATAATTACTAATAATCTATCTAAAACTCAATAAAAATAATTTATTGATATTTTGAGAGAGAATTTCCAAGAAATATGGTAAATTTTATGTGATATCCCTAGAATAAACCCAAAAATTTGTACACATAAAATTTTTCTTAAGGGAGATTCCAAACCTATCAGACAACCCCAAAGGAGGTTGTGAAAAAGGAGATTGAGAAGTTGTTAGAAGCTGTGATCATCTATCCCATATTAAATTCACAATGGGTTAGCCCCATCCATGTATTACCAAAGAAAACTGGCCTAACCATTGTGGGGATTGAAAAGAATTAATTAATCCCAATGATAATTCAGAATAGCTGGAGAGTGTGCATAGATTTTAGGAATTTGAATCAGGTCACTCGAAGAGATCATTTCCCTATCCTTTTCACTAACCAGATGTTATAGATATTGGTAGGAAGAACTCATTATTTCTTTATGGATGGATTTTCAGGTTATTTTCAAGTACCCATCGCTCCCAATGATCAATAGAAGACTACCTCTACATGTCCTTTTGGCACTTTTGTATACAAAAGGATTCCATTTGGATTGTTTAATTCTCTAGGTACATTTAAAAGGGGTATGTTAAGTATATTTTTTAATCACATGGAAGATTTATTCGAGGTTTTCTTAGATGATTTCACAATTTTTAGAAATTCATTTGATCATTGTTTAAAAAACCTGGAAAATGTTTTGAAAAATTTCATTGAAAAGAACCTTGTTTTGAATTTTTAAAAGTGTCATTTCATGGTTGAGAGAGGAATTTTACTTGGAAATGTCATTTAAAAAAAGGGTATAGAATTTGATAAATCAAAAAAGGAATTGATAAATTCTTTTCCTTACCCAACTTGTGTGAAACATGTTAGATCATTTTTAAGACATACAGGATTCTATAGGAGGTTTATCTAAGATTTCAGTAAGATTCCTCTCCCTCTCTCTAGATTACTTTTGAAAGATGCTGATTTCAACTTCAATGGTTCATGTAGGTATGCCTTTGATGAATTGAATAGGAGATTGATTACACCACTAGTAATGCATCCACCCAATTGGGAAGAACCATTTGAGCAACTTTATGATGCTTCAAACCAAGAATTTGGAGTAGTACTTTCTTAGAGAATTGTGGGCAGGCCATAAGTCATTGAATATGACTCAAACATCTTATATGCAACAAAATTCAACTACACAATAATAGAAAAAGAGTTTTTAGTAATTTTTTTACTTTAGAAAGATTTAGATCATATCTTCTTGAAACTAAAGTCAATTTTTTTACTGAACATGCAGCTCTTAGGTACTTGATGAAGAAGGATGAAGCAAAACCGAGGCTAGTGAGATGTATGCTACTACTATAGTAGTTCAACATAGTAATAAAAGATACAAGGGATCTGATAACCAAGTGGATGATCACTTATGTAGACTACCTGACACCGCTGAAGTTGAAATTCCAGACAGGGAACCACTAAATGATCACCTTCCAAGAGAGAGATTATACTTGATTGAAGGATAAGTACCTTGGTATTCTGACATGGTAAATTATCTAGTAACATCTCATGTTCCATCTCATTTAAATTTTCATCAAATTCATAAATTGAAAGTTGAATCTAGATATTATATATGGGATGATCCATTTCATTGGAAGAATTTCAATGACCAAGTGATAAGAAAGTGTTTTCCTAAAATTGAAAATGATTCTATCTTTATGTTTTGTCACACATTAGCTTTTGGAGACCACTTTGGACCTCAAAGTACAATAAGGAAAGTTTTAGAATCTGAACTTTATTGGCCAACACTTTTCAATGATTCTCATGAATTTTGAAAATGGTGTGAAAAATGTTAGTTTAATGGAAATATTTCGAAGAGATAAGAAATTCAACAAAATTCACTTAATTTTTGTAAAATTTTTGAAGTTTGGGGGATAGATTTTATGGTACCATTCCCAATTTCATTCGGAAATTCTTATATTATTCTTATTGTTGATTATGTTTCCAAATGGGTGGAAGAAAAATCAACCAGGACTGATGGTGCTAATGTTGTTTGTGATTTTGTCAGGGCTAACATATTTTGTAGGTTTGGAGTTCCTAGATGCATAAATAGTGATCAAGGGACTCACTGTTTCAATAGTATAATGGATGATTTTTTGAAAAAGTATGGGGTGCATCATAAAACATCAACTCCCTATCATCCACAGACTAATGGTCTAGATGAAGTGTCTAATAGGGAAATCAAAAGAATTTTGTAAAATACTGTTAATCCAAATAGGAAAAATTGGATCCAAAGGTTAGAAAACACATTATGGTCTTATAGGATAGCCTATAAAACCCCAATTGGAATGAGTCCATATAGGATTATTTATGGGAAAATTTGTCACCTACCTATGAAATTGGAACACAAGGTATGCTGGGCTATGAGGAATATGAATCTTGTTATTGAAAGTGTTGG
The DNA here is from genome assembly GCA_963277665.1 of Viscum album. Classification (NCBI taxonomy): domain Eukaryota; kingdom Viridiplantae; phylum Streptophyta; class Magnoliopsida; order Santalales; family Viscaceae; genus Viscum; species Viscum album. The sequence goes on from OY728133.1 coordinate 1,495,878,051, forward strand.
GAAATAGAGAAAATTGTAGTTATAATGGATGAAAGAAATTATAAGGGAAGCATTTGAAAATTCTAGGATTTAAAAATAGAGAACAAGAATGTCTTGTGACAAACTGATCCAACCAAAATACTTCTATACTGGAGACAAAGTGTTCTTATTAAATTCAAGACTCAAGCCGATGCCAGGTAAACTTTGTTCCAGATGGGAAGGTCCATTTATAGTTACTCATGTATATCCTTTTGGTGTTGTGCAGATTGTGAAGGATGGAGAGAAGGAGTCATTCACTATTAATAGGAAGAGGCTAAATAAATTCCTTGGGACCATTCCATCAGATCTAATGGAGGAGATCACACTCCTCCAACATGTTTATCAATAAACTCCATCGGGTCAAACCTATCCATTAAATTTTGTTGATTGATTTGATTAAATTTAAAATATTCTTACATGTTAAATCCATTTTAATTCATTTTTCACATTGCATCATTTAAGTGTTGGGGAGGGAACCATTATATTTTAGGTTTTTTATTTCTTGTTTGTTTTTCTATTTTTTTTAAAGAATGTGTGTGTTTCAAATTTTGTGTGTTTATTTTTAAATTTTGTGTGTTTTTGAAACTATTGTGCGGAAATGGCTATCTTTGACATTTTTAAAACCCATTTCCTTGGGAGAAATAATTTATTCCATGAAACTGAGTTTAAATGAATGCTAAAAATAATGTTTTTTCAAGTTCAATTCTTTGGGAATTTCATGAAAAAGTACACAGATTTTTTAATCCCATTCCACATATCACTATTTTTATATTTTAAATCACATTCCCATGAGGCTTATGAACCTATTGTTTTCATATTCTTTACATTCACATCACTTATTAAGAGATCCAAACAATGATTGATTTAACAAGAATTTGATTTATTCCTATCAAAACTTGAGGGTTTAAGGTACATGTGTTTTAAATTATTGAGGAATTTCTTTAGATTTAAAACCCCCCTTTTCAGTAAAATCCTCTTTATTATGGACTACCTTGAAAATTTAATCCTTGAAGCCCTTAGAATCCATGAACATCCTATTAGGATAGCCACATTACCAGATAATTTTCCCTATCCAACCTGCTTTTAAAGTAAAATTACATGATCTAGTTGAACTTAAGTGTGGGGAAAGATGTATATTATTGTGATACCTTATTTGGTGAAAATTTGGGTTGAAATAGAACTGTTAAGAGAAGATTTTTCTACTAAAAAATTCATTCTATTGAAATTTGTGCATTTTCTGGAGCTTTCAGGATGAGAGAAGATGTGCCTTTCTGGAGCTTCTAATAGAGAAAGAAAGTAGTGCCTTTTTTGGAGCTTTTAGGAAATATTATATTTGAGAATATTGAAATTTTTTCTAATAAAATGATGAAATGTGTGAACATTACTTGATATTTCATGATGATAGAGCTGATTTTCTACTAAGGGGAGTAAAGAGGAGACCATACTTGTGTTAAAATTAGAGTAATGCATTTTTTCTTCAAAAAGAGCCAAGACCTCTTCATTCCGCCTTAGATTTTTTACATATAAATCCTACCAAACTAAATCCACATAACAACACTGTAAACTATTCATGATAAACACATGTCCTTGACTCACATTTGGTGTAGATGTAGTAATTTATCAAGCCTATGCAGACCCTTGTATGAGTTTGGATGAGAAATATATTTCTAAAAAATCGACATTTGTGAGTTGAGAGAAAATTCATGTGAGGTATGTTTTTTGTGTGAATGGGAAGAGAAATGAAGAGGAAATATATTGGATTAAATTAAATGAGAACTTGAAATAATTTTTTTATGTGTCATGGTATATTTTGTTTCTTGATGTGGAATTGGTATATCTCATGGGCATGTGTTTGGAATTTACTTTGATTCTGAATTTTCTAGGAGTCCAAGTGATAAGTGTGGGGGAATTGATAGATTTAGAATTTTCATTATTATTAATATGTTTTTAAATTACTTAATCCCTCTCAACTATTAAATTTGAGTATATTTGCATCATTCATGTGTTTTTGGTGTGTTTTGGACTTAAATGTGGAAATGGGGTAATTCTATAAAATTGACAGTTTTATTTAGCTTATGCTTTTCAGGAATAACTTTTAAATTATTGATCCAATTGATGTGGATATTTTTTTAACCTTAATATTCTCTTGGTCTTCAAATTTTTCTTCTATACCAATACCCAATTCGAAACCCAATGATACAGAAAAATCAATAAAATGGAAAAATCAGTCTGGCAGGCAGAATGGAACCTACTACATTAAATATGAAATATATCATTAAAATGACCTTCAAATTAGGTGATTTCAACTAGGGTCAACAAAGTACTTTTATATGAAGGTTCAAATTAAATTTAACATAATACTAACCTCATCGAGGCATCTTTTGGTTGTGTCGAAGTGGGATGGGTGAAATAGTGTTTGGCGGCCTGAAGTAGTTAAACTCACTAATCAAGCCATGTCTTCCTTTACACCTATTCAAAGGATTTGATATTTTTTTGATAGATAGAACAATAAATTTCAAACATCTTAAAACTAGGTATCTTGGCATGGTTCATATGGATCGTGGGAAGAATATAGGAAAAGGTCTGGAGGAAAGATTCTGGAGGATCAGAATTTCTATTCTTGCTTTTCATTATTTTGTTCTTCATATCCTTGTAATGACTTCTTCTTCCCCCTTAAACTTGATTAACCTTACCATGGTGGGGTATATCTTATGATATATTGGGGATGTGTAGGTTTACCCTTTTTTAATTATTGAGTTCTTGCACTTAATTTTTTAATATCCTATTTTCTCTTCTGCAAATCGGTTTCAATTTCTTATAACAGTTTTGATTATCATATATGATTATATCTGGTTTTAGATTCTTTTATTTATTTTCATTTGGTCAATGATAAATATCTCCCTCCACTAGGTTCTGGTTTATATATGATGGAATAGACCAGGGCTTAGTGGTGATGTACTCAGTGATCACTGGTACATGTGTGAGGAGTCGTGAATGTTCTTGATTGCATGGGATAAATAAGACCCGATTGGGAATTTCCTAAGATAATTATGGGTATTCACTATAACTCTATTACACATTGGAAGGAGGGTAGACCAATATGAGGTTTTATTAAGGTTTATTCTCACATTTTTATTTGACCAAGGGAGTGAGAATAAACAATTGTGGATTCTCACTCTTAATGACTTGGAAGAAGGGAATTGGGTAAGTTGAACTGTGATAGAATTACAATTGGGAAAACAACCCTAACCTGATCACCATTTCCTATCACTTATTTTAATCAAATCATTTTTCAATTTTTTTTAAAACTTTCAATTAATTTCTTTACATTATTTGGTTTCTTTTTTGTATTTTCAAAATCAAATAATTTCAAAAACAACATCACTTATTCCTCTTATTTTAAGTGAAAAAAACTATTGTTGAGCACTCATATCTAGAGAAAACTTGGTTATCCCACTATAATACATTTTAACTTGTTTATATTTGTTTTTTACGCACCCCACAATAGGCATGTGTCACCATCCTCTTCTGAATAAACTCTACCTACTCAGTGGTCTCTTGTACAAGAAGAGGTCCCAACATGGTTACCTCTCATACCTCTAGAAAACATAGGGGTGATAGGCATGGCCTACCATACATAACCTCATAAGGTTCCATCTAAATTGTTTCTTAAAAACTATTATTATTGGAAAATCCACCATAGATATGTGTCTCTCACAAGAGCCCCTGAAATACAGGATGCATGCTCGAAGCTTGCCCTCCAAAACCTGAATTGTATGCTTGGACTGGCCATCTGTATAGGGATGATAAGTTGTACTCATAAGGACTTGTGTACAAAAATCCCTCTATAGTCCCTTCCATACATGATAATTAAACCAATAATCCTTTTCTAAAATGATATAGTGAGGAACCCCAGGAAAACTTACCATCTATCTAATGTACAACTTTCCAAGCTCATCAACACTGAAGGTTTCCTTGATTGGTAGTAAATGTGAAACATTTGTGAGTCTATCAATAACAAACCATAAAAAATAATTTCCTCAAGGTGACCTTGGTAAACCTATCAAAAAATCCATCACAACATCATTCCACTTCCACTTAGGAATAGGTAACTACTATAAAATCCATTTCGGCTGCTGATGCTCTGCCTTCACCAGATTACAGGTGGAACATCTCATAAAAAAACCAGAAAAATTCCTCTTTATGCCTGTCCACCAATACTAATGATATAGATATAGATACATATAAGTGACACCAGGATGGACATCCCATATCGAGGCATGAAAATCTCTCAACATCTCTTCATGTATGTCTTCTGACACCCATACATGACCATGAAAATAGACAACCTCATCCTCACCTACGGTCCACCGAGGAGTAGGGTCCTTGCATGACACACTCTCCCGTAGGAATAGGCCTTCATAATATAATAGTTGCCTCATTTTCACTCGATCTAGTAGAGTAGAGGTAACAACTATAGAACAAAGAAACATCTTCCCCTATCTATCTTGCACCTTCAAATGAATCTTAGAGAGTAGAGACATAAGTTTCCACTCACTATTGGACTCTTAAACTACCTATATCTGAGTTCCCCTACTCAATGCACCAACCAATGCATTTCCTTTCCCATGCATGTAGGCAAGATCAATGTCAAAATATTGAAGGTACTCAACCCACCTTCACTATCTAAAATTCAGATCACGATGAGGAAATATATACTTGAGGCTGTGTGGTCAGTGTATACCACAAAATGCTATCCCAATATATAATGTCCCCAGTAGTATAAATCATGAACAATTGCACCTAACTCGAGGTCGTGCATTGGGTAGTTCCTTTCATGTGGCCTCAACTTATGAGACCCTTAAACAGATAATCCTTGTCCCTGCATAACCACTTCTCCCAGCACGATACCTAATGCATCATAGTAAATGGTATAAATCTTTCCCGACTCTAGAAAAATCAGTATCAGTGCGGAATTCAATCTCCCTTTCATCTCCTGAAAGGCTGAATCACAAGAATTTTTCCACAAGTGCTTCACACCCTTCCAAGTCAGTCTTTTTAGTGGCACTGCTAAGAGTGAAAATTATTGTATAAAGCATTTTTTGTAACCATCTAGACCTAGAAAACTCTATTCCTCAAAGATGTTCATCAGATACTCCTAGGAAAATATTTCTCTCTCTTTCTATGGGTCTACTGATACTTCTATTTCTAAGATAAAAAGACCCACGAAATGAATCTAGTCCATCCAAAAGTCGCATTTTGAGAGCTTATCATATAACGGATGCTCTCTCAGTGCACTAAATATGATCAAAAGATGGATTTCATGGTCATGTTGAGTATGATAGTACACTAAGATATTTTCCCTGAAGACTCCACAAAAGAATCCAAGTAAGGATGGAACACTTCATTCATCAGTTCCATGAAAACTTTCTGAACATTCGTGAGACCGAATGAAATAACCAAATACTCATACAGATCATACCTACTCCGAAAGGCTGTAAGAGTTATATCTGATGGTATAATATGCAACTGATGATAACTAAATATCAAGTAAATATTTGAGAACACCCGACATCCTAGAAGATTAAAAAGAGATCATCAATGACTGACAGGGTATATTGGTTATTGAATATCAACTGGTTTATCTTCCGATAATCCACAAAAATTATGATGGTACCATCTAACTTATTTTCAAAAAGGACAGGCAAATCCCAATGAAAAGTATTGGGTTAGATGAAACCCTTTTCCTACAACTACTCTAACTAATTCTTGAGCTCCTGTAACTCTGGTGTAGCCATCCTATAAGGAGGAATGTACACCAATGTCACTCCTAGAATAAGCACAATTGAGAAATATACCTCTCACTCTTGAGGTAAACCTAAAATGTCTTCTGGAAAGACATCTGTGAAACAATCCACCACTAGAGGAAAGTACATCTGTGAATTCCCCTACTCATAAATATATAAACTACCAAAATGGGTTTTAATCCCTCCCAACCCATGATTCTCGGGCCCCACTCTGCTCACCTGAGCATCCCATTCTCCCTTTTTTAGAAAAGACCCACCCTTCTGGTGATGTGAAACTCACCTTGTAGTGATAGAAGTCAACCAAGGGATGAAAGGAGACCAACCAGTCCATTTTTAGAATGACATCAAAGCCTGTCATCTCTAAGACATAGAGGTTCCATAAGAGGTGACACCCACCAACATAATGAGGGAACTCCTTTCACTAATGTACACTATCTTTAGTAATCCCCAACGGAGTTTCTAGTATAATAACATTAGAATAAGTAAATATGTAGAGCCCAAGGCTCTCTACAACAGAAAAAAATATAAAACTATGGGAAGCCCCTATATCAAAAATAGCAGAAGATAAAATTGGGGAAACTAGAATCATACCTCTAACCGTAGAGGGCCTGGGATCCTGCTCATGTTGGGTCTGTTCCATAGAAAAATTTGTACCTCTATCGTGGCCCTGCAACCCTTCCTAAATAACCTTAGCTAGTCCACCATGTTTTCACTGAAACCCTGTTGCCTGGATACCACGGACATGACCACCTCCTCGGCCGGAATGGTCTGACAAACTCTAGTTCTCTAACTGATGAGAAACTAGTGGTTCTGCAGAATGTGTAGACATAACAAATCCCCTCTCACCAGTTGTTGTTGAGAAAAATCAGAAAAATGTTGAAGAAAACCCATATTTCTACTAGATTGGCACTCAACTGGGTCTCTCAGCAACTGAGGATGCATGTTCCCATTCTTCCTAAACTGGTATTACACCACTTGGCTACTTTAAGAAACATCCCTCCTACTGGAAGAACCACCATGTGTAATATCCTTACAGTGCTTCATACTATCGAATGAATGAGTACCACCCCTAAAGGATGAACCACCCTAGCTCACAGTTCCTAACTCTCTCATATTTCAATCAGTAATCAATGCCTGATTTACTATATCAGTCACCGAATTAATTCTAAAAACATTAACCTTTGATCGGATGTTGTACCTGAGACCATCCTCAACCTACATAGCGAGTGATAACTCATCAACTCCCAAAATAGGTGTGAATTACTGAAGTATTGTAAAATAAGAAGAGTAATCCATCACTAAAAGGGGACCCTACTTCAAATTCATGAACTGCTGGGCTTAGTCATCCCTCATCGTCTCGGGGTAGAAGTAATCATATAATTTCCTTTAAAAGTCTTCCCAAGCCATATCTCGATGACATCCCACCTTTGAGATAACATCCCACCATATCTTGGAGGAATCATGCATAATGTACATCACAAGATTCATCCTCCTCTTAGGAGGCATCTCTAAATTCTCTAAGATATAAAGCATGGTCTCCAACCATGACTCTATAACATGTGGTCCTTCATCCCATAAAAACGTGGCAGGATGTTGTTGTTGGACATTAAGCCTCCAAAACTTCTCCAGAACCCTTAAAAACATAAAATTTGTCCAATACATCCCATATTCTGATCCATGAGTGCCCATACTCCCCACGAATCAAAGTTTATCATCCTTATTGATATCATAACATAATAGAATTTTATTAAAGTTAAAACATGATCCGCTAAATTCTAATCCAAGAGGGCCCATAACACCATAGGGACCAAATATTGGTGTCCAGCTGAATGAAACTTTACATATAATAATACCCTATCAAAATAGAAGGTATTACTATCACAGAATCTATCATAATGGAATTCATATCTAGCACAACATCTATCACAACAACATGAAATCAGTAATTCACCCTAAATGGCATGATAATAATGAATGATATGTGATCTCTAGAAAGTGTCTATATGATGCATGACATGTCATAACCTCATCTCATTGGATTTCAGAAAAAATAGAACCACAATGATATCAATCATAATAAAACAAATAAGAGAATCACCCAATGGTGAAATCAAATCAATTATAAAACTTTCAACATTCAAGGTAACTTGGATTTTCCTATACATGAGTTAGCTACACCTGAGAATAGCATATTACCATATACATATTCCTTCCTATCCCAATCTATAGGATCCAAATAGTAAGGAAAATTAGAATAGAAATCCTCTGATACCACTTTGTAATGTCCCAGATCTGGGTTCCACCCAAAAGTGACCAAAACTCGGTTGGTCACATAACCTCAAGTGCATTTCTCGAAATGCCAGAGGTTGACGACTAGAAAAAAGGTCCAAGGTCTGATATTGGGGAAACTATGCCCTCATTGGAAGAGTATAAAATATAGAAAACAAATAGTAAACATTAGTGGAAGTAGTAATACCAAACAACAGAAATAACAGTGGAAGACTGAAAGTAAATCCAACAGAAGACACAATGTTTATATATATGATGCATGGAATATGTATCTAATAAAATAATAAAACAAGTGGTAAATGATGAAACTAAATACAAAAACAAAAGTATGAAAGATACAAGTAAACTCTAGTAGCATCGCAAGTCTCAGCTTGGTCCCATGCTCTCTAGCTCCAACAACAATCAAGTACCTGTTGAAGAAGGGTGTTTCCCCTTATCTATACTAGCAACTATATAATCTATTTGGGTCCAAAACATGACCCAAACAGGGTGTGAGATGAATCCTAGTATGAAACCACCAAAATATATGTTCCTAAATATCATTGAATATATATAGTTTGCAATATGAAAAATGAAGCAATAAAATATGAAGTACACAAAAGTAAACAATCCTGCAGTTTTCAATTACATTAATTTACATTTTCTATTCATCCTTTGAATCATGTATTCTAGAGATCTATCCTATGATCTATATCCCCCATGTAAAAAAACAAAACAGATGTCTCAGAATACCATCTAAACAATCAAGTATGACTGAGTCCATGTTTGTGCTTCGTCTTGGAGACTTGTAACAATCATTAAATCATTCATAAATAACCCGTTGGGAAATATCTCATGGTCTAACCCCTTTGGTTTAACATAGCACTGATCATTTACAAACGACCATTTGGATAGCCCTCATAGTCAATACCCCTGGGTCAACATGGCATCAGTAATTTATAACAACCTCTTGGGTAGCTCTCAGGGTCAATGCCCCTAGGTCAACATGGAATCAATAATATATTACAACCACTTGGGTAGCTCTCATGATCATTACCCTTGGATCTACATAGAATCAATAAATTATAAACGACCTCCGGGGTATCTCTCATGGTCAATACCCCTGGGTCAACTATTTACACCAAGGCTCTCATGGTCCTGTGTAAATAAACATAAAAACTCTAATATTTTTCTTGGTCCAAGTATCTCATGGTCTATTAGAAACATATCATGCATAACATATCAAAGAATCTCATGTAATATATAACTACTACCTATCTAATGTTAACAATGCACATCACTGGAATTTCATATAATCAATCAAACTCCATCCTAATCAATGAAATGCATGGAAAACAAGGTAGGCCTCATAGGAGAACTACATTCAACAACCATAAAAAGTCAAACAAGGGAAACACACCTAATGGGTGTCCCATAAACAAGGTTTTTAAACTTGTGTATATGAAACTTCCCATTATCAATCAACCAAACCATAACAGGTAATAAACATGGTTTAATTTTAAAACACGTAATACCCTAAACGTGGTTATACGACACTTTTAGCATATATAATCCAAATACGGACAGCGAAAGGAACAAACCACCTACCTCGATGTCTCACAGTCGATATCCTTGACCTTAAAACCTTGAATCTTCCTAAAACGGCGTTTATCTACCAAAATGTGAAAAACGTAAAACCTTGAATAAATTACTAGAGAGGATGAATCAGGAAGATATAATCTAGGAGTTTTCATAAATAACTGGTGGTATTCAAACGCATCTGGCGACAACCCAATCGGAGCTAGGACAGAGAATCGGGAGGGTTTTTAAGTTCTTCAGTCATTCTGTCGCTTTCCTGTATGAACCATGGGGAGAAGAAGACACATACAAACATAATATGTGACCACGCTATGATATATCAAATAAAAATAAAATTACATGCCATGTTCATTAATAGTACATCTTGTGTATTAGCCTCCACCAGCCCTAACTTATGTGGGTCATCCAGGTCATCCCATGACCTTGTAGCCAGCCATTACATGGCCAGTACACAATTGTACGCGACAACCGGGAACACGGTGTGTACTAAGAAGTACACAATATGTAATTATAAAAACCCCATATCTTTATTTTCCTTTCTTGTTCATGTTTTCTCTAATGATAGAATCTCATTTGATCCTATAAAGACAAAGAAAATCCAATAATGGTCTAAGTTAGTGAATGTAATGACCCAAATTTGTTATCAATGGAAAATCCCTTCTTATAATTATTTCATATAGTATAAACCATATAAAATAACTTTGAGAACACAATAAAAAAATTTATAAATGAAGATTGAATGGAATAAGTGGTATTTCAAGAAATTAATAAACCTATACAAATTTAATAGTAACTTGACCATTGGAATAGTAATGTGACCATTAGGAATAGTAATCTGACCAATAGAATAGTAACCTCACCTATGAATGTAAAAATAAAATTTGGGTATCTTATGAATAAAAATATGATATATTTATTTCATGGTATAAGTAAAGAAACGTTTTAGAAATGATAAATTAGGAGTTGGTATTTTTTCTGTTATAAATATTTAATTACAATTTTATAATTAAAATAATAATTTAAAAAAATCAGTATTTTGTTTTCTTATGATTATAAGATAATTTTATGAGACCTTAAGTAATTTTTAAAAGTATCATAAAACAAATTATAATTTTAAAATCAGTATTTTCCAAGTAAATGATGATGTAAATTAAAAATTAAATTTCTCATATTTATTAAATTATTTTCCTAAAATGGAGTTCATTTTTTAATTCCAAGCATATAACAATGGTTAGGGTAAAGTTTTGGGATCTTTCTAAAATACTTGATTTTTTGTGGAATATTAAAATATGAAAATTTATGATAAACGATAAATGCATGAATTATTGAGTCATAGGTGATGTATGGATGATGTAAGACCAAAATATCAAAATCTCCTCTATTGTGTTAAAATTTTAATTGATTTTATGATACTTTAAAAAATTACTTAAGGTCTCATAAAATTATCTTATAATCATAAGAAAAGAAAATACTAATTTTTTAATACATTTTATTAAAGTCAATTTTCTTTTTAATAATTATTTTAATTATAAAATTGTAATTAATTATTTATAACTTACAAAAATGAAAAATCCTAATTTATCATTTCTAAAACATTTATTTACTTATACAATGAAATAAATATATCATATTTTTATTCATAAGATACCTAATTTTTTTTACATTCATAGGTGAGGTTACTATTCTATTAGTCATATTACTATTCTTAATCGTCACATTACTATTCCAATGGTCACGTCACTATTTCATTGGCAAAGGTTCCTTAACTTCTATAAATACCTCTTATTTCATTCATTCTTCATTTATAAAGTTTTTATTATGTTGTCAAAGAGATTTTAAATGTTTTATACTATATGAAATAATTATAAGAAGGTAATTTCTATTGATAAAAAATTTAGTTCATTACATTCATTGAATTAGACCATTATTGGATTTCCTTTGTCTTTATTGGATAAACTAAGATTTCATCCATAGAGACAATATGGACAAGAAATGAGATTTCCTAAATCAAGAATTCACACTTTCTAAATTTTCTATATAACTCTTTCCTTCAAAGAGTCTCAAGAATGATCTGTAAGTGATTATCATGGTCTTCATAGCTTCTACAATGCACCATAATATCATTAATGAATACTAAAAAAATTCAAGATATTAATCGAATACTATGTTCATTAGATCTATGAAATCTGAGGGTGCACTAGTCAATCCAAATGATATTATTGAAGACTCATAATTCTCATACCTCATCTCATAATTTTTCTTTGGAATATCTTCCTTCTTTACACTCAATTAATGATACCCTAAACAAATTTCAATGTTCAAAAAAAATTATCTCTATGAATTTGATCAAATAAACCATCAATGCTAGGTAGAGGATACTTGATCTTTATTATAATAACATTGACTTATCTATATTCAATGCACATCCTCATGGTTCCATATTTCTTCTTAAAAATAGAACAGGGCATCCCCATGGAGAAATACTAGGGGTGAATAAATCCCTTATTACTCAACTCCTCTAGTTGTTTATTCATCTCTACTAATTCCAAAGTGGCCATTATATAATGATTATTTGGTATTAGTCTTAAATCATGGATTAAATTAATGGTAAAATCAACATCATGCTCTTGGGGGTGTCCAGGTAATTCCTCAATAAATACATCAATGTATTCATGTACATTTGGCATCCTCAATTTGAAGGAAACATTCCTTTTCCCTAGATTTTGTTTTCTCTTCATCCCCAAGGATTTCATTTTGTAGAGATACTGGGGGTGGATCCAGATAAGAATAATATGGTTAAGTTTCTTCTCTAAAGATAAGGAATTGTATATCTTCCTCACAAAACATAATTTCCTTCTTCTTCTAACAAATTTTCACATCATATTTATAAAGTCAGTCCATACTGAGGATTATATCAAATTCACCAATAGCTATGATGATAAGGTTAATAAATAAACCACATTTATGTGTCATAATTGGGATTACCTGAAACATTTTTGTTGCAATGATATTTCCCTTAATAATTTTGACTCACAAATCCCTATTAAATCAAAAGAGAAATATATAATTTTCTTGTAAATTTGGATAGATATAAAAGAGTTAGATGATCCAGAATAAAATAAACCATTGGATAGATTTAGATATAGGATTAATGTATTTGAAAAAACATCATCAGGTACCTCTACATTAGTTATTTTGATCTCATAATCTTTTTCATATCCCATTGGCCTCTTCTATGGAAGACTCTCCTAACTCTTGTGACGTTGATTTGAATAATTGCCTTTTTTATATTTTAATCATTGAAAATCATTGATATATTTCTTACCCTTTCATTCATTAGCTCAATTACCAATTTCTATGCACTTATAACAAACTCCCCTTCATTTTATCCATTTCTTCATATGAATCTTTCCATAATTTTCACATAATGTGAATTTATTTGTTCCCCTATTCTTCTCTAATGCTCCACATTTTTCAAGGTTCTTAGAAGACCTATTTTTATCTTGATTTCCGTTGAACATATAGGATCTAAAAAATCCTTCACCATCTTGATGGAACATAATACTAATTCACCATATGATTAATATGTTTGAGAATCCAGCATCCTTCAAAGACATGGATTAAGTCCTTACAATAAATGATCAATACTTTTTTCCAAATCACGTATGTATTCTAAAGCATACCTGAATTGTCTTGTGAATTTATCCCCATACTCTTCAACACTCTCTTATTCATTTTGTTTTAAGTTAATTATTTTTATATTCATTTATTTTCTTTTCTCATGAGGAAAATATTCCTTGAAGAATGTCTCATTAAAATTTTCTCATTCCATGTGTTATATTTCATCTTCCACATTAGTATTCTAAATCAATGATCACCATTGATCAGCATCACCCTTTAGGAAATATACCTCTAGTACAAAAATTTCCCTTTCAGCACATCATAATTCAAGAAATATCTTTTCAAGGGACTTGATCCATTGCTCAGATACCACTGGATTAGTACTCCCACTAAACTATGGGTACTTTTGTCCATGAAATGATCTAACATAGGTGTAGTATGGTTATTCGTCATAACATAAATAATTTGTGCTACTATGGTCTTGATCTACTCAAACCAACTGTGTTCACTTGCTCAGTGGGGAAATACCTACATTGTATATTGGTATTGGATCACTTAATTCCATTATTTTCAATCACTAAATAATGAAACATGATGATTTAGCTCATAATTATCATGATTACTGATCCAAAAATTCATAATAAGGAATTATTATAATTATCATATTCATTTAACATCTAGTTCCCATAGTTTCTATTAAACCTTCTCTGATACCAACCATAACAACCTTAACACCAGTATCCTAGAGTTAGTGGTTATTTTATTAAAATTTAATATATACAAGAGATAATATCATCAAGGATAGTTAAATTTACTAGAATTGACTAATAAGATACATACATGGTACCCTTATTATATTGGTAATTAAACATAGAACTTAACAAAGGAAAGTCAACTGCTTTCTTGACACTTATTCAAATATTTGAACTTCATAACCTAGGGAAGAAAAACAAATAAAAGGGTGATATCAAATGCTTAGTAAGGGTAAAAATAGTTAAAACATGAATAAATAATAATTGAATCATAATAAATAAGGAATAATCATTATGGAAGGATAAATAAATGAACCCACATGACATTTAATCAGTAAACTAAGAATGAAAATCATCTATAGATTTTTTCATAGTGAAAATATCATGGGCAGTAATAACTAAATATTGAATGATAAAAATGATTAATTGTTTTAAATCAAGTATCTAGAACATGAACCGCTACCTTGAAGACCTTTTATAATATTATTTAACTCTATGGGTAGAAAGCCATCTAATTCTTCTTGGAAATAAATATAAAGGGTTTTCTACTAACTGTTTTGTCTCCTGAGACATGTCGATGCATTGAGGGGATATATAATGTCGTACCCCACCCATCACTGAAATTCCATATAATTATTCATATATATATTTAATTAATAGACAATATTTCTTATCAAAATATATGTACTAAGTAGAGTATATATATTTATTAATATTTCCCCAGTTAAAATAACATGAAAATTAAACATCGTATGTAAAAATGGCATATGGATTAGACAATAATCATATCCATGATAGAAGAAAAATTTATATTTAATTAAATACTCAATTTTTGATGATAATAAATAAAAGGGGTGGTACAAAAAGGTAATAAGTGACGAATATGGCATATTTCCCATAGAGATTAAAGTGAGTTGAAAAACCCTTATCTTATGTCTGAAAGTGTTCTGCACTTATACTTAAAATCCTAGAAATTAAAATTTGATTCATTAATTACTTAACATAGAGACTATTAAAAATATATTTGATTTATTATAATTTTATTAAGTTCATTTATGGCCATTTTGATTAGTTATGAATTTTAATTTCATTGTTCTGGGAGCATTTGTTTCATGGTTATATGGTCGGTTCTCTTGTGTATAATTAAGGGAGTTCTTATAAAATGTAAGAATACGCATAGAAGTGGAATGAAATTATGTAAATATACATAAAGGATTTTAAATGGTCCCATATATCATTTTTTTTCTAATATGTGGTTGATTCCATAGATAAAATATTAATGATAAATGTTTGTTTTATTTTTGGCGGTTTTTCTAACCATCATTAAATAATTTTGTTTTATTATTATGTATATATATATCAGTTAAAGAATGTAAAAAAAGTTATAATTTACATATTATAATCATATTTATCCATAATAATGGTCTTATGGCCATCCTTGAAGTCAGTAAAGTAAAATGAAAACTCACCATTCATGAAGGTCATGAATCGAAACATCATAGATGATGTTTTAATTTTTTTTTAAGGAGAAGAGAAAATATTTGTTGATTGATATTCCATTAGTAAAATAAAATCATAATATATATATATATATGTTATTGTATTTACCATTCCAATTTTTATATGGTATGTGATTAGAGGATAAGAAAATAAAATAAATTAAAAGAGAAACAGGGAGGATTTTACCTCTTGAATATTGTCTCATTGGGAACCTCATTAAGACACTTGTATTTGGTGTTTTGGTAAGAACAGAAGGACTTGGATGTGGGTAATAGGATTATTAATATAATTGGGTATAATTTAGACAATCATAAATGATTATAAGGTGTGATAATAAGGGATAGTGAGGGGTGGTATTTATAGGTAGAGGAGATGTGTTTTATTTTATTTTATTCATTTTTTTATTATTTTGAATCAAGACTATAAATAGTGTTTATTACCATGAATAAATATAGAAACTAGAGTATTTTATTTCAAACTAATGAGTTATCACTTCATACATACATCATCCACAGCTCAACAATTCATTTATATACTTAGAATGTTAAATATCATAAATTACTCTATTATAATATTCACCAAAAATTCAACTATTTTAGAAAAATCCAAAAAATTCACCCGAACCATTTTTTAATTTTTATATTTAAAAAATGGACTCTATTTTATGAAAATAATTTTATAAATATGATAAATTTTATTTCTAATTAAAATTATCATTTATTCAAAAAATACAGATTTTAATATTATAACTGATTTTATGACATTTTGAAAAATTAATTTTGGTCTTAAAAAGATTAGCTTAAAATTATACTACAAAACAATTTATGTATTAATCTATTTTATGAAAATAAATGTTCTCTTAATCATTTTATTAATTATAAAATTCTAAATAAATATTTATATTTCACAAAAATACCAACACTTAATTTATCATTTTTAAAACATATATTTACTTATTCCATGATATAAATATATAATATTTTCATTTATGAGATACCGAAATTTTATTTACACTTCCATCGGTGAGTTCAGTATTCTAATGGCCACATTACTATTCCTAACAGTCATGTTACTATAACAATGTTCATATTATTATTTAATTGTATATCACGGCTCGTTTAAATTCAGTGTTGCTTATAACGTAAGATGAAAAACAAATTTAATTTATTTAATAAGATACATAAAAAATCATGGGGAATTATAATTGTTACTTATTCATTAGAAATAAAATAATAATCATTTAAAATAAAAAAACAAACGTTTTTTGAAAATTGAATTTTTCTAAAAGATGGATTAGTCATGCATGGCACACGTAATTCAAAATTTATTTTTACCAACTTTTTAAAATATATATGAATAAATTAACTTATTTTTTAAATCATAATATAAAAAAATACGGTTAATTTTTTTTATTATTTCTGAAAAGTTTCATTTTTTATGAATAGTGAAAAATACTAAATTTTAATTGAAAATTTCCTTTTTGTTTAAAATATTTGTAAAGTTAAATTATATTTTAAATTATTTTTAAAGTAAAATTAGTTCAATTTTATATCAATTTATCCAATTTATCTCACTTTAATCATTTTCATAATGAATTTCGATATAAAAACATTGTAAAATTTTGAATATTTTCTCTTCAAAAACCTATTTTAATGTCATGTCAATAGGATTAAGTTTAAATTAATTTTTTCCACTTATATGAATTGAAATTTTAAAATGGATTAAATGTTTTGAATAAGAATAATTTATAATGTCTAATAATCTCAAATTAATTTTTAACCAAATTGAAATGTGAAAATAGTAAAAATTAATTATCGCGGTTAAGGTAAAAACTAATTTATTGTTGGTTAAATTTAGAGGATAAGGGTTAAAATGACCTAAAAACATGTAAAAATCCCATTTTCTGGCCACATTTCCACCCCATATCTTATAGGTTCTATGATTTCTTATTTTATAAGCTTTTCGTGTGATAAAAACATGGGTATTATTAAATCTTTCCAAAAAAATAAAAGTGTGCCACTCACCTCACCTATAAAAGGCCACCCCCTCTCATCTCTTCTTCAAACCTTAAAACCTAATTATTTCATCCAATACCTACCGATATAACTTCCCAAATTCCATAAAATCATTATTTAATCTTTAGTTTTAGTATAAATCCAACCTAGGAATTATTTATTACAAACCTAATGAGGATACCTGAAGAAGAGACAATTGTCATCAACGAGCATCATTATTTTATTTCTTTCTCCACCTATTTAAATTATTATTAAACCATGATTATATAATAACCTTAGTATTTTCTATATAAAATTATATTTTTTTAATATTTTCATGATATAAAATCATCTCCACTTCAATAAAAATGGGTTACAAAATCTTCATTCATGTGTACGCTGGACTACCATCTCGCAAACTGATGTCATTCGTTCTTCCACTACCACCATTCACAGTTGGGTATGATGATGCATATAATATATATATATATATATATATATATATTATTATATTATATTATATTTATATATTAATTATATAATATATATATTTTTACCATCCATTCCATAGAAGATATTATAACATCGCTCATGTGTACAGTAGATTACAGCCTTGTCAAACGATGTGATTCTTCTTTCACTAACACTTCACATGGAAGGTGATAAGGATAAAACAAATGATTATATGTCATATAAATTACATAAATATGATATAAATGTCATATTTATCATTATTTAATTATTATATATAAATTTTCTAACCTTTTCACTCCCTTAAAGATGATAACATCATTTAATGTATGTGTACACTACTGCCTTCACGAACAGATGTTGATCTATTTTCATAACTGCACCACATGTATTATATATATAAGAATATAATATGGTATTATTGATATTACAATAATTATGAAAATATATTATATTACTTTCCTTCTTTCCATAATGATAATTGGAAAGTGGAAATGTTACTCATACATATGTACGGCTTACCATCTACATGATTGTAACATACTTTATTTTGAATAACCATCATTCATGTATTGTGTTAAAAGTACAATTGATGTAAAAATATTGTATATATTTAATTATTATTATTATTATATATAAGATATAATCATATAATACTCACATGAACAGGATCCTTAATGATAGAACACGTAAGAAAAAACAAGGCAATTTACACTTGAAGCAATGAGAATAATGAATTATTATTAATGGAAGGGTGATAAGATGTTTTAAAAGGATCATATATAATATTATAAAAATTAATATGGTTCTTTTAAAAGTTAATAACATTTTTTTAAAATACTATACAGGAGGTTAAATCACATTTAACCAAAATGAATCGTAAGATAAGGGGTTACGCCTCAATTTCCCTTCATTGAGGCACATTTTATTATTTTGTACCTAATTTATTTTATATGGTGTACATGCTACCCATTTTAAATTTAATATAATTATTACCTAATAATTCATGGTATTATAAGTTTAAATTTTAATTATTTGATCCAAGGGTATGTGACTTGAAAATTACCAAGTGGTAAAAGTAATTGTGCAATCTCACTATTTTTGTGATTGTTAACTTTCTCCTAAAACAATCACTTTATTTTAATACATTTCATTGTAAATTAAATTTATCTTAAATATATATATTATTTAATGATGGACATGATTTATAATTTAACCATATATCATTTTTATATATGTTATTTACATTTAAAGTTATTTTTTAGAGAAATATTGATAAACATGTATCTTTTACTCAATATAGATATTTGATGATAAGGCACATTTTTTATGAATTAAATTGATTATTCAATATATAAAGAATATATTTGTGCATGAATAAATGGGCGGGGGAACTTATAGATTTCCCCTAGATGTGATGATATGTCTCATGTGACAAAATTTGTTGTCTAAGCCCTATGAGTTTATACCAAGTAGTTTTAAATTGTCTTGTGAACGGTCTAGACAGTAGAGGTATAGTTGGCCAAAATAAATTGGTTTATACCTGGTAGTTTTAAAAAGTATTTTTAAATGTGTTGAAGGTTTATATATCATTATACAGATACATAACATCCAATAAATAATCATTTCCTTTATTTAGAATTTAGTTATTATTATTATCCATGTGATTTTCGCTATGATGTTATCTGTGTGTTCATTTCATTATCAATTTATTGATTAAATGGAATTTCTTTCAATTATTTGTCTTTCCATGTTGATTCTTCCTTATCTTACAATGATATTAAAGTTGTCTAAACAGAGTATTTTTTTAATTTATATTTCTTTCTATGTTAATTATTCTTATTAATTCATGATACCTTTTGTTGTTCTTAATCATTATTGAGTATTTGAGCTCACCATTATTTTTTTACTTTCCCAAGAATCCATGAAAATTAATATGAAAGATAGGAAATAATATACTTCGGGAAAAAACGATATTCTCAAAACAATATACTGTAATTTTTTTATTCAAATGTAATACGAGACTCAAATATGTTTCTAGTTTACCAATACTTCTAAACTATTTTATCCTTTGGGATTTTATTCCTTGTATCATAAACCAATGTATTAAAGGAAACATTAGATCTAGGCTACAATATTAAGGGGTTCTATATCATTATTTATTATTTCCTCTTTTCTTTGATACTTGTTGTCTTTTTGAATCGTATAGATTATAGTTTCAGGTTTGTTTTATGGATAACATGGGAATGCCTTGCGTATGGACTGGGGTAACGAGAATAGTATTTTGGTTTCTAATTAAATCTATAGAGCTACCGAGTTTTAGTTTTCTTTTGGGATCACTAAGAGTGGATATTTCATGATTTCGGCATTGATTTACCCTTTGTGTAGTTTTGATGTTCCCATACCCACACTACAGGATATGTTTCTAAAAAACATACTTTACGCATTGGATTTGGTACAAATACTTAATTACATGATCATTCACAAATAATGTAACATTTAAATTCCAAGTACCATTTTATTTTTAGTGTTTTAAAGAGTTATCATAAGGATTTAACAAATTTAATCCATGTTCTTTGTATCAAATAGATTGTTTTCCACTATATAGGAAACAACTTAATTCGTAGAAATCCTTTAACATATCCCAAAATTCCCCCAAAAATATATTACTCTAGACACATATTACGCATTAATTATATTTATAATATAGGGAATGAAAATATAAAAAAGGTATGATATAAGATGATCAGTAAGGGTAAACATAACTGATATCAATCAAATATAATAAGTTAATTTAAGATGAATATATGTTTATAATCAAGATTTATAGGAAAATAATACCTAACAAATCATTGATAAAAAAACATGAGTCATTTAATAAGGCTTGGAATAATATAAGACATGAATAAAAAGAATTTAGAAACATTTTTTAATAAACATCTTCCATGGGAGCGTAACATAGGCATGAGAATATTCTTAAGAGTGTGTCAAAAACAAAATCATAGAACCTATATGTCAGGGCTACCCACCAAGACATTCATCACATAGTAGACTTGGGATAACCACCTATGTACCAAATTGGGCTTGTGATAATCCTCTAGTATACCCTTGGTATTGTGATAAAACCTTATGCTTACCCCTTTGGCCTAGGATAAATCCTATTTTTTATAATTTGGCTTGGGGTAAATCCTCTCATATACCATTGGGATTGGGATAAAAGATCTCATTTACCTATTTTGAGCTCATGATAAATAAACTTAACCCAATGCATTATAGGGAGATATAAGACCCCAACCATCATCATCAATGCATATTTGTTCCATATACAAAAAATAATTATATCATAAATAAATTAAGGAAATAAAATTGTTTTTATGTCCTTTTAAAAAGGAATCACATAAGGAAAACATTCAAAATTAAATAAATAATCGTAACATGATATACCCATGGAAAATAAACAGGCATCCTAAGATATTTAGTAACATTATAGGAAAATACCATTCAATCAAGATGATAGAGAATATGGTATTCACACTATATAAATAAAAGGTATATGGTTAATTAAATAATTTCCTCAATCAGTCGATTTATGGGTATCCAGGTGAACACCCTTAAATCAAAGGAATCGTAAATAGGGTATTAATAAAGTAAATACATTGGAAAAAAATTATGTTTGTACACCAAAGTTTATTAGTAAATACAAATTCATTGATGGATCATTTATCTTATATATATATTTAATTTTTCTAATTTTTTAAAAGATAAGTAAAGAATAAACTTATGGGTGAAGAATACTTTTAGAAAAATAGTAGAATTTTAATTTTAAAAACCTCATGAAAATTATCCTTTTCTATGAAAATTTTTTTTATATAAAACTCACACAATAATGGAAAAATAATTTACTTTTTAAAAATATAAGAAAGAATTTACAAAATTATGGTAAAAATGTTCTTGTGAATTTTTTTTTGAAAAAACGTTTTTTCCCATTTTTTATAAAGAAAAAGTGGGAAACAAAGTAACAAGTTTATTTTGAAAAGTCATTTTTTAAAGGTTGGAAAGAAATTTTTTAAGATATATTAAAACATTAATTTTTAATAAATTACCAAAAAGAGTCTTGAAAAATGTGTAAAATTTTTATGGATAAAATTTGGAGTGGAAGATAAAACTTTTGATTTTAAAAACATGGAAAACATTTTAAATATTTTGAATTAACATTGATGAAATATGACAGAATAAAAAATTTAACAAAACATCCTTTTTAAAATGGTAGAATGAAAATGTAGAGGTCACATTATGTAACACATAATAATTTTTCTAATTATAAAGGATAACTTTGGTGAGAAAACAAAATATAGACCAGGAGGGAAAACTTCCATTAAAGAGGATAAGAATTATTCTCAACAATGATATAGTTTTGGAAATGAAATTTTATAAAGGTAAAGTATATAAATTAAAAGGAAATTTTAAACTATATTGGAAGATGAATTTCCATGAAATAAACTCTTCAGGTTGAATAAATCAATCTTGGAAGAAATAATTTCAAGAGGAATCATTGTAACTCAATAGAGGGAGTTGAGTTAAAAAAACCCAATAAAACTACTGTATTCTTTAAAAAAATCCATTAAAAGAGAGAATATAATATGAATATTAAAACCCTAGGAATTAATTGAATATGGTAAAATAAATCCATTAGGTATTAGAGGAACTATTCTAAATAAAACATGGTTTATATTATCCAATATGTCTCAAGGGGTGAAAATTTAAACAATAAACCCTTAACGTGAATTATCTCTTAGTTGATTATACTCTAACATCCTATATAAAAAACATAACCATATTAATAAAAATTTTATAACATTATTAATGTATAAAACTTCATTTAAAATTATTTTCATCATATATATCAGTTAGTTATTATATATTCTCAAAATCATGTGTTAGTAATCTTGATCGTTTAAAACAAGTTTCATAATGGGGGTGTTGTTGTTCATTATTCTGAATATTTTAATCATTAAAATA
This sequence comes from Viscum album, assembly GCA_963277665.1. Taxonomy (NCBI): domain Eukaryota; kingdom Viridiplantae; phylum Streptophyta; class Magnoliopsida; order Santalales; family Viscaceae; genus Viscum; species Viscum album. Next base: position 1,495,901,100 of record OY728133.1, read on the forward strand.
TCATTAAAGGTACGTGAATTGATATTTTATAATTATTTATAATGTTATAATTTCATTCTGCAAGATATTTGGTTGCGGTAATTAATGATGAATTTCACGATGATCATGTTTCAATGATTCCTAGCAAGCGAAGGGTGTTTTCTTAAATGATGACTTAAATTTTTATATTAACATTACAAAAAAATTATTTACTAATTTATATAATATATTAAAAGAAACTAAATTCACAAAGTCATCTATGATATAAAGTTATATAATTTTTCAAGAGGGTGGTTAAACCCACCCAAATGAGAACATATCATAATTAGTGGATGATTATGAAGTGATTTAGTTATAATATCATTAGATAAAAAGAATAATGATATTATTTAGTGAATATTAGTGTGATATATAATAATTTTAAATAACTAAAATAAAAATATAAGTTATACAATGTTATTACAAAATACAAAGATATCATTTTTTCTCTTAGAATTCTTTTTGGACGATTGAATTTACCACAATTTTTTAGTAATAATATTGTTAATAGGTTGTCCAATTTCTATATACATAACCTTAATAATTTCATAAACTTAATATATAACCATTAAACCCATTCTCATGACCATCCATGTAAATTGATGATGAAAATAAAAATGGAAAATGATCATTCCATGGAAGTAGTAGTCAACATGTATGCATGGATGATGATTTCATTTTCCATAGAACAGGAAAAATGGTTAATATGATTTATAATCTTAAAATATAAAGTATGACATAAATAAAAAATCTATATATTAAATTCCCTGTTATTACTATCCTTGTAAATTGGTGAAGTAAAATTAAACATATTTCTTTGTGGAGGTGGTAGTCTGAATGTATGTGTGAGTCACATGTTCATTTTTATTAAAGGAAAAGGGAAAGTTTATTAATCCTTTTACCATAATCATAATTACATGAAAATATAAAAATGATATTTATTTTATGATTTTAGTATGTTTCAATGTTATATTACTAATAATAACTGCACACAAAGAAATAGTAATGAAAAATGATATGTTAGAAATGTATACCTCACATCTTAGATTGTATCCTTTAAAAAGGTGTTTAAGCCTTTGTAGGATGGTATTTTGAGAATAAAGTAAACTATTTAAGGTGGATATGAATTTTTAGGAGATTTATAGACTGAGTTTTTTCCAAACTAATTGGGTTTTTTTTGAGAGCATAAATGACGAGAAGAGTTCCACTTTTATAAGTATAGATTTTTTTAAATACCCAAAATGTTTTAATAGTGGGAAGTCAATATCAAAGAAATTATATCCATATTTGGGAAATAATGTTGTGGATAATGTATAAGGTTGATAAATTAATCAAACACCCCTTCCTAAACATGTTTTAAACATTTTTTTGGTATTTCTATCTTAGTTAAACCCTTTTTATACCGTTTGGATTTTACAGAGGTAATAAGTTTTTACTAAAGTAATTTATATTTTATGATTGAAAGTAAATTGGTCCTTATTATATAATTTTAATATAATTATTCTATATTTTAAATCCATTTTATTATATTAATTTTCTGTTAATGATAAAAATCAATTTTAAAATTCTAAATGTATAATGTATTAAAAAAAATGTTAAAAAAATCTAACTTAAGTTCTAAAATTTCAAATATGGGTTTGTATCTTTAAAAAATTATAATTATAATTTCAATAATAAAATACATATTTGTTTTTATAAAATGTTTTCATTAATTTAAAATTTTTTATTATATAATAATAATATCATAAAAGTCATTTTATATATAAAAATGAAGTATTTTACTATTCACCTTAAAATTAATATTTTTAGAAAAATATAAAAACTTCATCCTAAGATAATATTTAAATTTTTAATCAAAAAATAAATTAATTTATTTCAAATTAAAAATTAAAAATTTATAAATTATCTTTTAAATAAAAATACAATATATAAAGAAAAACAACTTTTATTAAAAAATAACCCTTTTAAACTTCAAGTGTTTTTAATATTATTTCATATAGATTTATAAATAATTGAATATTTATATATTATTTTATAAATATAAATATTACCAATTATAAAAAAATTAACTATGATCAATTTAATTTATTAAAATACAATACCCCTTTTTTAAATAGTTCTTCAAAAGGAATCATTTTTAAAATATTTATCAAAGAAAATAAAATATTATAATAATTTAAATTGATTATTATATTTTAATAAACTAATGATTATATTATTCATGTAATTTAAATATATAAATATTAATTTTAGCTGGGTGTTGTTTTAGTTTGGTGTTGTGTGTGACAAAATTTATTGATGATAGCTTTTATTTAAAGAGTTTAAAATCTCAGGTTGTTAAAAGTTTTGTGACCCAAAGTAAGAACCCTATCATTACATGTTGAGTCATGTTCATCTTGGAGTGATTCTCTTGTTTTGTGGAGTGTGTTATTTGGGTGATCTAGTTTGGTGATCTTTTGGGTATTCTCATATATGTGTTCTCTTATGGTGTTCAAGTGGGTTTTTTTGTGGTCACCTATGGTTGGTGGAATTGTGCTTGTTAATTGATGTTTGGTCATTTAGGAGATGTATCTATTATTTTATCATTTTATATAAATTATTAATGGTTAATATACCTTTATATGGTCTCCATGTGTTTTCCTAGTTCATGGGGAGTTATCTTTCGGGTTGCCTTTGGTTAATACATGTCTTTTACTATAGCCCTTATGACCAAAAATGTTCTAGAGGTGTTTGTTTTTTTTTCTTGGTCTGGATTAGGACTTTGGAATCACCTATTAATTGTGGAATTTGTTTGTATTGTAGTTTCAAAGTTTTAAAGTTGACCGATGGAGTGATCATCCCAATGTCTCATTTTTTGAGGAATCATATTTTAGGTTTTATAGTGCTTTAGTGTCCGATGGATGGTATATCATAAATTTCCTTGAGCAGCTTTCCATAGGAGTAGACTAGTCATGTATCATGTTCTTCATTCTAGGTTTGGGAAGTGAACCTTTTGGATGGATCCTTCCTATATTCGAGTTATTCTTAACATTTTACATTTACCTATGTTGTGGATTAATTTTTGGGGGGAAAGTATCATGGAAAAGAAGATTCTAACACCCTAAAATTCTGTTTTCCTATTTATGTTTATATGTTTGACTTCTCCCTTGACTTGAGGGTATCCTGAGGTGAATTTTTTTTCTTTTTAGGTTTTTCTAGGGATTAATAGTTTTAAAACATGTTTTTTGAAACCTTGTACTGGTAATTGTGAGACCTGGGTGGTTTTGGGCAATAGTGATCACACGATCACTACACGGTTTGGTAAACTGTGTCACAAAACCATGTAAACAACTCGATTTTAGTTATTTTTATCATTTTATGTTATTTGTATTTTGGGTATGTTGGGAATGTAATTTCTCAATAATACTCTTTGAACCCTGTTGATTTTGATGCTTACAAATACCCTTGTTTGTTTTACTATTGAAATTAAATTAAGTGCTTTTAGGAATATATTTATTGATAAATTTATCTTATTTTAGGGTTAAAGTTTTTGATTAAGTGTCTGGATGTGTTTGAAAGTAACCCTGAAAGATTGTACATACCCTATGTCTATAAGAATAATGTATGGTTTGTGAACCCTACATTTGGAATAAAACATATAGATCATGAACCCTATGTTGTCGGAAAAGAATTGATCAGCAATCTAACATTTGGAAGAAACCCTATGTTTGGGAAACAAATGTATGGTTCATTAACCCTAATTTTTTAATCAACCATACATTTTCAACCATACTTTTAGATTTTATCAGTATACAGATAAACCCTATGTTTGACTTGGTCAACGATGAAGTTTTAAACTCAAGATATTTTCCACATTTTCTGTAATAGTCTCTCCAAAATTAAATATATGTTTAAAGTTGTTTAAAACCAATTTAAAGGTTCATATTCAGTGGATTAAATTGTTCCTCTTTTTATGTAAATTTATGAATTTATTTTTGGATGTTTAAAATTCAAAAGCTCGTGATTTATCAGTTGATATTTGTGGATCTATTCAAAATGAAATCAAGCCAAGTTTCTCTTATTAAATATCAATAGTGATTACATTTTAAATATGTGTGTATTTTTTAATACAAAATTTCTACATAAGTAAAATATAGAACATAACTATTATTTTAAATAAAGCTAAATTTTGTTGAAATGTATGATTCAATCTTGCACTATGTAAACTACTGATTAACTATTACTAATTCTATTTTTATGTAGTTGTTTTTAGTGAAACTGGTTTTCAATTAGGATCACATTGAAGCTGTTATTTCTTGAATAATATTATATTTGAATGAAAAATGTTTTTTTAATATTAGTTTCTTCTAAAATTATCAATTAGAATTGGTTTTATCAATAAAATCAATCTCGATTGATTTATTAGATTATAATCTACTCAGGCATAGACATAGTGGTGGTTCATCTTCTTATACTAAGCTTTGTATTTTCGGTTCCCTATAAAAGAACTAGATAGCCTTGTAAAATCCTTGTCGTAAAGGTGTTAACTACCTATACCTATTTGTTAAGGACTTGTGATAAGAAGACATATCTTGTGAAAATCACCAAGCTCACTGATATAGAGTTGGTGGAGTGTACTGGGGGATCTTTTCACCCCCAAACCACTATAAAAATCATTGTTTTCTTATTATCTATTTTTCCATTGCTCAACTTTCTTAAAAGAATAGAATATTTCATATCTTCATATATCAAAAAGTGGGATAACATTTTGAATCTTTCTAGATTATATAAAATACATAATTCACCGTCGTCTTGTGTATATTTTTATTATTTTGACCTAATAATTGGGATTAAATGAGTGCTTTTTGAAGATGGAAGATAAGCTCTAACAAGCTCAAAGTAACAATTTTATACAAAGAAAGATGTAAATGACAGAACTAAAAAAGGTATTTCAATGATCCATGCTCCTTATTTTAATAGTAAAAATAATGGATTTTAGAAATATCTCATGATTATCTATTTAGTAAATATTTGATTCAAAGTATACATGAGTATTTTCACTCTATATGAAATCCTTGAAAACCCAGAAACATGGAATTCCACTAAAGATGTTGTGAATGATTTAAATTTAAGAGCAATGAATGCTATTATATTTTTACTTGGTCTAAAATAATTCAATAAAATATATCAATATTATAAAACCTATAAGTTATTTAAAACTATTTTCATTTCCTATAAAAGAAATAAAATTTCTAGAGAATTATGGTAGACTAATGGAAATATAAAATTATATAATTTAATAACGTGTGATGGTGAATGCATCACTCAAAGTAATGTAAGATTTAATGAAATAGTTGCTGCCTTAAGAACCTCAATTTCACAATCAGATTAGGCTTTAAAAGTACTTATAGTTTTACCCTCTAAGTGGAATAGAATATCTAATACTATATGAAAATCCACACTAGTTAAAAATTTCACAATGAAATAATTGATTTGAAATTTAATTATGTAAGAGGTACAAATTTAAGATGAAGGTAAAGACCATAAGATGGAAAAAATGGAAAATAACAACCTCAAATTTTCTACTAAGAAACATGAAAATAGGTAAAAAAATATGCTTTATTCCCAAATGATTCAAAATGTTCAGATTATAAAATGTAACTCGATCAACTAGCCAAAATATTCAATAAAACTTATAATATAAGAGAGGATTCAAGAAGACTTTCAATAATTATGAAAGGTAATATAAAGAAGTATGATGTATAAATATAAGAAAATAGGTCATATTAGAACTAATTTTCCATAATTAAAGAAATAAAATAGAAATATGGTGAATAAATAAATCAAAAATAGATGATAACTAATTATGATTGAAAAGGAAAAAATATATGTGAAAGATATGTGGAGTATATCTGAAGACCCTAGTAGTTCTTCTAAATGTGACTCAAAAAAAGTGTCAAAAAATCAAAAAGAAAATATGTTCTCTATGGATAAGGATGAATATTATGTACAAACCTATTATTATTCTACTTTTGATTATGAAAAGTTCTCTAATAGAAAATTAGCATCTTATTGCTGTAATCTTGAAAAAATATATGAATATTTAGTAAAAAAATAAAAAATCACTAATTTTTTTTCATAATGTTGTTTTATGTGAAAAAGATACAATGTTAACACAATATTAATAATTAAAAGAATAATTTAACAAATCTACCTTATACTCCTCTATTCATGAATAGAGAATAAAAATTAAAAGATGAAGTAGAGACATTGAAAACTGCTGCTTACATTTTAATTAGTAGAAGAAGAATATTTAAATAATATTCTTGGAAAAAAATTATCAAAAATAAAAAATATGGAATATGAAGTAACAGATAAAAATAAAAAATTTATTGAAATTATTTTTCACCTAGTTCTAAAAATAACTACTCATCAAGATTCGCCTATTTTTACTATGGAATTTAGGGACAATATTCGATTGACTAATATTTAAGAAATCCCCATATTAGTGGAATTAGAAAATAATTTATTTTCATATATATTTTTAAATAATATACTGAAACTTTTTTGTAAAAATAAGTAAACTATGGTTAACCAAATCTTTTCTTGCTGACACGACTAGACCCATGAAAATATGGCTACTAAAACAAACTTTTGTTTAAATTCTTGGTAGAAAAAAGGACAGAGAAACAAAAAAAATATGGTATATGGATAGTGGATACTCATACACATGAGTGGAGACCCTTCCAATTTTCATAATGTAGTAAAATTAAATGGAGGGATGGTTACCTTCTAAAATAATTATAAAGTGAAAATAGATGAAGTTGGATCTATTGGATATCCAATGTCAATTTTTATCAACAAAGTGTTATATGTTCAAGGGTTGAATCAAAATCTAATAAGTATATCTCAACTCTATGATGGTGGATTTTATGTTGATTTCTCTAATAAATAACACTCTTTTTTTAATGCTAAACTTCTTAAATTTAGATCACCTAGAACTAAAAATGTTTATACCTTGGATCTTAATTCCTTGTTTAAATAAAAAGTAAACTGGTTAACTATTGAGACAAATGAATCTTAGATTTTTAATAGGACACTTGGACACTGTAATTTATCTACCTTATAAAAATTTTCTAAAAAAATGTTGTTTTTTATTTTCCTAGTATTAAATTTTATAAATATAGATTTTTTTATGCATTCCAAATTGGAAAGAAACACAAGTCAACCATAAAATCTATTAACAAAGTTTCTACATCCAAATCACCAGAACTTATCCACATGGATTTATTAAGACCATCTAGAGTGTCAAGATTGGCTGGAAAATCATATGTTTTAGTTATAGTTAATGAGTTTTTGATATTTACATGGGTTTATTTCCTAAATCTTAAAAGTGAGTTTTTCTCTATTTTTGAAATCTTTTATAAAATTGTTCAAAAAGAAAAATATTTTGAAATAATTTCCTTAAGAAATAATCATGGTGTAGAATTTTATAATCAAGAGTTTAATTCCCTTTTCTAAAATTTAGGTATGAAACACACCTTATCTTCCCAAAGAACACCTCAAAAAAATGGAATTATAGAAAGAAGAAATAATACTATTCAAAAAATAGAAAGAACTATGTTAAATAAATATAGTATTCCTACCTATATTTGGGAAGAATTTGTAAACACGTCTTTTCATATCATGAATTGAGTTTCAATAATACCCCTTCTTAAAAAGACACACTATGGAATATATAATAACATATAACTTAAGGTAAAATACTTAAATGTGTTTGGATTCAAGTGAATATCTTTAATATAAAGAAAAACCTTAGTAAATTTTATCCAAAAGATGATAAAGGAATCTTTTTAGGATATTCATCTACGTCTAAATATTTTAGAGTGTATAATAAAAATTTAATGATTTTTTAAGAATTGTTTCATGTGATGTTTGATGAAAGTGACCCTTTTAATCAAAAGAAAAATCAAATCGATAAATCTATTGATTCCTTAGACAACATGAGACTTTAATCACTTAAAAATTATTTTAAAAGTAAACTAGATGAAATTCAATCCATTTCAGAAGAACATGAAACTAATGAACCTAAAATTTTCTTCCCTAGACAACCTATAATTATAAAGAATCATCCTTTAGAATATATAATTGGATATCTAGATATAGGAGTAATAACTAGAAGTAATATCAAAAACCTATCTGAATTTTATACCTTCCTATCTCAATTAGAACCAAATACTATAGAGGAAGCATTAGAAAAAGATAGTAGGTGAATGTCTATGCAAGAAGAAATTAACCAATTTAATTGAAACTAGGATTTGGAATCAGTTGATGGACCATCTAATCATCTAGTAATAGGAACCAAATGGGTTTTTAGAAATAAAAAAGATGGCCAAGGAATAATTACTAGAAATAAATCTAGATTGGTAGCTAAAGGTTATAATCAATAAGAAGTAATACATTATAATGAAACCTTTGAATATATTTCTAGAATATAAGCTACTGGAATCATTTTATCTTATGAATCTTATATGAATTTTAAATTATATCATATGGATGGGAATATTTATTTTCTAAATGGATATTTAATAGAGGAAGTCTATATTAAATAACCACCATGTTTTGAAAACCCTCGTCTACTTAATTCAGTTTTCAAACTTAAAAATTCCATTTATGGCCTTAAATAATCACCTAGATCTTGGTATGAAATATTAAGTTCATTCCTATTGAAAATTTTATTTTCTATATGATGATAAAATCCTACTCTCTTTAAGAAAAAGGTTTGTTATAATATATTATTAGTATAGATTTATGTATATGATGTTTTTTTTGTTCAACAAATACAAATATTTGTAATGAATTTTCAAATATTATGGAAAAGGAATTTGAAATGAGTATGATGGGATAATTAATTTTATTTCTTGGTTTTCAAATCTACCAATAATATATTGGAGATTTTTTAAATCAAAGTAAATATATTTTTGATTTATTGAAAAATTGTGGACTAGAAAATATCAAGACTTATGAAACTCTCATGTGTACCGATATAAAACTTGATTTGGATGAATCTAGAAAACTTTTTAACAAAAATTTATATGTATGTATGATTTTTAGTTTTCTATATCTTACTACTAGAAAACTAGGAGTTTTGTTTTCTATTTTCATGTGTTCTAGATTCCGATCAAATCCAAAATAATCTCATCTTACTACTATTAAGAGAATTTTTAGATACTTAAAGATAAATATTTTCTAATCATTACAGTACCATAGAATTATGATTTGAATTTAATCTCATATTAAGATGTTTATTTTGGAGTTTGTATATTAGGTAGAAAAATTACATTAGGAACCTGTCACTTTTTAATGAAGTTCTTAGCTTCATTTTCAAGTAAGAAATAACATTTTATTTCTTTATAAATAGCCAAGGTAGAATATATATTATCCAGCAGTTTTTGTACACAAGTATTGTGGATAAAACAAAATCTACTAGACTTTACACTTAATTTAAATTATATTCAAATTTTATGTGAAAATACAAGTGAAATTAATGTTTTTAAATATCCTATAAGTAACTCTAGAAAAAAGCATATTGATATAAGGGATAATTTTTTAAGAGTTCATAATCTAAAAAAGGATATATATATATATAATTTGAAAATAATGAATATCAACCTGCAGATATTTTTACTAAGACACTTCCCACTAGAAGTTTTTAATTTATTAAGGGGATTCTGGTATATAAAATTTTAAATAATTTTTTTATTAATTATTTTATTTTATTTTGTATCAACTATCTTATTACTCATATTTATTATTTATTTTTATAATTTTTCATTATGGGTTTAATATTATTTTTTAAAATTAATATATTAAAAATTAAAAATATATAATTATTACACTAAGTATTTATCTTGAGATACTAAACTGACATCACCAAAAACCATCAGAAACTCTCTCTCTCTCTCTCTCACTCTTACCCTCAATTTTGAACCCTTTCAGATTCCATATAACTCATTTTTACTTTGAAACCCTGACATCAAAACCTTAAAGCTTCATATTTTCAGTAATAGAAAATACTAATATGACAGATGAAGGTGAACCAAGCGAATTTATGTGACAACGCACTACATTAACTGATTGACTCGTTATCCAAGGGAAAGTTGTCGATTTAGAATGGATATTTTAGATTAATATTACATTTAAGTAAACTATATAATTTCAAGTGTTAGAATTTATTTTCATGGGAAAAAATAATGATCATGTGCTCAATAGAGAAACAAAAGAGTTCTATGAAAATTCCTCGTTCGGTTTTGGAGACATGGAGGATGTCATCATGTCAAAGGTAAATGGTATGGAATTTTTTATTTCTTCAGTAGTGATATCATAGATTTATTATTGTACCCATGAAGGGAGTTTTCACTTTGATATAAGATCCATCGTAGATAAAGAACATATTTTTTGAATACATTATATCTTCTATTTTTAGCTAAAATTTAGTTAGAATGATGTTTATAAAGGATGTTGAAGCTGACCAGAAGGTAATGGTAAATTTTATTTACTTTACAATACTTCTAAGAATTGTTGAGTTATAGAATATTATCTATCTAGATATGTATATAATGTTTCTAATCATAAGTTAAATCATGTTTAATTTTAGTATATATGTTATGGTATATGCATCATTATTGTTATAAAGACGTGAGGATGTATTTTTATCCATATGGAAGACTTGGCTCTAAGATTTTTCATCTAAAGAATAAGATTTGGGATATCCATCTAGGAAGTAGGTGTCTTTATAGTAATATTATTAATTCTATAACTTTAAGATAAGTATGATTTTTTAGAGAACAATAAAAATAAAGATGATTTATGTTGGTGTTAATGATCAGTAAGTATTTGGTTCTAATGCTTAGGGGGAAAAGAAAATCTTAGATCGGCTAGATTACATCTTTTTCATAGTGAAGATGTTAGAGAATCAAGAATAGATAATGTTGTTGAGAAAAAAAGAATAATTCTCCAGGTTGATATCTATCACCCTCCTGTTACAAAAAATGTTCATCGTTTTTCTAAGGAACCATCAGAAGATGCTAACATTAATGTCCTTGTCACATAACCTAGTCAAAGAGAAGAACCTAATGTCCAAGCTCTTGAAGCTAAAGTTAGTACAACTTAAGAAGTTGAACAACCAGAGTTTTATAAGAATTAACTACTTTTCAGGAAAATAAATCTGAGAACATAGATGAGAATGAAGTTAATAAAGAAGAATAGGTTGAGAATAAAGCTCAATGCAGTGAGATAGTGCAACCATCAGTGGTAAAAACTACTAAATTAATTTAAAATTGAAATATCTATGCAGCTATAGAATCTTTGGAAAATTTTACTTCTAAATCCATTGAGAAGACATATGTTCCTGACAATGTGTCATTGTTTTCCACAAAAATGGGTTTTTCTCAAGGAATGAAATGCTCTGATGAGGAATGTTTAGTACATCCCCATTTATCTTATGAAATTGATGTCACATTTAAGTCATTCATGATAGGTTCACCATTATATTGTTCCCCTCAAATTTGGTGCCACGTGATGGTTTTATATTTGTAAAAAGTTTCCAACAGGTTTTTTCATGGAACCAAAAGCACCCAATGGTTTTATATCCAAAAGGACCTAATTTCAAAAGGTAGGAACTCATAAAGTGTTTTGGCCAATGATACTTAAGAAATCATATTGTTCAATAGGATAGGAGTTGGGTCTCATTGCACCATTTTGGGGGGAATTATTGACTAATCCAAGACTCTCTTAAAGATTTAATATATGTTCATAAATCCTTAATTAATTCCAAAGTATTATGTGGTCCAAACAAAAGTTAACAAACAATTATTATAATGTATAGGTATTATAATCATATTTATGTATTTGAGTTTTTTCCATCGATGTAGATATATGTATGTATCTGAGTTTCTCCATCGATGGTGTTCTCTTATATACTGCTTATATATTCTTTGGTCATTATTATAATGATGTTGGTTTTCTATCCACACAGTGGGGCACTCAAGAATTTATTTTCATCCAAGGAGACAAAGGTTGCTTTGGAGAATATTTTCATCTAGGGGGATGAGATTTTTTTTGATTTTGGGATCAAACACGTATATTTCCTTACTACATATCCTTGGGAAAGGAATCATAACCCACATAGTTTAGTGCCATTTAACATGGCACATAATACATTTTAACGTCATGTGATAAAGACCCAACAATATAGTTTGACGACATATGTCAAGTAAATCTAGGTGGAAGGTTCCTAGTCAAACTTTGGTATGGGACTTATGCTGAAACAACACAAGGATCCTGGAAGGGATATGAGTTTCCAAGTTGAATTAGAACCTTCTGGCGATATGTCCCAAAATAACATGGTTGATTTAGGACTTGGATTTGTACCTCATGGAGGCTTCCTACATATCCCATTTTTAGGGGAATCGAAGCCCATATAGTTCAGTGAGACTCAAAGGGGAGTATGTCCATTTTTGAGAATTAATTTGGTGCTTAATCATGAAGAGGATGCCCTATGAAAGGGGCCATGAGTGACTTATTATCTCATGGTGATTTGTGGGTTAATTTAGGTATTACTCATAAGGAGTATATTAAACATGTTTTCATTACATTCCAAATTTATTTTGATTTAAATATGATTTTATATTCTTGGGAAGGCCCTAGGTCATCTCACAAGGAGCGTTGGTGGTTTAGAGTATGTGTTTTAATAAAAATAACTAAAAATGGGGGTGGTTTTGAAAATATTTTTTGGAAAATAACTAAATTTAAAGAGTTTAATATTTGGGAAACCAAGTGGATTTTGAAAAATATGAGAAAAATGATTTGTTTTTATTTCACTACACACATTTCAAGTTCATCATTCTTGGAGATTAATTAGGGTTTGATTAAAATCTTTGGTTTAAATTAATTAGAATCCTGAATACTTTCCATGATTTTATATCAAAGCACATTGATCCAAACCATAACATAAAAATCATATAGACAAGGTCCAGATATCATGCATGGTACAATAAATTTCAAATAAAATTTAAATCTAAATTAATTGGGGAATAAAAGTATTATTTTGTTTTCTAATCCGAACAACACAAGTCACGCACTCAAGACTTCACATTGATTGGTTAAAAGTAAATATAATTCCATTTAATTCAAAAAAACAAATAAATGAAACTTTAATAAATGTAATATAATTCTAAATGAAATGTTTTACAAACCATTAGTTTTACAAGTTCCAGAACTCCCTTTAAAATGTGTTTAGCTCCCTCACAATGAACACCAATAATTTAGCCCGACATCAAGAGGAGGAGTAAATTCGGGTGCATGTTCTTCTTCATTTAAACTATATATATGAGGATAGGGATCCATATAACCTTCAAGGGGATGAAAGGAATCCCATGAAACTTCAATTTTTCGTCACTTCACTCTCTTTGTCGAACATGAAAATGGGGTGACCAAGGTGCCAATTTATAGGACACATGGAAGGTGGTTTTGGGAACCTTGATTTCGAGAAAACAATTGAATAATGGTTTTATATGTATATATTGTATTATCTAACTCTTCTAAAAACTAATAAGTTGTATCCCCACCTCTTGACTATCTCCATAGAAAATTTGGCACCATTTGGACAATCACAGCCGCAGATATAGACTAAATATAGAACCAAATCTTTGACCCCGAGTAGATTTTATCCCATAGACAGATCAGTTTGGATGAGCCCCTTACTAGAAAAATGGGCCCATTAAATTTTAGACTATACTATAAAATATCATCCCATTTGGATGCACATTTTAGTATTAGTGTGCATTTGAGTCCACTGGTGTTCTTGGATCCACCACAGTTTGTCCCATTTTTCTTGAACTTCATCATGGTCCCCCCAAATCACTTCCACCTACAGTGTAATTATAAAAACAAGTAACATTTACCTTTTTAAAATTTATAAACATTAAATAAATGAATCAAACATGAAGTGAAATTTTTTATTAAATGTGCAATTTAAAATAAAAAACCAGTTTAACATAGAGGTGTAAGGCTGAAAATAAATAGTGAATCATAGTGTGATCACACCCCCACACCTAAACATTTACACTCTTGGGAAAATACACATTCTCAAAAATTATGCATGGAGATATTCCCAACTTTTTGAAATTTTAAAATTAAAATAAAATTAAAAATTTGATAGCAATGTGATGAAAGAAAAAATCACAGAAAAGAGTTATTCTTACTGATAATGGGAAAATATATCTCATAAATTATATCAGAACAAAAATCTAAGTGATACATTATACAAATATGATAAAATAATTCATAACCTTACCATGTCACAAATTCTCCACATGTGTGTGTGTTAAAACCATTATATGAAATTCTTTCCACTTTTTATCCAGTAAATATAGGTTATTTTAAATTTCTCTGCTTAAATGATTTTGTCCATCGAACCTACTCTACATCCTTGACATCAAATTTCAAGACCCACTCACTTAAGCATTACCAGAATTTAAACCCTAATATCCTGACCTATATATCTCTATCTTTTGTACATTTCATCACTCCCCTCATTTATTAATATTATTTTTTATAAGTTTCACTAGGAAAAAATATCTTAATCTTCTCTCATTCCTTGTTTGATCTTCTCAGGACACTAATTGTGATATTTATAACAAGATAAAAGGTTGAGGAAGGGTGTTTTTTCAACTTCCTAAGACACAACCCCTATTTTTTTTCTTTTTTGTTTTTGCTTTCTTGAGGGTGTACAATAGTAAGATAATAGGTATACATGCATAGGTCAATCCGATATGGTAACAAAATAGATTGGATAAGGAATGAATGTTTGAAAAATCCATTTTGGAACGAATATTAATATTAACCTAACTTATATTTACCTTATAATGAGTAAAAATCACACTTCATGGTTGGGTGAAAAGGATTGTGAAGATATTGAGTAAAACAGTTTTCCCATAAACTAATCACAAAACAGGTACCATTATCTAAAAGTTTTCAAAGTGAAATAAACATTTAAATCATCGAAAAACAACTAGAATTCAAGAAAATATCACACCACAATGCTAAAATCATGTCAAAACACACATCCCATTATTGAAACAATTTTTTTTTGCTTTATTTTTTGAAAATGTTAAATCAATATGAAATATGGAAGTTCTTCATGCATTTTTAATTACTTCTATGATTAATCAGGAATCATTTTCAATTATAATTTGGCCATCAAAAATTAACATTCCCATACAAAAATGAGGGGGAAATAGGGGGAATTAAAAATACTATCCATCAAATTAAATAGAGAAGAATTAATAAAGTGGATGAAATTTCCTAACTAACCTATGAATATACCCATCACCCCACACCTATAGAATATGGTGTTCTCATTGTAATAAAATAGAATATATGAAGGAAGGATAAAACCTGGTGAGTGATATTGGCGGGATTCTTTTTAAACATGTAGTTCCTCCATTGGGGACTCTGAAAGGGATTCATGAAAGTGATTAAGACACCTCCAATTGATAATGAAGGTGTTTTATGTTTCTTCATTTGTAACTTTAAAAACACTCTAATGACCTATGCTTTACATACATATAGATTACACTTATTTTTTGGAATACTTAAGAAATTTCACAAATAGACACCTAAATACCATATTAGTTTAGTGTCTCTGGAAACTTGAAACACGTTCTTCTAGCTTGGTGAATAATATTCAATATCTCCTATAAATATCTTCACCTTTAGTTTTCCTACCTAAAACCATTATTTATATCCTGGGGGAAAGAAAAACATAAATAGGGTGCGATCAAATGATCAATAAGGGAAAACATAGAAAACATAAACATAAGAATGTAAAAACATGGGAATATATTTTGAGTATCCAAATCATTAGTCATAAATTAAATATTGGCAGTACATAAGGTGTAAATCATAAAGAAATATTAACCATGATAACATTGCATTGGAATAAAACATGAACTTGTGGAAAAGTCACAATAATAGAAAATAATTTCAATATTATCAAAGTCTCGTAGCCAAGACCATCATAGCAGAAAAATTCCTTTACTAAATTGAGTTTGCTCCTCGTTCCAGCCATGTATTATTGAACCAGATTTACTTGTTATTTCAACCTTGTATTACGGAATGGGATTTACTTGTCATTTTATCCATTTCCATCTCATGAGATATAAATATTTACCCAATTTATTAGAGGTAGATATATTTACCACCAATCACATAATAAAAACCATATATATGTGTTACATAAAAACAAAAATCATTCATCATAACATAACCCAAATAATAAAATGGGTTTCACAAAAAACATTCCATAATAACATAATCCATGTAAAACAAATGGATTTCATAAATATAATTCCATCATAAAAATAGTCATCCATAATAATAATATGGATAGTATACTTAAAAACTTTCATTAATCATATATGGGAGATAATGTTTATAAAACACTTGAAATTAATTCTTAAGGAAAATATATTTTATTCTTAAAAAATGTTTTCTTTACTTAAAACACCACGCAATTTAAAAGAAAATAATTTATTTGAAAATTACATTGAAAACATGTAAGTTAATATTAATATAAATAATATGTTATGAAAGTTAAAAATTACATTCATGTTGTATAAGTTTAAAAAACGTTCTTCTCATACTTTTTATGTTAAAGTCAAAAAGTACCTCATATGGAAAAAAAATATTCCTTCCAAAACATGTATTAAAAATAAAAATGGTTAAAAATGACTTTAAACATCCATAGGATAATAGTAAACATTTTATGAAACAATTTTTAGAAAACACCGACATTGATGATAAATATACCCCAGTAAATAACTATGTATAAACAATCTCAGATAATAACGAGAATGCAAAATTATCCCGTACTAATTATAATCAGTCAAATCATATGCCTCATAAAATAAATAAAATTATATGAATATTTAAATATAATAACCTTCATAATAATAATCATAAAACATTCATGGGAATCATAAACATCACACAAAAGAAATAGATGGTGTATAAGGAATATGTCCTATAGAAATAAAAGTGAGACAAAATAATCCCTTGCCTTAGGTCTAATATCCTTTGTGTGTATCTAAACATCCAGTATAATTATTTAAATTATTTCATTGATTTATTCTAGAATAATATTCATTTTTATGATATCATATTTTATTTTCATCTGCTTCATAAAAATATTTCATTATTACTCGTTATTCGGGTATAAACTGCTTCATTTTCTTATGCATGTTTTGAATAATAATTTTTTGTTCTCTTTATTAGGTCATATTTATATCATTAAAAAATTTTAACATAATATATATCATATATATTCATTACTTACATTTATATAAACATTTTTAAAAGATATCTTATAGAATAAATCACATCGCATTGTGGAGACTGTTAGTAGTATATACGCACGAGTGACAATATCATTCCAATAATTGTGAAATGGTATGGAAGTGTCTAGTACCATATATTGTTACATAATCCATATCATGTTATAATAATCATACATAGTTATTATTTCCATCATTATATCCATCCATGTAAGGTGGTGATGAAAAATAGATTACACCACTGCGTGGAGATAGTAAGTCGTACATACGCATGCTTGGTGGTTTTGTTTTTACAATGATAGAAAGGAGGTGTAATATGGTTGTTTTATAATAATAATTATATATCAGTATATTAGTAATATTTATGTTATTAATTTATAATGAAACAACTACTGAATAGGAATTATAATAAGAAAGTAGTTTGAAAGAATCGAAAGAAGACATTACCTCTTCCTCGACGTGCTTCCTCTAAATATCCTCCTAAAGGAACTAGAGTTGGTCTTTTGGGAAGACATGAACCTCTATAATGTGACTAAGTAAGTTGATAATGGAAAATTTTATTATATTTCTGAGCTTGAAGGCTCAAATTGATGTGAAGTGGTGAGGGAGGAGGTGCCCTTTGATAATTGAGGTGAGGGGCACCTTTTGAAATTATTAAAATATTAAATTAAGATAAATTAAAATTTTAATCCAAAAGATTCCAAATTTAAATATTTATAATATGATATTATTATAGTTCTAAATCCTCTCATCCAATAATTTTTCTAAATTAGTTGATCTTATTTTAAACCTTATCATTTTGATTTACCCTTAATTATCCACTTTTAATTTTAATTTTGGTAAGAACATTATGTGTTTTAAGAGGTTATAAATTTTACTTATATGGGGAACGTTTCCCATAATTTGATACTTAATGAACTATTATACTTTATCATAGTAACTTTTTTATTTTAAAATATTTTTTATTATTTTTAAAAAAATTATAAAATATTACTTTTATAAAATATCAATATTGTCAATTTTTACACTATTCAATTCATTAAATTTAAATAAAATTTATACCAAGATATAACCTATAAAAAACCAATTAATAGTATTATATCATGTTATAGTCACCTATAAAATTCATTTATTTCATAAATTATTTCACATAATATTTATTTTAATATTTATAATATCATTTATTTGATATTTCTTTTAATAAACCAATTATTATGTCACTGTTGTGTCAATATTTATGGTATTTATTTAATCTATAAAAATTATAAATAAATTAAAATTATTTAGTTAATCTTATTTTATTTATAGAGACTACTCATTTTTATTATTTCATCAATTTTATCACTACTTTAAAAAATTTATACTTGTAAGAGATAAGAGACTCACATGTTGTCCCTTTCTTTTATTTAAATAATAATTACATCACTTTCAAAGAAAAAAGTTCATTAAACGAATCAATTTTGATCCTTAGGTGTTAAGGGTCTACTTTTATTCATCCAATATTATTTTTCAGGTATTAGGGTAATTTTATTATGCTTATCATATTATTTTTCACCATAATTTTCTTGATTTACCTTTAACCATGGTAAATAAAAATTACCAAAGTTACTATTCATAATGTCCAAAAAATATCATATTTACATAATTTCAATGTACTTATTCCAAATATGGAATCCATTTTTCTAAATTCAAAACACAGAAATTTCATCAATTAATTTAAAATTAATTCTCATTGTCAAAGCGAAAAAATGAGTTTTTTTGTAAGTAAAAACCATTAAAATATTGACAAGTGTTTATGTCAAATTTAAATGTGAAATTACTTACAATGAAAAAAATTGGATTAAATTATAAAAAAATAATCAAAATATACTTTAAAATAAATTCAAAAGATAATATATCAATATAATAAAATTAGACGAAAAGGAAGTTTTGAATTAAAATGTAGTATTTTTCACTTTTCATGAAAATATGAATTTTCATAAAAAAATACCAAAATATCAACCAAAGTAAATTTTGATATCCCATTTCCAAAGAATAAGTTTATTTTGTCAAAAATAACTTATAAAAGTTTATAAAACTATATTTAAAATGGGTACCCCAATAAAAGGTGGTAAAAATGTATTTTTTTTAAATACTTTTATTCAAAAAATTGAATTTGTTCTTATATCATGCATAGATAACATATATAATGAATTTTAAACATTAATTTTAATATATTACATATATATTTCATTAATAAAATCCATAAATAGTGATTTTATTATTTTATAAACTCGTTTATTTTCATTTAAAAGGTTTCTCAAAAAACATTTCCTTTTAATTTAAAAATGTTTTATTTTACTTTATAAATAATTGTTCAAAAAATAATTAATTCAATACATGTGTAAAAAATATCTTCATAAATCAATTAATATTGTTCATTTCTCACCATTTTAATAGTTATGTTATAATATAACATTATAATACATAGTTTTTCACATATACTCGGTATTGTGTGAAATGAATTATATCAAAAGAACTTGAAATTTTGTGTAAAACAAGCCAAGAATAGTGTTGCATATACCACAAGCTAAGCCTATGTTGTGTATTAAACAATATTATCTTGGTCTATCATTCAACACAATACATCAAAAAAATTAAAAAAAACTCTATATCATAAAAAAATTAGGGTGTTACATTCTACCCTCATTAAAATGAATTTGTCCCTCGAAATTCATTGGGGTTATAAAAGGTTTACTACTTGAAAGTTTCTTTCATAGAAACCCACATTGTAAAAAGGATTCCTAAAAACTTCATTTTAAAAAGGAAATTTAGAAATGTAATGGTTACCCAAAGTAACTCATCACTGGGTTTCCACATAGGAGAACATAGGTTGAAAGAGAAAACATTGATATGGATGAACAAATATATCCATCAAGTTCTGATGGAGACTGATAGAGAACAAGGTTAAGAGAGAGTTAACAATAAAAAATCCATAAAATTGTGATGATTTAAGGGACGATCTGATTCATCAGATATGAATGTACTAAGATAAAATTTTTGGGTTTTAAGATCATTTTACTAAAGTTTAAGAGCATGAGAAGAAATACTTACTTGATTTCATTACAATATTATCGTTGGTCATGCCTTGAACAATTTCCACATCATCTCTTATTCAAAGAAATGATGTTGAATTTATCATTCCAAATGTGTTATCAGATCATGTGATCCATAAATTGAATGATAGGTCATTCTATCTATCGTTATCACAAAAAGGTTAGTACAAGTTATCAAGAATTCATAACTCCATATATAGTGAGATAATACTTTATTCTGAAAAAATTCATCTAATTTTTAACTTAAATTTTCCAAAAATTTGATAACCTTACAATCCTTCTGAAAGATGAAAATACAAAACTATTGAAAAATGTTCACAAAATTGGCTTAACATTTACCCACCATATATCATTATATATCTATATAGTTTTTCATATTCCTAAAATTTGAACACCTCTATCATGTATTCTCTTGATTCATGATGAATTATCAGATATCCTTATTAAAAACATGCATGTTTCCTTATTCCAAATATTATTGGATATATTCCTTATGTCCAAAAAGTTTTATACATCATTCATGATAGCATAATCTTCTTTTCAATAACTCCATAATTAGTTCTCAATAAACTATCATCATCCAATTTACTTATTCAAATAAAACATATCTTTATCAAAACATCATTGTCTTAACATAAAGGAAATATTAAGGGTTATCTTTACCTTTATCATGTGTTCTCTAGGTATACCACCTCACCCTTAAATCACTTTTTGGATCCTTATAACTATTCAACATATCTTTTCCAATCCTTAATGAAAATCTTATACTAAAAACACTTATATATTTCATGATTCATATAAAATAATCTTTGAATTCTAAAATATATACACCACAATCATCGAACATTAGTTTTAAACCATTACCCAAGATCCATCGTCTTCATCTTATAAAAAATATGAATCATTTCTTCAGGTTACTCAACCTCATGCTTCTTAGGTTTAATGTAAACAATACTGGAAGAATATTAGGTACCATTCACATGCCATTTACAATCTCTTTATCCTCAGCAATATAACCAATACTCGTACCATCGTCCTGATTATCTTCATGATATTTCTACTTAGGAAATAAATCTTCATAATTACAATAATTTCCACATCTAAAAAATTCAATGTTTAACTATGTTCTATGTAGTGCAAGATATTAAATGATAATGGAATGAAAATTATGAGAAATACATATCAGATATTAGAATCACATGAGTAAGGTAAATTACTTATAATATTTCAATCTATGATATCTTCTATTTAACCCTAGGTTAGTTATGATTATCACAAAAACCCTATTATTGTAACATATACTTATAATTATCCTTAGGAAATCCCAATAAATATTCTTAGAAATATCTCTAGGGATCTCACTAAAGTTTTCACATCATAGTTTCCAAAGGTTGACTAAAACTTTGTTGTGATACCAACTCTAAAGAACCAAGCTTGATGTACATAGACATTACATTTCTATTACGAAATAATTAATACATTACACAAATAGAAAACCAAAAACTATATTAGTGTATTGTCTTTGGAAACTTGAAACATATTCTTCTAGCTTGGTGAAATATCTTCAACATATCCCATAATTATATTAACCTTTATTTTTCCTACCTAAAACCATTATTTATATCCTAGGGGAAAGAAAAACATAAATAGTGTGATTTAAAATGCTCAGTAAGGGAAATCATGGAAAACATAAATATAAGAATGTAAAAACATGAACATATATTTTGAATATTGAAATCTTGAGTCATAAAACAAGTCTTGGTAGTACATAGGGCATAAATCATAAAGAAACATTAACCATGATAATAATGAATTGGCTTAAAACATCAACTTGTTGAAAACACACAAGAATAGAAAATCATTTCCATATTATCCAAGGCTCATAGCCAAGACTATCATTGCAGAAAAATTCCATTACTAAATTGAGTTCACTCCTCATCCTAGAACTATATTACTAAACCATATTTAATTGTTGTTTCAGCACTGTATTACTGAACCAGATTTACTTTTCATTCCATCCATTTCAATCTCATGAGATACAAATCTTTACCCATTGAATTAGAGGGAGATATAGGTCCCACCCATTATATAATGAAAACCATAGATATGTGGACCACAAAAACATAAATCATTCATCATAACATAACCCAAAGAATAAAATGGGCTTCTTAAACATCATTACATCATAACATAGTCCATCTAAAACAAATTGATTTCATAAATATAATTCCATCATAAATATGATGAATCATAAGAATAATATGGATATTATACTTGAAAAATATCCTTATTCTTAGTTGGAAGATAATTTTGATAAAACACTTGAAATTAATTCTTGAGCAAAATATACTTTCTTCTTCAAAAATGTTTTCATTTATTAAAACACCACACAATTTAAAAGAAAATAATTTATTTTAAAATAAACTTGAAAACTTGTAATAGAATATTCATTGAAGTAAGGCTTTATGAAAACATAAAATTCCATTCATGCCGTATAAGTTAAAAAAACATTCTTCTCATACTTTTTCTGTAAAAGTCAAAAAGTACCTCGTATGGAAAACGAATGAAATATTCCTTCCAAACTATGTAGTAAAAGTCAAAATGGGTAAAAATTACCTTAAACATCCATAGTTTATCAGTAAACATTTTATAAAAACATTTTTATAGAAAACATGGACATGGATGATAAATATACCGCGGTAAATAATTTTGTATAAACAATCCCAGATAATAATGAGATTTCAATATTATCCCTTACCAATTATAATCAATTGAAACATATTCCTAATAAAATAAAGAAAATTATATGAATATGTAAATATCATAACCTTCATAATAATAATCATAAAAAATTCATGGTAATCATAAACACCACACAAAAGAAATAGGTGTTATATAAGGCATATGTCCCACATAAATAAAAGTGAGACAAGATAAACTCTTACCTTAAGTCCAATATCCTTCGTGTGTATCTAAAGTTATTATATAATGATTTAAATGATTTCATATACTTATTATAGATAATATTTATTTTTATGATATCATATATGATTATCATCAATTTATTAATAATATTTCATTATTACTCTATATTCGGGTATAAACTGCTTCATTTTCTTATGCATGTTTTGTCGAATAAGTTATGGTTCTCCCTCTTAGGTCATATTATATCATTACAAAATGATATTAAAATAATAAATATCATATTTATTCATTATGTAAATTTCTATAAACATTTTTAATTGATATCTTATGGAATGAATCACATCGCATTATGGAGACAGTAGGTCATACGTACGCATGAGCGACGATATCATTCTGATAATTATGAAACTGTATGGAATTGGATGGTATATATTTTGTTCCATAATCCATATAATGTTATAATAATCATATATAGTTATTATTTTTATCATTATACTGATTCAATTAAGGTAGTGGTGAAAAACAAATTACACCACGGTGTGGAGACAGTAAGTCGTATATACTCACGCATGGTGATTTCATTTTTTATAGTATGGAAATAAAGTAGAATATGGTTATTTAATAATTATAATAAAACATAATTATATGAGTGATACTTATTTTACTACTTTATAATGAAACAACTAATGAATAGTAAGTATAATAAGAAATAAGTTTGAATGAATATGTATAAGAGATTACATCTTCCTCGACGCGTTTCCTCTAAATATCCTCTTAAAGACACTAGAGGCAGTATTTTAAGAAGAACAAAACCTCTATAATGTGACTAATAAAGTTTAGAATGGAAAATGGTGGTGATATCCAAGGTAAAAGGCTAAAATTTAAGTAAATAGGTGAGGGAGGAGATTCCATTTTATAATTCAGGTGAGGAGAACCCTTGGAAATCCTTAAAATATTAAATTAATAAAAATTAATTTTTTTAATCAAAGAGCTTAAAATTGAAATAATTATAATATATAATGATTATAGTTTCAAATAATCTCATCAAATTTTTTTAGAAAAGTATTTATTTTATTTTAAACATTATTTTTTTGTTTTACCCATAATTATTCCCTTTTAATTCTAATTGGGGTAACAACATTTTAAATATTAAGAGATTATATATTTTACTTATATGGGGTAAATTTTCCATAATTTTACACCTAATGAACTTTTAGAATTTAAAATAGTCACTTTTTAATTTTAAAATATTTTTATTATTTTTAAATAAATTAATAAAAATTTTTTTTTATAAAATATTAATAGTGTCAATTATTACACAATTCAATTCATTTAATTTAAATAAAATTAATAATGGGAGATAACTTATAAAAATCCATTTAATAGTATTTTAAAATGTCATAGTAACCTATAAATTTTATTTATGGAAAATGTTATGTCATATAATATTTATTTTAATATTTATAATATCATTTATTTGATATTTCACTTAATAAAACAATTATTGTATCATTGATGTGTCAATATTAATGGTAATTATTTAATCTATAAAAATTTTAAATAAATTCATATGATGTATATAATTTCATTATATTTCTTTTGACTAGTTATTTTTTTAGTTTCATCAATTTTATCACTACATTAAATTTTGGATACTTATAATGGATAAGTGAGTGAAATGTTGTCGCTTTCTTTTGTTTAAATAATAATTACATCACTTTCATGGAAAAAAGTCCATTAAACGAATAAATTTTGATCTTTAGGTGTTAAGGGTCAACTTTTATTCATCCAATAAGATTTTTTTAGGTGTTAGGGTAATTTTATTATCCTTATCATATTATTTGTTACCCTAATTGACATGATTTACCTTTATCCGTGGTAAATAAAAATTGCCAAAGATATTATTCCTAATGTCCAAACAAAGTGACCGATTTGAATAATTTGGAACTAGTGATTCCAAATATGGGATACATTTTATAATGTTCAAAACACATAAATTGTAGTAATTAATTTAAAATTAATTCTTGTTGTCAAAGCGATAAAACGGTTTTTTAAAGTACAAACCATGAAAAGATTGACATGTGTTTATATCAAATTTCAATGTGTCATTAATTATAACAAAAAACATTGGATTAAATGATAAAAAAATAATCTAAATATGCTTTAAAATCCATTATAAAGATAACCTATCAATATAAATAAATTAGATGAAAATGATTTTTTGAATTAAAATGTAGTATTTTTTCACTATTCGTTAAAATATGGATTTTCTTAGAAAAATACAAAATTGAAACCAAAGTAAATTTTGATGTCCCACTTCCAAATAAGAAGTTTGTTTTGTCAAAAATAAACTATCAAAGTGTAAAAAATTATATTTAAAATGGGTTCTCCATCAGAAGTTGGTAAAATTATTTTTTTAATACTTCTTTTATCTGAAAAAATTAATTTATACTTATATCTTGCGTAGAAAACATATATGACAAATTTTATACATTAAATTGAATATATTACATATATATTTCATTAATAAAATCCATAAATAGTGATTTTATTATTTTATAAACTCACTTATATTCATTTAAAAAAAATTAGAAAAATATTTCCTTTGGATTAAAAAGTGTTTATTTTAATTTATAAATAATCATTCACAAAAGAATTAATTAAATACATGTGTAATCAATATTTTCATAAATAAATTAATAATATTCATTCCCAAAATTTTAAAATCTAGGTTATAATGTAACATAATAACATTATTTGTTCACTTATACTCGGTCTTGCGTGAAATAAATAATATCAAAAGAACTTGAACTTGTGTGTAACACATGCCAAGAATATCATTGTATGTACTACAAGCTTAGTCAATTTTGTTTATTTTACCAGATTATATTTGTGTAGCATACAAAAAAAGACATAAAATAAATTAATAAAACTATAACTCATAAAAGTCTCGGGGTGTTACAAACACCAAATGGATAAACATTAGTAACAATGTATGGACCAAAAAAATGGGAATGAAGCTTACCTGGATTAAACATCAGACTTGCATTGTAAAAGAGGACCTTTTCCCCAATTTTTAATTGATGATTAAGTATGATGTGGTCATGGGAAACCTTGGGTTATCTCTTTATATATCTAGGAGTTCTCATATGAATCTCTAAGCATTTCCTCAAACTCCTGAATATGCAGCTTCCTTTGAGCACCTGCACTAGAAATATTAGAATTTCACTGTTTAATGGCCCATTAGGCCCGATGATATATCTCAATAATGAGGTGAAAAATCTTTCTGAAAACTAGTCTATAAGGTGAAATTCTAATGGGAGTTTTAAAGGTACTACAGTAAGCCCATAATGAATCATCAAGTCTAAGTCTCTAATATTTTATATTGGGTTGATCAAATTTTTCAAGAATTTTTTAATCTCCCTATTTTATACATCATATTGACAATTAGTATGTGGGTGATATGCAGTAGACACTTGATTCCCAACCCATACCAATGCAAAAGTGACTGTATTATTCGGTTGTATAAATGAGAACACTGGTCACTGATGATGAACCTAGGTAATCCAAACCTAAAAAAATTGGGTTCTCAATAATTCAATAATAGTTTTGGAATTATTGGTCCTTGTGGCACATGATTCCACCCATTTTGAAACATAATCCACTGCTATAAGAATGTACAAATTTCCAAAGGAATTAAGAAAAGAACTCATAAAGTCAATTCCACAAACATCGAAAATGTCATGCAAGAGTAAGGGCTATTATAGAATTTCATTTTTTAGATGAATTACCCATTATTTGATAGTGAGGAAAAGACTTATATAAATAATATTCATCTCAAAATAATGTAGGCCAAAATATACCATAATTAAGGACCTTGCGAGCAGTCAATTGGGGACCAAAGTTTCCCCCAAAAGTAAGAGTGTGGCAGAACCTAAGTATAGACTGAAACTCGCTATTGGGAACACAACACCTGAGGTATTGATCACTACATGTTCACCAAAGGTAGGGGTCATCCCAAATGTACCAACGAGACTCATGTTTTAGATGGTCAGCCTGGTTTTTATTTAAATCAGTAGGAATGAAATATGCTACAAAATAATTTAAAATTTCATAATTCCGAGGAATAACATCTTTCACTTGGTACAATTTCTCATTAGGAAACATGTCATTTTTGTGAATAAAAGGGGATTATTCAATGTCTAAGGATGGTAGGATCCTATTGATATGGGCAGCCACCACATTCTATACTACATTTTTTCCAAATTTCTAGATTAAATTCTTGAATTAGGATCATCCAACGGATGAGATGTGGTTTGATTTTGGGTTTCTTAAGGGCATGTTGGAGGGCATCATGTTTTGAGAACACAATGTCATTGAACCCTAAATGTTATGACCAAAATTTATCCAACGAAAACATAACGGGAAAAAATTATTTTTATATGTGTTGTAGTTTTCTTGGGAAGGATCTAGAGTAAGTGAGGCATAGGAAATGACATGTGGATATTAACAGAGCCTTTTTTATAATAATTACCTAACTACATAGTTATAGGAATCACACATGAGATAAAATAGTAAATCCCACTAATGTGGTTGGATTATCGAGGGTGATGTTAGACTCTATTTCAGTTTATTAAAATCATACCCACATTCTTTATCAAAAAAATATTCTTTTTCTTTTTTGAGAAAGATGGATAGGGGTGAAATTTTACTAAATTCATTAATGAAATTATGGTAAAATCTAGTATTCTCTAAGAAAGACCACACATCCTACACATTTTGTTGGGAATGTTTGAGAATAAGTGACATCCAATTTTGATTTATATCCTTGGATACCATCCCCAGAAATAACATGTTGCAATATTATACCTTTTCACACTATGAAATGGAATTTATCCTAATTTAACACAATATTATTTACAATACTGCGATTTAGGACTGAACTAATACTACTCAAACATTAATTAAAATAAGATCTATAAATAGTGAAATCATTCATGAATAATTCCATTCAATTCTCCAGGTAATCTGAAAAACTACTAACCATGCATCACTAGAAAGTACTCAGAGCATTGCACAGACCAAATAGAATCCTCCAATATGAAAATTTGCCAAATGGGTAACTAAATGTTTTCTTTTCCTGATCCTAATAAGAAATATGTATTTGAAATTATCCTGAATACCCATCAAGGAAATAGTATTTGGGCTTCCACACTATCCTCTCTAGCATCCTATCAATGAATGACAATGTAAAATAAACATTCTTAGTGTGTTGGTTTAGTTAGAGATAGTATATACAGACACACCAACTATTATTCACACAAGTTGGAACTAATTGATTGTTTTCATTTTTTATTACTGTTAGAATAGTTTTTTTAGGAACAACTTGAACTAGACTGACCCATTGGATGTTAGAGATGAGGTAAATGATTCCAGCAGCCAATAATTTTGTTACATCCTTTTTAACAACATATAGAAGGATTGGGTTCAGTTTACATTTTGACCACCTCATGGGTTTAGCCTCATCATTTATAAATATATGTTGTGCAAAAATTTATGGGATAATACCATGAATTTCAACAAGTGTTTATCCCAAATAATGTTTATACTCCCTCAAAATTTCAAGCAATCGCAATTCATGCTCTGGAGGGAGTGAACTAGTAATGATGACATGATACTTGTTTCTATTCTCCAGATATTAATATTTTAAATCTTGAGGTAGTTGTTCCAGTTCTAATTTAGGTGGATTTTGGATTTATGGGAATGAATGTGATATTAGTAGGTTAATGTTCTCATCTAACTTCCCAATGGTAACATCCTCATATGAGGAATGAGATTTTATAGGATTAGAAGTATCATCGATGGTCATGGGATCCTTAGTGTTCAAGAAATTATTAATTAAAAAACATGCATGACATTTTTCTATACTGGTACAACATTTTTTGTATGTTTCATTTCCTAGAATTTCAATCGATGAAGAAAACTCAGAAAGGGGTTTAGGGGAATTAAAATAAGTTTTTTTAGTGGAAGTGAGTACATCTATATAGTTAGTAGAGAGATAGGAATGTTCTATCGAGGGGTGTTTCATGGAATCAAGGTTGTTGAAGTGGATAATGTCACCACTAAACTCTTTAGATTATATACAACTATAGACATTAATTATTGTTCTTGAAATTTTTAGGAAAGGTATCTATAATATAATCTAGGTCCATTCATCCTATCATCTTCAATTTTTAGCACATAAAAGTCAACAGGAAAAATTAAAATTTTCACCCTCACAAGAACATCCTCTAACACAACATAAGGGTGTACTATACTCTGATTTTTAAATTAAACAACAATTCTAGTAGGATTTAGTTCCCCAGCCAACAATGAAGAGTAAATAAAGTTAGGCATCAAATTTATAGAAGCACCTAAATCAAGCATAGAATTGGAAAAGGAATACTCTCCTATAGTGCAAGAAATTGATAATGTTCCTAGATAATTGAATTTTGTGGGAATTTATGGCTCTGTTAATGCTAAGACATTCCTCCCCAAGCTCACCTTCTCATCACCTCAAAGTCTCCTTAGGTATGTACACATCTTCTTCAGAAACATGGTGTATCTAGTAATTTTCATCATGACATCAGTCAAGGGGATGTTATCCTATAATTGTTTTAATTTTTCCAATATTTATTTATCAAGATTAGTATCTTTTTGTTTTCTTGGTTGGGTGGTTCTTTGGGGAAATGGAATAGGAACGGTAGGGCTAGGCGACTCATTAACAGACACACTATTTTCTTTAGTGGGGTTTATCTTAGGAAAAGGGTTTTTCTTATTTGGATCATTTGATATGGTTGTGCTGGAAGTTTTCTTGAGAGGGGAAGACTCTATTGAGGGGATAATTTTGTTTTTAAGTTGATTTCCACTTCTATGGGTAATGTAACTAACATTTCCCTTATCCATAGGGTTGACAAATGATTGAGAGGGTAGTTTACCTCACCCATGACTTTGGATTTCCCCCACTGAGTTGGCTAGTTTGCATAATTGGGTATTTAAGTCTTGTATGGTAGCTTGGGTGGTTCTTTGGAATTGTATATTGTTGGAATCCATTTGTTTCATTATGTATTCTAGGCTAGGCTCGAGTTTTTGAGGGGGTTGTTAGAAAGTCCATTTATGGTGGTTGATGATTTCTATGGGGTGGTGTTTGAATAATCTACCCCGATTGGTTCTATGTTTATTGAGGTTGGTTTGAATACCCCCTTTCCTATTGTCTTGGTTTCCTTTCCACCAAGGTTTAGATGTATAGTAACATTCTCTCCTAAAGGGTTGGTTATAGGGGCGACCTAGAAAGATTGTCTCACAACTCTCAAAAGTTTCTCTCAGTTGGGGGCATTGGTTAGAATAGTGGGAGTCTAAAGAATATATACCATAATGGATGGGATTAGGAGATTGGGATTTCCCTTAGGAAAGAGAAATTTTTCGAAGAATGGTACTTACCTCTTCAAACTTCACGTCCACATTCTTCTCAAACTCAGTACTTTTCACCTCATAGACACCTTGAATGGGTACACTAGACCTTGAACCAAATTGTTGTGTATTGTGCACCATGTTCTCATTAGGGGTTTTCATGAAATTTGGGTCTTATAAACTATCTCACCTCACACATTAGTATCAATCATATTTCGATCAATAGTAATTAAACCTTTATAAAAATACTGAATTAAATGTTGATTACTTATTTTGTAGTGGGGTAAACTTGAACAAATCCTGTTAAATCTTTCCCAATATTCATGAATCATTTTCCCATGATATTTTATTATCCCACAAATTTATTTCCTTATTGTTTCAGTGTGATATTCTGGGAAATATTTTTCAAGAAAAAGGTGTTTCATGCCTGCCCAACCTCTAATTAGTGAATTAAAATAGTAAATCCAATCTTTTATAGTATCTTCTAATGAAAAAGGTAAAACCCTAAGATTTAATTATTCTTCATATACATTATAATGTTTTAATATAGAACACATATTATGAAATTCTTTTAAATTCTTATGTGGGTCTTTTCCAGCAAGTCCATGAAATCTTGTAAATCCGTTAATTAAACCATATTTTAGTTCAAAGTTGGGTGTCTCTCCTTGTATTTTAATATAGGTGGGTTGGATACCAACATAAAGAAAGGTTATTTATTTTATTGTTATATTATTTTCATTGATTTTATACAAGTTATGTTCAATTTTAATGTAGGTTACATAAGAATAAGAAGAATAAGTATTGAGAAGAGTTTCAATGTTTTGGGTGTCCTCCTTCAATGGATCGTTCGATTATTCTTTGTATCGATGATACAAGACCCTCTCTAGTTCAGGTTTGAAAGGATGTAGTTCCTCCAGTAAAGATCATGTCATGCACAAGTCCTAAAAAATAATATTTTAGATATAAACTAAAAAATAAAGGAAGAAAATAAGTGGAAATATAATTACAAAATACATAATATTTTTATAAACAAATGCATACTAAAAACAAAAGATCTCCCTGGAAAAGGTGCCAAAATTTGAACACGTTGTCTTGACATGTCAAATTGATTATAATTTAAATATTATTTTATAGTCTAGGGAAGACCATAGGTGATCTCTCAAGGTTCATTCATGGTTTATAGTATGCATTTAAAAAAAAGAAATAAAAAATCAGGTGGTTTTGAAAACAGTTTTATGAAAATAACATAATTTAAAGAGCTTAATAGTTGAGAAACCAACTGGATTTTGAAAAATATGAGAAAAAAATTTCATTTTAACTTCACTTAAAACATTTCAAGTTCATATTTCTTGAAGAATAATTAGGTTTTAAGGTAAGTATTTTGTTTAAATTCATTAGAATCCCAATTACATTCCATGATTTTATATCAAAGCATGTTGAACCAAACCTTAACATAAAAATTATATAGCCAAGGTCCAGATATCATGAATGAAACAATAAATTATTAATAAAATTGAAATCTAAAATAATTGGGGAAGAAAAGGATTCTTGTACTTCCTAATCAAAATAAGATAGGTCATGTACTAAAGACTTAACACTAATCGGTTAAAAGTAGATAAGATTCCATTCAATTCAATAAAAAATGCACTAAAACATGAATTAGAGTAAGATAATTCAAAATAAAATGATTTCAAACCCAAAATATATCAAAAATGTTGATTTAAAAGTTCTATAACTCCCAATACAATATGTATAACTCCCTCACAATGAACTCATACCATTTAGCCCAACATTTCGAGGAGAAGGAAAGTCAAGTGCATCTCCTTCTTCATTTAAAATATACCTCTAAGGATATGGAGCTCCAGAACCTCCAAGGGGATGAAAGGACTCCAATGGATCTTACATTTTCAGAACTTCACACTCTTGGTTTAACTTTCAAATTTGGTGACCAAGATGCCAATTTATAGAAAATGTGGACGGTGTTTTAGGGAACCTTGATTTAGAGAATCCAATTGCCCCTTGGTTTTTTATGAACATACAGTATAATATCACATTTTAAAAAACTTAAAAGTTGTATCCCAACCTCTTGACTATCTCCACTACAAATGTGGAACCATATAGATAATCAAAAACTGAGATATAGACAAAATACAAAACCCACTTCTTGACCTTGAGCAGATTCAATCTCTTGGACAGATCGGTTCGGATTGACCCATTAAAGGATGAATGTGGCATGGGTGCCTGAATTTCAAATGTATAAAATTAAATTTTGGACCATAACACAAAATATCATCGCATTTGAATGCACATTTTAGAAGTAGTGTGTGGTTGAGTCTATAGTTGGGCTTGGATCCTGCGCAGTTTGGCCAATTTTTGTTTAACTTCTTTATGGGTCCTCCAAATCACCTCCACCTACAATGTAATTATAAAAAAAGTAACATTTTCCTTTTTAAAAGTAATAAATAAAAAATAATTGAATTAAACATGAATTGAAATTTGTTATTAAATGTGTAATTTAAAATAAAAAATTAGTTTAACATAGTAGTGCAAGGGTGGAAATGAATAGAAAATTGTGGTGTGATCTGATGGTTGTTTAGCTCGGGCCTTAGGTAGGAATATTACATATCCTGGTTTTGGTAGGAATAATAGTTCTTATAGTTTATTTGGTGTAATGTATCATGTTGGTTTCATGATAACTACTAACCTCTAAGCCCATGTGAGTCGTACTCGATGTGAGAAACAAAAGGAAGATGAAGATTCAACAAACCATACACTTTTCCTCCTTCACTAGTATAATAAGAGGACGATGATGGTGGAAGAGTCCAGGGTGACATCACTTCCCTCTCTTAAATTGACCCTATAAAGTAATGGAAGTTAAGGACACAGTGGTAGAGAGGATCAAAACTGCAACCTCCTATATGAAAGGTTAGGGGATTACTCCAAGAGGGATTCCCTAAATTTGGTTTTGTAGCTAGAGGAGGATCTAATACCATGTTGAATGGAAACAAAAGTGTTATCCTTTCCCTCCCTACTGGTAACTAGAGTCTCTATTTTTTAGTGATGATAAGGTAAAAACATGGTTCTATCCGAGACCAATAAATCCCTAACACTATCCCTAGAGTAAGGTTCCCCATGATCATGGGGATATAGACCCATGTGTACCCTGGGGACCTTGAATGGAAAACTGGAAAAGTGAGAGGAACCTCTAGCCATAGGAATAAAAACCCAAATTTAGTTCAATTTAATGTTACACTCTTCATGGTTGTTCAAGTTCTAAGGTCTTGGTGGATGTTTTGATTTCACCCCTCTTAGATATGGTATCTGAAAGAGGAAGGGAGCTGCCATAGATGGATTTAAAGAAGGCCTAATTTATGGCTCATACAGGCTTAAAGGCAGGGCAAACCATGGAAGCTCGTGTAGGGGGTTCTCCACATAGGTAGGCCTAGTATAATTGGTATCCCCTTAGGTGAAAGGAAACCTAGGTGACTACACTTGGATGAATGAGATTTTGGTTATTCCTTCATGGGTCTCCATAGGTGTTCTTGGAGGTAAGTCATGTAAGTCCCTTGTAATGGAAGGGAACCCTATTCTAGTATTTTTTTAATTAGGGGTTGTTTGAATTCATCGCATTGTTTTTTTTGTTTAAAACCATTGGGGTACTTTATTTTCAATATTCCCCTTTAATTTTGTTTTTTAGGTGTCAGAGAAATACCTAGAATGTTGCAGAGGGATTGAGTAAAGAACTATGGTGATTAAAGAATTATCTGGACTTTGGGGAATTTATTCTACACAAATGAAGACCCCTGGGGTCATATTTATAGGAAAATATAGGACCCTAGGTGAAGGATTAATTTCATGAATGTGTTGCACTTAGGTCAACTGCCCAGGGTTCTACACAGGTAACTTTCCCACTATTGGTGCTTTGAGGAGGCTTGCGTGAATGGCCTTTAGGGCCTTTAAAAATATTTTCCTTTTCCACTTATTTCCTTATCTTTTCCCTAAGGTATTTCCCTTTTTCACCTTTTTATCCATCTAACAAACACAGAGTGTCAAAAAAAGCTTCCCCGAAAGATTGGATCTGATCTAAAAGAGAAGGGTCTTATCCTAAAGAAAAAATTGTTAAAAAGGATGAATGGTTTGCATAAGGTGTTTGTGTTGGGATTCAACATTGTTTGTTTGCTAAATTATACTATGTAGGAAGAGAGCGCACATGGGTCACATATGGAATCTTTATTTCCTATCAATAGGGGCCTCATTTCAGTGAACCACTATCTTGACTCCATGTTTTCAGGTCTTACTGCACTATTCAACCGTACAGATCATTTTCTAAAGTTATATCACTGAAGATCTCATTTGCACAGACATGGTATGTATCTTCATTCATGATTTATAGGGTTGAGTGAGTGACTTTTTCATGGATCATGAAGAGTGCTCTTGTGCGAGAAATGTGTTCGACGCACTTGAGTGAGCCACTTGCATGAACTCATGACTTTGCCAAATTTTCTTATTTTCATGGATTTCTTCAAAATTAACCTACATTGAAATGTATTAGATGATTTTTTGTTAGTTTAAATGGCTCCCAGTAAGATATTATTTTATGATTAACAATATATAAAACATATTTAAGTGATGATGAAAGATATGGGGCATGACTATTATGACATCTGCGCCACTACTCTTCATTATCTGGTGAGGTATTTGAATAAATATCAATGTGATTTTCGAAATAGTGCATATATTTTTCTCTAAGTTCATGGAAATCTGCGGGAATTCTTCAAACAATCTCTAAAAAACTACCTCTTAGTCTCTTGATTTCAAGACCATAATAATCTCTCAACTACCAACATTTTCGGCATGGGTGCTTACATCAATGTCGGGACATCATCCACATCCTATTTTTTTCATCACAACCAATGTTCTATGGATCTAAAACCACACAAAGTTGAACTAAATCTTCATTTCTAATCATCCATCTCTCTAGATTCAAAGATAGATCAATTGAAGGGCGGTAACAAAGGTAAGAGGGGGTTTTAATCCAGCCTGGATGTGGATGTAATGGGTGTTCCAAACCTATGCAGAGTTCAAAAAGGATCTATAAGATTTTGGAATTTATAAGGTTTTGTGGTTAGTTCATACCTATGTATATAGGAATGATGAGTTTCTTCCAGAGATACTGAGCCGGTGGAGTCCACAAACAAATTATTTTCATCCCATTCATGGAGAAGTTGGCATTAGTTTTTGGGATGTTCAAAAGATCTGCGGGGCTCTCATCCCTGGAGATATGTATGATGAATTCATCCCTCTAGTGGAAACATGGAATGACACTGACAAGATGCTAGCTTTAGTGCATGAGCTACTATTAATATCTCACGATATTAAAAAGGTATACCCATGCATAAAATATGACATTCATCTGGATATGTGGATAGAAATTTTCTTAAAGAAAATGGGGGGAAGGCCCCACTTGAAAGAATCTAAATAGCTGTCCCAAGGCGGTGAATAGAAGTGTACCTGGTACCATATGGCCGACACTGGAAAAGGTAGAGTTTGATAAGTGGGGATATGAAATCAAGACCCACATTCTAGCTAAGACATGGATTTTGGTATTTCTTTCCATGTGTCTCAGTGCCTATTTTCTACATGTCCATGATTCCAAGGGTGGAATAAGTACAAGAGCATTTATTTTAGTGGACAAGTTGGAGGAGAAAAGAATCATGGGGTTGTCCACCCTCATTTTTGAAAAAATTAATAAGATTCTGTTGCATTATCATTTAGGGAAAGATACTTTCAGAATTGTGGGACCATTCCAAGTTCTGTAGGGATGGGTTGCAGTCCACTTTAGAATTTACTCTATGCAAAGCGGGATCAAGGTCCTCAGGATCGAGTTTCAACCATATGTCCAAGTTGTATCTATTATTCTTTCCTAGTCTTGAAACCCCAAGAAATACATAAAAGTTTGAGTTTATTTAGGGAGTAAAACTTCATTCCCTATGTGAATCTACCCACAGGGATATTTATTGACAAGGATAAGGCCAGAATTATGCTCAGGTCATACAAGATAGCCTTCAGGGATGGTGTGTTAGCGACTAAGATCAATGGTGAGATCATATGCAAGGCTTATGATCCCTATAGGTTTGAACGTGGATTCAAATTCCTGTAGAAAATAACTGTACCCACCCCCCCTAGTTCACATCATATTAGAAAAGAATAAAATAGTATCTCGATAGCTATGTATTCTCATAGCTATGGAGTTGATGGAGGCGGTCATCAACCTAACTAAAATGAATGAAACCAGTGGGTTGACCTCCTAGTATGTCAAGTCGTGGATTACATCATACCCCGAATGGGTGGTGGACAAATATGTTCCTCAGGTTAGGATAAATAGGTGGAACAGTAAGGGTTCCTATCATTTGTAAGGTTCTTCATATCCTTCATAAGTTGTGTCCTCTACGTCAAAGAGTGGGGATGATGAGGTTCCCATCTCATCGAAATGAAATCGTGTAAGGTATAACCCACTAGCTAGAATAAAATGAGCCACACCAAATGAATTTGCACCAAATAGGTTCAGTTTGAACTTCCAAATGGGGTCTCGAGTTCCATTTCTCATTCTTCATCTGTGATAGAAAGGGCTGGTAAGCCCGTGAAATCTAGGGATACTGGATCATCCTCACAACAGTCTAGAATATATTCAAAATATGTATGACCAGAGGTAGTCCAAATATGGTAGGACCAGTTTTCTGATGCTGAAATTATGTGGGTGCTCCTACGTGTGGGGTTTTAGATTACAGGGATAGAAGATCTCTAAGCCTCAACTAGTATTCTCTTTGAGGATAATCATACAGAAGTGAAGATTCATATCCAAGATCTAGATATTGTCATTTATAAAACTGAAAATCATATCCCTACCATAAGGTGAGTAGAGGATATGATGAAAAGGGGCACTTCTGAATGGATTGATCATTTATCTTTTGAATAATAGCATGACTTTATTGATATCAAAGACATAATTTCTCTTATTCTCAAACTCTTTTCTATTTTTCCTTTATTTTTCAGTCAAAAAATCAACTCTAAAGAGGAATACCATCTTAATTTTCATCATGATAATGTAAAATCCACTGAGATTCCATCCCCATAGTATAGCCTTGGTTTTACTATGATCGAGGTTATTGGGTCACCCCATGTATTAGGGGAGGTATCTCCAGAGTGAAAGGCCATGGAGAACGAGATGGCCAAATAATTCCCAACTATAATACTGGTTTTTGAGGATGTTGAAATTAGTAATCCATTGAATTATATGAAGAAAAAGGAACACTGAAGGGTGAAATCCTAATCTAAACACCTCACAAGTAGTAATATGTTTTCTTGGTGTCATTCATCTCTACTCAAGACAAGAGTCTAAACTTCCTTATATGAACTCCTTCCATTTACTCTCTCATGGAACTCAAAAAATGAGTCTCTAAGAACTAAGTATCGAGCTTCATTCCAAATTTAAATTCCACCTGGTGAAATGGATCCCTCAAATGAAGAAACAATGAGAGTCGAGGATAAATCATCTGTTCCCATAATTTTTTCTACCATAGTGGAGAGGGAGGAATATTCTGGTAATGTCAAAGGTATTTCATAATATTTCATATAATCATGACTGATTTACACATCTATAATATTTCTATTTCATCTCATGCACCATAGAATCCTACGATGACTGATGATGGCCTGGTGGCTATCACTAAGGAGGTTATTTGGGATCTCAAGTCTTTGGAGGAGGTTCATGAACTAAATCCTCCAAGTGTTTCCATGAGTGAGATAAACATGGGGTTAGGAATTTCAATAGAGGCCATGATAAATCTTGGAATTAATTTTGATGAAATAATAGAACATATTAGTAATCCTACTACTTTAGAAAAATTTGGGGCACTATATAAAGAATCAAATGGATGTCAGTGTTTATTTTTTGTACAATCAATCTTTATATTCATGATACCCTAATCATGACAGTTTTAATGCGTAGCTCCATCCACAAAAATGTTGTGGTGATGGTGCATGGATAATACTTTTGAATCCATCCCAATCCCATTATTAAGGGGGGGCAGCTCAAGTGTACTTCTAAATGGGAAGTCTTCCTGAGCCTTAGTTGGTAGATCTTGGGCAGACCCAGGGGAGTGAACCTCATTAAAGAGGTTCCATCTTGAAATGCTAAAGCTGGGAATGTTGGGGGGGAATCCTCCCAGGTTGTAGACCTCTTATTGGGTAAGGGTCACCAACTATTTTGATTGTTCCCCATTTTTGATATTCTTTTGAATCCAAAAATGATTGTAATTTATCATTTAGGATTATTAGCTTCTATGGTTATATATGAGGTCAAATCTTCTACATTAACTCAAAATAAAATTAATGGTGAGGTAGCCACTCTTTAGGAGGGAGCAAAGTAGGGCACTTCTTTGAGTGCATTTATCCCAGAGTATATATCTCCTTCTAAAAGTGACTCTGAATCATATCCAAAATTCCATAACACTATTTGCACCTCATTTCACAAGTCCTTGTAAGGTATATGGATGATAATCTCTAAGATTCCCCTTGAGTACTTTCCTTTGTGAATATAACAACTTTCATTTCTATATGGCATATTGGTATTCTATGGGTTTGATTACCATATAATCCATGACGATGTAAAGGAGACTGTTCATAGGTGGGAGTGATAGAATAATCTTTAGAAAGACCATATAAAGGAAAAATGATCGCCAATGTTGACAACATTAGAGATGTTTTATCCCAAATGGAGGATATTCCTAACCCAAAACTAGCATAATTTAAGTGAAAGATAAAGTAGAAGACTATTCCAGTGTCACGACTTCATTAAGAGTTAAACTCTACTTAGGGAGAACTCAAAAAACTCTACCATTCATTAGGAGAAACCCAAAAATTGGTTTAACTTCCATTGCGACTACAATGGAAGCACCTCGTTAAGATAAGGAGACTAAATATGGCTGACTAATTGAGCATCAACAAGAACCTAAGAGGGATTCAGAGGTTGTTCAACAGATGAAGAGTTTTTTCAAAGGCCCCTTGTAATATATGATAAAGAGATTTCATTTTTTGAATGTTCATCTAGGGTATTTTTTTATTATAATTGAAAATAATTTATCTTCCAATCATCTATGTCTTCATCCCTTCCTTTTTATTAACATCATAATTTTGAGGCCAATTTTCATATCATGACATCTTCATACCATCTAATCCTAATTACAATGATAGGTATGGGGGTGATCAAATTTTTTTTGTCTTAGCCAAGAGGCCTAGTGAGTGTATCTTGACTATTTCTAGGTTCATATGGACAACCCTACAAACTTTATGTCTTTTTATGTCATCAACCTAACGTTTTCCTAAGCTCAGTATGAGGGAGACTTAGCAAGTGAGACATAGATTTTTATTAGGCCACCCTTTTGGGTTTTCATCCTAACATGTTTTGTGACTTTTAACTTTTTATCACTCAGTGTTGCTGAAACCATATAGAGTGTAGGTCTAGTGAACTGAGACTCAACTTCTTTCTAGATTTTCCTTTGTGGGTTTTCAACCGGATGATTACTATGTATCCTTCCATGGGTATTTTAAAGTCATGGAAATCAGACCAAAAAGGATATTGTTTAATTTCGAACAACTTTGGATATATATTTTGAAATAATGACCCAGACAAATATTTTCTATTAAAGATGTTTCGAATTTATTCAGATACATCCAACTAGAATCTTGAGACACAATTTTGTGGTTTCTAAATCTAAAACATGGTATTCGGGAATAGAGGAGGTCTCTCCTGAGGAAGAAGTTACCATTGGATGAAAAATCCATTATGTGGGTTATTTTATACAATGCCAACTAGGGCATGTACTACATAGTCAAATAGTGGCATCCTTAGGACGACATTCCCATTATATGGGAAAGTTATGAAAGGCCGACTAGGGTGCGTACTACATATTTAGGTAAAGGAATTATCAGGAATTATGACATTCTATTGCTAATGAAAAAATGAAGTTTAATATTTGGATGTCTCAAGACCAAAATGGGTGGTTTTTCCAAGGAAATATATATGATAATAAAGATATCATTGGTATTGGAAAGATCCATGAATGAAAAATCCCTCCTACAAGAATTTGGTTTTTCAAGGAGGTTATACTTTTTTAGATAACCAATTTCAAGGGAGAAGGCCTCTTTTTGACAAAGGATGAAGGAATCGTGTAGTTTCATGTCATGCGACTAAGAAATTGACTGTGCATTTTAATGTCTTACAGCAAGGGTATTATGATATGAAGTTTAAGTTCATTTAGCATAAATATTACTCTATGATGTTTAAAGTTATACAGCATAGTCATTGTGCTATGTAGTTTAAATTCATGCATCACATACATTATGCTATTTAGTTTAAAGTTATGAAACATGGACATCATAATATGTAGTTTAATGTCATGCATCACGGACATCACGCTATGCAGTTTATATTCATGCAGCATAGACATTAGGGGCTTTAATTTAAGGTATTTATCTTTGACCAAAGGTTTAATGGTTTTCTCTTTATTAATAATTTTTCTGTAAATGTGATTATATATTTAGGTATGGATTGAGAAATTTGTAAATTGTAACATGGGTATATCTGGATCTGAGAAGTGGTATGGGAAAAAGGATGTATGGTGTTATAGGAGGACTCTCCCAAGAATGAAGTTACCACTCATTAATAGACCCATCATGGGGGTTGTTTTATGCAACGCCAGCTGGGGCACATACTTCATAGTACATAGTGGAATCCTTTGGTTGATAGTCCCATTATGGTGGAAACTTATGCAAGGCCAACCAGGGAGTGTAGTGTATAGTCAAGCAAAGGATCTCTCAAGAATTTTGATATTCTATCTCTAAAAGCCAATGAAATTTTAAGGAGATTCGAGTCTCCCCAAGCATAGAGTCTGGTCTATGGATAGAAAAATCCTAAATATATAAGGAGTATTTCAAGTAATGATTTCCAAATAATCAATGGAATATGCTCTCTATGAAGGCATGACCCAAGAATGGGAAGTATGGTGCTTTTAGTTTTAGGTCATATGACTAGGATAATAATATTATGGAAACGATAGATGATATGTTGTCAAATGACACAAGGTTATTCTAGTATGCTTTAAACATATTAAGGGGTAAAAGTAAACCATAGTTTTGGATACTTTTAAGTTGGGAAAAGGGATATGGTATAAATATTCAAGGGATGGCCACTGACTTTGAATTGCTGGTACCATCATACCATCATCAAAGCTTAAAGTAATAAAAGAGGCTTATCCCAAGGGAGGAATTACCATTATCTAAAAAACCTATTTTAGGGGCTGTTTTATTCAATTCCAACTAGGGCATGTACTACATAGTCAAATAGTAGTATCCTTAGGATGATGGACTAGTTATTTGAGAAACTTATTCAATTCGAACTGGGGTGTGTACTACATAGTCAGGAAAAGGAGATCTCAGGTATTAGACATTCTACCAGCAGAAGCTGAGGAAAGATTATGAAGATCTAAAAGTATTAAATATTAGGATTATGATATGCCAAATGGGAATTGTCCAATTCAAAAAGGAAGCGTTTGGACTGATATTTTCTATAATGTTGGAGTCTATTTCATAGATCTAACCATATATATAAGGGGAATCTCTTGTTTCCTTAGTGGGATTTCTAATGAGAGGACCCAAAATAAAATCTCTAGGATGGATTTTTGATTATATATAGGAGAGAAGGAATTTTTATTTACCCCATAGATTGGATTAGGATCTAAGGCCTAGTCTTCACTATTTATCTCAATGGGATGAGAATCAATCCATACATAGTTCTTTGGGTACCATGTAGTTTAAATTCATGCGACAAGGACATTAGCCTTGCAGTTTAATGTCATGTTTAAGGATAGAGGTGTATTGATGTGAAGAGAAATATGACAATGTGGATAAACCAAGGAATAGTTCCCAACCATCACTATAAATATTTTTGGAGAAATAATCAAACCATATATAGTTCTAAAAGATATAGGTTCACGTATAAAGTGAGAATTTTTATTGGATATCCTCATGTTGATTTGACTTGTACATAGTAGAGTAGAGGTGTTTCCATGTTATGTTTTGGCCACTCCTTGGATTAAATATTTGAGTATCACTACATATCTCATCGGGGTAATAATCAAGGCACACATAGTTCTTCAAGGACCGTGAAGTTTACCATCATGTGGTAAGGATGTCTAGTTTCCCTTTTAAGGTCATAAAGCTTGGATCATGATAAAAAAAATGTGAATAAATATACCTTACTCATGCATATAAATCCATTACCCAAACTCTTAATCCCACATGATATGTTCTCGGTGTGAGAAACTAGGGGTGGTAAAAGTTTCTTTTACAGTGCAAGGGCAACACAAGTAAAGGATAGGGGAATTTAAATTATATGGTGGTTGAGCTAGGAGATATGATCCAAGCATCTCAACATATCTCATTTGGATAATAATAAAGTTGTACGTAGTTCATAAAATTACATGTGGTTTAACGCCATTTGGTAAGGATAAAGGAAAATTGATGTTAATTGATGGGAACATTGTAGTTAGTCCCAAGGGTGGAAGTCTGGGTGTCAAAAAATGTCTTTTTTAGGGTAAGAATCAACCCACATGTAATTATGGACAACTATTTCCCACATAAATTGGGCTTTGATGTGGGGAAAAGGGGATTTTGATAATTTTTAGACTGATAGTTTGGTCAAAATCATGATGTATCGGTATCACCATGCATATCATTATAATGAGAATCAAGCCATAAGTCCAAGAAAGGTTCCCTGTGCAGATCTGATTCGTGCATGGGCAAAAGGAAAGGGGAATTTCTTTTCCAAAATCATGGTTGGACCCAGGATTAGAAATCCAAGAATCACTACATATCTCATTGTAATTTGAATCAAGACACATGTAGTTCTTATAATGTTCTTTGTGTAGGTTTGATTCATACGCATAGGGAATGAAGGGGTTTTAAAAAAAATTAGAAGGAACTGGGAATGGAGATTTGGGCATCACTACATATCTCATTGGAATAAGAATCAAACCACACATAGTTCTTGGAGAAGGTTCCCCAC
This sequence comes from Viscum album, assembly GCA_963277665.1. Classification (NCBI taxonomy): domain Eukaryota; kingdom Viridiplantae; phylum Streptophyta; class Magnoliopsida; order Santalales; family Viscaceae; genus Viscum; species Viscum album. The sequence continues at coordinate 1,495,945,085 of OY728133.1, forward strand.
ACAAGCTGGTTCATGACATGGGGAAATGGGGTTTGAATAATTTCTATATCAATGTTTGTTCCCAAAACATGATTCTAGGTATCACCACACATATTTTTGTAATCAAACTGTACATTTTACAAAATTTCCCTGTGTAGATCTGGTTTAAGCAAAAGGAAATAAAAAAATTTCTTTGTGGTTGTGGATAGACTCAAAATTGGAGATCTGGGAATCACAATGTATCTCACTTGAAATGAGAATCAATACACATGTAGTTCTTGAATAGATCATGCAGTTTACCATAATGCGATGAAGATGTGAAAATGTTGCGACTTGTGCCTATAAAAAGGGGACTGAATTCCATTATAGAGTGGAAATGATTTAAGTGGGGAATATGCATAGGATCATCCCATCTTTCTTCCTCAAGTCTGTCCAAGAGGGAATCTCAACCCACTATGGGGTTAAAATGATGTAATTGGGACCTACTATGAGGTAGAGGCCCATTTTTCAGGGAACGTGAGGGGTATCCTGACTCATGTAACACTGGGGGTTTCTTAATGTCGAATGAAATGATGATAAACATGAAATTTAATGTCATGCGGTAAGGAAAATAGGTGTCTTGTAGTTTATTATCATATGACAAGGACATTGTGTCATGCATATTAAAGTCATGTGACAAAGACCCACTATGTAGTTTAACATCTTGTAGCTTGGACATATGGTGCTATGTAGTTTAACATCTTACAGCTTAGATGAATATTGTGTAATTATTTGAAATATTTCATCAGGAACCTTTCATTGGTTGGGGTCATAGTGATTTCTCCATCCATTGAGATCAAAGAATAAGCTCTGTTAGAGTAGAGCTGATGTATAGAGTAAGGTCCCTCCCACATTGGCTCAAGATTTAGAGGATTCTTTCTTGGTATCATTAGAGTTATAAGGACCAAAACCTACTCTACTTGGAGGAATGAATGAAGGTAGACCATCTTGTTAAAGGTCTGTGCTATCATATTTTGATATACCTCCTAGTGATTCAAGGTAAAAAATCTATTTTAACCCAGTCGCTCCAATTCACAAAGTCATTTCTGAGACTTTTCATCTTCAAATAGCTAGTCATAAATTTCAATATAGAGCGATGTAGATTGAACTTCAATGGGAAAATTTTCTTTTTTTTCTATACACCAATGAGTATGGGGTTTCTCGTGTTGTATTATGGGTTGTAGTCAGATAATCCCATAAGGAGTGTAAGAGGTTGTAAAGACAAAAATTCTTATCTTTATCCACTATATTTTGGAGTATGTTTGACAGGGTCTTGTTAAAAGCCTTTATCTATCCATTAGCAGCTACATGAGAGTGGGATGAATGGTTGGATTTGATATTGTACTCATGATATAGCTTTTCTACCTAACCAAAATAAAAATTGGTTCCATTTTCCATCAAAATGGTATGAGAGACACCAAATATACTGATGATGTTAGCTTTGATGGAGCAAATAGTGCTTTTGGATCCAATTTCTTTGAGGGCTACTTCCTCATACCATTTGGAGAAGAAATCAGTAGTAGTAAGGATGTACATGAAATGTTTAGTCGTAGCTGGTGGGTATGGTCCCACTATATCCATTCCCCATATAGAAAATTTCCAGATGTATTATAATATATATATAAAATAAGGGGGTTGGTGAATGAAGTTGGAATTCACTTTATAGCGACCCATACTTTACATACATGGTTAATACTTCAAAATTGAAGAATAATTATTACAACATATAAAAAAACCATGAAAGGACCGTATAGGTATAGTGTCTTTAGAAACTGGGAAACATAAACACTAGTTCATAAAGAATCTACATTGTCTCCCATTTATTTCATCATATCTATAGTCCCTTTTTGGCATATCTTACTCAATACCCTTCTTCCTGACCTGGGGAAAGGAAACATACAAAAGGGTTAGCTCAAATGCTCAGTAAGGTTAAACAAAAGAAATATCAATCACATAAAATTCATAAGAACATAACATTTTGGAAATCTTACCCTGAAAAAGAGATCATAATTTCATAACATGGGATAAATCATGGTAGTGAAATGTAATCCCAATAATCATAACATAAACACACGAAACTTTGTGGAATACACACATAATCATAGAGAATCATTTCTTATTAGTCAAGACTCATTTCCAAGACTATCTTAGTGGACAAAGTCCATTTCTGAACCGAGTTCACTCCTCGTTTCAATCCTGTTTCACTGAACCGGTTTAACCTGCCGTTGCAGCCATGTTTATCTCATGAGATATAAAATCTTTACCCAATGAATTAGAGGGAGATATATGTCCCACCCATCTCATAATGATACCATTCTTATGTGTGCCTCAAAATCATAAACCATTCATCATAGCATAACCCATGAAATAAAAATGGGATTCTTAAACATCGTGACATCATAAAATAATTCATATAAGATAAAGGAATTCATAAAAATAATTTCATCACAACATAATAAAATCAATGTAATAATAGGGATATAAATAGAACCGTTTATTATCTTAGATGGAAAATAATTTTGATAAAACACTTGAACTCCATTCTTGAGGAAAATATCCTTTCTACTTCAAAAACACTTTTCCTTTCGTAACATGTCATACAGTTCTAAACTAAAAAAAGTTGATTAAAAATAAACTTGAAAACTTGTAAGGTAATCTTCTTCGAAATAATGTTTTAAAAATTCATTCATTCCGTATAAGTTAAAAAAACATTCTTCTCGTACTTTGGCCGGAAAAGTCAAAAAGTACCTCGTACGAAAAATGACAAAATATTCCTTTCATATCTTTTACTAAAAACCCACCGAAAGGTAAAATTGGAATTAAACAATTTTATAAGGATATAAATATTACATATTGAGTAAACATGGATGTGGATGATAAATATTCCCCAGTAAATTCTGAAGTATAAACAATCTCGGATAAAAATGAGATTGCAAGATTTTCCCTTACCTTAGGTCTGATTTTCTTCATAAGTGTCTGAACCTCCTATATAATCATTTAAATAATGTTATTGACTTATTCTAGAATCATAATTATTTTTATGATATCATATATGGTCATATTCTTAGCTTCTTATTAGTAATATTTCATTACTACATGTTATTCGGGTGTTTATTACTTTTTGTTCTTATGCGTGTTTTGTCAAATAAATTCTTATTCTTCTCTTTAGGTTATAGATACCTCATTTCCAGAATGGTATTAATGTACTATATATCATATTTATTCATTCAATTCATTTATATAATCATTATGCAATGAAGATCATGTAGAACGAATCGCATCACATCGTGGAGACGGTATTCCGTACGTACGCACGAGCGATGATATCGTTCCCATGATCGCGGAATTGTATTGGAGTGTATGTATACTATTTCAGAATTAATACCACTTTACAATAATCATATATAGTTATTATTTACACCATTATACCCATCCAAGTAAGGTGGTAGTGGTGGAAAATAGATTACACCACGACGTGGAGACGATATTCCGCACGTACGCACGCATGGTGATTTCATTTTCCGTAGGATGGATAGATGGTGAAATAGGGTTGTTTAATACTTATAATAACAAATAAGTATATGATTGATACTGATGTTATTACTTCATAATGAAACAACTAAATAAGAAGAAGTGGAAGAAGAAATAAAGTTGAAAGAATCAGTAATGGACATTACCTCTTCTTTGAAGCGCCTCTTTGAGACCTCCTATTAGGGCACTAAAATTGGCCTTTGAAGAAGACCCAAACCTATAAGATGTTTTTAGGGAAGTGGGGAAGTTAAATGGGTAGGTATTTTCCGAGCTTGAAGGCTGAAATTGGTGTGAGGAGGAGAGGGAGGAGGTGCCCTTTTATAAGGGAGGAGAGGGGCACCTTTGGAAATATAAGAAATATTAGTTTATATTAAATCCCAACCCCACCTAAAAACTTCCAAAATGACTCATATCCAAATATTAGATGATATAGGGTTGTAATATCATCAAAAAATAATATTTAGACATTTTAGGAATTTATTTTAAACATTATAAACTTGATTTATCCTTATTTATCAATTTAATTTTATTTGTGGTAATAATATTATAAATTTTAAATTATTATAAATAATTACATATGTGTTGTGAATTTTCCATAATTTGACACTTTATGAAATTTTTGACCATATAAATTTTAATTTATAATTTTTAAATATTTTTGTGATTTTTAAACAATTTTATAATAAGTTATTTTTAAAAAATAACGATAGTGTCAATTTTGACACTATTCATTTATTTGAATTTAAATAAAATATATACAGAAGATATGTTCGAAATAAAAGCATTAATAGATTCATAAAATGTCATATGTTTCTATAAAATTAGTGGATCACATTAAATAGTTCATATAATATTTATTTTAATATTTGTAAAACCATTTATTTGATATTTTAATTAATAAAAGAATTTCAACATCACTATTGTGTCATAATTAATGATAATTATTTAATCCTTAAAAATTATAAATAAATTCCTATGATGTAGATAATTGTATTATATTTCTGGAGACTATTCATGTTAGAAGTTTCATTAAGTTTATCACTAAATTAAAATTATTATACTTATAAGATTTAAGAAAGTGACATGTTGTCACATTCTTTGGTTTTAATAATAATTAAATTATTTCCATGGAAAAAAGTCCATTAAATGAATCTAATCCGACTCTTAGGTGATATGGGTCTACTTTTAGTCATCCAATAGGATTTTGGAAGGTGTTAGGATAATTTTATAATCTTATATTTACCCTTAATTACCTGATTTACCTTTAACTATGGTAAATAAAATTTATCGTAGTTACTATTCATAATTCCCAAAAATGAAAAAGTATCCTATTAACATAATTTGTACCCACTGATTCCAAATATGGAATCCATTTTTCAAAATTCAAAACATATAAGTTGCAGTAATTAATTTAAAATAAATCTCATTGTTAAGAAAACTGGTTCTAGAAGTTAAAACATTGCCAAAGATTGAAATGTTTTTACATATGAATTCAATGTGAAATTAATGCTAATGACATACATTATATTAAATGGTAAAAACATATTCTATTTATACTATAAAACCATTCAATATTATAATTTAACCATATAAATTATCTCAATGAAAAAAGTAGTTTTTAATTAAAAATTAGCGTATTTTTACTATTCATCAAAAGATGAAAGTTATTAAAAAAATATAAAAAATTTATCCAAAGTAAATTTTTATACCCTGATTCAAAAGAATAATTTTATTTTGTCAAATTGAACTTATAAACATGTCAAAAACTAGATTTAATGTGGGTGTGCCATCAAAAAGCGGCAAAACTGCATGTTTTTAAAAATATTTATTTTACCCGAAAAAATTATTTTGTTCTCTTACCATGTTCTAGAAAATGTTTAAGATGAATAATAAAATTCAAAATGTTGTTATTACTATTCATAATGGCTAGTTCATAATAATATATCATTGTTTAGTGAAACCCGGTATTGCGTACTACACACGCTATCGAGGAAGGTCGCGATTGCGTGTAATGTAAGCCAAGTCCGTATTTTGTGCTGTGAAGGATTCCTTTGGTGTTGAGTATAACATAAGACCAAAAAAAATTCTCATAAAATCTCAGGGTGTTACATTCTACCCCCCTTAAAATGAATTTCTCCCTCGAAATTTTTCACTTCATTACAAACAGATGAGGATACCTCTCCCTCATCATATCCTCAAGTTCTCATGTAGCTTCTTCTAATTGGTGGTTCCTCCATAGAACTTTTACCAAGCGAGTGGTCTTGTTCTGTAGGACTTTTTCGCTACGATCTAGAATCTCTATCGGTTTTTCTTCATAAGAAAGATCTTTCTCCAGCAGTACAACTTCTGATCTGAGTATATGTGAAGGATCAAGTATGTACTTTCTCAGGAGAGATACATGGAACACATCGTGAACTTGAGAGAGATTCGGTGAAAGCGCCAATCGATAAGCTACCTTCCCAGCACGATCCAGAATTTCAAAAGGACCGATATATCTAGGGCTCAACTTTCCCTTCTTTCAAAATCTCATGACCCTCTTCCAGGTAGATATTCGTAAGAACACTTTATCACCCACTTCAAACTCTAGGTCTTTTCTTCAGTTGTCGGCATAACTTTTCTATTGACTCTAAGCTGATCTTATGTGTTGTTGAATAGATCTGACCTCTTCTTCCATTTCATCAACAAGATCAGGTCCTAATAGCTTTCTTTCCCCAACTTCATCCCAGTAAGTTGGAGTCCTGTATTTCTTTCCATGGAGAGATTCATAAGGATCCATCTGAATACTGGAGTGAAAGCTATTATTATAAGAAAAGTCCACCAAAGGTAGGTGTTGATCCCAAACACCGTTGAAATATATAGAGCAAGCTCTGAACATATCTTCTAGAGTTTGAATTGTCCTCTCAGACTGACCGTTGGTCTGAGGATGATAAGCAGTGCTAAAACTCAACTCTGTATCCAGATTATGCTGAAGACTTCTCTAGAACTTTGAGGTAAACCTCGGATCCCGATCAGATATAATATAAAGTGTTACTCCATGAAATCTTACCACTTCTTTTACATATATCCTGGAAATCTGGTCTAGAGGGAAATCCTCTCTAATAGCAATGAAGTGTGCAGACTTTGTAAGACGATCAACTATGACCCAGATAGCATTATTTCCTTTGGATATTTTAGGAAGTCCAATGAAAAAGTCCATAGTGATGTTTTCCCATTTCTATTCGGGTATGGTTAATGGTTGTAACATCCCCTTAGACTTCTGTCTCTCGGCTTTAACTTGCTGACAAACCAAGCATCGAGAGACATATTCAGCAACATCTCTTTTCATTCCATCCCACCAGAAGTACTCTTTCAGGTCCCTATACATCTTTGTGCTTCCAGGATGAATAGAGAATGAAGAACTATGAGCCTCATCCAGCAGCTCCTTCTTTAATTCGGGGATGGGAGGAACACAAACCCGATTCCTGAAATTTATTATCCCATCACAATCAAGGTTGAATTCAGGAACATTTCTCACCTTCTTTTTAACTCGACATCTTATTTCTGTGCCTCTTGAATCTTCACATATTTAGATGGTTGAACATTCATTTGAGAAAGATAAGATTTCTCCCCTTCCATTAAAATTCCAAGATCCATCCTTTTAAAATCCATAAATATTGGATCTTTTGTGATCCTCATCATGGATAAGCTAGCATGGTCTTGTCGACTTAATGCATCTGCTATCTTTGTTTTCTTTCCCATGGTGGTAATGAATTGAGCAGTCGTAATCCTTAATTAGCTCCAACCATCTTCTTTGACGGATATTCAGCTCCTTTTGTGTGAAAATATACTTTAAACTTTTATGATCAGTATAAATATCACACCTTTCACCATAAATGTAATGCCTCCAAATCTTTAATGAAAAGATTACCGCAGCTAACTCCTAATCATAATTTGGGTAATTTTGCTCATGGATTTTCAACTGTCGTGAGGCATAAGCTATCACCATATCATTTTTCATGAGAACACATCCCAGTCCTTTCTTGGATGCATCACTGTAGATCACAAACCTTTCTCCACTGTAAGGTAGTGTGAGCACAGGTGCACTGGCTAACCTTCTTTTTAGCTCTTTGAAATTTTCTTCACATTCCTCCACCCAAACAAACTTAAATCCTTTTCGAGTCAACATGGTGAGTGGGTTAGATAACCTTGAAAAATATTTCACAAAACGTCAGTAATATCAAGCCAAACCAAGAAAACTACGGATCTCAGTTACTGTTGTTGGTCTCAACCATATTTCGATAACCTATGTTTTTGCTGGATCCACAGATTTCCCCTCTTTTGAGATTATGTGACCCAAAAATGCAACTTTTGGAAGCCAAAATTCACACTTGGTAAATTTTTCATAAAGCTTCTCCTTTCTTAGGGTCTTTAATACAATTCTCAAGTGATCTTCGTGTTCTTCCTTGCTATTTGAATAGACAAGAATATCATCTATAAAGACTACCACAAACTGATCAAGATAGTCTCTAAAGACTCTATTCATCAGTTCCATGAAGATATCAGTGTCATTTGTAAGACCAAATGGCATCACTATAAATTCATAGTGCCCATACCTTGTACGGAAAGTCGTCTTTGGTATCTCCTCCCTTTTGACCCTTAATTGATGATACCCTAAATGAAGATCAATCTTGGAAAAGTATTGAGATCATCGTAGTTGGTCAAATAGGTCATCAATGCGTGGGAGAGGATATTTGTTCTTGATAGTGATCTTGTTAAGTTCTCGATAATCAATGCAGAGTCTCATTGATCCATCTTTCTTCTTAACAAACAGAACATGTGCTCCCCAAGGTGACACACTAGGGTGTATGAATCCTTTATCAAGATTCTCTTGGAGTTGCTTCTTCAATTCTAGCAATTCAATTGGGGCCATTCTATAAGGTGTCTTTGAAATAGGCAAAGCACCCGGTACGACTTCTATTGAAAACTCAACTTCACGATTTGGTGGAAGACCTAGAAATTCCCCTGGAAAGACATCATCAAATTCCCGTACAATGGGCATATTATTAATCGTGAGTTTCTATCAAACCATTTGAGATAAATAACCTTCATTTAGTGGAATCAAGACCCATAAGATGGATGAAATTTCCACTAGAAGGTTATGTTCATCCTTGCATCGATAGATGATCATAGATTGATCTGGAATAATAAATGTGACTTCCCTTCTTTGGAAATTGATATGATCTCCATATAAAGAACGCCAATCCATGCCAAGAATCACATCAAATTCCACTATAGGAAGGATCACAAGATTTGCAGGAAGCACTTTCCCACAAACTTCAATCGGAGAAGAATTGTAAACTTTTTATGTGACTGTTGTTCCATTAGGGGTTGTCACAGCTAACTCATCGTCTAATTTTTGAGGTAATACGGTGATACCCGTAGAAAATTCTTCAGAAATAAAAGAGTGGGTGGATCCAGAATCAAATAAAACATTAGCTACTTTAGAGTGGATGGTAAGTGTACCTCTCACCACTTCTTTGTCATACTCCACATCGCCGATAGTAATTGCATGTGACTTTCCTTTGTCTATGGCCTTAAGAGTTTGTTGACGTCGATCATCATCATCAACCCTTGGATTTGGGCATTGATTGGCATAATGCCCCATCTCCTTGCACTTGAAACATTGAAGTGTATTAGGTTCATTCTGTGTATCCCTTACTTTGTTTGCATCATTATACATCTTCTTCCCATTATTTCTACATTCAATTGCCCGATGACCTTCTTTTCCACACTTATTACATTTTCTGGTCCCCTTAAGACAATTTCCTCCATGTTTCTTTCCACACTTTGAGAATAAGGGAAAACTCATCTTCTTTTCATTGTGGTCTTTAGATTTTCCTTTGAATTCCATTTTCCTCTTCTTATCAAACCCATGTGACTGATGGGTTACACCAATCTCCATGTCAACCTTGAGAGCACATTGAAAAATTTCCTCGTAGCTATTGAAGTCCCTTATGGATAATGCCCTTTGAAGACTTGGTTTTAAGCCACTAAAGAATCGATCGATCTTACTCTCATGTAGGATAATAATTCCGGAAGCGTACCTTGCAAGACCTGTAAAATTTTCTTCGTAGGTACCAATGGATTCATCATCCTTTTTCTTTAGTTCAAGAAACTCCTTCTCCATCTTTTTTCGAATAATACGAGGGAAATACTTATTGAAAAATAAGTTCTTGAACTCGTCCCATTCCATGGACTCAATTTCATCCCTTTGCCTCATATTCTTAATAAGATTACACCATTGATCAACATCACCTTCCAAACAATACACTGCTAAGATGACTTTATCATGTTCAGAACATTGAAGAATTGAAAATATCTTTTCAGTGGTACTGATCCATTTTTCAGCCACTAATGGATCAGAAGACCCACTGAATGAAGGTGGACGCTGGCTCATGAAGGATTCGACAGAATGTTGCTTCTTCCTTTTCTCATTTGGAAGTCCTGCATGATTTATAGCTTGAGATAGTTGTGTGAGCATGGTTACAAGATTTTGCATTCCAGCTCCCATAACGTTTGGTTGCTCAGGGGGACAATCATTGCATTTCCCGTCGCATTCCGCATTAACACGGTTTCTTCGGGTTCCATCCATTGACTAAAACCAAGAAGAATAGTGTGAGAAACACTAATTATAACAGGAAAACCACATAATCAAGAATAAAATTTCACACTTAAGGTCTTATCATAGGTTGTTCATGGCCATTTATAAAACACTAATATTGTGTTCTATGCTTAGACATATCCTTAGGTTTCTTACTAAGGCTTTCACATCCTAGTTTCCAAAGGTTGACTATACCTTTCCTCTGATACCAACTATAGCGACCCATACTTTATATACACGGTTAATACTTCAAAATTGAAACATACTTATTACAACATATAAAAAAACAATGAATGGACCGTATAAGTATAGTGTCTTTAGAAATTGGGAAACCTAAACAACTGGTTCATAAAGCATCTACACTTTCTCCCATTTATTTCATCATATCTATAGTCCCTTTTTGGCATATCTTACTTATTACCCTTCTTCCTGACCTGGGGAAAGAAAACCTACAAAAGGGTGAGCTCAAATGCTCAGTAAGGGTAAACAAAATAAATATCAATCACATAAAATTCATAAGAACATAACATTTTGGAAATCTTACCCTGCAAAAGAGATCATAATTTCATAACATGGGATAAATCATGGTAGTGAAATTTAATCCCAATAATCATAACATAAAACATTCAACTTTGTGTTATACACACATAATCATAGAGAATCATTTCTTATTAGTCAAGACTCATTTCCAAGACTATCTTAGTGGAAAAATTCCATTTCCGAACCGAGTTCACTCCTCGTTTCAATCCTGTTTCACTGAACTGGTTTAACCTGCCGTTCCAGCCATGTCTATCTCATGAGATATAAAGTCTTTACCCAATGAATTGGAGGTAGATATAGGTCCCACGCATCTCATAATGATACCATTCTTATGTGTGCCACACTATCATAAACCATATATCATAGCATAACCCATGTAATAAAAATGGGATTCTTAAACATCGTGACATCATAAAATAATTCATATAAGATAAAGAAATTCATAAAAATAATTTCATCACAACATAATCAAATAAATGTAATAATAGGGATAGAAACAAATCCCTTTATTATCTTAGATGGAAAATAATTTTGATAAAACACTTGAACTCCATTCTTGAGGAAAATATCCTTTCTACTTCAAAAACACTTTTCCTTTCTTAACATTTCATACAATTATAAACTAAAAGAAGTTGATTAAAAATAAACTTGAAAACTTCTAAAGGAATCTTCTTGGAAATAATGTTTTAAAAATCCATTCATGCCGTATAAGTTAAAAAAACATTCTTATCAAACTTTGGCCGGAAAAGTCAAAAAGTACCTCGTACGAAAAACGACAAAAGATTCCTTTCATATCTTTTACTAAAAACTCACCAAAATGTAAAATTGGATTTAAACAATTTTAGAAGGATATAAATATTACATATTGAGGAAACATGGATGTGGATGATAAATATTCCCCAGTAAATTCTGAAGTATAAACAATCTGGGATAAAAATGAGATTGCAAGATTTTCCCTTACCTTAGGTCTGATTTGATTCGTAAGTTTCTGAACCTCCTATATATTGATTTAAATAATGTTATTGAATTATTATAGAATCATACTTATTGTTATGATATCATATATGGTCATATTCTTATCTTCTTATTTGTAATATTTCATTATTACTTGTTATTTGGGTGTTTATTACTTTTTGTTCTTATGCGTGTTTTGTCAAATAAAATATTATTCTTCTCTTTAAGTTATAGATACCTCATTTATAGAATGGTATTAGTGTACTATATATCATATTTATTCATCCAATTCATTTATATAATCATTATGCAATGATGATCATGTATAACAAATCGCATCACATCGTGGAGACGGTATTCCGTACGTACGCACGAGTGATGATATCGTTCCCATGATCGTGGAATTGCATTGGAGTGTATGTATAATATTTTAGAATTAATACCAATAATCATATATAGTTATTATTTATACCATTATAACCATCCAAGTAAGGTGGGGGTGGAAAATAGATTACACCACGGCGTGGAGACGGTATTCCGTACGTACGCACGCATGGTGATTTCGTTTTCCGTAGGATGGATAGATGGTGAAATAGGGTTGTTTAATACTTATAATAACATATCAGTATATGAGTGATACTGATGTTATTACTTCATAATGAAACAACTAAATTAGAATAAGTGGAAGAAAAAATAAATTTGAAAGAATCGGTAATGGACATTACCTCTTCTTTGAAGCGCCTCTTTGAGACCTCCTCTTAGGGAACTAAAATTAGACTTTGAAGAAGACCAGGACCTCTAGAATGTTTCTAGGGAAGTGGGTAAGTAAAATGGTCAGGTATTGGCTGATCTTGAAGGATAAAATTGGTGTGATGAGGAGAGGGATGAGGTGACCTTTTATAAGGGAGGAGAGGGGCACCTTTGGAAATATAAGAAATATTAGTTTATATTAAATCCCAACCCCACATAAAAACATCCAAAATGAATCATATCCAAATATTATATGAGATAAGGTTGTAATCTCATCAACCAATAAAATTTAGACATGTTAGGAATTTATTTTAAACATTATAAACATGATTTATCCTTATTTATCAATTTAATTTTATTTGTGGTAATAATATTCTAAATTTTAAATTATTATAAATAATTACATATGTGTTGTTAATTTTCCATAATTTGACAATTTATGAAATTTTTGACCATATAAATTTTAATTTATAATTTTTAAATATTTTTGTTATTTTTAAATAATTTTATAATATGTTATTTTTATAAAATAACAATATTGTCAATTTTGACACTATTCATTTATTTGAATTTAAATAAAATATATACAGAAGATATGTTCAAAATAAAAGCTTTAATAGATTTATAAAATGTAATATGTATCTAGAAAATTAGTGGAGAACATTAAATAGTTCATATAATATTTATTTTAATATTTTTAAAACCATTTATTTGATATTTGAATTAATAAAATAATTTCAACATCACTATTGTGTCATAATTAATGATAATTATTTATTCCCTAAAAATTCTAAATAAATTCCTATGATGTAGATAATTGTATTAGATTTCTGGAGACTATTCATGTTCGAAGTTTCATTAAGTTTATCACTAAATTAAAATTATTTGACTTATAAGATTTAAGAAAGTGACATGTTGTCACATTCTTTGGTTTTAATAATAATTAAATTATTTCCATGGACAAAAGTCCATTAAATGAATCTAATCCGACCCTTAGGTGATATGGGTCGACTTTTAGTCATCCAATAGGATTTTGGTAGGTGTTAGGGTAATTTTATAATCTTATATTTACCCTTAATTACCCGATTTACCTTTAACTATGGTAAATAAAATTTACCGTAGTTACTATTCATAATGCCCAAAAATAAAAAGTAGCCTATTAACATAATTTGGACCCACTGATTCCGAATATGGAATCCATTTTTCAAAATTAAAAGCATATAAGTTTCAGTAATTAATTTAAAATAAATCTCATTGTTAAGAAAACGGGTTTTAGAAGTTAAAACATTGTCAAAGATTTAAATGTTCTTACCTATGAATTCAATGTGAAATTAATGCTAATGACATAAATTATATTAAATGGTAAAAATATATTCTATTTATACTTTAAAACCATTAAATATTATAATTTAACTATATAAATTATCTCAATGAAAAAAAGTTGTTTTTAATTAAAAATTAGCGTATTTTTAATATTCATCAAAAGATGAAAGTTATCAGAAAAATATCAAAAATTTATCCAAAGTAAATTTTTATACCCTGATTCAAAAAAAGAATTTTATTTTGTCAAATTTAACTTCTAAAAATTTCAAAAACTAGATTTAATGTGGGTGTGCCATCAAAAGGTGAGAAAACTGCATTTTTAAAAAAATACTTATTTTATCCGAAAAATTTATTTTGTTCTCTTACCATGTTCTAGAAAATGTGTAAGATGAATAATAAAATTCAAAATGTAGTTAATACTTTTCATAAAGTCTAGTTTATAATAATATATCGTTGTTTAGTGAAACCCGGAAATGCGTACTACACACGCTATCGAGGAAGGTCGTGATTGCGTGTAATGCAAGCCAAGTCCATATTGTGTGTTGTGAAAGATTCCTTTGGTGTTGCGTATAACATAAGACAAAAAAAATTCTCATAAAATCTCAGGGTGTTACACACTTGGTGGGAATGACATTTCTTATTGAACTCTATGGAATTCTGGGTTATCAAAGGCCTAAAGTATCCAAGACTTAGGATTTGATCAAAAATATATACCCACACTAGTGGGCACCAAAGGCTCCTACATATATCCATTCCAAAATAGCCATAGTCTATTATCCATCAACACATCTGAGAAGGACTCCATCAAAGCCTCATTTGTAGAGGAATTTCTTGTGATTTAGGTCATCATAAAGAATGAAATTGGATACTCACTATCATATTTTCTCTCTTCTTGTTCTTTCCAATGGGAGATCCCCATTACAGAGGTATTCCATGATGGGAATCATCCATCCCATCATAGGACCATACAGATCTAGGATGGGACTGATTTTATTAATCTCTTCTATTCTGATTTGAACAAAAGGTGAGACCATTCATCTATGGGCAATGTTAATGATTGTTTCATCCCAATTTGGATCTTCTGAATCTATATCTACATTTTCTAACACATCTTCTAAGTCATTTTGTGATCATGGTATGTATTTCAATGTTGGGTCTGACGGGAAATCTTCCATTAACCCTCAAACATAGTTAAACAGGGGAATTAGATCCTCTTTTCTGATGGTATAATCCCCATTGATCATCTTTATTACCAACTCTGAGTCACCTTTCAACTCTAGGTTGTTCACTGGTATTTGGAGTGCCAATTGTAGGCCTGCATTGATAGTATGATATGCTGCCTCATTGTTGGTACAACCTTTTGATAACAGGATGGAATATGGAAAGACTACCTTCTCTAGGGATATAAACACAATCCCTTTTCCTTATTTTTTGGGTGTAGGGCCTTCCATTCTCTTTTCTATTGGGATTCATGATGCACCATAAGAATAAATTTCCCATGTTTGGGGGACATTTTGAATAGGGGATATTTCTTTATTAGTTAGTTTAGTATTTAATGGAATGTCTTCTACAGACATATGTTCGGTAAGGAAATCCGCCAAAACCTAACCTTTCACTTCTTTATGAGGCATAAACTTTATGTCAAACTGCTTCAAAATAACTACCCTAATTTCCAGACATCCTATCATCATAGTAAGATAGAGGATAAATTTGAGTGGGTTATTTTGAGAAACCAAGTGGATCTCGTGGTGCTGCAGGAACTATCGTAGCTTCGAAACAGCAAATATTAATTTCAGGAATCTCTTCTCGATAAATGAATAACAATTCTCTACATAAATATTGGTTCTACTAAGATAATAAAGGTTTTTTTATTCACATCATCATTATTGTGTTCAAGGAATGTTCCTAGTGATCATTACAGGTCTATCATGTATAGAATGTGTGGCTTTCCCTCAATAGGTGTCATCAATACTAGTGGGC
The DNA here is from genome assembly GCA_963277665.1 of Viscum album. NCBI lineage: Eukaryota > Viridiplantae > Streptophyta > Magnoliopsida > Santalales > Viscaceae > Viscum > Viscum album. The sequence continues at coordinate 1,495,960,821 of OY728133.1, forward strand.
TCAAGAGGTATTTCTTTAGGGAATCAAATTCTTCTTGATATTCATTGGTCCATTAATATGTGACCCCCTTATTCAAATATTTGGTGAAGGGTAAACACTTTCCTAGGAGGTTTGCTATGAAGAACTGGATATAGGCCAAGTGCCCTTGAATTCCTTTCAACTCTTTCAATTTTCAAGGAGTTGGCATGCCAAGGATTGTTTTAGTCTTCTCAATATCAACTTCAATGCCACAATGGCATACAACGAAGCCGATAAATTTTCCTAAGCTTACCCCGAAATCACATTTCAAGGGTTTAATATTAATATTATGCTAACGAAGCATGCAATATGGTCTCAAGGTCATCCAGGTGGTCAGAACATTGTCATTACTTGACTGCTAGATCATCAATGTAACACTAAAAAAATCTCAAGAAGGGTTTGCAGATGTGATGAATTTCCCATTTGTATGTGAAACTGGTGTTATTCAAGACAAAGGAAATTACCTAATAGAAAAATACTCCCATATGGATTCTGAAAGGTATAGATTATTCATCTTCTAAGTTTATCCATATTTGGTTGTACCCTGAATATACATCCATGAAGGATATGGTCTGATAACTATCTATTGCATCAATCATAAGTTTTGTGATCGGAACTCAGAAATCATCTTTGAGAAAATACTAATTTAGGACCCTGAAATCGATGAAAACTCTTATTTTCCCAATCTTATTCATAGGTAAAATGTTGGATGTCCATTTTGGGTACTTTACCTCTTGCATAAAATCATCCTTGATGAGTTTTTCCACTTCAGTCTCAATTTTGGAGGTGTGATTTGGGTGTATCCTTATGGAAGCTTACTTGTATCCCCGATGATCTTATAAAAGATCAAAGTAATTGGCGGACACCTCAGGGTAAAGTACTAGAATCTCTGTGTAACTCCAGGGAAACATGTCCTAGTTCTACTTTAAGAAGGATGTATATATATTATACTCTTCTTGATTCATGGTCATACTAATCAGAGTAGAGAGTGGATCTTATTTTTTACTTAGATTTAGCTCTCTGAGTTCATCCATAGTAGTAGATATGCCTTCCTCAAATGCTGGAGGGGAATCCCAGAGATATTATTCTTCATAATCTTTCTTATACTCCACTACTTGTACTTCCTCCTGGGGAGGATATGATAAAACAAGTTCATCAGAGGGGATAGGGGAGTGCCATCTTGACATCCAGAGGATGGAGTAATTGTTTCGGGCTCACTTTCTAGAATGAATCCTTCTTGGAGTACAACAGAGGAGATGAGGGACTGAGAATGAGTCTCCTCACATTCTCATATCGCCATAATAGATTCTTCCAATCTAGTTGATGGAGTCAGTTATTGTTGAGGATCATGGCTATAATGGAGATATTTTCATCCAAGATTTCATTATTGTCTAGAGGGTTGACGACTTCTCCTATGTTGTTGAGTGTGGTTGTCACGACTAATATTATGGATGCTATTAAACGAGTGTTTGAATTTGGGATGACCCCTTCAATTTGATTAATAATAATCACATATTCTACATTAATCTTCTTGAAAGGGTTAGTTGGGATCATCTCCAAGACATATGGGGAATCGATTCAGGTGGAATCATTATCCATGAATTGTTTTTCTCAATTTTTATAGAATCCTACATCGATGTATTGTGTCTCATAGGATTTTAACAAGTCCTTTTCACCATTCAATGTCCCAATTTGACCATTGATACAATATTTGAGGCATTGATGGTATTACTAAGGAATAGTCTCATGCTAATGCATCCAAGGTCTTTGGATAATAATGTTTAAAGTTGTATCCTACCGAACAACCATGAATTATGATTCAAACAAAAGATCCCCAAACTAAGTTCTGAGTGTGATATCATTGAGAGGATCTTTCTCATTATTTTTATAACCCTTTAATATGATAGTGGAGGGATATATGTGAGATTCACTTAGGCCCAGTTGAAGAAGTGATTGAACCGGATTAAGTTTTACACCTGATCCATTATCGATAAAATCTCTTTGGATATCAATGTCATTTATTCTAATAGATATATACAAGGGTCTGATATGTCCTTGTACGATAGAATCCTCATACTGGTCAATGAAAGTTATTATCACATGGAATCTTGAAGGATCACTATCTGTATGATATACTTTAGTAGAATCAACCTCAACCTCAAACTCTTGAGAATTAACAATACCTCAATAAGTTCTTCTTATAGGTCCTTTTATAAACTCAGAGCATCCAATATTCATAACCTAGCCAAAACATGGGCTAATTTCTTCAAGAAAACATATTTTTTATCCAAAGGTATGAATTTTACATCGTGAACATTATCTTTTTTAGGCACTTTAGGATCTTATGTTCCTGATGTGGATGGGTCGTCCCTTAGGATAGCAGCTGGAAGTGTTCTTGTTCGTAATGGATTAGGCCAATTGGGTTGGCCTACCCATTGAGGAGGTGGTGGTGTATCCTCTAACTAGTCTTCCAATATGATCATGTCAGGGAGGACACTATCATTCATTGTTTAAGAACACTCTTCTTCCTGTTGATCTCATTGGAGATATTTCCCTTGATTTTCATCTACATAGATGGCTAGAGCGATGTTTTGGTTGAAGTAGTAGCTCCTTGAACAACTATGTCTTCCCCTGTATACTCAAACATGATGACCTCTTCCCATGTTTCCCCAATAAATTATGGGGAAATCAAGTTCATAATAAAAATCATCATGTGAGATGGGATCCATTAAGTGAATAACATTAATGGAACCAAATATCAACTCATCATCTAATGAAGATTATGCCTCATGGGGTGACTTTTGTTGTGTCATTTGGAGAGGCAGTTCTCATGATTTTGGGATGGTTGGAATGAATTATTCTTATTTCAGGGATATATTTTTTCATAACATGAACTCATATTCTTCTGTTTTCTCTTTTATCCTTTTAGCCACATCACTTTTTGAAGGAATGGGCTTTAGAGGATTGTGATTTTGATGAATTTGACTATGTTTTAGAGAAAAGGGCCGAAGGCCTAGTTAGATGTTTCAACTGTTCTTAGAGAATATCATGATTCCATTTTATCATATATTTTTTTGACCATATAGTAATATATGTTTTTCATACTCTTACCATTAACATCATTCCATTCACCTCCCTTCTCCAAATTGGTAGCAGAAACACATGCTACTTGGACTAGTGAATTTTTCAGTTTTAATTTCCCAGACTCCACTATATTTTGTAGGAGGTATATAAAGACAAAATTATCCTAGATGAGGCACCCCATCATTTTATGGAAGGGGAAATAGTTTGGGATATCTTCATCACCTTCTTTTTTGGGATTCCTGGAATTTGAAAACATAACTAAGTTGTTTTCCAATGTTGAGATGAAGTAACTAGGGACTTGGTCATTTTGAAAGGAATAGAACTTGTTTTTAATCTCTTGAAACTATTTCTACCTCTGATCTCTTTGATCATCATTACAAGGTGGTCTTTTTTGTTGATTCTCAAGGGGTAGAGCCCTATGTTATGATGTGGGATTTGAAGTAGGAGTGGGTATAAGGGCCTTATTAACTGTAACAGTAACAACCTCTACTTTTCATGTTCTCCATCCCTAGGTTTATGGAATTACCTAAGACTTGTCTGTGGTCTCTCTGATGAAATTATACACCTGTTCAAAATTTAGGTCATTTCCCAAACCCCTCTTATATATTTCATAGGAATTAATGGTGTACAAAACTCATCACGGATATTTTTTACACAGATAATCAACACCTCTTCTTGAGGGGGCAGCAAGTTTAAGGAGTACATAAATCATTTCCACCAAGTAATTAAATCTATAACCCATTCATTCTCCCGTTATTTTTTTCATAAGATTGAAGACTGTTGTCTTCTACATCATTGAGATTAACTGGAAGAGGAACTTTTGATAGAGATCTTCCCATCTAGTAATCTACTGAGACTGAGAAAGTGTGTACCACATGAAGGTCGGTCCTTGAAAAATATATACGAAGCACTAAAGTTTCACTACCTCATGTTGTTCAGGGGTACCCCTCATGGCATTGTAGTGAGAGACAAAGTGAATTAAATGTTTTTCTAGGTCTCCCGAAACATTAAATATTGGAAATGTAGGATTCCCAAATTTTTTTGGGGGAGGGGTATGATCTACCCATTCAGGGTAAGCCTTATTTTCTAGTTATACCAAGGCACTTTATTCTTACATGTATTCCAATCAAGCCATTAGTGAATCAATGTTGTTCATAAGAATCCATGGAATATCTGGCTGAGCCAGGACTTGAGTAGATATGAAAATTGGACCCTAAGCAAGTACAGTTGCTAGAACTTGAATAGTGCAGGGGGCCATAGGACCACTGGTGGTGGTACAGTTGGTACCTATCATGGGTAACCCATCGGGGTAGTCCTATAAAGATGTTTCTAACCCTGCTCTAGTTTTTCACCCAAAAGAGGGAATTCTTGATCCTCTGTTACAAGGCCTAAATATTTTGGTGGTTAATATCCCACATTGGGCGCATGTTCCATGTTTGCTTCAGTTGTTGCGGCAAACCCACTTTATTGAGGTGTGATAATTGGAAGTGTGAGTTAAGTATCTCCATGTAGATAATATCTAGTTGGAAGGATTCCTCTGAGTAACTTTTCATTGAGTCTTCTCAACTCTCTCATCTCCCCCTCTTGTTGAGAAAATATTTCCTCTAATGAAAGGGATTGACCCTATCTAGGGGAAAGGTGATACATAGTATGACCTTGACCATTTCCCCTATTAGGATCCTTTCGGGGTGATATAGGTGGATTATTTGAGGGGATTCCCAAATTTTGGGTGAGCCTCTAGTGCTAGGTATACACACCTTCTTCATTCATTTTGGTGTAGCCCGTATCATGAACAAGAACTTCCTCTCTTGACTCCTCTAAATCAGTCTCTTGTTATGGAGGGTCTTAAATGATAATGTTGATGATGTTCAAATATGCATAGTGAATCACATGAATTCTTTTGGTATATCTATGAGATCTGCTTCTTCTGCACCCTCCACGATACCTTGTCCTTTTCTTTCTTGATTCACTAGGAGTTGTTTGGTGGATATTGACCCAAATGGAATTCTTAGAGAGTTCAATTGTGTGTATTACAAGTGATTGTATTGGATCAAAATATAGAAAAAATTGAAAGGATTCACTTTTTAGAATCTTACCTAATCAGGAGAAAACTAATTCTCACTAAGTAGTGGATTTCTTAGTTGAAAATGACCCTATCTTTGTGGGATGGGGTTGTTCTTGTTCTTATTTCACAATACTTTAGTCTTGTTTGGATGATCCTCAGGGTTGGGTAAACAATCCCACCACCTTGTGGGCTGGCCTTTCTCTCCAACTGATGTGGTTTATATTTCCACATATGTTCTTTTTAATTTACTTATTTTTGTTTGAATGTGGGCTAGGTTCATTATTTGGCACACACTTAAGTCACCAGTTTTGAAATATTGTTGTTCCAATTTTTAGATTTGCATTGTCTAATGGATGAATTCCTCTAAGAGGGATGAAAACTTGATATTATTAGATTCTTGATGAAAGAGTATCTCAATAACATTCTATATTTTAGCCTAATGTTGGTGAGATTCAGACTTGGCCCATTCTTGTTGAGCATATCTTTGGTCATGAACAGATTCCATTTTTTGTGGCCATCCTAGGGCAATGTGATTTCATGATACCACCTTTTTTGGTATTTTATGTATGGGGAATGAGGTGAAATTTAGTTCCCCATGTGTACCCCATCCTATAATATGAACACCATTTGGGGTATATATGATCATATATCGGAACCACATTAATGCATCAAGAAATGCGGATTGAAGGGAACTTTACTATTTCTATGAGTGCTGGCATATGAGTCTACTGGAAGGATTGGTGTGTGTAGGATGTTGTATGTTCCAACTTACATGTTTCTATCGTATTTGGTTGGTGAGATTCTTTTAATGCTTCTAGAAAAGTCTATTGGTTGGTTGAATGAAGGCGGATGGGTGTATGTGCTCGCTCACTGTATTCCACCAAACTGGGTTGTTGGGATTCTATGGAGGGGGAAAGGTGTGAAATATCTCCTTGTTGACCAATTTTTTTCCACAGTGGGTCGTCTTTAATTCTTGGTTCTGAGGGACCTAGAATTGTTTCATGAGGACAAAACCATATTCATGTTGAGGGGTTTTTACTGAAAGACATTGATGTAAGTGATTTCAAGAAAGATCCATTATATAAGGACCCCTATGTCTTATGGATGAGGATGTGTGTGTCCTCTTAATCCACCTCCATGAAATATGGGAAGCATTAGTTATTTTGTTGTAGGTATAAGCTCTTGAAATGGTTGAATATGGTGGTTGGCACTGTCTGCTTCAGGGACACTGGTCTTTATTAACCGGATGATCGGTGGTGTCGGTTGAGATGTAGGGCCTGTCAGGAAGCCTCTAGGGTTTAGATAATATCCTTTTGATGGTACTATTAGACAAATGATTTTGAGACCCAACATTGAATACCTTGGGATGGTGATGGAATCCTTCACACGGATGAGGATCCGACCTAAATAGCTACCAAGGCGTTCACTAATGAAAACTTGAAGGAGTCTATTAGATCGAAGATAGATCTAAAGGGAGTTCCAAGAAACAAACACAAATGAGAAAACCCTATCAAATAATCATCTCAAAAACATATGTGATTTATTTTCTGGCTTGGCCCTCATTCCCTTTAAGAGTGGGAGGGATGTGACAGATAGGTGATACTATCATCTTTGTTAAGGAATCACGTCGGGTTCACCATTTTTTGTTTCCAATGAAAATGGGTTTTCTGGGAGAATGAAATGGTCTAATAAGGACCGGTGAGTACATCCCCCTTCATATTATTAAATATATGTCACATTTAATCAATTATTAGCATTTATAGATCATATAATCATCTGTATGTATCTGATATTATTCATTAATGGAGATATCTATATGTATCTAAGGTTATCCATTAATGGTGTCTTCTTATATCATACTTAGAGAATCTTTTTTTCATTATTATGATCATGTTGGTTTTCTATACACATGGTGGGGCACTTTGGAATTTATTTTCATCTAGGGAGACAAAGGTCACTCAGGAGTTTATCATAATCAAGGGATATGGGAGGTGTTTTATATTGGGATCTAACCCATAGATAGGATTCCTATATATCCTTGTGAAAGGAATCAGAACCCACATGGATTAGTGAAATTTAAAAATGAACATCATACCTATTAAGGTGGTGTGATAAGGATTCAACCGTTTAGTTTGACGTCATGTGCCAAGGATGTTTAGGTGGAAGGTTCATAGTCAAAGTTTAGTGTGGGACTTATGTAGAAGTAGCCCAAGGAACCTAGAATGGATATGAGTTTCCAAGTTGAATTAGACCAGGGATATATCCCTATAGGATACGGTTGATTTAGGAATTGGGTGTGAACCATAGGAAGGCTTCCTACATATCCCATTTGGATAGGAATCAAAACCGATGTAGTTCAGTGAGTCTTGTAGGGGAGTATGACCCTTTTATAGAATTAAGTTGGGGATTATTATTAAATAATATTCCCTATTAATGGGTCCATGAGGGATGTATTATATCATGGTGATTTTAGGGTTACTTTGGGGCTTACTCTTGAGGAGGTTTCCTGTTGATATCAGGACATAGGTAGGCATCGTCTGTATCCTAGTTATGGTAGCAATCAGAGTTCTCATAGTTCATTTGGTATCATGAATCATGTGGGTTTAATGATCACCACTAACCTCTAAGATCATGTGAGTCATGCTCGATTTGAGAAACAAGAGGAAGTATAACATTCAATAAACCATACACTTTTCCTCCTTCACTAGTGGAAGAGAAAGAGGACAGCGGTAGAAGAGGTTGGGGTTATGGCACTTCCCTCTCTTCACTTCACCTTGGAAATGAATGAATGTGAAGGCTATGGTGGTAAAGAGGGGAAATTTTACAACCTCCTACATGAAAGGATTGGGGATTACCCCAGGAATGATTCCCTAAATTTTCTTCCATATTGGGAGGAGGATCTAATACCATGTTGAATGGAAAAGAAAGTGTGATCCTTACCCTCCCTATTGGGAACTGGAGGCTCCGAGTCTCAAAGATGATAATGGAAGGACATGGTAATAACTATTATATGCAAGACTGGGAACTATCCCTGGGGTAGGGGTCCTCATTGCCATGGGGATACAAACCCAGATGTACCCAGAGGACCTTGATCAGCCAACCAGAAAAGTGTGAGTAACCTTTAACCATAGGAATACAAACCCAAATTGAGGGCATGTTAGTGTGCCACTCATCATGTTTGTGCAAGTACATTAGTCTTGGTGAAGGTTTGAGTTGATCACTATAAGATAAGGGAGTCGAAAGAGGATAGGTCCTACCATGTATGGCTTTAAAGAAGTCCTAATTGATGGATCATGCATGCTGGAAGGTAGGGAGAACCAAGGAAACTCACATAGGGGGTGCTCCACATAGGTAGTTCTGGTCAAATTGGTAGTGCCTTGGGAGAAGGACCACCCATGTGAATACAATTGGGAGAGACTTTACTAAATCCTTAAAGGGTCTTCATAGGTGTTCCTAGAGGTAAGTCACATAAGTCCCTTGTTAAAGAATTGAACTTTGTGCTAGTATTCATTAATTAAGGGTTCAGAGAATACCTCATGCATGTGGTTTCTATTTAAAACCCTGGGAGGACTTTAGTTTCACTATTCCTTGTTAATTCCCTCTTCTTTAGGTGTTAAATAACTACCAATAAAGTTATGGGGGGCTTGATCGAAGAATTATGGTGATCAGAGCATCATATAGCCTCAAGGAATTCCATATAAACATATGAAAACCCATGGGTTCCTATTTATAGGAAAATATAGGACCCTAAGTGAATGAGTAATTTCATGTAGGTGTTGCATGCAGGTCGGCTATGCTGGGTTCCACACAGGTAACTTGTGCATCGGAGATACTTTGAGGAGGCTTGCACGAATGACCATTGGGGCCTTTTAAAATCTTGACATGTTTCACTTATTTTCTTATCTTTTCCCTAAGGTATTTCCTTTCTTCATCTTTTCATCCATGTGAAAAAATTAAGTGTCAAAAGTCGTCATCATTTAGTAAAAAAGATAAATCCCATTCCTTGGATATAGTTGAAATAGGTCAATAATAAAGAGTTATAGAAAAAGAATCTTCTAATACTCAAAGTTATCGAATTAAAGATTTATTTATCTAGTTTAATAACATAAAATAATAAAACTCATCCTTTAAAAATTATCTAGAGGTTAAAAAATATATTTGAGGGATTTGACAAGATCAACTATTCTAAGAGAATAATTAGAATCAGTTTAAGTACAACTAAAAAATCTTAAAGAAAATTATATCTCCAGATGATATTTTTATGTCTTTCAAAGATAAATGGATGATTATATTAGGAATATAAAATAATACTAAAATTCAAAAATATATTTTTAATATTAAAAGAAATATTTGGGAAGTCATTTTTAATCATTAAAAAGTTGGTCTAGTCAATTTAGGGATTCAAAATCTAATCCTCCCACTTATCTAGATTTAATAAGAACATTTGAATATATTATTATAGTTTTTTATTCATTGAATGATTGACTTCATAATTTTTAGTGTAATAGTGCTCCACTTTATTTTTTTAACAGCTGTAGAGATCTTGTTGAAAAATTAATATTAGATGAACCTGGTATAAGGAATCATCTCAATCAGTTCTGTGAGATGATATAAAATTTTATTCAGTATGAAGAAAATGTTCATGAGTTTTTAAAATTAAATTTGATTTAATTTTTTAAATTCAACCCGGACTCAAATATTTTGACGAAATAGTTGGATAATATGTTTAATCATAATTTTAGAGGAATTTTCAAAGATCTGAAGGATGTTCCTCATGTTGTTCAATATTCTTCAGCTTCTGACACCCTAGCTGAATAAGAACCTTTTCCTTCAGCCAATCCCACCTCTTAAAATTTCATATCCAAATGTTTTTTATTCTAAAAAACATCTTATAGTGAAATTATTTTATATACAATATTTGTGTCTATTAATTTCTTATTATTTCTGACCTTCTTTACTACCTGGAAAAATATCATTTATGTCTTACAATTTCATAACAATTATTGATAGTTATGTGCTACATTGAATATATTATAAACCATTATCTATTACTTTATTTTTTATATTAGAAAAAGTTGGAAAAATTGGGTAAAGACAAAATTATTAATAATATAATAACTGAGGATAATGGGAATTTAAATATTAATTATACAAAATAACTTTAAATGATAACTTTTATTTATTTTATAATTATTTAAAAAAATTATTTTATTTATATTTATATTTTCTATTTTTTATATATGTAATGTTATATGGGTTTTGTGATCATCAAAAAGGGGGATATTTTTGGGCATTTATTGTCTTAATAATACTCCATGAATCTTATTGATTTTGATGCTCGCAAATACCCTTTTTATATTACTAATGAAATTAATTTAAGTGTTTTTAATGAAAAAATTTCTTTTGAAAATTATATTATTTAAGTGTTAAAGTTTTTTATTAAGTATTCGGGACATGTTTAAATGTAATCTGAAAACACTATTCATACCCTGCATTTATAAGTAGAACGTATGGTTTGGGAACCCTATGTTTGGAATAAAATATATAGATCATGAACCTTATGCAATTGGAAAAGTATGGATCAAAAAAGCTACATTTTCAAGAAACCCTACGTTTGAGAAAAAACATATGGTTCATTAAACATACTTTTTTAATCAACTGTTTGTTTTCAATCATACTTTTGGAGTTTCTTAGTACACAGAGAAATCCTATGTTTGTCTTGGTCAATGATGGATTTTTAAATTCAAGATATTTTCAACATTTTTTATAAGGGTCTCACAGAAAGTAAATATATATTTAAAACTTTTTTATGACCAATTAAAATGCTTGAATTAAATGGATTAAATCATTCCTACTTCTAAGGAATGTTATGAATTTATTTTGGAAAATTAAAATTCAAATGCTTACAATTCATCAGATTATATTTTTGGATTTGTTCAAAATGAAAGCAATCCAAGTTTCTCTTGTTAAATTCTATGAGTTATTTAATTTTACAAGTGTGTATCTTTTTTAATACAAAACTACTGGTGAAAGTAAAATATCAAAAGTCTCTATTCTTCTGAAAATTTTTACACTTTAGAGACATGAATGTTTTAATATTATGTTATGTAAACTTCTGATTAACTGTTAATGCTACTATTTTTATATTGATATTTTCATTAAAGATCATTTTCAATCAAGATCTATTTAAAACTATTATTTCTTAAATAATTTTATCTTTGAAGGATAATATCCATTTCCTATCAGTTACTACTATAACTATGAACAAGATTCTTTTTACCTATCAAAAAAATCTCTACAGATTTATTAGAGTATAGGATTCTCTAACTCAATAGAGGTTGAGTGTTAGCTTCTCAAACTGATAATTTTATTTTTGGTTCCCTATAAAATAACTATAAGGCCCTATAAAAGCCTCATTTTAAAGGTTTCAACTGCCTATAATTAGTCCATAAGTTCTTTTGATAAGATGACATATCTTGTGAAAATCACCAAAATCACTGAGATAGTGTTGGTGGAGTGGACTAGGGGATCTTTGTGCCTAGAACCACTATAAAAGTTATTGGTTCTTATTCTCTATTTTTCCTCTAATCAACTTTCTTACAATAATAGAACACTTCATATCTTCATAAATCATAAATAGGGATAATAGTATGAATCTATCTAGATTATTGAAAATACACAAATTCACCCCTTATTATGTATCTTTATATTATTATAACCAAATAAAGGATCCTCCTTTGACTTCCTTGTATCATTTCCCCTAACCTAGGTACTTTCTAAATTCCAATTTTACTCTTCCAAGCCCCTTCATTTTGAATTTGTAGTGATTTATTTGTGGTTTCTTTCCCAGTTCAAGAGATTAGGGCTAATTTTTTCTTATCCTATAAGTTTCCTCCATTTTATCTAATATTCTATAACCTTACTAGACTTGTTAGCCTATTTTAATGTCTAGGGATTTTCTATTTTTTTGTATCTCAGGTTTTTGAACTATAATAGGAGACCTAATCTGGTGTTTTTTTATTGAAGGTGACATAGTTTTATATCTTGAGGTATGTATTTCCATTTTATTGACTTTTATTAAAGAGTTCATTAGATTCTTGATGCTTTAAAAGTTTTTTTGAACTAAAGTAATGATGTATATGATATCTAGTTTGGTTTTTTCAAAGTTTTTCTATTCCTAAGTGGTTTTTTCATTGGGAACGTGGGTTAATTACATAATTCAATGTTAATTTGTTTTCAAGGGTATTTCATGTATTATATATGTTTGATAAAATTCCATTGGTGGTTTTCTTCAAGAAAAATTATTGAAAATTATGTTTTGGGTAATGTTTGATTTATAAATTGTAGTGTTCTATTTTATTAAAGGTGGTTTCCTTATTTAAAAATGGTTTCCTTGTTTTAAAAGTGGTTATTTTTGTTCATGTGATTGTTTGGTGGTTTTATTGAATTTATTGAGGTAATTATTTGGTATTTTGGTGTGTTCCCTTCAATTTAAACTTTTTAAGGTGTTTTTATAAGGGATTTATAATGGTACGGTTCATGGTTTTATGGAAAGGACCATTTGAAATTTTCTATAAAAGGTGAATTTTATTGGCTAATTTTTACACCACATTTGACCCTCATAGTTATCATTTATTTATGTGTGTATACATGTGTTCATGATTAAGTGAATTATGATTTATAAAAATTTGGTCTCGGTTGATGGATCATCTATTAAGGGGTGTATTGGAGGTGTGATGTATATGGTTTTTGTGTTTTATTTCCTTTGGGATATGTGATTTTCATGTTATTGACATTGGATTGATAGTGTCCCACCTCTATTGTCTATTTCATAAGGAACCCTAGGCTACTAATTTGGGATTAAAGGGATATTAGCTATACTATTTGATAGTTATGCACTAGATAGTAGCCTTTAGTTGAATGTTATGACTTATATAGGGGTGTCTCACTAATGAGACTATTTAAGGGTGATTCGTGTGATGATTTTTGTGCCTTTTAACCTATATAAAGATAGTTCCACCTTTTCATGTATAGTACTTGTCTCGTTTGTCCCTAAGGCGTTGAATCATGATATTTATCAAATGTTATGAATATTTATTATTTGTTTCTGTACAATTTTCTTCTCTCTTTACTTGAGTCTATTTTGATGTATTGGTTATTTATGGTTGATTTTGGTTGTTGTATGTATTGACTTATGATATTATTATTATTTACTTATGAATCTCCACATATTTGTATTCTATTATGTTTCCCTTTGCTTATACTCATGTTATAGAGTGTGTGTGTGTGTGTGTTTCATGTTTTAAAAGGGAAAGTAAGTGATTGTCTTAAATTTAATCTATTTTGAAAAGTTTTTGAAATCATTTTAAACCTATGAGAATGATTTGTTTTCATAAAGGTGTTTTTTAAATAAAAGGATACGTTTTTACTTTTCTTTCTAGTAATTAAAGATGTTTTAAAGGTAAATGGTTGGTTTTTTAAATTCCAATACCTTGGTAAGCCTTCTTTGAGGCATGTTTTATAAATTTTGTTTTTTGAGAATGAAGATAAGGCATTGTTGGTTTTATTTATATTTTATGTGAAGTAAATGAAAACTTATTTTTTAAATTTTAAACTATAAGACTTGGTTTATTTATATAAATAATGTAACAGACACATTATGGTATCCTACTAGACTTTGGATCACAGCCTATATACTCCCATTGGTGGGTATATAGTCTCCTTGTTTTCTATAGGTTTACAAGTTATGGCTAGAAGGTTATTTTTTCCTCTCTTAGTTGGGAAGCGGGTGTTTTGGGTTCATGGTGGTTATTTGAGAGTCACCTAGTGATTTTGGAGTTGTCTCTCGAGTTTTTCTATATAGTTGAGTCATGTGGTCTATTAGTTTTTATAACCTATGATTTTTTTAGTTTTGTTTTCCTTATTTTGATTTGTAAAAGATTCTTATACTAAATGATTTCTTTGATAAGGAAAAATATTAGGAAAAATATTTTATTTACCTATATTATTATTCAATGTTTGGATATTCTTATTTTAGAATTACTTGTTTATATTGTTATGGTTTTCCAATATATAGAAACATCATATAGGGTTCTTGGTTGGAACCCTTTGTTGGTCCAAGTTTCTCTTGAGGTTAAAATCATTCCCATGAATTCACTTGTGATACCACGGCACTTTTTCCCACCCTGAAGAAATAATAAATGTGCCTCAGGCCCAGTAGCAGATTGACTTGGGATGATTTGCTATAAAATGGTATCAGATCTGTCTTTTTATTTTGGGGTTGATCTTAGGTATGAGTTAGGATCATTAGAGCTTGATTGGTGGGTGTAGAGGGTTGTTGTAATTGATCTTACTCATGTTAGATCTAAAGTTTTCCTGGGTGTTTTAAAGTTTTATTTTGATTTTAGGACATACATATTTCTATTCTTGAGATATTTTGGAATGTTTTTCTTCTCCTTTGAGTTATAGGAAGTTTATGGAATACGTATCAGAAAATTACTAGTTTCAAAGTGAAACTGGTGGAAATCTATGAGTTTCATGGTCTAATAAACCATTCATAGTCTATATGAACATATTCTAGACTACTTTAAGTGTCACTCGCATGGTTGGTACATGGTATGAAAAAATGTGTGGCCAAACCGTGTATGATGGAGAAAGTTTGGAATTTTTATATTCATACCCTTAGATGATTTTATATTATCTTATGATTGTTTAGGTTTATTTATAATTTATTGGTTGAAGATTTATGGATTTTTAATGTTTTAAAATTAAATTTTTAATAAATATTTTATCCTTGGGTGAGTAAGTTTGGTTTGAAAATCATGTTTTAGGTGTTTAAAATTGTTGTTGTGAAAAGTTCTTGACCTTTATCACATATTTTTTAAGTGGATAAAATGATTTTGGATTATAATTTTTTTCAAGGAAATAATTTCATGGCTTTTTAGTAGAATGTAATTATTGAAATGTTTTTTAGGTTGTATTAATTTCTAAGGGATGAATTATTTTATTAAAAAATGATGTATTTTGATGTGTGTGGTTGAGAGGAAAAAATGGTTTTCAAGAATTGGGTTAATTATTAATATTTAGGCTTGAATGTTTTTATGGTTGTTGAAATGGTACCTAGAAGGGTATTTTTATAAAACCTTAGTGGTGTTTTGAAATGAAAAGAAGGCTTTGTTAGGATTTTTTAAAATTATTTTATAAAAGGGTTCTTTATGATGTTTTTTTGTTTGATTTTTTATTTTATATCCCTTATTTTGTAATTTTGTGTGGATTGATTGAAGATTTCGTTTTGGTGATATTTTCTAATGTGAACCCAGTAAAGGAATTAAAATATTAATAATCAAATATCTTGAGTGGTCATTTTAGTGATCTAGATATGGTCTTCCCATTTTTTGACTGTACTCAAAATCTCGATATACTGGAGGGGACATGTTCTTATTAGCTTATAGATCATGCATGAAAGTTTCTAAATCATAATCCACCTGTGATTTTTAGTGATCAAGGATCCCAAGAGTTGATTGAGTGACATTCTTAGGTTGAAGAGATATTTCAGTCACTAGGAACTCTAGGAACCTCTCGAGTGAGAAGAACCACTCCTTTATTCAAAGGATTGGGCTTTGATCGGTGGTAGTGAACAATCCATGCCCAACCATTTGAGTCATTTTCTTAGAGATATTTCAATATAACCATCATCCAGAAGTTTTATCCTAAGAAGGTGATAATTTTAAAGGAGATGTAATTCTTGAGTGTTCATCAAGGTGGTTAGTCAGTGAATGACAATATTTAACATTTAACTAGATTATTTCCTTTCTTTCTTGAGTTGGTTGTTGGTAATTCAAAGAACACAAGGTTATTTTCTAGAGGCCTTCATCCAGATCTTGGTTCGGTGGTGTTTTATTATTCCCTAACAACCTATACGGAAGTTATCTATAATTCCATCATCATTGACCCATTGTCAGTAAGGAAACCCATGAAGGGTGATGCCTTAATTCCAACTGGTGTTAGTAAAGGAAATTGGGTTGGATAGAAGTTATAGACAATATTATACTTACAATGTGGAAAGTCTAGGCACATTAGAACCTGTTTTTGGATAGCTTCAAGGACCTATCATTGGTGTGGTCATCATAGTTATATTCTAATGTTTTATAAGTTTAATGTACATCATTAGAAAAAGTATCGAACCCAGTTTTGATCCGAGCAATGGTTTGTAACATTTCATCCATAGAAAACCAAGAAGATATTTTGTGGTTTTAGGAGTGTCAACTTTTTTAAACTCTATTTTTTTGTATGGTTTGATCTCTTTTTTACACTATGTATATTTTTTATGATTGATAAAAGAGATTTTTGATTTATAATCATATATTTTTAGTTGTTCATTACTTGTTGTTTTGATGCTTATTGTTTTTATACATGGTGTGGAACACAGTTTAAGGTTTTTTTGATGGGTAACATAGAAATACCTTAGGTATGGGCTAGGTTAATGAGCATAAAATTTTGATTTCCAGTTGAATTTATAGATCAATCAGGTTGGAATTTTATTTCAAGATCACTAAGAGTGAGTGTTTGGTGAGTTTGGCCCCGAGTTACCCTTTATGTAGTTTCATAACCCAAAATCATGAAATTTTTGTTCCATGTTGAGGAATGTTCAGTTTGGGATGTTACTCATATTTTATGGATAATTTTATCTTTTTGATCTAGTATGGTGATCTTTTGATTGTTGAGGAGGATTTTCTCTCCAATGGTGTTCAAGGGGGGTTTTTTTATGGTCACACATGGTCAGTGTAATCATGCCAATTTTTTTATGTTTGATAATTTGGGAGATTTGTTTATTATTCTATCATTTTAGATACATTCTAAATAGATAGGATTACTTTATTTTGTCTCTATTTGTTTTAGTTATTCTTGGGGAGTTATCTCTTAGGATGGGTTTGGTTGAGATGTTTCATTGCATATATCCCTTGTGACCTCAAATGTTTTGAAGGTGTTGGTTTTGTTTTATCCTTGGGTTGACTTGGAACTCTAGAATCACATGTGAGTTGTGGTATGTGTGTGTATTTGAGTTTCCAAATTTTAAATAATTCCAGAGGATTGGTCATCCTAACATATCATTTTATGAGGAATCTACTTTTTAGGTTTTTTATTGCTTTACCAGAGGATGGATAGTAAATATTAAATTTTCTTGAGAATTTTTTCCTAAGAGTGGGTTTCTTTTGTCCAGTGCTCTTGATTTCAGGTTTGGTAAGTGATCCTTTTGGGTGGATCCTTCTGATAGTCAATTTATTATTGAAATTTTCTTTTGATGTGAGTTTTTATGAATTTTTAGGGGCTGAACATGGCATGGTGGGGAGAATTGTGACTGCCCAAAATTATATTTTCTTACCTATGTCTATATGGTTAATTTCTCCATTGATTTTGGGGTTTATTAAGGTGAACTTTTGATGTTTTTGTGGCTTTTATAGGGTCATGTGGTTTGTGAACATAGTTTTTGAAACTCTGAAGTGGTAACCATGTGACCTGGGTGGTTTTTGGCAGTGCAAATAATACAATCACGACACGGTTTATTAAACCATTAAATTAAAACAGGTGACATTCTTTGTTTTGGGTTTTATTCATTTTTAGTTTTTTATTTAGGGATCCTCCTTTGGATTCCTCTTTTTTCCCAACCTATATGCCTCTTAAATTCATCTCCTTCTCTTTCATTCCCCTTTGTTGTTCATTTGGAGTGATTTATTGGTGTTTTGTTCCCAGGATTAAATAGTTAGGGATTATCCTTCCTTCTCATCTAATTTTCTTCCCTTCTCTCCAATATTCTCTCATGCTATTATCCATGGTTTTCCAATTTTGATGTCTAGGGTTTTTCTATTTAGGGATTTTTGTTTTTAAGGGTTGTGATCCATCGTAGGAGACCTGATCTAGTGGTTTGCATTGAAGGTGACATGGTTTCATCTCTTGAGGTGGGTGTTTTCATTCCATTTAATTTTATTAAATAGTTAATTTGATAATTGACACTTTAAAAGTGTTTTCTAACTAAAATAACATTTTTTATTATATCTACTTTGGTTTGGTCCAAGGTGTTTCATAACTAGTTGGGTTTTTTCTTTTGAAAAAGTGGGTAAATTACATAGTTTCATAGAAATTTGTTTTTAAATGGTATCTCATACATTCTATGTGTCTGATAAAATTTTATTGATGGTTTTCTTTAATAAAAATGATTTTTCATTATTTTTTGTCAAAGTTTGATTTCTAAAGTGGGGTTTTCTGATTTTTTTTTAAATGGATTTCTTTATTATAAAGGGGTTTTACTTATTTTAAAAGGGAATTTTTTTGTTGATGTGATTGTTTGGTGATTTCGATGAATTGATTTTGACTATGTTTTGGTTTTGTGGTGTGTTTCCTTGTATTTACACTTTGTCTTCAAATGTTGTTTTAAAATGTTATTTCCAAAGGTGTATTTATTGGTTTTAAGGAGAAGTCAAGTTTGAAATTTTGTGTGAAATGTATATTTTATTGACTAATGTTTACACCCTAGTAGAGCTTCATTGTTATCTTTTCTTTATTCTTGTATGTATAATTATTAAGTGAAATATGATTTATATTTATACGGTTTGTGTTGGGGGTCATCTTTGAAGGGGGGGTACTGGAGGTGGAATGTATATGATTTTTGGGTTTCATTTCCTTTATGTTATATGATTATTGTGTGATTGATATTGTATTGACAGTGTCCCACCTCTATAATCTATTACATGAGGAAAACAAGGACCCTAAGTGGGGATTCAAGGGATTTTTTCAATACTAGTTGACATTTATACCCTATCTAGTATCCCTTAATTTAATGTTATGGGATGTCTAGTGGTTGTATCACCAATGAGGCTAGTTGATGATGATTCGGGTGATGATTTTTGAGATAATTAATCTACCAAAAGTGGGTTCCACCTATACATGTCTAGTACTTATCCCATTAGTCCCTTCAGTGTTTACTTATTATATGGTTCATATGTTATGCCTCATTATTTTGTATTGTCATGTGAGTTTCTTATATCTTGATTTGACCCTATTTTGATATATTAATAAATTCTTATTTAGTGTGGTTTTTGTATGAATTTCCTTTTTTAGTTCTTGATATTTATTTATGAATTTGCATAGATTTTTATTCTATTATGTTTCAATTTTCTTGTACTCATGTTAAGGAGTATGGGTGTGTGTGTGTGTGTCAGGTTTTAGAATGGAAAGGAGGTTGTTTCTTTAAATGAAATCCATTATGAATTTTTTTTGAAAGAATTTAAACTGATGATAATGGTTTTTTTATTAAAGTTATGTTGAAAATGAAAAGGTAAGGTTTAACTTGGTTTCATGGAATGTAAGTGGTTTTAAAGGTAAATTATTTGTTTTTTAAATACCAATTCCTTGGTAAGTACTCTTTGAGGCATTTTTTATAAATGGTGTGTTTTGAAAAATGATATAAGGAATTTTTAGTTTTATTTAAGTTTTGTGTTAAGAAAAGAAAAAATTATTTTACTATTAATTTTAAACTAGAGGACTCGGTTTCCTTATAAAAGGAATGTAATAGACTCATTGTGGTATCATACTAGCCTTTGGATATCACCCTACATACTCTTGTTGGTTGTTATATAGTCTCATTGTTTTGTATAGGTTTATAGGTTATGGTTAGAAATTTTTTTTACCCCTCTCCATTGTGAAGTGAGTGTTTTTGGGTTCATGGTGATGACTTTAGAGTCACATGGTGATTGTGAAGTTGTCTCCTGAGTTTTTTTAGATAGTTGTACCGTGTGGTGTATTGGTTTCTCATTCCTCCTACTTTGTTTCAGTTTTTTATGGTTGTGGTTAGTAAAATATTTATATAAAAAATGGTTTCATTTATGAAGGAAAAATGTTTCGGAAAATGTTTTTAATTATCATTAGTATTATGCAATGTTTGGAAGCTCTTAATTTAAAAATTCTCGTTTATTTTGGGATGGTTTTCCAATGCATATAGACATTATTCTAGGTTCCTAGTTGGAACATGTTGTGGATCATTGTTTTTATTGAGGTTGAAATTTTTCCATGTGTCCATTTGTGATACCCTAGTGCTTTTCACTAGACTAGGGTGATCGAGAACATGTATTAGTCCTTGTAGCGGATTGACTTAGGTGATGTGTTAAATTGACCTTAGCTATTTATCTATACGGCAATACCTTAGACCCTTGATACCAATTGGTAGCCTATGGCATATGGGATGAAATTCCAGAGGTCATGTAGAATACCAGGCTGGTGCACTATGGAGTGGCCTCTAGACCTGGGTGTTAAAAAGTAGTATCAGATAATTTTATTTTGTTTTACTATTTAGGGACGTGGTAGACTAGGAATAAGGTTGTGTCAAAGCTTGAGATAAACCTCACATAGGTGCATCATGAACACCTTTTTTATGGGTAGTTTTAGTTACTAGGGTCACCAAATTATTTTTCTTGGTATTTTCTATTATATTTGTGTTTTTTATTTAGTATTATTTGTTTATCGAGGATTTTTATTTATGGATTTGTCTCTCGGCCTCTTGGAAAGTGGCCACTATACAAGAATCATGTTTGGGATATTGTATTTACATGAAATACATGTCTTGTATGTGATTGATTTCAGTAACAATGAGGGTTAAATTATTTAAAGTATCAACAATGTCTTATATATATATTTTCCCATATAACTTGTTGGTGGAATTATACTCAACTAAACCGTGGTATTTTATTTTGATAGTAGTTCATGTTAATCTTATGGAGATACATTCTTCAATGATGGATATATGATCCCTTTGTGCAAGGTATGTGTAGAGACCATTAATGGGTTGGTGAACTATTTGAATACCTTAATGATGAACATATTATGGGTGATTTTGATATGGTTTTATTACTTTAATTTTCAACAACAACCTCTATGGAGTTTTCCCATATAGATTATTGTTGTTATTATACTTAATTGAACCATGCTGTTTTGAAGATACCCAACCTCAATACTAGGAGTGATGTTAGGTGATATGGAACAATTGATTAGATTTTTAGCCATGTTGATTCTGGATGTGATTTCAAGTGATTCAGTGAGGGCATGGGTGGATGATTTTTTTAATGATGCTCGTGTGGTGGGTGATCATTTGGTTGGCTTAGAATGAGTGGGGTTCATTGAGTTATTAGATGAGATAACATGAAATAGAGCACAGTCAGTGGTTAATGTGTGCGAGTCTTGGTTCATAGGGATATGACTCATGTGAGCATAAGTTTAATTTGAAATCATGTTTTTCAA
This sequence comes from Viscum album, assembly GCA_963277665.1. NCBI lineage: Eukaryota > Viridiplantae > Streptophyta > Magnoliopsida > Santalales > Viscaceae > Viscum > Viscum album. Next base: position 1,495,982,275 of record OY728133.1, read on the forward strand.
TAGTGTACACCAATTTAATTCAAATAAGACCAGGATAAATAGATGGTGAGAACCTATGATAGGGTTATTAGAGGTTAACTCTTCTTCAAAAGTAAGACAGTGAGTATTAGTAATTAATTTTAGAAAAATCCTTATTGTTAGAGTGTGGGTGTTTGTTGTTTACACACAATGCATGTTGGTTGTGTACCTATGAGCGATTGTGTTAGGTTTAAGGACCATTGGGTTCAATATGATGATTACATGTATGGTGTCATGGAGTCTTGATGATAATAGATAGTGTCAAGGGTTATCAAAATGGGTGATTATTTCTCAGGAGGAGCAACACACATTCAATGTTGGTATATATGAGGTGTAGCGCTTGAGGAGAAGTGTCAGGGAATCCATTTGGTGGGAGAACACCACCGGATGATGGAGGTTGTGACCCACATTTTGGGTGATTTTTAGCTATATTGAGGGTGTAATTCTAATAAATCCAATAACATGAGGTGATTTATGTTTCATGTTGGCACTTGGTTATGACTAATATTACCACATCCATTCATTATGATCAGTAATGGATATGATGTGGTCTATGGAGATCAAGTTTTCTTCCTTAATGGAGTAACAATGAGGATAATCTCATAAATAAGTGAATAAAATCCGTCATGGAGGTACAAACCTCATGATGGAAGGGTTATGGTGTTATGGTGAGACTGTTCTATGGACATTTGAGGTGGCACTAGGATACTGGTGTGTGGTAAGATCTGAAAATATCTTATTCCTTGGAAATTACCAGATTTAGAATTCATATTCGGTGTTTGATAGAGTTAATATATTGGCATCCAACTCTTTTTTGGGTCAGTGTGATCTAAGAGAAAGTTGGGTCAGAGGTGTGATAGTGCCCGTGAAGAGACCATGACAGTCGGTGAGGGTGGTTGGTGATCCAACTATGGAATTACACTGAGATTCAAGTCCATACTTCGGTGTGGGTGGTTGTCCAATATCATGATTACTTCGATTATTAAGATGTAATGATCATATGGTGTGGTAATGTTTTAGTGGGTATGGCCATAAATTTTTTTAAGAGATCATTCAGAGGAGGGGTGACTGATGTTTTTTCATGGAATTGGGTATGGTGAGGTGGACACCACACCATGAATTCTAGTGGACTATTAGAAGTGTGTTCTCAATTGAAGATTCCTAGTATGGGTAATATCATGTTTTTAAATTGGTTATTGTGAGTAAACTATTATGGTGGGGAGAACAATGATCCTTGAGGATGAATTAATCGATGACACAATGGTGACTCGAGGTAGATGGGTATGGTTGAGCATCATCTCATTGTTGGTGTTGATCAAGAGAATGTAGATCAGTTTTTGGTACATAGTGTTCCATTATGGTTGGATTTATACAGTAAAACATGGAAAGTACTTAGTGAATTGAATAATTAGTTAGGTTAAGTTTTGTGGTTTCATTTCTACTATATATTCTCAAGGATGACAAGCATTATGGTTGGGAGTTTGTAACGGACATTAGATTTGAGGGTCATTATTTCTTAAAGGGTATCTTAATTTTTTCTATCAAATCAAGGTATGTTATATGAATTAGGACATGGATCATAATTTTTTACATTGTAAAATCTCAAGGAGATTTTTTGGATGAGGATCGATTCTTGTGAGGTGTTATAGGTTCTTGAGTGATTGTCAAGGAATGTTTGGGTAGTCTTTATAAAATTATGCATATGTAATATATCACACTACAATGAGATACAATGGGGATGGAACACGGCTGGGATCACATGCCCTTATGCTATTATGGGATTCATTCCATGAGAGGCATGTAGTTCATGTTGTGAGGTATAGGGGCCTAAATTATTGTTTTGTTTCATGGTGCATCACATTGTGACCTATAGGGTTCACATCATGATTATGTTGGTTGAGGGTTTGGGTACCCTGCCTTAGAGAATAACACCACAACCCTCAGTCATTAAATAATTAAGGTAAGTAGGGGTTCTAACCATCTTCCTAGGGAGAATCATTCCATGACCCCCCATGATTGCACTATAGCTTTTTTGGGTGAGGGGGTGCAACACACCGCTGAAATATGGTCAGAATGTCACACCCATGACTTATTTTAAAGGTATTTATTTCATTTAATTTCCATTATTTATTTGTTTTGAAGGTTTCCCATTCATTTTTGTGGAAATAGTGGGTTTTCAAAATTTGGGCCAAATGTGAACCCATTTTCAAATTTAAAAATAAATTTTTTTTTTCTTTTATAAATCCTTAATTTTTTTAACATTTTACACCCATTTCACTTCCCAATTGGAATACCCTGGTATAATAAAACCAACATATCAATTTTGACCCCATAAGAGTCCATAAAAATGATGGATTTTGGTTTTTTATTAAGGTTTTGGTCCAGCCCGTATGCCCATTTCCTGCTTTAAATTATTTGTTTATAATTTCAAAATATCATTCATTTTGTACTGTTTTTCGGTGATTCCACCTCCCACTCAAAGACAAAAACTCTAGGCTCACTCACAATATTTATCAAATCTTCTAGATTTGAGAAGTTAAATTGATTCTTTTATAAACCTTTCAATGTTTGATCTCCCCCCCCCCCATTTCAGTCCCCACTTAACTTATTAAGCCTCATTAGAGCCTAAATATTAGTTTTGGTTGCTTAGAGATTCATCCTTTAGTAGATTTTGGGAGATTTCTTCAAGATTGTTCAAGGTAAGTGATCCCTTCTTGGTTTATTCCATCTTCCTTAGGATTTCCTACCTCTTTCATGAAGTTCTAAAATGTTAAAAAGTTAGGGTTTGAACCTAGGGCTTGATTTGTTGTCTTTTTGGTCAAATATTGTGGTTTAGGGTTGGTTTTCACCCCCTTATGGTGTAGTGGTTGTGAGGTTGATGTTTCACACCATATTTTGAAGGTTTAGACACAAAAAGGTATTTGATTACACGTGTAACCATTTTATGATGAGTTATCTTGATGTATTTACTCATTTTTTACATTCCTCGTATGTTTTTTGTGGTGAAAAAACTATTTATGATTTATTTGGTTAAGCATTTTATTTTATAGTTGCATTTTAGGTGGAAATTGAGTGTTTTTCATGTGTAACTCTTGGGGTATTATTTGGGTATATTTTATAACATATGAAATTGCTTTAATAAATCTTTTTTGGGCTTCCAATTCTTCTTTGGTAGGGTCATGATGTGCCATTGGTTTTTAAATAGGTTTTTTGAATGGGTTTTACGTGTAAAACCACGTTATGCCTCTTGAAAGTGTATTATGAAAATGTGTTTGTTTTCATGTGCATATTTTTTTGGTATTATTTGAGTTCATTTTATAATACTTTAGAGTGGTTTATTAAATATTTCTAGGGATTAAAATTATATTTTGAATTTGTATCGGGGTTATTTTTTCCTTGAAAGATGGTTTTGAAACTGGTTTTATGTGCAAGGCTTGGGTATACTCCTTAGGATTGTTTTATGAAATATTTGAATGGTTTAATTATTTATGTAAGAGGTGAAACCATATTGGAAGTCTCTTTTGGATTTCTTATATTTTGAAATTTTCCATTTTAAATGTGAAGTGGGTTGTCATGTGATGTGTATCCTCTTGGAAATGTTTTATAAAAATGTTTAACGGAATTACTGAAATGTGAAAGTGATGTAAATGTGATGTGGGCTGTTTTGTGTGAGTGTGATGTGAAAAATGGATTTTGTTTATGAAAAGGGTATTATGTAACATGTGAGTGGGATTATATGTGATTTTTAGCATCTTGGGAATGATTTTATAAAAATTTTAAAGGATGTTTTGAATTTTGAATGATATGAAAAATGTGTTGTGGGTTGTTTTGGTGTGAGTTGGATTTGAAAATCAATTTGAATGAAAAGGGGTATGATATTCATGTGTGATGTACATGTGGGATTTTTTGTTTGATTTTTGATGTGGAAGTGGTATTTTCATGTGAAAAATTTTATTTCATGGCTTGTTGAACTTGTTTGAGCACAAGAGGGAAACCCGGGTATCTAGGTGGGTGGATGTGTACTATTATTCTAGTGTTCCCATGGGGTTTGGCCTCAGTTTTACATAGAAATATTGACTCTTACAACACTAACTAAACTATGATGATGATGATGATTAGGGACCACTAGGTTATGGTTATGTTCCCTACTAGTGTCTCATGCATGAGAATAGATATTATGATGGTTACTCTCACTAAGATACGAGGTACCTGTGACCCACAGCGAACTAGTACCTAGGGGTTATTTCCTATTTCTTGTGCTCATTAGATTCTTTACTCTTACAATCATAATACGGTATGCTTGGCTGGGAATTTTAGTAGCTTTTTCATTTTATTTAAAAGTATTGATTCTTTAAAATATCCCACTTGAAAACTGTTTTAATTTTAAAAGTTTAATCTTTTAGAAATTATAACTAGCATTTCATGTTTTTGAGAACTTGCATGATTTTTATCTTTAAATGTTTATCACATGGAATCTCTTAGTAGTGATATCCTACTAGGATTTGGATCACACCCTACTTACACATTTAGGGGTAATTAGACTAGCTCATTTTTTTACTGGAGGTTTGGGCATAAATTTTGTGCCTATGGTTTGGGTTTTAGCAGTCCAACGTGATGTGGTATTGTAGAGATGGCTTGAGGGCGGTGCATCTTGACATGTGGAGGTTATTGGGCTATAATTTCTGGTTTTTTACCTTTGTAATGGTCTTTTATCATTGTTTTAAGTTGTGTAGTTAAATTCTTAAATTTTATAAAAGATTATTTTTTTTTTGAAAAATCCGGATTCATTTTATTGGATTCGTTTGTTGTTTTAAATTTTTAAACTTAGGTAAATCATTCCCAATTTTTAGTTTGTGATACCCGGGAACTTATTCTAGCCCGTGGGGATCGAGAATGCCCTTTGGGCCTTGTCACGGGCTGGCTTAGGTTCCTGTTTTGATGGCAACCAGATCTGGTTCCTGACAAAACTGTATCAAAGGAGGTTTTATCTTTTGGGTCGTGTTCCTATGGGATAGAGTCAAGGTAGATCAAATTTAAGGGTGTTGGAACTCGACGTTCTAGCTACAAGCAAGGTTCCTAGCCAGCACATCTCATGGTAGGAATCAAGTTACCAGGATAAGTTGGGATTTATCTGAGTCCTTTGGTTTTCATGGTTTGATAATGATTAGTGGAAATGAAAAGAGTGTTGTGTTAATGGTCTTAGTGAGCTCATAGGGCCTTACAACCCATGTGGAGATGGAGATATTTTCCTAGATTAATCTCTATGACGGTAAAGTGATTGGCGTATGGCTACCAACCATATGTACAAGTCACCCACTGAAACTAGTTTCCTCTCGCATTGTATTGTGTTCTTTAGTTTTGAAATCTTGGAAGTTTGCTTTTAAAGAAAAAATGACTTGGTTTTAAGAAGCATAAAGTTTTTGTGAAATGATTTCCTAATAAAGAGGGAATGGTTTGATTTTTGAAATGGTGGGAATGAATTTTCAGAATTTTTTTGAAATATAAAATGGTGTGTTTACACCTCTTTTAAAAGCAGGAAATTATGTTAAAGTTAGTTTTGAAAATGTGTTCCCAATAGAGTTTTCTAAACTATTGAAAGGTGTTTTAATGGGATGAGATGTTTTTAAATTTATGTATATGAATTAAAAGTGACTATTCATTTGAATGATTGGGATTTTTATTTATTGGTTAGTGGTCTTGAGAAAAAGGAAGTATTGGTTGATTGTTTTGGTTTGAAAAGTGGAAAAAAAAATTTGTTTTAACCTTTGGTATTTCCATGAGTGACCACATGAACGGGGTTATATGGGATGATGGATGGTTAATGGAAAGACTGTATGAGTTATAGGATAGATATGAGGAGGGTTCCTGGTGTGGCATAGAAACATGCATGTGTGAGGCCCATGGGGTACCATTGGTGGATATGCTAACCGCTGAACCGTTTGTTTTCAAAGAATTGTTTTTAAAAAGAAAACTTTATGTCCTGATGAATGGTTTGGGATGGTGTGTATTATGATTTTTTTTAAAATTTTGATATTGTGGGATGTTTTTAGTCCAATAACCCCTCCTATTTGAACTATGTTTTGGGATTGTGTTTGGTCGATAAGCTGGGATGATGGGTTGGTTAGTGGTCTCTTCTGAGAAAATTTTGGGAAGCAATTATGTTGGTTCCACTCACATGTTCAGTTCTGGTTTGTGGCACATTTCGACTAATGTACTAGTATAGTTGGTTCCTTGGGTTCTTTCGTTGAATAAGGTATTCTGCCATTAAGGGTTAGTTCATGATTGAAGTGCAACCCGAATTAATTCACCATTGGAAAATACTCCAGTTGATCAATATAAGGAGTCCTTTTCTCGAGCTTGGGAGATTGAGTTTACACCATTTACTTTCATTATTTTGTGAACCCTCTTGTTATGTAATGATCCTAAGCCCCAAAGACACTAGACCTCTAGATATTCTATGTTGTATCAAGTGAAGTTGATGTAATAAATCGTGTTTAAGTGTGTAATAAAGAGCAGGGTTGACATAATGTCGACCTAACTTACCTCCAGACAAGAGTCACCGCTGGAATGACCCACCATCTCTATTATAATACATTTTAATTAAATTTTCCCAAAGGATATATTATTGAATTTAATGCAAAATATTATTTTATGATTATATTCTTAACTATTTTAAGGGACATTAAACTATGTTTCCAATCTCATTATGATGATGAATAGGATCATGATGATTGTTCGTAAAACAAAATATCCTTCCTATTATGCTATATATTCATAGAATACTCCCCCTTTCATGGTTTTCTAAGTGTGATGGTCCATAGAAAACATATTCATTCTAAAAATAAGAAGGATCATTCTGAGAGATCTTTAAATAATGCATCCTTAATTTATTTCAACTGATAAATAGTGGATCTTATAAAACTTTCATATCCTTTATTATAGTTCGAAAAAAGAGATATTACGATGCTTTTTTTACAATGATTTTCAGATAATTGGATTTATCTTCTCTCCAACCCACTGATGACAGGTTGTTTCTTTTAAAACTCAAGGAAGAGATGATCAGGGTTACTTTTTCTATGTAAGAATTATAAGCCACCCAAAAAAAGGGTTGATGAGTTTTTATTCAAAATAAAATAAAACAAAAATGGAATTATTAAACCATGGGTTTCCTCCTATATTTGATTAGATTTAAAGTCCTTAATTAGAATTTCTCCTCAAAAAAATTTTCCATTATCACTAGAAATAATTTATTTATTGTTAAATTTTATTTCATTTTTTTACAAAGATATGTCATCATAAAAACATAGAATCTACAAAAATACCAACATCAATTAAAGACTTCCTAAAATCCTCATAGAACACAGGACTAAGTCTATTTCAGTTTTCTATTTATATACCCAAAACCTCATGAACATGACCAAATAGATATGAAATCAACCTAGTAAAATCCCTTAGATTTGCATAAAAATTCTCAAAGTGTTCCCTCACACTAGAGGAATTCAAACTCTCTTAAATAGGTAAAAAAGATTTTGTAAACTGCTCATTATAGCTAGTAAATAGATTCAAGTAATCAATTATAAATGAATTTTTCTCATTTTGGAAGAGAAAGTTACATCCTCAAGATATCCCAAGAATTCCCTAAGATAAATGAAAAAAACTCTACTTCTGAATATCCCGTGATAGAAAAAAAATACTTATTTTCCTTCTCTATAATTTTTTTAGATTCTCACCTTTGAAACTCTATGAAGGTTAGGAAAACTTAATTTCAATTTCTAAATGGTCAGGACTTGACTCAAATTTTTCCTCAGACTTTAACACTTTGAAACTCTAATTTTTAGGAGAAAATATTATTATAATAGGATCATAATTCTCAAGATGAAAAATTTGTGATTCTAAATCCAAATTAGCTTCAAGGGAATTTTTTTCTCACAAACAGATAGTTATAAGTATTGAATAATATCCTAAGAATATTTTCAATATAAAAACCTTGTTCATGTTGAAACACTTCAGGATTCTGGAAAATTATTTTCCTAATTCTTCTCTCAATCCTACCTATCCTTTTAATTTCTTTAGTGGATTCATATTTAAAAAAATTGACTGTAAATTGATCATTAATTAGACCTTGAATTATTTATTCAAAACAATCATGGGTATCCTTCATAATATCATCTCTAAAAACTTTTTCTGCCACATCAATTAACTTAAAACTCTCATCAAGTGTGTATTTCCTAAAAACATTGAACTCATATTGTTTATCACCAACCTGAAAATTTGATTTACCTTTTGAGACATCTATTATAACCCTTCATACACTAAATAATGGTCTACTAAGGATGATTGGGACCTTCTTTTCACACTCTATTTTTTAGAACTTGAAAATTAGTGGGTAAAGATAGTTTTCCTATACTAATTAACATGTCATTTACCTTGTTAATGTGTCAAGTTATGGAACTATCATACAACTGATGAGAAAATGATGTAAATTTCAACTCACCAAGCTCGAATTACAAAAATAAGGAGTAATGAATAAGGTGTAAACTATACCCTATATCACACAAACAATTTTTCTCCCCACTTTAACCTTTTTGAGAATGGAATAACAATTCTCCTAGTTTATTATAATTTTGTAGGAAACTTTATTTTTAGGAAAATGCTACATTCCTTCATCAAGATAATAGTGAAATATTCCTCTAGGATTCTCTTATCACCCAAAAATATTTTGATAAATTTCACATATGATATGGTTTTATTTAAGGCCTCAACATAGTGAATATGCATGTTAATAGTATTAAATATATCAAAAAACTTTTGATAGTACAATTGATAATTTTTCTTCTTAATACTATGATGAAAAAGAATGGGTGGTGAAAATTTATATAAAATAGGTTAGTTACTTAGTTTTTACTCAGATACAACCTTATTCTATCCTTATTTAGTTGCCTTCCATTTTATATTCCTTTATTTATTGTTTATTTCATGCAGATAATTATCTTTCAATTCAATTTGGACCTTGTTTTTAGACATGAGCCTATTATGGGGCCAATAACAAACATTTATAAACTCCCTATATATAGTTTAGTAGCTAACCATGTTGTTTTCTCAAGGAGGTATTGTTATCATCATAATAGTTTCTCGAAAATATTTTTGGGTTTTTATTTATTTTAAAAACATTAAAGAAATAATCAATGAAAATTATGGAAAACAACAAAAATAAGACTAGGAAAATAAATAGTAAAATAAAAAAATGGGAAATAAAGTTAAAAAATATCAAGACTAGTCTTAGGTTGTTATGCCTTTATTTTACTTATCAAATATTTACTAAGGGATTTTTTCATCAATAAATAAATTCACTTAGTGATTAATCGATGTCTCAACTCAAAAACCATGCTCACCATCGATAATGAACACTCATGAAGTATATCTCACATGACATGAGGCATTATCCCTACTATGACAAGATTAAATAAATAAAACCATCTCTCTTGATAGTTTATCTTAAGATAAAATGATCCTTCGGAGATCATCAAATCATATAAAATCTCTCATAACACCTTATTGACTAAATTAAGGAAATAAGGCAAAAATAAAAGAAGTAAGAGAGAATAATACAATTTTTTGTAGTCTAAAATCAATCACATTTCCACTTCACCATCATGATTTGATAAGAGAGAATAATAGAATGATAACCATATTTGGTATTCAAATATCTATATATATTTAATGAGTCATTTCCTTGAAATGGTTTAACAGGTTAGGCCTCTGTTTTTAAGGAATAAGAACTCATGAGGGAAGAGAAAAAGCGATTTTAATTTACAAAATTGAGCTACAAATAAGATTTAGAATCCTTGATATAGTATAATAAGGAATTCCTTGACATGTAATTAAACCCCCAAATTATAAAATATGTGGGAAATCATTTACAAAACTTCTTAATAGGAAATATTATTCACTTGGAATAAACCAAGGTTGATCTTAAGCTTAATCTGCTACAACTTTAGTGATTTAAAAAAATCTGGTGTTATAATGAACTTCCTACAAGTGAGGTTGACATTAGATCAAATAAATATAAAATAAAATGAATTTCGATGTTAACTGAACCTTTAGTGGGATCACTTGATTCATAAAAGCATTGAAGTTCATAGTTGGTGACTCTAATATCAAATCATTGGTCTCTATATATATCATGTCATTGTACATCAGCCTATTCAAGTTTCTCGAGTTTAATTTCCTATAAGAATATTTATTCTTCTACATAAACTTATTGATTCATTCTTTATTGTTTCCTCTTCAAGCTTTAGGATCTTCTCTACTAGATTTATTGAGCTTAACTTCAGTCAACTTTTATTTTAATTTGATTCAAGAACAAGGGAAAATGTGGCTTGAGTTTTAATTAAATTCTTCTACACTCATGCTAAACCTGAAATTTGGAAATGTCACAAGTCATATGCACTTAATAAATATTTATACAAGAATTTAAATACATATCGGAATGGGAAGTATTATAATATTTGGAAATTCTAGTTAAAATATTGAAAGTTTTATATAAATTTTCAAAGTCATGGAGAATGACTTGAAGGTCTTAAGAGACTAATTAAAAAGTCTTATGAAATGGATACGTAGCCAATTTTTTAACCTAAATTCAAACTTCAAGGAAAATGACAACTTAAAAAGTTTTACAAAAAATATATTTAAAGTAAAAACATGAAGTATCAAAAGAATTACTTCAAAAAATAAAAAACCTTTCAAAAATCACTTTAAAATATTATTTAAATTATAGTTTCAAATAAATCAACCAAATTTATTAATCTAAAAAATATTAAAATTAAAAAAAATATCATTTCATAAATTTAACACTAGAAAAAAATTCATTCATAAATTGAAATAAGTATATTTTCACTCAAGATAATGAAGATTCAAAATATTATCAATTAATTTATATTTCATCATAAAAGACATCAACATTTTCTAAAAAATAATGTATAAAAAATGTACTAAAATAAATCCACATAAAATTTCATCACATATAAATCACTTATTGTTCTTAAAAAATTTGTAATGATCTATGTTTTAGAATAGATAAAAATAAAAAGAGTTTTGAACTTTTTCACTTACTGTATGGATCAAATTTGAAACCAAACTTCAAAACATAATTCTGGGAGTAGGATCACTTAAAGGTGATTTTTTTGGACTTGGTTAAAGGACTAATAAGTTTTCCAGGTGTCTTGAAGAGTTTCATGGGTGTCGGATCTAGAAAATAATGGTTTTGAAAGGTTGTATAGGGTTCACAGTTTTTCTATAACCATGCAACTCACTATAGGAAATTGTGTGTCATTGTACAAAGAATAAAATGGTGGTGCACACAGCTTGTGCATGGTTTTACAAACGAAGAACCAAGACCACATGGTCTACCTTTTATGGTAGTACCTTTGTACTGTTCACAGTACGGTTTGCACACTGTTTTACAAACCGTATGGGTCAAATTGTTTGGTTTACACTATTTTAAAAATTGAATTAAATTAAAAGTTAAAAATAAAATTTGTTAAATGAGATCAAGGGGGAAATTAAATAATAAAGAAACTTTTAATGGTAATAATAATATTATTTTTATTTTTATTATTATTACTATTATTATTTTTCAATTCCTCTAGATTTTATATTTACTTATAGTGGGTTCTGATAAACGATTGAGGGAACATATACATATACTTAGGTATGTATGTAATATATATATCTTTCATGTATGTATTCCCTCATGATACGGGGAATACATGCATTGGGTTAAGGATATATATGTGGGGGGGGTTCAAGTGGTCACCTCCAAATCTATCAAGTGCCAAAGTAGTTTAGCATGGTCTACTGGTTGAGGTAGGAATCCTATCCTATGAATTTAAATTAAAAATTCATCTCATTTACTTGATTTAATTATAGTTTATTGATAAATTTTTTCTTTGATAAATTTAATGAAATGATTATGGTGCCAAATTATTTTCCTGATAAATAGAGTCTTAGTTTTATAATTAAACCCCTCCAATGGAGGTGCACTGTCTGTGAAAAATTGCAGTGATAGTTTATTGTAATATAGATTACTTGGAATAATTGTTTGAGTTTTTCCTTATGTTTGGCCTTTGTTATTAAATGTAATATTTATATTTTTGGCCACTTTTTGGTTGAATCTTCCAAGTAGGCTTATGTCATGTTGCCATAACACCTCTCTTCGACACCTGAGCCTTTTAAATGTTATTTCCCTGTCTTGATGAGATAAATTAAATGGTTAAAGTATGTGGAATGGTTAGAACACATTAAATGATATGATGACAAGCTTTACTTGGAATGACCATGACCCTTGTACCTTAAATCAATTTACATTTTTTAGGAAAATTGACTGAGATCACTTGAGTAAGACGAATCACACCTTATGGAATGTTCTTCCTTGAAATGGACCAAAATTATTTTAAATGAAATGATATTTTGGGAAGGTAGGACAATTAAATTTTTAATATTCCTTATGAAATTATACTTTTGTAAATTTAATGGTTACATATAATAGAACTTAATTAATGGAACACATGATAGGTTTGGCCTCATGTGCCATGCTTTATACTTGATCATTCCTTGGACTTTTTAAAAGGCTTGATGATATGACATAAGAGGTAATTCCTTATGACAATCTTATAAATTTTGGTCATTCTTATGATATATATTGAGCTATATAATTTTTTATGGATGAGTGGCATTCTTACCCCATGCTAACTATATAACTATTTATGGATGGGAGACATTCTTACCCCATGCCAGTATTATAAATTTTTATGGATGGGAGGCATTATTAACCTATGACAGTAAAATAAATGGTTTTGTATTAGAGGAATTATTGCCCCATAATAGTATTATAGATTATTATGGATGTGAGGCATTCTTACCCCATGTCAATATTATGAATGATTATGGATGGGAGGTATTCTTACCTTATACCAGTTATGATCCATATATTTGTGTATGGGTGGGAGGTATTCTTAACCCATTCTAGTTATGATACATATATATATATATATATACATTTTTATATATAGTGACTTGTTCAGACTTAACATGGGTAGGATCCGAAGTCGGTATCATCGTTTGGTGTCCCGTAAGAACTTGGAAAGGTGTTTTTTTATTTATTCAATTCTATTATTAATTCTATATACCTGCACAATGTATAATTTATACTACACTTTTTGGATTAGTATTGATATTTTGGGCGCTGGCCTACTGAAATTTCATCTCACACCCTACTCAGGTACCCTTAGTACCCGAGTGGACCTTATATTTGTAGGACCTAAGTTGATTGATGTTTGCTTTTACCTAAGGAGTTAGGATAAAAGGACTGGGCTGAAGCTTAGGACTCTTGTGGAGATCACCTAAGAGATTTTTTTATTTTTCTTATTTGATTCATGTATTGTACTTCACTATAGCATGTTTTATATCTTTTTTAGCTTATTTATAATTCATAATCTCTATATTGTATAAACTAGCATTGGTCACTTTTGTTCAGTTATATAAAATCTATTTTCTGCTTCTTTGTCATTATTATTTACTAATTCAGCTATTTTTTGTTATTATTTATTATGATAATACCATTATGTATCTTTGATAAGAGGGTATAGTCTTCCCACTTTCACCTATTAAGACCCTCGTTACTATTTTTTAGCCTCTTCCATATGGGGAAACATGATTGAGGCCATGTGACCCATCGGTCCGGCTACCGGTTCAATGGGAAGCCGGGTTAGGACATTTAAAAGTGGTATTATAGGTAAATAGTTACATTGTATTTATGTTTTGGTTTTCTATATTGGATAATAGGAATGTGTTGGAACTTTTTTAATAAATGTTATTGGGACTGATCACCCCTCATACCGGAAATGACCAAGTGGCTAGGGATGAGAATTATTTTTTGTGTTGTTTGATGTTATAGTTGATATGAATTCACCTTGAGTTATTGAAGTACTTTCTACTACTTATGATTTATGAAATTTATGGAATTTTACCTTTCAATGGATATGGTAGGGAAGTCACATTACATGCATCATAATAGGCACATAGAAAATTCACATTCCATGCATAGTTCCATGCCATGTAGTTGAATTTTAGTATTCTTGTTGACTTGATTTTATGCCTTGATTTATGTTCCATGTTTTTTGTTATTTTAGCATTCCTTTCCTATTCACCTTCCATTATTTTTTTTCTATAGCATGCCTCTATGTTTACTACTTATGATAGAAATATTTCCATTGTTTATATATGGGTTGTGAATAAACAAGAAGAAATTTTCAATTGTAAGGTGTATGGGTGCCTTAGAATTTGGAAAGTCTTACTCATATACTTGAGAAATCGATAAAATGAAAAGTCTTATAAAGTTTAAATTTCAAAGGGGATTGTTTTTAATTTAATTAGAGCCAATTTCTAACCTATAAATGTTATGGGTGATTTATGAATTGGTAGATGTCCACCCATCTGACAGCACTTTTATATATATATATATATAATCATGTTAAGTTTGTAATTGAGTTTAGTTTCGATTAATGTGAGTCAATTTTAAATACAATGAAGTTTATGGGTGTTTCATGAATTGGAAAATGGAAGCCCATGTTAAATATAATGGCATGATGCTCTGTGAAATACATATAATTTTAAAAGTTTTTTAATTTTTATCTAAAGTTAATTGGATCAATGGGACCCTCATAGGTCTCCTTAACAATTAAACATAATTTATTATGATAAATTTCTTAAAAATGATGGGGTGTCAAAAGGTGTTAAATGTTTTAAAAAAGGAAGTTTAATACAACTTTTCTGGTTTGTTTTAAAATGGGTAGATGATGTTTGTTTTAAGCCTTGTATATTTTTAAAGGGTTAAGAGAGATTAAATATAAGGGGGTTGTAAATGGAACCTGTAGGGGTGTTCTTTGTTTAAAACCACCGTGTAAGGGTAGTTTGAGATTTTCCCTTTGAGCTTCCTTGGAATGGAACTGTAGGTGTTTTCTATAGGTGTTATTTTACTTTCAAAAATGGATAATATGTTAGGCTCTTAAGCATGTGACTTTTGTTTGGCATGTCCAAATGCTTGGTTTGACACTTATTCTTCACAAGGGACTCTCTCATGGTAGGTATAACCCTTAGAGATTTTATTCCTTACTTTTACTGTGATCTTTCTAATTTTTGGTGTTATTCAGTTGTACTTGTCTCAAGTAGAAACCCTTATTTATAAATGACACCCTTGTTTGGATGGGTGGTCATGATACCATTTTCTTTTGTTTTGGGCTTGAGCATCTGGAAAATCTTGGTTTCAACTAGTTAGACATGCCTTAGGCATGGTCATCCACTTCATAGTTCATTTAACCCTTTATTCTTCATAGTGATCAATGACTGGTCATGGTGTCATCCATGATAATGGTTCTATGAGGCAATGTGACTCTAAAATAAATATATTGTGTTATTGACTATATTCTCACGTGATCTCCAAGTAGAGTGACCAGAGAGATAAGGAATTAAGTTCATCCCAATTCTCAAGATAAAGTTTCAAGACTCGGGTGTTAGGACTTGCTTGTTGTTTTTGTTTTTGTTTCTTCTGGATTTTGGCCTTCTTATTTTAAAGTTTGACATTGCAATCATGGATCGGAGGAGAATCACATGTTCATTTAAGGTGATTTTGATCGATTGTGCTTATGAATAGCTAGTTATCCTTTCCTTGGTAACTAGAACAATCCTATGGTAGAGATAATTGTATTGGTTTTGATTAAATTTCAATTCCAAGTAGAAATAACACGTCCAATAAAGACCATTTGGAAATGGTCGGTTCTGTTTGAAAGCCTTTGAGTCTTGTGAGTCTTAAATCATTGCAGTTCTTTCTCGGCAGCATAAATTTGATTTAGTTTTGGTGTATGCGACCCTTTTGAAGAACCATCTATCTTTTATGGACTTTGGTGGCAATTTTTGAACAATCACATAATTCCTTTGAGAGGTAAAGTCTTGTGGTTGGTTTTAATGATGAGCTTATAGGTGAAGAAGAGTTTCTTTTTTAAATTAAACCAGTTATGGTTTGACTATTCTTTCTAGTAATTGGGTATGTTATATTGGAATCTTTTTTAAAATCTTATTAGTGTATTATTCTAAGTGAAGAAGATTTACCCCTATCTTGAAATCACCTTAGATACACTAAGAGAGTGTTAGCCTCTAACCACACTAAAGTTTTAAAAGTTCATGGGCTTGTTTGGGTTAAATCTTTCGATGTAGTATGCTAGATTCATGGGATCTGTTGTGGTTTGGTCAATAATGTCATTAGAAGTTGGGTATGTACTTCGGTGGATGTGTTCATGGTGAATGTGAGATTCCTTGGGATGAGGCATCACATCACTGCTTGTTAAATGACAACCGTCTAAGATGAGCATCTTCTTGATTAGTCAGCCAGAGTGGCTCAGCTTATTGTCCCCCTTCTTTTTTGCATGGTCAATGGAGGATCATTTCTAGCACGTCGCTAAGTGAAGGCAAGTGTCATATGTGTTGAATGAGTATTTTAATGATTAATTGTCTTGACTTGACTTTAAGGTTGATATAGTATCCACCGTTTAGCAAGTTAAGAATCACACTAGGAGCATCCTTGTAATGCTTAAAGGAATGCTTATAAGGAAATTATAATAGGGTTTGATCTATAGTTTGGAATTGGCATCTTAAATTCAAATACTAAGGTGGGAAGTACCTTTGGAAAGTTTTTTAGTGAGATGACGATATGTTTTTGTCTCTGGTTAAACAAGCTTGGGTAAGATCTATCTCAGCATTTTAGTTGGAAAATGAGTGTTGGCTCGAGTCATGGTGGCTTAAGTTCCCTATGTTTAAAGGAATGCTTATAGGTGCATTGGTAATTTGGAAATGCAACGTGACCATTTGAAAAAAATTTCATGACCCTTGTAGATAATGTGATATTTAGGTATTTCCTGAATGATTCTCGGGGATGATAAGTTCTAAGGTGGGAAGGCTGTAATAATCTGTTTTTTAGACCAGGTGAAAATGTGAAGGATTTTGAGATTTTTCATTTACTTGATGGGTTGAATTTCAAACCAAGCTTCGGAACTCAATTTTTTGAGTTGGATCACTTTAAGGAGATTTTTTTGGGCTTGGGTTAAATCCCAAGAAGTTTCTTGAGTGTCTTTAGGATTTTTGGGGGTACCCGACCTGGAAAAGAGTAGTTTTGAAAGGCTTTAGGGGGCACATGGTTTTTCTGAAACTATGAAACCCACTAATGGAAACCATGTGGACTTCTTCAAAGAGGATAGTGGCGGTGCACAAGGGATGCACACATTTTTTCAAACTGTTCACCTTGCCAACACGATCTTCCTTTTGAGGTAGTACCTTCACACTGTTCACTGCACAGTTTGCACACGGTTTGACAAACTGTGTGGGTAAAACAATGTGGTTTACCCTATTTTATAAATCAAATTAAATTTAAAGTTAAAAAGAAAATTAGTGAAATGATATTAAGGGGATAATAATAAATAATAAATAAATTTTTAATGGTGATAATAGTAATAAATAGTATTACTATTATTATTAATATTATTACTATCTTCCAATTCCTCTAAATTATAGATTTTTTGTAGTGTGTTTTAATCTATGATTGGGGGGCACATTCATATACTTAGGTATGTATAATATATATATATATATATATATATATATATATATATATATATATATATGAATGTATCTGCATTTAGGTGTGGGGCAGTTTTGAGTGGTCACCGCCAAATTTTTCGAGTGCCAAAGTAGTTTGGCATGGTCTACTACTTGATGTAGGAACTCTATCCTATGCCTTTAAATTAAAAATGAATATAATTTACCTAATTCACTTCTAGTTTATTCAAAAATGTTTTCTTTGAAAAATTTAATGAAATGATTATTGTACCTAATGATTTTCTTGGTAAATAAAGTCATGGTTTTATAATAAAACCCCTCCACCAGAGGTTCACTCTCTACAAAAACTCACAATGACAGTTTATTGTTATCTATAATGCTTGGAATTATTTCTTGAGTTTTTTCCATATGCTTGGCCTTGGTTAGTAAATGGAATGCTTAGATGATTGGACCATTTTTAGTTGAATTTTCCAAGTGGGATTATGTCATGTTTCCATAACACATATCCTCTACACTTGAGCCTTTGAAATATAGTTCCCATTTCTTAATGAGATAAATTAAATGGTTATGTAAAGACCCATATTTTTCATGTAATTTATTTTAATCATATAGAAATATTACGAGTCCGATAAAATTGATGACGTGTGATTCTAAGGCCCGGTGTACCCGAAATGAATTTTTGCACATTTTTTAGGTACGATCAGTAAACGCGCAAGCAGTGTTTTGTAACTTTTGAACTAGTGCTTAGAATTGAAATATGAAGACACTATTGAACTCACAACACTGATACTCGCTTAAGGAGACCTTCACCTCAACCGTAGTAGGTCGAGGGTGGAAGTTGGATTTTCAGTTTTTTGTGGGAGAAGAAAAATAAAATAAATAACTTTTTATTTTTCTTTCTTAAAACCTCCTTTTTGAATATTGGTGGTGGGGACCACACAAACTCCTCTTTTAATGGGAGGTAACTCTTGGAATCCCCCCAATTATTGTGCCAACATTAATTATTAAACTTATCAAAGTTGGATTTTCCCATTTCTTCTTCCTCTTGGGGGGTTGGCAAACATTCTTGAGGGAGAAAACATTTGGTGGAGAACTCTTGATGGAACATCCTTCATCAAGGAACTTCCTTCAATGAAAAACATCATCTGGATCAAGAATGAGGGACTGACGCTTGAGCTCAGATTGGAAGCGTGTTATGGGAGTGATGAATGTTGGCGCCTCCTTCAACGTCTTCATCCTCTTCCTCACGCCATCCCCAATGAATGAAAGAGGTAGGGAATTGTTTATTTTTGTTCTTTGTGATGAATCTTTGTTTCCAATCTATAAACCACCTATTACTTAATTAAAGCGGAGGGTCTGGGCCACACAAACATGGAACAATCCCTCCACTACTCATTGTTGACGTGTTCTACGTGGGCGGATCGACAGGTTGAGTGGAACCCGACCACGATGCCAGTGACCAATGTCGGCAGGGTTCAGGCAGCAGTTGGAAACCAGACGGTCGTGATAACGAAGGGGGCACAACCGCACCGCCGAAGGAGGCCGCGGACCATCGACTGCAGCGGAGAAGGGTGGCGGCTGGCATGCCAGTCAGTCACGTGGAGGCAGGGCGACGCACGTTCGCGCCGTCGGTAGAGGAGGAGGTCGCGACTTCTTAGCCACGGTGGTGCACCCAGAGGGCGGCCGACACCCAGCCGGCCACGGGAGGACAACGGCGCTATCATGCCACTAAAGGATGGAGTCGGTCAGAACCCTGGTCGGTTGCGTCATGCCGAGCAGGGCAGCTCGGGTGGGTCCCACGTTCCAACCCAGCGGTACGGCAGTCGAACGGTCCATATTATCGATTGGAAAACTAGGGGTGCCTCCCCCCAGGTAATGGATAGGGTGGGCCCTGCCATAGTGGACCGCACCCAGCCGAGCAGGCCACACCGAGCAGGCCACACTGAACGGGCCGCACCCATTGGGCTGCGCTGAGTGGGCCGCGCTGAGCGGGCCATTCTGAGCGGGTTGTGCCCAGTGCAGGCTGGGCCTTCCCCTTCTCCATCTGAGCCGGACCAGGTCTGGTCAAATCAAATCAGTTGGGGTCAGCCTAGGCCGAGTCAGACCGGGCTCGGGCCCATCTGGACCCAGATATGCCTTTTTGGCCACATCGTGAGATCTGGGTGTCTGATTAATGAACCATCTACGGCACCAGAATCCTTACATAGAAATAGTACTTTTGGTATAATCCACTTGAGTTTTGGATAAAGTGTGAGTATGGCTGGTTTGGATTGAACTCGAATCCAACCGGGCCCTCGGAACGGAAATGCTAATAACTTACAGACCAGGCGTCTGATTAATGCGTCGTCTGTCGCGTTGGGTCCCTTTTTACATGACGGACATTTGTGATACATCGTCTTAGGACTTCATGTCAGTTGAAGTGTCGACCAATGGATTGAGGAGAGGAACCTCTCGGAATCAATCGCGGTTAATACGGGAACCCTGTGGCTGGATGTACTAGAAGAATCTTCAGATCCTGTGTGGGTCAGCATCTGCCGATCCTATGTGGTTCATCAACCGGTCCTGTGTGGTTCATCTTCATATCTTGTGTGGGTCATCATCAGATCCTATGTGGGTCATCTTCAGATCTTGTGTGGGTCATCTTCGATCCTGTGTGGGTCAATATCAGAGATACTCGACGAAGTAAGATGATCTAACAATACAGTTAATCATCTATACTATCGTACTTAAGTTATACCCTATGTGAGTTGAGTCTTTACCTTTGTGGAAATATTCTATGTGGCGTTACCTTTTAGGTACTTATCTTCGTGGTGATACCTATGTGGTATTCTTCTTTGTGGTGTTACCTTTGTGGTACTTACCTTCGTGGTGATACCTATGTGGTATTCTTCTATGTGGCGTTACCTTTTTGGTACTTACCATTGTGGTGTTACCTTCATGGAATTATTTCCTTCATGGAATAATTGTGATTCTGGATAAATAGTTGGGCCTTGTGTTTCCTCATGAATGATATGGGTATACTTGATAACTTAGGTATATTTACGGGCATACACCTAAGTAGGGTTGACTTTTGTTTTCATGCTTTGTGATTACGATATTGCTTTGTGGTTTATCCATTGTGGATTCTGTGAGACCTTAGAGGGTCTAGAGGTCCCTACTAAGTATCATTATACTCACTCCTACACGGGCTATGCCCGCACCTTACTGTGTTTTGTGCAGATGAAAGACAATGCTGATCAGGATCAAGGGTACCAAGACTGGAGGTTGTTCGTAGGTGGACCTTAGACGAGGTGTACTGCAGAGACGACCGTTCGAGATTTGTACCTACCCTTCAGGTAGGATCCTTGGTGGGTGATCATAGGAGTTTTTTTTCAGTTTTACTTGTACATTCCATTTGGGCTTGTATTTCGACCCCTTTACTTACTATAAACACTATGTTTACTATATTGTTTACGTTGTGATCTTATCTTGATGTGTGCTTAGTTGTGTGAGTTTGAAGGCTAAAATGGTAATGCCTTCCCAGTTTTAGGGATATGCTTTTTTGGTGCTAGTCGTCAGCCCCTGGCCTATGGAAGTTGGGCTTGGGGTAGTCACGGCACAGGCCATGGGGGACAGGTCGTGAGAAATTGGTATCAGAGTTGGTTCTACTGGAGAACGTGGACTCTAATCTTTTGTTTCAGAAATATTGTTTAGTGTAATAAGTGTGGTTTTCATTTTGGGGAATCCAGTGTTGGTGCGGTGGATGATGTATCCATACACCAAGACCCTGAATTCTGATTTCTAACTCAGTGCGCGAAAACACTGATTATGTGTGTGCTTTTGAAAAAATTTTATTTTTAGTCTCTTGAGTCATCTCACCTGATATAACTTATTAACCATGGCGCACCGGTTTCTTTCAGGATACCTCCAAGTAGATAGCCAGCCAGGGTTCCAGGTAGAGTATGTGATGATAGCCCACTGATTGACAAGGCATTGGTGCAGGGCCCCCTTACGGCAATTGTACCATCGGATGGTGTACCAGCAGCACCACTATCCGTTGGGCATCTGATTCCACCAGCCCCAGTAGTAGATGGTGCACGCTGCTTGAGCGTGTTTCATGAGTTCCAGCACCAGAGGCCACCAAGGATTCAGGTCAAGATGGATCCATAAGTGGTTAAGGACTGGATGGAGGTTTTGGTTTGAGTTTTTCAACTGGTAGGGACACCAGCTGATCTCATGGTGATCCTTGCAGCCAGTCTTCTTCAGGCAGCAGCGGGTAGATGGTGGAACTTGATGCTTCAGGTTCACAATGAGGTCACTCTCATCTGGGCGGACTTCAGGTGCCTTTTCAGGGTAGAGTTCATCCCAGTGACCATATGCTTAGTGAATATACAGGAGCTTCTCCGCTTGCAGTAGGGTAGCATGACCTTGGCTCAGTATTCAGTGAGGTTCATCGACCACTCGCACTACTCCACTGACATGGTGTGGGACCCTTTCTTCAGGGTTCGGACCTTTGAGCAGGGGATTATATGGGATATTAGAGATTCAATGATTTCTCTTAGTATCCTGACACAGGTGGGGGTGTTAGAGTGAGCACTCTTAGTGGAGAGCTTCCTTGCTGAGAAGTCACTGGTAGTGAGACCCACAACTGGACGTTATGGAGCAGATTCATCTTTAGATGGCAGCAGATAGATGACATAGAGGTCCAATAGGACCATACCTACAGGTGGAATACCGTAGGATACAGGGTCAGTTGTGCAGGATCTCGAGATAGAGCAGGATAGGCGAGGAGAAGGCGGTGTTACTCGTGCTGTGGGTAGGGTCACATGGCTCGCGACTGCCCGACCCACAGTACAGATGACTAGCAGATGGTTGAAGTACTGCTTGGGCAGAGGTGAATATTCAATCAAGGAGGTCCACAGGCATCAGGTGGACATGGCAGAGGAGCTGGCCATGCAGTAGGTGGTGGGTGACAATTCAAGGTACCACTGCCACAACCTCAAGGTGGTCCACCCCGAACACAGGGAGCAGGTGTACAGGGACGAGATCAACTTTAGGAAGCTAAGGCCTATGACCACGATGCTCCAGAGATGATACGAGGTATGATTTGTGTCTACTTCACCTTATCTTCAGTACTTATAGACACAGGTTGCAATCACCTTTTTATTTCCATGGCCCTCGTTCAGAGCTCTAAGATTCTAGTGGAGCCATTGTCTCAATCCTTACACCTATAGCCTTTTACAGGAGCTGATTCGATGATTACACACTGGAGTTGGCAGTGTGAGCTTGCTCTAGGAGGCGAGAGCTTGAATTGGGATCTTCTAGTAGCGGCGTCGATGCCTTACGACATCATCTTCAGTATGGACTAGTTATCCGCAGTCCATGCTCAGATCGACTGTATTAGGCGCAAAGTGTGGTGTGTTTGCACTGATGGGAAAAGTTTTTTCTTAAATGGAAAGACAGGAACCTTTGCAGCACAGAATGGACTTAACCGGAGGAGGGTACAACCAATCAAACGTTAGTTGTATAAGGATCCAACCATAATCATTACATAATATTGAATTAAATGAATAATTTACATTGAGGATCTTTTCAGGTTTAGAGTTTTAGAGAATTAGGCATAGCAATTACATTACATCTCAAAAATTTCAAAGTAGACACTTATACTCAGTTTTCATTTTATTCCCAAAATGAAAACTCTTAAAAAGAGTCATGTCTAGTTCCATGTTTTAGGAAGTAAGACTTTTCCATGATCCCATCCTTGAACCTATTCCACTTTATATCCTATGAAAAACATTTCAAAAACCTGGGATGATCATAAAAATCTCAGTAAGGGATACAAAAAGTAGGAAAACTATTAGTTTTTCAAAACAACAAATAAACCATGAATCCTTTATCATAAGTAATATTTTTCTCTTTTATTAAGTAGTAAATACTCTTTACTAAATAAAAGATCATTGCTTACCCATTTGTAACCAAAATATTACCATAAAAATCATATAAATAACACATAACATATAAAGGTAAGTTGGTACATAAACATTCTTAAGTGGAATAACTATACGGTTTACTCCCACACATATCACTAAATGGAATATCTATACGATCGACTTCCATACCCAATGCAATGGAGGTTATAACGTAACCACCCATCCTGGTTTATCACGGCACCACCCGTCATATGGTTTATCACGTAACCACCCATTAAATGTCCATGTACCATCATTACACATAAAATATTTCAAATATAAACCTTTCACTAATAACATTTCATTTTCAATCATAAGAAATAATGTCAAAATACTGAAATAATCAATCCATTTTCAAAAACCATTTAAAAAGATATTTTTAAATCAAAGTGTCTCATACCACTTTGAAGCATTTAAAGGAATTATCATTTTAAAACATTAATTTCCATATAAATAAATCCTTAAAAACCATTTTCAAAACATGGACATTAAAGAGAAATATTTATAATATTAAATCTTTTAAACATTTAAAACAATGTTTTATTTAAAGAGTTTTTAACAAAATGAGAGACACTTGAATACAAATAATTGGGGAATAACATATAAACAGAACTTTATAATATCATGAGAATAAAGTGATTCATGATATAATATTCCAAAGGACAATATATACACCGTATAAAATTGAATTGGTTAATAACAATAAATAAGTCTCAATGGAATGCAAATTGAGACAAATTCCCTTACAAATATCGTATCCTTAGGTTAAGGATAAATCAATGAAGTAATTATGTGTGACAGATATAAATACACTCAATATGATTAGATATTCAGTGTAAAACAATCAGAGTTCATTCACATATATTCATAGCATGACATAATCAATAAGTATAATTTTAACTCAAATAATTGAAATTGGGTTAAGATGTTCCCTTACAGAAATTCGAGAGCCTAATGGTGTCACTTTAAAATTCATAAAATAATTTGATGAGAGAGGAAATGGTTTATCATCACTTGGACATAAATTTTACAGAAATTAGGATATATAATAACATATCCCAATATAATAATATGTAAATTAAAAGACATAACAAAAAGAAGTCTTTTAAAAAGAGATGGGTGAAAGGTTCCCTTACTGATTTGGTAACTTTTGAAACATACACCCCATGAAAGAAGTATCATACAATGAATATGTAAATACACATAAATTAGATTATATTACACAAATAATACCATTATGGGTAGTACATCCATCACAAAAAAGGAAATAGTAGTAATTATAGCATGAATCTCACGGGAATAAAAAGTCAGATAAAAACCCTTTACCACATTGTAATTCAATCGAGTCATATGAACAAAAGTTAAGAAACACAAAATGAATCATATAATACCATGAATACAATTAGAATCATGATAATATATATCAAATTTCAGTACTCAATACACCGCATGCAATGAATAAGTGGCGAACAACGGAAATCTCACGGAATTAAAAGTGTGATAAGAAACCTCCTTACCTCATGTCTGACTTGACTTGTATGTTTCATGTTCATCCTGAATAATAAACATAAGTTAATATATAATTCCTTAAGAACCTTTTTAATTATTATTATATCTTTTATATCACTTATTAGCTTGCTATAATTATTAGTTAACTATTTGTGTTCATATTAGACATTTGGTCGATGTTCGGAACTTTAGTCAAACATGAACTTTTTATAATTAAAAATTATCCATGTGGTCAAAATTCCATTATCTTCAAAATTATATTCATGATTTATATATCATATATATTATATATATCTATTTTATATGTATTTATAATATTCCATATCATTTGGAGTTAAGAAATGAAATGCACCATTCATGGAGACGGTAAGCCGTACGTACGCATGAACACTACTTTAATTTCTATTTTAAATTTAAAGGAATGAAAACATAAAAATACATAGGTATATTACAATTCCAATATAATAACATATGATATATATGTTACATAATTTCATTAACTCCATCCTTTATATGCTCCATGTTTGTCATAAACAGATCATATCACCTTGAGGGGGCGGTAGTCCGCACTTCCTCAAATGAAATTATCGTGTTTACACATATTGGAAAGCATAAAGATATGTTTATAAATAAAAAATAGAGAAACATATAGAAAACATAAACATAATATATATTTTATATAAATATTGTGTCATATTAATGGCCACCATGAGAGGCGGTATGAGATAATTGAGCAATCATCGTTTCGTGAGACGTCAGTTTTCCATCCACAGTAACAGTATGTTCTTCACCCATTAGATGGAGGTGTGTGTAAGTGTAGTTAGAATACTTATAATAAAAACATCATATTTTATTGAGGATACTTTTGATGTTATAAAATAAAGGAATAAAAAGAGTTTAGTGGTTGGAGAAGTAAAATAAAAGAAAAGGAGTTAAGAGAAACTGTTACCTTTAATTTGGGTAACTCCCTTTGGTTTGAACCAAAAGGACTTCTTGAAGTGCCTTATTCCTATGTTAATGCTTCTAGTAGGATCATAGGTATCTTGAGAGATTATTTGGTCAATTTTTATATGAGCGAAGGGTCTTTATAGGTTTGAGGAATGAGTTAGAAGTGAGTTTTTTTTATAAGGGGGGAGGGGCTCTTTTGGAAAGTGTGAATATATTATTTTATTATATAATGATATTCGATTTATAAAGTTCCAAAACTAATTAAAGTCTAAGATATGATTACTCATGGTATAAATAAAATCATCAAATAAGAATTTTATAGGTTTTTTATTTTGTTTTAATATGTATAATCTTATTTATTTAAATCATTTATTAATGAGGTAAATATTGCATCATTACTGTGTCATAAATAATTTATTTTATATGATGTCCAAAAATTATAATAAAAATACAATAATGTAAGAAATATTTTTATCTTTCTAATGAATATTTATATACGAAAAGATGACTTATATTACCCCATGTAACAATTGATTAACTAAAAGATATTTGTTTATGTCATTTTTTCCATTACTTTAAGTTAATTAAAATAAAGTGTCATTATCACTCATAAGTGGCTCCATGGGGTCCCAAAATCGACCCAAGGATGTCCATGGTCAGACATTACTCATCCAATAAGTTTAGTACAAGTTTTATGATATTTTTGTATTATTATAATATTCTTTTTACCTTGAATTACCCTATTTACCTTTAACCGCTGTAAATAAAAGTCAAAAGTTACTATTCACCAAAAATTATTTTCATCTTATTGAACAAAATTTTACTTACTAATAACAACCATGTATGTCAGATTTTTGAAATTCAATTCACAGAAGTAGTAAAATTTCATTTAAATGAAAAAGTCAGTTTTTTAACAACTACTAACTGGTTTCACTATTCCTCAAAAATTGAAGTTTTTCCGAAAAATACAAATATTTCAGCCTAAGATATATTTGATATTTCTAATTCAAAAATGGTGTCTATTTTACCAAATTAGAAACATAGAGGTTTCATTAATTAATTTAAAATTAATTCCTGTTGTCAAAACAAATAGTGTGTTCTTAAAAAACAATAACTATCAAAAGATTGACACTTGTTTAAGTCCAATTTCAAAGTGAAATTAATTCCAATGACGAAAATTGAATTAAATGATAAAAATATAATCTAATTACACTTTAAAAACAATTATAAAGGTAATATAACCATATAAATAAATTATATTAAAAGGAAGTTTTGAATTAAATACAGTATTTTTCACTATTCATTTAAAAATTAATTTTAACAGAAAAATACCAAAAATTTACCCAAAGTAAATTTTGATATCCCGATTCTAAAGAAGTGTAACGACCCAAAGTTTCATTAATGGAAAATCCCTCTTGATCCAGTTAAATGTTTGTTTATGAAAAATGTTTTTATAAGATGTCAACTTCTTAAGTTTTACGTTAAGATTTGTGACCGTTACTTTTATAGTCGTTGAACATTGATCATCTGGGTAGTTTAAATATAAGGCTTTAACGAAACCATTTTTACTCAGACAAAGGAAGCGATGGCCTCATCCAGTAGAATTGCCCCTTACGAAGCCCATTTGTCGGAGCTCGGAAAGGAGGTGGCGTCTTTGGGCTTTGCCCTTGACCAAGCCCAAGCTGAGCTTCATCAAGTCAAGCTCGAACGTGATCGTCTACGGGAAAAATGGAAGTTGATAGAGATCACCACTCGAGCGATGTTATCCGAGCAACCCCAAGAGTCTGTCACCATCGCACACCTTACCCTTAGGTCTTATGCGGCTATTTTAAGGGGTTATGTAACAAATAAGTAGCACCATGTTCATGTACATTATTTTTGTATATAATAATGAATATAATTTCTAGTCATTTTTGATGCATTGTAATTAGTTTTTAAAGTACAAATGATGTTTTTATTTATTATTTAATTAAGAATTATATTTTATTAAATTAAAGGATTTTTGAATTAAATAATATTTTAATAAAATATTATTATTAATATTAAATTAATTTTTATTAAATATAAATGATCTTATAATTTTATGAATGCAATTAAAATTTTTATTAAGGTTTGAAAGCCATTTCTGTCAAAACCCGTGAATTTTTTATAAATGTCGGTTTTTATTTTAAAAGTGCAAATTCACATATTTAGAAAATTATTTAGATAAAATAAATATTATTTTTGGAATCAGGACGTCGAAATTATCCAACGGTGAATTTTTCATAATTTTCTGAGACAGTCCAATTTTTGGGTAAAAATTAAATACCTTTTAAATATATAATGTGATTTATGACATCATAATGACCCAATGGTGATGTAATAAAATACCATAATCCTTAGGTTCGGCCAATATATGTTTTATCATTAAAATAATGAGGTTTTGGGTTTGTTTGAATCACTTTTCAAAGCATTAATGGAGCCCTCAAGACTTATTCAACACTTTGCCTTTTTAAATTAATTTCCATGGGAGTGTGACTCACCTCCACATAAGCAACCCTAATTTTTTAATAAGTTCGGACCTTGGCCTTGTAAAATATTGTTTTCCTCTCTCCTTTTCCAGAAACCATGGGCAAATACCATGGGATGGTTTGTGGTTTGGATTATTTTAATATAAGGGGTCCCAAACCTAAATAATAAAGAATTCTCTCACCTTTCCTATATAAACCCACCCAAGCTCCCACTTCCTCCTCACTCAAAGCCCTTGAAGTTCGTCCAACCTCTGCCCTACTCTCTCTAGAATCCTCTCAAGGTGCCCCAAGCTCCCAAGAAGCCTCTCACAAGCCTCTCTCTAGCCTTTGGAAGCACACTTCCAAGTAAGGGTTTTTTCTTCCTTTCTCATTTTTGTCAATTTTCTTTAAGTTGTATTGCCCTTTTAATTTCAATTATGAATGTTGGGGTATGGTTTCGCACCTCCCCCATACTGCCCTCTTATTGTTTGAATGATGGGAGAACCCTTTCTCTCTCATTAAATGCCTCCCATGTACACCCGTTACTATGCCGAAATTCCGAAAGGAACTTCTCTCTCTTCTTTTATATTCAAGCAATACTTTTGTATCATGAATCTAAATTCCATTTCTGTTGTTGGGACATGTATATATATGATCTCCTTACTGTCCATTTCATGTAAATATGATGAGGAACCCCTTTCTCTCTCATCAACCTTTTTTATGAATTCCTATGTCACGCCGTTACGCTGCCGAAATCGCACCAATTTTCTAAGCCAATGTCTTTGTGTAGTGAATACCATGCCCATTTCTCCATCAAGGGTATTCACCTTTATGCACATATACGTATTGATTGTAAAGTTTCATGTATGAATTCCACATTCCTTTATCGTGGAAGAAATGATTATGTTTTATGAATCCATGTTTTATGATCCATGTGGCACACTTATGCATGAAATGAAATGTTTAAGAAGGGTGCGCCCTGATAGCGCTCCAATGCATTGGGTAAAGTATAGTATCATGATACGTCATGTGCAATGAGTGTTGACTCATGCTAATTCAAGTGCAACGAGGGTTTACTCGTGCTTCAAGTGCAATGAGGGTTTACTCATGCTCCATGTGCAATGAGCCTTGGCTCATGCTAATTCAATGTTAAGTGTTGTTGCCACATTTCCATGTTATGATTATCATGCTTTATCATGCCTTTATGTTCATGTCTCTCTTATGCTCTATTGATATGCCTATTGCCTAACATGTATTGTACTCCTCATGTTATTCATTGTGTACTCCCTTACTGGGCTTTATAGCTCACCCTTTTCTTATGCATGTCCTCAGGTTATCCCATGCAATGCTAAGTACGAAGGAATGTAGTGGTCATGTAAAGGAAGTTTTCAATAAGGATGTTGTATTTCAAGTTTAAAGTTTTTATGTAATGATCCTAAGCCCCAAAGACACTAAACCTCTCGATCTTCTTTGTTGTATCAAGTGAAGTCTTATGTAATAAAGCATGTTTAAGTTGTAATAAAAAGCAGGGTTGTCATAGTTGGTATCAAAGGATAGGTTTAGTTATTTTTGGGATTAGGAAACCCTAGTAAAGCCTTAGATACAAGACTAAGCATAATAAAAACATCTCTAAGTTTTGGTAAATACTAAGTAAGTGTTTTATCAAACAAATACATCCCTGTCTGGATACGAGCAGGTAGAGGCGGCTCTGGCACAGATGTATCCTAGGGGTAAAACCCGAAAACACCGCTTTGAGCTAGACTCGAACGGGAACTGGTGCACGACAACGGGCCTTGCTCCACTCTTGGTTACGACACTCCCGGGGGATATGTTTTGATAAATTCACAATCTTAGTATGAACCCTTATTAAGGGAAAAATTCCCCTAAGAATATATGTTAGAAGGAAGATCCTGAAAAGCCTGGATTGAATCCTATAGACTCATGAGTTAAAGAGATCAAATTTTATTTATAAGTCATCAACTTTTGTCTTTGGATTACCCTTTATGTGTTACCCCTAACTTTCCTTTTATTCCAGCCAATGGCCGGTAATAGGAGAACTCGGGCTAACAACCGTTGTGAAGATCAGTGTGATGATTGTACTAATGAGATGCCCAATCCGATGGGAGCGGGAATCGCGAACTTTGTCACGCTTCTCTCTCAGCTAACTCAAGTTTTGAATAGAAACACTGGTCAAGAGGAACGTTCAACCCCCCCTAAGAAAGAACAAGTCGCTATTGAAAGCTTCATGAGACAAAGGCCTCCTACTTTTAGTGGATCATCTGATCCCACGATCGCTGAACAATGGATCAACTCCATTGAGAAGATATTCTCCATCCTCCAATGCTCTGAAAAAGAGAAGGTTCTCCTGGCGGCTTATCGTATGGAGGGTGAAGCTGATCAATGGTGGACATTGATCAAAAATACGAAGCCTGAGGAGGAGATCGAGGATTTGGAATGGAAGGTATTCCGGAAGATGTTTTTCGATAAATATTTTCCACGCACCCTCCGTCTTAAGATGGAAAGGGACTTCCTTTCCCTCAAGCAGAAAGATGAAGAATCTGTGGGAGCGTACGAGGCAAACTTCACAAGGCTTGCACGATACGCTTCCGGCTTTGTCGTTACCCCCGAATGCAAAGTTGACCGCTTCTTTGGTGGGCTGAAGCCTAGCTTGCGAAAAGCATTAGCGATCCGTGACTTTGACAGCTATGAGGAGATTGTCCGATGTGCCCTTAAGGTTGAAATGGAGATCGGAGAATCACAGGGGTATCATGGGGACAAGAAGCGGAAAGTGGACTTCAATGCTGGTGGTCCGATGGATAAATCCAACGGCGCTAAGAAATTCCAGCACCCCACTTGCCAAAAGTGTGGAAAGAAGCACCCTAGAAATTTCCTTAGGGGGACAAGAAAATGCTTCAAGTGTGGAAGAGAAGGGCACCTAGCTGTTAACTGTCAGCAAGAAGGACCCGCGGCTGCGACGGAGGGGAGGAACGCTCCGTTCGAACCTCAACGCATTGTTCAATGCTTCAAATGCAAAGAACCGGGTCATTTTGCGAATCAGTGCCCTAATCCAAGGGTTATCGGAGGCAATCAACAACCTCCAAGACAGCAAGGAAGAGCTTTTGCCATCACTTCTGCCGAAGTGAACCCCGACAACGAAGTGGTGACAGGTACGCTAGTTATTCATTCAAGAATAGCGAACGTACTTTTTGATTCAGGTTCTACGCATTCTTTTATATCTCAAAAGTTTAGTAGAATAATCCCTGCACCACCACAAATCATGGAAGTAAAGATGTCGGTGAGTACGGCAAATGGGGCAATCATTGCATCCCATGAGTATAAGTCCTCCCCTGTTATAATCTGTGGATTGAATTTCCCGACGAACCTTGTCATACTCCCTTTGGTGGAATTTGATGCAATTCTTGGCATGGATTGGCTTTCCTTATATAGAGCCAACATAAATTGTCGAGAGAGGGAAATCACACTCCATATGGAGAATCGACCCCCGATTCTTTACAAGTGTCAGGAGGAAGATGAATCTCCTTTAACTCCATCATCTCAAGCATGGATATTACTACCTTATGAGCACGCATATCTGGCTCAGATGATTGAGTCCAAGGAAGAAACCACCCTTGAAGAAATGCCTATTGTGAGGGAATTCGCTGAAGTATTTCCCGAGGAACTTCCTGGTCTTCCTCCAAGAAGAGATGTTGAGTTCTCAATTGAACTTATACCTGGGGCGCTACCAATATCCAAGACTCCATATAGAATGGCTGTGGTTGAGCTTGAAGAACTGAAGAAACAACTACAGGAGAATCTGGATAAAGGGTTTATACGCCCAAGTGCATCACCATGGGGTGCACCAGTCCTCTTCGTCAAGAAGAAGGATGGGTCAATGCGGCTTTGCATCGATTATCGTGAACTTAACAAAATCACGATAAAGAACAAGTATCCTCTCCCAAGAATCGATGACTTGTTTGATCAGCTGCGTGGAGCACAATACTTCTCCAAGGTCGACTTGCGGTCGGGATATTATCAAGTAAGGGTGAAGAAGGAAGATATCCCCAAGACTGCTTTTCGTACAAGGTACGGGCACTATGAATTCATAGTAATGCCTTTTGGACGCACCAATGCTCCAGCAATATTCATGGACTTGATGAATAGAGTCTTTAGAGATTACCTAGATAAATTTGTGGTAGTCTTTATAGATGATATTCTAATATACTCCAAAACCAAGGAGGACCATGAGGAGCATTTAAGAACTGTACTGGAGACTCTGCGCAAGGAGAAGCTCTATGCCAAGTACAGCAAGTGTGAGTTCTGGTTGAAGGAGGTCTCATTCTTGGGCCATATCATCACAAGCAATGGGATATCTGTGGACCCCTCCAAAACAGATGCAATTGAGGGATGGCCGAGGCCAACATCGGTAACTGATATCCGTAGCTTCTTGGGGTTAGCTGGATATTATCGACGATTTGTGAGAAACTTCTCACGATTGTCCAACCCTCTTACCAAGCTAACTCGAAAGGGAGTAAAGTTTGCTTGGAGTGATGAATGCGAAGAAAGCTTCAAGGAGTTGAAAAGGAGGCTTATCACTGCACCTGTGCTCACTTTACCCACAAGTGGGGAGCTTTTTGTGGTATTCAGTGATGCTTCAAAGAAGGGCTTAGGATGTGTGCTGATGCAGAATGATAAAGTGATATCCTATGCCTCAAGACAGTTGAAAATCCATGAGCGAAACTATCCAACGCATGATCTGGAGTTGGCGGCGGTGATCTTTGCCTTGAAAATCTGGCGGCATTATCTCTATGGAGAGAAATGTGAGATATATACTGACCACAAAAGTCTTAAATATATATTCACACAGAAAGAGCTTAATATGCGCCAGAGAAGATGGATAGAGCTCATCAAGGATTATGATTGTTCAATACATTACCACCCTGGGAAGGCGAACAAGGTGGCGGATGCCCTAAGTAGAAAGGATCCAGCAATTCTATCAATGATGAGAATTGAGAAGGATCCAATCTTCTTAGACTTGATGAAGATGGACGTGGGAATCATAAAGAAGGGAACATCATCAATCCTTTCACAAATGATTGCTCAACCATCTCTTTTGGAAAGGTTAAAGGATGCTCAAAAGGATGATGCGAGAATCCAAGAAAAAGTGGAAGCTATCAAAAAGGGAAAATCCTCAGAGTTTAGTGTTAATGAAGAAGGAATTGTGCGGTTTGGGAAAAGACTATGTGTCCCATCAAGTTCGGAGATGAAGAAGGAACTTTTGGATGATGCACATAGTTCAAATTTCTCTATTCACCCAGGGAGCACAAAGATGTATCGAGATCTCCGAGAAAACTTTTGGTGGGATAATATGAAGAAGGAGATCGCCGAATATACATCAAAGTGCCTGGTGTGTCAGCAAGTGAAGGCAGAGAGGCAGAAGTCTAAGGGGATGATGCAACCATTGCCCATACCAGAATGGAAATGGGAGAACATCACCATGGACTTCGTCACTGGACTTCCAAGGACATCCAAAAGCAACAACGCAATCTGGGTTATTGTGGATCGTCTTACAAAGACTGCACACTTCATTGCTATTCGAGAGGATTTCTCTTTGGATCAACTGGCACGGATATATATCAGGGAAGTGGTACGGTTGCATGGAGTACCACTATCTATTGTGTCGGACCGAGATCCAAGATTTACCTCTAAGTTTTGGAAGAGTCTTCAACATGCTCTGAATACTGAACTGAACTTCAGTACGGCCTATCATCCTCAAACTGATGGCCAATCCGAGCGGACTATCCAAACACTTGAGGATATGTTGAGAGCGTGCTCAATGGACTTTAAAGGAGGATGGGATCAACATCTTCCTCTAGTTGAGTTCTCTTATAATAATAGTTTCCACTCGAGCATCCAAATGGCACCATATGAAGCCCTGTATGGGAAAAGGTGTAGAACACCGGCATGTTGGGATGAGGTCGGTGAACGTAAGCTGCTTGGACCAGAAATGGTCGAAGAAATGGTGGAGAAGGTGAAAACCATTCAGCAGCATATCAAGGCAGCCCAAAGTCGACAGAAGAGTTATGCAGATAATCGTCGACGAGACCTTGAATTTAAAGTCGGAGACATGGTGTTTTTACGCATATCTCCGTGGAAGAAGGTCATGAGGTTTGGAAAGAAAGGGAAGTTAAGTCCAAGGTACATCGGCCCCTTCGAGATTCTTGATCGTGTTGGGGCTGTGGCCTATCGACTAGCACTTCCACCTACTATGGCCAAGGTGCATGATGTCTTCCATGTATCCCTCTTAAGGAAGTACATACCAGACCCTTCACATGTACTCTCTTCTGAGGTGGTACAATTAGAAGACGATCTTTCTTATGAGGAGCAACCAGTGAAGATCTTAGATCGTAGAGAAAAAGTTCTACGAAATAAGACAATGCCCCTCGTCAAGGTGTTGTGGAGAAACCACAAGTTTGAAGAAGCAACTTGGGAGTCGGAGGATATGATGAAGCTAAGTTACCCACATTTGTTTTAGTGTGGGAAAAGGAAAATTTCGAGGGCGAAATTTCTTAAGGGGGGAATGTTGTAACGACCCAAAGTTTCATTAATGGAAAATCCCTCTTGATCCAGTTAAATGTTTCTTTATGAAAAATGTTTTTATAAGATGTCAACTTCTTAAGTTTTACGTTAAGATTTGTGACCGTTACTTTTATAGTCGTTGAACATTGATCATCTGGGTAGTTTAAATATAAGGCTTTAACGAAACCATTTTTACTCAGACAAAGGAAGCGATGGCCTCATCCAGTAGAATTTCCCCTTACGAAGCCCATTTGTCGGAGCTCGGAAAGGAGGTGGCGTCTTTGGGCTTTGCCCTTGACCAAGCCCAAGCTGAGCTTCATCAAGTCAAGCTCGAACGTGATCGTCTACGGGAAAAATGGAAGTTGATAGAGATCACCACTCGAGCGATGTTATCCGAGCAACCCCAAGAGTCTGTCACCATCGCACACCTTACCCTTAGGTCTTATGCGGCTATTTTAAGGGGTTATGTAACAAATAAGTAGCACCATGTTCATGTACATTATTTTTGTATATAATAATGAATATAATTTCTAGTCATTTTTGATGCATTGTAATTAGTTTTTAAAGTACAAATGATGTTTTTAGTTATTATTTAATTAAGAATTATATTTTATTAAATTAAAGGATTTTTGAATTAAATAATATTTTAATAAAATATTATTATTAATATTAAATTAATTTTTATTAAATATAAATGATCTTATAATTTTATGAATGCAATTAAAATTTTTATTAAGGTTTGAAAGCCATTTCTGTCAAAACCCGTGAATTTTTTATAAATGTCGGTTTTTATTTTAAAAGTGCAAATTCACATATTTAGAAAATTATTTAGATAAAATAAATATTATTTTTGGAATCAGGACGTCGAAATTATCCAACGGTGAATTTTTCATAATTTTCTGAGACAGTCCAATTTTTGGGTAAAAATTAAATACCTTTTAAATATATAATGTGATTTATGACATCATAATGACCCAATGGTGATGTAATAAAATACCATAATCCTTAGGTTCGGCCAATATATGTTTTATCATTAAAATAATGAGGTTTTGGGTTTGTTTGAATCACTTTTCAAAGCATTAATGGAGCCCTCAAGACTTATTCAACACTTTGCCTTTTTAAATTAATTTCCATGGGAGTGTGACTCACCTCCACATAAGCAACCCTAATTTTTTAATAAGTTCGGACCTTGGCCTTGTAAAATATTGTTTTCCTCTCTCCTTTTCCAGAAACCATGGGCAAATACCATGGGATGGTTTGTGGTTTGGATTATTTTAATATAAGGGGTCCCAAACCTAAATAATAAAGAATTCTCTCACCTTTCCTATATAAACCCACCCAAGCTCCCACTTCCTCCTCACTCAAAGCCCTTGAAGTTCGTCCAACCTCTGCCCTACTCTCTCTAGAATCCTCTCAAGGTGCCCCAAGCTCCCAAGAAGCCTCTCACAAGCCTCTCTCTAGCCTTTGGAATCACACTTCCAAGTAAGGGTTTTTTCTTCCTTTCTCATTTTTGTCAATTTTCTTTAAGTTGTATTGCCCTTTTAATTTCAATTATGAATGTTGGGGTATGGTTTCGCACCTCCCCCATACTGCCCTCTTATTGTTTGAATGATGGGAGAACCCTTTCTCTCTCATTAAATGCCTCCCATGTACACCCATTACTATGCCGAAATTCCGAAAGGAACTTCTCTCTCTTCTTTTATATTCAAGCAATACTTTTGTATCATGAATCTAAATTCCATTTCTGTTGTTGGGACATGTATATATATGATCTCCTTACTGTCCATTTCATGTAAATATGATGAGGAACCCCTTTCTCTCTCATCAACCTTTTTTATGAATTCCTATGTCACGCCGTTACGCTGCCGAAATCGCACCAATTTTCTAAGCCAATGTCTTTGTGTAGTGAATACCATGCCCATTTCTCCATCAAGGGTATTCACCTTTATGAACATATACGTATTGATTGTAAAGTTTCATGTATGAATTCCACATTCCTTTATCGTGGAAGAAATGATTATGTTTTATGAATCCATGTTTTATGATCCATGTGGCACACTTATGCATGAAATGAAATGTTTAAGAAGGGTGCGCCCTGATAGCGCTCCAATGCATTGGGTAAAGTATAGTATCATGATACGTCATGTGCAATGAGTGTTGACTCATGCTAATTCAAGTGCAACGAGGGTTTACTCGTGCTTCAAGTGCAATGAGGGTTTACTCATGCTCCATGTGCAATGAGCCTTGGCTCATGCTAATTCAATGTTAAGTGTTGTTGCCACATTTCCATGTTATGATTATCATGCTTTATCATGCCTTTATGTTCATGTCTCTCTTATGCTCTATTGATATGCCTATTTCCTAACATGTATTGTACTCCTCATGTTATTCATTGTGTACTCCCTTACTGGGCTTTATAGCTCACCCTTTTCTTATGCATGTCCTCAGGTTATCCCATGCAATGCTAAGTACGAAGGAATGTAGTGGTCATGTAAAGGAAGTTTTCAATAAGGATGTTGTATTTCAAGTTTAAAGTTTTTATGTAATGATCCTAAGCCCCAAAGACACTAAACCTCTCGATCTTCTTTGTTGTATCAAGTGAAGTCTTATGTAATAAAGCATGTTTAAGTTGTAATAAAAAGCAGGGTTGTCATAAGAAGAATTTTATTTTTTCAAATAGAATATATATAAAAGTGAAACAACTATATTTAAAAAGGTTTCTCCATCAAAAGGTGGTAAATCTACCTTTAAAAATAAATTATGCTTAAAATTATATTCATTCACATTTTAAGCCACTAATTTTTATTGGATGAATGTAAAAACATTTATCAAACATGTATAATCATATTGTAGTTAGTTCTGTTCATTCCTGCCAATACAACAGCTAGGCATTAACTACCATTTAAAATAATATTATATTATTATTTTTCAGTATGACTCAACGTTGTGTGCAATGTATGATTTCAAAGAAACTCGTTGTTGTGCATCGGGTACGCTATCGAACATAGCATCCCCTTTAAAGTAAAATTAATATTTAATTCAAAAATATTAATAATTATGAAAAATTCATATTCTTTATTTACCTGGGATGTTATATCCTTCCCCCCTTTTGTAAATTACATCCTCGCAATTTTAAAATTGGGCTTGATAACTTAATTAGAAGTCCCACATTGAAAAAAATGTCATTGAAACTACCACTTTAAATGAAATAAAAATAAATACAAAGGTTACCTGAGATAACCCATACTAGGATTCCATGTAGGAAAACATGGATATAGAAGAAAAAATAACCATCAAGTTCTGATGGATAATGATATAAAACATTATTAGGAGAAAGTTAATCCCTAGAAAATCAAAAACTTGTGATGGGTTAAACATTATTTGATTCCACATTAGGAAAAGTTAAAAAACAACATTTTTGTTTTAAGTTACTTTTAATTGAGGAGTTTATTTGTGATCTTAACTTAAAACATAAGGAAACACACTTACTTGTCATGTAGACTTTCATACTTTACTAAATTTCTACCACAAACCCATCTTTTCTCCAAACGATGAGTACTCAAACTGACTTGGTCACATTAATGGTGCTAGAATCAACTTCTAGAGTATCAAATAACCCACAAAATATGAACTTTATATTTCCATTGTCTTTAGACATCAACCAAATCCAAAATGGTTAGTACAAGATCAGATAATCCTCAAAAAGGATAATCTTTTACAAAAATAAAAACTACTCTTAATCTCAAAAATTTGTCAAACAAAACCCAAAGTTCAACAAAGAACATTCAATAAATAGTTGTCCATAAAATTATTCAAAATAATCCAAACTAAGATTGAAACCCAAAACTCAAAAGGATTTAATCACATAGTCTTCCATAATAAATCATAACATTTATATCCAAATAACATAGAATACTCTTAAAGTCTCATATTGAACTGTAATTAACCTAATCGCATATTCTCTATGATAGGTTAATCATTTTCAAAAATAACCCAAATCACCATATATCCACAATAAAAACAAAGATTCTTCCAAACTAAAATTTCAACCATAACTCCACAAATTAAATCCCACAGTATTCTATTTTCCATAGGTATATACTATTCTCTAAAAAATAGAATGTCTTCTAAAATAACCTTTATCACTTAATCACTAAATCATTTCTATAATAAGGATTTCCATTTGATGAAACATAAAATCAACTTATTATTGATCCATAAAATCATTTAACTAATAATAATTAATAATATTAACCAGGGACTTCATGTAGGCCAGTGTTAGGAGATGCGCCCTTGTTTCCCTTCGGTTTTGGGTTTGATTCCCATAGCCTTGACAGACACGATGGGTTTTAACCCTTCCTGCAGGTGATCCTTTTTCTAACACCATATAATTTTATAACATTCCCAAAAATTAGATAAATTCATCCAAAATAACCATAACATATTTTAACCACAAGAGTTCTAATTGCATCTTCCATTTCATTTGGTTGCTCGTTAAAAAAACCACCATAGATTCTTTCACATATATTGTTATGTTGGTTCCTGGTAGATCCAACCATTTACTAAAACCAAAATTTTCAGTGTGATTTTATCCATAAAATCATCATATAATATCTTATGAGGAGGGTAAACTCTAAGATATACTTATTCATGTTTTCTTAAACTCATTTGGTTTATAAAAAATAACTATGACTCTTACTAATATGACAAACATTATGGTTATGTCAATTCTACTTAAATAACACCCTAACCTCTAAAGTTATTTAAACTGACCTATGATACCATCTATAAGGACCCGGCCTTAATCATTACATAATCTTGAATTAAATGAATAATTCACATTGAGGATCTTTTCAGGTTTATAGTTTTAGAGAATTAGGCATAACAATTACATTACATCTCAAAAATTTCAAAGTAGACACTTCTAAATAGTTTCCATTTTATTCACAAAATAAAAACTCTTAAAAAAGATTCATGTCTACTTCCATGTTTTAGACAGCAAGACTTTTTG
Source organism: Viscum album (assembly GCA_963277665.1). NCBI lineage: Eukaryota > Viridiplantae > Streptophyta > Magnoliopsida > Santalales > Viscaceae > Viscum > Viscum album. Next base: position 1,496,022,438 of record OY728133.1, read on the forward strand.
TTGATCCCATCCTTGAACCTATTCCACTTTATTCCCTGTGAAAAACATTTTAACAACTTGGGATGAGCATAAAAAGCTCAGTAAGGGATGCACAAAGAAGGAAAACTATCATTTTTTCAAAACAACAAGTAAACCATGAATACTTTATCATAAGTAATACTTGTCACCTTTATTAAGTAGTAAATACTCTTCACTGAATAAAAGATCATTGATTACCCTTTTGTAACAAAAATATTACCATAAAATCCATTTAAATAACACATAACATATAAAGGTAACTTGGGACATAAACATTCTTAGGTGGAATAACCATACAGTCGACTTACACACATATCACTAAATGGAATATCCATACAACCGACTTCCATACCCAATGCATTGGAGGTTATAATGTGACCACCCATCCTAGTTTATCACGTCAACACTTGTCATATATTTTATCACATAACCACCCGTCAAATGTTCAAATACCATCATTACACATAAAATATTTCAAATATAATCATTTCACTAATAAAATTTCATTTTCAATCATAATAAATAATTTCAAGATATTAAAATAATCAATCCATTTTCAAAAACCATTTAAAAAGAGATTTTTGAATCAAATTGTCCCATACAACTTTGAAGTTTTTAAATGAATTCTAATTTTAAAACATTAATGTCCATATAAATAAATCCATAAAAACCATTTTCAAAACATGGAAATTAAAGAGAAAGATTTATAATAATAAATCTTTAAAACATTTAAAACAATGTTTTAGTTAAAGAGTTTTTAACAAAATTAGAGACACTTGAATACAAATAATTGAGGAATAAAATATAATCATAACTTTATAATATCATGAGAATAAATGGATTCATGATATAATATGTAAAAGGACAGTATATACACTATATAAAAGTGAACTGGTGCATAACAATAAATAAGTCTCAGTGGAATGTAAATTGAGACAAAGTCTCTTCCAAAGATTGTATCCTTAGGTTAAGGAAAAATCAATGACATAATTATGTGTGACAAATATAAATACACTCAATATGATTGGATATATAGTTTAGAACAATCATATTTCATTCACACATATTCATAGCATGACATAATCAATAATTATAATTTTAACCCAAATAATTGAAATTGGGTTAAGAAGTTCCCTTACATAAATTCGACTACCTAATGGCATCACTTTAAAATTAAGAAAATGAGTTAATGAGAGAGAAAAGGGTATCTCATCACTTGGAAATAAATATAATATAAATTAGGATATATAATAACATATCTCAATATAAGAATATGTAAATTAAAATACATAACCAAAATAAGTCTTTAAAAAGAGATGGGTGAAAGGTTCCCTTACCGATTTGGTAACTTTTGAAACATACACCCCATGAAAGAAGGATCATAAAATGAAGGTTTAAATACCTATAAATTAGATTATCTTACACAAATAATACAAAAATGGGCAGTAAATCCATAAAAAAAAGAAAATATTGGTAATTATAGCATGAACCTCACGGGAATAAAAAGTGATATGAAAACCCTTTACCACGTTGTAATTCAATCGTGTAGTATGACCAAAAGTTAATAACCTCCAAATGAGTCACAGAATACCATGAATATAATGAGAATCATGATAATATATATAAAATTTTAGTACACAATACACCACATGAAATGAATAATTTGCGAACAATGGAAATCTCACGGAATTAAAAGTGAGATAAGAAACCTCCTTACCTCGTGTCTGACTTGACTCGTATGTTCCGTATTCGTCCTGAATAATAAACTTAAGAAAATATATACTTACTTAAGAAATTTTTTTATTTTTATTATTCCTTTTATATCACTTATTACCTTTCTATAATGATTATTTAATTATTTGAGTTCATATCAGACATTTGGTCGATGTTCGGAACTTTCGAAAAAAATGAACTTGTTATAATTACAAATTGTCCATGTGGTCAAACTTCCATTATCTCCAGAATGATATAAATGATTTAGATATAATATATGTCATATATATCCTCTGTATATTTATTTATAATATTCCATATCATTTGGAGTTAATAAACGAAACGCACCGTTCATGCAGGTGGTTAGCTGTATGTACGCATGAACGCTACTTTAATTTCTATTTTATATTTGAAGGAATAAGAACATAATAATACATAGGTATATTATAATTACATTATAATATCATATAATATATATATGTTACATAATTTCATTAATGTAACACCCCAATCTTCCACGGTACACTTCTCTTTGACTAATATAGTAGTGTGTGTTATAGGCAACTTCGAGTTCTAACACACACCACAACCAATCAAACTAGCCGTTATGAATAGTAATACCAAATTTTAGAAATTTTATACATTTTATATTTCAAAATGGACTTCATTTTTGGATTCATAATATCGAAATTATCTTAGGGTACATTTTTTGAATTTTTCTGAATACTTTCAATTTTTGATGAATAGTGAAAATTACTAAATTTTAATTAAAAACAACATTTTTAATCGAAATATTTAGTAGTGATAAATTATTAATTTGAGTAATTTTTAAGTATATTTAGAATATATTTTTACTAAATATAATTTGGTCATTGTACATAATTTCACATTTAAACCGGACAAAAACAAGTGTCAATCTTTTGATAGTTATTATTTCTTAAAAACATGTTTTTTGTTTTGATAGCAGAAATTAATTTTAAATTAATTTCTTCCACTTCTGTGTTTTGAATTTAGAAAAATGGATTCCATATTTAGAATCAGTAGGTCCAAATTGTGTAAATAGTTAACTTTTATTTTTAGACATTTTGAATAATTACTTCGGTAAATATTTTATTTACCATGGTTAAAGGGTAAATCCGGTAAATAAGGGTAAAAAATAATATTATAATAATAAAAAATTACCCTAAAATGTTTCCTAACACTATTTTCTGATACATGTCCGACAATGGGAATCTTTGGGTCGATTTTGGGACCCCATGGGTCCCCTTGTAAGTGATAATGACACTTTATATTAATTAAGTTAAAGTAAATACAAAAAATGACATAAGCATATATCTTTTAGAAAAAAAAAATTTACGTAGGGTTATATATGTTATATTTTTTATTATAAATATTCAATAGAAATATAACAAGATTTCCTACATAATGGTATTTTATTTATAATTTTTAGACATTTAATAATTAAATTTATATATGATACAATAATGATGTCGTATTTTCCTTATTAATGAAAGAATCAAATAATTGGTATTATAAATATTAAAATAAATATAATTTGAATGTTTTGATGCCATCGACGAATTTTATTGACTAATATGACATGTTATTATTTCTTAAATGAATTTGGTTAGAATTAATAAAGTTTTTAATACTTTAACAAAAAAAATTATTAAATATTGTCAAAATTGACATAAATGAGTTTTTAAAAAAAATATTATATTATTAATTTATAGTCTATTCCTAAAAATTTAATGTTTGGACAAAGGACTTATATAATGATAGGTGTATCATTAATTGACCACTTTTGGGTCTCTTGGAAGTATATAGTAAGTTTATTAACCATATAATATAAAAATACAAAGTTACATGGTAAATGTCAAACTAATTAACTAAGAGTTAAATGTAATGACACAGACATTTCAGGGAGAATTTTTTTTCTTAATTAAATTAGAATTTTCTGAGTCTGTGGCTTCTGAAGGCACTTTATTCCAAGGCCCGGTGTGCCCAGAATCAATATCCGAAGTTTAGCTCGGGTATGTTCAGTGAACGAACGAGCAGGTTTTTCTATCTTTTGAATCGGTGCTCGGAATTGAATTCTGAGGGCACTGATGACCTCGCAACACTGATATTTGCTTAAGGGGACCTTTACCACGGTTGATTTTTCACGGGAGGAGAAGTTAAAATTTTTGGTTTAAATGAGAAGTGAATAAAATTATGGAACAATTTTATTTTTATATCTAAGGTGGTTTTATCCTACATGAGGGAGTTGGGGTGGGACCCACAAGCACCTAACTACCCATGTGAGGATATTTGTGAGGTGGGTCCCACACAAGACCCAACCTTTCACGTTCCCTTAACTCAATTTTAACTCTCATAAACTCCCCCTCATAATCACCCCTTGTATTAATTTGTAACTCTACTTCATTTATGTAACCTTTCCACTTCCTCCCCTCTCACTCCTTTTGATTTGCCAACCTATCAAAATTCAAGAAACAAACTCTTTAATTAATAGATTAAAAAGTTTGAATTATTTTGAATACTTGGCATGCCTATTAAAGTTGAGGAAGTCTCGTCTTAATATGGGTTGGGAAAATCTTATCACGGAACCTCTAGATGAGAAGAGAGCTTTATCCATCATTGAAGAACATCTTCCTCCCATGAAGAACGAAACCTCTTTGTTGAAGAATACTGAGGTTCCATATTCTCCGATGAGACACCGATGAATGAGCAGGGATCGGTAGCATGGTGCGGGTGCAACGAACTACATTGACTCTAATGTCTTCCTCACGTCAGATCCGACGAACGACGAATGACACGTGGTAGGGGTTGTTATGTTCAGGTTTTAATACCATTCTTCATGGTTCTCCAATTCTTTGGTTTCGTTTGTCCATTTGAGATCATCTTGATGAGGAAGGGCTCGGACCGCACGAACACGATCTGACCCTTCCCCTCTCGTTCGTTGTTTGTGGACGATGGAGGCGTTTGCGAAGAACCATCCGGCGATGGTCCGACCACGAACGGTTCGTCAGCGAATGATTGTCGGGTCGCTGCAAGATGCGGAAACGTCGTGCCGCATGGAGTAGAGCTGAACAGTGGCCTAGTTGAGCCACAGAGGAGGGGTTGTAAGCCGTCGCGCCATGCCGGAGCCGCAGGAGCCGCGGTTGGGGCGTTCCGCGGCGGAGGGGGGCGGCGGCGTCGCGCCGCCCCGGAGCTACAGGATCTGCGGCCAATGTAGGCCATAGCGGAGGGGTGCGGCGCCGTCGCGCCGCTCCGGAGCGGCAAAGGCCGCGGCCGGGGCGGGATGCGGCGTCGGGGCACGGGGTCGTCGTGCCGCGCCAGTGGAAGAAAGTCACAGCCTATGGCTGCGACGGATCAGGAAGGGCGGCAGGCCGTGCCAACTTCCGGCGCCATCAAGAGGCAGGACCCAAGGGGGGTCCTGCTATCATCCAAGGGGCCAACCATTAAGGGCAGTCTTTCGTAGAAACCGGGGGGTGTAACACCCCCCCCCCCCCCCCCCAATCCGCAGCTAGGGCGGGCCCCATTGGGCGCCGCCACCCCGCCAGGTCGACCAACAGCGTGGCCAACCACGTGGGTCATGCGTGCCGGACCGCGCCAGCTGGACTAGGTCGTCAGCGCCGGGCCTGGCCGCCAGCGCCGGGCCGGACCGCACCCAACCGGGCCGGACCCGGACCCAAGTCGGGTCGACCCGGTTCTGGCCGACTCAGGGGGTATTGGGTCGTGTCGGACCGGGCCCAAACCCCCTATTTTCAGACCCTCTTCAGTTAAACGCTCATATCATGGGCTACGGACGCCCGATCGACGCATCTTCAGTTGCGTAGGAATCCTTGGATTGGGATGTTCGTTTCGGTATATTACACTCAAGCTTTCGGGGAAGTTTGGGTATGACCAGGTTAGTTCGAACACCTAACCAATCGGGCCCTCAGAGCGGAAACGCTTATAACTTGAGCTTCGGATGTCCGACTGACGTGCTATAAACTATGTTGGATTCCTATTAATGAGATGTTTATTTTGAAATACTTCCCTTGAGGTTTGGATGTAGTTGTAGTATGGCTGGGTTGGATTGTACCAGAAATCCAACCGGGCCCCTGGAATGGAATTCCTAATAACTCACAGACCGGGCGTCCGATTCACGCGCCGTCTATTGCGTTGAGACCCCTAGGACGAGGTTTTCCCTTAAGATACTTCCACGTGAGATTACGTGACACTTGGAAGTATAGACCAGTAGCTCGGGGAGTGGATCCTCTCGGAGATGAGCATACGGAGTACGGTGACCTTGTAGCTGTCTGAGACCTGATGACTGCTTGTCTGATTCGATTCGGAGTGACTTGTATAGCCCAGTGGGGAGCACTACTTTGTGAGGTGGTATACCCATAGCGGAGGAGCACTAATTTTTGCGGTGGCAGACCCACGGTACTCGACAGGAGGAGTACCATTGTAGGCTATGAGGGGGAGCACTACTTTGTGAGGTGGCAGACCCATGGCGGAGGAGCACTACTTTGTGACATGGCAGACCTGTGGTACTCGATAGGAGGAGTACCTCAGCAGTCTAAGGTTAGTGATTAGCACCTCAGAGTCATGACAGGACCACTGTACTCGATAGAGGAGGAGTTCTCCAGCAGTCGTGGTTTCGACATCATGAATAAAATCCTGGTTTGAGCTGAGTCAATGACCTTTGGGTTTCCTCATGATTGAGATGGGTTACTTGATAACTTAGCTATATGTATGGGCATATACCTGAGTAGTGGTTATCCATTGATTTCATAACCTTTGTGTTTCCTCATGATTGAGATGGGTTACTTGGTAACTTAGGATTAAGTATGGGCTTATACCTAAGTAAGGGTTATCTGTTGAGATACTTCTTTGTGGTTATCCCTGTTGGATTTAGTGAGACCTTGAGATTCTCAGGGTCCCTACTGAGTATCATTATACTCACCCCTACATGGGATATTCCCACACCTCATTGTGTTGGTTGCAGATGATGGATAGCACTGATCGTGGTAAAGGCTTGTAGAGCTGGACGGTACCTGGAGGTGAACTTCACGATGAGACGGTACCCGGGGGTGGACTTCACGTCGAGACAGAACCTGGAGGTGACAGATGGATGTGGAGAGCTGAGGTGGCCATTTTTACCTACCCTTCAGGTAGGATCCGAGGTAGACGACCTAGGAGCTGCTTCTATCTACCAGTTGTTTGTCTTTTTTGTTGTACTTTCGTTCAGTTGTAGCTGTACTTTTCAGTTGGGTTTGTATTCTGGCCCATCTACTTTTCAGCACTTTCTTTTATACTTAGTGTATTACTTCTGCTTGTACTCTGGTTGGATGTGTTTATATTTTATAAAGGTAATTCCTTCCCAATTATCGGGATTTGCGCCTTTGGTGCTAGTCGCCAGCCCCTAGCCTATGGAAGGCGGGCTTGGGGTAGTTACGACACGGGCTCTGAGGACGGGTTGTGACATTAAAACTAAAATATAAGGTTAATATAGTGACCCAAACCTATCTAAAATCTATTGGATGAATGGATTTCGACCCATCCCCACCTTAGACTTTGAATAATCCCCTTTGAATCCATTAGAAACCGAATATGAATTTTTTATTAATTAATACATTAAGTTTTTTCTAAAGAGCCCCTCCTCCTTATAAAAGGAAACCACTTCTAACCAATTCATCATACCTTCAAATCCTTTTGGTTCGGCCAACCTCTGCCCAAATACCCTCTCAAATATCCTCCCTTAATCCTAGAGGACTTCATTTAGTCAGAAAGCCAACCTAAGGATCCCTTTTGATCAAATCAAAATGAAGAACCAGAAGAAGAGGTAATGTTTTCACCACCCTCTTTCAAGTTCTTTTCTTCTTCAACTTGTTCTTTATTTGGTATTTACATTCTAAAATAATAACTCTAGTATCTTCTATATACTAGGATGTTATTATAAATATGGTACAACCATATTCAGTATTCTATCCATCCTTTGAATGACATGTCACCATACGTGCGTACGTACGGCCTACCGTCTCCACGTTGTGGTGTAATTGTTATTCAATACATTATTATTTGGATGGGTATAATAATGATGTGTAATTCATGATAATTATTCTGTATATATGATATAATATCCAATTATATATTATTTTAATATCAAAAGAGTGATATTGTCGCTCGTGCGTACGTACGGACTACCGTCTCCATGAACGCGATGAGATTCATTCCCCGTCGTATCCATTCAAGTCTAATTCTCATTTGATGATTAAAAATAATGTTTAAGGGATTGATATCATTCTGGATATGAATAATATACAACCTATCCATAACAAACATGGCTTATGTGACAAAACATATAAAATAAAACTAGTAAGTTAACACCCAAAATGACGATAATACTAAGATATTATTAACAAAGCAATGTTAAAAGATCATATATGATATCATATTAAGGTATATGATTCTTGTATAATTTAATAACAATTATTTCACCATTATATAGGATGTTAACCTACCCTCAACAAAGGAAAAGTATAAGGTAAGGGTTTATTTCACAATCTCTTCATTATCTAAGGTTTTTTATACATAATTATCTACTGGGACCTCTTTATCATCCACATCCATGTTTCTTAAAAATGTATTTCAAAACATTCTTACTATTTTACAGAATATGTGTTAAAGTCGTTTATACCCTTGTTTGACTTTTTATAAGATGTTTATAAAGGAATATTTCTGTAGTTTTCCAAACAAGGTCCTTTTTAACCTTTTCGACAAAATTAAGGTAAGAATGTCTTTTTTTAACTTATACAGTGGGTGCAGCTATTTTCTACCATTATAAACTTGTTGAAGCTTCCCTTACAAGCTTATAAGAATATTTTCAAAGTGAATGTTTTATTTTATAATTATGTGACTCTTAAATGATTTCAAAATAGAAATATATATTTCTCTAAAAAGAGTTGTGATTTCATCTATGTCAACATCCTTTGATGGATTTTAAGTTTATTTGGGGCTGATTTATTATGATACAAAAATTCCATATTGTATTGAAGTTTTTGTGATATTTTTGACTATGGATGTGCTATTTTTATACCATTCATAATTTATGGTTAATGTATTTCCATTTTGTATGCTAGTTTTAATATGAATATTTATGATATGTTTAAACTTTTTCATATGAGGAATGTATTGGACTTAGTAAGTGACAGGTGGAGCCCGCTATAGCTCCTCGATGCATCAGTAGGTCTCATGAGACAACTAGACGTGGAATTGGTCGAGGCCCTTTCCCAATTTGATTTATGGTTTTGGTCGTGGCCTTAATCATTTTTAGACGTCTTGGCCGAGGCCTTGACAAAATGTTTCAGAATGTCCGGCATTATACATTCCCTCATTATGGAAATAATATTGATGGTTCATGTGGTCATTCGACTAGTAGAATACCCATGATTATGATTTATTATGGCATTATTTACTCATCTCAGATTCCTGCCATAAAAGTATTCATGTTTATTATTGGTAAAGGCATGTGGTTTCAATAATTTACCATGCTTAATATTTATGTCATTTTCTGCTATATTACTTACCCTTACTAATCATTTGAGCTCACCCCTTTCTTATGTTTCATTTTCCCAGGATATGAAGAAGTTAGTTATGAGTGACCTTTAGGCATAATCTTGGAGGCTTGGATATTTCTAATGAAATATATTTGTGTTGTATTTCTCTTCAAGCTGTAAAGTTGAACTTATGTATGAATCTTGTTTCCAATAATACTAAATTGATCGGTCTTTTGAGACATGATTTCCTTTTGATAATTACAATATTATGTAATAATGCAGTGACTTTGGGTAACTAGAGTCGGGGTGTTATGGTTGGTATCAGAGGAAGTTTAGTACAAACCTTGGAAACTAGATTTACATAAACTCTGATTAGAGCATATAGACCTATGATGGACATTGAGGATTAGTATAGAAGAACTTCCTAGAATTTTGGTATTTTAGAGATTTTGTGATTTTTTTTAGCATTAAATCCTTGTCTGGATACGAGCAGGTAGAGGCGGCTCTGGCACAGATGTACCTAGGGGTAAAACCCGAAAACAATGCTTTGAGCTAAACTCGAACGGGAACCAGTGCATGACAATGGGCCTTGCTTCACTCTTGGTTATGACACTCCCAGGGGATATGCTTAGGATAATTCTCATTTTCTTTAAAAACCATTATGAATGGTTTATGAGTATATATTACCTCAAAGAAAACATTTTTATGATTATGGATTGTATCCATAAATTGTTCAATTTAAGTTAAGTGTTTTACAAGTTTGTATTTATGTATTGCAATTCATAAACTAATCTAGTGTATGACATTGTTTATAAATGGATCCTATTGGAAGAAATGGAAACTGTATAAATGAACGCACTCCATGTAGGGATTTCCCTCCTTATCAAGATAATTTTAGTGGAGATGGTGATGCAACTGGTGCTGATCATCTAATCATCATACTGGGACAACTCACTCAGGTTATGAATAATAACCTTACTCGTATGGAGCACCCTGATCCACAACATGGAGGATCAATGTTATATCACTTCATGAGGAAACAACCACAAACATTCAATGGGAATAAAAATCCCTTAGTAGCTGAGCAATGGATAAATTCTTTAGATAAAATATTCCACTCCTTGGGGAGTAGTGAAAGGGAAAAGGTTCTCATGGCAGTTTACCGCCTCACTGAAGATGCTGATCAATGGTGGTCATTGATTCAAAACAAAAAGGAAGATGATGAAGTATCAAATATGGAATGGACGGAGTTCAAAAATCTATTTTTAGAAAAATAATTTCCTCGTGACCATCGAGCATATATGGAAAGGCAATTTCTGAGTCTGAGACAAAAGGAGGATGAGAATGTCGTAAAGTATGAGGCTAACTTTACAAGGTTGTCAAGGTATGTTGCAGATTATATACGTAACCCAAGAAGTAATATTGATCATTTCTTTTATGGGTTAAAACCATTTCTCTGTCGATCATTGGTCTCACAATCCTTCTCGTCATACGAAGATATTGTCTCTTGTGCTATGAAGACAGAAAAAGAATTCTCTAAGTCTTATGACTTTAAATCAAAGCAAGAGAAGAAGAGATCTGCTAAACACTCTAGGAAAGGAAATAAGGAAATAGGGAAGAATAGAAGGATTTAATTTCCACCTTATGATAATTGCGGAAGGAAGCACCCTAGTGCCTATCTAAAATGAAAATGAGTATGCTACAAGTGTGGACAAAAAGAACATCTAGCTGTTGATTGTAAAGGAAAGAAATACGCTACCAATGTTCAATGCTAGAATTACAGGGAGATGGGACATTATGAAAATGAATGTACTAAGCATCAGGGAATCTTACCTCAGAAAAGGCTTAGGGACCAAGGCCAAGCTTATGCAATGACTACTACTGAGGTTGAATCCCTAAAAGACGTGGTGGCAGGTAATTTAATGGTTTCCTCAACTTTAGGAAATGCTTTATTTAATTCTGGATCATCGCATTGTTTTATAACTTCCCAGTTTTCTAAGAAAATTATATATTTCCAATTTGATTTAACATGGGAGTTGTTAGTCAGAACTCCTAAGGGGATTATCATTGCAACCATGTTTTGTGAATCAGTCCCCATTAGAGCACATAAATGTTCTTTATCTGCAGATCTTATCGTCATACCTATGATTGAATTTGATATAATCCTCGGTATGGATTGGATTTCGGACCATGATGCAAAAATTTATTGTAAGAAGAAGGAGGTTACTATTTTTGATGATGATGATAAGGAACACCTTATCTTTAGAGCGGAATAGTCACCCCCTAATTCCTACCTAGATTCACCCCTAGTAGCTCAACTAAATTCTGTTATCGGGGAGGAAGAGAATGAAATAATTGTGGGTGAGGAAAGGAATGTTAAAATAGTGGATGTACCTATTGTGAGAGAATATGTTGATGTGTTTCCGAAAGATTCACCTGGACATCCTCTAGAACGAGAAATTGAGTTTTCTATTAACTTAATTCCTGGATCAAGGCCTATATCGAAGACCCCTTATAGAATGGTCGTTGTGGAATTAGTTGAACTAAAGAAACAACTATAGTAATTGAGTAATAAGGGATTTATTCACCCTAGTGTTTCTCCATGGGGATCCCATGTCCTTTTTGTTAAGAAGAAAGATGGATCTATGACATTATGTATCGACTATAGGGAAATCAATGTTATAACAATAAAGAACAAGTATCCCCTACCTCGCATTGATGATTTATTTGATCAACTACATGGATCTCAATACTTTTCAAAGATTGACCTTCGATCTGGATACCATCAGTTGTGTGTGAAAAATGAATACATTCTGAAGACTTCATTTCAAACCAGGTATGGGCATTACGAGTTTATAGTAATTACTTTTGTATTGACTAATGCACCCTTTGTATTCATGGATCTAATGAATAGAGTTTTCAAGGAATATCTCGATAATTTTGTGGTGGTATTTATTGATGATATCTTGGTATACTCCAAAAGCTACTAGGATCATGAAAATCATTTGCACATTATCCTAAAGACTCTTAGAAGACATGAATTATATGGGAAGTTTAGCAAGTATGAATTCTGGCTTCAGGAGATTTCTTTTCTTGGCCATATTTTCTCTAAGGATGGACTCTCTATTGATCCTTCTAAGACAAGAGCAATCCAATAATGGCCTGCACCGATGAGTATAACTGAGGTATGCAGTTTTATTGGCTTAGCAGGTTATTATTGGTGTTTCGTCTAGAATTTTTCCCAATTGGATAACCCATTAACGAAGCTCAAACATAAAGGGGTTAAATTTGTTTGGACAAAATAGTGTGAAGAAGGTTTCAAAGAACTGAAGAGAAGATTAGTCAATTATCCTATATTGAATCTACCATCGGGGAATCATGAGTTTGTTATTTATAGTGATGCATCAAAGAAAGTACTTGTTTATGTCCTTATGTAGAATGATAGAGTTATTGTCTATGCATCACGACAGATGAAAATTCATGAGAAAAACTATCCTACTCATGATCTTGAGTTAGATTTTGTAATCTTTTCTTTGAAGATATGGATACATTATCACTATGGTGAAAAATGTGAGATTTATACTAATCACAAGAGTTTGAAGTATATTTTCTCACAAAAAGAACTCAAAATGAGGCAAAGGAGATGGCTTGAACTACTCGAGGATTATGATTGTACGATACACTACCACCCGGGGAAGGAAAATAAGGTGGCAGATGCTTTGAGTAGAAAATTTCATGGAGTTTTGAATATGATGAGAATTTAGAGGGATCCTATTTTCATGGATCTAGTGAAGATGGATATGGGAATTGCCATGGAAGGTGAAACATCGATACTTTTTCAAATGGTTTCCAAACCATATTTAGTAGAAAGGATAAAGAGTTCACAGACTAGTGATGAAGAGTTTCAAAAGAAGATTAAAGCTATGAATGATGGGAGATTGAGAGACTTTGTGTATGAAGAAGGAATTTTGAAATCTGGGAAGAGAATTCGTGTTCTTGATATACCTGATCTAAAAAGGGAATTTTTAGATGATTCTCATAGCTCCAATTTCCCTATACACCCTGGGAGCACCAAAATGTATAGAGATTTGAAGGAACATTTTTGGTGGGACAACATGAAGAGGGAGATTTCTGATTTTGTATCAAGATGTATGGTTTTTCAACAAGTGAAAGCTGGAAGGCAACAGCCTGGAGGAGTCATGCAACCTCTTCCCATACCAGAGTGGAAATGGGATAATATTACGATGGACTTTGTCATTAGGATACCAAAGACTCCTAGAAAGAACGATGAAATATGGGTTATTGTTGATTGTATTACCAAGTCAACACATTTTCTTGCTATAAGAGATGATCTACAACTTGAACGTCTAGAGATACTATATATTAATTAAGTTATGAGACTTCATGGAGTACCCCTATAGACAGTTTCTGATCGTGATCCCCATTTCACTTCAAGATTCTAGAAAAGTCTTCAGAAGGCATTGGATACTGAACTTCGTTTGAGCACTGCCTACCACCCTCAAACAGATGGAAAATCAGAACGGACTATTCAAACCATAGAAGACATGTTGAGATCATGCTCACGTGACTTTCAGGATATGTGGGATCAATATTTACCTCTAGTGGAATTTTCCTATAACAATAGCTTTCATTCAAGTATTCAGATGGAACCATATGAAGCATTATACGGAAAGAGATGTCGCACACCAACCTGTTGGGATGACGTTGGTGAGAGAAAACTCATAGGCCCAGAACTGGTGGAGGAAACGATGGAAAAGGTGAAGTTAATCCAAAACCACATCAAAGCAGCTCAAAGTAGGCAGAATAGTTATGCCGATAACCGAAGGAAGGATTTGGAATTTCAGGTAGGAGATCATGTTTTCTTGAAGGTATCTCAATGGAAGGGAGTTATAAATTTTTGTAAGAAGGGTAAATTGAGTCCCAGGTACATAGGACCATTCGAAACTCTAGAACGAATTGGGGCTGTATCTTACCATTTGGCAATGCCGCCAAGTCTCTCCAAAGTTCACGATGTGTTCCACATATCACTGTTGAGAAAATACATGCCTGACCCAACCCATGTACTCACTTACGAGGAATAAGAACTGGAACCCAATCTATCTTATTCTAAAGAGCCAGTTCGGATTCTTGATACAAGAGAACAAGTGCTGAGGAACCGGACGACTCGTCTGGTAAAAGTTCTATGGAGAAACCATAAGATGGAAGAGGCAACGTGGGAACCCGAGGAACTTATGATGAAGAAACACCCAAATATTTTCATGCGGTAGTATTATAGAAATTTCTAGGATGAAATTATTTGAAGGAGGGGAGAATGTAACACCCCAAAATTCCATAGTACGCTTCTCTTTGAATAATACAGTAGCGTGTGTTAGACACAACTTCGAGTTCTAACACACACCATAACCAATCAAATTAGCCGTTATGAATAGTAATATCCACTTTTGGAAGTTTTATACATTTAATATTTCAAAATGGACTTCATTTTTGGATTCAGATTATCAAAATTATCTTAGGGACAATTTTTGGAATTTTTCTAAATACTTTCAATTTTTGATGAATAGTGAAAATTACTAAATTTTAATTAAAAACAACATTTTTAATCGAAATATTTAATAGTGATAAATTATGAATTTGAGTGATTTTAAATTATATTTAGAATATATTTAACCACTTAATACAATGTGGTCATTAGACATAATTTCACATTTAAACTGGACATAAACAAGTGTCAATCTTTTGATAGTTATTATTTCTTAAAAACATGCCTTTTGTTTTGACAACGGGAATTAATTTTAAATTAATTTATACCACTTCTGTGTTTTGAATTTAGAAAAATGGATTCCATATTTATAATCAGGATGTCCAAATTTTGTAAATAGGTAACTTTTATCTTTAGACATTTTGAATAATTACTTCGGTAAATATTTTATTTTCCATGGTTAAAGGGTAAATCCGGTAAATAAGGGTAAAAAATAATATTATAATAATATTAAATTACCCTAAAACGTGTCCTAACTCTATTTGTTGATACATTTTAGACCATGGGCATATTTGGGTCGATTTTGGGCCCCCATGAATCCACTTGTAAGTGATAGTGACACTTTTTATTAATTAAGTTAAAGTAAATACAAAAATGACATAAGCATACATCTTTTAGGAAAAAAAATTTACATAGAGTTATATATGTAATATTTTAGACTATAAATATTAATTAGAAAGATAAAAATATTTCCTACATAATGGTATTTTATTTATAATTTTTATCAATTTAATAATTAAATTTATTTATAACACAATAATGATGCAGTATTTTCTTTATTAATGAAAGAATCTAATAATTGGTATTATAAATATTAAAATAAATGTAATTTGAATGTTTTGATTCCATTAAATAATTTTATTGATTAATATGACATGTTAGTATTGCTTTAATGAATTTTTTTTTAATTAATAAATTTTTTAAGACTTTAAAAAAAATCAATTATTAAATATTGTCAAAATCGACATAAATGAGTTTTTAAAAAAAATATTATATTATTAATTGATAGTATATTCCTAAAAATATAAGGTTAGGACAAAGGACTTATATAAAGATATTTTTATAATTAATGGACCACTATGGGGTCTCTTTTAAGTATATAGTAAGTTTATTATCCATATAATATAAAAATACAAAGTGACATGGTAAATGTCAAACTAATTAACTAAGAGTTAAAACTAAAAAATAATGTTAATATAGTGACCCAAACCTGTCTAAAATATATTGGATGAAATTATTTAGATCCATACTCACCTTATACTTTGAATAATCCACTTTTGAGACATTATAAACCGAATATAAATTTATTATAATTTAATACATTATGTTTTTCCTAAAGAGCCCCTCCTCCTCCTTATAAAAGGACACCACTTCTAACCAATTCTTCATATCTTCAAAGCCTTTTGGTTCGTCCAAAATCTACCCAAATAACCTCTAAAATATCCTCCCTTAATCCTATAGGCCTTCCTTTAGTCCTAAAGTCAACCTAAGAAGCCCTTTTGATCAAATCAAAAGGGAGAACCAGAAGAAGAGGTAATGTTTTCACCACCCTCTTTCAAGTTCTTTTCTACTTCAACTTATTATTTCTTTGTTATTTAAAATATAAAATAATAAATCTAGTATATTCTATATACTTTGATTTTATTATAAATATGGTACAACCATATTCAGTATTTTATCCATCCTTTGAATGACATGTCACCATACGTGCGTACGTACGGCCTACCGTCTCCACGTCGTGGTGTAATTGTTATCCAATACATTATTATTTGTATGGGTATAATAATTATGTTTAATTCATGATAATGATTCTGTATATATGATATAATATCCAATTATATATCATTTTAATATCAAAAGAGTGATATTGTCTCTCGTGCGTATGTACGGACTACCGTCTCCACGAACGTGATGAGATTCATTCCCCATCGTATCCATTCAAGTCTAATTATCATTTGATGATTAAAAATAATGTTCAAGGACTTAATATCATTCTGGATATGAATAATATATAACCTATCCATAACAAACACAGCTTATGTAACAAAACATATAAAAGAAAACGAGTAAGTTAACACCCAAAACGACGATAATACTAAGATATTATTAACAAAGCGATGTTAAAAGATCATATACGATATCATATTAATGTATATGATTCTAGTATAATTTAATAACAATTATTTCACAATTATATAGGAGGTTAACCTACCCTCAACCAAGAAAAAGTATAGGTTAAGGTTTTATTTCACAATCTCTTCATTATCCGAGGTTGTTTATACATAATTATCTACTAGGACCTCTTTATCATCCACATCCATGTTTCTTAAAAATTTATTTCAAAACATTATTACTATTTTAAAGAATGTGAGTTAAAGTCATTTATACCCTTTTTTGAATTTTTATAAGATGTTTATAAAGGAATCTTTCTGTCGTTTTCCAAACAAGGTCCTTTTTAACCTTTTCGACAAAATTAATGTAAGAATGTATTCTTTTAACTTATACGGCGGGTGCGGCTATTTTCTACCATTATAAACTCGTCGAAGCTTCCCTTAAAAGATTATAAGAATATTTTCAAATTAAATGTTTTATTTTATGATTATGTGACTCTTAAATGATTTCAAAATAGAAAGAGATATTTCTCTATAAAGAGTTTTGATTTTATCTATGTCAACATCCTTTGATGGATTTTATGTTTATTTGGAGTTGATTTATTATGATACAAAATTTCCATATTGTATTGAAGGTTTTGTGATATGTTTGACTGTGGATGTGATATTTTTATACCATTAATAATTTATGGTTAAAGTATTGACATTTCGTATGATAGTTTTAATACGAATGTTTATGATATGTTTAAACCTTTTCATATGAGGAATGTATTGGACTTAGTAAGTGATGGGTGGAGCCCGCTATAGCTCCTCGATGCATCGGTAGGTCTCATGAGACAACTAGATTTGGAATTGGCCAAGGCCCTTTCCCTATTTGATTTATGGTTTTGGCCAAGGGCTTAATCATTTTTAGACATCTTGGTCGAGGCCTTGACAAAATGTTTCAGAATGTTCGGAATTATGCATTCCCACATTAGGGAAATAATATTGATGGTTCATGTGGTAATTAGACTAGAAGAATACCCATAATTATGATTTATTATGTAATTATTTACTCATCTCAGATTCTTTCCATAAAAGTATTCATGTTTATTATTGGTAAAGGCGTGTGATTTCAATTATTTACCATGCTTAATATTTATGTCATTTTTCGCTGTATTACTTACCCTTACTGAGAATTTGAGCTCACCCATTTCTTATGTTTTATTTTCCTAGGATATGAAGAAGTTAGTTATGAGTGACCTATAGGCATGATCTAGGAGGCCTGGATGTTTCTAATGAAATATATTTGTGTTGTATTTCTCTTCAAGCTGTAAAGTTGAACTTATGTATGAATCTTGTTTCCAATAATACTAAACTGATCGGTATTTCGAGACATGATTTCCTTGTGATCATTACCATATTATGTAATAATGCACTGACTCTGGGTAACTAGGTTTGAGGCATTACAATTAACCACATCCTTTATACGTTCAATGTTTGTGATAAACGAATCATATCACCTTGAGGGGGCGGTAATCCGCACTTCCTCAAATGAAATTATCATGTTTACACATATTGGAAATCATAAAAGTATGTTTGTAAATAAAAAATAAACATATCGAAAACATAAACATAATATATATCTTATATAAATACAGTGTCATCGTAATGGCAATCATGAGATGTGGTAGGAGATAATTGAACAATCATCGTTTCGTGAGGCGTTAGTTTGTCATCCACAGAAACAGTATGTTCTTCACCCATTTGATGGAGGTGTGTGTAAGTGTAGTTATAATCCTTCTCATAACAGAATCCTAGTATACTGAGGATACTAGTGTTGTTATAAAATAAAGGAATAAAAAGATTTTAGGGGTTGGAGAAGTAAAATAAAGGAAAAGAAGATAAGAGAAACGGTTACCTTTAATTTGGGTAACTCCCTTTTGTTTGAACCAAAAGGACTTTCTGAAGTGCCTTCTACCTAATTTAAGGCTTATAGAAGGAGTATAGGGATCTTGAGAGAGTATTTGGTAAGGGGTTGGATAGCCAAGGGGCTTGAATGAGTTATAAGTGAGAGCTTTTTATAAGGGGGAGGAGGGGCTCTTTAGGAAAGTGTAAAAATATTATTTATTTATAAAATGATATTACATTTATAAAGGTAAAAAACTTATTAAAGTTGAATATAAGATGACTCATGGTTGAAATAAAATCATCCAATAATAATTTTACTGGTTTTGGATATTTTTTTAATATGTATAATCTTATTTATTTAAATCATTTATTAATGAGATAAATACTGCATCATTATTTTGTCATAAATAATTTAATTTATTTAATGTCTAAAAATTATAAAAAAATACCATAATTTAGGAAATCATTTTATCTTTCCAGTGAATATTTATAGTCAAAAATATGACTTATATAACCTCATGTAAAAATTGATTTACTAAAAGATATTTGTTTATGTCATTTTTGCCTTTACTTTAAGTTAATTAAAATAAAGTATCATTATCACTCATAAGTGGCTCCATGGGGTCCCCAAATCGACCCAAGGATTCCCATGGTCGGCCATTACTCATATAATAAGGTTAGGACATGTGTTAAGGTAATTTTTTATTATTATAATATATTTTTTACCTTTAACCGTGGTAAATAAAAGTCAAAAGTTATTATTCAATGAAAATTATTTTTATCTTATTGAACCACATTTTACTTACTAATAACAACCATGAATGTCGAATTTTAAAAATTCAATTCACAGAAGTGGTAAAATTTCATTTAAATGAATAAGTCAGTTTTTTAACTACTACTAAGTGGTTTCACTATTCATCAAAAATTAAAGTTTTTCAGAAAAATACAAAAAATTCAGCCTAAGATATATTTGATATTCCGAATTAAAAAATGATATCTATTTTACCAAATTCAAAACATAGAATTTTTATTAATTAATTTAAAATTAATTCATGTTGTCAAAACAAATAGTGTGTTTTTAAGAAACAATAACTTTCAAAAGATTAACACTTGTTTAAGTCCAATTTCAAAGTGAAATTAATTCCAATGACCAAAATTAAATTAAATGATAAAAATATAATATAATTACACTTTAAAACCAATTATAAAGATAATCTAACCATTTAAATATATTATATTAAAAGGCATTTTTGAATTAAAATACAGTATTTTTCAGTGTTCATTATAAAATGAATTTTATCAGAAAAATACCAAAAATTTACCTGAAGTAAATTTGGATCACCCAATTCTAAAGAAGAATTTTATTTTGTCAAATAGAACATATAAAATTTACAAAAACTAGATTTAAAAAGGGTTCTCCATCAAAAGGTGGTAAATCGACCTTGTAAAATAAATTATGCTTAAAATTATGTTCATTCACATTTGAAGTCTCTAAATTTTGTTGGATGAATGTAAAAAAATTTATTAAACATGTATAATCATATTGTAGTTAATTCTGTTCATTCCCACCAATAAAAAGGCTAGGTGTTAACTACCATTTAAAATAATATTATATTATAATTTGGCAGTATGACTCAACGTTGTGTGCAACATAAGATTTCAAAAAAACCCGTTGTTGTGTATCGGGTACGCTATCGAACATGGCATCCCCTTTAAAGTAAAATTAATATTTAATTCAAAAATATTAATAAATATGAAAGTTTTGTATTCTTTATTTACATGGGATGTTACAAGTTGGCTATCCTTACCCTCAGAGTGGTTGATGTTGAGAGTCCAAGTTATCCTTTAGTGGTGGACCAGTACGTTGATGTTTTCCCTGATGATATTCCAGGTCTACCTCCTCGTAGAGAGGTGTACTTTTATATCGACGTGTACCCTGATATGGTACCAATATCTACACCAGCATATCAGATGGATCCTGCAGAGCTTCGAAAGCTACGCGTACAGCTGGAGAACTTGCAGAGCAAGGGGTTCATTAGGGCCAGGGTTTCTCCTTGGGTAGCCCTGATTTTATTCACCCAGAAGGAAGATGGTATTTTGAGACTCTATGTGGACTATATGTGCCTGAACCAGGTGACCGTGAAGAACAAGTACCCACTCCCGAGGATTTATGATCCCTTTGATCATCCAAAGGGAGCACGATGGTTTTCAAAGATATACCTTAGATCGTGTTATCACGAGATTAGGGTACAAAACGAGGATGTATAGAAGATGGCCTTCAAATGTCGGTATGGCCATTATGAGTTCATTGTTATGCCATTTGGTGTGACCGATGCCCCAAAAGTGTTCATGGGACTCATGAACAGGATCTTCCAGCCATGCCTCGATCGCTTTGTGGTAGTCTTAATCGATGACATCTTGATATACTCAGAAACAAAGAAAGAGCATGTATATCATCTTCAGATAGTTCTGGACACACTCTTAGACCACCAGCTTTAGGGTAAGCTCTCAAAGTTCCAGTCCTGGATCTGAGAGGTTCACTTCTTGGGACATGTCATCTCGAAGGCTGTAGTTGTAGTGGATCCAGTGAAGATTGAGATAGTACTTGCTTGGGAGCCATCCAGGAGTGTGACGGAGGTGCAGAGTTTCCGGGGTTTTCCTGGTTACTACCGGAGGTTTGTGCCTGACATTTCCAGAGTTGCAGCACCCTTTTTTGCATTGAAGAAGAAGGGGAAACCCTTAGTGTGGTCGGAGATATGCCAGCTGAGTTTCCAAGAGCTGAGGTAGAGACTAACGAGTGCCCCCACCTTGAGGTTACCAAAGGAGGGAAATGGGTACGTATTCTACTACAATGCATTAGAGACCGGGTTTGGATGTGTCCTGATGAAGGAGAAAGCAGTGACCGCCTATGGTTCTTGACAGTTGAGACAGCATGAGCAGAACTACACTACCCATGACCTGGAGTTTTCAATAGAGGTCTTCGCCTTGAAAATGTGGTGACATTAATTGATGGGTGAGCATTTTATAGTCTACTCTAATCATAAGAGTATCAGGTATATCTTCTCTTAGAAGTACCTGAACCTAAGATAGTAGTGTTGACTTGAGTTCCTCTAGGACTATGACTTTGAGATAGTCTACACTCCTAGGAAGGGGAATGTAGTAACAGATGCAATCCGCAATAGATCTGGTATATAGTTGTTGAGTGAGGCGATGGAGCAGCTATCCGTTTTGTGGATATTCAACGTGGATCGAGATGGAGCAGCTTATCTTCAGTCTCTGACAGTCACTCCCCTACTCTTTCAGTGATTCAGGGAAGCGCAACTTGGGGACACTGACTACGAGGATCGACGTGCTCATATATCCACAGGACAAGCACCTGATGGATTTTATAAAGGTGGGGAGCACTTTATCCTCTTCAGAGGGTGTACTATGGTACCGGTGGTGCTATGAGAGGAATTTTTGAGGGTGTTCCATACGTCCTTTCTAGCAGTACATCTAAGAGTGGATAATATGTACCAGTACTTTTAGCGTCAGCACTAGTGGCCGGGAATAAATAAAAAAGTAGTAGAATTTGTCTCGCAGTGCCTCACTTTTCAGCAAGTGAAGGCAGAGCACCAGGTTCCAGAATGATTAGTTCATCCACTAGAGGTTTCAGAGTGGAAGTGGGATGGAATTTCCATGGATTTCATGATGGGAATTCAACAGATGTCCTGGGGTAATAATTCTATCTGGTTGATCGTTGACCGGCTCACCAATTCGGACCACTTCCTACCCATCAGAGAGCAGGGTTCAATAGAGATCTTGGGACACCTCTACGTGTAGGAGATTGTACGGCTTCATGGGGTGCCATCTACCATTGTCTCCAATCGTGATACACGTTTTACTTCCCGGTTATGGAAGGGGTCGTAGGAGGTGTTCGGGACATAGCTTCAGTTGAGCACCACCTTTTATCCTCAGACAGATGGTTAGACAGAGCATACCATTTAGACCCTTGACTACATGTGGCGTGCATGCTTCCTTGATTTTGGTCGTAGCTGAGATGATAACTTTACCTTGGTGGAGTTTGCATACAACAATAGTTATCACTCCACTATTAGTATGGAACCATTCTAGGCATTGTGTGGTCGACCCTGTAGATCACCTTTATGCTAGACTAACCCAGGGGAGTCAGCACTCATGGGACCAGAGATGGTGCGAGCTACCACGAAGAAGGTGCGGATCATCCAGGAGAGGATGTAGACTACATAGAGTAGGCAGAAGTCATATGCTGACAGGATACAGAGACCTCTGGAGTTCGAGGATGGTGACCATGTCTTTTTAAGGGTCTCACATCAACGATGTTTGAGGAGATTTGACCGAGGAATCAAGAAATCTTTGAGGTTCATCAGAAACTTTTAGGTTCTCAGTATAGTTGGCGAGGTGGAATACCGCTTAGATATTCCCCCTCACTTGCACCGGGTGCGTGGCATTTTCCACGTATCCCAGCTGAGGAGATATGTACATGATCCCTCGCACATCATTGATTGAGGCCATCTATACATCGATGATGGGGTGACGTTTTCGGAGGTTCCAGTAGAGATTGAGGATCGATAAGAGATAGTCCTACGTGGGTGATCGATACCTCTGGTGCACGTACTTTGGCAGCACGGGAACCTCCAAGAGATCATATTGGAGTGGGAGGCTCAGATTCATGCTCAGTACCCACGCTTGTTTCCCTAGTTTGTGTGGTGGATTTTGAGGATGCAAAATCCCTGAGGTGGGGAGAATGTAAAGACATATATTTTTCCATGTAATTTTTTTAATTATATGGAAATATTACGAGTTCATGAAAATTGACAGCACGTGATTCTGAGGCCTGGTGTTCCAAGAATGAATTTATGAACTTTTGTTTTAGGTACGATCAGTAAATGCGCGAGCGGCATTTTGTTACTAATGAATTGTATCTTGGAATTCAAATACAAGGACATCGTTGAACTCGATGCACCGATATTCGCTTAAGGAGACCTTCACCTTGACCACATTAGGTCGAGGGTGGAAGTTGGATTTTCAGTTATTCATGGGAGAAGAAAAATAAAATAAATAACTTTTTTATTTTTCTTTCTTAAAACCTCCTTTTTAAATCTTGGTGGTGCGGACCACCCAAACTCCTCTTTTAATTGGAGTTAACTCTTGGAATCCCCCCAATTGATGTGCCAACATTAATTCTTAAACTTATTCAAGTTGGATTTTCCCTTTTCTTCTTCCTCATGGGGGTTGGAAAAAATTCTTGGTGGAGAAAACATTTGGGGGATAACTCTTGAAAGAACATCCTCCAATGAGAAACTTCCTTTAACGAAGAACATCCTATAGATCAAGAATGAGGGACCGATGCTCGAGCTCAGATCGGAAGCGGGTTGCGGGAGTGACGAATGATGGTGCCTCCTTCAACATCTTCATCCTCTTCCTCATGCCATCCCCAAAAAATGAACGAGGTAGGGAATTGTTTATTTTTGTTCTTCATGATGAATCTTTGTTTCCAATCTATGAACCGCCTACTACCGAATTAATGCATAGGGTGAAGGCCACATGAATGTGACCTGATCCCTCTGCTACTCATTGTTGATGTGTTCTAAGTGGGAGGATCGACAGGTTGAGCGGAACCTGACCACGATGTCGATGACTGACACCAGCAGGGTTCAGTTGGCGGCTGGCAACTGGTCGGTCGCGATGATGATAGCGGCGCAACCGCACTAGCAAAGGAGGTCATGACCCGTCGACCGCAACAGAGAAGGGTGGTGGACGACACGCCAGCTGGTCGGGTGGAGGTATGGTGGCGTGCGTATGCCCCACCGGTAGAGGAGGAGGTCGTGGCTTCTTATCCCCAGCAGTGTACCCGGCCAGCCGCGAGACGACAACGACGCCGTCACGCCACTGGAGGAGGGAGTCGGTCGGTCGTCTCATGCCGAGCGGGACCGCTCCGGTAAGTCCCGCATGCCAACCCGATGGTGCACCAGCCAAACTGTCTATTGGACCATTTGGAAAACTGGGGGGCACCTCCCCCTGGGTAACAGCTAAGGTGGCCCCCACCACGGTGAACCACACCCAGCCGAGCGGGCCGCGCCGAGCGGGCCGCGCTGAATGGGCCATGCCCAGTGGGTCATTCCCATCAGGCTACCCCCAGCAGGCTTCCCCCAGCGGGCCGTACCAAGATTGGGTCCGGTTGGCCCTGGCTGGTTCGGGCTGAGTCGGACGGGACCAGGGCCCATCTAGACCCAGATACGCCTTTTTTTCCATATCTAGAGATTCGGGCGTCTGATTAATGAACCATCTGTGGCACCAGAATCCTTATAACAAGACGGTCCTTTTGGTATAATCCACTTGAGTTTTCGATAAAGTTAGAGTATGACTAGGTTGGATCGAACCTGAATCTAACCGGGCCCTCGGAATGGAAACATTAATAACTTACAGATCGGGTGTCCGATTGACGCGTCGTCTGTCGCGTTGGGTCCCGTTTTAAATGAAGAACCTTTGTGATACTTCTCCATAGGACTTCATGGCAGTTGAAGTATCGACCAATGGATTGAGGAGCAGAACTTCCTGGAATCAGGCGCGCTTAGTGTGGGAACCTTGTGGCTGGCTGTACTTGAAGAATAGTCGGATCCTGTGTGGGTCAGCATCTACTGATCCTATGTGGGTCATATACAAATCCTGTGTGGGTCATCTTCAGATAATTTGTAGGTCATCTTTAGATCTTGTGTGGGTCAGCTTCAGATCTTGTGTGGGTCATCTTTGATCCTATGTGGGTCAACAGCAGAGCTACTCAATGAAGTAAGATAATCTAGCAATACAGTCAATCATATATACTTTCGTACGTAAGTTATAACTAGTGTGAGCTGAGTCTTTACCTTTTTGGTAATATTATATGTGGCATTAACTTTGTGTTACATACCTTCATGGTGATACCTATGTTGTATTCTTCTGTGTGGTGTTGCCTTTGTGGTACTTACCTTTGTGGTGATACCTATGTGGTATTATTCTGTGTGGTGTTACCTTTGTGGTACTTACCTTTGTGGTGTTACATTCATGGTATTATTTACTTCATGAAATAGTTGTTCTTTTGGATAAAGAGTTGGGCCTTGTGTTTCCTCATTAATGTGATGGGTATCATTGATAACTTAGGTATATGTATGGGCATATACCTAAGTAGGGTTGACTATTGTTTCCGTGATTTGTGATTATGATATTTATTTGAGGTTTATCCTTTATGGATTCTGTGAGACCTTCGGGGTTCGTGGGGTCCCTACTGAGTATCATTATACTCACCCCTGCATGGACTACGCCTGCAACTTGTTGTGTTTTGTGCAGACGATGAACAATGCTGATCAGGGTCAAGGGTACCAGGACTAGAGGTTGTTCAGAGGTGGACCTTAGATGAGGCGTACTATTGAGATGATCGTTCGACAGCTGTACCTACCCTTCAGGTAGGATCATTGGAGGGTGTTCATAGGAGTTGTTTTTAGTTTTACTTGTACTTTCAAGTTAGGCTTGTATTCCCACCCCTTTACTTACTATACACACTCTTTTCACTATATAGTTTACCTTGTGCTCATATCATGTTGTGTGCTTAGTTCTGCAAGTTTTCAGGTTTAAAAGGCAATGCCTTCCCGTTTTTAGGGATATACCTTTCTGGTGCTCGTCGCCAGCCCCTGGCCTATGGAAGGCGGGCTTAGGGTAGTCCCCGCACGGGCCCTCGAGGACGGGTCGTTGTCACGACCCGACCCTACCCAGGCTCGAACCTCAACTACCCCAAGCCCGCCTCCATAGGCCAGGGGCTAGCGACTAGCACCGAAGGCACAACAACTCGGGGAGGCCTTTGCCTAAGTACATGTACACACACACATCACACTCAATGGAATAGTTCAGAGTAAAAGAAAAAACAAGTAAAGAAAAGGGAAACTGCTGTATACATACCACAAATGTGCATCGACCTCTAAACAGTACAATTAAAGTGCTGAAAAGGAGAAAAGGGAAAAACACGTGCCCGACCAGAAAAGGTACCACAACCCGGCAACAGGTAAATAAAAAGAAACAGCTTATGGGTCTCCCACCTGGAACTAGGCTACGACCACCGCACATGGTCCCAGCTCCCTAACTCCTAATCTCCTCTGAAGTCACAACCAACCTGTCCGTCGTCTGCAAGGGCACACCAAGTGCGATCAAATCCCAAGTAGGGGTGAGTATAAAAATACTCAGTAGGATACCCCGAAGGCTCGAGGGAGCAACAAAGGAGGTACCAAAGGGTGAGCAGTAGATCGAACAGGGGAAAGCAAAGGAGTACAACAAGAGTACAGTGAAGAGTACAATAGAGAGTCCAGCTCAACCCAACAAGAGGAAAGAATGTAGTCTCGTCCAGACACAGGGAGCTAGAAATGGTGAGAATATGAACTTCTCATCGATTCTTTGCAACCTATAGTAGGAGAGTATACTCGTCCAACCACGAGAAGCTAGACACGGAAAGCACGTGGCATACCCCGCGCGTCTTCGCCTCTCTTGGAAGGTGAGTAACCAACCCAAGAAGTGGTTATTGGAACAAGGTATATACATATACTTATGCTAAGCAAGAAGCCCGAAAAACATCATAAGAGGATCTCCATACCATAGATCAGGCCAAGAAAATGAGTATCCAACAGTCCCAGAAGAAAACACCATCGATGCCCAGCATCCCGCACGCCTGCCCCAAACTACAAGTCAAGGGGCTCAAACCACCGCACCTCGACACTATCCGCTTCGGGCGGCACTGACTCGCCCGCATGGTTTTAGGTCACGTCACACGGATGTTTCTCAGTGGGGGAGATTTCCCCTTGTACTAGAGAGTTCTGGGTTAAGTCAAACTACACCTCGTCACTACCCCACAGTAGAGAGGTCTCCTCAAATTCAAGTCTATTCCATCACTGACCCGCACAACCAAGGGTCCCACTCTGGTAATCACGAAGGAAATCCACAGACTAGCCTAGTAGAAGGGACTGAGTCTAGAATACCAACAGGTGTCCCACTGCCTAGCCCTACTAGAGGGTAATTCATAATATGATATCGGGTGACCCACTACCCAGCCCTGCTAGAGGGTAAACCCTAATACATCATCAGGCGACCCACTGCCCAGCCCTGCAGGAGGGTAAACCTGGAATAAGTCGACAGGCGACCCACTGCCCAGCCTTGCGGGAGGGTAGACCAGGAACTAGATGACGGGCGACCCACTGCCCAGCCCTGCTGGAGGGTAGACCTAAATCAAGACGACGAGCGACCCACTACCCAGCCCTGCTAAAGGGTAGACTCTAAAGAGTCATCAGGTGACCCACTACCTAGTCTCTGCTAGAGGGTAAACCCTGAGAATTCAATGAGCAACCCAACTCCCAAACAAATCACCCAATAGAGTTTCAGTTAATGTTCCATCACTGGGTGTCACTAGCACTGCTACCAGCCAATCCATCGAGAACAAAACTAGGGGGAGACCACTCAACCCTGCTGGTCAAACAAACAAGCATAAAGTCGGGGGGAAAACTCAACCCCGCTGGTCAACAAACGAGAACCGAGGGACCTTCTACATCGCGAGAGGTCAAAGGTACACAAAGAAAAGCATGGCACGTACGTGGGTCCCACACGACGTGTGGCCCATACTCAACCCCAACCAAGCACACAAACGTTCTCAGGTAAAAACCACACGTTCCTCCAAGGGCTCTAGTACACTCCCAGAGTATACCATATCTCCAGTCCTAAGGCTATCGTGCACACGACACCCCAACGTCAACGCAAAGGGTGTAAATGTAACTTTGCCTACTTTCCACCTCATCAGCTGGGGTACAGCCATTCACATCTCATTAAGTATTTACTCCACTCACACGGGAGTGCACGCGATCACATGCCAAGGGTCCGCTACAAACACGGTAGAAGAACCGCCATTGGGGCACCTTCACATTTCCATATTTAATAAGATCATGCAAGAGGCTCTGCACAACCAAACAGATTGTACCACTGTAATCCTCGTGGAAAAACACGCGAGATAGACTACTTACTCGCCTCAAACGGATATCCGACGGAAAGGTCGCCAACACCGCCTCACGCCTGAACAGCGTCCCGTGATCCCGAGCCTCGGTCCCGAAAATAGTCGGGTGCATCGCACTATTGCGATACCCTCGGGAAAACATGTCAAAAGCACTACTCACAAGATTGCAACAAATATCCAGATAAAAAGGTGCATTCCGGCGCACCGCACACGAGCGGTGCTTCGTGGGACCTGCATCCCAGTCCCGAAACACAACGAACGGATCGCACCGTTGCGATCCTCTTGAAAAAGAACACAAGTTCGACTAATCACATGTCCAAAATGGACACCCGGTGATAAAGCTGGAAAATCACCATCAACGACCAAACGGCCCTCGTGGGGCCCACACTATCGTGCAGAATTAGAGCGGACGGATTGCGCCATTGCAATCCCCTCAGAAATACATCTAGAAACGGTTGCTCGGACGCCCCGAACGGACGACCGAAGAGGAAGTCGCTAAACGCTGCTCGCAGCTCAAAAGACAAGTCGTGGGGCCCATGCCTCAACTTCGGCCTCAACGCCTATAACTACCCTGGAAAGCTCCACCTCGGTGCCAGGGTCCTAATGCCACTGACGGCGCTTAAATCGGACGTCGGATGCGTCTGCGCCGTCCAAAACAAGTTCCCCTGGAAAAATGACAATTCACTTAATGATGTGTCGTGCCTTTGAGGCCCCTCGTTTTGGGAATTAAAATTTCAAAAACCATCTCAAAAACTTTGTCTTGACATGATCTCTTCGTTGCCGCAGACGGCTCTCAAAACGGACGCCCGTAGCCAGAAATACGGTGTCCAAATATTTGAAAACGGGGGGGGGACCCCCTTGGGTCAAACCGGCCCGGTCCGGCCAGTCCGCCCCGCTCCGGCCGGCCCACTGGTACCGCAGCCCAGCTTCCTCCCGCGAGACCCACGTTGTGCGGGGGTCGCTCCACCGACCAGCCAACATGGCCGGTCGCATCCACGCGGAGACCCGCATCATGCGGGTCTTGGTCTTCCCGCGGGGTCGCGCGCCTGCGACCCCGATCATCCCCTCTCGCCGACACCCACAGCTGGCACCCTCAGCCGGTCCGCCTGCTCCGTCCTGCACTGGCGAGGTGCCGCCCGGCTGGCCGGATGGCCGGCCATCCTTCTGTCGTGCCTGCTGTCGCGCTGTCGTCCGCCGGACCTCCTTGTCGACCACCGAAATCCGGCCTCATGGCCGGAAAACTTCAAAGGACCACCGGGAACGATCTGGTGGTCAAAAATTTGATCTAGATACCGTTCTGTAAATCTCAAGACATGTTCTACTCAATTACGAGCTTCGTTCGACAAAACAATGGCGCGATTGATCATAAATGGAAATTAAGCGGGGAAAGGGGTGTAAAACTCAATTTCATCTACCTACGGGCGGAACACTGGCGCTTCTATGCTCGATCCAAGCTCCGCCGCAGCCAAAACTGCCTCTGATCTATCGTTGCCATCTTGGATAAGGAGGAAGGAGGAGGGGAGCTCGCCAGGGGATGGGGGAAATGGGAGTGAAGAGAGGGGGGTTAGGTTAATTAAATAACCTAATTAACCTAAACACCCTCCCGCGGCCCCGTATCCGAACTCCAGACGGGGTTGGGATTAAGCCTTACCTAGGCAGAAAACCACACTCTAAGCGGAATGGTGGTCTCAGAATTTTAAGCTGAGGCTCAGTTTGAAATTTATTAAACTCAACACCCAAGGCCGCTAAATTATTAAAATGCCCCTGGGGCCATTTTTCACAGACGGCTCGCACCCGCAAAACTTATACCCCTCCTAGGGTAAACGGCACATTCCGAACTCAACGGTTCCCTTTGTTTTCCAATCCAAGACACCGTTTAAGAGATACTAGGGTTTAACCATTAAACGAATTAATTAATTAATTAATTTTTCCTTTTAACATTCCGGGAGAAGGCGAGGGGTCCAAACGTCCCGCGACGACAGGCTTTATGTCGTTCCTAGGGTAAACACCCTATTCCGGACCCATCCGTACACTCGGATATCTGATCCGGATCACTGTTTAGGAGTTATCCAATTTATTTGGCGTTTCTAGTGTGAACGCACTAAAAATTTAATTTCATCCACATCGGGGCTCGGAATCGCACGTCGTCTGAAGGCGCTGCTCTGGAATAACAAGAAATATTCCAAAGTCTTTCACGGCAAAAACTAGGTTCTTAAATCATTCCATCCTTTAATATTTACATCCCTAAAAAGCAAAAATAGGGAACAACTCAGGGTACTAAGCCCACACCTAGCTCCTTCGTACCCAGAAGAACTCTCGCACAGCGCTACACCACCGCACACAGACCAAAGGATTTGATCTGTTCATGCGAGGTCTACCCTCGCCGCTGACGTGCACATAAGCATGCACACTTTTTCTCTGGTGAGTCACATGGAAGATGTCATGCACCCAAACCAGACCTTTTGGTCAGGGAAAGGCGATAGGGAACCTCACCTCCCTTTGCACGGTCTCACACGGCCCGAAGGCTCTCAGGGGTAGCTCACCTCCCCGATCGAACCTCTGTGTCACACGACGCGACTGGAATCACCGCCCGCACCTGGAACAAGGCCCGGTGATTCCCTCCTTCAGAATATCTATATGGTGAAATACCCAAGGATATATGGTCACACAAGGTTTCACAGTCAATGTCCCACGACCAAGACCCTCTTACACGCTCGAAAGGCGAAGGAGTCATTACCATCGACAAAAGAGAAAGGTTCCACGCCTTCTAACTTTCCGACACAGGGCCATACCGATGCCCCGTGTCACCCTGGTAACACCTCAAGAAAGGATCAGGGAGAAAAAATGTGCACACCCAGAGTTTAACAATTTTACTGCAAGAAGTATAAGATCCATAGAGGAGCACAAGTAAGAGGTACGCTCTAGCACCCTGGAATATTTGGGAATGCACAAGGGTACTATGATAGCACGAATCTCTCTACGGAGACCCTTCTTGAACTTCCGCACTCGGATGTTATCATCGTGGACCAAGTCCGGGTAAAAGCATGCACAGTCTGCGAAACTAGCTGCGTAATCGGACACCGTTATCCCTCCCTGCTGAAACTGAAGGAGCTCCTGAATCCTAAAGGAGCACAAGTAGGAGGGAAAAAACTCCTCACAGAACAACAACTAAAATTCTCCCCACGAAAGTGACGACTCGTCAAGAAACTTATTTACCAGACTCCACCAACGCCAAGCTGATCCATGAAAAAGGTTGGCTGCCAAATCCACTCTCTGATCTGTCCGCATCCGCACAAGCCTGAAAAGGAGAACCAATGCCTCGATCCAAGCCTCTACTAACTGAGGGTCTGGCTCACCACTGAAACTCAGTGGTCTTTGTCGCTGGAACTCACAGAGTGCGCTCAAGCCCCGTCTGCTCTACTAAAGCTGTCTGCTGCTCAACAGGTGGGGGTAATGCTACCGGCCCACTCGGAGAAAGGGGATCACATGATGGGTTTTGTACTATGGCCTCGTAGCACACATGGTCATCATCATGAACCAAAGCTGGTATCCTGGCTGGATTTCTTCGTGGAGACATCCTGAAAATTATCAAGGAGTGTCGCAGTCAGATGAGAATACATGTATATACCAATAACAACAATGATGGGGAGCTGACTCAAGAAGGACAGTCAAAGACTCAATCCTATGTGATGCACAAACAAATTTTCCCTGCAACAGGTGTCTCAGCATGCCGAGTCGACAAGCGGGTTATCAAGGTCCTGGTGAATAGATACGTCAGCCGCTGCACCATCACTAGACTCCTTGGCCTGAGAGCCGCTCTTAAGACACATTAACACTATTTCCCAAAATCCCAAACAATTCCTTTTATTTTAGGGACGTCCGAACAGCGTCCCAAGGAACGAACCACCTCTGATACCACTTTGTCATGACCTGACCCTACCTGGGCTCGAGCCGCAACTACCCCAAGCCCGCCTCCACAGGCCAAGGGCTAGCGACCAGCGCCAAAGGCACAACAACTCAGGGAGGCCTTTGCCTAAGTACCTATACACACACATGCAGCACACTCAATGCAACAGTGCAGAGTAAAAGAAAAGACAATTAAAGAAAAGGGAAAATGATATATACATACTAGAAATGTGCATCGACCTCTAAACAGTACAAGTAAAGTGCTGAAAAGGAGAAAGGGGAAAAATACGCGCCCAACCAGAAACGGTGCCACAACCCGGCAATAGGTAAACAAAAAGAAATAGCTGACGGGTCTCCCACCTGGAACCCGGCTACGACCACTGCATGCGGTCCCATCTCCCAAACTCCTAAGCTCCTATGAAGTCACGACCAACCTTTCCGTCGTCTGCAAGGGCACACCAAGTGCGGGCAAAGCCCAAACAGGGGTGAGTATAAAAACACTCAGTAGGATACCCCGAAGGCTTGAGGGAGCAACAAAGGAGGTACCAGAGGGTGAGCAGTAGATCGAACATGGGAAAGAAAAGGAGTACAACAAGAGTGAATTAAAGAGTACAATAGAGAGTCCAGCTCAAACCAACAAGAGGAAAGAAGGTAGACTCTTCTAGACACAAGGAGATGGAAATGGTGAGAAGATGAACTTCCCGTCGAGTCTTTGCTACCTATAGAAGGAGAGTAGACTCGTCCAACCACGAGAATCTAGACACGGAAAGCACGTGGCATACCCTGTGCGTCTTCGTCTCTCCTATAAGGTGAGTAACCAACCCAAGAAGTGGGTACTGGAACAAGGTATATACATATCCTTATGCTTAGCAAGAAGCCCGGACAACGTCGTAAGGGGATCTCCATCCCATAGCTCAGCCCAAGAAAACGAGTAGCCAACAGTCCGAGAATAAAACACCATCGATGCCCAGCATCCCACATGCCTTCCCCAAACTACAAGTCAAGGGGCTCAAACCACCGCACCTTGACACTATCTTCTTTGGGCGACAATGACTCACCTGCACGTTTTTAGGTCGCGTCACAAGGACGCGTCTCGGTGGGGGATAGAATCCCTCGTACTTGATAGTTCCGGGGTAAGTAAAACCACGCATCGTTATTGCCCCGCAGTCAAGAGGTCTCCTCAAAGTCAAGGTCGTTCCATCACTGACCCGCACAACCAAGGGTCCCGCTCCGGTAATCACGGAGGAAACCCATAGACTATCCTAGTAGAAAGGACTGAGTCTGGAATACCAACGGGTGTCCCACTACCTAGCCCCGCTGGAGGGTAATTCATAATATGATATCGGGTGACCCACTTCCCAACCCTGCTGGAGGATAAACCTGGAATAAGTCGACAGGCGACCCACTTCTCAACCTTGCTGGAGGGTAGACCAGGAACTAGATGATGGGTCACCCACTACCCAGCCCTGATGGAGGTTAGACCCTAAGAGGTCGTCGGGTGACCCACTGCCCAGTCTCTACTAGAGGGTAGACCCTAGGAGAAGTCGACGGGTGACCCACTGCCCAGCCCCACTGGAGGGTAAACTCGGAACAAGTCGATAGGCGACCCACTGCCCAGCTCTGCTGGAGGGTAGACCTGAATCAAGACGACGAGCGACCCATTGCCCAGCCCTGCTGTAGGGTAGACTCTAAAGAGTCGTCGGGTGACCCACTTCCTAGTCTCCGCTAGAGGGTAAACCCTGAGAAGTCAATGAGAAACCCAACTCCAGAACAACTCACCCAATAAAGGTTCAGCGCCTGTTCCATCACTGGGTGTCACTAGTACTGCTACCGGCCAATCCATCGAGAATGAAACCAAGGGGTGACCACTCAACCCTGCTGGTCAGACAAATGAGCATAGAGCTGGGGGGAAAACTCAACCCCGCTGGTCAACAAACAAGAACCGGGGGACCTTCTACATCGCGAGAGGTCAAAGGTACGCAAAGCAGAGCATGGCATGTATGTGGGGACCACGTGACGTGTGGCCCTACCTCAACCCCAACCAATCGCACAAACGTTCTTGGGTACAAACCACACGTGCCTCCAAGCGCTCTCGTATACTCCTAGAGTATTCCACATCTCCAGCCCTAAGGCTATCGTGCACACGACACCCCAACGTCAACGCGAAGGCCGTAAACATAACTTGGCCTACTTGCCACCTCATCAGCTGGGGTACATCTATTCACATCTCATTAAGTATTTACTCCACTCACACGGGAGTGCACGCGATCACATGCCAAGGGTCCGCTACAAACACGGTAGAAGAACCGCCACCAGGGCACCTTCACATTTCCACATTTAATAAGATCACGCAAGAGGCTCCGCACAACCAAACGCATTGTAACATTGTAATCCTCGCGGAAAAATACACGAGATAGACTACTTACTCGCCTCAAACGGATATCCTACGGAAAGGTTTCCAACACCGCCTCATGCCCGAACGGCGTCCCGTGATCCCGAGCCTCGGCCCCGAAAACAGTCGGGCGAATCGCACTATTGCGATCCCCTCGGGAAAAGACGTCAAAAGCACTTCTCACACGAGTGCAATGGATATCTGGAAAAAAGGTGCATTCCGGTGCACCGCACACGAGCGGTGCTTTGTGTGACCTGCATCCTGGTCCCGAAACACAATGAACGGATTGCACCGTTGCGATCCTCTTGAAAAAGTACACAGGTGCGACTAATCACTTGTCCAAAACGGACACCCGATAATAAAGCTGGAAAATCACCATCAATGCCCAAACAGCCCTCGTGGAGCCCACACCATTGTACATAATTAAAGCGGGAGGATTGTTCCATTTCAATCCCCTCAGAAAAACATCCAGAAACGACTGCTCGCACGCCCCAAACGGACAACCGAAGAAGAAGTCGCTAAACGCTGCTCGCAGCTCAAAAGACGGGCCGTGGGGCCCACGCCTCAACTTTGGACTCAACACCTAAAACTACCCTGGAAAGCACCACCTCGGTGCTAGGGTCCCAACGCCACTGACAGAGCTTAAATCGGACGTCGGACGCGTTCGCGCAGTCCAAAACAAGTACCCCCGGAAAAACGACAATTCACTTAAAGACACTTCGTGCCTCTGAGGCCCTCGTTTCAGGAATTAAAAATTCCCCAAACCATCTCAAAAACATTTTCTTGACACGAGCTCCGCTCTGCCGCAGACAGAGCTCAAAACAGACGCCCGTAGCCCGAAATATGGCGTCCAAATATTTTAAAAAGGTGGGGGGAACCCCCAAGGGTCGGACCGGCCCGGTCCGGCCGGTCTGCCCCGCTCGGGCCGGCCCGCTCCAGCCAGCCCACTGGGACCACGGCCCATCCGTCTCCCACGAGACCTGAGTTACGCGTGGGTTGCTCCACCGACCGGACGACACGGCCGGTCGCATCCACGTGGAGACCCGCATCATGCGGGTCTCGGTCTCCCCGTGGGGTCGCGCGCATGCGACCCCAACCATCCCCTCTCGCCGGTGCCCTCAGCCATTCCACCTGCGTCGTCCTGCACCGGTGAGGTGCCACCCGGCCGGCCGGATGGTCATCCATCCTTCCACCGCGCCTGCTTTCGCGCTTACATCCACCATGGGGCCGTCGTCCGCCGGACCTCTTGCCGACCACCGGAATCCGGCCTCGTGGCCGGAAAACTTCAAAGGACCACCGGGAACGATCCAGTGGTCAAAAATTTGATCCGGATACCGTTCTGGAAAGCTCAGGATAGGTTCTACGCAATTATGAGCTTTGTTCGACGATCCAATGGCACAATTGAGCATAAATGGAAATTAAGCGGGGAAAGGGGTGTAAAACTCAAATCCGCCTACCTACGAGCGGAACGCCGGTGCTTCTATGCTCGATCCAAGGTATGACGCGGCCAAAACTTCTTCAGATACGTCGTTTCTATCTTGGAGAAGGAGGAAGGAGGAGAGGAGATCACCAAGGGAGGGGGAAATGGGAATGAAGAGAGGGGGGTTAGGTTAATTAAATAACCTAATTAACCTAAACACCCTCCCGCGGCCCTGTATCTGAACTCCCGACAGGGTCGGGATTAAGCCTTCCCTAGGCTGAAAACCATGCTCTGAACGCAACGGCTGTCTCAGAATTTTAATCTGAGGCTCCGTTTGAACGTTATTAAACTCAACGCCTGAGGCTGCTAAATTATGAAAACGCCCCTGGGGCCATTTTTCACAAACGGCCCGCGCCCGCAAAACTTATACCCCTAATAGGGTAAACGGCACATTCCGAACTCAACGATGCCCTCAGGTTTCCAATCCGATCCACCATTTAAGAGATATTGGAGTTTAACCATTAAACGAATTAATTAATTAATTAATTTTTCCGTTTAACATTCCGGGAGCGGGCGAGGGGTCCAAACGTCCCGCGCTGACACGCTTTATGTCGTTCCTAGGGTAAAAACCCCATTCTGGACCCATTCGTACACTCGGATCTCTGATCCAGATCACCGTTTAGGAGTTCTCCCATTTATTTGGCGTTTCCAGTGTGAACGCACTGAAAATTTAATTCTAACCACACCGGGTCTTGGAATCGCAAGCCGTCTAAAGGCGTTGCTCTGGAATAACAAGAAATATTCCAAATTCTTTCGCGGAAAAAACTAGGTTCTTACATCGTGAAAGGTTAAGGTAAGTTTAATTGTTAAAATTACTTAAATAATATAGTGGTATCCTTTAATTGTAATGACCATGACCCCTGAACCTTAAATCAATTTTCCATGTTTAGGAAAATTGAGTGAGATAACTTGAGTAGGATGGCTCATGCCTAATAGAATGTTTTTCCTTAAAATGAACCAAATAGTTTTTTAAATGAAATAATATTTTGGGATGGTAGGACCATTCCCCCTGTATTATTTCTTATGAAATACTAATTTTGGAAATATGATGGTTTAGATAGAATAGAACTTAATTAAAGGAACACATGAGAGGTTTGGCCTCATGTGTCATGCTTTATACTTGATCATGTCTTGGCCTTTTTGAAAGGCTTCATAATATGGCATAAGATTTAATGTCTTACAATCATCTTATAAATTTTGGTCATGATTATTCTTTATATTGAGATATATAATCATTTAAGTATGGGAGTAATTATTACCCCATTGAAACTATATAACCATTTATGGATGAGAGGCATTCTTACCCCATTCCATTATTATAAATTGTTATAGACGGGATAAATTCGTAACCCATACCAGTATTATAAATAATTATTGATGGGAGGTATTCTTAACCCATTCCATTATTATAAATGATTATGGATGGTAGGAATTCTTACCCCATACCATTATTATAAATGATTATGGATGGTAGTAATTCTTACCACATGCCGATTATGATATAAATATCTGTGTATGAGTTGGAGGCATTCTTACCTCATGCCAATTTTGATACACACACACATATATATATACATATACATATACATATTTATATATAGTGACTTGCTCATACTTAACCTGGATATGAGCTAATGCATGTTTCTCCATCAGGTGTCCCTTAGGAACATGGATGTGTGTTTATTTATTTATTCAAGTCTTCTATTAATTATATTTACCTACACACTTTTTAATTTATACTACATTGTCTAGATTGGGCTTGACACCATGGGTGGTGGCATACTAAGATTTCATCTTACACCTTGCTCGCATACCTTTTGTACCCATGTAGACCTTATATTTTTAGGACCTAGGGTTATTTTTGTATGCTTATACCTAAGGAGTTAGGAGAAAAGGACTGAATTGAAGCTCAAGATGCTCAAAGAGATCGCCTTAGGTCTTTTTATTTCTTTTCATTATTTGAGTCCTATGTGGTACTACATTGCAGTATGTTGTATTTATTTTGTTTTATATTATGTATAATCCATCATCCATGCATTTTATAAACTGGTACTGGACATTTTTTTAGTTATATATAATATGTCTTCCACTTATTTTTCATTATTATTTACTACTTCCACTATTTTATTTTATTATTTATTTCGATAATACTATTGTGTATCTCTAATACGAGGGTATAGTCTTTCCATTATCACATCCCTATACCCTCGCTACTAGTTGGTTTCCTCTGGTGTATGGGGAGACGCGCTTGAGGTCATGTGACCCACCGGTCCGGCTATCGGTTCAAGGGAAAGTTGGGTCGAGACATTGAAAAATCAGTTAGACATGTTTAGTGGAATATAATTAATCTAAAAAATGAAACAATTGAAATATTAACTAATATGTGATTTTTAAATGTTTTTTCCCCATGGAATTCCTCATCTAAGTAAAAATGATTCCACTTGAAAAATACAAAGTTTTTTAAAAAAATTCAGTTTATTTTTTTTATAAATATGATCAAATTTTAAAATTATGGAAAGTATTTAAATGAACTTAACATTAAATTTAATTATTATATCAAAATTATATTTTAATCCTTGGTGAAAAAATGCACATAATTTATCATGCAACATAATTATACCCAACTAATGGGTGATTGAGTTTAACTAATTTAAAATGAATAATAATTAACACATACACCAGTTTTAGCCTAAAAATAAAAAGATAAATAAGACTTAATAGTTCATTTACATTCTATTTGAATGAAAATATTATTAGTTTAAGTCCAAAAAAGAATTTAAAATTCAATAAAATTACAATATTTACTCAAAATTTTTAACTAAAAACAAATGATTTAAAGTGGTCTATAGTTTTGATGTCACTCAATTGAGTCCATGGAGAAATTAAAAATCTTAACCATTAAAAAGTATCAAAAAAAATTCAAACAAAATAAAAATTTTCATCCACTGAAAATGAAAATATATACTTGAAAATAGTTAATTTCCAAAAAATTGGGTGTTTTCGATTCTCTCTCCAATAAATATATATTATCATAATTGAAGGCCCCTCCCCAACACTTAAAACCCAACATTATCCCCAATATAAAACTTCAAGGTGGAAGAAATAATTTAAAAAGTTTAAGTTCAAATATATTTTTAATTTTAGTAGTTCAAAATAATGTTTAATGGGTTAAAATAAATTTAAAACATTATATTTTCTATATAAAATCATTTTTTTTAAATTACCATAAGTTACTACATAAAAATTTTAGTGCACAAACAAGATCAGAAAAGATACATGGTAACTATAACACCCCAAATATAATAACCCAAAGTTGTGGTTATCTTATTATTTTAAAAGAAGATACAATAGATCTTATCTTAAAGGATTAAATAGTTTATTATTCTTAGTAGACTAAGTACATAAATGATTATCTCATTACAATTGAAAACATGAAATAAAACATAATATCCTAGTGATAAATTTATTATTTATTTTATTATATCCCTGGAATAATTCATAGATCTTTTCCTAGTATCTTGGGTGAAGTAAAACATAATAAAGGGTGATCTTAGATTCCCAATAAGAGAAATAATACAACAAACTCTATCATAGAGTAAATAAATCATGAATAATATGAAAGGGATAAACAATAATCAAATATTTCATATAACCAATATCATAAAAGGGAATATATCCATGGATGATATAAAAAATAAATAATCACAAGGATAATAATAACTATTTTTATAATGATAGAATATATAATTTCAGACATCATGATCTTATTGTCAACACTGTATGTCAAGACATCATATATAAATAGGTAAGGTGTATACCAACATTCAAAACTAGTTTGTCTCGTGAGACCTAATAATGCATTGAGAAGTTATAAAGTGACATAATCGCATCACTTACTAAGTCTAATTCATTTATCATATGAAATAAATGGATAAAAATTCAATACATAATCAATATAAACATTTGTATAGAAAAACCAGCATACAAAATGATAATATTTTCACTAGTCAATAAATAGAGAAACATGATCCTAAGTTATCCATAGAAATAAAGTGTATGATATCATTATATTATATCCCTAATAAATTATAATAATTATCAAAGGATGTTTACATAGATAAGAATAATTCTTAATGAAATTTCAAGAATTTCTTGGAAAACATAAGAAAATTATCCTTTTCTTTTGACAGAATTTTTTAATAAAAATTTCCAGAATATTGAGAAAATTCCTTTATTTGAAAATAACCAAGGAAATTTATAAAGTAAACTTCAATGAAAATAAAGGTTATGACTTTGTTAAAATATATTTTTGCGGTAAATATTAAAATAAAGATTCCTTTCACCCTTTTGGTAAAAATAAAAAGTACCTTGTTTAAAAAATGAAAATAAGTTACTTTTAAAACCTTGAAAATAAAGTCAAAGTTGATTAAAAATTTATTTATAAAATAATTTCATCATATAAAGGAACAAACTTGTAAAAAAATCAAGAAACATGGGAAAAGAGTAAAATTTTTATCAACCAATGAGGAAATAACGTCAGATTTTATAAAACAAATTCTAAATAATATTAAGTTCAAAAGTGTTTAAAATTAAATAAAAACATGTAATATTCATGTATAACTATAGTATGATAAAATAGATATACTTTAAATATCATATAATTTCCTTCAATGTATTTTTTAACACAAATAATCCTGAATGAAAATGAGATTATAGAATAAACGTGTTCCTTAGACTTCTACTTGGTTGAATGCATTATATCCTCTGATATTATCAATTTAAATTTATTAAATACTTATATAATAACATTTTTAATATATATTCCATTTTTTAAGTTCCTTCTATAATTATTTGGCATGAATTAATTGAATAGTTCTTGTTTATGTTGACCAGTGGTCAATTTCTCTAAAATTAATTTGGTATATTGATCAGGGTTAAAAGTGTTATAAAATTTCTATCATCTCCAAAATGTTAATAATTTCATGAATATAATTTTTTTCATTGTATAAAATTTTATAATCATCCATTCATGATGGTAATATACAAAAAATCACATCACTTTGTAAAGGTGGAAGTCCTCGTGCACGCACGAACGACGTTATCCTTCTCTAAAAGATGGAATGGTAAGAAATTTCATCATATATTATATTTTTATAATCATAATTATGTCATAAATTTTATATATATTCATTTTTTTATCTTTATAACCATCCAAATAATTTGGTGATGAAAAACGAATTGCATTGCTATGTGGAGATGGTAGGTCGTACTTAAACATGAGTGATGGCTTTATTTTCCATAAGATAGAAATAAGATAGAAAAATGGATGTAACATTAACATAAAAACATATATTTATGTTTAATATATTTATTTAATTATATTAATATTTTTATTGATGATTTGGATGAGTTTTAATAAGTATGGGACTTGAAAAACCTCGGTAAGAACATATACCTCTTCTTTTGGTAACCTCATTTGTCTTAAACCTTAATCCATATTGAAGTGATATTTTGGTGATAAAAAACCTCTATTACATGTGTAGGTATTTTGGTAAGGTATTTGGATAACTATTTCTTAAGATAAGTGACTCAAGTAGTATGGATAAGAGAGGAGGGGGTTCCCTTTTATAAGTGGGGTGGGTAGAGAAGTTGTAAATACTTGAATTTTTTATATATTATATGTATTACTCAAATAAATTGGATCCAAATAATAATATATTATAATTTTATAATTTTAAGGAAAAAATTAAACTAGACAATGATATTTAGGAATGTTTTTATGTTATCTTAAAGCTTTATCCCTTTATTTTTAACCCTTGTAACGTGTTTTATCCATAACTGAAGTGATAATATTTACCCTACGTAATATAAATTATAAAAAAAGTAAGTTAAAATTATTACCTAATATTAATTATTATAATTAAAAATATTTAATCTATTTTTCAATATTCAATTTCCATAAGTGTTAAAAAAAATTAATATATTTTTGTAAAGTGCGACAAAAACCATTTTAAAAAAATATTTTCAGCATAAAAAATATTTTACAACAAAATAAAGTTTAATATTTATTAAAATGTAATTAATTATATTATGTTAGATAAAAGGACACTTATTTTCCTTTTAAAACAAACAAAAACTTAAATTAACCTTATAAATACTTGATTAAGATACAAAAACTAAAAACATTTTTCATTTGAACAAAAACATTACATAGATTTCCAAAATATTAAGAATATATTTCTAAGTTAAATATTATTTTTTATATGCATTATATTACTTCTAAAAAATATATTTGGTCTATAGAAAAAGGTCTTTTAAACTATCAATTTATTCTCATATCATTATAATTTCATAAAAATGTCAATATTTTTAAAATAAGTATTTGCACCATTCAACCAAAAATAAAATATTTCTTAAAAATATCAAGAATTCCCCCTAAGATAATTTTGATATTATTAATTAAAATATTCATTTCATTTCATAAAATTAAATTTATAAAAAAATTAGTTTTTAATCACATTCTTGAATAAAGCTACGTGCATTATGATATAGTTTCTTTAGAAAGAGAAGTTTACATACTATAATTGAAGCCTGAGTGTTACATTCTCCCCCCCCCCACACAAAAATTTCATCCTAGAAAATTCCAGAATATAAACTCATAAAAAGATATGGATATTTATCATCATAAATTCTTCAATTTCCCACATCACCGCTTTTATCTTATGATTTTTCTAAAGTACCTTTACTAGTTGAGTCATCTGATTCCTCAACAATTATTCTCTTGAGTTAAAAATTTGGATAGGATCTTCATAGTAAGATAAATATAGTTCCAATTATATTTACTCATAAGTGATCACATGCATTGGTTTTGGAATTTACTTCCTCAATAATGTTATATGTAACACATTATAAACCTTAGATAGGTTGGTGTAATTTTCAAATGGTAAGCCACGTCTCTAATTATTTCTAGATTTTTGAAAGGAATGATGTACCTAGGACTTAGATTCCCTTTCTTGTTGAACCTTATAACACACTATAAATGATATACCTTAAAAAACATAATCTACTAGTTTCAACTCAAAATAATTTCTTAGATTATCAATATAATTTTTTTTATACTTTGTTCTTCCTTAATATGATTTTGAATAGTCTTCACTTTCACCATTGTCTCTTCCATGATATGTGGGATTATAACCTTCATTTCACCAAA
Organism: Viscum album; assembly: GCA_963277665.1. NCBI lineage: Eukaryota > Viridiplantae > Streptophyta > Magnoliopsida > Santalales > Viscaceae > Viscum > Viscum album. The sequence continues at coordinate 1,496,066,304 of OY728133.1, forward strand.
TTATTCCCAAAAATATAGAGTATGAAACCTATATACATACAATGCTTCATATGGTTCCATTGGAATTATTGAATAGAAGCTATTTTTATATAAAAATTCCACAAAAGTTGAATACTACTCCAACATACCTTGAAAGTAAATTGAGCATGAACTCAACATATCATCTAATGTCTAAATAGTCCTTTCATATTGTCCATTAGTTTGATGATAACATATGGTGATCAAATATATCTTAGTGTTGTGATCCTTCTGAATACACTTCAAGAATTTTTAGATAAACCATGGATCATGATCAAATACAATCAAAATAGGTCCACCTTGATGTCTTAAAACTTAACTAGAATAGATCTACATTAGGCGATTAGGAGATATATATTCCCTTATAGTAATAAAATTTGTGGACTTGTCAAGGTGATCAAAAAGAACCCATATGGGATCATTCTTTCTAGTAGTCTTTGGAAACTCAGTGAAACATTCCATGATAATATCATCCCATTTACACATAGAAATAGTTAGAGTTTGCGTGACTCGTTTAAGAAATTTTCTCTCATCCTTTACCTATTGAAAAACCAATCATCTTGATCCATAGTCTACAATCTCACATTTCATATTATCCAACTAAAAATGTTCCTCAAATCCAAATACATTTTGATTATATTGGGGTGTGTGGAAAAATTTGAGTTATGATCTTCATTTAATAATTCTATTTTTAGCTTAGGCACAGATGGTACACATAGATTCTTTACAAATTTCAATATATTGTCTTTATATATGAGTTCTACTAACTTCATATCATTGATAAATTTTATTTTATTTTAATATTCTTTTCATAAATCCATGAAATTTAAATTTTTTCCAATATATATGGTTTGGAAATAATTTTGTGATGGTTCCCCTTCCTCAATGATTCTAGTATCCAATTTTATTAAATCTATGAATATAGCATCTTTTTTATCCTCCTTTTGGTTAAAACTTAATGATATTTCTTACTCAATGCATCATCCACCTTATTTTACTTCCCAAATTGGTAATTTATTGAGAAAACATAATACTTTATTAGTTCTAACCTTTGCCTTTGCCTCATGCTGATCTCTTTCTGTTATAATATGTGTTTAAAACTTTTATTATTTGTATATACTTCACATATTTAACCATAAAGCTAATGTATCCATATGTTAATTGAACATATTATAGTTTCCAACTAAAGATCATGGTTTAGATAATTCTATTAATGGAACTTTAACTATATTGATTCATAGTAAATAACTTTATTATTATGCATAAGGACACATCCAAATCCTTTCTTTGATGCATCACTATATATCACAAATCCATCCCTTTTCAACAGTAAAGTAAATATCAAATCATTGAAAAACATCCTAATTAATTCTTTAAAACATTTTTTACATTATTATAACCATGTGAATTTAAGACCATTATGCGTCAACTTGGTCTACAGGTTAGCTAATCAAGAAATGTTTTGAAAAATCATTGATAGTAATTTATTAATCCAATGAAATTATGTACCTTAATTATATTCATTGGTGTTTTCCAATCCAGAACTACCTTTTTCTTTTAAGGATCAATTGATATTCTATTCTTAAATAAAATATGTCCAATAAAATAAACTTTATGAATCCATAATTCACATTTCATAAATTTTCCATATAAAATTTTATCTCTAAGAGTCTTAAGAATGATTTAAAAATGAATCTTATACCCATTGTAGCTTTTATGTAATGTTAATATATCATCAATAAATACCTCCATTAAATTATCAATATAATAATTGAATATTATATTCATGAAATTTAAAAAAACATAGGGTGTATTAGTCAATCTAAATGGATTTACTATAAATTCATAATGTTTATACCTCATATTAAATATCATATTTGGAATATATTCCTTCTTTACTTATAGTTGATGATTCCTAGAATGAAGATCATTCTTTGAGATATATTTATTTCCTTGATTTTGATCAAACAAATCATCAATGTGTGGTAGAGGATAATTTTTCTTCATAATAATTGCATTGATTTCCCTGTAATTGATAAAAAACCTCATAGATCCATCTTTCTTATTAACAAAAAGAATAGGGGTTCCCCACAGTGAAACATTAGAGTGTATAAATCCCTTATCACATAAATCTTGTATTTGTTTCTTTAATTAAACTTATTCCACTATGGTCATATTCTAGGGAGTCTTAGATATAGGTTTTTTAATCGGGATGAGATCAATAGAAAACTCAATCTTATACTTAGGCAGATATTCAAGTAGTTCTTCAGGAAACACATCAATTTATTCTTGTACAATAATTATATCTTATATTATAAGGATACCTTTTCCATTAATGGGTTGTTTCTACTATTATTCTATAAGAATTTCATTAAGGAGAGCTACTAGATATGGATTTAGACATGATTTAGATGATGTAGTCTCAATTTTGTGGATAAGGGATTCTATATCTCTATCACAAATAGTAATCTCTTTCTCTTGGAAATAAATTTTCCCATTATAATTTGAAATTAAATCCATACCGAGGATTATATAAAATTAAACCATATTTATAATAATTAAGTTTAAAAATATGGTATGTTTATATATCATAATGGAAACTGACTCACATATCCTTATTACAATAAGATTTCAATTATGAGTCTTGATTAACAACTCCCTTCTTAAGGTGATAGGGAAATATATAATTTTATTAGAAAACATGGAAGATAAAAAAAGTTGAGGTCCAAAATAAAATAAATAATTAGATAAATTTGGGGTTATAATCAATGCAATTTCCACCAAATCTTTAGGAACTTAAACCTTAGTTGTACTGATCACATTAGTTTGTATTTTCTCCCTTGTACTTTTTTGGTGAAAATTACCTTGATTCTTGGGTCATTTATTCAAATAGTTCCAATATCCTTACATTTAAAACATTGGAAATTTCTAGATTCTTTCTTTACCTTAAAATAACGAGCCCAGATCCCTTTTTATCCACACTTAAATAAAAATATCATTCCCAGCACGCATGTTCTATGGTATTTCTTATACATTTATTATATGTTTTAAATTCCACCCTTCCATTCTATCCTTTAACCATATTTATTTATTCAGAGTTCTTATTCACCCACTTATTTTCATTGGAAAACATAATAATTGGAGAATTATTTCTCTATATTGATGTCACTTGATTCTATATCTATGTATAATAAAAATTTATAAGAGAATAATTCCCTTCAAATTCTAGGATTTATCCCATCAGTATTATGTACATAATCCAAAATATGAGTTTCTAACCTTGTAAATTTAGTTTCGTATTTAAAAAAAATTCTCCTTCATTTTTCCTTATATTGAGGGCTTTCCTCTCCATATTATCTCCTTTTTCATGAGGAAAGTATTTTTTGAAGAATATATCCTTGAATGTATTTCAATCCATACTACTTATTTCCTCTATATCCTTAGTTTTATGGGTGAATGACCACAATTGATCCTCATCTCTTTTAAGATGATAAAATTACATGATAACTTTCTCTCTTTCACTATTTCCTAAAGAAAGAAATATCTTATCTTGGGAATTGATCTATTTCTTAGATATTAATGGACTATTAGCCTCATTGAATGATGGAGCGTTTTTTCACATGAAATAGTCCAAAATTGTTGCAAATTATTGGGGGTCAAAAAGTTACTCTATATAGGAATGGTAATTGGTCATAACCAGATTTAGCTACCCAAATATAGTTTTAATTTGTTCACCTCCATTTATAACTTCACTATATTTCCCATGAGGTAAATATCATCATTTATTACATGCATTGATATAGTTTCTATTCCTTCTGTTAGTAACAATTTATAAATAATTTCATACACTATATTATCTCATAGTATTATGAATTTTAAAATATAGTTTACAATTCTAAATCCTATGTAACACTTAATATAAATTAAAAATTTATACATAGCTAATCTCATAATCATAAGTTTAGTATCTTTGGGAATATCTTTTAATCATAAAAATATTTTCAATTATTTCATAATGGTTCATAAAGATTATGTGAAACAATCAAGTCATATCCCCTGATATTTTCTATCCAGGTGTGCAATCTTAGGCCCACTCATCATGTGATGAGTGAAGATCGATTTTACACTCAACCATTCCTTTTCAAGGTGTTCTCCCATAGGCGAATTTATGATACAACTGCATCCACTTTCCAATATTCATATAAGGATTTAATTTCTTGAAAACCACACATTCTCTAGCTTCCAAAACTTCTCGATATTATCCTATAATTAGACTTATTCCTAGAATCTATAATAAGGTTTTGTTCTCTAATATATGTTTTCCTAAATTTAGTTCCTAAATTTTATACTAAACTTCCTTTGATACTAAATATAATACTATAACTCTAGTAACCTAGATCTGGTGGTCATATTATTACATTGGAATAAGATACAAGAGATCATATCCCAAAGGATTTACTAGTTTAGTAATCCTAAGAGACTGTATACATACATGATTCTCACATTACATTTGAAAACATGAAATATAACTTAAAATTATAGTGAGAACATTATTTTTTCTTTGAGTATATCTCGTAAATCCTTCATTGATTCCTTATTGGTATCCTGGTGAAATAAAAACATAATAAATGGTGATATTAGATGCCCAGTAAGTATTTCTATCCCCCTTGATCCTATTTTTTCTTGACTATATTTATTTTTAATAAAAAATGGTAATTTTGAGAGGGATATTCTTAGTAAGGGAAAGAAAACAACATAAGCTATCATAGAGTAAATAAATCATGAATAATATGTAAGAGATAAAAAATAATCAAATACATTGTATAACTAATATCATAAAAGTGGAATGTATCCATATATGACATAACAACAAAAATAGTTACATTAATAGTAGTAACTAGTTTCATATTGATAGAATGCATAATGCCAGACATCATAATCTTTTCATCAATGCCTCGTTCCAAGACATCATACATAAATAGGTAAGGCATACACCAAATACCCAAACTATTTTGTATCAAAAGACCTACCGATGAATCAATGGATTTTAATAGGCCTCTCTTGTCACTTATTAAGTCCAATTCATTCATCATATTAAATAAATTAATAATAATACTATACATTATCAACATAAATATTCATATTGAAAAACTATAATATTAAATGTTAATAAATTCCCTAATCAATAAAAAGAATAACATGATAATAATCCTTATATAAAAATAATGTGGATGATATAATTAAATTAAATCCCTAGTAAATTATAATAATTATCAAATGATGTTGACATAGATGAAAATATCTTTAAATTAACATTCAAGCCTTTCTTTGAAAACATTAGATAAATATCCATTTCTTTAGATAACATTTTAAATAAAAAAAATAAAAATATTGAGGGAAATCCTTTATTTGAAAATAACCATGGAAATATATAAAGTAATACTAAAATAAAATAATTTTTATGAAAATAGAAAAATCTATTTGTGTGGTAAACGTTAAAATAAATATTTCTCTTACACTTTTGGTAGAAATTCAAAAGTACCTCATTTAGAAAATGACAATATGATTCCTTTTAAAAATTCTAAAATAAATTAAAATAAGGATGAAAATGAATTTAAATAATCATATTAATATAGAAAAAACATTCTTGAAAACATTTTAAGAAACATGGACATGGAATAAAATTTTTATCGACCAAAGAGGAAATAGGGACATCTTTTCTTAAAAAACATTTTCTTGTTTGTATTAAGTACCAAAGAGAGGTATAAAAGGAAAACATTTCAACATCATAGAAAAAAGTATAAGCCAATAAACAGAGTTTAAAATAGTAAGATATTATAAATTCCTTAAATGGATTTTTAAACACAAATAATCCCAAATAAAAATGATATTGTAGAATAGACCCTTACCTCAGAATTCAACGTAGTCAAATTCATTATATACCACTTAATAATAAATTTAAATTTATTAAATACTGACATAATAAAAATTTTAATCTATATTTTATTTTTCAAGGTCTATTTATAATCATTTTTCATCCATTCATTGAAAAATTCTTCTTGACGTTGATTACATAAGGTTGTTGGGTCAATTTCTCTGAAATTACTTCAATATATTGATCATGTTTAAAGGTGTTATGAAATGGTTTCATCTTCTCTAGAATATTAATAATTTAATTAATATATTTTTTCATTTTATAAAATTTTATAATCATCCATTCATTGTGGTAATAGTAACCCAAATTGCATCGCTTCATGGAGGTGGTGGTCCACACGTATGCATGAACGATGTTATTCTTATCCAACAACTGGATGGGTAATAAGGTAGATTGTAAAATACCACCACACCTAATTGGCTTGAGTTGAGTGGAATTTCTACTTGGCATAACCCCAAGATTCCAAAGGCTGGCAATAAATTCCAAGGGATTTATAAACAGTTGGGGGATGATTTTCCCTTTGAAAGTAAAACAGCCAAACCAAGAATACCACAACCAAAAAATTACTAAATGGCACATGAACATAATGTAAGAAAACTAAATGTATAAAAAACAAACCAAACTACAATAGAGTACCAATCATAACCCAATACCAATATCAAAATAAAAAGAGGAAGATAAACCCAAAAAAACCCAAAGACTCTAAGAACACCTACTTTGCAACTCCCAAAAATATCTAAGCTCCATCTCCACAATCCATGCCCATGTATCAAAAACCCCCACTAACTAAATGTGATAACTTTCCTTTACCTTTGTCCCAATACATGGTATCTGCAAATGCACCAAAGTTCCCAAGTAGGGGATGAGTAATGAAAATCAATAGATTTTCCCCAAATGACTTCCCTACTCACGTCACTAGGATAGAACATGTTAGCACATTTATATAAAAAAATTTATATAAAAAATTAAATCATTTCAATAGTTTATATAAAAGACAAGCAATTTCACACCAAAATAGTTTTAAAGGAAACCAACCAAACAATTCATTAAACTATTTCACATTCTTTTTTAGAATACATATTCCATGATTCACATACACAACCACACATTCATGCTTTAGTAATAGTTTCATGCTCATGAGTGGTTTCTCATCCATCCACCAAGTCATAACTAAGTAGAAAATAGCCTTGTTCCCCAATGGAATGTTCCACATATCCAGGGTCACATCCCTTATACCCCAATGGGTAGGACCCTTATTTAGGGTCATATTAAAAGCATGAACTTACACCAACTCATGTATGTAAAAACCATTTCAAACCAACAGTTTCAAATAATTTCAATAAAACCATTTTTTATTAAAAACATTTCAATCAAACCATTTCTATAAATTCAACATATTCATATTTTAAAATCATCATTTTAAAATCAACAAAAAATCACTTTACACAAAACCAAAAACCGTCACTAAATAGGGTTTCTACCATGCTTTGAACATCAATTTCATAATCAACTTCAATAAATTCAAATAATTTGAAACTAATCCTTCAATTTATAATAAGATTAGTTGATATTGAAGCCACCTACCTTGGAAACTATGGTGAAAATGAATAATGCCACAAAAATACCAATAAAACCATGCTGAATCTCAAAAAACCAAGCATAGATCTCGTTCCTTATTATGATCACAGCTAAAACCCATCATGATTGGAATCAACCATCATATATCTATCCAAAGTCTACTAGATCTAGAAATTTGATGGAGGGGAGAAAAGTAGATATAAGGAAATCCAATAATAATAGAGACTTACCAAGAAATTTGGCCTTCGACTCACCATGATTTGCCAACAGATTGCTTTCAGATTGAAGGGAGGAGTCTCTGAAACCTTTGGAAGGAAGAAAAACTAATTTAGGGTCAAAATAGTGAAAAAAAGAGGTTTAGAGGTGAAAAAAAGTGAGATCCACTTTTTTAGGATCTGATTTTTAACCATGAATAGTTTGGTCACATGGTTAGCCAAATCGTTTGTTAACCATGTGTCAGCCTCTCCTCCAAATATCCTCCACACTATTGGATCACACAGTTAGAAAAACTATGTGCCAACCATGTTTTTCCCTCTATTTCACTTTGCATGGTTACTCTTAGGGTGCCGCACGGTTTGGCCAAAGAGTGTGCCTATATAGAATCATATGTCTCACTTTACATGGTTTATTATAGGAGTTTCATGGTTTCCACTAACCATTCCCAAACTATTCACCCCTATAAAATCCATAAAACATTACAAATGCCTCTAAATACTCCCAAAATTCACCCAAACACTTTACATACTAAAAAATCATAAAGAAAGGGTTACTTACTTGAAATCGGGGGTGCTACATATATGATATATTATATTTTAAGTATCATAATTATGTCATAAATATCATATGTATTCATCATTTACATATTTATAACCATCCAAGTAAAGTGGTGATGATAAATGAAGTACTCTACTATGTGAAGATAGTAGGTCGTATGTATGCACAAGAAATGTTTTCATTTTACATTGAATAGAAAGGATATGAAAATAGCTGTTATATTTAAATAAAAAACATATTAGTCTCATAAATATACTGATTTAATTATGTTATTATGGTTATTGGATATTTTTAGTGTTGAAACCATGGTCATAATTGAATGATTTGGAGTATGGTTTGTGTTTGTTGTCAATCCTCAGAGGAAGTTTAGAATGTGTGTCAGTAAAGTTCTTATATAGGTCAATCGGATTACAGTTTTGAAGGTGGCACCATTTTCCAATGTTTGTCAAATTTTTGGGCCAGAAAAATCGGCAAATGGAGAAAAGTGTTTTTGGAAAAGAGACTTGGGCGTCGTGTACTTGAAGGAGAGGAAAATTATGCGCCATATGTTTTCCAAGATCAGAACATGGAAAAATGGCAAAGGGATAAGGGCCGCACAGGTTTTGGGCTGGTCACGCAAGTGACTTTCACGCTGAGAATGGACTTGCGTCGATGCCTAGGAGGTTGGAAAGTTGCACGCTTGTTGTTCTTCGAGATCAAAGCTTCAAAAAATGGCAAAGGAAAGAGGATCGCGCTAGTATTGGTGTGGTCGCACAGGTGAGTTGTGCGATAGAGGCTAGGGCGGTTAGAGCTGCACACCAGGACTTGCGCATTGTAAGTTCACTTGCGTGCCTCTGCTCAGGGGGGTCCAGTTTGCCTAAAAATAGAGGACCACCTCTCCTCATTTGTAACAAATTTCAGACTTAGAGATTTTTCATAACTCCCATCGCGCAGGTGTTGAAATCGCGCAAGTGGTGGTGTCACGCAAGTTTGGAGCTGGGGAAGGCAGAGTCGCGTAGGTTGTTTGGTGACACCAGCGCGCTAGGCTTGGAGTTGCGCGACAGGTGACCATTGGGCACCAAAATCTGTTTGGGTGGAAAAAGAGTAGGGTTATGCAAGTTTGGTGTTGAAGAAGGTGAAGTCACACAAGTGTTGGAGGTGGACTTGTGTGCTAGTTATAACTTGCATGTCGTCCCTAAAACTTGCACGCCGGGCTTAGACTTGTGCGCCAGGTATTGTTGAAGCTTGTTGGTCATCTTGGAGCTACAAGGAAGCTGCAAGATTTCCTAAAACCTTCAGTGCAAAGTGAGATTAGTTTATAGGTGAGAGTTGGAATTTAACAGAGCATCTACATACAACAGAGGATGCATTAATTTAGAAATTATGGGGAGACCTTCACGTCTATAAAATAAGTGGGACTTCACCAATGGCAGTGAGCCAGGGGGAGTCAACGGGAGTGACCCGAGGGACGAAGTGAGCTATCCCTGAACAGTTGTAAAGGCAGTGTGTATGGGACAGAGTGACTTCTCCTGAACCTTTGTAATCCATAACTGGTGAAAAATAGTGGATTTTGGTACGACCGACAACTTGTCGGCGTATGCTCCTTGGATGTAGCCCTTAGCGGTGAACCAAGTAAAATTAGTCGTGTCATCTCTTTTCAGGTGAATGTTTCATTATAGATCATATCCATCATACATGTTTAACTGGTTCCTACCAATGTGGGAACAAGATCCTTGGTTTTAAAAGAAAAATTTTCACCCTGATTCAACCCTCCACTCTCAGGGTGCCCTGGGGTCCTACAAGTGGTATCAGGGGGAGGTTAACTGGTTTTTTCCTATCAGTTACCGTTATGGACCATACAGCCAATGTCAGAGGATTCCCTCTCTTTGATGGAAGTAATTTCCAGATCTGGAAGAACAAAATGAGATCTCATCTAAGATCTCTTCGAATTGAAGTTCTGTTTTCCATTATGCAAGGAATACAAGTCACTGATCCAACAGGCCTGGCTATGACTGACACAGACAGAAAAATTCTTGATGTAGATGCTAAAGCACAAAATGCACTCATTGCAGCTCTTTCTGATCAGATCTATCTAAAGGTGATGAATTTCACCTCTGAAAAATCCATGTGGGATAAACTCGAAAATATTTATGAAAGATATAGAAAAGTGAAGGAGGCGAAAGTAAAAGTGTTGCACAATATGTTCAATGATTTGAAGATGAATCCTGATGAGAATGCAGACCCCTTCAATCGAATTTCTGAAGTGGTTGGAGCAATTCAGGGCCTTGGAGAAGAAATTAAAGATGTTAACATTGTCAAGAAAATACTGAGAAGACTTCCACCCCTATACAATGCAAAGGTGTCATCCCTTGAGGAAATATATCTTTCAATACTTTCTTTGGATGATCTTCTGAGCAGTTTGGTAGCATCTAAAATGAGAGTCAAACAGAAGATGCTATGACTTGTGTGAGAAAGAAAATGTCCTTCAAGGCCATAAATAAACTAAAAGTTTCAAAATATAGTAGTGGTGAAGATGATGAAGAAAAACAAATTCTTTCTCTTATTTAAAAGAAGTTCTAGAAGGGAAAAGGGAAATTCAAAGAGAAGTTACCTATTGCTTGCTTTCGATGTGGTAAAGTTTGGCACATTAATTCTCAGTGATTAAGAAAGATTGATGATGATGATAATGATGCTGAAAACATCGAGAAGCCTCAGAAAAGGTTTTTCAAGAAAGGAGACTTCAAATCTAGAAAGAAAGTTTTGAAGAAGAGTTTTTTTTGTGAAGAAGAAGATGATGATAATGAATTCTATGAAGAAGAAGAACCATAGTTTAAAACAGGAAACCATGCTTCCATGATGGCCACTGTTGAAAAATTAGAAGATAATAGTGGAAAAAATCAATTAAAAACAAGTGGAAATCCTGAGTTCCAACTTATGGATGTTGTTAGCAATCTTAAGACGAAATGCAAGAGTTGAAATAAGTGGAAATCAATTTTAGTGGAATCAACTGAATATGTTGATCAGCTTGAAGCTGAAATTGAATGATTGGAAGAATTTGTGAAAGTATAGTCTAAAATCCTTGAAAGCAATGATGATTTAGTGGATCTGAAGCTGAGAATAGAAGAGCAGGGAAAGGTCATCAATGACCTCACATCCAGACTGGAAGAAAAAACATGGCTGCTGAGGGTATTGAGGAGGAAGTTATTACTCTTAGGATTAAACTTGAGACAAAATCAATTACAAAATAATCAAGGAAGAAAATACAATTTGGAATATTCTCAGATGTAGAATTACTGGAAAGATCCAAGTGTGGTTCAGATGGGGTTGGAAAAATCTTGAGTAATCGGAGACCACTTTCCTGGGAAAGTGTGTAATTGGCTATGAAGCTGAGACATCAACTGCTGGAAGTAAAGAGAGCCAAAATAAATACAAGATGAAAGTTTAACATGTTGAAACATTTCCTGAAGTGCTGAAAAATAAATGCTCAGTTCAAACTAAAAGGAGAACTAAAAATTATCCTCAAAATTTCATAAATGACAGGCAGTCCAACTATTATCCCAAAGATGAATCTATGAGGAGAAATTCAAGTGAGAAGACATTTACTCTCATGAAGTGTCAGTTCTGTGGATATATGGGCCATACTGTATCATATTGCGAAGAGGCAAGAAGTTATCTGAATGGAGAAGATATAGGAGCTCAACATAGGAGAAAAAATTCATATCCTAATTATTATAGAAGAAACAATTTCTATGGATATTGATTTTGTTGCTCTAAATTGGTCATAAGGATGTTTATTGAAGGCAGAGAAGGGACATTGAAACCTCATACCAGAGTTCACAACAAGCCAAACCTCTTTAGCAAGATAGTGTTTCTCTTTCAAATAGGTTTTCTCCTCTCGAAGAAGACTTCAACTATGAATAACCAATGTACACAGATGAGATAATTAAAAGTCCATTAGTGCTCTATACTCAATCCAATGTTTCATGGAAGGAAAGGAAAAAAATTGAGAAATACAACCTTTCAGAGGTGGCCCTCAAAGCCAAAAAAAGAACAGTTCCTGGATTCTAGACAGCGGTTGTTCATCTCACATGATAGGTAATGCTGGCATGTTAATGGATATCAAAAGGAAGGTTGATGGTACAATACTATTTGGTAATGATGGAGCTATGAAACTCCAAGGCAGTGGAAGTACTGAATTAGCTAATGGAGAGCTAAAGAACACTGAAGTCCTCTACGTAGATGGCCTACGTCATAATCTACTCATTGTGAGTCAACTCTGTGACTCAGGACCTATAGTTACTTTTAATCATAAAGGTTTCACTAACAAGGGAAAGACAGGAAATTCACTTATAAAGGGATGCGGAACAGAAGGAAATTTGTATCAGGTTGATAGTAAAGAAAATGTTTTTTATATAACAGTTGAAGAAGAAAACAATTTGTGGCACTGAATACTGGGACACATCAATAAACAAGACATGGAGAAAATATCAAAATTGATGATTTTCATGGATATTCCCAACCTGAAGCATGAGTGTGAAAAGTCTTGTGATGCTTGTATTCATGAGAACCTGGTCTGTAGTTCATATCGGCCAAAGAAGAAAAGGGCATCTCGTTTTCTTGATCTAGTTCACACAGATGTATGTGGGCCGATAAATGTTGCTGAAACTTATAGAGAGAGGTACATTTTTATTTTCCTAGATGATTACAGTATAATGTCATGTGTGATGGTCATTCACAGGAAACGACAAGTCCTTGGCTGCATGAAAGCATATCGGAGAATCGCCGAGAATGATACTGGATGAACTATCAAAGTGTTGCGATCTGATAATGGAGGGGAATGCATGTCCATTGAATTTGAGAATTATCTGGAGAAGCATGGGATACAACCTGACGTAGCTTCTGTGAGAACTCCACAACAAAATGGAGTCATTGAATGTAGGAATCGACAGGTGAACAACCCGGCATGAACTATACTGATTGAAAGTCGTATTCCATGACATTACTGGAAAGAGGTTGTTCAAGATGCAATATATATTCAAAATCGAACAGGACTCTATATGGGTGAGATGAAGACACCTTATGAATTGTGGCATGAAAGAAAGCCCTCTTTGAAATACTTTCATTTTTTTAGAAGTAAATGCTTCATCAGAAACAAAGAAGGAAATCAAGGTAAGTATGGTGAAAATGTAGATGAAGGTATTTTCCTTGGATACTCAATGAATAGAAAATCCTACAAGTGCTTCAACAAGAGATTCGGAACGATTGTGGAAAGTAGTGATGTTAAGATAATTAAATAGAAAACCACAAATGCTTCAAGGAAGCCTTATGATAATGTGATAGAGAGTGAGGAAGAAAGTGAACATGGAGAAAATACAAATACAGAAATAGAGGAAGTTGAACAAAACACTCAGAAGTCACATAATGATGTTGACTCAGAAGAAGAATCCAAAGAAGAAAATATGGCTAGAGAGAATGCAACTGAACCTCGCAGGAGAAATAAAAGAGCTGAGATTGATCCATCTAACATAATTGGGGATAGACACTCACCCACTCAAACAAGGAGGATGAGGAATAACATGCCATATGAATTTCTATCAGTTGTGGAGCCAACCTCATTTTAAGAAGATGCAAAGGATGAATCATGGGTGAAATCCATGAATGAAGAGTAAGATCCTATTGACAAGAATCAGACATGGGATCTTGTTGAGAGACCCGAAGGTCACAATATTATTGGTACAAAATGGATCTTCAAGAACAAGTTTGATGAGCATGGAAGTGTTAATCGAAATAAGGAACGTCTGGTATGCAAAGTATATTCACAGATTGAAGGTGTTGATGTTGAAGAAACCTTTTCTCCAGTGGCTATACTGTATTCAATCATACATTTTCATTCCATGGCACTCCAAAGAGGATATAAAGTATATCAAATAGATGTCAAGATGGCATTCATGAATGGTGTTCTCAAAGAGTAAGTCTACATTGAACAACCAATGTGTTTTGTTCTTGGTACTGATGAAACTAAGGTCTATAAACTGAAGAAAGATCTATATGGTTTGAAGTAGGCACCATGAGCATGGTATTCTCGGATGGACTCGTATCTCAAGTAGATAGAATTCAGAAGAGGAGGAGTAGACCACAATCTATACGTGAATAATTCTATAAAATATCAGTTCATGGTTCTTTTATACATTGATGACAATATTTTTGGTGGCAGCAAGCAGAAGTCAGTGGATGAATTTTCCAATCACATGAAATCAAAATTTGAGATGTTTATGATTGGAGAGCTCACATATTTATTGGTGTTGTAGGTGATTCAATGGCAGGATTACACTTTCATTTCACAAGAAAAGTATGCAAGAGAACTACTGAAGAAGTTTAATATGCAAGACTCCAAACCAATCTCAACTTCGATTGCATTTGGAATTAAACTTGGAAAGCATGAGGATGGGGCATCTGTAGACCCCACTCTGTACAGGAGGATAATTGGGAGCCTACTATATCTGACAGAGATGCGGCCAGATATTGTCTTTGCAACCTGTCTAGCGGCCCTCTTTCAGAGTAATAGAAAGGAGGAACATATGACAGTAGTAAAAATAATCATGTGGTATATTCAAGGTACTCAAAATTGTGGCTTATACTTTGCTTTAGGAAGAGACAGTGAATTATCAGCTTTTTATGATGTTGACTGGGCTGGTGATGTAGTGAAATTCCACCAGTGGTGGAGCATTCTACATTGGGAATAAATGTGTTGGCTGGTTGAGAAAGAAACAATAAAGTACTTCTCTTAGTACTGCTGAAGCTGAGTATATATCCGCTACAAAGGCATGCACTCAACTATTATGGTTGAAGCAACAATTAACAGATATTGGTGATGAGGTGAAACAACCAATGGTAATTTACTGTGATAACAAGAGTGCAATTGATCTTACGAAGAATCATGTTCAGTATTCTCGTACAAAACATATTGAAATAAGGTATCACTTTATCAAAGAGAAGGTTGAGAAAGGCATGATTAGAATGGATCATGTGGGAATGAATGATCAAGTGGCTGATATCGTAACCAAGCCACTGTCAGCGGCTATGTTTGAGAAGCATCATTTGAACTTCGGTGTTCGGCCGCCACCTAGTGCATAAAGAGGATACATTATACCCATATCCCGGTTTATGATAACTGTTTTTATCTGTTTATGGATGTGATGCAGGTTTTTGGGGGAGATAATATCCAGGTGGAGTATGGTTTGAGATGAAAAATGAACTAATTACCAGTATTTGGGTTTATTGTCAATGGGGGAGAAAGGAATAAATTTAGGCATGTTCAAGCATGTAATGCTTCTGTGACATGATACGAATTCAGTGTCAGTGATAGGATGAGAAGGATGAGAAGGAATACCTTCATCATGTAGTGCTTGGGTGTCATGGAGAATTCCAAAACACGAGAACCCAATTAAAGCTTTATCTCTTGTTTTCTACACCGAGCATTGCTCACGTAGACTTAGAGTGTTGGTAGAGTTGATTCTTGTGTTTTTGGTCTACATGTGGATGAGGATCTATTGAATTTATTTTCTAATTGCCAACAAACCCAAAAGAGGAGATTGTTGGAACCATGGTAATCTTTGAATGATTTGGAGTATGGTTTGTTTTTGTTGTCAATCCTCAGAGGAAGTTCAGAATGTGTGCCAATAAAGTGCTCATACAGGTCAAACAGATTACAGTTTTGAAGGTGCCACCTTTTTCCAGTGTATGTGAAATTTTTGGGCTTGAAAAATCGACAAATGGAGAAAAATGTTTTTGGAAAAGAGACTTGTGCGTCGTGTACTTTAAGGAGAGGAAACTTGCGTGCCATATGTTTTCCAAGATCATAACATGGAAAAATGGAAAAGGGATCAGGCCCGTGCATGTTTTGGGCTGGTCGCGCAGCGTCGATACCTAGGAGGTTGGAAAGTTGTGCGCCTGTTGTTCTTCGAGATCAGAGCTTTAAAAAATGGAAAAGGAAATAGGGTCATGCAAGTATTGGTGTGGTCGCGTAGGTGAGTTGCGCGACAGAGCTAGGGCGGTTGGAGCTGTGCACCGGGACTTGTGCACCATGAGGTCACTTGGGAGCCTCCACTCAGGGGGTCCAATTTGCCTATAAATAGAGGACCATCCCTCCTCATTTGTAACAAAGTTCAGACTTAGAGATTTTTCAGAGCTTCCATTGCATAGGTGTTGAAGTCGTGCAAGTGGTGGTGTGTCGTGCAAGTTTGGAGCTGGGGAAGGCATAGTCGCATGTGTTGTTTGGTGACACTTGCACGCCAGGCTTGGAGTTGCGCGACAGGTGACCATTGGGCCCCAAAATCGGTTTGGGTGGAAAAGGAGTAGGGTCACGCAAGATTGGTGTTGAAGAAGGTGGAGTCACGCAAGTGTTGGAGGTGGACTTGCATGCCAGTTATAACTTGTGTGTCATCCCTGAAACTTGTGAGTTGGGCTTGGACTTGCGCGCTAGGTATTGTTGAAGCTTTCCGGTCATCTTGGAGCTACACGGAAGCTGGAAGATTTTCTAATACCTTCAGTGCAAAGTGATATAAGTTTATAGGTGAGAGTTGGAATTCAACAGAGCATCTATATACAACAGAGGATGCATTCATTTAGTAATGATGGGGAGACCTTCATGTCTATAAACTGAGTGGGACTTCACCAATGGCAGTGAGCTAGGGGGATTCAACGGGAGTAACCCGAGGGACGCAATGAGCTATCCCTGAATAGTTGTAAAGGCAGTGTGCCTGGGATAGAGTGACTGCTCCTAAACCTTTGTAATCCATAACTAGTAAAGAATAGTGGATTTTGGTATAACCGATAACTTTTCAGCGTATGCTCCTTGGACGTAGCCCTTAGTGGTGAACCAAGTAAAATTTGTTTTGTCATCTCTTGGCATGTGAATGTTTCATTGCAGATCATATCCATCATACAGGTTTAACTAATTCCTACCAACATGGGAAAAAGATCCTTGGTTTTAAAAGAAAAATTTATCACCCTGATTTACCCCTCCCCTCTCAGGGTGCCTCAGGTTCCTACATGTTGGAGGTTTAAGAAGAATGTAACTTGAAGAATCTCGATAACAACATATATCTCTTCTTTGGTAACCTCGTGTGGATTACACATTATTCCTTATTGAAGTGGTATTTTGGTGATACCAAGAAATATATGATGTATTTAGGGATTTGGGGAAGGTATTTGGGTAGATATTGGTTGAGATAAGTGGCTCAAGTATAGTGAATTATAGATGATATGCAGTTCCCTTTTATAAGTGACGTGGATTTCAAACTTAGAAATGATAAGTATTTCTCAAGTAAAGTGGATCAAAATTATCATAGACTTGAATATTATAAGGTTAAGTTATAAATAAAACCAATAAATTATATTTAATAAAAAAATTATGTTATCTTGAATCCTTATCCCTTTATTTTTTAACCCTTTGAACTCATTTTACCCTTAACTGAAGTGATAAATTTTACCATGGTTATTATTTAATATAAACAAAAATTAAGTCGAAATTATTTACTAATAATAATTATGGATATTCCAAATATTGAACTCATTTTACATTTATTATATGTTCATAAAACTCAATGAAAAACATTTTTTGAAAAATGATTATTTTAAGAATAAAATTGATTTTATAGAAAAATAAAGTATAATATTGGTTCAAATGGAAATAATTTGAATAATTTAAATCAAATTATACTTATTTATATTAAAATATATACCAAAATAGAAATTAACCATGAAAATAATTTATTAAGAGAGAATAACTAAAAATGGTTTTTATTTGAACAAAAACCTTACTCAGGTTTCCAAAATATTAAGCATATATTTCTAAGTTCAACATTTTGTTTTTATATATATTATATTAATTATAAAATATGTATTTTTTATAAAAAAAATTTGTAAACTTTCAATTTATTATTATATCATTATAATGTCAAAAAAGTGACAGTATTTGAAAAATTGACATTTTTCACTATTCACCCAACAATAAACTATTTATACAAAATCTAAAAAATACACCCTAAGATAATTTTGAAATGATTAATTAAAAAATTAAATTAATTTAATCAAATTAAATTTATAAAATTTATTAATTTAGGTTTTAATATCATTCTTGAATAAAACTATGTGCATAATGCTATAATTTCATTAGAAAGAAAAGTTTACTTATTATAATTGAAGCTCGGTTGTTACAGTAACTCTTAAAGTTCAAAAAAGTTTTAAAAAATTCTCATAAATAAACATCAAATGGGAATAATTTAGCACACAAATATATTCAAAATGGTAGAAGTAACCATAAAATTTTTATTAGTTGTTTCAATATGTAAAAAACACTTCCAATTGTTTTTTACCTTTTTAATTCATAAAAATAGCAGTAGCTATTTTTAGGAATAAAATGGGAAAAAATTAAAAAATTAAAAAGTAACTTCCCTATAAATGAATATTTATTCATTTAAGATTATTATAAAACAATTCCCTTCTTTTAATATTGATAAAGGTCTTTTACGTTCCAATTTTAGCTCTTACAAGTTTAAAAATATAAACATATAAATTCAAAAATATAATTTCAGAAGAAAATAAATCCAAAGTTGGAGTTAAAATGAAATAAGATTTAGATATACTCAATAATTCAGCCTCTCATGGTCCTTAAAACCCCAATATAGGTCCTTATCCCAAAACACTATAGTTCTAATCTCTAAGGAAACGTTAGGATAGTTTATCTTTTCCATGATGCAAAACATGGAAAACTAGATATATCAAGATTTTCCAAGCATACATAAGAGGGTATATGCATTTTATTTTATATAAAATAGTTGAATTTTTAAGAAATCTTGGTAAAGGAAAATTTTTTATATTATAAAAATATCATAATATTCATAAAAAAATTCCAATATGCTAAAGAAAGATAAAAAATATATTTAAAACGTATTCTTTAATTAAAACATTATTTCAGCATGTATAACACCATACAATTTTATCCCAAATTTAATTGAGCAAGCATAAAAAAGATTCCAAAGTAAACACACTTGTTTTTAGTTTAAATTTCAACAAAATTCACATAAAAATAGAAATATTCATGCATGTTATAGTTTAAAGTATTCAACCAATTTCATTCCAGTATGTAAGTAAGAGAAACATTTCATTAGATAATCTATCCTCCCTCGCACTTGTTATAAAAATATATAATTAGAAATTAAATAGACAAAATATTATGGTGGAAGGATAAAATCAATTTATTCAATTTATAACTAGAAAAAAAACTTGATATAGTCTTGAGATTATGTAATCCACTTCATATTTATTCTACTATAATATCATACAAAAAACATTATAAAATTGAAAAATATAAAATGAAAACCAAAGCTAAATTTTTATTCCACGTGTAAATCGGTAGGTTTTGATCTTCAAAGAGTTAAAAAGATTTTGTACTTTTTTTCTACATAAAAAACAATAAAAAAATTATTAATATAAGAATGGACAAATGAAAAACATAAAATATAATGAAAAATGTGAAAATCTTGGGATAATTTCCTAAGTGGTGTGGTGTTTAGACTATCCAAATTTAAAATGATATTGTGCCTTCCTCAATATGATAGAGGATGTGGTTTCTTTCTTAAAACCACAATATAAACATCTTTCCAATGTGTTTAATAACACACTAGTTACTTAGTTAAACATAAAAAAATTATTCAAGGTCTTATTTAAAAATATATGTGGATGTATCCACCACCCCTTCTTTTTCTATTGAATTTTTTCTGTGAAAGATAAGTGATAGAAAGAGTTTAGGAGCCTAATATTCATTAAAATATACCAAGATAACTTGAATAAAAAATATTCAACCATATTCAAAATAAATTTATTAACATTAATTAATTGAAAATAAAATGGAGAAGGAAATTCATTAGGTTTGAAAACTTCAGTTACTAATTTTCTTCACCTCGGTTATAACCTTTTTAGCACCCACACTCATATTTCCAATCAAAACTAGAATCTCTAGTAATGCCCTAATAGGTAAATTTTCAACTTTATCTTGATTCTCTAAAAGGTCACAATATTTAATTAAATTATTAAATCCTACACAGGAAGAAACGATATCAAGATCATATTCAATATATTAAAAATAAAATAAAAAACATATCTTTTTCAATAAAATAATCATCTCCTTGAAATATATCAACTTGTTATTTTTGAATAATAAGTAGTGATTATCGGAGTAAGTCCAGGGAAGAAGATAGGTAGTCATCCCCCTCTAGCCTCTCCTCAAATAAAAGCACTTAATTTATAGTATCATCCATGAAAAAATATACGGTTTCTGGAGTTGGTATAACCTATTCAAATATGGAAGAATTATAAGATATATTAGTGAAAATTAAATCAAAATATTTGATACTGTTAAATAATTTATCTTCTAGAATAGATCCATCTTCCTAAAATTCATTTACATCACACAATAATTCTCTCAAGTTCATTATTCTTCATTTATGGTTTAGTTGAAAAGGGTGACTCATGTACAAAATTGGAAAGGTCCTACTCTTCTTTAAATTATTCTTTTAATTCATCTTCAGAAACTTGTTAAAGTTACACCCACCTATATTGATCCTCTTTAACTGAGTTGGATACTTATATGAACAATTTCATCAGTCACTCTATAATGATCAAGTCATCTTTAATGGTCACTTTAACAATTTTTTATTACATCTAGCCTTGAAAATTTTCCATAGTTTCTTTATGTTCTCGAACCTATGAATAATCTAATAGTGAATTTAATTAAAACTTGTGAGAGTCTGTCACTATTGTAAAATATAACTTTTAAAAAAGTGAAAATTTACTAAAATAAATGTGTATCCCTAAAAAAGACACGAATTTTGATGTGATCCTAACATAAGGCTATTAAATAATCATTTATAAACTACCAAGATATAGCACAATGGACAACATCATGTTATTCTCAAATAGTCAGTGTGTTCATCATTGTAGTTCCTCAAAAATAATTTTAAATTTTTTCTTATTTTGAAAATATTAAAGAAGTCATCAAGAAAAATAATATAAAATAACAAAAAAGGAAACAAGTAAAAGAAAAGAAAAGTATAAAACTATAAAATAATGTTAGAAAATTAATTGACCAGACCTAGGTTGTTCCACTTTTAAAAACACCTATCACATATCTATTGAGGGGTTCTAACCATCAAAAAATAATTTCACTTTGTGATTAGTCTATGTATTGATTAAAACTCCACTCCCACTATCAAAAATAAACACCCATTAAAGTATGTCCTATACTACAAGAAGTATTATCCCCACTATGACCAGATTCACTCAATCAAACCACCTCTCTTGAGAATATCTCTAGAGTTGAAGTGATGTTTTTGACATCATCAAATAACACAACCACTCCCATAAAAACTATTTAAGAGAAATAATAGAAGGGTAAAATATTGAGAGTAAGAGAGTAAAAATAGTTTTTTGAAGTGAAAAATACATGCATCCCTATTTCACCATCACCATCAGCTAAGAGTAAAGAATATAATCATGACCATATTTGGTATATGAATCTCTAGACAGCTTCAATTCTAATTGGTTTATCAGGATAAGAATCCAATTTTTAATTTAAAAGAACTCATGAAGAATTAGAAAAAACAAATTTTATTTACAAAATAGAGTTACAAATAGAATTTAGAATCTATGATAGTAGAATGAGGAATTCCTCAATATGTACTTAAACCCTTTATTTATAGAATATGAAAGAAATAATTTACAATGTTTCTTAACAGGATGTATTATCCATGAGATATGAACCCAGGTTGATCTTTATCTTAATTTGTTATAGCTCTAGTTATATCAGTAAAACTAGATCCCTATAATGCATCACCCCCACATCTGTTTGGTGTTTCCTCCAAGAATGATGAACCATGATACATTTATAAGTTAATTGAACCTTTAGTGTCCTAATTTGATTCAACCTAGTACTAGAGCTCATGGTGAGTAACTCTAGTCTCAAAAAATCAGTTTCTATATGGCACATGTCACTATAAATCATCTTCTTCAATTGAAACAAGATGAAATTACTTCTAAAATATTAATTCCCCCATGTGAGCCTCTTGATTTCTTCTTCCCAGCTTCCACTGTAAACTTTAGGAACTAATCCATTAGATTTAGGGAGCTTGACTTAGATACCCCTTTTCTTTAATTTGATTCAAGAATAAGGAAACATGTACAATGGGTTTGAATTAAATTATTCATATCTACCATCATATCTAAACTTTTGAAAATTATAAGACCTATGAGATAAAGGTTGAGTTATATGATATTTGAAATTCTAATGAGACTGAAAAATTTTATAGGATTTATAAAGTATTAGGAAAATAATGAAAGTTTTGTGAAAATTTGAAAATTCATACAGAATGACTTTAAAGTATTACGAGACTTCTTAAAATTTATATGGGAATGAGAATTATCTGAATTTTATTGGAAAATTATTATGTATCTAAAAAGTCTTATAAGATAGGAAGTAATATTAAAATCAGAAAATTTATATGAGATTTCAAATGTCTTACAAGATTATCCTAGAAGTTATAAAAAAATAAGACTTAAAGGATTTTATGGATAGTCTTATAGGAAGTGAAATATTATGAACATTCTTAGAAATGTATTATGAAATAAATATATCTATAATGAAATGGAAAAGGGTGAATTCTTATGACCCTTGGTTAAAGTATTTTGGATTGATTAAAATTTCTTAAAAAAGAATAGTTAAACAATTGTTTTACAAAAATTTAAACTTTAAAGGGAAAAATCAATATAAAAAGTGTTTTGACAAACATATTTACAGTAAAAACATAAAACATAAAAATAATTGATTAAAAATCTAAAACATTCTCAAATTTTCTTCAGAATATAATTTTAGTTAAAGTATCGTCAAAATCAACCAAACTGATTGATCTTAAAAAATATGAAAATTAAAATGAAGACCATTTAATCAATTTAGCACAAGAAAAACTCATTTTCATTTATAAATTGAAAAAATTAGATTTTTCACTCAAGATGATGAAGCTTTAAAATATTTTCAATTAAAGAACATTCCATTATAAAAAAACATTAATATTTAATAAAAAGTAATGTGGAAAACATGTGATAAAATAAATTTACATCATTTTCCTCTTTTCTAGACTTGTAACTTTATAGATTTTCAAACTTAGAATCACTTGAAACCTCAAGTTTATGTTTCCTATTTTTCTCCATAACATATCATTGAATTTTTAAACTAATTATTATGGTAACATCCATTATATTTTCTATAGGATTTATTCATGTTGTACTGACCAGTTTTCCCATATCTTTCCCACCTAAATCTATTTCTATTTGACTCGTATTTAACTATATAGTTTTCATTTTGGATTCAAAGGTATGATTTTGAGACTCAGTTTCATTATACCAAGCTTATTGAGAGTACAATATTCCAATAATTTAGTTCCAAAACCCCTCTAGATCCCATTATTAAATTAATTAATAGGCGCTATTTTGGTTGTGATACTGATGTATTAGATAATTTTTAAATCCATGGGTGGTAGTTTTTTTAACGACTCCTTGATCTCTCCAAGATAGTTTCAGGTTGTTTAGATAGTCATGGTTATGTTTTTTTGAGAATAGATCATTTTTATCATTCTTTTTATCCCTAAAATGCATAAACTGAGAACCTCCATCCTATCATATAGGAAAATCAATGTTAGTAAAATAATACCTTGTGTCACCAAAAATTCCAAAATGTTGAAATTATTTCCTAAGTGAACTATCTTGATTATTAATATAAATTCCAGTAGCCTGATCATTTTAATCACTCATATAGAAATATATACTCCTAGAACTTTTTATTTGGGGGTTTTTATAGAGTTTATTAATGATTTTTTTTCAAATCATCGATTATATTATCAGAGAAATCACCACCAAATGATTGATAAACTATGGTTTGGTGGTAAGGAGTGAGAAAATTATAGAATGTGTTCATTAATATATAGGGAGAAAGTTAACGATTGATGCATTATTAAGGTGATATCTAAAAATATTCTATATTTCTTGTAAAATTTCTCCCTTATCTTATAAGATCCAAGTAATTTTATGCCTCAATTTAGTGGTTATGTTATTAGAGTAAAATTTCATGATAAAATAATTAAAAACCAGTCCCAATTATCAAACATTTCTTTATTTAACTATTAGAACCATCTCATAACATTTACTTTCAAATAAAATGGAAATTACCTTAACTTAATATCTTCTTCTCTCAACCCATGTAAAGGTAGTTTCTAAAAGACACTATAAAAGTATCTAATGGATCCTAAAGATTTCTCAATAAGAAACCCATTATAAGATAAAATCATGGAGATATAGGATTGTTTAATTAAATAATTTATATACCTAGGTGTCAAATGAATATAGGATGGGTTACATGAAATAGTAGTTAGTTGAAACTACCTATGTATAAGTCTCTTAGAAATTGATTCCTAGGTTGAGGTGAAATGATGTTTTCATTTGGTTCTGAAACTCTACCATTCCCAAAATTATCCATTTTATTTTTTTTATTTCTAAGGGAACTGAAGTATTTATTAATTTCAAGAATCAAATGTTTTAAATCAGCAGTAGAATAATTCCTAGTGTGCACGTAATTCTACAGTAAATATCTTTAATCCCATCACAAAAGAGATGTATAATTAAAATGTTAAAATGAATATATTTTTTTAAACATATTTTTAGTTCTATTTTTTAGTTTATTTTTTTTAATTTAGTTCATGTTACCTTCCCTAACAAAAATGATAAATTTTTTATACATTTTTTGAGCTATTAAAAATAATATTTATAAATCTAGTCAAAATAGGACAGTGGTAAGTAGGGTCAACATAAAGGGATGGAAGTATAGTGAAATCTAATAAAAATAAAAAATAAAACAAATAAAAAAAAGCACAAAAGGAAATTGGGTATGGATAATAGGGATTGAATTAAGTTTGACAGGGAATAAATAGATGAAAATATAGGTATAATCTGAAAACAAAACTAGGAATAAAAAAGGTGAACAATTTATGAATAAGGGAAGACTGAACTGATCAAATATGATAAAAGGATTTCTATTCACACACCATGATTAATCAAAATTGTACAAAAATCTACCATAGAAAGAAATTGAATCACCTCATGATATATTGGTTATCAACACTACTCTATTAAATTTCCCTAACAAATTACTTGTTAACCAAAAAATTAGGAAATAAAGGATTCGTTCATGGAAAATATAGACATTAATATTTCCAAATAAAGTACTTTGGTTGATTATTTTTAGGAAAAAGGTCAATTGTTCATCACCCATCAATACTTAGAATAGTGTAATAATGATGCTCATAAAGAATTAAAATTGAGAAAATAGAATACATAGGATCACACTATCATTATTTTAATACAAACTAACATCGGTTTTTAAATTTATTGGTGAAGAATGAATGAATTTCTCACTACTATTAAAATTATATTCACTAATTTATATATATTTATTTTTCATTATGGAATTGAAAAATAATGGTAGTGAGTGAAATCCCAAAAATAATAACTGAAAATTATAAATACTTAATTAATAATAGTAAAAATATTCCAACTCATTTAAATATGATTACCTTGTGATAATTTATCTAAACATTTTCATAACATCAAAAAAAATATACAAATAATTCATCTCAAAAACAAGAATGAACAAAGAAAGAAAGAGAAGAGGAATATGGATCTTCTTTGTCTCATTCAGTCCTCTCTCAAAATTTAATTCCCTCTCAAACCATGCTCATGACAAATGCTCCCTTATCTCTATGACTCTATAATACATGGTGAATGAATGTCCCCCAAGACTCTCAAATCCTTATGAATTAATTTCTAAATCACTCCAAATGAAGTCATCAAGAAAATTAAAAGGATTCCCTGTCTCTTTTCTTACTACTATGGCTCATCACCTCACATATCCACTCTTCATATGGTTCTTGTTACTTCTCATTTTCTTCTTCAAGTGAATCGAGTAGAACCCCTCTAATAGAATATGTTCCCCCACATGTACATGCTTCAACTCTAAGTAATTTGTACCTATATTCATCAATGGATTGATTCAATCTTCATATATTCACTTGACACTCTCTAGAAGTTTCCTAATACTCATATTTTTTAGTATTAGCTCCTCATTGATTTGATTTTATGTTGCAAGATTAGGGTTATATATAATATGCGATATAAACACTTCTCAGTTAATGATTCTTAAATTTTGATAAATGTATAAAAAAAATTTGTAGTTACCCATACAAAATGGAAATGAACCTTATGAAATTGAATTTTACTCTTATAAAATGAGAACTTATCCAAATTCTCTATCCAGTAGGAGGAAATGAATCTTATGACAATTCCTTAACTTTTTGAGCTTACTCTTAAGATTTGGTCTTTACTCTTATAAAATGGTTAATCCTTAATAATTGACTCTTATACACTGGTCATGACTCTTATGAAATTTTTACTTAGCCAAATTTTACTATTATATTATACAAAATGACGCTTATATGTTTTCATTTTTCTATTACAAAACCATTCCTTTGTTATATTTTAACTCAACTAAAGAGGGAGGTTACTATAATGAAATGATCATCTCCTAAAAACATGGTACAAATATTAAAAAAATTCAAGATTCCTTGAAAAAATCATACTTTATAGAATAATATTCTAATAATTTACAAAAAAAATTATATTTAAAATAAAATCATGGAATATTGAAAATATAACTTCCAAAAATCCAAAACCATAAAAAATCACTTAAAAATATTATTTCAATTGAAATACCCTCTAAAATCTGTTAAAATATTTTTTCTTAAAACATATAAATGGTTAAGATTATAAAATTTGTCAATAAAGCACAAAAAAATGATATTTTTTAAGAAATATTCATATAATGTTATTTTTAAGCAAGAACAATATTGATTCAATGTATTTCAAATAAATTAACATTTAAAAAAACACTAGAATTTGATAAAATGGATGTGGAAAACATATATCAAATAAATACACATCAATAAGGTTTCAAAAAAACTTTCATATTGAATTCTCTAAAAGGAAAAAACTTATGCATCATATTGAAGCTAAAAAAATATCTTACGTATCAATTAAAAGTTAAAAATTTCACTCAAGAGAAAACCTTTCTCTTGAGAATAAGATATTATATATGAGATATGGATAGAAAAATTATATTATCTATTCAGTGGAATGTGACTAAATGTGTTATGAATTGATTTGTAGAAAAAGGCACATATTATAGGTATCAAAATATTTCTTACACATTGATCAAGAAGTTTGTCTTTTTTTTGAAAGATATGGAATAGTTTGTTATGCCTGTAAAGATAATTTTCACACCATATAGAACTATTTTCACAACATAGAGAATTGTCTATTATTATTTACAATTAATAATGAATCACTGGTTACAACTGATATTTCTAGTTTATGATATCCAAATTTAACCTCTTTTAATATTGAAGGTATTATCTTGTGTGATTGTAGAGATTATTCTTAAGTAATTAAGGATGAGTATGGTGGAGATTTTTATGAAGTATTTATTTAGGATAAAAATTAAGAGATTTTTTAGAAATAAATAAATATTATTAGGACTCTTTAGTAGATTCATTGTTGTAAGAATTATGGAAACTATATTTAAATGATTATTTATTTATTATTCTAATGATTATTTTATAGGTTGTTCCACATGAATATTATCATTGATAAATAAAGAGGGTTTTATGGATATTTTTAAAAGTAAAACATTCATTGTTGTATTTATTATTTAAAGAAATATGAAGCTACTTGAAGTGGGATAGGGATTCTTTTTTACTAAAGTATTATGTGCTAAAATCTTCATTGTACATCCACTTCCTTTGTTGGATTATCCAAACTTCATTGTTTTTCATTTACTCAAAGTTTCAAAGTTAGTTGTTCATACACCAACAACCACTATCATCATCCAGTGGTTTACTCGTTTTATTTTTCATTGTGTTTATTTTATTGCATTGAAACATTCTTTTTTGGGTCATGTTAGATGGGATATACCTCCCTTAAAAAGTATGTATGTCCGGTTATGCTTACCTGGACAAAAAGAAAGTCAAGAGTTCTACCTAAACCCATAAAATTCAAGGTAGGTTATTCCTCCACTTCAAAAGGAATGATTATAATCTTGTACAAAACCTTAAAAGTCTTTGTTGGGTCTGATCCTATAAAAGGTTGGGTTTTTTCTTAACACATAAAAGATAAGGGTTCAGGGTTTGTACCACTATGTGCGAAAAGGGTGGATAATAAAGAGTTATTTCTCTCCTTCAAAAGTGTGGATATTTAGTGAGTCCATTACTCTTAAGGATTATAGGGTTTTGAAGACTATAAATATGATCATATAGATATTAATTACTATAAAAATCCTTATATTCATTTGTTTTTATTATTTTTTTATACTCTTCACACTTCATCACGCATATTGTTTGTGTTTGAATTGATTGATCTATTTATCCACCATATTTTTTATTATAAATTAAATTACTATGATTTATTTAAGATTAACAATTCATCCATCCCCCCTCTTGTCTTTATTATCACTCTAATTGGTACCAACAATATTTTCATAATATTCTTGTTATATAATGTTATAATAATGTTATATGACATAAATATAACACTATTATTACATTATATAATGTTATGTTTATATAATATAATTTTATCTTTATGTTATATAGTGTTATATTTACATTATATAAATCCATATTTACATTATATGGTTTTTTATTTACATAAATATAATGTTATATATACATTATATTTACATAAATGTAATATTATATTTACATTATATAGACATTATATTTATGTTATATGTATGTCATATTCATTATATTATGTAATATTTATATTGTATGACGTTATATTTATGATATATTTATGTTATATTTACATTCAAGTTATATTATATAATATTATAATAATGTTACATTCATATTATATTTATATTATATAATGTTATATTTTTGTTATATTTACATTATATTTTCATTATATAATTTATGTATAATATAAATATAAGGTAAATATAATGTAAACATAATAAGAGATTAACATAAATATAATTTGAAAATAACATAAATATAATGTTATAACACATATATAAAGTAAATATAACCTTATTATTTATTGTTCATTGCAATTAATTATTAAATATTAATATCCATTATTTTTAATTATTTTTTTATTACAATTTTTTATTAATTATTGTTAATTATTGAAAAGTATTAATAAGTATTATTATTTAATCATCAATTATTAGTTAATATTTATTAATTATCATTAATTTTAAATTAATTAGTATTAATTTTTATTATTTGATTTTAGTTATTATCTTTTATTTATAAAAAATTATATTTATTATTAACTATTATCCACTATTTCCACTATATTTACTATCAACTATTTATATTTATTATAAATGTATATATTATCCTTTGTTTTTTATAAAAAATCCATGGTTACAAATCACGCTATCTTTTTTTGTGAATATGAAATCAAAAAGGAATCTTTTTGGTGCATTCCATCCTACATCATTTTGGTAATTCATTTACTAGGTGTATCAATCTATCAATTTTCTTAAAATTTTGCATATTTTTTAGAAATTACCTTCCAAGACTATGGAATGGTTGTGAGGGAGAAATTTCCTCATGAAAATTATCTTCGCAATATGCTCACCAATGGTAAAATTCTACAACTGAAGATGGAGCCCGACCACTTTAGGAGAGCGCACTGGCGGTCCCTTGGATGGTAGATTATTTATGTCTGACATCTATTCTATTTTTCAAGTTTCATTTTTCTACTTCAATTTTTTAGATGAGGTTATATTTACACTGCTAAATTATCCACTCCATGATAAATTTAAAGAAATTAATAAATTTTATTCCAAGTGAAAGGGTGGAGGATTACTTGAATTTGTAATAATCCTACCATTATAAAATGAACATAGTCTTGGAAATTGTGAATTTTTTTAATGAAATAGTTGGTTTTATCTTAGGATATTTTAATGAAATTTTATGTAATTTAAAAAATTTTGGGTAGGAGGAGACACCGATAGTGAATGATGTGATTTAGGGAGGTCCTTGATAGTGTCATATTTAAGATTTATGGTTTAATAGGTCCCCTTTCATCTGTTATAACCTTCAGGGAGTGGATGAACATGTTTTGAATCAACTTGATAGGGTTTTGTGCACTCTAGAATATATAATTTCATTTACTATGTTAGGTTTCATATATGTTCCTTTTGTAGAATCTATTAATTGAGTTCTTTTAGTTTATGTTGATTAGGTTGTTAGGTTCATCCATGTGAAAACCATTTTCTAAATAAGTGTTGGAACTTCTAGAAGGATTTATTATGGAGGTCCAACTTCTGAAATATGATGGGGGTGATGGATCTACATTGATAAATTCTATAAGGTTGAAATTAGAGTAAAAAAAGTAGGTAAATTGAAGTATTTGACCAAATGAAACTCTATAAGGATGCAGAAAGTGTGGAGATGAAAAAATACTTGCATAAATGTTATTATGAAGTTATGTATTATTTTTTCCTCAGCATTCACAGGGGTGGTGTAATGTTTTTATAAAGATATGTAATGTTTTTCTCATGGATTTTCCTAAACACACACTGTTCACTAGAAGGAGGGGTTGAATCAGTGGATTCTTTTGAATAAGTGAAGGAATTACCATCAAGATTAGATTCAAGGGTAATTCCCTCCATAAAGATCAAAATGTGGTGGAATCGATTACATCTACTATAATCTACATTAAATTTAGGTTGGTATATTTTTTTTAAAATAATTTTGACTTTTTTAATATTATAATCATATTTTATTCTATTTAATAAAAGAGTTTACAGTGTTCCCCCTATAGAGAACTTCATCAAAAACAGGTAAAATATTTATGTTATTCTTTCATTTTTTTTCTTTCAATCACTATATTTCAAAATTTCTTATCTATATTTATCAAATAGTGTGTTGTAATGCATGTGTGATATGTTTTCCCTCTCAGTTCTATAAATAGTGTATATGTGGGCTCATTCCAATCATGGATTTTTAGGAATTTTTGAGTTGTGTAAGTTTCATTGGTTTACATGTGGTTATTGGAAGTTCATTGGACCCAAAGAGTGGTATCAAAGCAGTAATACCTCTATATTTTATGAAATAGTTCTATATAAAACATTTGATTTCTTTGATATCGTGTGTTACATGCAACACCGAGTTTAAAAGAAATGTGATATACTATTAAAATATTATTATTTAATATGATAGTTGTCGTTTAGAAGTTATATTGGCAGGTATCAATATGTAAAACTAAATTATGAAAAATTTATAGTTTACATCTATATAAAATTAATTCATTGGTTATCAATTAATTATAAGTTAAAATAAAAATCATTTGAAAATAAAGAAGATACATTTTTGGAAAAATGTTTTATACGTGCAATGTGTTTTTATATTAATAAATAAAATTGGACTCTATTTTTTAATTATTATAATAAAATTTATATATCATTTATTCAATCAAATTTTTTAATAATCATGTAATATTTTTTCTAGACATGGGATAAGAATAAATCTTTTTCAAAGCTTAAAATTCATTTTTTAAGCAGATTTCAGCGTGTTTTGCATGCTTATTTTAAAATTATTTTATGAAACTTATAGAAATATAATTTCATAAAATCTGTTATATAATTTTAATTATGATTTTTACATTTGATAAATATTTTCCTTTTATTTTTTCAATTTGAATGGTATCCTTAGTAAAATTTATCACCTCGATAACAGGTAAATCGGGTTAAACTATGTCAAAACTAAATGTTGATGTCACCATTTTTCATATTAATTATAATATGGTGAATTAAATTCAACCATTGTCACATTAGGCTCAAAATTTTATTGTTTAAAGGATAAATTTCTATGAAAATTACCTATATAATATTTAAAGAAAAGAAAAATTCAAAATATCACTCTCTTAATTTTAAATATCTATTACATGTCCACATAGGGGAAAATAAAGTTATGAATGAATATGAATATTTATTTTTAGAATAATGAAATTATTTTATTGATGTAAATTTATTTCTAATTTTTAGTAATTATATAATTTCCTTACATTCTTATGCAATGTCGACGTAGTATTCCTTCAATTAAAAGAAAAATATAATAAATGATTTTAAAAAGATTACAAGTAATATAATTTAAATGTATAATGGTTTTACATGAATTTTATATATTAATATAACATACAAGTGTTTTGTTAAATTATTATATTTGAATTACAACTTTGTATTTATGTCTTTTATGTCAAATTAAATGAATAGTGGCAAAATTGACATTAATGATATTTTATCAAAATAATATTTTATGAAATTATTTAAAAAACAATAAAAAATTAAAATATGAAAATGAGCATCATATTTTTTTCTAAAATTTCATACTTTATCCATTTATAATCCAATTTTCATGTTATATGAAAAATTATAACCCTTTAAGATTGAAAAATATGCTACTGTGATTAAGGATAAAATAAGTTAACTAAGGGGTTAAACCAAAATATAAGGTTTAAAACACTTCTTAAACTTACCTAAATTTTATTAGTTGATGATATTTTAATACCATACTACCTTATCTTCTAATACCTATCCATTTGGAATTATTTTTATAGATAATCACTTTATTATATTCTAATATTTTAAGAAATCTCCAAAGTGCCCCCCCCCCCCCCCGATTATAAAAGAGCACCCGTCATTTTTATTATTTACATCAATTTGAGACTTATATTTTGATTAATACCTTTAAAATTATATTATAACGTCCCATATCCACATTATATAGGTTTCACTCTTCCAAAAATACTAGCCTTAGGGTCCTTGAGAGAAAATCTAAAGGAATTGTTTCAATGAAGAGGTAATCATCTTAATTGATCGCTTTCGGTTCAATTATTATTTTACCTCCTCTAAATATATAGTATTTATCATAAAATAATAACTTCAGTATCATAAATATACTGAATATTTATTATTATTATTATTGAACCACCATTATACTCCCTCTTTCTCATCAAATGGGATGTGAAAGTATCATCCATGCGTACATATAACTTACCACATCCACATAGCAATACAATTAATTTTTCATCACCAGCATTAATGGATGGTTATTATGATGGTTTTAAATTTTATAAATTATAATTATGAATTAATTATTCTTTTTAAATAATACTATATTATATAACTTCTTACCTACTAAACCATTGGAAAATGATAATGTCGCTTATTCATACGTGTGGACTACCACCTCCATAAAGCGATGTGATTCATTTTTCATCTATGCTTTACATGAATGGAAATAAAGATGGATTTGATGAATATATATGATGAATATGATATAATAATAATTTTTTAAAGTTGAAATATGATTTACCTTTCTTTCTTTATATCTGTCAAAAAGTGAAAACAATATTCATACATACGTATGGCCTATCGTCTCCATGAACGGTGTAATTAATTTTTATACATATAAATTTTATAGATGAATATAAATGTACATATATATATAATTAATATATATTATATTTATATAATTATTAACATTATTGGGATGATTGTACCGTGATAAAAGTACAAGGACCAAGAATTTCAAACTAAAACAGACATAAAAACGTAGTTAAAACCCAGAACTGTGATGTTATTAACAAATTGTTAATAAATTGGAGATAAGATGTCATAATTAAATCATAAATTGTATGATATATATTATTATGGTTTTTTAATATATTTTTAATAAATCTAAATTTATTATACAAGAGGTTCGAACACAAATGAGGATATTTAGGACTTGAGGTAAAGAATTTATGTTTCAATCCTATTTTAATCGAGATTGTTTGTGCTTGCATTTTCATTGAGAAAATTATATTATCATTGTATTATATATATCATTAATTTTAATATCATATGTACATTTATTTATAATTCATATTTTCCATTCATTTTCCTCGGTTTAATTACTCAAGATATTGAAATATTTTTTTAAGGAAAACCAACCATGTTCTACTGTTCTGTTAAAAAACTTTTTCTTCCATATCCATATTTTCTAAAAAAATCAACAATATTTTTTAATATTATAATATTATTGTTTAAATTAATTTTTACCCCTGATTTAATCTTTAAAAAATTATTTCAAATGAATATTTTTGTTATTTTCCAAATAAGGTACTTTTTTGAATTTTTATAAAATTGTGAAATGAATGTTTTATTTTAACTTATACGGCATGAATGGAATATATCACCATCATATAAAATCAATGATTTAAATATTAATTTAAAATTTTACATGTATCTTTTAAAATAAAATTATTTCTTTAATATTTTAGAAATATTTGTATTTTAAATAAGTAATTTCAAAATAAAAAGGGTATTTTCCTCAAGAAATATTCTAGTGATTCTATTAAAGGAATTTTTATATATGATTATATCATTTTATGTTAATTATGTTCTAATGGGATATGATCAAATGATACCATACTTATCATTTATTTTGATGATTTATAATTATTATGATGATATATTTACAAAACTTATTTATTTTCCATGGGTTATTTTTTGATGAATTTATAAAATGTTTATAACATTCGTTTTCTTTGAATGGGTTATGATATGATGAATATAATGAATGTTTTATGATCTTGTGGAACACTTATGTATGGTTTTCATTATATTATGGGTCAGTCCAAAATTATATATCCCTCCAATACATTGGTTAAAGTTTTATATCTCATGAGATAAATATGGGAAATAAGTCGATGTGCATGATTCATTATGAGAAACAAGTCAATGTGCTTGATCCATTATGAGAAATAAGACTATGTTCTAGATCCATTATAGAAAACTAGTTTATGTTCTTGATCCACTAGAGTAAATAGATTTTAAGGCCTGATATGTTATGATTTTATGTTATTTGTAGTTAACCTTGATATGTGAAATGGTTTCTATATCTATGATGGTTCCACAGTTTTATGAAATGAATGTATGGTTCATGATTGATTTATAATGATTTACCACTCTTAATGATCATGTATTTTGAAATTAAAAAGATTTATTCCATGAATCATGTTTATGATCTTTGAAATATTTTATATGAACCTTTTAAGTTATTATCATGATCTCATACCCTTATTATTATCGTATGCTTTCATATGGTCATTGATTGATATCTCCTATGTTTACCCTTATTGTGCATATGATCTCACCTTTTATTATATTTCTTTTACCTAGGTAATGAAGA